>OW052222.1:169981924-172381924 GCA_932526605.1 Nephrotoma flavescens | reverse complement strand
GTAAAAATAAAAATTTAGTTATATATAGTAGAAAAAAGCAAAGGGAGATAAAAGAAAAAGAGACAACAAATAGGCAATAAAAATTAATCTATTGATCGTCCCAACCATCTGCTGTTTATACGGAAAAATTATTAAAAAAAAGAAAGGGGGTGGATAGCAGGTAACCGATTAGTTATCGGCTGAGTAACAAAATTCAAGGTATATTTAATGACCCAACTTATTAGTCATATTATTACGAGCGTGAGAATAGAACAGGGCGGGATGCTTAATTGGTGAGAAACAAATTTCTCTCTGTTCGATAAGGATATTTTAGTTAAGGAATATGGATCTTCGAATTTCATAAGATTCTAAGATATCCAAAGTAAATTTTATTAAGTTAAATGATTATGGAAAGTTGATTGATTGCAACCAGATAAAAGTTCTTTAGCTCTAACTCCAAAATTAATCCTATAAACACCAGACCTGGAAAGGTGATCAACTCTAGGTTTATGGTTAAAAACACGATGTTGCTAATCCGTTGGCTAGTTTTCCCAATATACTCTAAGCGCTGCCAATTTTCCCGCGTTGGAATATTCGGTGGATAAATACGCTTTGAGTTTTACGCTTTAGCTTTTCATTCAATGACTTTAATATAGTCTTAAAAATGTTTTTGTTAAATGTTTCTCTATTTAAACGCGTTGTTCAATCGAATATTTTTCCACGATTGTCAAGTATGAACTGTTAAAATTAATATTTGCCTAAATGGTGACAAAAAAACTGTAAACCTTTCGGATGGACACCCTGTGTTTGCATTTGCTGAATAATCATATGATATTTTTACGATATTAATAAGCCCTCAAAAAAAATGGGGATTTACAGCACGCGGTGTTGAATAACTGATTTAAAAAGTATTTGATCTTTCACATTTACACCTAATCGCGATTTCTCTTACCAAAATCTCGTTTAACTCCGCCCATTTCTCTATTTCACTCTGAAAAACCGCGAACTCAACCATTTTAATCACTCTCTTATCTATACGGTTTTCAACCAGTTTTATATTTTATATTTCAGTTTTATAATTGAGAATTTAGTACTATGGATTATACTTATTTACTTACAAGAATATTAATTTTTTACCTCGACATAAAGTCAACAATTATTTATATAGTTTTGTTTTCTAAAGATTTGTTGACGTCATTCAATGGTATTTTATTTCTTATCTGATAGATACCGAGTATAAATAAAAGAGAAAGAAACTGCAATACAAATATTGTAAATCGTTTTTAAAATCCATAGAATTTGTTTGAATACAATTATTTATAAATAAAAAAAAAAAAATAATTAAAATACTAAGCGGATTCTAATGTGTTGTGATTAAATAAGAATTCGTTGACCCCTCATAACGTTGTAAGTAGTTAGTAATACAGCAAAAATATTTGTTGATTGTTAAACAATCTTCGGAATCAATTGATCTAACATCATCGCATATAAAGATTGATATTATGAACCCTCCCGATCTTTGGTGATAGATGGAAATGTCAATATTTAAATTAAGCACTCATTTTTTATTCCGATGATGGAAGATTAATACTTCACACCTTATTATTATTTTCTATATATCTTTTCTTAAAGTGTTTACACCTTTAAAATATTATTATTATTATTACATATTTCGTTATTTTTGGTTTTGATTGATGAGCGATATTTAGAAATTTTGTTGAAATTTTAATGAAGGTTTTATATACTTTTTTTTTGGGAGATGACTTATATTTTTATAAATAGTAGCTTATTTACTAAAATTCGTTTTGTAAGTATGAGAAGTAGTTCCGGATTTAAAGACCTGATGATAACATTGGTGATAAAAATCACATTTATACCCCATTTCCTGTAATCGTTACTATTGGTAGTAAGTATTGGTTGGAAATTCCGAAAAAGTCATGTCATGATTAAAATAATAATAAAGAGAAAAAATCACCATTTCTTATATAGCATGCGAGAATGTAAATTTTGCTATAGTTTTAGTGTTGGTTAATTAATTTATCAATTATAAAATTAGTCATGAGCTATAATAGTTTAGTCTGCATTATTAAGTTGTAATTTGAAACCGAATATCTATACTACGATTTGTAAGCCGTATTTTAAAATCGTTTTTTTTTTCTATTTTATAACCTACTGTAAATCCATGTGCTTTTTTAAGTTAGCTTTTAAGAAAAAAAAACCAATAACTTATATTTTTATTATTTATTTACATTTCTTATGGTTTTTTAACACGTAACACACCTACAGTACAATAGTATTTGTTAGCATTTCGTTTAGTTTTATTTTTTATTTTTTTTTTAACAAAGAAAACTCATTCAGTCCATTGACATCATCATAAATTATTTAAATGAATTAATTTAGATTCTTATCACCTTTTGAATGATGAATAAAATCAATTAATTTCTATATTTTATCTTTTTAAAGGTTACACCGACAGATGGTCTACCGACAGTTGTATGCAAATCATGTCGAACACAATTGGATACATGTCATAGGTTTCGAGAAACAGCCCGGGGATCACAGAGAACCTTACAAAGTTTTTTAGATTATGCTAAAAATCTTGGTGGAAATACTCAAGTAAGTTATACAGTGTAATCTTGTGTGTGAGTTGCCTATTTTTGCGTGTATGATGTAGTTTTTTATTTTTAAAAATAATAAAGATAAGAAACGTAACGTAACTATGTACAAAACATTTTTAAGACATGCAAGACATACATGAATCGTGAAAATCTGCGTTGTGATATCAACTGAAAATAGAAAATGTACATTATTAATGAGAAATACAATTTTATATTCTACGTTATTACAACACACAACCTCTCATATTAATTATTGCTTTATGTAATTTTAAACTGGAGTGGAGCAATTCGGTAACCCGAATGTACAGTAGTACGCGGACTAGACACATTATATTTGAACTAAATCATTGCAACGTTATAGCAAAATCCATTCGAGGAATTTCTTATCAAAATTTTATTATGGAATAAAAAACACATAAAACAGTTAAATAACTTCTAGAATTGGAATGTTGCGTGTTTCTATATGTCGGAAATTTCTACTTTTCTATATGTCGGAAATTAGCTTTAGTGGAACCATTTAAATGGTAGAATTAAAACGGATATGAAAGAGTTGGTTGCACAGCTCGTTGCCAGTCGAGCAGGTTTGAGGGACCCGATGAAATATTTGTTGATCAATCAAAGAGCACAGAATTTTCCAGATCATGCGCCATTTCGTGTGTACGACCACAAAAAAGAAAATTTTGATGAATACATGGCTCAGTTAAAACATTATTTTATCGTGAATAACATTGTGTTTTTCTTTATAGCCTGGGTTGGAATCGATACGTGTCATACTACACTCGTGGACAAAATTAACGTGTATTTTTTTTTGAAATAAAAATAAATCTCACTGATCAATTTCAGTGGAACTGGTATCAAATCAGCGCAAATTTATATTTTTCTCAAAAGAGACACATGTTTGACGTTATGGAATTGTAGCGGCTATTTTCCAAATGTTAAAATGTGTCGAACTATTTTTTTTTAATTTTCAAAAGCGGTTTATAAACATTAAAATTAGCTTTATTACAATTTAATTTGATTAATTTAGTATTGAGTATATCCTCCCAGGCCCTTATTACAGCTTCCATCTTTCTGGGCGTACTATGTATAATGCTTTCTTGCGGAATGTGATTCCACTTTTCTTGCGCTGCACCACTCAGTTCTGCTATCGAATCTGGTGCGGGATTTCTAGCTCTAATACGGCGTTTTAGAATGTCTCATACGTGTTCGATCGGATTAAGATCGTTATCATGCATTAACACAAAACTGTCATAACCTATGAAGCTCACAAATGGCAAAACGTGATCGCCAAGAATGTTGCGAACATACCAGTCTGCACTCATCCTGAAACCAATCTCCACTAGCTCTGTACGGCCATCCCAACTGATTCCACCCCAAAATATTATTGAACCTCCACCAAAGCTTACATTTTGCACTATGTTACACGGTACGTAGCGTTCTGCAACTCCTTTGTATACAAGATTACGTCCATTTGGTTTCCATAATAGGATTCTGGTCTCATCTGAAAAGAGAACAGTGTCCCATTGATCAGTTCCCCAATTTGCATGAGTACGAGAAAATTCCAAACGGCTGGATTAGTGACGGGGAAGGAGTCGTGGAACTTTTATGGGCCGTTTTGGAGTTAGGTTCACTTCTTTTAATCTTCGACTAATTGCTCTGGCACTAATATTTACTTGACGAGCACTAAGCAACTCATTTTTCAGTTGAGTAGCAGTGCGCTTTCGATCCCGTCCTTTTCCGGACTTTCTTTTATATTCTCCGGTCTCTCAGTATCGGTTAAGTATTCGTCAAACCGAAGACTGGTTCATTTCTAATTTTCGTGCGATTTGTATGATCTTCCTGATACAATGTGACGACTTTAACCGCCTGCACGCCAAAAAGTGGACGTTCTAGTGAGAACATTGCTGCTATAGCCGAAAGTGTCGCGGAGTAATCCTCAACATCGATATCACGACATTCTCAGGAATTAGGCATTCATATATCGACTGTTTGGTGAATTTTACATAAAGATTTGCATTTACATCCTTACAAAATTTAATTAACACAAAAATTAAAACAAACAGATCATTATCAACGCAAAACTTTCTTCAATTGGTTGTTAGAACATGGTGCTGGTTTTCACATAAAATCATCAGTGATAAACCTCATTTCACATTCGATGGTTTCGTCAACAAACAAAATTGTCGTATCTGGGGAGAGGAAAATTCTCGAATAATTTCAGACAAAAATCATTAGAATCACAAAATTGTACTCTTTGGTGTGGTTTTTGGGCTGGCGGAATGATTGGTCCATTTTTATTCGAAGATGCAAATGAAAGAGCTGTTACTGTCAATGGAAAGCATTATAGACAAATGATTAAAGATTTGTTGTGGCCTCAACTTGAACAAATAGAGAGTATTATTATTTTCAACAGGATGGAGCTACGAGTCACATAACACGTGAAAACATCCAGCTATTGCGGTCTAAGTTTCAAGGTCGTTTAATTTCGCGTAATGGTGACATATGCTGGTCACCTAGATCATGCGATCTAACACCGTTAGATTACTTTCTTTGGAATTTCTTGAAAAGCAAAGTACCAAAAACAATTGCACAAAAATTGAAAAACAACATTCGGACCGAAATTGATGAACTTAATATGGTAATGTGTGAGCGAGTTCTTAAAAATTTTGATTCTCGTATAGAAGCCTGTAGACGTGCCCGCGGTGGACATAATAATTACATATAATTGTTAAAAGCCATATTTTTACAAAAAATAAAAAAACACCAGAAAAAATCTAAGTATTTCCATGTTTTATTTTAAAAAACATCTAGGCACGACTTTTGAAAGACCCTTTATTAGGTGTTTGCTTTAAAACACATTTACAAGAACGAGTGGTACTGCATTTAAAAATAATTGATATGAAGTGGTACAAAAGCGGTTCGTGCACTCTTGATTAAGCATTTTTGAAAAGTTTGAATTTTGAAAAGAATTGATTTTATTCAAGGTTTCTGATAAAAATATAAATGTGCTATCATTTGACACTAGTATTGTTAAAATTGACCAGCGGGATTTCTTTTTATTACAAAAAAAAAATATGCGTTAATTTTGCCGACGAGAGAATTTTGCCTGAAATCGAGTAAAGGTTGACAGAATATTTCATGGTCTGTTCATATTTCAAATCTGTTTATGGACATCCCGGTTCAATTTCGTGGAATTGAAAATGAGTACTACTGCAGATTCCTATGCAAGTTGGATCGCTGGATATAATAGCCTTAAATACTCTTCACGAGCCTGTACGAATAGCGATCTTATAAAAAGGTAAACCCAGCTTAGATGGTGTTATTTCAATTACGCAAGCTCACGAACGTACCGAATCTGCGATTGATGGATTGATTGAAGTGTATACCCAAACCTAAGTAAGATTCCCGGTTGGCGTCGCGCCCATCCGCACACTTTTTTACATATAACAAGATGGAGGAATAGGAGTCAGTACTTAGTAAGTATGTAATGTAAGGCAGCACAAGACAGCACAATTATTTTGGGCTTTATGGTATAAATATTCAGCAATCTGCATCATGAAAAACCGAAAATACTCAATCTTCTTAGTCGTTCCGCTGCAACTTTAAATGCTTTAAAGTCATGTTCGGGCTTTGGATCAAAGCATGATCGTCTATTTTTGAATATTTGCATTGACACCAAAAAATTTATGAATTTCATACATCCAATGTTGATACAATATATATTTTTCTTTCATATTCTGAGAATTATTCGCTTTGAAAATATTGTGCAAATGATTCGCTTTAAACATATTCTGGAATCAGGCACTTAATAATCTTAAATATAAAATCTTTAAATTTTAGTTTCTTCACTCAGAAAAGAAAAATATGTACTACCAAATACTTAGTTAAATTAATTTAGTTGTTTTAACACAAAATTCTGAGCTAGATAAACGAAATCTCTTGTTTAATTTATAAATTTGGTATTTTCTTATTTGGTTACTACAAAAAATTGGTGAAATTTGAATTGGTACGTAGTTTTATTTAATTGAACCAGAAAAAATTTTGTTAGGTGAACAATATTATTGTTATATAACTAGCAAAGTATTCTGGTTTTTCTAAATTACTTATTTTGACCTAAAAGTTTTGTCATATAAACTAAGACTTGTTAAAAATTACAATATTTACGAAGGGGTTGACAATTGCGTAGCATATCATTAAAATTCGCTAAGGCATTGTGTTTATACTTTAATTACTTTGAACTTGTACATATTTTCAATATTTTTGTGGTTTGGTCACTGCAGTCCGATGAGACCATGAGACAACCAAATTTTTTAATATAAAGGTTTCAATGTTTCATTAGCTCGAAACCTATCTTCCAAATTCCAACACCGTGGTAAAAAGTCAATTTTATCAAAATATTTACCAATATAAAGTTTTACAATACTTACTAAGCTACTTTGTGTATTATAAAAAGAATTTTGTCAATGTTACCAATAATTGGTTGTTTCAACCTAAAACGTTTTCAACATTAACCTCCAATTTGGTTACATTTACCAAAAAAACTTGGTAGAATTAACAAGTCATTAGTAAATCAATTTTTTCCCTTGGTTGATTTAACAAAATAGTTGGCCACTGTTATTATTTTTTTCCACTTATATCAATTAAAATAACAATATGTTTTTAGTTACATTAACTAAGTAAATCACCACGATTTGGTTATAAAATTAAAATTTTATTCAACTAAGATCTTCTTCGTTTTCTTAACTAAAAGGTTTGCTTGATCGAAAATCACCAATTTTGCAAAACCACCATTTTTGCAAAAGAGACTTAAATTTTTATTTCTTTTGACCCAAGTTTTTTTCTGAGTGTTGATTTGAGAATTTCATCAAGGTGCAATTACAATGGCGGTTGGAATTTGGTTTCGAACTAATGAAACTTTGAATTCTTTAAATTAAAAATTTTTATCTTTTCATCAGACTCGATGTAAAACGAATATCGGACCATCAACCAGAATAACCCAAAATTTCATATACAACGCGCAAGTAGAAATGCAATAAAATTTGAGGTTACGAAAGGGTTTACAAATGCGTAGCGAAATGTAATAATTCGCGAAGGCATGTGATTATACACTATACGAAATAATGATAGGACTAAATATAAAACTTCATTTTAATTAAATAATGTAGTAAAAAAATTATTTATATTATAAAATGATTAAATTAGTTAGGACCACCACCATTTTTATCACAATAAAATAGTTTTTTAAATACCAACTGCTAATTGAATAGTTCGTATTAGCACCTTGGTTGATAATGACGTGAGATATAACTATTATCAGTTTTTGGATCATGTTCTGATCAATTTTGGCTCATTTGGTCTTCACAGCTTCTTTTAGTTGTCGACCAGAGTCGAACTGACGAACATTATTGAAAACAAGTTCCGTAATATTACCCAGAGGTTCTCGATCTGTATTAAATCTGGACTACAGACGCCACCGAGATGATCGGGTACTAGTAGAATTTAAATTTGTTGAGTTCGATTGAATAGTGGTGTTATCTTGGTTGCATATATTTTCGATGAAATAATGAGTATAGGGGTTTTCGATAATATCCAATGACCTCCCAAATCATCAACGATCCACCACCAAGATTACGAGACATTCTCTCTTGTGATTTTTATTTATTATTATTCCAACTTTACAGTTCTGGTTACATTATTTAGATAAAAATATTAATAAAATTATATAATTAAAAAATTACAATAGTTACCAATAATTCAGAAGAAGCTTCGATATTAATTCCTTAAATGCATTTCTAGACAGATTAAAGTCAAAAACCGACCGTACACTATTAGAGGGTAAACGAGTTTATTATAAATATTTATGTGATCAATCAGAACCATGAAGATTGAACTCCTCATCTGAAAATATAACATATGTCCGCTCTTCTTCCTAAAATTGGTATATTTCTACGATATCTAATCTCACTAGACTGATGATGAACTGTTAACTGCGGTTTTACAACTGGTTTCATGTACTCCTAGCTACAGGCAGCTTCCAAAATCTGCTGAACCCATTTTACATTCATGTTGAGTTTGAGATAAGTCCGAATTTCAGCAGAGCTATTCGATTTGTGGACTGTCAGTCGTTCAGCTCTCGTAAATCTCTAGCAGAGACAACTGATTTTCTTCCCTGGGGTTTCTTTTGACGTATTGTTCTACCAGTTTCAGCCACCTTCTTACTTCTATACCAAAAATAGACCAAATTTCATCAACTCTTAACCGCGACTCATTTCAGCTATTTCACCAATTTTTTAGTTTTTATTGCAATAAATAATTTATTATCCATCTCAAAGTTTCTTGCACAGATAATCCAAACAAAGTATGCTGATGAAGCGACAAGGATTAAAATAAAATATTCAGCATGGTTTTGTCCTATGTTTATTTCGCACTGCGATTTTGTTCAACCACCATTTAACGATACATGCAAACTTAAATTAAAATAACTACTTTATAAATATATAACCTTTCTATGATTGTTATATTGGGGATACAAATAAGTTTTGAAGGATTTACAAACGATGACATAACTATTATTAAATCGCATCGGGCCATCTTGTAGCTATATTCATCTAAAAATCACACATACTGATTTTCGCTGAAGTGTAAACATTTTTTTTCTGCTCTAACCATGTCAACCTTTGTACCAACACAATTTACAGGAAGCACTGCTTTTTTGTTTTAATTTGAAGAAAATTGCAGCTCCTCCCCATATGGGGAACATGCTCCATCAATAAAAACATGTGAATAGCGGTTGCGCCGTTAAAAAAAAGTGGCGATTTTGCTCTAATGTCAAAAGACGCGAAGGGAGACAAGGAAAGTTTGAAGACGCTGAATTGGAGGTGTTATTGGACCAAGATTCATTCCAAACTCAAGAGGAGTTGGGAGTGACTCAACAAGCGATTTCAAGAACCGTTTCAAAACCATGGGTATGGTGCAAGAACAAGGAAATTGGGCTCCGTTTGAACTCAAGCCAAGAGACGCCGTTTTTCACATGCGAACAAAGATAAAATCGACCGTCAATCCGAATATTCATGGCATGAAACTATTGCTGTGCATCTGGGGGGATGAGTTCGGAGTGATCTACTATGAGCTACTCCAGGCTAATGAAAGCATAACTGGAGAACGTTATCAACAACAATAAATGCAATTAAGCCGAGCATTGCATTGAAGCTCAAAGGCTCACAATAGGCCAAAAAACATGACAAAATAATATTTCAGCACGACCAAGAGTCGTCAAGAAAAGTTTTGGAGGGATGTCTTACCCCGTATTTACCAGACATTGCTCCTTCCGACACCATTTGTTTCAGTCGATGGCTCATGGCCGAGCAGCACTTCACTGCTTACGAAGCCGTAATTTTGGATCGATTCTTAAATCGTCTCAAAACACGTGGAAATTTTCGACGCGGAATCCGTATTCGAAAGATGGAAAAAATTCGTTGCTAACGATGGACAATACTTTGGTATAAAATACGCATTGTACCAATTTCTCTGAATAAAGCTTCAGAGTTATAAAAAAAACCTCAAAACTTATGAGTACCCCAATAAAAACATATGCTTCTAAATTATTGGCTTTGTTTGTTTATGAAAAATGTGATTACTTTGTTTGGTACTATTACTATTTCGTACAGTGTACTTTAAATATAAGTTCAAAGTATTATCAAAAATTTTGTAGTTTGTTACTTAAGTTACAAACGTCTCGGCATCACTTAGAATAACGTAAAATTTCGATTTGAGAATTGTTGTAATAAATTCTCAAGTTTAGATTTTCTTTCTTGTTTTGAGAATTATTCGCTTCGAAAATATTCTGGAATCGGACATACTCTCTTCTCAAACATGTATTTTATTTTGTTGTTTTGGAAATTGGTCGCTTTGAAAGTATTTAGGAATCGTGTGCTATACATTCTCAAATTTGAATTTTATTTGCTTGATATATAAAAATTCTTAGTTTCCGAAGTCGAAATCTTGCACTATGTCCTCAAATTAAATTTTTTTTTTCATGGTATGACAATTTCAAATTAATATTTCAATCTTCAGACTAATCATCATCAATATTTTACTAAATTATTGACATCATTAAATTGTCTGCTAAACATAACTCCAATTTAAAATATTCAAATAAGTTAGAAAACAAATTTTAATATAATCATGGATCCCTATTCCCCTAGTCGCATCACTTTAAGGAACGTGACTAATCTTCCTGGTTACTAGATCATTAAATCGAAACTTACAAAATAATTGTTCATTAAAGTCGTTCTGGCTGTTTTTTAAATCTTAGTATGATGCTTTATAAATATTTCTTTGTGACTGCTATCACTCCAAAAATCAATCAATTCTATCACTTGAAATTTGACGTGACAAATAAATCAAAAAAATTTAAGCTAATGAACCCAACTAAGATTTAAAAAATTTTCGTTGAGAATTTTGCACAAAATTATTTAGTACATCAACATGTATAGTAACCAGATCTTCCTGGTTACGTCGCATGAAGTGATAAGTCTAAGGGAATTGACTTGTAAGAAAAGTTGCAACAAGTAAATTGGTCTGTGGACCGTCCCCTATACCAATAAAATTTTTGATGCTTCAGAGTAAATTTCAGGAGTAATTTCTAACTGGTCAACAACAAAATGTTAACAAATTTAAACGTTATGACTTCAACCGAAATCGATAGAAACACAGAAAATTTGGTTTTTTCGTCCAATCCTTGTTACACCAACCAACCATTCCGCCTAACATATTATCTCTATAATTTTCCACTTTAAAAAAATTTAACACAGAAATTTGCTCAAGTATAACAATAGCCGTGTTTTTTTATTCGAGCACTATCCGGCACCGAATGGGGAATTTCTACTGAAACTGCAGCTATTATTTGCTGGTGTCGCTATACCATAAAAATGAAAAATAAATGCATTCATAAAACAAACATTTATCACTTGAAATTTACTAATTAACATTTATTTTGACATGACGTTATAAACAAAAATGGCTACAAGGCTCTCGGCTGTCTCTCAGTGGAAGTGTCTTCAGGCGGGACACTCGACGATAGTTAGATCACTAGGGGAGGAACTGGTGAACCTAGATTATATTAAACCAACGTTGTGCTTCGATATAGGTTTCCGGATCATCTGTCCTTCTAGGGAATCCAGGAGGAACGGATCAATACTGGAAAACGAGGCACTGAAAATTTTCACGGACGGCTCTAAGCTAGACGGCAAAGTAGGAGCCGGAGTCTTCTGTGAGAAGCTCAATGTTAATATTTCTGTTCGTGTCCCTGACTACTGCAGCGTGTACCAGGCTGAAGTGGTGGTGATAGGGGAAGTCGTGACATGGTTGAAGCATAACGTGGCTGTTAGGGATATCGCGATTTATGTGGACAGTTAAGCGGCACTCAGGTCACTAGAGGCGGTTTCTCTGAAGTCACGGGTGGCGCTGGATTGCCGATCATCTCTTAATGAGATGAGCGAGTATTTCAGTATCCAGATAATCTGGGTCCCTGGTCACTCGGACGTCACGGGAAACTGCAGGGCAGACGAACTAGCTAGGTACGGTATGACTCTCCAGATGCAACCGGAAAGGGCAGGTCTGGGGAGGCCTATAGCAGCGCTCAAATTGACGCTCAGTAAAAAGGCAATCGCCTTGGCGGATGAGAGGTGGACCAACACTCTCACGTGCAGGGTAGCAAAACAGGTTTGGCCAAAACTGGACCTGCGGCGCTCCAAGGCACTTGTATCCCTGGGAAAACGAGATTTAGGATTGGTCGTAGGGATACTGACAGGACACTGCCTTTTTGGGGAACATGCGAGAATGCTGGGTCTAGAGACGAATGACTTGTAGAAGTTGTATGGACGAAGAGGAGGAAGAGACGTTAGTTCACTTCCTATGCTCGTGTCCAGCACTATCATACAAAAGACGTAAGTACTTGGGTGTGTACAACATGGACAGCCTTCCTGAACTCGCGGACTTTGGGGTGCGAGATATTTTACGCTACATCAGTAGCTCTGGTTGGTTTCAGCGGGAGATTGGATCCTGTGGTATCACAATGGGCCATTATTGGCCTAAGTGTGCGATAGCAGCCACTCTAACCTAACCTATAAACAAAAATTTATCTTGCTGCATTTTAAATTTTTACTGTAAGATTAAGTTTCTAATGGTTTCAGGGGTTTACAAAATAAAGGCCTTTTCAAATTTTCCATTGAAATGGATAGCGCTCCCGATAGCGGCTCCCGATAAATAGGTAGAGCAAAATATGTTTATCTCAATTTTTAACTGAAACGTTGAATAAAAAAATAGAATGAAAAATATTGGAATTAAATAAATTAATTATATGTAAAAATAGCCCGCTAAATATAAGTTTTGACATAGAAAATTGGGTGCTCCGGATACATCTATCGGGCGCTACTAAAAAAACACGGCTTGTGTTTTGTACAATTTAAAGCATAAAGTGGCAAAATAATGTTTATACGATAAATAATGTTTATCTTTCAACCCATTTGGCCTGTTTTTTTATTGTATCTGAGATATCCGATAAATCAGACAGATTCTTTATCTGACAAATCGAATATTTTATCTGAAAAGGCTTTTTACCGAGTTTTATACTGAAAATATGTAATTTGTTAGTTTATTAGTTGTATTGTTTGTTTTACAATTAATTTAATAAAAATAATTACAAATTAATTTAATAATTACCATTTTCCGTAGCGTCCGCCATATTTTCATCAAAATATTTCAAATACGTATATTTTTTCTCTGAAGTGACTGAAAAATAATTCAAATGGAAAAATGACGATCTGAGAATGGTCAGAGAAAATAAAAAAACGAAAAAAAAATTGTCGGGTCGATCCGATAAAATTAAAAAAACGGAAAAGGCTTTTTTTATTGCTCTGATATCTCCGATGTAATAAAAAAACAGGCCAATTATAGGCATCAGCAAACTTATTTAAACGTTTTTGTTTAAATCCAAAATGTTGCTTCTTTTGCTTTACTGTATAATATCTATTATCTTACATATTATGAGTCAATATACATAGATAATAATAAACTATGACATATTCGCCGTAACCGGACCTTACCGTGTATCTTCTGATGACAAATTTTTACGTATTGTTATTAGTAAAAGTTGTGAACTTGTGGTGTGGGTGTTTGGCACACTACACAATAGTTATATCTTCAAGCATAATATATTTAAATAATTAATTAATCAATTATTTAAGAAACATTTATAAATCATATCATACAATCAAATAAAATCTTCAAGCACCAAGTTGTTTTGTTTAAATTGAATTACAAAAAACCGCATCATAATTTTATCAAATTCCAAAACGCTTTTACAATCAATACTTTAATATTTTTTATCATTTAATAAGAATGAAATAAGATATTATTTTAATCCATTGCAAAGAGAAAGTATCTGTATACAATAAATATAACAAAGCAAATGCTGGCTATTGTTCTTAAAGTAATAAGAATATATATATAGATATATATAAGGAAATATGAAATCTTCTTCTATTTATTTTGAGATGAAATTTATTCTCGTAAAAAGTGGCGAGTAATCAATTGGTAAACTATTAAAGTTATTATTTACCATTATAACATAATAATTCTGGGAATAAGTGATTATAGATTATAAGTTCAATACATTTCAAATATACATATATGAAATTGTAATTTCCTATATGATCTCAAAGTTTTTGTGCATTTCATGCAACTTCTTACAGCAATAAAACGAATTTAAAATTCAATAAATTATTACCAATCGATAGGGAGGGAGATGTTTAAATTAACTATGAAATAAATTTTATTACATTTGTTACATTATCATTAGAAATATTAATACAGAAAATTTATATAAATTTAATCTTAAGTTTATATGTATGTATGTATATGTATAATAATTAACAGTATATACAATTAAAAGTATGAAAGTTGTTGTTTTCCAGATTTGGGTAATTATGTTTTGTGATATGGTGATGTTAATGAGATACTCGTACAATTAGAAAGCGTGATTGTTATGTTTTTTTTATAGTCAAATAATAACAAAATTTAAGAAACAGGATATTTTATGATCATATCGTCGCTAAACACGAGTACCAATTGGATAAATCGATTAACTTCCATGGTGTAATGTTTGATATTCATCTTAAGGTTTAGATCACATACCGGAGTGGTTAAAGCAATCTTTTCAAGTGGCAGATTGGCATATCGTAAATTACCAGAGTTTAGCTTATTGTTCTCGTTTTCTCATTGAGAGAATCATCAAATCATGTCTTAACCGAATTTGCCATTGAATTAAAATCATATTTTTTTTTGCGGGAGAATCATGGAAGGGATTAACTTTGTTAAATTTGTTTTCTTCAGGAGTTTTATTGCCTCAAACTTGTATGTTTTTCCATCTGAAACAACCTCTCCATCTATATCTTTTGGTAAAATCCTTGGTCTCTCAAATAATTTTGTAGAACTTACGAAGCAGCCCTTTGCTCTTAAAGATAAATATTGCATAATTTCTTTTTCATTTCATTTTCCCATGAGAAATGTTTAATGTATAATTTTTTCGTTGGTTGACTTATTGTTTTGGATCAAAAATTATTAATTAGTCACACTACATTATGTTTCTTTGAAATCCAAAATCATAACACGAAAATAAAGTTAAAATAACGATTAAGTTAATTAACGAGATTAATTAGAAAAATTAACTTTGTGTGAATATGAAACACATAACTATTATACGAGTAGAAAATTTAAAATAACCAAAAAACGTGAAAGTAGTCGATTCGCAGTACGCGGGCAAATGAAATACCATTTCTTTAATTGATTTTTTAGCATTGTTTATCGAAGAAAAGTTTTGGATGAGTTGGCTTCAGTTTGTTTTGAAAGGGCATGCTTATTTGAAGATACAAAACATGGTTTAAATCTCCCTAAAGTGGTAGTGGAACAAACCTCATTAATACCTAATCAACTATATGCAATTCTTCCAAATACAGTCATAAAATGTAACTCGGCTCTATAAACAGAAGTTTTGTTCTGTAACTTTGCAGGACTAAATTCGGTAACATAAAGTTACATATCACGATTTCAATAGCGAATAACTCGAAAAAATTGTCCTTTTCTGAAACGCTTTTCGTATAAATATGTTATTACCAAGAGCATCTCTATTGCCGTGTTTTTTTATTAGCGCCCGATAGCTGTATCCGGAGCAGCCAATTTTCTATGTCAAAACTTATATTTAGTGCGCTATTATTGCATATAATTAATTAATTTAACTCTAAACTAAAATTTTTCATTCAACTTTTTAATTAAAAATCGATAAAAAATATCTTGGCTCACTTATTTATCGGGAGCGCTATCCATTTCAATAGCAAATTTGAAAAGGCCTTTAATTTGTAAACCCCTGAAACCAATAGAAACTAAATCTTACAATAAAAATTTAAAACGCAGCAAGATGGATTTTTTGTGTATAACGTTATGTCAAAATAAATGTCAATTAGTATATTTCAGGTGATATATGTTTGTTTTATGGATGCATTTAGTTTTTTATTTTTATGGTATAGCGACACCAGTGAATAATAGCTGCAGTTTCAGTAGAAATTTGACATTCGGCTCCGGATAGTGCTCGAATATTAAAACACGACTTATATCAACAAAATCTAAAGCTTATGTCAATTGTAGTTTTTGAGCTTTTAGATAAAATTTATTTATTTAAGATTTATTATTTTTCTTGAATACTCCTAAATGTTGATAATGGAATACAAACAGGCACAGTAGAAACAAATAGTTTGTCTGTGATGTATACAGAAAAAATATTATTCTTAAGGGATACAAATGAATGACGCCAACTGTACTAATACATTGTTTGACAACTGTACAATACATTCTTATTTTAATTAATTTCTTAATTAATTTACATAAAATTCAATATTTTTATGATAAACAAACAAAGAAAATTTTATTTATAAATTGGTTTAAATACCGCATAAAAAATTAAAAATTGAGGTGAATAAAAATGTCAAACTTTTTATTTGCTTCAAAAGCTGATAAAATTTTTATGTGAGGAACATTTGGCTGACACAAAACAGTTGTTTGTTAACAGAAGTTTGAATTTGATAACAATCGTAATTTTTAGTTATAAACTGACCGTTATTGAAATATCTATTTTGAAATAGTATTAATTTTAGTATTTTCCATTTTTTATCTTTTATAAATTCATAATTACGTTAAATCATACAATTGTCAAAAAATTTTAACCGCAGCTTGAAACAGATAAAAAGTTAAAAAAATGTCCACGAATAATTTATGCGGCATTTAAACCGATTATAACACACTCTAACGGGAGTTTATGTCATTATTCGATTGCCACCATCGAATTTAATAGAATATTTCAAAATAAAATATCATTTGGTAACAGCGGCGAATTTATTTCGTATTGATTTACAGCAGCGAAAAGTCTACAGTTTGTGAATATCATTTTACATTTTCAGAATTGGGCCATAAGTAATACTGAAAACCGAAAGAATCCTGTCACTTAGGTTTAGTCTAATCGCCTTGAAAAATTTGTTCTTAAAAATCCAATTTTTATTTGATCATTTTACTTCCTTGTAAGATGGTCCATGTGGCTAACTACCGATTATGTTGGAATCCGTTTTTAGAATTTCTAGAAGGTTCTATGTCTGTAATTTTCTCAAAGAAAATCGTTAGAATTTAGAGTGCTAGTCTTTGACAAATGGATCAATAACTGTATGTGTTTAGCTGATATAATGGATTCAGCATCTGCAATTTCTCAACCAACAGAGAAAGACAAAATTATTTTAATCAGGCGGTTCTAGTTGTGTCCATCACCCAGCCTTCTTTTCCCACGAATGCAAATCAATCTCGAATACACCAAACTTGATTTCTAAGGCGAAAACACAACTTACCAGAATTATGGTAAAATTATGGCTTGTTTAACCAAAAATCTTAATTTCCGCTTAAATTTTAGAAAACCTACAATGACAATCCGTATGGGAAATATAATCTTTAATTTTTTCCTTATAATTCTTGGTCGGTTTACGTAAATGCTATACATTTCAACAACATTGCAAAAATTATAAAACCCTCCTCATGGGGAAAAATGACGTATAAAGTGTAATACCGAGCCAGTTTGTCTGAAAATTTTTAGAATAATTTCGTAGCAAATTTTGTTTAGAATATTTTTATTTATAATGTTTTTTTTATATTTGGGAAAAACTATAAAAATCGAGAAATATTTCCTTAGGAGCTGCCACTTCTGCTAAATAGATGTCCTCCACATATCACTAGTATTACTGAGTCTCTGGAAAAATCTTAAGTATAAGTTTCATCCGTCTATAGGCTGGAGAGAATGCGAATTTTTGTGTAAAACATTTTTATTGGTCAAAAATCGTCACTTCTAAATAGTTTGTTAAAAGATATTGGTTCAAATTTAATTTAGGATCTTGTAGTTTAAAGTCATGTTTCTCATATTTATTCATACTTTAAGGTCACTAATTTTTATAAACAGCTTATGAAAGTTTCATACTGTGGCACTATTCTGGCTTTGCCTGGGGGGAGTAGGGAATTAATAAAAATATTTTCATAGCATTTTTGTCTAAATTGTAATTTTCTGGCCCACTTTGGGAATAAGTTTGGTGTAAATATTTTCGAAACAAAGTTAAATGTGAAAATATTTTTCCTATAAAAATTTTGTAGAACAAAAGTTTCCCAATTCACTTTGTTTTGAAAACGTTTGCACTAAACTTATTTCTAAAGTAGGCCGAAAAAATACAATTTGGATAAAAATGCTATGAAAATAATTTTCCCATTTCCCTATTCCCAGGGAAAGCCCGAATAGTGCCACAGATCAGTCAATCCGCCAAATTTTTGCTGTAAAGCAGTTTTTTTTTGTCAAAAATGGTCACTTCCGCTTAAATTTTGGAAAACTGATAGACCGATATTGTTGCAAATTTAATTTAGAATCTTTTATTATTTGATTTGCTCATAAATGATATAAATTTCTGCCACTATCGGTAGACTGATTTTGGGCAAGTGAGATTTGGAAATATATGGAAAAGAAGTTGAGTCTAAAGTTTTAACTTCCGCGATATAGCGAATAGTAAATCTGCAAAAATGTTTGTTTTACTTGGTAAATGAAAGTAATATGTATGTATTCAATCACTCTATACTATAAGAATAATTGCTCTGAAATGTACAATAAAAACAAATCCAGTTTGAAGTTAAATTAGCAGAAATTTACTAATAAAATTTTAACTTTGATTTGATGATTTCAACAATTTAAAAACTTCCGCATATATTTTCTGATAAATCCATTCAAAATTGACGATGGATTTTCATCGTTCCTCAATATAGTTCGCTTAAAACAATGGGAAACCAGTACCATGTGGTCATATCTGACATAAACTAATAAATATCCAAATTTAGAAAGTCAAAATTTCTTACAAAAACAACGGCGTATGGAAGTTGCTCAAGAGTTGCTAAATGAAATCATCCACAGTGGTGCAGAACTACTGAATTGTGTCATCACATGTGATGAAACATGAGTTGACGGATATGACGTCGAAATTACGGCCCACTCGTCCCAGTGGAAGCATTCTGGATCCCCAAGGCCGAAAACTGCAATCGAATGCTATGGTTATGCTCTCCATGAGTTCTTGTCAAAATGCTAAACGATCAATAAGGCGTATTACTTACAAGTTCAACGCCGTTGCGCCGATTTGCGAAACAATTTATGGTTTTTGAACCACGATAATGCACCTGCTCACAATTTATTGCTTGTTTGTGAATTTTTGGCCAAAAGCGAAACTGTAATGATGCCCAGCCTCCATATATTCGGCAGACATGGTCCCGTGTCACTTTTCCTATTTCCGAAAGGTCATTAAAGAGAATCTTAAATGTGTCTGTCTAAGCATATATGAGATATAAAACGCATTGCTGAGAGACCTAAAAGCTAATCGAGTTCCAAAAGCGTTTCGGGAATTAGATAACGAGGTGGCATTTTTGGGGACAATTTTGAATAAAAGCAAAAAATAAAAAAATAAAAAAGCAAAATTTAGATTAAACAAAATTTAATTTAGAAAGATTTAATTCAAAATTTGGGTTTGGGTTTTTGTGGGTTGGGTTATTTTTCAAGATGCACATTTCTTAATCCTTGCACCTTGTTGAATACGGAAGTAACCGAGCCATATTTTCATGGAAGGTACATTTTTTATTTTCCTATAGAAGGCTTTAATTTTTTTTTTTTTATGTGCACAGCTTCTTAAGTCTATCGACTATTTGCAATACTTCGTGGTGTTTAAGTCAACTAATTGGTGTTTTTCTATCCGGTTTATTGCTTCAACCAGATTAGTCGATGTAGATCTTCCAGGCATAATCTCCTAATGAGTACTGATCTATGTGCTATTGTAGCCTTAAAACTATTGAATCTTACTAATCCAAGTAATTTAAAAATTCGAAAAAATGCGAGGTCGAAAAAATATTTTCCTCAAAAATAACATGAGTGAATAAAAACTGAGTGTTCACTCTGAGTGAACTCTCTTTAGTTGAGTGAGTTTGTTTGACTGAACACTCTTTTTAATGTGAATAAAAAAATACTTATACGTATTTCATTCACTAATATGAAATTTACATTTTAGAGTGCAGAAATGTCAAATGTGTTGTGATATAACACGCTAAATTTATAAACACGATTTTTTTAAGCAAAATAAAATTAAAAAAAAAAAATATAAAGAATTTCAAATATGTTTATAAATATTCAGAAAAAATATAATTTTCGGCGTTTTGGTGATTACTGGTGAAAATTTTAAATCGTTATATCGCTTTGAATTGGAAAATATTGAGTGGTTAACAAATATTTTTTACAAGAAAATGTATAAACTCGTGGTGGTTCTATTCCCAGAAGAGATTTTTTTATTTACATCAAAGTGAGTGTTCTCTTGAAAATATTGAGTGAACACTCACACACAGTTTTTATTCATTCCCCCCATTGACAGCGTATCCTTTAATTGTACGTTTATTCCTTAAGTATCTGCAAAATTGTTTTGAATTTAATTTGTTTGTGAATTTGATCTATTTGGACCCGACCTGTATTTTGATTTGAAGTGAATTTGAAATTCGTTACTATTTTAACATTTTGGCATCCTTGCGATATTTGTAAATTAACAAGTCTGTCATCACACATATGTATGTATATGAAGTTCAACGCCTTGCAGCATGGATCTCAGTAAATTGGTCGCCATTTTAATTTATATCGTTAGAATTGGGAGCTACTTCCTAGATTGTTTCTAGGCACGTTTTCAGCTCCACGCGGGTTGTTTTCTTGAAGTTGTATCTGATTTGTTGTTGATGTTCTAAAGTTGTCAGTAACACACTGATTCAGAAACTTTAAAACCTCAAGTTTTCCAATATTTATCACGGACATTACATTTGTAACGGTTGAAATTATAAATAAGCTCGGCGTCCACAAATAAATATTTCGAAGAATACAATTCTGGGTCAAAATTCCAGATTATATTTGGAAGGTTGGAATCATCAAGTTTAACGCTTGGCACAGGAACTAAATTTGATGAGTTCGTTGTATTAATAACTTCATCAAAGACATCGATGCAGAAAATAATAGACATTATTTGAATTAGGTCGTATATATGTTATGTATCCCGGTAACCAGGGGTATATTATGTACCCCGTCTTGACCGGGTTAAGATTACCGCGGTATTTCATAGTTTAGAAGGTATACTGCTACCAGCACGCCACGAACGGATTTCTCAAATATCGAGAAAAAAAAATATTCGAGAAAAAAATTCAGTGCTCCGTTTGTTAGGCTTTAATGAACTTTCCCAAATCAGATAAATACGGTAATTCGAAGTTATGACAAAGCAGAGATGGTTTTGATGCCATTTTGTTAGTAAATTAAATTAATTCACGCGTTTGGTTAATTTTTTCATTTGTTTTATCATTAGAGCAGTACCCTCACTCATGTACAGGTTCGAATCTTTCTTAATAGTTATTGTAGTCTCTCATTCACTATACGCTACTGCTGAAAAAATATTTATATGATTGTGTGTTAAACGACTTCATCATTAAATAATAAAATAATAATAGTAGTTTTTAGGAGGTTATGGTTCTCAGAAGTCATCTGGCAGTTCGCATCGCAACATTTATTTTTATTTACTTGAAAAATTGAATTCAGTGAAAAAATGGAATTATCGCGTGAAAATTTTCGTGTAATGATTTTTTACGATTTTCGTAAGGGTCTAACTCGACAACAGTGCTTCGAATCACTACATTCGACTTGGCGACGAAACACCATCTTGGCTAGTGTTTATAATTGGTACAAAGAATTTAAACACGAACGACGTTCACTCAAAGACAAGCTTCGTGAAGGTCGTTCAAAAACAGCTGTTGTGCCAAAAAACATCGATGCTGTGAGAAACCTGATTGAAGAAGATCGTCATGTGACTTACCGTGAAATCCAGGCATGGCTAGCCATTAGTATCTCCAGCGGACATACGACCTTACATGAACATTTAAAGGTGCCGAAGCTATGTGCACGTTGAATTCTACATTTGTTGACAGACGCACAAAAAAACGTTCGTGTCGAAATGCTATAAATGGTTTGAGCGATATGTAAAAGTGTATAGATCTTAAAGGCGAATATTTTGAAAAGCAATAAATCGTTTTTTGAATAAAAATTTTAATTTTATATTACTTTTTCTAAAAGCTTTTACGGCAGCCCGACGCTCCTAAATTTTATTTATGTACATAAATTGAATTGTATAATTTTTTCGCATTTCACACATAGCGCATTTCGGTCGAAATCTATTCGCTGCGGTAGAGGCTTATCATCAAACAGAATTCATAGGTAGGCTTAAGAAAACTATTCATAGGAATTGAGTAACAACTAACTTCTCGCCATTTGTACGAGAAAAGCTCAGACACTCATAAGCGTGGATTTGCTCTTTTTTCTCCAGAGGTGGTTAATATTTTTCAAATGGCCCTGATGGTCGAGTGATATGAAAGGTATATATTTGAAAGATAATCATAGTAAGGGTGATATATTTGAAAGGTATTTCAATTCTGCGTACAACGGTATGTGATTTTCGAAAATGGGCAAACGATTACTGCGCTATTCCAATTAACACGGGTCCAAATCGTTTCCCAAATTAAGTTGGTGTGTCTCGCAAAATTAAATATTTCGAAGTTATTCGAGGCTTTTCGTTTTAAATAGAACACTCATATTATTCTTATTATATTTAATTTTCAAACGGTTAAACCGTTTGTAACTTCATAAATTAGTAATGATTCAATTCTGCTTACAAAATATAAAACTATTGACTGTATCCTAACATCATTATCTCCAATCACGTGAAATAATGTGTCGGAAATTTCCAACGGAAGTGCTTACGTTACTTATCTCACTTCTTATAGAAAATTACTGTTACGTGTTTTGAAAAAGCGTCTTTTGTATTGAGAATTTATTTATATGGCGAAATATAATCACAAAATTTTCAAATATAACCCATGTGGCCAAAATTGTATTCGCTACTTGCTAGCAACCGCTATTGGGCTTGTACCACATTCCTTACGTCTTTCAGAGTTGCATGCGCAACAAACAAACAAATAATTTGATTAACTGGAAAATTTATATTAATTTATTTAAACTTATAAATTAATCTTCATAATTTATAAATACATAATATAATTTATAAATTACCTGGTGATCAGAAATACAATAATTACGTAATCGTCATGAGAATATTTTTATTTTGTACGCGGTTACGATTACGATATGATCGCAGTTTTTGTGTCTCTATTCATGATCATAAAACTAATACTACAGCAATAAAAAAAAAATCACATCATGTCGAGTTAATCTACTTTAAAGCTCTTTTCCATCGATTTCTAATTTTAAATATACAAACAAATAAAGAAAAAGCAAAAAGCCGATCTAAAATATTTTCCCATATATTTTTGAAATATTTATTAGAATGGACAAAAGATGGTCTACGATTGTCAAATTGACCATAACTATTATACAATATTCGAATACACATGTACATCTATTTACCTCCATTCACCATATGATCATTGATTTATGTTAGAACGTCGTGATTCAAAGCTTTCAATCATAATAAATATGTTATAACTCCATCTCTCTACTTGATTCGTACGTATCTGTATCGATAGAACGTGATATTGAAAAATTAAATTTTCCGAATTTGCCTGAGAGTAACCAGTGGCGTTAACTAATGATTTCTAATATTTTATTATTTTTATTAAGCTTATAACTTAAAAATGAAACCCCATTTATCTTCTTTTTTATTATTATCATTTCGTTATCCACATGTATGAGATCCAATATTTCGAGAAAAAAAAAATTTTTTTGTACTTTCAATTTTTATGTAATTCTAGTTTACTTGAATTTCAAATAAATTTTACTTTCTGTTTTTTATGTTTGTAGTATTTTACAATTTTATCATTCTCGTATATGTGCATATTCATGTTCGTATTATTAGTTTTGCGTTAGTTGGTTTTGATGCAATTACCATTTATACGTTCATATATCTTCTGAAATTAATCAAATTTTATATCCTGCGGCCATATATTATTATAACAGGGTGTGTAAAAACTAAGTTACCTATATATTCTTTAAATAGTATAATGATTCATATAGACAGGAAACTCTAATATATTAGAATAAATTAATTCAATATACAGGGTGTCCCAAAAGTCTAGGGTCAAACGAAGCAGGGTGATAGAGGAGATCTTTTCCAACAAAAAAAGCCAAATATATTTTTTTCGATTTGTTGATGGTTAAAAAGTTATTCCAAAGTTACTTTTAGTGTTTTTTGGTGAAATCGTATACGTATGCACTAAAAAATTAATTTAAAAAAAGCTAACAGTTCTTTTGTTTATCTTACTTTTTCAATATGATCTTGGAACGTGTGCCTCTCAAATAAAGCCATTTTTGTTAACTTTGATATCTTTAGTCAAATTAAAACCATGGTTTTGTGAAGCCATTTCGTTTGAGACAAAATTTTTACTGATATTTAAGTAACTCTGGTGGGGAAAAAATGTACTATGGAAAGTTGACCAACTATCAAAAAAACTTGCGGCATTAATGCAGATTCTAAAATGGTATCACACATATGAATATTCGAAACACACTGGTTTTTTATCAATTGTTTTATAAAACAAGTCATGTTTATTAAAGAATTCAATTTACAAAATTTCGAGTGCTGAAATAGCTGCTTTGGGAGAAAAAAAACAAAATTACATCTACATTTTACTTTGTTTTATTCTAAACGTTATAACAAGTGTTCAAAGTGTCCACCATTTGCCATAATACATAATCGACATCGTCTAACAAAATTTTGTTTAAGCCGTCGAAACGCACTTTCCTTATGTTTGATAATATTTGTCGCTTCGAATATTCGCTGCCGCATCTCCTCTTCGTTTTCTTTTTCATAGACCAGCTCTTTTAAATAACCCCTTAAAAAAAAGTCCAAAGGGTTTAGATCCGGAGAGCGTGGTGGCCAGGCAATGGTCCCTCCCCTTCCAATCCACCGATTGTTATAATTCATGTTGAGGTGTTGTCGCACTTAACTCCCGCTGAAACCATCCAGAGCTACTCACGTAGCGTAAAATATCTCGCACTCCACAGCCCGCGAGTTCCAAAAGGCTGTCCATGCCGTACGCACCTAAATACTTATGCCTTCTGCGTGCGAGTGCCGGTCATGAAATTTACTAAGTCGCACAACTTTTGGATTCACACGGGCCCAATAATGCAAATTGTGGATGTTAAATATTCCCACTCTTCTAACGCATGCTTCATCACTCCATAAGATATTGTCAAAAAGTTGCGAACTTTCTTGGTTGCGACGTAGCATTTCTCGACAAAATCGCAATCTTTTTTCGTGGTCAGCTGGTAACAGAACTTGTACACGTTGCACATGATACGGGTGAAATTGGTTCCTTTTTAAAATACGATGCACCGTGGACCGTGACACTCCTAATCGCCTTGATAAACGACGATCACTTATCGAGGGGTTATCTGCCACTGTTTCTGCGTTGGTCTTCCGTCTCTCCTCCCATGTCCAGGGATTTCGCCCTCACTATACATTCGATGTACGTTTTGAAATACGCTGCGATTGGGATGTGCCCGATTGGGGAATCGCTCTTGATATTCCCTTGCAGCATCTCAGGCGTTGCCATTACAAACGCCATAAATGTAATGCATATCTGCATATTCACAATGAGAATAAACAGCACTGTTTACTGACATTTTAATTATAAATTAAAAATGTTGCCGAACTGATATGAATTAGCTAATGTTTCTCCTTTTTATACAGCAAATTTTGTTTAAATCGAAATACTATAGATTGTTTACAAATAAAAAATTAAATAAAACAGTAACTGTAGCATTTTAGTTATATGTACTCTAAAACTAAGTTCCTAGTTTAATGTTAGTAATTTTGTTTTTTTCTCCCAAAGCAGGTATTTCAGCACTAGAAATTTTGTAAATTGCATTGTTTAATAAACATGACTTGTTTTATAAAACAATTGATAAAAACCCAGTGTGTTTCGAATATTCATATGTGTGATACCATTTTAGAATCTGCATTAATGCCGCAAGTTTTTTTGATAGTTGGTCAACTTTCCATAGTACATTTTTTCCCCACCAGAGTTACTTAAATATCAGTAAATGGCTTCACAAAACCGAAACAAACGAAACAAACTTCAACAAACTTCGAACAAACTTCACAAACGAAATGGCTTCACAAAACCATGGTTTTAATTTGACTAAAGATATCAAAGTTAACAAAAATGGCTTTATTTGAGAGGCACACGTTCCACGATCATATTGAAAAAGTAAGATAAAGAAAAGAACTGTTAGCTTTCTTTAAATTAATTTTTTAGTACATACATACGTATACGATTTCACCAAAAAACACTAAAAGTGGAATAACTTTTTAACCATCAACAAATCGAAAAATTTTATTTGGCTTTTTTTGTTGGAACCGATCTCGTCTATCACCCTGCTTCGTTTGACCCTATACTTTTGGGACACCCTGTATATGGTAAATATCAATAAATATGAAAAGGTATAATTTTGTTCACTATTCTAGTTTCCATTAATATACTCTGTTTACCTAGGAGAATGGAAAATAGAATTAATTTTTGTCACGTATAAACCACAACCCTGTGCTGCCCTAAATTCCTTAGTGTAATCGCAGAAATATTGAATGTAGGTCCTCTCCTCTGTTTTTGATTTTTACATCATAATGTTGAAGGTGATCTATTACACAAGCACATAAGTAAATACACAATATAAATTTACTATAATTCTATCATTTCTTTGGTTATCTTCCAGCTCGTAACAATATGTAATTCTCTATAATCAACACATCTTATTTCCGATAATTATATTTGCAACAGATCATAAAATATATATACAATGTTTAGCAGTTTAGCCTTACAGAATTGGTATGACCAATTTACTTTAAATCAATAATAATTGGATATTGAGCTGTATGTCGTTCTAAGTTTTAATTCTTAACGAAATAGCACTAGAACATACCATTTTTGTATGCTGACCAAATTTTGGTCATAATACGCCACCAAAATAATATACAATTCTTGTATTTGAAATTAGAGCTATTTTGAATTTTGTTAATTTTATTAAAGAACAAGTATTTTGCTTATCAAATTAATTTTCTTATCAACAAAAACCCACTAAGGCGGTACTTCTAGTAGTGGGAATAATAGTATATACACCACGATTGAGAAATACTCGCTTGCTATAAAATTATCGCTAGCGCTATAATAGTATACTTCTCAATATTGGTATATAATACTATTTTTTTGGTTGCCCTGTTATTTTAAGACTGCGGTCCAATTCGTGACTTATTTTATGGAGACTGACGTATTTGAAAGTCTACAATAAGCCTCCTGTCGACTAGCTAGACTTGTTTGATTTTTTTGCGAGATAACTCTTCCAAATAATTCAAGCAAGTTTGCAATAAAACTATTCAACAGGAGACTTATTGTAGACTTTCAAATAAGTCAGTCCCCACAAAATAAGTCACAAATTGAACAGCAGTGTAAATAATAATTACAGGGAATTGTAGAGTTATTAATGCAATGAATTAATTTTGCTATACATATACAGGGTGTCCCCGATTGGGATGCTAATCCGTTAACGGGTGATTCCTTGGTTCATTTCATGAAAAAAATCGTATGGAAGGGGGGGGGGGGGGGGTGAATTTTTGATATCCATTGAGATACAGGGTATTTAAAAAATTTGGTTCGGGAAAAAAATACAAGCGAATATTAAACTTTAACTTACAAAATATTTATCGGAGGGCAACCAACAAAGCCTCATTTGACGGACAATTAAATAGGCTATATTAAAGATCTGATAGGCTATCTTGTATCTGTATCCATTTAAGAGCTATGACGTTTTAAAGTTAAAAAAATAAAAAATGATTTTTTTTTATAAAATTGAGTTTTGCTCAAAAAAATCCCATAATAGTTTTTTTTTACCTAATTTAAATCCGCTATGATCTCCTCTACAATCCCCAATCCGTTATTTGTACCCACATGCTATAGTTTTTTACTTATGAGATGAAGAATGAAAACTACACACAAATATTAAACTGTACTTCCCGAAATATTTATTTAAAACTTTATTATTTTTATAAAAACCGTATTTTCTCAACAAAAAAAAAAACATTTAAAATGTTTTAAAAATTAATTTTAATTTAGTGCGACCTTCTCTACAACGCCCAATACAAGGTTCGGCTCGAGAATACAACAACTACATAAATTTATAAAAGATGCTCAAAATGTCCTCCTTGTGACTGAATGCAGACTAATGTTAGTTTAAGTATACCTTTCGTTATTTCAATTCTTGGTAATTCTTCCCTAATCTGTTGAGCCGATGCGTATATTCTTTGAATTAGTTCTTCTTTTGTTTCAATCTCTTTGGTGTATCCTTTATCATTCCCCATACATAAAAATCTAATACCAACGATTTGGACCATTCCTTCCAATCCAATTATTTGGATAATTTTCGTTTAAAAAATTACTAACAATTATACCGTAGTGACTAGGTGCACCATCATGTTGATATGTATGCAAGAATCTGCTTTCAAGAGATACATCACCCAGAAGGAGTGGTAAATCGTTTTGTAAAAATTGTAAATAGCGTTCGCTATTTAATGTCGATGGTAATATGAATGGTCCAATTAAATTATCGCCAATTACACCAGCCCATTCGTTTACACTGAAGCAATGCTGAAATGATGTTTATTTTTTCGAACGTGGATTTTCAGTAGCCCACTTGTGTAGATTGTGAAAAATTGTTATGCCGTCTCTTGTGAATTGAAATTCATCCACTCAAAGAATACGTTTCACAAACCTATCATCGTCAAAATTCTTTTCAATCAACCAATTACAAAATTCCAATCTTTTATTGTGGTCTATCGGTAATAGTTCATGGACGGGTGTTGTATGATATGGATGAAGTTTCTCCTTCTGCAATACTTCATGAGTTCTGTGGCGAGAGACGTTCAATTGTAAGGAGAGCCTCCGTATGCTGATAGCTGGATTTGCTGTTACATCTCTTATTATTTCATCATCGACATCCAAATGATTTGATGAGACTGCATGGGGCTCCGCTCGCATATTTGAACTTGTTATTATATCTGGCAGCCTTCTATGAGTATTTGTGAATACTCTCTCGCGTCCGGAACGCGACGCGTTGGGAATCTGCGCTGATATTCAGCGCGAGCTCTTGATGCGTTACCATCGCAAAATCCATATACAAAATGGATATCCACGTACTCCTCGCCCGAGAACCGTGCCTAGTGATATTAGTTTTATTAAATTAATTTTATTTTCTGGTTTAAAGCAACGACACAACACTAGATTGTTTCTCAAAATTAACGAAAATATTTAATTTTTCAACGTTTAAACAATTGATAATCGTTGCCTATTATTTTACTGATGAAAAAAAATTGTTGCAATTTTTACGCGACAATATCTCTTAAATAAATTGAGAATAAACAGATAATATTTGTGTGTAGTGTTTTCATTCTTCATCTCATAAGTAAAAAACTATAGCACGTGGGTACAAATAACGGATTGGGGGATTGTAGAGGAGATTATAGCGGATTAAAATTAGGTAAAAAAAAATTATTGGATTTTTTTGAGAAATCATTTTTTTATTTTTTTTAACTTTAAAACGTGGATGGATACAGATGCAAGTTAGCCAGTTCTCAAATATAGCCTATGAAATTGTCCGTCAAATGAGGCTTTGTTAATTGCCGTCCGATAAGTATTTTGTAAGTTACAGTTTAATATTCGCTTGTACTTTTTTCCCGAACCAAATGTTTTAAACACCCTGTATCTCAAAGGATATCAAAAATTCACCCCCCCACCCCCTCTACCACACGCTTTTTTTCATGAAATGAACCAAGGAATTACTCCTTAAGGGATTAGCATCCCAATCGGGGACACCCTGTATATTGATCGTAAAGTAATTCGTTGATATTAGTTTTACTTTCTTTAACGTAGTAAAAAAAATGCATCTGAATCATGAACAACTTTTACATCGAGATCTTTTCAGATTTATCAGTCGCTATATCGCCGAAGTAAAAACCAGGTTGGTTTTAAATCCAATTTCTGTGCGTGTGCTTGTGGTTCCGAATAGACTAAATGTCTGTTGGTTGTCTATAGCCCAGGATGGATTGACTTATCAAGGGGAAACTTCATATTTAATTGTTTACAATAAACTGGGAGATCCCCAATTTATGGTAAAAACATAAAGCGAAAAATCAGGGTGAAATCGGCCCACCGAAACAGGCACCTTGCCTTGAGCTTTTCCATTTTTTGCAAATATTTTGAAAAGCCTATCATTTGTGAGAAAAACGATTATAAACTAAAATATTCTAAATTAAATTTGCAAAGATACCAGTTCTGACCATTTTTTTACAAAACAAAAACTATTTTGTTGTTTTTACGAGTACGAACGAGACCGCCTATTTTGAAATTAAAAAAAAATGCAATGTTTGTTTGAAAAATTCTGAAATTTTACGTTGGTACTTTTGACAAAATTTTCGATGATATTTTGGCACTGTGGGGCTCAATTTATCAACGGTGCGTCGAATCTCGTCTTCCAATTCAGGTATTGGTTTTGGGTTATTGGCATATACCTTTTGTTTGAAATAAAAACTCCTTGAAGGAAATCCAACGGCGTCAAATGGCATGATCTTGGTGGCCAATTCACATCGCCGTGGTGCGAAATAACTCCCCCTTCAAACTTTATATTCAACAATTCCATTGTTTAGTTCGCTGTGTTGCGCCGTCCTGTTGAAACACACGTCTTCGAGATCCATTTCAGTAATTTGAGGCCAGAAGAAGTTGTTTATCATCTCACGGTAACAAACCCCGTTGACGGTGACCGCTACTAGCCGCATTCTCGAAGAAGAACGATCCGATCACTCCGACAGCCCAAAATGCATCAAACAGGGGCTCGTGGTGGATGTATGTGACATTGAAAGATCACTCTTGGATTCTCAGCTTCCCAAATGCGACAATTCTGTTTTTCTGGCTATGTCGCAAGTTCGAAATACATTTTCGAAAAATTCACATTCACTTGGTGTTGCTCTATAAGATCCATTCTGTGAACGTTCGGCGCTTTACATGGTCTGCTGGCTCGAAATGTTGTATCAACTGAATCTTACAAATGCAGAGCTTTACTCAAAATTATCTGTAAAACTACAATTTGCTTTTGTATTATTTCTGCTCATGTTATTTTTGGTGTACCTTATTGAGCTGTACCCATTTGGGAGCGAAGATTGATTCCTACAAGGATCGAACTATTGTACGCATGGGAGGGAGGGATCTAAGGGATAAGGTGGCAGATAAAAATTTTAAATTTGACACGAAGAAGATGGTCGTAATTTTTTTGAAGTTCTAAAACCTCGGTATAAATGAGCTTATACGCTCAAAATAAGGTTGGGTTACAAACAAAATTGTGTAAATATATAAATAAATAAAAATAAATATAAACAGCTTCGTGAAAGTTCTGAGAACGATGGCGAATGTGTAAGGATTCTGGTCAACAATCTCACTAACTGCTACAACGTTTTCATTAGACCGAGCTGCACGTATACGGCCAGGTCTCGGGTTTTAAACTGACCCAATCGCATCAACATCGGACCACTGTTGCTTTATTCATCTCCGCAAAAATCTCACCATTTCGGTAATGGATTTTCACAATTTCTATGCATAGTGCGTCCGTGTAATTCTCCATAACTAAACCTCAACGTTTACCAATGACAGCTTTTAGTAAAAGTAAGTATGTATATAATCATGAAAAATTTGAACCTCGAGATTTTTCAGACATAAGTAAAAAAAGTGGTTTTTATAAATTCTCTGTGTGTGATGTCGTGCAGGTATTTTTGGAAATTTAATTTAGAATTCGGTTTTCTTGTAAATGATATACATTTCAAAATATTTGCAAAAACTTAAAAGCTGTGATGGAAGCTGCTACTTCCGGTGGGCCGATTTCGGCCACAAATCATTGGAATCTCTTAATTTAAGGAAAAAGCTTAAGTCTGGGATTTTACCCCGACCAGTCTATTCGTCTGGACTGTAGAGAACCATCAACATTTAGTTTGCATGGCACCACCCACACACACATATACCCAGATATTTTTTAAAAACTGCATTTTTTTACTTTGCGATATATCGAATGGTAAATCTGTAAAAATCTCGAGGTTAGATTTTTCCATGACTATACCTGTGAAAATTTTGTCGTCGAAATTTTGCAGATTGGTCATTTGCTATATCGAAGTCAAAAATAGTAGTTTTTAAAAAATCTCTGTGTGTCTGCGTGTGTGGTGTCGTGCAGACTAAATGTTGTTGCTTCTCGACAGCCCATACTGATTGATTGATCGAGGCGAAATTTCATACTTAGACTTTTTCCATAAATTGGAAGAGTATACCGGAAGTGGCAGCTTCCTCCCATAGGAGCTTTTTCGTTTTTTTGCAAATACTTTGAAACGTATATCATTTACAAAAAAAAACGATTCTGAACTATAAGATTTTAAATAAAATTTTCTAAAATATTTGATCAGATTTTTTTTATTCATGTAGTATGCTCGAGTAACTAATAATTTACAAACCACTACACCACCGTGCCTCACTCCAAATTTATTTACATGTATCGAGAAATACTATTTTCTTTAATAAAAAACATAATTTTAAAGTAAAAAATCGAAAGTGAGGTTATATCTGACATGAAATTACTTTACGACTGTTCGATTAAAAGACAACTTTGATAAGCAAACTTTTGAGTATAGTTTTCCCGAGTCATTAATAGATGTAATAAAACAACTCGTATCTGAAATTAAAATATTCTAATTAAACTCAGATTTATCGATGACTGAAACATTTATAATCTGTGACTGATGAATTTCTTCTTAATTTGTAGTTTTGAATTAAATAACAAGAATCGTTTGAATTTATGGTCAATTAATTTGGGAACATTAAACGGAAAAAATCGACATTAATTTTACTGTTTCGTCAAAATAGAAGGACATCTGATTTAAATTCAAAGAATGGTTATCGAAATGTTATCAAAAAAATTTAAAAACATTTTACACGTCATTTTTGTATACACTTTTCACCCTTTCAAAAGAGATTAGTAGATTTTTATTTTTTATGAGCCAGAAATAATTCCTCTTCGCGATGAACCTGAAGTGTTTTGAGCTTCAACATGAGGATGGCGTTATTCGTCAAAACTATTCTACCACTGCAATCGCACATGCTTTGCAAATAATTCCTATAAATATTTCAGCCACGGGCGCCCAGTTGTATTAAATTAAAAATCAATTAAATTTACTAATAAACGAATAATATGTCTTTATTAATTTCTTGTAAGCGTCAGGGCCGCTTTTTATGTCTGTTACTTTATTTGCCACCGTGAAACGAATTTAAACGTTACAAAAACTTTTTATGTTGAGTTTATAAGAATTACACAAACTGAACCTTAAAAAGTTCACCAAATGTTACTGAATACCAGTCGAATCAAAGTTATAAGCCTAGTTGAAGGTGGTAATTGCAGCAATTGCAGAAAAACGGACCAGTGTGGAGGTAGAAAATTGCATCCATTAAGATGATAGACCACCTCGTCGTCCGTTGCTATACCCCTTTCTTCTTCAAACATATACATATTCATATGCACATACAAGTACTGGTATTATTACTATTTTATTTTCACATATTGCATTTTATTGGAGCCTTTTTTTGGTGAGTCAACCGTTATCTTCAAGCATCCTTTTCGCATTTTTCTCTAATGTTTCGCATTATTCTCATTTTCTATTAAAAAGGTTATTTTAAAGCAATAGATTAGTAAAATTGTCGTCCCGACATCATAACTACAAATTTTATTACTGTTAATACAAATTAGCACAAATACAAATTTTATTACTGTTAATTCTGTGAGTTGCAGCGACAGCCACAATCAAAAACACTGATGACTAAATGTATCAGCAAAGTTTTATGGTGGTAAAAACAACTTCAAGCTTATGGATGTTGCCATTTATTTTATAATGTACGGAAACTTTTAATTCTTTGTCGCTTTTGTACAGCCCAGATTTCTACCAAATTTCGCAAGGCTTTCCTAACTAATACAATTTTTCTAATCTCGTCATTTCCGGTAGAATTTATAAAATGATGTTTGAAAATTAATTGTTTTTAACCTTATTTTTGCTATATACTTTTCAAAATATGTATTTGTAAAATATGAGAAAGCTCCTCTGGAAGCTGTCACTTCCGGCCAAAAATCACTGGGATCTCCCAATTTATGGAAAAGTCCTATGATGTTCCATCTCAATCAACCCATCCGTATACAGGGACCAAATTTTTACTAAAACCTGTTTTTTGACAGAAATCGTCATTTCCGCTTAAATATTGGAAAACTGATCTGGCCCGTACCATTGTTGCAAATTTTATTTAGAACCTGTCAGTTCATAACTATTTTGTTCGTAAATGATACACTTTTCAAAATATGTACATGCAAAAAATGAAAAGCTCCTATTGAAGCTGGCACTGGTGAAAAACGAAAATGTAACTGTGGAAATTGTCACTTCTAGTCGAATGATTTCGCCCAAAATTCACTGGGGTCTCCCAATTCGTGGAAAACCCGTAGGTATGAAGTTTCATCCCGGTCAATCAGCCCATCTGGGCTGGACAGAGTGCGAATTTTCGTAGAAAAACGATTTTTGTCAAAAATTATTATATCCGTTTAAATTTTGGAAATCTGGGGCGGTATGTTGTAACATCAGTTCGAATCGAAAAAGTGGAAGTTGTATCATTTTCGACTTTTATCGTTTTTTAATCTTGCAATACTTTTTCTAGATTGAAATGTCAGCTACATTTATTATTACTTTGGTTGTAAATCATGAAACTTTATAATTTATCGCGATTCGAAAATGATACAACATACCGCCATTCGACTTTTTTCGAATTTCGATTCGAAGGGATGGTACAACATACCGCCCCTGATCTGGAACCATATTGTTGCAAATTGTATTTAGAATCTTTTAGTTCATACTCGTGTTTCTCGTAAATGCTTTTACTTTTCCAAAATATTTGGAAAAAACGAAAAGCCCTATAGGAGCTGTCACTGTCGGTGGAAAACTGAAAAAGCTCTATGTAAGCTACCATTTCCGGTAAACTGATTTCGGTTAAAATTCACTGGCATCTGCCAATTTCTGGAAAAAGCTAAGGTATGAGGTTTCATCCCGATCAATTAGTACATCCTGTACTCGAAAATCGTTATTTCCGCTGAAATTTTATAAAACTGATCTGGAGTATTTGGCCTGTTTTTTTTTATTGTATCCGAGATATCAGATAAAACAGAGAGATAATTTATCTGACAAATCGGATAATGTTTTATCTGTAAAGGCTTTTACCGAGTTTTTTACCACTAAAAAATAACAAATTAGGATATTATTAATTTTACAATTAGTTTAATAAAAATAAATAAAAATAATTACAAATGAATTTATTGATTACCATTTTTCATAGCATCCGCCGTATTTTCTGTCAAAATATTTCAAAAATATTTTTTCTCTGAACTATCTGAAAAAATTTTCAGATGGAAAAATGACGATCTGAGAATGATCAGAGAAAATAAAAAAACAAAAAAATTTAAAGGCTTTCTTTTTATCTCTGATCTCTCCGATATAATAAAAAAACAGGCCAATTGTTATTAATTTAATTTAGACTACTTTAGTTCATAATCATTTTTCTCGTAAATGCTATACTTTTCAAGTATGAGGACACATGCATTTAGTCTTCACGCACACACACAGAAATTAAAAAAAAAAAGAAATTTTTTGATTTCGGCGATATAGCAAATGGTAAATTTGCAAAAATCTCAAGGTCTACATTTTTCATAATACTTTCTTTCTACGTAAACGTAAAATTAGTTTTACAATAAATAATGGATTGAACTCAAATTAATAGTGAATTGTTCGAGCTTCTACAACTTTACAATTTTTTTAATCTCTTGAAATTTAAAAAATGTGTGGATAAGTTTATCTATCAAGGGTGCATTAAGCATACGAAAGAGTGGTACAGAAGACTAAGCTTGCGCTAAGCTCATATACAGGGTGGATAAATGTTTTAAGGCCACCAGTTAAGACTACTTTTAACTAATTGAGGAACGCTGCAAGCATGGCTGCAAAATTATCCATATATAGGGCTTTATGGATAATTTTACGCACAATTGTTTTAATGTCTGTCGGTAAATTTTTAGCCTGCGCCGAAAATCAACCTACGACCGGCTATTAAAGTGGTAGGAATGTCACTTAACCCGAAATTTCTAGATAGATGAGTTTATGTAAAAAAAAAAAACACAAATTTTTTATTGTTCGACAAATTTAAAAAGGAAAGTGGAACAAATGGTAGAAACAGGCCAAATATCAATTGGTGAATTATTGAAAAATTAAATAATAACTCGAACTATAAGGGACGGAACACACACTCACCTAACAGAATTGAACTTAGTTTGAACGTTGTACATAGAGTATAATGACCAATTATTACTAAAGAAATATATGCCAAATTTCTTTTTAGTTTTGCCTCTTAAATACAGCAATTGGTTATCTGTTAAAGCTGCACTATTTGCGTATTTCATAATTCAGAATACATGGGGTCCGTTAATTTTTTGGTTTACATCATACAACCTTAATAAAAAAAATTGCTGATGGGGGTTTACCAATACCAGGAATCGATTCCAATAGGTCCTGATTTTGGGAAATGTGGTTTAGAGGGTCCTCCGATTAGATACGTGTTCTCTTTTTTTTTTTTTGCTCAGCTCAAACGGCTTAAGATTATTGCTGAAAGAAGTTTTCGAGTCAGTCGATTCCTGTTATCGATTGCGATAGGTCTTGACTTCGAGGAATTTCGGGGGGGGATATGGCGATTTCTTTTCTTAATGAAACTTTTAATTTTTGTTTTCAGATAAAGGAATTGCTGGAATGGGGGGTTTCAAGTAACAGGAGTAGTTCCCTTTTTTATTTTTTTTTCTCACCTCTAAACGGTTTTGATGAAAATTGTTGAAATGGGGCTTTTGAGTACCAGGAATAAATTGCAATGTGTCCTTATTTTAGGAAAAATCATTTAGAGGGTTTTCCGATGGGCCCGGGTTACTATTTTTTTTTTTACTTTGGCTCGCACGTTTATTCGGGCTATAGAGGTGATAACACGCGATATTGAAAATTCCATTTTGTTGAATAAAATTTAAAAGGATTTTTGTTGCAATTTACCTTTTGAAATAAATCACATTTCTTACTGTAAAAACTTATTTTCTTCTTGATGTTAAACTACCAAAATTACGCCTGATATGCAGAGTCGTACTGAAATGTCCACAGCATCATTTCCAGGTTTCTAAATTCTCTATAAAATGGCTCATTTGGATTTGGGAATGAAATTTGGAGCAAGTTCGTCTTAAACAGCAGAATATTATTTTCTTGTTTTAGACAGTTTTTTTTTTACACAACGGATTCCAGTAACGAAAAAAAGACAAAATTTCCTTCAATTCGAAGCAAAATTATTTTTTGAGAGATGTTATTTCACCAAGATACAATACAAGCGTTTAAATCTGGGTATTCTTTTGAAAAAATTTCTGTTGCATTTTTTTTCACAGTATTATTTTTTTTTTTTTGCGTTCAGAAATTAGAAAATTTTGAAAACAAAAACCAACTACCTGGGATCTGGGATTTTCACATCTCGCCTGGGAAAAACTACGGTTTTCACATCAAAAAAATCCTGCAGACAACCAACCAAAACTGTAATTTTTGAACAATATTTTGTAGATCATTATACTTTTTTGCTCAAGTTTTTGTGTGTTGTAATAGTTCTTCCTAATAACATTTGAATTTTTTTGTGTTGTAAAACGTACTGCTAATGTAAAAACTCATCGCCTATAAAATAATTAGCACAGATGTACAACTGCCAGCCATCAAAATTCGATTGCTTATTAAATAAAAAATTAAGGGCAGCTTGAAAATGTGCAAGGGAGATGAGCTACAACCAAAAGTAGATACAAGAATAGTGAATCTCTTAAAACGCGCAAAATCAAACAAGTTCAGAATGAAATAAATATCACTCGAAAATTCAAAATCTCTCAGATGACTGTACGAAGAAGACAAATGTCAAAGCCTATACTATTCAAAAGAAGCCGCTCATAAGCCAAATACATAAGAAAAGGCGATTTAAATTTGCACACACCTACCAGTCAAACACTACGGAGTTCTGGCGTAATATTTTGTGGACAGATGAGTCATGTTTTAGTTTGGATGGCGTTTGGAGTGCTACAATGGCGTTGGTAATAATGCTACCTCAAAACGTAACTTCAAGTAAGTACTTAGAACTGTTGAATGAGCACGCATTAGTTTCCGGAAGTGAATTGATCGGCCTGCATTTTATATTGCAGCAAGGCAACGCTCCAATTCACAAAAGTAAAATAATCATGAGTTTTCTAAGAGATTTAGATCAACAAACAGTTGATTGGCCACCACAAAGTCCGCATTCAAATCCAATTCAGAATATGTGGAATTATTTAAAGCCAAAAATGGCGGTAGAAATTTTAAAGCAGCCAAATGAAACTTTTGCTGCAATAAAAAATATCAGGGATGAAATTCCAACACAAATGCTAGAAAATCTCGTGAATTCCATTCCACAGCGTCTTCATGAAGTGATTGCAAGTAAATAAGAGGAATACTTCATATTGACTTGATTTGAAATTAATCATTATTCCTCGATATGTAATTAATTTTATTGATTATTTCTACTATGCACAAATAATTTTTTGATTTTGTTTTCCTTTTATTTTTAATGAAATATTGATTTTTTTTATTTTTTTTAATCAAATACAGAATAAACGTCATTTTGAATAACATTAAAAAATTAATTATTTTTTTAAGTTAATTTTTGGGTCAAAATTTTAAATTTTTTTATTTTGTAGTTTGAAATATCAGTTTTAATATTTTAGTGCAAACCTTTAGTACTTATGTGTGCTGTATGCCTCAGGTTGATTTTTCCGGCTAAATTACGAATTAAACATTTTGAGGTGATCTTACGCTATTCGCCGCCAGGTTACAAATGAAAAGTCTTGTCAAATGTCGTTATTTGGTATCTAATGCACATGTGTTATTGTGTACAAATTTTTACATGACACTTTTTTTTTATTTTTAAATATTTCGTAGTTTATAATAACATTTGAAAATAATGCAACTTTCATATCATCTTCCATTTTTTTAATTTAATTTAATAGTTGCTTTATCCACGAAAAGTCGACAATTTAAGGGGTTTTCGATTGACCTGAGTTAACAAAATTATCTGAATTAACTAAAGTGAATTGAGCGTTCGATTCGTACCTCTTCACTTCAGTTAAAAAATTGTGCTACTGAATTAAGTGAAGAGATATTTTGCTCGTGTAGTTAAGGTTGTTTTTTTTAACATTTATTGATTTTGCGTTCATTCCGCGTTTTGTTTTAAAAGTGTGTTAGTGTTTTTTAAATTTAAAATGATTTTTGACATTTTTCAAAAATGAAGAGATGCGATTCGAACACCCAATTCACTTCAATAGCTCAATTAAGTGAATAGCAACTCAATTATCTGAATAGTAACTCAATTGCAATTCTGTTAATTCAGGTCAACCGAAAGTCCCTTTAGTATTTTGAATAGTCAGGCATGGCTTGTTTTGTTGATGCTACTGCTATCTATGAATGTTTATTGAGAATTACTGAGCAATTTAGTTGAAAAAATCGACCTAAGGCACACCGCATACAAATTGGATTAGATTTACGTAAATCCGATTTTTGACAGGATTTATGATTTATGGATTTATGATTAAAAGTGTTTTTATTAATTTATAACTTACTCTTAAACTTGGGACGATTAATCAATATTTTTACATTAAAATTAAACTAAGAGGTTAAGAAAATTTATCAAAAAAAAAATGATTACAGAATTCAGGCAGCAAATCTAAAAAAGTTTAACGCAGGGAATTTTTTTTAACGTTAATGACAAATCTTGTAAAGTAGAAACAATTGTAGGGTCTCAAATCAAACTCTCTTAGTACCAGTTCAATCGAAAACTAGAATCTAGGTCGAAATAGGACAACAAATATTTTTTTATTACACACACATCATTTCTCGCTAAATTCTTTATTAAATTTTATAGATGTCGCCACATTACAAAAACATTTTGTCGAAAAAAGGCATCTACTTCTCATGTATAGAAATTATCATTGAAATAGTTATTTTTAATTTTGAAATTTCTGTGAAGCGTGATGACTGACGATGATGACTTGTTAGTTTTAGAGTTTTTATTTTTTTCGTATATACATGGTCGTTGGATTGTCATTATAATATTAATAATACTATGGTTCTTTTTTTGTGGTATCTTAAGTTTTATAATATAAAAATTTTTGTGTTTTCTAAGAAATGATTATCAAAATTTTATCTTCTTGATTGTTTTTGGTATACTTTTGGACTTGTATATGTGTGTGGGGGTTCGGGGGTATGTAAAGTTTAATTTCATTGTGCTTGAATCTAAATATCAATGAGTGATGTGAATGCATAACGAAATGAGAACAGTGTTTTTGTCTTTGTACCAGGATCTGAGAAATTGGGACAAACAAAATCTTATCTGTCTGAATAACACTTTAATTTATCATTGTGGTTCAAGTCATTCGCAAATCAAAGTAATATATGTAGTTAAACAGTTGTGTGGGAAGACAAGATTAGACAACTTTTTTTTTTTTTTTTTTTTTTTTGCTCGAAACATATTTGGATATACATATTTGTATGCATAATATTTTAGTTTTTTTTGTTGTTATGTTGATTGATGATGGTATGTATCTCCTGTCGCCCTACCCACGAAATATTTATTTAAATGCAAATTTTTAGTTTTTAATTTTCTGTGTTACATGTATTATTCTTGTGATAAATAATAATTAACCAAATCTCATCCATTTTTTGGCTGTCATGATTAAAAGTAATAACGATCAAATCACTGGAGCTCTTATAACAACTTTCTCTCATTTCTATTATTATTATTATAAATATTATTATGGTTGTTGCTACAATCACTCTGTATGAACGAAATAATAAAAATAAAAGAAATCTTCAATTTCAATTGCCAAAAAATATGTATAGTTTCTTACTTTCGAGATTAGTAAGATTATTATTCATTTCTTATTTAATTTTGATTATGCGCGCCATATTTGGATTAATTTGAACGGATTCTCTGAATTTACCAATAGTTTCTTAATTTTCAAATCAGAACTGCAATTTAATTTTGATGTAAATGGCAACTAAATTACACCTTCCGCCGCACTTATGCTTTCAAATTTATCATAATAACCTAAAACTAAAAAAATAAAATTGGACCGTTTATTTCCCATAAACTAAAGTCATTTAATCATGTAACTCTTTAATCAGATAGCCTTCTCACATTGTATATAAAATTTCACAATACAACAAAAAAAAAACTACAACTGAAAATCCAAATTTGGCAAAATATGTAATCATAATCAGAGTTTTATAATGACTAAGCAATAATATAAGGTTTTTTTATAAGACGATAAATTTGTATTTTTCATGTGAAAAAATATCAATTTTGTTACTTTCTGAACAAAATTGGAGTGAGAAAGAGAGAGAGGTTAATTTCCATGTACACTTCTAAAATAGAAGAGAATTACACTATCAATCATTTTATTTTACCAGTTATATGATTTATAACTATATTAGTGTTAGTTTATTTGGTTTTGTCAATTTTCTCAAGAAAAATTCAACTAACTTGAAATCAATAATAATTATAATCTTTAGTAATCAAAAAGGTAAAATATAAAAAACTAAATTGAAATAGATAAACAATAGTTTATAGCTTGAGCTCGTTGTACATATTTCGTATACATGTAGTTATTTAAATCAAGGTCATAAAAATATTTTGATTTGAAATTTTTATTTTGCTTATGCCTAGTTGATTGAACCTTATATGGATATATACGTACGTACTGAATATATGGCACATAACAATTCATGATAATTTTATCAAATTGCGCTTGTCATAAGCTAGCTTTCAATTCAAACACGTTTAAGAGTTCTCGGAATCTTAACCCATTATAAACCCTTGTGGTGTATTGAAACATTAACAAGAGGGTGATAAAGCTAGGGAATAAAATATTTCGTGATAAATTTTAATTAAACTATGCCAAAACTTTTTAAAAATATTTATCGTGCATTAATCTAATTTTTTGGTTATTTTCTATAGCTATGATTAATATTTTTTTTTTTTGTTTAAATTTGCGTAATCGTAATTTAGATCACAATTATCGGTTTTTTTTAAAGAAACATTATTATGAAATCATAATCGAGTGAAGGTAAATATCTATACACAACACATACGTTAATTGCCATGAACATATCAAATAATAGAGATTCCAATATACATATGTATATCAAAAATTTAAAACAAAAATGAAAACGCGTATTTATAGCGGATGCTACTTTATTATAAAATGTAAGCTCAGTGAATGTAATCCGGATATTATCAAGTCATTGAACAATTGGAGCAATATTAAATTTATATTTTCTTCCAAATATATTTATTACGTTTTAATATTTACCAAGACCAACAAGCGAAATATATGGACGATCACCAACGGTTTTTTTTAATTATAATTTCTTTTGTCTTAAGAAACGTTAAATTTAACACATTCGGACAACAAAAAAGAAACACGATATAAAAGATTTAATTTATGTGTCCATATCAACATTTTTTAAAATTGAGTAAGTAAATTAATAGATTTACTTTAAATATTTATGTAGTAGTAATATTTCCGATGACTCACTGTGTTACAGTAAATCATAATTTAAATTTTAGCATTGCATCTTTCAAAAAATGTTTATTGTAAAATGATTGAGGAATAAACGTTAGAGAATGGTGGGTTTGATAAATTGTAAGTCATATATATTCTATTTTTCACCGCGCGTGTTTAAAATTATTAGGATTTTAAGTTTTTTTGGCTCTAAATATGTTTGGGCAATTTTATATAATTTTTATATTATTACTCACAAGATTTTTGCAATACGAACCAATTCAAAATATTGTAAACTTGGTAAAATTGTTTAAACTAAACAATAATATAACCCTCAGTTATTAAATATTCCCGGTTGTTAGGAATTTAGACTAAAATTTAAATTATATCCTGCTACCGAGTTTCTTAATTAAAATTCTCATATAAAATGGCCAGATTGCATTCAATATGGCTAAATTCTAAACCAGTTCTGATATTTATCGTTTCTGAAAACGGTAACAATGAATGTCTTCTTGTACTAACTGACATTACTTGTATATCCAGATTTACCGGTAACTTCATACTTATTACTTCTTAATTATACCTATCCGGATGATCATCTCATCATCTTTAAGTACTGTTTCAATGCGTTAGTATGTAACGGTCAGGTCGAACTTTCCCTAGCTTTTAAAATTCAGATTGAACGATCGGTCATTATTCGTCCAAAAAAAATATGTTACCACAAGTGGTTTTCAACAAAGAGAAATTCTTCAATCTCAATTTTAAATATGAAATCCCCAATAATTTTCCAGAAAACAGGTTAGAATATCACCAACTCTTAATTAAAATTATTAAGAACCCGAAGCTCATTAGTTTCAACACCGATTAGGAATAACCATGCATGGTACAAAATTTCAGTATCAACAAAGGTTAATCGTTCAATTTCAATTTTTGTATTTCTTGAAGCTTCTGATCGGCTTCTTCGGTTCATATTTTGTAAAGAACGCTCACGCGGCTACTAGATTACAAATTAAAACTTGTGTATCAAAACGAACGTGCGATAGCTTTTGCAGCAATTTTTCAAGATATTAACAAAAATTAACACTTAAAATTGTTGCTAGGCCCAAAACCTTTGAAACGAGATGCTCTGAATAAAAAAAACATTATCTACCTTCAGCATCATATCGGTACTTTTGAGTACTAAGGAGATTCAGCTAAATTTTTGACATTGCCAGAACCTCTCAATTATAAGCGACACCTACATATGTATTTTTTAATAATCATATATGTAATTTGCCACCAGCACCAAGATAAGGAATAGAAGAAAACGTATTTGCCTCTATCACTGTCAGGTCGATTCTGGTTTTCCCTAGGAAAAAAGGAATTAGGGAAAATATTTACATAGTAGTTTTATCAAAAAAAATTATGTCCAGCCTACCTACAATGGTAAACAGTAGGTATAAATTTTTTCAAAAATAAAAATAAATTGGAAATATTTTTTCTATCCAATTTCGATACGGGAAAAATATTTCCTAAGTTATAAAAATTTAGATCAAACATAATTCCTCAGTAGGCCAGAAAATGATAATTTTGACAAAAACGCTATGATTTTTTTTTCCTAATTCCTATTTCTTAGAGACAGCCAGAATTGACCTACAGCAGCTCGATTCTGTTTTTCCAATAGGAAAAGGAATTAGGAAAAATATTTACATAGCGTTTTTGTCAAAAATATCATTTTCTGGCCTACTGAGAAATCATGTTTGATCTCAAATTTTATAATTTAGGAAATATTGGGCCCGATTCTCGTGGCATAAAATTGCTGTTGTTTTTTGCTGTTATGCTGTTTTATTTCCTCCTTCCCGGAAATTTGTGTTAAAAAAACATAAATAACAACATAAAATTTTAGATTCCGGATTCAACTTTAGATCGAAATTGGATAGGAAAATTATTTCCAATTTAATTTTGTTTTTGAAAAAATTTACTGTTTGGTGTATGCCAGAAAAAAAGTTTTTGTGACAAAAATACTTTTTTCCTAATTCTTTTCCTATAGGAAAACCAGAATCGAGCTGCAGGCTGTTATTTTTTGGTATTAAGTTGTTTCAGTTAAATTTGTGACATGCTTCAAGTCCTTTTCAATAAAATTCGATAGCCGCATGTTATAAAATAAGCTAATAATTTGCCACCAGCACTGAAACGGTTAATTTATGAACTAAGGTTATATTGTTAAAATTGTTGTTTGATCGAAGACCTTTCGAAGACGATATACTCGTGTATGTAAATAACGGTTTTCGGTATTTTTAGGTGATTTCCTATAGTAGGTACCCGAAGACTTTACCGGACATGTAATATTTATTCTTGAGACAGTTATTATCAGTTCAAATATCCAAACACACATCCATTGTTTGCTTTTTATGACTGGAACTGCAGTAACATGTCAGGAAAAGTGGTTTTGAACCTTGACATTTTTTTTGTTTTTTTTATAGGGATTCAATAACTAGGCCCCGCGGAATGAAATTAATTAATTTGATCCGGATCAATTTATGTCATTATTTTCTTCTTAAAAACAGGCCAGAATATCAGTAAAAGCCCCACTTAGTTCGATGTTATAATGTGTATTTTGCTTTCATTATACTCCAAATTTGGATTGAAATCAAATGAATATAAAATTTCTCAGGACCCCCTTTTTGCTTCTACATTTGGTTAACAAGTGCCGGTGAAATGAGAAATATAAAAAGGATCTTCGTTCCTTAGAAGAAATTTTGGGTAGGATTACTAGTAAAATTAAAATTTGTTTAATTATCGGTTGCTAATAATAAGATATTTCAATTAGAACCCATCAAGTTTTTTTCGAATGACATGAAATTAAAAGATTTTGGAAAATACCTTCATGATTATTTTTTGTCAAGTATCAAGCTGATTTAAACGAGATAAATAACCGCGTGTATGATAATAGTGGTTGTATTTGCCCAACAGGTACAAAGTCAAGGAGGGTACGATTAAATTTTTTATTAACCTATATTGTACGTTTTCAGGTGGGATGACCTTGGCAGGTGCAGAAAGTTGCTTTATATTGATAGCAAAATTCTTCACCGCAGTAAACAAGGTTCAGCGCCCTTCCATTTCGTCAATAGCAAATCAACTTCCTTTATAATAAAAAATGGTGCTTGATACACAAAAATAGTGCTTGGTACAAACGTGAAACATACAGATGGCATTAAGTTCTCAAAATATTAGTGCGCGTCTTATTTATGAGAGTAGCTCACCTGCGACATCGTGTCCTCGTCATTCTTGAATGGTCTAATTTGAACTGGTAATCGGTAGTAACATTAGTTTATCTTGATTCTCTATAATTGCCAATCCCTCTACTAGGTGTGACGTCACTTGGATCGATTCCTTGCTTAGGTCTCATATTGTCGAGATCAAGCTGAATGGTCTTTCAGTTCTCTTTAGATTTCCCAAATATTGTCTTCAGGGAGCTGTACTTTCAATAATATGAAGTTTTTTATTCAATACATTTAAAATACATTTAATAAAAGCAAAATCGTATAAAAAAGCACCGTGTAAAGCGGGGGATTTATGTAATATTCAAAACGCTACATACCGCTATGTATTCCACAACAAAGGTTGTTTTACTAGAATTCGATAATTAGACACGAATTTTTATTAAACGCTTAACTAAGTATAACAATATTTTAGCAACTAAAAATTTACATTTGATTCCAATAAATCCCAAGAGATTCCAATTTATAAATAATCGTTTCGCAATACTATGTACATACTACCGAAGTTTCTTAAAATCTTAGTGTTACTTTTAGAGGGTATACTTTATTGGAAGCCCCTTTATAGTTATAGGATTTTAAAAGTTAAATAGAGACTGCCATTTTTTGCAATGAATGACTTTAGTCAATTCGCTCAAATTGATTATTTTCACAAATTACTTGTTATACCTATGCTGCTTTAAGCTTGTGTTGTTTGGTGGCCCATTACCTGTATTACAAAACTTAATCAGCGACAGGAAAGGCATAGGCTTACGTCTTTCTCTCCTATCCTATAGCTACAGACCATTGTGCTACTGACCATCTTGGTCTGCAGCAAGCTCAATTCAACTTGGTAGAGTATAGGCAAATTTTTAATTATTAAATATTTTAATTCATACATATAATAAATCCACGTGACCAGTGATAAAATAAATGTAAAGGCGAGCAAGCCTTTGGTTTTGGTAATTTTCTAATTTTTGGAGGTTTACCCATTGCGAAACCTTTAATTCTCTGAATACTTCAAAAATATCTTATCATAGCTGCTTGAGAGTTTTACCAATGGTTCTATCCGATAAATGATCTTAGATTTCTCAATTTGTTGAAAATCCTCAAAATATAAATTAAGGAGTGTAAACACGTTATCATCCCTCTTTGTTTCAGTAAAAGAGTTACGGTTAAGTGGTTTCCAGATCATTGTGTATTGAGAGTATTGATATTGCTGGTGCTCTGGCCATAACAGTTTCTATGTTAAACCTGATTGTTCCCATTGGCCTCCTTCACCAATAAAAAGAAAGCGAAGAATATATTATAAAATGTTAACCGGTGTGATGATGTTCGTAATCAATCAAAGCAAACATGTTTACTGCCTTTACCTGAACCGAAACTGTCAATAAAGAGGATAACGATTGCGTTCATTTCTAACAAATAGGACCAGGACATGAATTCCGGCTCAATGACAAATGAGAATGACTAGTGACTTTGTATGTTTTGTCATTCATTTAGTTTGAAAAAAAAATATTATTAAAAGATTTATATTTCCGGTCCTTTAAGGTATCTTGATTAGCTTGGTTAAAGAAGCAAAACCGATAATTAGTTGAAAACTAAGGCAGAAATTACCAATAAATAATAAAATTGTTACTCATTGTCATTTATCATTAAACCGGAATTTGCGTCCAGTGGCACAATTCTGGTAATTCCCTTGGAATAGGGAATTGGGGAAAGATTTTATATGTAATTTCAATTTTAAAATTTTTTTTCTGGCATACTGAGGTAAAAATCTGGTGGTAATTATAAAATTGGGAATAATTTTCCCTCCCAATATAGATATGGAAAAATTATTCCCAATTTATTATTCCCAATTTATTATTCCCAATTTATAAATATTTACATCAAACTTTTCTCCTTAGTAGGCCGGAAAAAAAATATTTGAACTGAAATTACATATAAAATGTTTCCCCAATTCCCTATTACCAGGGAATTACCAGAATAGTGCCACAGTTGTCATTGGTCGATCCTTTGAATGAAAAAACTCGTAAAATTGGCTTAGTTCTAACTGAATATTTTTGAAGTGAATTGTGAAGTGAATATTTTAGAATTAAATTGCTTTAATGAAAAACTCTTGTAAAATTTTCTTGGAGTCATAATATTTATTTATATTTAGTAATATCGATTTCGAAAATTAAATTTCTTATTCGTTTCTTTTTTACAACTAACACACTTAAATTATGCTGCTGACATACCTACTAATCTTAGATCTAATTTGTTAGGCTCCTCCTACTGTAGTTATGTTTGTCTATAATTAAGTCGTAAATCTAGTTGGTTTTGGTATTCAATTTGTCGTTTAATAGTACCATAGAAAAATAAGTTTACCATTGATTTCTCATTTTTATAAATAAAAATGACTTGTGTAAAAAACTTCTGATAATTCCTATATCATAATTGTATTTGTTACTTTACATTGTGCGCAATGTAAATTCACACATACAATCATGACATTGGAATTATCAGAAGTTTTTTACACATCTCATTTTTATCTGATTTATAAAAATGAGAAATCTATTTTAAAGTTATTTTTCTAGTACGTTGCTGTCTTTGGATTTGTAAATCTCGAATTCTTCAAGTCTGGGTATGTGTCCTTCTCTGGCTTTATGTAATATTGTTAGGTTGTGGTCAAATTCTGAGAATTGATGTTTTTCTGTTTTGATGTGTTGTCCGTAGTTCGATTTTGGATCTGTTGCGTTTATGTCTTTGGTGTGTGTTCTAAATCGTGCTAGAAATGATCTTCCTGTTTCTCCTTTGTAAAATTTGTTGCAATAATTGCATGATAGTTTGTACACGCCTGTATCTAAGAATTGTCTATGTAGTTCGTTTTTTTGTTTTTGTTGTAATTTGTTGTTATTTCTAAACGCTATTTTATATCCGAGTCTATTGAATGTTTTTTGTATGGCTTTGTGGGTTGATTTGTTGAATTCTACGCTCACGTATTTTGGAGTGGTTCTATTCGGTTCTGGCTAGTATTGTTTTGTAGTTGTGTTTTCGCTTTGTATTTGTTATTAATTCTATTGATTAATGTTGTGGCATATCCGTGTTTGTTGGCAATGTGCTTGATAGTGTTTAATTCTTCGTTGTAATCTTCGTTTAATCTATTGATCATATGGTTATATGCTAATAGTTTGTGCTGGTATGGATGGTGTGAGTCATTAGGGATTGTGTGATCAGTTTCGGTGGGTTTTCTGTACAATTTTGAAGGCGTATTTATAATTGTCGTTGACTCGAGAGATCCAAGAAGTTGGTTTTATTGACTTTTTCTGTATCTAACGTGAATTTTATGTTGGGTTCTCTACTATTTAAATGTGTTGGAGTAAGTTGTCTAATTGCCGATTGTATCACCACAGTTTTTATTCAATTAACATCAAATTTGGCTTGAAAAGATTTTTAGAAGTTCTGTAATATAGCCCATTGGAACGGAACTACTGCAATTATTCTTAAATATTATGAAATTTGGCTGTTCTGTGTATTGGGACCGCATTTTGGTAAAGTTCAGAAATGTTCTTTTAATTCTTGTTGGACTATTTTCAAAATTCAATTGGTTCGATCGAATTGTGTAATGGACCTATTATAATTATAAAACAATTAAAATTTTGAAAAATAAGCTTGGAATGGGCCATAATTAGACCAATTCTACTTCAAATATAATAAAATAACGAAAGCTTCATTTTACTGGAGGATATAACACTGTGTGAGCTAAATAAAAGTTTAAGTTCTTGTGTTTCATCTAAATGAACATTAAAAACTACTTGATTGAAATATGATAAGTGAAATTCGCTTCAATTTTCTGTCTTTTTTGTAAAGTGTGAAAAGGATAATTTTGATTCATTTTGTGAAATTTGCAGGCTCAAGCTGCATAGCAAGAACTTGGACGTAATTGGCAGGTGAAACTATGTACATATGTACTAATTTAGCCCGTTACCGCTGAGACGAGCTTATTCCTGTAAAGTTCCAGCAAAAGTTTTGATTTAATGTGTGAAATGTATGACCCACATTAGTGGTCTATTCAACCCCCGATTAATATTATTAACAACATTTAGAATGCTATGCTATTATTACGTGCAAAATTCCGAAAATTTATCAAAACTAAAGCTCTTGGAAATAATCCAACATAACTCATAAGTGAATCATACACATTTCGTGTATAATGTGATGAATATAAAAACTCTGTTAATTATGATTTCCAAGGAAAAGATGTGTAGGTATACCTTACGTTCGTATCCGTGAACGTTTTAGAAAACAGTTTTAATTAAACAATAAAACGTATTATAAATTAAATTAATATTTCCAATTAAAACATAAATCTTATTGTTTTGATACATATTACACAAAATGTGTGGTGTCTTCTATTACCTATCGATACAGTTTATTGCTTGAAAAAAAAAATTGTATTAAGATCAAGTGAAAGGATTTGTATTTCATTTAAAGAAAAACAAGATCGATCATTGAGATAGATTTTATGTGTGCGATATACTTTTGTATATCTATGTATATATGTATGTATGTACATGTTCAGTTTACATAATATACGATCATCTATATGGGCATGATTGTTCTCATTGAAATTAGAAAATAAGAGTAATGTAAAGATTAAACATTATAAATTGGAAAGTTAATTTGCTCGATTGGTTTATATTGTCATTACCTTTCAATTCTGAACTATTGCAGCATTTTTATATGGCTTGCTTAAATTGTGTCTAAAGCGTATACCCAACTTATGTATATTGTGTCATATATATGCTTGTGTACAAAATTTTGAAAGGTTAGATTATGAGCGGCTTCTTCGAAAATCTTGTGAAATGGATCAGCTAAACTCGGCTTTTTATAGCCTGATTAGTAAAACCATAGAGCAAAATATACATAAGAAGACTCATGTAGATTTTCCGAGGTTAATCTATTTTATTATTGGCAATCCGTTTAAGCCTAACAAGAACAACAAATTATAAAATAACGATGCCGATATGTTTATAAGATACGTATATATTGATTAAATCTAGAAAAAATTAAATTTGTGTATATGTGAAGAAATTGGCTTATAAAATTTGCACTACTTGATTTCTCTTATATATTTATTCCTCGGTGGTAAAACCGACTTAGCAAACCTAGATCAAGTAGTATAAGGAGTAAAAATAAATTCAGTTCTACACACTACGAATAATACAGAACGTACTAGCATACTCGAGTTTTGTGACAGAATTTATGTATTTTTGCTAATCCGATTTTACCATATACGGACACACATATATATACACACTTGTGCACTGTTGAAGAGTAGTATTTAATAAAACTACAACATTGAAAGGATTCTTATAAATGGCGATTTTTTAAGCGTTTTATATATATTTTTCAAAAAAAACAATAAAATTGTATAATTGTAGGAACTTTTTATTTGAATCAATAAATCAAAATTTGCCATTTAGGATTCAGTTCCATGCGAGCTGTCCAATTGTTCATCACTTTTTCGAGCATTTCGGCTGCGGTATCTCGCTAATGACACGTTTAATGTTGTCGTTCAATTCTGCAATTGTTGTTGGTTGGTTGGTATAGTCGAGAGACTTCACGTTGCCCCATCGCAAATAGTCAAGAGGCGTCAAGTCACGCGATCTAGGCTGTCAATTCACAGGATCGAAACGTAAGATTAATTTCTCAATGAAGTTATTTCTCAATAAGTTCATGGTTTCCCGGGCTGTGTGGTAGGAGGCACCGTCTTAAAAAAGGCGTTTTGGGCAAAAAAAAAAGTTCGATATCATCAAACGATAGCTGAACACAGTTGATAACACTTCTGAAACTCGACCATTGAGATAGATTTTAGCTCTCTCAGCGATGCGTCTCATCTGTTTTTGTAAATCGACGGCTCTTAAGGTTCTTCTTATTTTTGAAAACAGAAGAAAGTTACTCAGGACCATATCTAACGAATATGAAGTCTGGGGCATCATTGCAGTTTTGTTTTTGCCAACCAAAAATTCACGAACAAGCAATGAAGTGCGAGCGGGTGCATTATCAACAAATTCGGGTATTTTTCGGATTGTTTCACTCAAACCGCATTCAATACCATTTCTCTCGCTTTTTTCAGGTTTTCATCGGCTGTTGATGAGCTAGGGCGTCCAGTGGCTCGTCATCTTCACGGTCTTCTTGGAAACGCTTATACCACTCGTATACCACTGTTTTACTCATGCTAGGCTCGCCAAAAGCAATATTCCAGAATAATTTTAAAACTTTGCCTCATCAGTTTTAAAACTTCCTCTCATTCTATTCTTATAGCAAAATTGAATACAAATTCTCTGATCCACCACGTATAAAGATCTAGATTTTCTATAAAAATTTAAAAAAAAATTAAGGCTACCAAAATGTAATTTGCGCCATAACCTGTAAAGCAGCAGTACAATTTATGTTATAAATAAAAAATCCAATGTTACGCGCATCCCCAATAGAATTCCTTATGACTTTTTCCTTACAGAAAAGTACGAAAAAAAAATTGAGAAAAAAAATTTTGTTTTCTTACTTTTCTGCAAGGAAAAAGTCATAAGGAATTCTATTGCCGATGCGTAGCTAATTACTAAAAAATAAAATTTAATGGACAACTATTATCATTGTTTTCAATTACTTAAATAAATTCATTCATCATATCTAATTTTTGTCTGTCCACGGTATAAAAGTGGAATTTGGTTTATCTTGCTTTACTGCTTGTTGGCTGACGGTCCTTTGTTAACTCGGATAACTATCCAATTTGTTTTACTGTGGAGTACTTTGTTTCTGGCAAGGGTATTCCTTTGAAAGGCTTCTTCTGAAGTACTTCTGTTTGTAACGAATGTCCATTATTCGATTTGTGCCTACGGTTTATTCAGTGTAGCGTTCTATCGTTCATTACTTCCTTCTGAATTTTTTTTTAAATCAATCCACGTTGCTAAAAAAATCGAAAGAAAAAAACGTCATTTTCAACCAATTTAAAACAGATCAGAAGGAAGAAAGAACGCAACACTGAATTCACTTACTCAATTTCTCTTGTAGAATATTGCAGTAAAATTTCAACTGCTAATTAATACATTTATACCGAGTGTTGTTAACCCATTATTGCCGATATTTTGTACATTATCCCTTGCGCTTATTTGATGATGTTGTATTCCCGCAAGTGTACTGGAAGAAGCCTTTATATTGTAAGATCTGACTGAAACGTTGCCATGATCTGAAAGCACTGCTTGCGCTGAAGTATATATCTCTGGTACACTGTTATAATTAAATACTTCTTAATATGAAGGAACTTCTATTTTGCCGCTGCTATTTGATTGAACAAGGTTTCATGTATATTGCAGCATGCATATTGAAGATTGTATGGACGAGCTGGAAATCGGTTGCTGTCTTCGACTAATAGCAATCGCCATGTTTTTCAATTGATTGATGTGTCTGCTCAGTTGAAACTCTGTTCCACACTTCATTAAATATTGAAGACGTACACTACAATATACCAATGAGTCATTTTTCATAATCGAGGTATTTACGAAAGGATACTCCGTCTCTCGCTTAACTGACGATTTACTATGATATTTTCAACGGCCGTTTTCTTGCGTTCTGATGGTCGAATTGGGTCGGGTTTGATTCTTAGTTTCCGCTGGAACAAATTCTCTGCTATATTTTGCCGTTTTTAAGGTGTGGCGCGATATCTCAACAGAATTTCGCTGACTTTATCGTAACTGGAGTTTCTTTCATTTTCAATGACCTTTACAGTATGTGCAACAAGAGCCTGTATGGCATAACTGTAATTAAAACTATAGGAACAAATTTAGGCGGGGCTTAAACCGGTTTTATATTGATTCCTCTTGGGCGCTCTAAAACAAAAATTAGTTTAACTGCAACTGCTTAGCGGATAGCAGATATAAAAGAAATGAGTGCGATTTATAAAAAAAAGATTTGAAGCGGTGTTTTTAAGTGTACATCCGAAAGGACCAAAAATGTCGGTTGCAAGTGGAGCATAATATATAAAAAAGTCGGAAACATTTGTGCAGAAGTGGATTACACATTATTCAATATATAAAAATGTTGACAATTTGCCAGATAGAGGCAAAATCCGAACCACTACAAAAAAGGAGGATGAAGCCATCATACAGTTATTTGATGTAAATTCTTCGTTTACTCTGGATGCAGCTCTTAAAATTGGCGAAAAAGAATATTGTTATACCAAAAGCAACAATACGAAATAGAATTATGGAACATGGCTCTGCATATGGAAATACTTTGGCCAAATACAAAAATACATGGAAAAGCGCCTACAGTGGGTGAATGAACATAAAAACAAAGATTTTGCGAATATTGTGTTTACTGATGAGTCATCCTTTTAAGGTTTCATGTTAAAAGACATGGTTGATCAACTAAGCAAAAACAAGAATTGTCCGAACTGTGTAGCACTCGCCCTAGCTCCATGAATGGGGATGCTTCACCAAGCAAGGTTTTTATAAATTAATCGTTTCCACATGGAGCCTAAATGCACCTTTCATGAAAAAAAGTTATTCACGAGCTTTGTTACCATCTGTCCTTAAATGGTTTGGAGCGGGAAACTCGAATTGGTTCTTGCAAAAAGACAACGATCTAAAACACCGTAGGAAACTCTGTTCGGAGTTTAAACTGAAAAATCGTAATTTCATTTTTACTTAGTTTTTTGCCGTACACGCTCTTGTTGCACATACTGTAATTTGTTCTTGAAAGTTTGACCATAATCTTCTGCTTGTCCGTTTGTACCTGGATTTCATGGTGCAACAAAATTGCGTTCCATGCAAATTTTTTGAATTATTGACTTGAAGTCGGTTACGTTATGTATCACTTATTTTTGAATACTCATGGTATTGCGACAATTGATTTAAATTTTTCAAGTTACGTATATATCATGATTGCTTTGGCCGTAATCGTCATCTACTGGAGTTTTCGGTGCATTTACTGTTCTGCGAGTATCAGTAGAATCGTAATACAAATTCTTCCTATGTGTCCTCTTTTCCAACCGTGTTTGCAGAAGAGTTTGTCGTTGCTTCATTTGCAATTACGGATGTCGTGATTGTTACGTGTGCATCGAAGGCAAACACCAGCTAGTTCCAATGCTAGATTCGACCACGGGATTTCGATTGATTTCTGCAACTGGAGCTCCGAAAGTTACTGCTTTATTGATGGAAACGACTTCCTGATTCTCGATTTTTGGTAATTTTGCTCACATCAATTGGGTTCGATTTGTTCTAGATTTGGCTATCTATCTGGGAAGCTGCGAGAGCCAAATCAAAATTTTCTTTAAATTCCAATTTCCATGTTTGTAGCTGCTTTGTTCGAATTGAATTGTCACTAATCCCTCTTATAAATTGTGAAAGCAGAAATGTATCTGCAATTGACGCAGAACCACCCGTTACATTTGAATTTATATGTAGACACATACTTTCGAATCGTGGCGACGCAATTCCCAATTGGTTCGTTTGGCTTTTGAATACGCGTTCATCTCATCGTCAATTTTATGTTATATATTTATTAAACTACACTAAATTAATTAAAATTTTAAAACGAAACTTTTCTATATTCAGTTCAGTGGCGAAAACAAACTATTGATAGCGTTACTAACTAACACATTTATGCCGAGTGCTTTATGCGTTACTGCCGTAACCAATTACTGTCGATATTTTGTACATTATACGATAAAACATCAAAAGGCTTTTTGATTAAGGCTTCTACTCGCACACTTCTTCACCTGCTAAGAAATAATTCGCAAATAAAAATTTAAGCAGTTTTACAAAAAATCACTAACTATATCAGTAAACAATTACTTGCTGTGAATTAATAATCTTACTCTATAATTGTATTCCTGGAAAACAATAAAAAACCTTTTCAAACCGAATTTTATAAATGAAAGTATTAACATCTTTTTATTCCTTATACATAACTGTTCATCACATTTTGTGATAAATTTAACCACGCTTAGTAAGAATTATATTACGTACATTATTTGATAAGTATTATTAGTTGGCAAGGTTTCACGACGATTTACTGAAAAACAATTCATCGAAAACGACAACACAAACAACCGAATACACAAATCATGGAAAAACAATTAACCGAAAAGGACAGTTCGCCGAAAACGATAACTCACCGAGAAAACGATTCACCGAAAAACGATAGTTCACCGAAAGCAATTGACCGTAAATGATAATTTTTCGAAAAAACAATTCACCGAAAACGACGATTTACCGAAAATATTTCAAACATTATTAAAGGGTTGTTATTAATTTACTGAAATAAAAATTGCCGGAAAAATGCTGAAAAAATAATCCCGAAACTTTGAAATACTGAAATTAAAAATACATACTTAAAATAACATTATCTTTAAAAAATTCGATAAACTGAAAAATATTGTTAACGATATTACAGTTAAAAATGGGGTTATGAACTCTGTAACTCATAAAAACATCTTTCAATTAAGGTTAAAAATATCGTTCAATACACCAGAAAAAAAATTGATATAGTTTTTTAAGTTGCAACTCCTTAAAGTAAACACTCGTGTGAAATCGCTTCCACGCCCTCCTTCCCCCGCTTGACTCTTGGCAGTGCTTTTTACTTCAATTTCGGGGGGCATAGGAATGGGGATCTATAAACATGATGGTAATATAGAATCGACGCTGTTACCAATTATAAAATGGACACCATATTAACTAATTAGAAGGGTTCAGTTAATTAAACTATAATTGTATTAAAAAGCAATGAGCTGTTCTAAAGGGACTTAAGTGTTTTAAATTTCGAGATTTTCTTTTCAGTATTTTGCAAAGGAACTTTAGTTTTCTTCGTTTCCAGAATTTAAGACTTTTGTTTTTCAGTACAATCCCATTATTAAAGAGAATAATTTCTAATAATAAAAATTATTTTTCCATTTGAATTTATTATTTCAAATCAGTTAAATTCCGCCTTTTAAAGGAATAACCAGAAGGTTGTAAAGGATCTTTTAATAAGGACGCTCGATTTTTAAATGTCAATAAAACAAGTTGTGTGTGAGATATCCAATTTTTTATCTAATTTTTTTTTTGTTTGAAAGAATATTTTATGAAATTAAGTATGGAATATAACGTCGTTCAAATATCCACCGCGATTTTCGATGACTGTCACATAAATCCGGCTGAATTTACTGGTTATCGTTCGTTATGTCGGCTTTGAGGGCATCAATTAAGATAACCCCACTGCACTGATTTTGGAAATAAAATTTGATGATTTGTACACGTCATAACGCTATAACATTCCATAGTGATTTGTCGTGCACTACTGAACAATTCACAACAAATTTGACTGATGTTGCTTTAACAACATGGTTGCTATAACCTAACCAATTTTGAGCGTCCCTATTTGAAAGATACTTTTTAAAGGAATAGTCGTTTTCGGTAAATTATAATTTATTTTCGGTGAATTGTTGTTTGCGATGAATTATCGTTTCTTGTTAATGGTCGATTTCGGTGAATTGTTTTTCGATGAATTCAACTTTTCGTTGAATTGTTGTTTCGGTGAATTTTTCAGTTTTTAAGTGAATTGCTTTTCGGTGAATTGTCGTACCAGTTGGTAAGTTAAATTATCTAAGGATTGTGATTTCGAGTTACGAGATTCGAGACAAACGAATTTTATCAATATTTCTATAAAAACAGATAAACTTGACCATGTCCAGTTGTATCTTGAAATTAGAAACGTGTACGAGCAGAATGGCAACAAAACCCCTACTGTCTACTTGTAACAGGCGGCAATGCAAAGGATAACAATAAATAGATAATTTTTAAAATATTTCAGTGACGCAGCGAATTTTATAAGATCTATATGTGCATGATTCTGACACCATTTAACACGATTTCCATTGAGGATACCACAAAACAGTGCATAGTAAGATAGTACGTAAATACACTAAAGGACGAGATTTATATTGAAATATTATCTGCGACTATTAAATGAAGGAAAGTTTTACTTTAGCTTAAAGTCAACCTCCAATAAAAATTATTTCATAAATACTTAACTGAAAGCAAACCTCTACGTGATAATATTACTAACATTGTTGTGCAATGTACTATTAGTAGTGTGATGTCCTGTTTTAATCGGTCCTGTTCCATACCATGTTCTATTCAGTGATATCGTATATTGTTACATCCTGTTTTGAAATGTACCAAAGTAAGCGGCTTCGTAGGATTATCAACAATTCGGAAATATGTAACATTTGATTTCTCATGAAGAACATTTGAGAATGTTTCCATCTGCGAACAAAATACAATTGGAAAATTTTCAGGTATAGATACCGGATTTAATCCGAATTTTGAAAACTGGGAGATGATTTGATAATTTGTAAACCTAAGTTTTATTGTGGTTTCTGCTCTGTTCAGTACATCATACCCTTACAGTGAAGTTGTAATAGGGCCCTGTGAGAATATATCACAAAATTAAATGTATATCTTGCATAAAGTCAACGTTTTTTATTAAATTTGCAAAATTCGTCTAATAATAATAAAACAGAATACCATCTTCGAAATATTTGCATATTGCACATTATTGTGGTGATATTTAGAGTACCCAATAAAATTTAAATTAGGTCAAATACTTAATTCGTTTTTTTCATCGGAATTTTGTCATAAAAATATTTATATTGGCATACAAATAATTATATTTATATTTTTAAAGTGTGCTAGTATTGTTTCACTTTCGATACTCATTTTCAGCTTAATGAATCTAGACGGGGATGGCATTTGTGAATTGCATATTTTTACAATTATTGATGAGAGCTTTTTTCATTCGCATGTTATTTGAATTTTATTTTTGGTTAAAAGTTCCTCGCTGATGAAAATGATAATTCTAACATAGGCTAATGTTCTAATTGTATTTGATTCAGATGTTAAAAGATGTTACCAAAGCCAAAAATAGAATAACCGACAAATATCGGAGTAATCATGTAATTTTGAAATAAATTTTGTTGCGTAAAAACGTAAAAATTTTGAAAAATACGTGAAAATGGATATTTAGCGTTAAGCAAAACACATATCACTCAAAATTTTATAAATAAATCACTTTGTGGAATTTTTTTTAAATTAAGTTGTCATAAGCCACAGATTGGTGTAATATAAGCCAAATTCACTCAAAGAAATCAAAAGACGATAATATTTTGTTTGAGATAATTGAGAATCCGTGTTTGTATAATAAATCAGCCCAACTGATCTATGTCTATTTATTTCAAAATGGCGGAAAAAGTAATCAACATAAATTTATATATACATAATTTTTTTATGTTTTTCTAGTTTTGATTAATTACACCTAAACTTAAACAAAATACATTTTTTAATAATTAGAATATTATTAGTTAATTTTATTGTTTTACTTGCGCGGTTAGATACTTGTATATTTACCCAGAATAATAATTGTGTTTTTATGTCATAAAAACTTTTGACCTTTATAATTTTGAAAATTTTATAACAATCAGACAACCCAACTATCAACTATAATCACAGAAACTATTAAAATTATATGTACGTTGAACAGAATAAATATTTAATTTTTAGGGAAAATGATTTTAATCGTAAATTTACTTAATGAGGTTGTTTTGTTATTATTATGTATTTGTGTACTTACATACACACTCTCTATATATAATTCTATATAATCATTTTTAACGAAAATAAATAAATACGAGTATCTTGAATCCCATATTTTATACAAAAAAATATGTGTAGGGAAATTTAATTGGCAGAACTTACTTGTTTCGGTAAACATATTTACGATTATTATTATGCGGTCTCTTTTTAATTTTTGCGTATTGAGTCGATTTTATAGTAGAATCACATATTAATTGAATGGTGGTTGGGGTAGGAAGAAGTGAGCTTAGATCATACTCAACATAACTGACTTTTTATATATTCCTGACCAATGTTTTAGCGTTCTCGGAAGTATAATCACAGAATACTACAGACACGATTGATAGAAACCATAGTTTTTTTGACAATACTCCTAAATTAGTTGCTACGTACGCCAATAGATAGCTCTAATTTAAAAAAAATTCAACTTGTAAACGTTAAAACTCTTTAGAGGTGTAAAAATAATTCTCTATCTTCGACTATCTGTCAAATTGTTTGGGTCACCAATGGCGACCGGGAAAATGGTATTAATCATAATTCGTCGGAAAAATATGCATCATGCAATTTATGTGATACAACTTTTACACAAATCACTTCAAATACATTTGCAGAGCCAAACTATTCGATTTGACCAAAATTACACCAAGTATCGAAGATCATTCACGATAGATTAATCCGATACGTTATTAATATCAAATGTAATAATTTACCTCATTTTTATCAAATCACAAACCCAAATGAGCACGAATATGAATTATCCGATTTTGAGTCTGAAGCCGAAGATATAAAAGAAATGAGTATGGTTGGCTGAACGAACCATATACAACATCAATGTCCGTCCTGAGTGTGATGAGATATTTCACGATCGTATCAATTAAATTTACATTTAGAAATGGCCGAATGGCTTCTAAATTGTCACTTTAACCACCAATGTATAACAATAAACTGAACAATAAACTGAAGCAATATATTTTTCATTCGGGCAAAAAAATAAAGCGTTCAACAATCGCGTCTACGTTAGAATTAGAACCGGGCGATAAGAATTCAAAATCGGTAAAAGAGAAACCAAATCGCCAGTAAATCATATGAATAATATACAGTAGTGAGCAAAAATGGTACATAATGAAAACATTTTATAAGTTTTTAATTTCTATAGTTATTATTTTATTCAAGTTTACCCATCAGATTTACTTAAGAAAATAACAATAATTTAATTTATTAAAAAGATACATATATGTATATTGAAATTCATTGTTTAGGCCATATGTATCCAAATATGCCTGTTTTAGCGAATCCTTTAAATACAGTTGTTTTTTTTTGTTTTTATATTTACTCCACTATTGATAAAGTGAAATTGCATTTCAACGTTAACCTATCCTTTTTTCAAGTTTTATTCAAAATTTGGATTGTATTTTAATTAAAAAAATTTAAAAATAAAAAAAATATCAGCTGAGTTGGAACTAAATATCATTTCTCTTTGCGAAAAATGATATTCTCTGAGAAAAATTGCCACACAATTACACGTCTGTCATAGAACAGTACGCAATGTAAGAAACCGAAACAATTTGGGCAAATCAAATGGTTGTAAAGGATATCCACAACTTTTAAATAATAGGTATTCTCGTGAAATTGAACGACTTTTAAAAGAAAAAAGAGAAGCCACAATAATCAACTTAAAAATACACCTCACAAAGCTTCTAAGGAATTAGGCAAGAACGTTAGTGAGTGGACAGCGAGGCGGGCGTTGCATAAATATGTTTGCACGCATACGTAAAGAAGAAAAAACCCAGCCTTATCCAGCAAAAATGTCAAAGCGCGCCTCGAATTCGCAAAATTTCATAAAAATTGGCCTATTGACAATTGGAAATGGATGATTTGGTACGACGAAACGAAAATAAATCGATATCAGTCAGATGGGAAGTGCTACTACTGGAAACGCTCACATGAAAAAATAAAGAAACGTCGTGGTACGGAAACGAAGAAGCACAGTGGCGGATCGGTAAGGGCCTGGAGATGCTTCACCTGGTGGCACGTTGGCCCATTAGTGAGTATCAAGGGCATTATGCGATGAATGTGCTTATCCGGATGAATAACTCATTGTTCAGCAAGATGGCGACCCGAAACACGCAGCTAAAACATTTCAAAAATGGTTAAAAGATCAGAAATTCCAAACTATGAAATGATCTACTCAAAATCCGGATATGATCCCATAGAGCATTTATGGGCATTCATCAAGTGTCGATTAAACGAATATGGTGAGGCACCTAAAACCGTAGACGAATTATAGCGGCGAGTTGAAACGGAATGGAATAAAATTCCACATCCTTGTCGAGAGCATGCCCCGACGTATAAAATCGGTTATTGACAATAAGGGATTTCGGACCAAATATTAAAGATATCAAATTTAAAAACGTGCACATGACCTAATCAATGAAAATATCAATTTTTATATTAAAAAAAATAATATCTTTTTAATTAATTAAATTATTGTTATTTTTCTAAGTAAATCTAATGAATAATATTACAAACTTGTAAACTCAAAATAATAACTATAGAAATTAAAAACTTAAAATGTTTTGATTATGTATCCATTTTTGCTCGCTACTGTACATTCACCAATATCTTAACTCTTAGCTAGCTCGACAACTCTAACTCCGAGCGGGAATCTCAAACCTACAAATCTAGTAGGGAATAACAATATCTATAATACGCCACCTATCGTACTACCACCTCATCCCACATCATGAATTCTACCAAATTTTGGATTCCCATATGCTTCAAATCTAGAAATATTATAAATAAATAAATACAAAACTATGATTACATTGTTACGATTATTAAATAATAAATAAGAAATGTAAACATTTCTATTTATTTATTCATATAGAATACGATTTGCTTCCGATGGGTTGGTTTGCGGATTCGATAACTCATAAAATGTATCAAAATATCCAACGTTTAATTTAAAATCGTTATGAAATTTGGGCAGTTTGTATCCACCGTCATTAAATCAAAATCCGCTATAACATTCGATGAGGTAAGAACACATTCTGGTTTACAAATTTATTTGGTCGGCACCTTTAGAACTTCTCATTCACGACATATCAAAGGAGTAAACATTGTGCCAATAATCGATAAATTCTTTGTATGGATTTGTATCACCGTATCCACAATCGTCTTTTAAATGCCGTATTCGTGCTTAAATTACGCTGTCGAGCATCCCTTCGATCAGGAAAAAATATCCCATCTATTCCGACACAATTATATCAAGTTTATATAAGGGAAGATCACAATCCTCAATCCGACCCTTCATCAATTTAATATTTTTAAATTTATTTCGTCGTGGCCTGATAAATAATATCAGAATTTTCAACGTCAATCTTTGACGAGAACATTGAGAAATTGGAGGTGACATATCCTAGATCTAAAACAATTTTATTTGTAAACACTTCGTTCAATATTCTTTTCATATTTTCGATGTCGAGTATAGCTTGCTCCAAAAGGCTGTTTTTCCTGAATTTCCCGTTTTAATTTTTCTATAAGCTTATCTATTCCCCGATTACTATTTGTACTACTTGTTTCAAATATTTATCATCGCCCCAAACTTGCGGCCGATTTAAATTCTGCTGATTGTGTGACAATATCACTCCTTAATATAAGAATAGAAGTTCATTGTTCCACATACTTCCATCTAAACGGGATACATAACTAGAAAATAAAACAATATTAGAATATTTAATTCCCTTGAAATAAATTATTGTCACTTCTGTGCTGGGACATCATTTATTTATTTATTTTAATTTTATTTTAAGTGTACCAGATTTCAAAATCCTTTTATTATATGCACAGACGTAATCCAAATACAGTATGTATTTATACAATTTAACTACACTTAGGTGCAAAAATTTCGCACATTGCTCAATTTTCCACAAAAGTTCGAAAATATCAAAAAAAAATCCAATATTTGTTTAATTTTTTTAATGTAGATTCAAAGTCTATTTCAATACCTATCCAGTGATACCTTTTTTGTATTTATACGTGCCATCAAACTGATTTTTGGGGGTAAACACCTGAGGTATATGTTTTTGTAAATTTGTCAGCATGAAAATTAGGGGTAAAAATCGAATTAAAACATGGAAATAAACAAACAGTTTCATTAATAAGAAATATTCCCTACCCTGGCTCGAATGACAGCTTCCATTCGATGCTGCATTGATTCACCAAAGTTTTCACAAAATCTATCTTAAGGTATCGCCTCCCATTTTTCTACGATCACCTGTTTCAGCTCCTGGAGACTCGTTGGAACAACATCTCTGGCTCGAACCCTTCTTTTCAACTCGTCCGTCCCATACATTTTTGATGGAATTGAGGTCCGGGCTTCGAGCTGGTCACTCCATAACAGGCCCATCCACCTCTTGAAGGTACTGGTATACTACATCAGCCGTATGCGGTCGCATTATCGTGCATAAATAGAAAATTTTCACCAATAAACTCGGCAAAAGGTACAACGTACTCTTCGAGTACTTCCTCAATGTACCGTTGAGATTTCATTCCTCTTGATCGACAGCCAGTATTGGCTCGTGTGATGAATACAAGATCTGTCTTCGCCTCTAATGATATGCCTCCCCAGAACATGCACGATCCACCGCCATACGAGTCACGTTCTTCAATGCAACATTGTGCATATCGCTCTCCTTGTCTTCTGTATACACTTCCGCGTCCATCGGTGCCATATAAACACATCCTGCATTCTACAGAGAACAAGACTGTTCACAATTCTTCTTCTGTCCAATTCAAATGATCTTGAGCGAACTCACGACGGGCTCTTCGGTGGGCTGCGGTCAATTTCGGCTCGTTTGCTGAACTTCTCGAAGTCGTCTTCTAACTGTCCACTGACTGACTTCGACTTCACCACTTCTTGCAGTCGCCGTTACAGTTGAACCGCATTCATACGGCGATTTCGCAACGAAGTTGTTACCAGAAAGCGTTCATCACGCGTTGCTGTAGCACGAGGTCGGCCAGATTGTTGTCGCCGTCTGAAGCCACCAGTTTTCTGATATCTCTGCCACACTCGACGATCGGAGAATCGGCTCAAATTTAGTTGTAGAGCCACTTCAGTTTAGTGCTGCCCCGCATAAATTAGTGCAACCACTTGTGCGGCTTGAAATAAAATTATTTTATTAAATATATTTCTTGTTATCAAGCATAAAACAGCTAACCTGGAATCTGCAATAGTAAACATATTTGTTCTGAGTAACAGACATAACTCTGAAAACCCTAAAACCTAAATAAAATAACATGTAATAATTGGATCTTCCTAAGTTTTCAACTTCCAAAAAATCATAAATATTTGTCAATTTAAATTCTTCTAAATTCTCTCCTTTTCGTGTGAAAATTTAAATTAATTTTGAGAAAAATTATGGACCTGAAATATATTTGTTCGTTAATAGGCCCAGCATCATGAACTTTCTGAGACTGATGGTAATGTAAATTTAATTTATCACCATTAGTAATACATATATTAGTCTTATCTCTCAGTTTTTAGTGGGGACTCATCCAATTTGATATGAGACATTTCTTTATTTTTACTAAATTTCAGGGGCAAATTTCCAAAGAGATTGTTGCATTGAATTTAAATTAAAAACTATAATTACTTAATAAAATATTTATTTATTTATTTTTCTTCCGTAACAATTTTGTGAATCACATACCCCATTTCGAGCATATCGGCTCATTTATCATGGAGTGGACTTCGAAATTTGTTCTTCAACCTCTAATTATTTATTAATTTGCTGGGTAACCCCGAGTAGTGCGAATGTTGCATAAATTTGACAAATTTTTTGTTCTGCTTTTGGATGCCTTTAATTAACACCTATCTCAAATTTCAGCACCAGAATCCCAGTTTAAAAAAAAGTTTGACGCTGTTTCATTATAGAACAAAACTTTTAATATTTTACTAGTTTTCATCAACTCAAAAATATATTTTAGAATTTAAAATTGTGAAAACTGGTGCTTAGCGCGAAAGTCAAGGCCTAACTTTTAGGAGTTATACCTCAATTAGCGAAGACTTAAGAGCTTAAGTGGCACGCTGTTTATACCGTTTCGGTTACTGCTGCAATCACCAAAATTGTATAGGCTTCTCGTCACAAATAAACAACAGACCTCTAAAATTTCGGTGGTCGTACCGCTCCCCTAAGTAGTCCAAACGGAGCACAAATTAAGCTCTTAAGTTTTCGCTGGTTGAGGCTGACTTTGCAACCAATAAAATAACGAGCCTTATGTTATAAAAGAAGTTTCAGTTAAACTTTGACAAATTTCAAAAGATGAACATGTGGATATATTTTCTGGAATATGTATGATATATGGTCATATAGATTTAGTGCTTCATGTAGTCGGCAAAGTAAATCACGAAAGCTGACTAACAACCTTTTAAAATTTATTGAGCAAATTTCTACATTGTAGCTCGTTGCAACAAAAACTTTGTAAAAGACCTGTACAGCATCTGTGCGATTATTAAAAAATAATCAGCTGGTCAAATCGAATCAGCTGGTGAATTCCGTTTTGCTGACAAATGGCAATGGCAAAATTATATAATTTTTTTTCGACTTATCAATTCTCATTATCATGAAATTTCTGAGTCGCGTACTACCACTGTATTTTAACTTGCTATAATTTTTAGAGCATTTTGCTTATCGGGAGCGCTTTGACAATCCCAAATATTAATATTTTTAAAAAATAAACATAAAATAGAGCAATGTCAATAAATAAGTTAAATAGTTTATATTTGATTCCGGCTGTTCAAAATCCGTAGAAACCTCAGAATTGTTAGTGACCAGTTTGAAGCAACAACGGAAGCTGAATTTCAAAGGTTGTTTCGGTTAAGTAAACCAGTATGAAGAATATTAATAAATTTGTTTAAGAAAATTCTTCTTAATATTAATAAACTTTATAAAACGGCATATGCAATCTCGGTCTCACTTATATACACGGTTTAAATTCTACGCTGCGAATTTTATGTGCTTTACGATTCCTCTCTGTTGGTTGTTATACCAGCGACCTATAGGGCAAGACTTTATCCGTTTCTCAATGTGTTGAGGAAATATGTCATGTGGTCGAAGATAATTTTGCTAGAGAATTTGTTCAGTTCCAGCTGAACCCATCAGACGAGACGTAAGCAGCAATTTTATAATATGTACCAATTTACTGACATCATCGGCTTAATTGACGGAACGCACATTTCATTTAAAAATCCTTACTACTCAAGGAACTATGAACATACGAAACACGGTCAAATCATTTGTGATGCAAATTTGAAAATTTTGAACGTTAATGCTCGATACGGTGGGTCATCCCATGATAGTTTTGTCTGGAGTACTTCGCTTGTCAAGCGGAAACTAAGAAACTGAATATGACAACGGAATCAGAAATATGTGGTTGCTCGGTAAGATATTCACAAATTTTCACACATTGAATTAAGTTTGAATGTTTAAACTATGTAGTTTTAGATCATAGTGGGTATGGCCATGGGTTTCAACCATGGCTGATGACTCCATTAGCATCACCATCTAATGCACCGCACTAAGAGGCTTACAACATGAGCCATAAAAAACACGGCATATTGTTGAAAGCAACCCATATTAATGTACACTCTTCAAAAATCCGATTTAATAATAAATTGTTGTGCAATTTTACCAGAGGAAGACGTAGCGACTGAAATGGATCCAAATTTTGTACTGGAAGGAGAAGAAACCAGTAATGTAGATCCGGCAAGAACTCTTTCTCTTAGGCAAAGCAATAAGAAAGGATGTATCCCGAACATTTTTGTAATTAAAAAATAAAAATAAACCCAAAATAACATATTTTGCTATTTATATTATCCAATATCACATTATATTTCAAGTTTGAACAAAAATCAACCAAACACAATAAATTATTTAATTGAATACGCGCTCTACTAAAAAAAATTGCTGATTTTAATGTTCATTCTGAGTTTTGCTTTCTCAGTCATCAAACCGGGATCGTTTTTATGGTTTTCTTATACCATTTAAAATATTTATACCATTTAAAGCCACGTATGACTTTTGTCATCAAACCGGAATTTCCCTGCAGGAAACACCAATATTTCAGAAAAACTAAGTAGCCACATCTTAATCTTTCGAAATTTGTTGAACGGATTTTTTAAATGAACGCCGATGTTCACGAAAAGTATGCCACAATTAATGTTCACTGAAAAGAATAATTCACGAAAAATATGTTGATTTGAAATGAGTTACTCATTTGGCACTTTAAGGTCCGCATTGTTTAGTGAAATCTCGCCAGTTTAATTTGAAAATCTTGAAAATTCAAAATTTTCATAATGTTGCTAATTTTACGCAACATGTTGCAAATTATTTTCTGTTTACACGATTCTAATAAAAATTTAACAGTGAGAGCAGTAGTAATGGAGAGTGGCTTTGAAAACCGGATTATCAAAATCCCGGAAATTAACAATAACCCATGATACCCCAAAATTCCGGATGTTAACATCCCATATTTATGTCATTTTTGTGATTCAAAATTAGATTTAAAACATAAATATTGATAATAAAAAAATGTAATACAAAATAAAGAAACAAACATTCCTGATTCTTGGTTTTGAAATATAAAATTTGCTATATCCTTTCCTGTAGTTGGCTGTACCTTAAAAATGTTGTTTTTCACTGTTGAATATCTGGCTAATTAAATTAAAATTTTGCATAACTTAATTTTTTAAAACCATTTTCTTAAATAAATTAAATTTTCATCTTATTGATTTTAAAATTGAGTTACCTAGCTTCAAGTCGAGGATCTGTTAAACTCGGACTGTGAATACAAACCTTTAGTATAATTTAACACAACTTGTCCAATTGGCCAATTTCGGTGATATTTTCACAATGAATTAATAACATTACCCCTACCTAAGCCAGAATCCAAACTATCACCTCTGTAGATTACGGTGTATAGCGTCAACAGAGTCATCTCTACAGCAATCGTTTCATCACGCCATGTGCACTGCATTATCGAAGATAATCCTCTTTGTCCCTGTGAGCAATGCGGTCACACTGCTTCTCTCTCTCTCTCTCTCTTATCTTCTACGGTAATTCATCCGATCCCAAATAGACTACTTCACCAATTTAAATTCGTACTGGCCAATATTCCATTTTTGGTAGAACTCATTAGTACGACCAAACCTGGCCTCCACCTCAAGCATCATTACGTTGCTATGTCCGAGATAACTTGCAATTAGATCTATTATACAGACATCTTTAAAATCAACATCATAATCTTTTTCTGCTAATTCTCAACGTCATTCTGATAATTCTCATCATTCCGTGTCATCCTGTTCATGCTGACTATTAGTTGGTCACCATGATGCAATTATTTTTCATACGGCTCATCATCCAAAAATTCAAGAGTTTGTATTTACTGAATTCTTATTAATAAGTCAATATCTCGATTATTTTTATGTACTGTGAATCCAATCTAACAATTCTTTATTTTTTTATGTTTAGTAGTATCCACGAATTACAAGTTAGATTACCGATTTTGCATTATGTAATTTTCCCTCGTTAACTATTGAACCAAAATATTTCGGTTCACCCAATATTTAACTTACGTTTATTCTAAAACCCCAAAGTATTCAGTTCCCTTTTCTTATGCGATAAATATTTTACTGACGTCATACACGAAGTTTTAACAAAAAGTTCAGTGTGAATTTATCCTCGGGACGGGAATTTCTTATGTATCGATCATTGTTTCGATATCTGAAAAGTTAACCATAGTAAAAATCCCCTGCTGAAAATGTACAAATAATTTACTATCTGCTGCTCGCAAAATTCCGATTTTGAAAAATTCATTTTTACATAAAGTTAAGCGACCATTTTTTTTTTATAATTTCAACTTTTGAGTTTCTGTTGAAGCACCATGATTAATTTTCAGCCACGACATTTCCATTTTTTTAAGTTATGGTCTTTTCTTGACATTATTTTTTCGATTATCTTTAACAAACGACCATGGTATTGAAACTGAGAATTGAAACATTTGTTTTTAAAAAATTCACACTTGTCTTTATTTCTTCCGTCAAATAATCTCGTATTAACTCGTATTAAAAATTTAACAAATTTCTTAATATTTTGAACTGAACCGAAGACTTTTCAACTGCCTGGAGAAATTGATTGAGTTTCTCTAGGTAGTACGACAATTCACAGAAAGGTAATTCACTGAAAATGACAATTCACCGAAATAACTTCACCGAAAATGTGATTTGTCCATCGTGCGGGACAAGCTTCTGTTTACTCGCAAATAGTCTGTGTCAGGCAAATGTTGCTGACATAAAAACTTTATCAGTGCTTGAAGCAGATAAAAAATTTGATATATTCACCTAAATATTTTTTTTTTTAAATTTTTCCGCGATCTTTTAACCAATTGAAACGCAATATAAAGGTATTTTTTAGAAAACCATACATGAAAATAAATCGACGCCCCTAGTAAATGTACCAATATACGAATGGATTTAAGTTTATTTTCATATGTCATTATTAAGATTATTATTTTCTTTATTTTTACTTACAGGAAAATTTGGCTCAAACTACGGCAACCCTTGATGAATTACTGTCCCCGACAATACGAAAAGAGTCCGAGCATGCTGCAGCAGCAGCATTGACAGAGCTGCGAAATAACAATAATCATAATTTAAATCATCAACAACATCATCATATAATTTATCACCATGAGCAAAACGATATGTCGCCACAGAGAACTCAGCTCTCTCCGCACCATCAGCATCAAACACAGCAGCAGCAGCAGCAACAACAGCAGCAGCAGCAGCAACAACAGCAGCAGCAGCAACAACAACAGCAGCAGCAGCATCATCATCAGCATCATCATAATTCAGTTACCTCAATTTTAACTAAAAATCATATAGATCATTTAGAAAAAAATTCTGTGTCTGTAATTCCCATTGAATCATTAACATCTTCATCATCTGTAAACAATATTAGAGTTTCGAATGGATTATTCAATCAAAATCAAAAATCTCAACAAAATACTGTGTATAATGCTTCGACAGCACCACTGTTCCAAATAAAAAACTTATCACAGTTACAACAACAATTGGAAACGGCGGCTGTTCTAATGGACATAAGTAAAAAAATAATAATCTCACCACCAAATTCTAAACCGCAATCGCCAAGCATAAATGATAACCAACATTCGAATCAACACCACCAACAACAACATATTAAAGCTAGTATTGCACATTCTGTGATAAAAATGTCCGAATATAATAACAGTGTAGCCGGTATAAAACGTTCTCTGAGTAATGAGGAATTAGATTTATCTGTGAAACGAGTTAAGTCACCACAGTCCGAACAAAAATTAATTTATTCAACAAATACATCACCATCTGTTTCAATAATCACATCAACACATCAACATCATCAACAGCAGCAGCAGCAACAACAACAACAACAACCACAACAATCACATCAACCACCACCAATAGTAACTCATTCGTCCACTTTATTATCACCATCGTTACCAATTAGAAAACAGGAAGTGCATGATAAAATTGGTGAGTTTGATCCCAATCAAAATAGCGATTCAAATGATAGCTCGGATTCAGGTCGTTTGCATGTTGATATTTCTTCGCAAGATAATGATGATTTGGATGAATTGTCGCCACATTTTATTATTAAAAAAGAGAATTCAACCGCAAAATGTAATTCCGAGCGGACATCTCCCGACAGTTTTACCTCGTCAGAAGACAAAAATATGCAGAATACCGATCCGGCCACAACACAGCTATGGCAGGCATTAGCACAATCAACCGCAAACGGTATTGGTAGTGATGCAACACAATTATTACGACGAATGATAAACAGCCGAACGCTTGGTTTACCGCTACCGTCCGCAATGGATATTTCTGGATCATTAAATAAACCTATGTCATTAATAAAGGTATGTTGCTTACGTTATAATCATTTAATATTATTTAATCGTATTCTCATTTATAGAACGAATTATCGCCTATGGATAAAATACATAAAACGTCGGGCAGAAGGAAACAATCGTGTCCGAGTCGAGCACCGATGGAAAACGCAACAGACACATCTGGAGATTTAAATGAACAAAAATGCCAGCTGGCTGGTACACCCACATTACCGGTAGATTTAAATACACGAGATAGTAGTTGGTCGAGTGACGATAAATCGAAAATTGGTTTAGTTAAAAATTCCAATACCCAGAATAAGGATATGTCTTGTACGAATTGTGGTACACTGACGACGACAATTTGGCGGCGCAATATTCGAGGTGAAATGGTTTGCAATGCGTGCGGTTTGTATTTTAAATTGCACGGTGTAAATAGACCTCATACGATGCGACGTGATACAATACACACTCGACGAAGACGGCCAAAGGGTGAAAAATCAAGTCGAAGAAGTATGTTTAATTTTTGGATTTTAGTTTAAATTTATTCTAAAAATTTGTCATTTTGTTTAGGATCGAAAAATCAAGAATCTAATCCCGTTGAACCGGACACTCTAGACTCAAAGGAACATCTATCCGATTTACAAGCATTACAAAATCACAACTTACTGATTGCCTTAGGTGGTGTCTCGCACGGTGTTCCGTCACATTTTTCAATGCCTGTAAGTAACTGTTATTATAATATTATCCTGTGCGCAGCTTAAACTCCCTTAGAAAAAATAAAAAGGAAAAGTTGAGCAAGCATGCAATTCGCAAGCATGCAGTGCAAATTTAAAAGATGTTTTCTTAATACGCTTCTTTTATAACTCATGACAGAAACGATTGAGGTATTATCTCTTGCAATGTAGCCAATCAACATCATCGATTTTATCTTTTATACGGGTTTTGTCTCATCGACTTCATCACGTAATCATAGTTAAATGTTATTAAATCACATCTTAAATTGTTCTTTAATTATGTATGTATTTATTTAATTAAGGTGTGAAATTGGTCGGGTTTTAGTTTCTAAAAAGAGCATAGTGAAGCTGGTAGGCATATTCTAAAGCCCACAGGAAAACAACCAAATAAGTTTAGCGCTAAGTTGTTCTTCAATTCGAACTAAAGAGGGCAGTAAGTGTTTTAATGTGTTTTTGAAATAATAAATTAGAAAAGCAAGAAATGTTAAATGTGTACCCACTTTAATTTATTGAAAATTAAATAAAACCTAATTTTTGACAGAAATTAAATATACATACCTAATCATAAAATTAGTTGCTTTAGAATAACGGGACTTACCCCATACTCGAGAAGCACCTGCACTAAATTTCCGCACAACATAAGTAGAAACCAATAAAACATTTTGCTAACCTTTATTTTTTTTTACTTTGGTTTTTCGATTGTGATGGTGTTATTATTGTGATGGAATGGGTACAAAGCACCGAATTTCAACAGGCCAAATGTCGAAGGGCCGAATGTGTCGAATGGCCGAATGTGGAAGGCCGATTTTTTTTTTGTTTTTTTTTATAAATATGATTTTTTAAATTCGTCGTTTTATGGAATATACAGTCGTTACGTTTTGTTTTGTGAACGGTATCAATTACGATGGCATTAAAGTTAATTAGCTGGACAGATTTTGGAAAAAATATTTTAAAGCAATCTGCACAAACTTTGGGCTGACTGTTCCTGCGAGCCCTATAGATCGAACTGGTACGCCTATAATTGCCATTTGAAAAGGGTAGTAGATATATTTAAATGGATAACAACGGCCTTATAAAATGGAGAATAAATAGAATAATAAAAGTGATGTTTAAAATATTGTTAAGTATTTAATTCTGTTTTATTTATTGTTTACTTTGGTATCTCTGCTATTAGTTTTCGCGTTTTATTGATTATAGGGGTGGAAGACCAATGTCGAAATTCCGCGTATCCAGTTAACGATACATTTTGGTGAAGGAAAATTTTGTCATGCGCCACTTGAGACTTTCGGCCCTATGAGAGCCTTCTGATAATAGGTATATGGTTGCAACATTTTTACTGATAGAACATCCAAAGATGAAAAATAGTGAAATACATAAATTCTTAAGAAATTCATTTATATTTTTTAAAAAAATTAATAAAATATTCCTTAAACCAACAAATTTAAAAAAATATATTTCTAAAAAAAAAAAATTGGCCCTATCGACCCATTCGGCCCTTCGACATTCGGTCCTTTGACATCAAACCATTGTGATTATTCCGTATATTGGTCTATTTTCAGTACTCTCGAATTAAATACACAATCGTAGGAAATTCTTCCATTTAGCGTCAATCTGTGTTACAACTATGATAATCGACACATACTTACACACCATCAACTTACCAATCACCTCCATTTTTTCAAATCATCCGTTCAAAACTGATTGTTACACACTTGCCATCTATAAGTCAAAAATTCAAATTTAACCTTTATTATTTAGTCTAAAATCGATTAGGTACTTACCTAAACAATATTGGCATTGATTTCGAACAATAAGAGCAACATCCGGCTGCCTAAATTAAATTATATTACGATAATTATCGCAGTTACGTAATTATCTTTCGATCTATTTCTAAATTAGCGTACATTAGCGTTATCAGGCACTTTTCGTTAAAAATGGGAATAGCCATTGACTTCTTCTTGAACGTCAGTAAGCATCAGTATATTTCACGTGGTATTTCACGTAATCACGTGGACTCTAAAATAACAGCTTCAGAAATAATTCAAAGTATCCAAGAATAATAAAACATTGTTGTTTTAATTTAACTGACGTTATTTTTTTTTTAGCCGCAAATTCAGAAATGTTGAATCGTAAAATGAATTTTTGAAAATTTTGTGTTTCGTTTAAATGGTTTATTTTCAAATTCTTTTAGTTATGTTGCCCCAATCTGTCACTATTTTGACTATTAATTTTGCTATAAAAAACAAACAAAAGTTGCTGTCTTTGTCGCTCTAACGTAATTTAAATATACTCTTCTCTTTTCGGTCTCCCAGTATTTTTTACTGAAAAAAAAATTGTTTCACTGTGGAATCCACGCATAAAACGACTTCGAAATATCGAAACGGCGAAATTGATCTACATTTATTTAGTCTCAGTTTTCTGTTCTGCTAGTACTCCAAATTTTCATTTGAACCACAAAATTGAAGTTAATTTTCATTTTTTTAGATACTGTTTTTTGTCGAATTTAAACCTAGGATAAAAAAGAGAAATTCCGCCCAAATATTTAGGCTCAAGTTCCAAACGTAGTAGTTTTAGCTTTTAGCGTAAGTTAGCTTTAGCGTTTTAGTTTCAAAATATGGCTTAAAAACCTTCGAATAAATCATTTGGACTGCATTTCCTTATTATACGAAATGTACAGCACAACTCTAGCTTCTTAAGTTTCCGTTTGAAAAAAATTGAAAATGTTTTTGGCGCGATTTGCAAACACTTGTTAAAATATTGTCCTTGAGAGAGAAAATACTTACATATGTTTTCGAAAATGTTATTTAAATATTGAGAGTAGTAATACTTTGAGTATTATAAGCCCACAAAAAAGCGAGGATTTGAAGTCGGTTCCCTCATCCATCGGCGAGTGCCCTCCCTCCTTTCAACATGCGAATATGCAAGGTTAAACTCCGCATATAAATTCAATATAATTACTATTAAGTGATGGTGATTGATGCTTCGGAAGGTTTAACAACCCGTATCATGGCACCATTCATAGTCGAATGATATTAACGCAAAAATCGGTAAGACACATAAACTAAGTTATATACGTGATTACGTGATATACGTTATTGATTCTTAGAACTTAGATTCCTAGAAAAAAAGAAAAGCGAAGTTGATCCCGTCATGTTTTGGAAACCTCCCCTGATGAGGTAATGTCAGGGTTAGATTCTACAGAGACGCCGGTCATATGGGTTTGCTGGTTTGAAATACAAGTGCAAACTGTTATCCAAATTTTTCAGTTACTTAAAGAAAACCGCGTACTGTAATACTGTAATGTCCATAATTAAAACGAAAATTCACTGAAGTTGCTAATCAGCTGTTATTGAAACTGAAAACTAAGAACCTCCCCTCCACCAAACATTAAGGGACTGCGGTTAGCTATTTAGACGGTCATAGCTAACCCAGTTTGAAAATACAATCGTATGAAATCTACGTAAGCTTGTTCCCGTGTAATTGGTTCTACGATCAATGGCGCCGTTAGCACGTCGAAAATAATGGGTAAAATGGGGAGATCTGAAAACAAACGTGGTTGATATTGTCTCAGAATGACAATCCTAATTACAAAATCTACTGATGCACTGGTGTTTCTGTTATTCGACTAAATTCTCCAACAGCGACGACATTTTTATTCTATGTTCATCAATAAAGGAAGTAGTTTCAGCTATTATTCCCACTGGAGCTAGAAGTGGTCATTGATTTAAATCAAAATAAAGAAAATCTGTTTTTTTAATTGTTTCTTTAAACTTAAAAATATTTGTTCTAAAATGTTACACCGAGTTTCCATTTTATGTTTAGGATAAATTTCACAAAAATTAGGAATTTACGAAAAACCAAACCTGCAGGTCGATTCTGGTTTTCCAGCAAAAAGGAATTAGGAAAAATATTTTCATAGTATTTTTGTCGCAAAATTTGTTTTTCTGACATAAACAAACAGTTGGTGTAAATTTTTTCAAAAACAAAATTAAATTGGGAGTATTTTTTCTATCCAATTTCGATACGGAAAAAATATTTCCAAAATTATAAAAAATTTAGACCAAACATCTCAGGATGTCAGAAAATCATATTTTTGACAAAAACGTTATGTAAATGTTTTTCCTAATTCCTTTTTCCTATAGAAAAGCCAGAATCGGGCCTGCTGACAGTTTAATTCGAATTTCCATATAAAACGGTAATTGTGATGAAATGTGTTTTACTGAATAAGAATTGTAAATTTAAAAAAGTATTTTTTTCAACCCAAGCCAGCGCAGCGACTAAATGAACTCCCTTGAGCTTTATAACTGAGATTAATTCTTCTGAATGGTAAGAAAGTGAAATTTTAGCTGAACCGGTGAGGGTTATTTTTAATATAGAATTGTACGCTGGGAGTTTGCCGCTTGTGTGTATAGCACTCTGTGTATAGCAAAATTAAATCGTCGTATGGAAAGTTAATCATATATTTGTTGGACGGTTTTTGGTCTAATAAACTGTCGATCTACTGTACTAAATCATTGAACATTTTTGTATTATCTAAACAGAAACACCGAAATTACGATTTTTTCATCATAAAAAAATTGTTGCAAACGAAAATATTGCATATAAGTAGGTGTTTAAGAGCGTTCTTTACTAAATTAAATTTGTTGTTGAACCTAACCAAATATAACCTAACCTAAAAATTAAATTTCAATGAGTCTATTTATACATTTTTCTTTGCCAATCGAACCTACCTAATAGAAAAACTCCGATACTTACACGTCGATTATACCGGGTGTTTCTTTTAGACTGAGACGATCAAATATCTCGAAAAATAGCCACTCTACGGAAAAAATGTCCATAATCAAAATTTAATCATACCGCAGGGAAATACATTAGTGCAAAAAATAGTCCCCCACCCCCCGCTTTGTAGGTGGGGCGGGGGTAACTTTTAAACTAAGATAGGAAGTCATATTTTATATTGCAGATATGGATTCTACGACTAAAAGTACGTATGATTTGAATGAAATATTTTGTTCGGTTCATGATAGATGGCGTTGTAATCGACGAAATTCAATTTTTTCAAATTCTTCTTCTTAGAACACACGCATTCGATTCTGCAATACATTTGAAATAAAAAACATCACGTTTTCATTGGAAATACTCGAAATTCGTCATCAAAACAATTTATTCAATTTAGTAAATTACATTTAACGTTTGTGTTATTTCTTATCTTCATGTTTTTCGTAATTGCAAAATAAACGATAAAATACTATAGAATGGACCGTTTAACTGTGCCAGAGAAAATTGAAATGGTTCTGGTTTATGGAGAAGCTGGCAGAAATCTTGAAAATGCTGTTGTTATTTACGCTCAACGTTTTCCGGATAGGATTCGTTCACGTGCTTCATTTGGCCGTACTATCAAACAATTTATTACTGATGGATATGTTCAACCGAAAAAGAGGACCCGTAGAGCAACAGTCACTGGAGAAAATAATGAAATTGCTGTATTGGCAGCAGTGGCTCATAATCCTCATGTTAGTACACGAGAAATAGTTCGCGATTCCGGATTGTCCCTCACCAGTGTTTGGAGAATTTTAAAACGGCACAAGTATCATCCATATCATGTGTCTTTACACCAAGATCTTCATGGCGCTGATTTCCAAAATCGGGTAACTTTTTGTCAATGGACACGTGAACAAATACAACAAAACCCCAATTTTTTTCGTTGCGCAATGTTCTCTGAAGAATCGTCTTTTACAAACCATGGAACGGTTAATCGACACAACATGCATTATTGGAGTGTTACAAATCCGCACTGGCTTCGTCAAGTTAAACATCAGCGTCCTTGGACTGTCAACGTGTGGTGTGGAATAATTGGCAACAAACTCATAGGCCCCCACATTATTGAAGGCAACTTGAATGGTCAAATGTACCGAAACTTTTTGGAAAATGAACTGCCAATATTACTTGAAAATTTGAACTTAGAAGTGAGACGGAACATGTGGTTTCAACATGATGGTTGTCCTGCACACTATTCGGTGGTGGCACGTAAAATACTTGATCGTCATTTCAATGGTCGCTGGATCGGTAGAGCTGGTCCGATAAATTGGCCCGCCAGATCACCAGATCTTACTTCGCCAGATTTCTTTTTGTGGGACTATCTCAAAGACAAAGTTTACAAACAAGAACCAACAACACGTGAGAACATGATTGAGCGAATCAGAAATGCGTGTGCTGCAATTCAACCAAACACACTTCTCAGTTGTGTACAATCATTGGAAATGCGTATTAATAAGTGCATTGAAGTTGCAGGCCATCATTTTGAACACTTATTTTAAGCTAAAATTATTTTATTCACCTGCCATTTACATTAATAAATTGTTTTGATGATGAATTCCGAGTATTTCCAATGAAAATGTGATGTTTTTTATTTCAAACCTATTGCAGAATCGAATGCGTGTGTTCTAAGAAGAAGAAGTTGAAAAAATTGAATTTCGTCGATTACAACGCCATCTATCATGAACCGAACAAAATATTTCATTCAAATCATACGTACTTTTAGTCGTAGAATCCGTATCTGCAATAAAAAATATGGCTTCCTATCTTAGTTTAAAAGTTACCACCGCCCCACCTACAAAGCGGGGGGTGGGGGACTATTTTTTACACTAATGTATTTCCCCCGCGGTATGATTAAATTTTGATTATGGACAATTTTTCCGTAGAGTGACCATTTCTCGAGATATTTGATCGTCTCAGTTTAAAAGAAACACTCTGTATAACTCGCGGGAGCGAATCGATTGCTGATGGAAAAATGCATATAAATAAAATGGAAAACAATTGCTCTCAATCAAAGCAGCCAAGAAAATTTTTATTGATTTCCATACAAATCGTTTTTTATGATTCCAAACGCAATAAAAAAATTGCGAATCTAATACAAATTTTACTTTACTAATTGTTTGAAAATCCTTAGGAATTTCTATGAAACTATGATTTAAAATTTTTTTTTATGTTTTTTTATATGCAGTTTTCAATCCGCAATCGATTCGCTCCCGCGACTTCTATAATCGATATGTTAATAAACACATTTTATTAAACACTTGTTTTTTATTTCGCAAAATTAGATTTTTTGAATATTTTAATTAAAAAATTTGTTCAAAAAGTTTAAAAAATCACTCGATCGATTTCGACTTGTCATCATCAGGAGTATCTACTGATGTGTAAAAGTAAAAATTTGTTATATATAGCAGAAAAAAGCAAAACTAAGCCGTTACTCAGCCGATGACTCATTGCCCACCTGCGCGATCAATAGATTAATTTTTATTGCTTATTTTGTCCCTCGTTCTTTTGTTTAGTTTTTGCTTTTTTCTGCTATATATAACAAATTTTTACTTTTACAAATCAGTAGATACTCCTGATGATGACTTAATAAGTCGAAATCGATCGAGTGGTTTTTTAAACTTTTTGAACAAATTTTTTAATTAAAATATTCAACAAATCTAATTTTACGAAATAAAAAACAAGTGTTTAATAAAATGTGTTTATTAAGAATTAGTGTGTTTCGCCTAGTGCCTACGGCAAATAGCGTAAAAAGAAAAACTCCGTATTTGCATACCAAACAATCCTGGCCCTTTAACGGCAATCTTCTGAGTTGGTTTTTATAAATTTTTTTGGAAATTTAATAAAAATTTAAATTCAAATATTTTTTATAATATTGTTCTGCAAAATAAAATAAAAATTTTTACAAACAAAAGATGATAGAATTGTTGGTGCATTAAATCTCAAGAAGCGGAGGGAGTCGATAGTATCACTCTTTAAATGTCCTTAATTTTGATATACACTGGTGCCTAAAAAAAAGAAATCCGAACAGAAATTGTTTGCGAAAAAATACAAAAATACAAGCGTTCAATTGTATCTTGGTGAAATAACACCTCGCAAAAAAATAGTTTTACTTCTAATCGAAGGAAATTTTGTATTTACGATACTGGAATCCGTTTTATTTTATTTTTGAAAATGATGCTGCGGAAATTTCTGTACGACGACTCCTTGTCGATTTTTTGAAATTTTAGCGAGAAACGTATCAAAAAGCATACAAATGTTAACAAGTACATTTTTTCTTATCTTGCAAACTAAATACTCTACGATAAAATTTTAAGTTTAACGTCTTTAATTTTTACGTCATTTCATGAGCTGAATCGAATAGACTCGTTCGCGCTACAATAATTATGGCTTTAGTTGAAGCTGGTATAACTCATCGTGAAATTGGGCGAATCTGTGATATTAGTGTGTCTGTTGTGAACCGGACTTGGCATCGATATTTAGAAACAGGCAGTGTGAGTCGGGAGAAGAGAAGATCGAACTATCGCACGTTATGCAACAAAAAACAGGACAGACAGTGCTCAAGAAATTAAAAGTAATGTACCCGTACAAAACCCGTTATCAAAACAGATGATATAATAAATCGATTGAAAGCTTATCGACTAAAATCACACCGATCTCCGTATCTGATTGATAATCATCGTCGACAACGAAGAAATTATGCGTTGCAAAATAAAAACTGGACTCAAACGGACTGGTATAATGTCCTTTTTTCGGATGAACCGTTCAATTCGTATGTATCAGACCACCGATACAGAGTTTGGCGTTACCCAGGCCAAAGATTAAACCCCAATGGCGTGATGCCAGTCGTCACATTTCAAGGAGGTTCGGTGATGGTTTGAGCGCGTATTGGAATTACAAGACAGATTTTATGTAAGAAAACGGACAAGGCAACCAACAAATGTGTAGGAACTCAGTTTTCAAAGAAAAATGGCAACAAATCACCATGCAACCAATACACAATGGGTGCTTTCAGGGCACCCAACAGTTGGAAACATGTTGAGTAAAATCGCGGCCAACATATGACAATGTTTAGCACTATGAAATATTCAAATCAAATTGGTGATGATTTTACTAATCATGATAGGGATCCTGAAAGCGCCCATTGTTCCAAATATGGCCCGACACCTTTATGAAGTAATGCATTTTTGGTTACGTGTCTCGCTAAAACTTCAATAAATCGACAAGGAGTTGCCGTACAGAAATTTCTGCACCATCATTTTCAATAAAAATAAAATATCGACCAAGTTCCTTTACAGTCTCAAACAGCAGCATATTTTTTTTTTTAGAAAATTTTTATTTCACTCAAAAAAATCATGAAAAAAGCAAAATAAAATAAAACGGATTCAAGTATCGAAAAGAAGATAAAATTTCCTTCAATTAGAAGCAAAATTGAAAGGTGTTATTTCACCAAGATCGTTCAAATATGGCTATTTTTCGAAAAAAAAAATGTATTCCGATTTTTTTTGGCGCAGGGTATAACAGACCACCGGAACCTAAACTTCGCTTTGCTTACACCGAGATAGATGGGATAGTTAAAAATATTAGGTAAAATTTTACCAAACATTTCGCATTCTTGCCTTACTTACCAAAACTGAATTTATCTTCATTAGTTATTATTATTGTTATTTTAGAATTTGTGATATTAACGTAATGCTTGTGACTGCTTGGCTTGGTTTCCAGAAACCAATTTAATTCCTGGAATTTGGTCAGATTATAATGCAACGATTACATTTTCATTTTGTCTCTGCCATTTTTATTTGTCTGCATTTTGGGTTGATTGTTGCTTCTCTTCATTTTGGGTTGATATCAGGAAATTCTAAACCGATTTAATTTTCACCATTGTAGGTATTTAGCATAAGATGGTTTTAAATCTACTTAATTTTAACATAATTTATCATTAATTTACCACGAAAAATCCACAAATCTTTGCCTGAAGGCTGCAAATCCGAACCCAAGTAAGAATTTTATAATTATTTTGTTATTGGACCGGTTATCAATTTTTTACCATTTTACAAATTCGATTGTCATCATTTTTTTTTGAAATATTTGTTAATTTTCCCTGAATCAATAATCTTCTAATATTTGAAACTGACAAGGGCATGAATTTTGGTTCCTGATCGGTAGGCGAGATGTTTCCGAACCCGCAAAGGAAGAAGAAAATCGGTTTTACTTACAAGTTTCGTTTAACTGATTAACTTCGGTTACTGGCAAACTCTTTAAATGTTACCGGTAGTTTCGGAAAATTAAATTAAAAGAATATAAGGTAATTTGGCTTAATTAAAATAAAAGTAAATTTCTCAAATTCGTATAAAATTTAAAATCTCTAATTAAGACAGTGAAGGGAAGTGTTAGAAAGAGAATACTATGTGCTAATAAATAATTAGGTATTTTTTGGTTAACCGTAATATTTTTTGTAACACTAACACTTCTTTGAATATTGTAAATAGAAACACATGGATTATTTACTCATTGTTATTTTATTTAAAAACAGAAAATATATATAAATATATATCCGAAAACATCAGATTATGGGCTCAGATAAAAGCCATAAAAACGATAAAGTGTTTTTTCCTATTCAATTGAAGAGCAGATCACAACATTCAGTTAAAAAAAAGGATTCAATAAATTTGTGAGGTTATATTTTTTTTGTGCTACCACATTTTTTTCTTGAGAATAAACATGGCAAAAAATAGACAATAATGGATAAACTGAAAGGTCGTGAAAATTACACCAGTTTACTATGACAGCATATCTAGAGCATGAGGAACTTTGGGCATGTGTAATTTGAGAAGATGAAGACAAAAAGAAAAACAAAAAGGGCAAAGCAGTCATTATTTTGATGGTGAATCCCATGCATTTTGTGCATATCCAAGATACAAAGGCTGCCAAGGAAGTCTGGGCTCAAGACAACATTTGAAAATTCCTGTTTGATCAGAAAAGTTAGTCCTTTGAGACAACAAATTACAACCAAACTGGAAAATTGAACATAAAAATCTAATTGCAACTGCAACTTTGGTCGACAACATGTATAAACAATGGCAAATGTGAAAGTTGATAATATTTTCTGGCATCGAAGATTGAGACACACGAGTAACCACTATGGTGTGACCCGTTTTGTGATAAAAAGTTTACTGGCAGTGATAGTGGACCCTGTTTAGTGTGTAAAAGCAAGCTAAACTACCTTTCAAAACAGCTGGAAGTGTTGGAATTGGTGCATTCGGGTTTATGCGGTCCAATAGAGCAGAAATCGTTAGGTGGCTCCAGGTACCTGTTCACTCTGATCGAAGAGTTTACGTGGAAAATGGTATTTTTTTAAACATGAAAGATGATGTGACCAGTATATTTTAAGAATTCAAAGTTTTTTGTAGAAAATCAGACTGGAAATAAAATACTGGTATTCAACAACAAACTACGGTGCCATTTACACCCGAACAGAATGGAGTAGCAGAAAGGATGAACCGCACTATAGTAGAAAAAGCACATTGTATGCTTTTTGATGCGGACGTACCAAACATTTTTGAACCAAGGCTGCTTCAACTGCAGTTTATATAATTAATAAAGAACCGACAAAAGGATTGAATGAACAAACACCTGAAGAATTATGAACATTAAGAAGTCCTGACTGTTTTGCGCATTTTTGGATGTAAAGCCATGACACAAATTTCAAAATCGAAGCGTAAAAAATGGGATTCAAAATCCAAAGAATGTATCTTCGTTGGATATTCTTTAGACACAAAAGCATATCGATTATATCGTTTTTAATGAAAACATAAATGATGAAATTACAAGTATAAAGGTTTCAACTAATGGACAAAACAAATTGAACCACATTGTTGATGGCATTTCAGAGATAGATAAGAATGCGGTCGAAGTGGACAATAAGTCTATTGATAAAAACAGTTATATAGAAAATTTATCAGAGAGTACCGATAGTAACGTAGATTTTTGGGGTTTCGAAGATGACCCTGAGATAGCTCAATCTACTATAAAATTGGAAGATAGCAGCCAAAGACGTCCAAAAAGACAACGTAAAACCAAGAATATGGATGATTTTATCGGTTATAATACCCAAACTGTCAAATTATCAGATCCATTGACCGTAGAAGTTGCTTTAAACCGATCGGATTCAGAACTTTGTAAAGAAGCGATGCAAGAGGAATATGATAGTGTTCAAAACGAAGATGAATGCTGATAGCAATATTCGTCATTAGGCTAGACTGATAATTAAAGGTTGTGCTCAGAGAAATGGTATTGATTACGATGAAACTTATGCTCCATTTGTTCCATTTACTTTAATAAGGTATTTAATTGCTTTAACTGCTAAACTTGATGTGACGTGGTTACTGAATTCCTTCAGGGAAGAAGAGATTTACATCATGATTCAACCATCTGGTTTTGTTTTTGGAAATAAAGTGTGTCGGTTTAGAAAGGCAATATATATGGTCTCAAATAAGCAAGTAGAGCTTGGAACATGAAGCGAGATGCAGTTTTAAATCTAACAGGATATACACGGTCAAAAATGGACCCACGTATTTATTATAAGATAAATAATGAAAGAACGATTATAGTAGCAGTCTACGTTGATGATTTAAAATAAAGGACTTGGGAGAACCAAAATCATGTTTGGGCTTAAACATCACTAGGAATCGAACACAAAATTTGGGTTGATGAAGAGCGATATATAACAGATGTTTTGGAGAAATTTCATATGTCAGACTGCAACTCTGTTTTGATTCTTTCTGACCCGAATCAAAAGTTATCGAAGGATATGTCGCCGAAAAATTAAGTGGAATTCAAAGCAATGGAAAACGTTCCATATCAACAAGCGGTGGGTAGTATACTATACGCAGCTCAAGGAACTAGACCCGACATAACATTCGCTGTCCATATGGTAAGCAGATTTAATAACTACTGTCGAACTGAGTTACTAGCATATTGTGATTCTGACTGGGCTAGTGACGTCGATGAAAGGCGTTCGGTCACTGGATATATTTTTATGATGCAAGGTGGCCCAATATCATGGAATAGTCGAAAACAGCAAACAGTCGCTTTGTCTACTACGGCGGAGTATATGGCATTGCCTGCGACAACGCAAGAAGCAATGTGGTTGAAGAATCTTGATAATAAATTCCAACTTAATTCTTTAACAACAGTAAAGATATTATGTGACAATAGAAGTGAAATTGTTCTAAGCTCTAATAACGTTTACCACGCACGTACAAAGCATATTGATATAAGACATCATTACGTTCGTGAAAATGTTAATGCTCAAACTGAAATAGTTTCCATCGGATCACATGACTACCTTATGTCATTGTTTTGCCATTTTGGTTTGTAGCAAATTAAAAATTCTTCACATATCTAAAGAATTAAGTGTCCCTTATCAGAAATATTCGCTCGACAAAACTGAAAATGTTTTAGGTTCATTAATTTAACCTAAACCATACAACCAGAGACATCAGTGCTGCGATTATAAATTTGCTACGGCTAACTATGAGATTCATAATTTTTTAGCTAAATAAACAAATTGGTTATACTATTTATCAGGGGGAGAATCTGTAGAGTTGAACGAGTCTCGTCCGGCTGAGTATATATTTCAATTTCAGTCGTATTTTCATTCAAGTCAAGATATTCTCCTTCCATTATTTCCAGTGAACTCACGTATTCTACTGGTTCGGTTGCTGGGCCTTCAACGTTAATACGGTTATTCTCTGTTGACTGAACCATATCGCAAATCAATTGATCAAATTCATTTAGCTCTTGATCATGTTCTCTGTCTCCACCTCCGGTCTTTTGCCGCAAAGCTCTCTATTTTAGAATTTGAAGCTTTACAAAGCTCTTTATGTCGGATAAGGGTTTAATTCTGTGATATTTTGATATCAAATATCTTTTTTCACTTCTTTACCACTGAATCTTGATGCCCTCTTTAACCGTCTCTTTTGTATGGGGCATTCTATTTCGGACGTTGCATTTAAATATTTCGGAAATAGAGAACAAGCACAAATATTTAATTATCAAAAATGGCTTTATAGTTTTTCAAAATATTCTCCATGAAGATCAATATACTTTCGCATGCGTTTGAACCAATTGTCGAAACACTTTTTCCACTCCGATTGAGATACCGCCAAAATATGCATTTTGAACGCATCAACCGCTTATTCAGGAGTCGAAAAACGTTGACCTTGCAATTTATTTTTGATTTGTAGGAATAAAAAGAATTCACAGGATGTCAAATCAGGGCTATACAACGGAGGACCAATAAATTCAATGTTTTGGCCGCTCAAATATTCAGTTGTGTGTGCCGATGGATGTGTGACAAGTCGCATTGACCACGCCGAACAATAATTCGCGATGATATTTTTTTCGAAAAATTGACACGAGACGTTTTTTGAGCGTTTGCTCTATTATGTGGAATTTAACGCGAACAAATCTTTTTGGCGGCCAAATGTTCTTGCAATATTGAATGTATGCTGGTCCTCTTCTTGAGTTAATCCACGTCAAAAGTTGTAAAAAATAATAGCACAAAAGTGTTCACGATTTAAATTTTTTTTTTTTTTTGTTTTGCTTTCTTTGTTTGGCTTGGTCGACTAAACCACATCGCCAAAAGATTTGTATACGAAAACATTGTTATTGTCTGTTTTATCTTCTTTTGTTCTGCTTATTTTGCTTTTGGTATTGTCACATAGCGATGCTTCTTTATTGTCCTGTGTTGTGCACAGTTTGTAGATTACACTTTACTTTGTGTATGCTTGTTAATTATTGGTTTATCCTTTATTTTGATTATCCATCTTTGTTGAAGATGTCACTTGTCTTAATATCTCTTATATGCTGATTTCCCCTTCCCTTAGGAAATTATAGATCTCGATATATTCATCGATGTTCTCTTCTGCTAATATTTGGTGCAGGTCTTTCTCAGCGAATATTTTATATTTGCTTCTCAATTCATCATATTTTACGCAGTTTATTATACTGGCCTTGCGTCTTCCGTTGTCCCGCACGCGTCGCATCTTTCATCGTCAATTTTTTTAATTATTTTAAGATATTTGGCGTCGAACGTATGATTGGTTCTCAGCCTCGTCAAGGTCTTCACAAGTCCCACCTTTAGCCCCTTTTTGTGGAACCAGGGTTTGTCTTTCACTTTTCCTAGCGTGTTTTCTCTGTGTTGTTTTCCTTTGTCAATTGTTTCCTCTAAAAATCTTGTTCTCCATGCTTTGTACGATCTTTCTTTGCAGCTTCTAATTGCTTCTGCTACGGATACGCGTATGTTATATGTTCTGTTCGATTTAGCCCCATGTTTCACCGCTCTATCAGCTTCCTCGTTCCCTCTTATGCCACTATGGCTTGGGATCCAGACAATTCTTGTTTTTATCCTGTTGCGTATAGTGGCATTGTATATCTTTGTTTCATAATACCTCATGTGCTCTGATCCGTTGTTTAGTGCTTTACACGTGCTTAGAGAATCCGTGAGGATTACTAATTCTGCTATTTCGTAAATTGTCGCCGTCTTAATCGCTACATAGATGGCTGTGGCTTCCAGTGCTTTAATTGATACATCCTCCATGATTCTATAACTTATTGTTTCTTTTGCAAATTCATTATACACGCCTATACCTTTTTTCCCTTCTATGATGGAGCCGTCAGTAAAAGCCTTATTCTTGTTACTATATTTGCTGATGAATTCCATTATGGTTGCTTCCTGTTGTTTGTTGTTGAGATCCGTCTTATTCTTGAGCTTTTCGTGCAGTTGCGTGTCTATTATCAAGTATTTGTTGTCATCTCCCGGTTGGTTCTTCTCTGGATTTTTCCTTTTGGGTATTTTCTTCAGTATCTCTTCCCATCTCTCTACTGTCGCCAGTAGGCTTTCCGGGGCTTTTTTCTTACGGATGTTTTTTCCAACTTCATCATTCTTCATTTTCTTCTTCCAACTTCATTTTCTTACGGATGTTTTTTCCAACTTCATCATTTTTCCAACTTCATCTTACTCTCAAGCTCATATTGATGATTTTTTGTACATTCTTCTCCATCATTCCGCCTTTCACTATTGTAGCACTATATCTTATCCTGCTTTCTATAAGGCTCTTATGCAGGTTTAACAAAGATGATGGATGCGCCCCACCTTTCTTATTGGCTGCGATTTTCATTAGGTTGATGGCTGCCATGCAGTCTAGTTTTAGAGTATTTATATGTCTATTTAGGTTTATTTTTGCGTCTATCAAAAATCCCAGGATTTTCATCTGTTTAACCTCTTTTATTTCGATGTTATTCAACTTTATCTTGCTGATCTGGTCACTTATCTTTCCTCCAAATCGCATGAAATTGGTCTTCTTTTCATTAATGTTTAACTTCAAATTCTCCATCTTTTTCTGGAATTCCTCCAAACCTTTGTTCGCTCGTTCTATGGTTTCCGAGTTATTTGGCCCTCGAACCATGATCACAAAATCGTCTGCATATTGTAAAATCTCTAGTTCTTCTGAGGCAATTTCATGTATCTCGCTTGTGTACATGTTGAATAAGTCCGGACTAAGCGGTTCTCCCTGCGGTAGTCCCTGACTGGTTGTCCTTTCTATTCTTCTATCCCCTAATTGGAATATCGTTTTCCTGTCACTTAGAGAATTGTATATCCAGCTTACATATTCCGTTGGTATGTTTTTTCTGCCCAATATTTCTACCAGCTTGTTCGTGTTAACGTTATCAAACGCCTTTTGGATGTCAAGAGCGATTAGTATTGTTATTTTCCTTTCCCTTTTGTTTTTTTCTATTCTTGTAATGATTTTGTTTATCATGTCAATTGTGGACTTGTTCCTTCTAAAACCGAAAGTTTTCCGGGATTAGTTTCATCTCATCTGCCATCTTGTTCATCCTTACTTTTATCAGCTTACTGGTAATTTTTGCCGTCGTCTGGTATAGATGAATAGCTCTCTAGCTCTCAATCTGTTTGTTATCCTTATTTGGTTTGGGAATTGGTACTATTTTTATTGTTTTCCAGCTGTCTGGATATATTTGCGCTTTCCATTGTTTGTTTATCAAATCTAGTAACTTTTCAATATGCGATGGTAACAATGTTTTTAAAAGCTTGTATGAAATTTTATTCGTGCCAGGGGCGGAGTTTTTGGTGTGACCGATCAGCTCTTTTATCTCCTCTAACTTGAATTCTTTGTCCGGTAACTCAGCTATCAGCCAGCGCGGCTTGATTAGATTCGTTGTATTATTATTTACTACATTCATGTCCATGAATTTTGTGATGTTAAGCTCGTTGTTGAAAATATTTATACTCTCTTTATTTTTGGACTTGAATGCGTTGAACTTGTTCCATACTTCTTTAGTCGTCATATTAGGATTAATACTGTCAATTAGAAGTCTCCAGCTCTTCTTTTTTTCGTATCTAATCTCTCTTTTAAGATTTGCTGTAGCCTTTTTTAATTCAATCTCAGCGTATGTATTGGTTCTGTGTTGATTGAAAATTTTTAGTTTTGCCCTCTTAATTTTCCACAAGGATTCAATTTTGGTATTCCACCACTTTTTATGCGAATGGATCGGGTTGTAACAGCAAACTTCTGAATATTTTTCAATCGTATTGCTCAGTGCGCTTTCGTATTCTTCCACGTTGCTAAATCTTTCTAGCTGGTATCTCTCCTTGCTGGAATCTCCTTGACGTTCACCCTTTTACTGATCACTATCCCCACGCCACCATAATTGTCCTCTCTGTTGTTCGTTCAGGCAGGCTACGTCTATATAATTGCTAGTCATGAATTTGACTAGTTCGTCCTTGTTTGTTTTAAAACTTCTTATGTTAATCTGAGTTATGCTCAGCCTGCCCCGTGAGTCCGTCATCATTGTATCTTTTGTAATTTTTGACAATAAGCTTGTCCATGTTTACAAGTTGGTCAATTATCTCCGCCAGAATCAAATCATTTCCTGGTTCATTCGGCTTTGCCTTGAGGTATCCTTGAGTAGTTGCCTGAATCGTGCGATTTAGCTTGCTGATTTCGATCATGTAGTTGTTTAGTGAGCCTATTTTGCTCTCCAAGGCTTTGTTTTCTGCTATTCTTTTCTCTTCGGAGATTCTAATCGTCTCACGCAACTTTTCCAGTTCGTTTTGCATTTCCACCATCTGTTTTCCTTGTAAGCTAGGGAACTCTTCCTCATTTAGAATGAACTTCTGGGGTATTATTTTGCTTCTTGCCTCGTTGTACGATATTTTTTTTGTGATCATCAGCTGTTTGATTTTCTTCTGGTTTTGAAATTCCACGCAGATGCTGTTAAAGGTTGTGTGCTTTTCTGAACAATAGTAGCATTTCTGTTCATTGTTGCAGTTCGTATTTTCATGGTCGGGCTCTGCGCAGTTGTTGCATCTACCCTTTCCCCTACAATATTTGGCCATATGCCCGTAAATGAGGCATTTCTTGCAAATAATAGGTCGCGGTATGTAATATGCTACCCGTCTTCTGACCTCGTAGATCGCTATCTCCGTAGGTAGGGAGCTTGCTCTAAATATTATCTTAATCGCCTGGGTAGGTTCGGCTTTTTGTTCCTGTCCGTTCCATCTCGAAATCCTTTCTAATTTAATCACCTTAGCGTTTGCTTTTATATTTTCTTTCATCTTTTCTAGGTCAGCATTAATTCGGTATATATGCGTTATACATGTTTAGTCTTCTTAAGTCAGCACTGTTAAGGATCCTATTAGCGGTATCCATCTCTCGGGTTTGGACCTTTACCCTATTTTTGCCCAGTTGCCGGACATAAATAATGGCTCCGAAATTCAAAGCATTAAGTTTTTCTGCGATTTCCAGATCATCTATTCCCTTTTTCTCTATTATCAGTGTGAATGGGCCTCTGTCTCCTGGAGCGTAGCGATTATTTTTAAGCTTGTCCAATTCCTCCTTGTTTTTATTTGTATCGTTTGAGTTTGGTCCTTCTTTATTATTATCGATTACTTTGGGTAATTGAATTTCTTTGTTTATTACCGTCATGTTAATGCGTTTCAATTTATCTGCTTCACTCGTTTCCACTTGTGACTGGATGTTCCGGTTCGTATCGTTAGTGTTTTGCTTTTGTAAAATTGTGTTACTCTCGAATCCATTAAAATTTTCGTCCTCTTCCGACATCGGTTCAACACTTGAGCATTTCTTCTCCTTATCTCTGTTTCCTACCATGTTTGTGGCGTTATTTTTATTTACACTATCTTTTGTTATGAATTTCTTTTTATTTATTAGCGACACGTTTTTTGTTTTCCGCAATTTCCTTTTGACACCATGTTTTTTTTTATTAATCACGACCGCGTCCAACATGGACGCCTTTGCGTCTTCCGCCTCGCGGTTAAAAATTATATGCGCACTATTTTGTTTTTTTTATTTTTCTTTACTATCTTATTTAATAAAATCTTATACAGGATACGTATTTAGATTATAGATATATTTGTTTAACACCCTAAAATTACACAGATACACTACAGACTCACAATAAACACAAAATTTATACGTCCGATTCGATTGGTAGCACGATGATTTAAATATACAGTCTAAAATTAAAATGACAAACTTTACTATACAGGCGTCAGTTACCAGATGGCAGCACTAGGATTGCCCAAACCCGATTTATAAAAGGCAATCCTCGTACGTTATGTGTTACACATTTGCGATCCCCGTCACTGAAACTGCTTGATGTAATAATTTAGCAGCGTGATAACTGAAAATTGAAAACTAGTAAAATTCGCAAGCGGCAATGTGAGAATCAACATCCTTTTTTATTGGTTTGTGTGTTTTTTCTGTTTATTCTTAAAATTTCAACTTTAAATTTTAAGCTATTCGGGCGATATATTTAAAAATTTTAAAGTGGTAATGTAAATAAAGAAGAAATAATATTCGTAATACTGATAATGCAAAAAATTAAAATTGGCCAACATCCTTTTTATTTTTTCCTTGGGATTCATTTTTCTGTGACCGTTTTTTCCATTTATAAAAATATACTAATTTTGCTTATTTATTTGCAGCACTATCAGAATTTTTTACGCGTCTCCCAAAATTATCAAACTACACCGAGTGATGATAATTTAAACGATCGCGGTGAAGATAGCGGAAATGAAAATGAAATCGAACCTTTAAATTTACCATTAAATTTAGTGTCAACCCAGCTTGGTACTGGTGGCGACTCATCACAACATTGACTGAAAATATGAACAACTAAAAAGCATCATACAAAAAGGAAATCTCTCTTTTATTAGAATACACGATTAAAATTAAATTAAAATAAACGATACCTCAATTATAAAAATTTATAATATTTTGTAACAAACAAACAAAAGATGAAAATACTCAGAAACGCGAAGGTACCGAAAATGGCCTTATCAAATCTAGAGATCTGACAATATAAGCAATATATATATAAATTTTAAGTTTTTTTTTTTTTCTAAATTAAAAATGGATTAAGATCTCACTTATATATATTTAATAATTTAAATTGAATCTCGATTAGGATTAAACAAAAAAAAAAAATTGTATACGAATACAGTGGATTTAAAAAGTATATCTTTATTATTAAAACACACTATACAACAGTATTGGCTATGGTTGAAATTTTTTGTTTTTTTGAGAATTAACCAGATAAAATTAATATTTTTTATTTGCTTCAAAATCTCAGATAAAAATGGCAAACCAAAACTTTCCTAAGAAGAGGCTAAATTTAAAATTCTATTTCGTTACACCTCCACTAGTATTTCGTAGGCGCCACTATATATTTAATAAATTCATTATACCAGAGAGGAGATTTCAGTATTAAAACAATGAAAATATTTTAAAATTAAAAATAATAAATTTTTTTATATATATTATATACACATAAAATATAATTAAATCAAAAACAATTACTAATATTTAAATATAAAACTAAAGCTTTTTAAATTATATTATAAGGAATAATATATTTTTATAAGGTATATTAAAAAGTAAAATGCAAAATTATAATTAAACGTAGAGAGAATTTTGTTTTAGTATTAGCATCGTTACTTACAGACCTTTAAAATCAAAAAAACAAGAATGTGATTTCTTTATATAGACATTAAAAATTATTATAAAAATTAAATTTACTGTCTTTAGATGCTTTTTTGTTAAATTTTATTTACCAAAAAAACCTAAATAAAATATTAAAAAAAAATAAAATTTGAAAATTTATACAACCCATAGAGAGAGAGTGGTAATCTTTGATAGAATTTGTAACTTAATAGCAATAGCACATTTATTAATGATATAACTAATAAGCAATTTTTATAAACGCCAAGACACCTAGTCGAATGCCTTGTCTTTTTTACAACATAACGTACTTAAAATTAAATTAATCAAAAATGTAATGCTTCACACACTAAAATAATTAATAGGAGTTACCAAAATTATAATTACAAGCAACGATTAAATTAACTCGCGAATTTAACATTTTACCACAATTAAAATTATAATTTTATTTCATTTTAACAGATTTACTTATTTAATAATAAAACTACTTAATTTATATATAAAATGTGATTTACGTAAAAACTAAATTATTACAGCAAAATAATTAAGCAACTTAAATATACAAATTGTGCCTAATAAAATAAAATTTTTATTATTACCTATGTATTATTATTTTTTATTAGCTAGACAATCAAAATATAAATATTTATTTATTAATATAAAATTTAATATATTAAAAATACCAATAATTACCACTCTCAATTAAAAAAATATAAAACAACAAAAAATTAAAATTCTTGCCTGAAGCATTAAGACAATTGTGATAGAAATAAATAAATTACAAATAATTAATTTAAACAAAACAAAAAAAAATTAATACATAAAAAATTTCCGTCTCTATAAAAATTAAAATTACTAAATTTACTTTATAGTTTATAAATATATAAAACCAACAAAAAAAAAATACTCGACATGCAAATTTATTATAACTATTTACTATATTATTTTAAAATGATATTGATGTTTCAATTATAAATACAAAATATATAAAAAAAAATATGTAATATTTTTTTAAAGCGGCCTTAACCATTAAAACACAGTGTAATGGAATAAAGAAAACAATTTTATTTAATTAAAAACCAAAGTGTCTATTTTTCATAAAAAATAATAATAATAATATAATAAGCAATATTTTATGAAACATCAATTAATTTAAAAAAAATAAATAATGTAAAAAAATGACATTTAAAAAACAAAGAATTTGTAAAATTTTATTCTCTAATTTGTTTTTTCTATATAATTATGTACTACTTTTTATATATTTTTGCTCTCTAAACTAATCTCGTACTTACTCATTTTTATATAAATTATATATTTTTTTTTTGTTTTTGTAAATTTTTGATTTTTATAATTTATTATTATTTAAATTATTGGCCAAAATATATGTATATCGCGCCGACAATTTGTATTTTAATTTAAAATGATTTTAAATGTGATAGAAAAAAACAAAAGAAAATTTAAAAAGATAAATAGAAAAGGAAGAAACTTATATAATTAAATTATAAAAATTAAAAATTAAACGAAAAATTAATTTTATTACGTATACCATTTTGTTTACCAGTTTTTTTTTTGTTATAATTAAATTTAGTTATTAATTTAATTATAATAAATAATTATTATATTACCATTAATTTTTTTTATATATATATAAATATTTAAATTATGTTAACCTAAAAAGTAATTATTAATCTCGTTAATCGAACAAATTTTTTTTTGTCTTATTTGAACAGTATTCTTAATTTTTAAAAATTGGTTAAAATTATTAAAATTAATTAAAGGAAAAAATACTTAATACTTAAATATTAAATTTTAATTAATATTAGTTATATCTACACACACACACACCATCCCTATTTTTTTTTTTTGTTTCTTATTTATTATTTAATGATTATTTTTAATATTTAATTTTATTCGTCCAAATATTTTCAGTTAAATATGGAAATATCAACAGATATATAATTAAAAAATAAGCCTCGCCTTTATTTTTATTATTAATTATATATTTATATAAAATATATAAAACAACTGAAAATATTCTAAAATTATATTTTGATTTTTTAAACAGTATTTTTTTTTTAAACAACAAAATGTTAAATTTATTATTTATTTTATTTAAAAAAAAATTATTTTATTATATCATTTGTAGACATTTTACAGTGGTTTCTTTGAATCAAGAGGAGAGGGCGATATATGAATATAAATTTTTCGGCAGCACGAGAAATAGATACGAGTAAATAATTAAGTTGTATTAAAATTGTTGTAAATACCAAGCAAGCATCTCACCCAATTTCTTGATTCAGCATAAATCATCATTACATTATTATGCAAAATAATCATGTGGCATTATCTAAATAAAATAGACATAATTTTATTATTATTTATCTTAATTAAAATTATAAAATTAGAAAACTTGCGGAATAAAAGATAATTTGAAAAAAGTTACCATTTTATTTAAATATTAAATATTAAACTAAATTAATAATTTAAAAATCATCTAGTCAAATTATTTTATTGTTTCTGATTATCTAGTTTTGTAATTTTAATTAATATAAATTAATAATAATTTTATTTAAAACTAATGTTAAACATAAAAATTAATGTTACTTACACAAATACCAGTATAAAATGACAGGGGTTTTTTTATTTTTAAAATTAAAAAAAGAAATAGATTTGTTTTTGTTTTTTTTTTTTTAGAAATTAAGTTCCATAATTATGTTTTTTTTAAATTAAAAATTAAAATTTTAATTTGAACTTAATTTGTTTTTTATTTACTAATATTATAATATTATGATAATAATAAATAAAAATTATATAGATCTAAATATTCGCATATTCTTTTTTTTTGTTTATATTTTGAGCGTGATTAATGTGTTTTTAGTATTTCTATTTTTATACAAACCCTCTAAATTTGAATTTGCTGTATTAACATCTTAATTTTTATTATTATTTATTATTATTATAATTAAGAGATTTGACAATTATCTTTATTTGAATAATCTATAAAAAATAAAATAAAAATTAAAGAAATGTTAATTACAAAACAATTTGCATAACTTTTATTCATTGTGTATTGCATTCCTTGATAGAAGGGGAGTGAAGTCCTAGATTCAAACCTCCTCGCGGTGCTCCCTGGCTAACTTACTCTAAATGAATCAGGCACGGTGTAGTGGAGACGAGTGGAGAATATTCTGTTAATAGTTATGGACAGTCACTACATGTCACGGTGAGTCATGGCGTTCGAAATGTCATAGCTAATCAGCATCTGTCCTCCAGGTTAGGGGCGGCTGAAGCGGGCGTCTCTTGTACCAAGCGGCTCGATAAATAAATGTGTTCAAGGTATGACTGGATACTTCAAGATCCGTCACCAGTACGTGATCCACACACGTAACAAGCGATATATTCAAAATGACGTCAGTTGGCGGTTTTCCATCTAATTGCGCTTAACATAATACTTACTAGTATACTTAAAAAATGATCAAGGGGCAACTTAAATCCAGGAACGCAAATACATAATAAATTCAGAACGTAGATTTATTTTTATTGATTTTAATTTAATGAATGATAGACAAATTGCTATATTTTTAAAACAAAATCGTAGCGACACGAGATCGAACTCCGCACCCGTGATAGTATCACGTTTATTTTTATGTGCTCTGGTTACTCGAAAAAGTAAACTAACATAAAAGTGACGTTTTCTTTAAATTTAACGTTCCAAGAAATAGAAACTCATTTATTTTACTGTACACGAAGAACGTTCTGGCTACGTGTAAAAAAATTGGTATGACTATTTTGAATTGAAAAAGAATTTTTAAATTTAATATGTTGTAAATATCTTTTTTCCATAGCACGACTAAAGGCGTCGCCCTAATCGTATTTTGAATTTAAAATATTTTATATGTAAGTTATTACTGCGACATCTTAAGTCTAGGAACGCAAATATACATATATCAAGCTGCTACTGCGACATCTTAAGTCCACGTAAGCAAATATTAAATAATAATAATAATGAACGTCGATTTATTTTTATGTACGCCTGTGGATATGCACGGTCAGTCTCCGCACTAAGAAATTTAACATCTCGATCGTTAATGGACATGCCGAGGATAAATCAGATGACGTCAAAGATCTATTCTTTATCGAGTTGGAAGAAGTCATTAATAACATCCAGAACCATCACATTAATATTATCGTGGGTGACTTTAATACAATAATCGGTAGGAGATAGTTTGCTCTTCTCCAGTAACAACAATAACCAACGCTTTCGCCGAACTGGCAATATATAATTTATTTGTATCAAGTACGTTTTCTTCTCAAAAGAGATTTCACAAAGTGGCGTGGACATCGAATGATGGTAGAGTGGAAATTGACACGTCATGGTCGATCACATGCTTGTCGTGTGACTGCACCGGGATGCTGCAATGATTGGCGTGATGATCATTTCCGCCTGATCATCGAAAATAAACAAAAGCTTAGTATAAATTGTTAGCTCGAAACACTATAGATCCAATTTTGTAGAATTTCTCCATGCTAAGAGAGCTACAACCAAATATCTCGAGACTTGAGAAAATGCATCGAAAGCATCAGCCTCCAAGCGGAAACTCAAGATGCTGTTTTGTTAACGCTATGGATCCCACTAAACGCTTCCATCAAGAAGGAGAACCATCAAAGATAGGATTGGAGAACTAAAACAAACGTAACTGATGTTCTATCAGTATGGCAAACCTACTTCCAAAATCTGTTAAATCGGACTGGCGAAATGACCCCTTCCTATTAGAGTAACTGGGCTGCGTACGGCTGGGAATACGAAATAAACTTTTCTATGTGTAAAACAGCAATGTCTGAGTATATGATGAATCGTAGTCGTCCATTTGAATGTCCATTTGACAAGTGTTGTAGCCCAATCAAGAATCTATATGTTTTAATTGATTTAGTACTGGCTGAATCAGTTCCTCTTTCGTCTGTTGGGTCCGTTCTATATCTTTGATGTCTGCCGTTGTTTTTTGAATCCCCATGAAATTTATTCAAACACCTCTCTGTATACTACTCTCAACTAAGATTGAAGTCTCCCGTCGAGTTCAATTGTGTAGTGCAATAAGCATTCATTCTGCATGATCTTACTGGATTTTTATTTGCATATTCTGTTTTGTTTTGACACCAACGAATCTGAACCGAATATCCTATCGCAAGCTCTCGACTAGAACCATTTTGAGATTTATTTGGGTACTCATTACCTTATCTGTCCATATACATCCGTTTTGCATCCGTTTTGTAGCATTACTTCCGCCTTCTGATCCTTGAATAGTAAGCCCGCTCAACCACGGTTGTAAAGATTATACAACATTTTATCGCTTTTCATTGCTTTAGAGTACCGCTTACTGTTGGACGTTTGTAAGACATATTCAGCCAATTGATAAACCGTAATCTCTTTATCGGATTGTTGATGGGTTTCAATCACCGGATAATAGGTAATAGGTTTTTTAGCCATTTGGCAATATAAATGAACAATTTATTGTTTTGAAAAGTAGCCCTATAAATCAATCAAATTGGTAATTATCATGCTCTGATCAAATACTCAAACTACTAACATAATAAATAGATTATAGAATCCGTGCACTTGAGTCTTTGCTATAATTTAAAACATTACAACATCAATGAATTGTTTAATTTGGTTTGGCTACCTAGTGTTAACGCTACCTCTCGGTTAATGCAGAAATTTTATTATTTCGATTTTGATTGATAGTAATCGTTTGTTGCATTATTGCTAGAATTTATTGATAATTAGTTTTTTCGTAATTGACCAAATAAGATTAGGTGTTAAGACTTAGTTAACTCATTAAAATTATATTCTTATGTTTTTAAATTGTTAGATAATCGTTTGTTGATTTTGTTTATAGTAAATAGAACATTTGTTGGTCAATATTTAATTAAAAAAGCGAAAAAAAAACTGTTCCGAGTAAAAGCCTCGCTCCGTGATTTTAGCTATAACATTTTTGAATTAACTGACATCTAACAATGAATAGATAGATCATTTTTATCATTTGAGCTATTAAATTATATGATTAATAACTCATTGAGTGAGCTATGTTTACTGTTTGATATTATTTTATGTTCTTACAACAATAATTGTGTTTTTTATTTATATTATTTAAGTACTACCATTTTTGAGTTATATTTTCTGAACTTTTATATTTCTGTTCGGAAACAACACTTTTTACTCAAGTTGACTTTTCATTTGCACTCAAAGTATTTTCTAGATATAGCGTGGCCCGCGAGTTGAAAGAAGTTGGACAACGCTAATTTATAGAAAAATAAGGATAGAGTATCATTAATTACATAAATTTAATTTAACATTACAAACGGCATAAACTCTAAACAGCTGTTTGCAACTTAACACCATGCTAAGGGAAGTGAACCATGTATTTCATAGTGAAAAGTTTCCAGATAAGACAAAACCGGGTCCCAATACTTACCTGAATAAGGCAATAATTTCTATGTCTCTATGTTCAGGAAACACAACGACCTTTATGTTAAAATTTAAATTGAAGGGAGAATTTATGCACAGGAGCCTGTGGTATGCCACAACTAACATATTCTGTACCACAAACCGATTGCTTAGTAAGAAATTTTGAATTTGTTTCAAATTCAGTGCAAAAGACTAACAAATTCTCACTCGTCTGGCCAACATTTAATCATGTTATCAACCACGTGTCACACGAATAGTTTTTTACAAGTGCGATTAAATCCTATTTAAGTGTATAAAACCAATAACATAAAAGCCACAATATTTTATTTTATTTTCATTCAGCACATAAATCAATATAACAAATAAGAACCAAAACAAAAACATGCTGCATGGGTGATAAAAATCCGCAGTAATATGAGGAACCCCAACCAGAAATTGACGAGTTGGTTCTTAGCAGCCGAGGTAAGGTTTGACGCGAACAAGATAAAAATCAATTTGCACCTTACAAGACGCTCCAGCTCAAGATATGTACGAGACAATTAAACGAGAAGTAATTGATCGCTACCCCGAGGAGCGTAAAATAGAGATAGAAACGAACTAAATCGTTGACCGGTAATTTCAGGGTCAACGTAATTACTAAACTATGATTCATGTAGCTCGATCCAAGATACTTTTGGCCTAGTATATGAACAAAGATGTAACTAAATGGGTGAAATCTTGTTTATCCCAAAAATGCAAAGTACAACGCTATACCAAGTCACCTAACGGGAATTTCTAAATTCCACCAGTGGCACTATTCTGGCTTTTCCTGAAAATTGGGAATTGGGAACAATATTTTCATAACATTTTTGTCTAAAGCTATAACCAGCTAGTCTGTAAGAGTCAGTAACGAAACCTTACAGAATTTAACGAGAACGTTTTATTACAGAATATTTGACAGTTTGACCAGCGAATCTGTAACACAATTATTATTGTCAATTGAAAATGTAATTAAATGTCAATCTGCAAAATTACAAATTAATCACACCACGATTTTCGTCAAAAATTTATCTATTTGAGGAAATTGAACAGCTTCTAACCCTATTTAAAGGACGAGGGGGCAAAAATTAAAAAAAACAGTCCTGTGTGGTAAGAAAAATAAATCGCAAAAGAGACAGATTACTATATATGTATGTATGTAACATGTATGTAGATTACTACGAGGTATGTAACTACGAGTATTTAGAGGTATAATTATATACATAATTTATTTTAGGAAACGATTTTAGAAATGTAGAATTGTCAACAGCAATTTTTTATCCACACTCGCATGACATCTGAGGTTTTCATTCAACAAGCTGATGGACCTTGTGCGGCCACAAATGTTGGTGAACAAACGGAATCTATTGAGCTGAAAAGAGCTGATGAAAAATGTACATAAAATATTATTTAAATTATTAAAATATAACTAAATATTTGTACACATAAATTACAAAAATGTAACACATATAAATATACCGCCATTTCAAATATACAATTCTGACGTTTCCTTCAGTTTGGGTGATAATTTTCGCTCTTGTTACAGATTGCTAAGTGACAATTCAAATTTAACGAAACTGAACGAAAAGTACTTTGAGTTTCGCTGGTCAGTAATGTCAATAAACATATATTTTTCCGATATCGCCTTGTTACTTAAATTTCTTACAGACTCGCTGGTTATAGCTTAAATTATATTTTTCTGGCCTACTGTTGGAATTAGTTGGGTATAAATATTTTTGTATCAAAGATATATTGGGAATTATTTTTCCCTATAACCATATTTTCGAACAAAAGTCTTTGTTTCGAAAATATTTACACCAAACTTATTCCTTCAGTAGGCCAGAAAAATACAATTTGGACAAAAATGCGATGAAAATATTTTTCCCAATTCCCAGGGAAAACCAGAATAGTGCCACAGGTAGATATTGTTGGATCACTTCCACCATCTAATGGATACACATATATCTTAACCTGCGTTAATCGTTTCAAGTGGTGGGCAGAATCCTAATGATTTGATATGATTAGATATGATTTGATATAATTTGTTGATATGAACAAATGATCATTCGAGTGACTCTTCTGCAAATACTTTCCACACGTTAACTTATCATTGATCACCTAAGTTAAACTCAAAAGTAATAAATTGTTAAGCAATCAATTTTCACTCTGCATCTCATTTTTCCCAACCGTCCTATTTACCCACAATAACAAGAACATAAAATACAATTTTACTACTTATAATCGATCATCATTTCATAACAAATTATGTAAACTTTCATTTACGATTTTAGATTTCTCATATTAATTTAATGTTTTCTTGCAAGACCGTTGATCATGTCCGTGTACATAAAAAATATGCCGGTATTAAGTTGGATGCGCTGTTTTTATGGCACTATATACAAAATGTAAGCTGATTTTCAGTTACACAACTAAATCCTAATATTTTCATCTCAGTTAATTCTCCCTCTTCTTCTTCCTGGTCGTCTTTATCACGTATATGTGTTTTCCATAGAAAACCTTACGTGTGTGTAAAAAATTAAATAAAATTAAATAGCACATCCAAATATAAATAAAACAAGCCTACTACTATCTCGCAACGAAAGTGTCTACTGCACAAAAACGTATAATCGTCGAATTTTGTCGCGTAACGCGGTTTGTCATCCAACACCCCATCCCAATGTGTACAACCGGCGCAAAGAAGTTTCACTTCCATAATCGGTGCTTTTGGAATCAGTAGCGTGCGTTTACGGTTTAAATAATTTAGTATCTTGTAGTTAAAACCAGATTTTTGTTTGTTCAATTTAAATTTCTTGCTTAATCGTTAAATTACTAGATAAAACTGGATTTTAAAAATCCAGATGTTGTTTATAAAAATTATAAAATTTAAAAAATTTAATTAAAATTGAAAAATCATTCAATTCAATTTGGGATTTTGGAGGATTAACATCTAGTAGCATGCCACACCACACCAAAAAATAACATTATTATTTCTTAATTAAAAATTTATTTTTATTGATTTTTCAAATTAACCATTTTTATTTTTATTATTATAACACCTACGTAACACAAAACAAATAAATTATATTTAAAATATGTAATTTCCTATAGGTTTTTTATTTACCAACGGTTACGGTATTCATAAAATACACTTCCTCAAATAATTATTATCTTCAAATAATTCTACATCACAATTTAATGCGGACTACAAAACGTGTGTGAGAAATACAATTTAAATATGTTGATAAACACTGCTAGGAAACTTACAATAAGTAAAGTTTGAATAGTTGTCGTAGAACCTAAAGGCAAAGTATGATCGCCAATATCAAAATGACTGCTAACCTTGACTGACCTACAACCAGGATGTTAATTGAATTAAACCGGATTTAACGAATCGTGAGAGTTCAAATTTCACTTCCAAATGTAATTACGTGTTGTATATAAGTCATCCTTTGAACAGTGGTAATTTCACGTATTTGTAATGATATATCTCAGATATTTAAAAACTGTTCAAAATTTGATCATCAGCAACGAAATTTATTGTGGGGATTATTGTGTTTAATACACTTTATGTTTTATTTTACATTTTATTTATTTCAAGAACTATATCGTCGTTTTATTTAGACGACTATAGTCACGTCACTTAATTCTTACTATTGTCATAGTCGTTTCTTACGCCTTCAGTCATTTTTATCGGCAAACGTCACTTAAAACAACATTCTTGTCACATCAATTTTACAAGTGAGAAGAAGTAACTATTAGTAGAGCTAATGGAATAGGTAGTAATTTTTTTTATAAATATAATTATTGTTCAAGTAATGTTTTTAATATGTCGCTTGAATCGACTTCAGTAATACCAATTTTGACGCGACGTGACACGACTCATATCACTTGAAATGACACGACTATTATAATTGGGGTGTAAAGGGAACTGTTGGGTGTTATTAAATATTTCATTTTCTTGGCATTCTTCCCTCATATATAACTGTTTTTGATATTATTTGGTTTTCGGCTGACAAGAAGCATGATATCTGCATATTCAAGGAAACTGGTTTTTATTAAATATGTAGTTTCAATGTTGGCCTACAGGCACACTATAATAGTTAACAATAATGTCCACTGCGAGTATAACGTTCATTAACCCCATATCAGATTCAACCTAAAAAACAAACAAATGTACATATTTTATTGCTTATCAAATTTATTTAAATTATTTGTTTACAAAGATTACTTCAAAACCTAAAGTAAAAATTCTTTATTTAGAATTCATAAAAACAGTTGTTGAATTAAAGGAATACTTCAGTTACTTGAAATAAACGAATAATAAGATTATAAAAATATTTTTTTATTGGAATGAGTAATATGATTCAGACAGGGGGCCCTATTATGAAATATTTTCGATTTCGTAAAATTCGATCCGCCGCGAATATTCGCATAATGAAATGGTTTTGCTTTCGTAAAATTCGAAAATGTTTCATAATAGGCCCCCTCAATTTTACAAGTAGGAGGAGTCGGTGATCGTAGCATGTTTCCTGCTGTGACGTTTGGGATGCCTTTAATGCCTCCCAATATTGACGTGGCGATTGCTCGAAAGTTTTATTCAGGAAAGAACTTCACGTAATCTTGATTGATGAGCTCGAAATAGGTAAATTATATATATATCGTTGTCAGATTATTTTTAGCGATTTTTTTTTGTAGTTGGCCATGATAATGTTGCCCTGTTGTGCATATCTGCTTGCTGCTGGTTCGTAAACATAAATCAATCGCATTATATTGACCCGTCGATGAATTAGAAAGTCGATACTATACATTGGGTCACACAGCAGTGAAGAGTACATTCATTCGTGCCATTATAGACGCACGCTCGGACTAAATAAAATATTCCGAGTGCAAGTAATAATAACAAATTATTTCCTTGTTTTGGAAGTTCCAAGTATTCAGTTCAGGTCTTAAGAGATTCACCATGTTCAAGATTTCTTTCTGCTTAGTGAAAATTTCCTACCCTTCTTACCTTCTCTGTCTGTTTAATTTTTGAGGATTTGATTATGACTACATTGTTCGTTCCAAACGGGTTTTCTTGCTTTTTCTGTCCGCCATCTTTGATCCAATCGCTTTATACTTTTGCTAAAAATGGTGTTCTCGTTCATAAATCCTAATCTTTTTCTACAAAAAAGAAACTATATTCGTAATCGACCAAACACTGCAGAGTTTCCATCACCATGGCCGAATTCTAAATATTCGTCCGAATTTTATATTTAAACCCTAATCCTATAGAAATTCAATTTGACCAAATTTTCCCAATCGATTTTTATTAAAGTAGGCCAATTTTACGGGCAAAGTCGAAATTTTCAGACGGAAACAACAATTGAATTTTTGAAAGATGCAAACGAGTAAATAAATGTGTAAAGATAATTACAGATATTATTTATTAACAGCCTCTGCTAGTCACATCGTTTGTCTTTCCAAGTGACAATAAAATTCTACAATTTCTACGAAAACGTGATATGCCAACAAACCAGTCATTTTAAATTTTGAACTGAATCGGCTAGGAACGTGTAGAATGTGATAAATATGTAGTTTAAACCACTTGCTTCAGCTTCTTTATTTCTAATAGAAAGGTTCTCCTCACTTTATTACCGTGGAAACTGATAATTTTTTCTTATTTTACTTATTTAGCCTTCGGAAAATCTTGACACTTATGACTAAACAAACGACTTTATACAAGCGTTTTTGATATTCTGAACCATAAATCTAGGTTCCAGGTCAATTTGAGTATCTCTATTTGACACTAAAAGAAGTCTAAGCTCCGTTCACATTTGAACCTGGTTCAAGTTTTTTCTTGTGGACTTGATATAATGTGACTCGCTGGTGACAGACATATATGCTGCTGATATTCCGCACCAAACTGTGACTCTAAGTGGATGCAACGGACGCTGTTGAATCACTCTTGGGTTTTCAGTGCCCAAGATTCTAAAATTTTGTTTATTAACATAACCACTTAAATTGAAATGCGCTTCAACGGTCATTATAATGTTTTTCAAAAAGCCATAGGATCATTCGTTAATAATTCAGTCATTTTTGCACAAAATCTTAAGCGGGTTGCAGTCTTGCGGCAAAATTTCATGTACCATTTGTATCTTGTCCGGTAACAACAATACATTTTTTTCATTATTCTACGCAGTGAAGTTTTGGACATTTGAAGCTGAGTGGCACGTTTACGAGTCGATGTTTCAGAGTTCTCATTTACGGTCTCCCGAACTCGTTCGATATTATCTTGGCTTCGTGCTTTAAGCGTTCTTCAACTCAGAGATAAGCCACTAACAGATCCCGATGACTGAAAACGAGCGACTAGATTGCGTATTTCATTTCGTGATGGTGCATTTTTGGTGTTAAAAAATTTCGAAATTTTCTTTGGGTTTGAATTATGGAATTTTGACTAGCAAAATAGGTTAGGTTAGGTTAGTTTAGAGTGGCTGCTATAGCACACTTAGGCCAGTAGTGGCCCATTGTGATACCACAGGATTCTATCTCCCCTTTACTCCCGCTGAAACCATCCAGAGCTACTTATGTAGCGTAAAATATCTCGCACTCTACAGCCTGCGAGTTCCGAAAGGCTGTCCATACTGTACACACCTAAATACTTATGCCTTCTGCATGATAGTGCCGGACACGAGCATAGGAAGTGATCTAACGTCTCTTCCTCCTCTTCGTCCAAACAACTTCTACAAAAGTCATTCGTCTGTAGACCCAGCCTTCTCGCATGTTCCCCAAAAAGGCAGTGTCCTGTCAGTATCCCTACGACCAATCCTAACTCTCGTTTTCCCACGGATACTAGTGCCTTGGAGCGCCGCAGGTCCAGTTTTGGCCAAACCTGTTTTGCTACCCTGCACGTGAGAGTGTTGGTCCACCTCATCTCGTTAAGAGATGATCGGCAATCCAGCGCCACCCGTGACTTCAGGGAGACCGCCTCCAGCGATCTGACCACCGCTTGACTGTCCACATAAATTGCGATATCCCTCACGGATACCACGTTATGTTTCAACCATGTCACGACTTCGCCTATCGCCACCACTTCAGCCTGGTATACGCTGCAGTAGTCAGAGAGACGAACGGAAATATTAACATTAAGCTTCTCACAGAAGACTCCTTCTCCTACCTTACCGTCTAGCTTAGAATCGTCCGTGAGAAATTGCAGTGCCTCGTTTTCCAGTATTGATCCGTTCCTCTAGGATTCTCTCGAAGAACAGATGGTCCGGAAACCTTTATCGAAGCGCAACGTTGGTTTAATATAATCTAGATTCGCCAGTTCTTTCCTTAGCGATCTAACTATTGTTGAGTGTCCCGCCTGAAGACACTCACTGAAGCCGTATACATACGTCGGATGGAAATCCGGGATTTTTACATCCGAGATTTTTACATCCGAGATTTTTTTTCAATTTTTTTCAACTCTTTTGTATGAAAAGAGGCGTGGCTGTTGTATAATTTACGTGATGTAATTGGTTAAAACGATGGGATACAAAAATCCCGGATTTTTATCCGACGTATGTATACGGCTTAAGAGACAGCCGAGAGCATTGTAGCCACATTGGCTGCCATCTGCCTACCAAAAAATTCGATTGGAATAAGGTGGAACATAACCTGATTGACCTCAGCGCCCCGCTTATAATCATGCAGGCCGTTCTTTGCACCTTCTCCATCATCTTCCTATATGTTACCTTCTCCAGAGCTGGCCACCACACACCCACCCCGTACATCAGCACAGGTCTTACCGCAGCGGTATAGAGCCAGTGTACCAGCTCTGGTTTTAGACCCCATTTCTTCCCTATGGCGTTCTTACACGAGTAAATGGCTACATTAGCCTTATTCACCCTTTCTACAATGTTAGGGTTCCAGCTTAGCTTACTGTCCAAGATTATGCCCAGAAATCTCGCTCTGTCAGCAAAAGCCAGTCTAATGCCGTTCACGGTAGGAGGACTAACTACCGGAATTTTATATTTCTTAGTAAATAGTACCAGCTCTGTCTTGGAGGGGTTAACCCCTAATCCACATTTGCTGGCCCATTTCGTAACGATCAGGAGTGCATTCTGCATAACATCCCTAATCGTATCCACATATTTGCCTGAGACAGCTATCGCTACATCATCCGCATACGCTACTACCCTTATCCCCTCTCCCTCCAGTTCCAAGACCAATCCATTCATCACAACACCCCAAAGAAAGGGGGACATTACACCTCCTTTCGGGGTTCCTCTAACCACCCGCCTTCAAATGGTGGCATCCCCAAGTTTCGAGGTAATAATCCTGCTTACCAGCATCTGATTTATCAACCTACATATGGGGTAGTCCACCTTCAAAAATAGCAATCCTTCCATGATCGCCTCCGTTTTAACATTATTAAAGGCACCCTCAATGTCGAGAAATGCTACCATACAGAACTCTTGCGAGTAAATTGACTTCTCTAGATCGTGCAGAGCTGTGTCCACCGACTTTCCCTTACAGTACGCATGCTGCGACATTGCCCAACTCCTGGGCTCAATTTTTGATCGAATACCTATATCTACCAACCTTTCCAAGGTTTTCAACAGAAAGGATGATAGAGTTATAGGTCTCAGATCCTTTGAATAGGCATGCGAGCTTTTTCCCGATTTCGGGATAAAGACCACTCTGACCTCCGTCCATTTTTTAGGAATATAGACCAGTTTCAGATATCCCATGAAGATACCTTCCAGCCAGGGGAAGATGACTGCTGAGTTCCTCTGGATCTCTGCTTGTACAATTCGATCCGGGCCCGCCGATTTATAAGGTTTAAATCCATTCAGCGCCCAACGGATTCGCTCCTTATCCGCGATGCCCTCCATCTCTATTGAAGGTGTTACTCGATTAGCTCCAGGCTCTGTCGAGTCTTCAAAGCTTCCCGGAAAATGGATCTCGATGAGGAGCTCCAATGATTCCGCACTTGAAGTTGTCCATGACCAATCTGGTCTAATTAAATAACTGGGACTGGTTGGGTTAGTAGCTAGAATTTTCCTAAGGCGAGAAGTCTCAGAGACCTCCTCCATTCTACAACAGAAGAGTCTCCAAGACCCCCTTTGTGCCTTCCTCAACTCTTTTTTGTACTTTCTGAAGTCCTCCTTATAGGAGTCCCAATCCCGAACCTCCCTTGTGTTCTTAGCTTTATTAAAAGCTCTCCTACACACACTCCGATATGTTCACAACTCCTTGGTCCACCATATCGGTTTCTGCTTGCCCCTAGGCTTTATTAGGGGGCACGCAGCATTAAATGAAAGATTGCATGCCTTTGTGACAACATCAACCATGCCATCTAATTCCTCTACTATCGCCGGAAGTCCAGGAGCCTCCAGCGGCAGTAGTTCCTTCAACACCTCTCCATATTTGTTCCAGTTTGTCCTTCTAGGATTCCTGAAGGATTTCCGGGCAACAGGTTTAATGTCGAGGGTATGACTAGCAAAATAAAAATCAACAATTTTTGCTCGTTCCTCAATCGTATACATGTCTACTGAATCTCCCAAGCGTTGTTTCTAATACTGAAAAGAAAAAGAGAGAAAAAAAAATACAAAATAAAAAAATATATCAAAAATATAATGTTCAATGATTTATGATCCACCCTGTATATTAATGCCTGCCTAACTTCCCACTCAGAAACATGCAACATGTTTACAGGAGCTTGTTACTGGGCTTGAGAGATCGCTTAATAATGAGTTGATGCTTCGTTTAATTTCACAAAGGTTGCCCCACGGATATGTGTTTATCTCTTCTCTGGTTGATCTTGGTTATTAATTGCTTACTTTATTTTCAACATGAATAAAACTTTTTACTACGCTCTGCCACTCCTTTGACGCTGCAAAATCAACTTCTAACCACTTTACCGATGTCATCATCTGTATTTTCCTCGGTTTGATTGCTATGCATAGGCTAAATTTCAATCTCTTAAGTTCATCTTTTACCAAAAATGAATATGATTACCTAATAACAAACAGTGTTGAAAGAATTTGACTTCGATGCATCCTACTCTCAATAAGATGATGGTTTAAAACGAATGAACTCTTCATATTATTATCTTACGGCTGTATAGGTCCAGATTGCTCCATTAATCGCACTTACACTTACGCGATTGATGCTACAACGTCACTCCTTTAAATTAAAATATTATGCGGCGTATAAATATTAAAGCTATGCTTGAAATGTGAACATTTTATTAGCCGTCTCTGTTGCAGCAATAGAGCTTCAAAACCTGTAGAAACCAATATTCTCTTACTCGTGTCGTTTCAAACGACGCAATTGTCGTGTCACATCGTCTATAAAACTTTATTCTTTTAGTCGACTGAGGTGACGTGACAAAAATAAATCAAATCGTGTCAAAATAAATAATCTTAAACCTAGATTTTGTCTCCCTCCATGCTTGTATCGCCTAAAAAATTCTCACGACTACAAATCTCACCTCAGGTGACATGAAACATTTTAAACGACAAACATAATACCATTGTTGTCACTTCAATCGATGATTGTCGCTTCAATCGATTAAGAGAATATGAAAAAATGATTGTCGTAAGAAGTGACAGATGACACGACTAAGAGAATACGGGTGGAAACCTGCAGCCCCTTTGATTTAATATTGACAAAACAATAATTTGGTGGTTTGGAAAATCAAAAATTTCATATGGGCAATCATGACCAGTGTGCATCAGCAGCAGGTAAATTGCATTCGAAATTCGTAATGGATAGTATGAAATTTCTATATCCAAAACGATTAATTTTCGATACGGAATACGCGATAATCTCCTTGAGGATTCAGATCGCTATTCTTACGGGTCATGACGGTTTAAACTATACTTACAACGAACAGGCTTTGCTCGAGATCCCTTATGCGATTTGATTGGAGTTGTTCACTTCGAGCTTGCCAGGTCCCGCTTGCTTGACTACAGTTCTTTGAATGTAGGTCTGTTATCGATCTTGTAGTTTACCAAAAAAAGGGAAGAAAGTGTAACATCAAAAAAGGGAGTTTGGATTTCGGACTAATTCATAATAGACCCCCCACAATCCCGAAACGGGATCGAATGATGGATTCAATTATGGCGTGCATGGGTTTCCGTGCAAGTAGTTTTAATTTTCAATTTAACGTGTTTCGAAGAAACTCGATCAAGTAACGTTTGAGTTCTATTCAGTACGCTAGAATCGCAATCCATTCTTAAAAACCGAAATTACTCTTGAAGGCGTACGTAATAATTATTTGAAAATGATGAAATTAATAATCGTCATCGTCTAATCAAATACTCAAACCACAAACATTTGTAAAGTTACAATATCTTTTTTGAAAACCTTACAAAATCGTTTATTTAGTTATCTTACTTACTTATGTACAAATTTAATTTAACATCGGCAGATAATTACTATTTTCCAAAATGTAAAACTTCATTGAATAACCACTAATAAGGGCGATTCAATTTACCCGCGCATTAGCAATATGTGGTTTTTCCACAATTTGTTTAAGCGCCCCAATTATTTTCACAAATGATTCAAATGAAGTATTGTGGAGCGAAACGACCTTGGTCGCTAGAATTGAAAAGCGTTACAATTTAGAGTAGAACTGGTGGATTTATTTTAAAACGCCATATCCCACTTTTTAGCGTGAGCGGGTTGCAGACACGGTGTTATGCTAATGTTCGGCCAAATATAAGTGCATACGTGTATTCGCTCGGGTGTCACGAGGATCTTAAAACCACACCTTCACATATTAGAAATTTAACGATATATTTTACAATTCCAATTTTCTTGTAATAATGAAATAATATTGCTTGTGAAATTACTACCTAATTACAAATTTCTAAAATATACCGCGAGCACAATAACAACATCAAAAGCAAATATTTTTCTTTAACATTTATTTTTTTAAAATAATATTATATTATTTTCTTATAATTAAATTATCATAATAATATATTTTAATTTTGTTTATATTTAACAATAAAATTAATAATTACTGTACAGAGTGTTTTTTGTTTTAATTATTTAAAAGTAGTTACTATTTTTGTATTAAATTAGAAATTAATAATAAATTAAGTTAAATAATGTTTTACGATTAATTTTATATTTATATTCTTTGTTATGTTACACCGAGACAACATTTATACATTTTTATGAAAATGTAGTCAAATTTTAAAAAGTATTTATATAACTAAAAAAGGCACTTTATGGAGTTAAAAATCACATAAATGTGATTTTTGGTTTGTTTTCTTTTGTTTTAAATTAATAGCTATTAATTAATTTCTAAAGCTTTGTTTTTTATACACACATACATAATTCTTGTTTTCTATAAATCATTCATTCAAAAACACATATAAAAATCAGGTAAATCATAAATAATTTTGCTAAGTTGCGAATAAGTCCTTAAGTTTCCTTTAAACAGGAAAAACAAATCAGTATACATTATTAACGATAATGGTAATAAAAATTATAAATGTATGTATATATAAAAAAACATTGTGGTTATGATATCCATCGCAACTTTATTTTATACAATTATTTTGTGTCGGATTGAAAAAAAACATAGGAAATCATAAAAAAATATAATTATATATCTTTGTATCTTTATACAGGATTCCATTCAACTCAGGAAACGTTTATTGCAGTTGCACCATTGAACGTTTTATACAAACTACTCGACGCTGAAAATCGATCCATCTAAAACAATATAAATAATATAATTAGATCGTGTGCCACGATCATAGAAAATCGATTGTATTTACCATATTTTCATCGAAATCTTCATCATCGTCATCCACTTCGCTGTCTGGCGGACTTAGTGGTTCAGCGCCCAGTTTTGTTAAATCTGTTAGTGCTTGCTGATTTTGATTGAGTGCTGCTAGTTGATATGCAGTTAAGCCGGCAAATGTGACTGTCTCGAGCCGTAATGTTTGGCATTCTTTTAAAAGAAAATTGGCTACGTTGATTTTTTCATCTTCAATTGCTATGTGTAAAGGCGTCCTTCCCGATTTACCCTCCTATTAAAAAAATAAAAATAAAATATTATATACTGATAAGAATATAAAGTTCTCAGGGTTATCGGTAAAACCAAATACACTTACGCGAGCATTCATATCAGCCCCACAATATGCTAAATGTCGCAATATATCGACATCATCTCGCACTGTAGCAATATGCACGCAATATTCTCCTGGAAAGACAAAATAATAAATCGAATCAAAATGAGATCAAGAGTACAAAGAACTTTAAATTACAACCAACAATAAAACCCGATCCCATCAAAATTCTTTACAAAATGTGTATGTATTTAATATAAAACTCAAAAAGAACATTAAAAAATATCGGGTTTTCTAAAAAAAATTATTGTATTCGCGCAATTTTTTATTTTATTCAATTTTGGAATTCCCAATGATGCAAACGCGAAATAATATTATAACAACCACTGATAAACTAACTACACAGCAAAAAAAAAGTTTATCTTTTGATCTGTGATAAACAATATCATATTAAAAAATTTTCTACTTGTTAATTATTTACTTTTTCCTGTAACAGGTGTAGGGGGAAGCGACCGCATGGTTTTCCAAAAACAAATTAGAAAGTTACCGTAAATTTAAAATATAAACAATTATAGATGTGTATTTCCTCAACATTGATCACGAAAATGTATAAAAGTACATACACATATACACAACGAAATAGAGTCGCGATCACAATATGGTTTTTCCAGAAACGTAATCATAATAAAAAAAAAAATATTAATAATTAAGTCTCGTTAATATTCTAATAATTATATTCAATCACGTATACCGTCTACCAAAAAAAAAATCCTTGTTGGGATTTAGCTGGCAGACAGTTGATCTTAAGATTATTTTTAAATTTTATGGGTTCTGTGACACACAAACTTATTTTAATTCGTTTTTATGAATGAAAATATTTTACTATTCATGAATAAATATAAATATGTGTAGTGTTAAAAACAACTATGTTGCAAAGTACATCCCTTTATTATTTTGCAAATTGGGAAGCACCAGTTTCCGGATTTAACAATTTTAATACGGCAGAAAACATGATTCTTCAAATCAATCGTCATTTTTATATTTAAACATCGCATACAAACAAAATTTACTCAAGGTTTCTCAACAATACAGTAAGGAACCAGTGAACGATATCATTGCTAAATTAAAATGTTTAACGTCAATTATTATCGTAAAACAAGTCTTAATAACTTTAATGACCTGAAGTCTAAACACGTGCATAAATAATATATCTTGCTTAATATATGATTACGTGAATTTGCGTCTCTCGGTGTCTTGAAACTTCAACTGTAATTTTTATGAAAACCATTGGAATAAATTTTATAATTTTAAAAATTCCAAAATCTATAAAATTTACATAAAAATGAAGATTTTTTTTGCGTATTGCAAAGTTGAGATATTTTAATGGAATGTGGGTAAAAAAAACCCGGTTCGCCGACAACCATTATCAATATCCATACACATACACACTTTGTGAAAGTTGGTGGAAAACAACAACAAAGAGAAAATTATGTAGGTAATTCCAATCATTGTTATTATTACTAACGGCGTAACGGATATTACGACTACATATTTCAATTAAGCAAAATAGTGATTGTCGCGACCTTGACAGCCGATTATTGCAACAAAAAATGTAACATTAAATACAAACCGCTGTTGAAATTGAAAGTCAATTAAAACCAATTTTCAGTTCAACAGCAATCAATGACTTGTTTATGTTTTAGGTGCAAAAAACGGGAATAAACCATAAATTATTGGATTTTTTTGTTACATCACACGTCTCTAAATTACACGCCGTATGGTTTTTCAGAAAATTAAATGATCCAGACCCAAAAATGGATTGAATGGAAATAAACAACAACAAACTATACAATCAAACATCCGGAATGCAACGCATAACACGGAATTTCCAAGATGACGACGACCCTGATCCATCGATATTGTATTATTTTAATGCAATACATTTTTATAAAAATAGTCTTTCAAGACATTTTTTACATTTACTGAATCATTAGACCCAATTTTGGCACCGGCTGATGTATTTATACTTAGCAACAAACAAAAAACAAAAAATAAATTTCTAAAAACGAAAAATCGAAATTCTTTTCAATGCTATTTTTGTCTGCGGGTAAAATGGAAAATCTTTGCGCGAGCGCATACCATAGCTTTATAATTATTTATAGAAAAAATAAAATTAAACACTAGACATAAAAAAATTAAACATGCAATCGGGAAATAGAAAAACCAAAATGGAAAATTCTTTTATATACACACACACATACACATACGGTAACGCTAAAAAAAGAAATTTTTTACTGTTTCGGACTCTTGGAAAATTCTAAATTCGCTGAATATAGTGCGGCTAGGCTATACAAAACGGTAGAGGTGATGACGTACCCAAAACTCTTGCGTGCGTTTTATAAATTTTTTTGTGTGGTGTGTGTTTATTAGTCTCACTACGTCTATGTCTATACATTTTTTTGTGTTATAATAAAACTCGCGACTTTAAAAATCTTTGGGAAAACCCAAAATAATTTTTTTGTTATATAAAAAACCAAAAATAAATTAAGTATTTCGGTACAAGTTTATTTTATTGCAAAATATATAAATTTTCCAATCGAATTTTGGGATTTTTTTGGAAAAGAAGAAGTGGACTACCGAACCTGTCCTATAGTGTTGCAAAACATTTAGATGAGATAATAAAATAAAAAAAAACCCATATTTTAAATTGCCAACGGAAATATCGAAAATTTATTATTATACTAGAGATAAGTTATGTTGCGCATTACTTTATGCCGAACATGATAAAAAAAAATTTTGTTTCGACTTACCATCATAATTTCGCTGCTCTAAATTCGGCCGATATATACATTTTTTGACGTAATCCAAATATACATTCTGCAAATGCATTGCCTCGAGGATTTCTTCTGCTGTAATTGGTTTCGTTAATTCACGAACACAATTTATATCACCGTTTATACACGCTAAGTGAAGTGGGGAATTTCCATGTCTATCTTTTATATTGGCCTAGATACAATTATAAATAAAATACATATTATAATGGAATTTTTGTTGATTATTATTTTGTTTGAAATACTTACATCTGCTCCTGCTAAAAGCAGTTTCCTAACTGTGACTGGTTGCTTTGTTAGTACAGCTAGATGAAGCGGTGATTGGAATAGTAAGTTTTGAATGTCCAATAAACAGGGTGCCGGCGCTATCCGTAGTAATGCCATTTGCACGTCAAAACGTTCATGAATTATTGCTAAATGTAAATGTCTGTAAATTAAAATGCATTAGGTAATGTCGCGCCAAATCAACAGGTGTGTTTTGTCTAGCAGAATACTTACGTATCACCATCCTCATCTTGTCGATAGTGTATCTCCCAATTGTCTAGTGTATTTCCAGTTACTGGTTTGGATATAATTTCTGATTTATTTAAATTTTTATCTAGGGATATATGGGTGCTTAGTACTGGAACCTTTGGATTATCCAAATTATTTAATGAATGATTTAGATTGAGGTGGAGAAACCGCTCGGAAACAGTATCCACCACAAGTCCACTATCGACAAGCATTTTATCATCGACTATTTTTAGATTGTTGGTACTTTGATCAACTTCAATCAAACCGGATATTTCGCCAGATGGCTCGAGATCTTCCACTAGACCTGAATCTGTAGCAAATTCTTGCGACACGCTACCTTTGCCCTTGCTATCATGGAAATCGTTTTTTGGATGTTTTTTATTTGTTTCCGGATCCAGAATTATTCCCGAATCCTGTTGTTCCACCAGTATGGCGTCGTCTTCGTCGTGTTTGATATCGAAATCAAATTTTTTTACTTCACTATAATTAATTTCATCTGAAATATTATTAGGTGAATTTTCTTTTGTTGGATCCCACATTTTAAATATATTTTTTGTGTATAATTATTTCTTAAAAAATATTTTTTTTCACAGTAAAAATGTTATTTTTTTAAAACACTATATTAGAATTCCACTGTTGAACATTTATATTGTAATTTCAAAATGGCCGAAAATGATTATTGTTTAATTTTATGAAACTATATTTGAGTCAAAATTATAAAATCACTATCAAATATTCACTATATATTCGTATTTACTACAAGTATATATTTGCTCGATTTTAATAAATTTAAATAAATAAAAAACTATATTACAAATATTATGATAGCAGTAACAAAACTTTTTCACGATATTATACACAACTCATCTCGTTCGTAATTCGCACTGAACTGATTGAAAAAATTTCTGTTCGTCTGTCTACGGTCGCGACGAGTTGATGACGACAACATAGCACGATATAATTTCGTTTCTTGTTTATTTTGTTCGTTTCTTGTTTTTATATGGAAATTTTTTTTAGCGTAGACTGTACAGTACATATTTATGACGTTTGGATTTATTTTGTATTTATTTTCTTTTGTACACGGTTTTTATTTCATTTGTGTGGAATTCCAATACACACACTGTTACAATATTATGTGTATTTTTGAATGAAATAACTATAAAAAGCAATAATATACGTAATATCGTAAAGTTCAAAACCCCTGTTTATAAAAGAAATGTGATGTTTTTTGTTTTGATTTATCAATTCAACAAATTAAATTTATGACGTTTGTACATATTCTAATCTTATTGGAAATTTTTAAACTGTTTTATTAGGAAACGGTACATAGCTAAACGGATATCCGAATTGAGTGGTAAAAAATTTGTGAAAGTGGGAATTACCAAATCCTAATAAAAGATGTCACTAGGGCTTATTATCCTCAACAGTTGTGTTTATGCAATATCGGTTCGGTAAACCACTTTTAACTGGTTTACACTCAATAAATTAACATATAAAATAAATTTCAGAGCTACATACACAATTGTAAAAGTATTTTTTCTTAACAAAGAAATGGATTTTCCAAAAGTAATATACTCGGTCACAAGGAGACGTAACAAGAGAAGATAAATAGATGAATAGTAGGTAACATCTTAAAATGATTTGCTAGTGTTTCGCTCATGTTTAAGATTTGTGGGATTTCTCAGAATGAATTTCTTTTTTTGTTGGTATTTAATTAACCAAAAGTAAAAAAAAACTGCGATAGAATTTTTTTCCCATTGTGCAAAAATTAAAAGAAGTATATTAAGAAATCATTTTAACTTTTCTTTATATGTTTGTCGGTTTATGATGGGTAAAGTGGTTGGGTTTTTCTCATATCTCCATGCAGTTCGCGTTATTGAACCTTTGTACATATGTAGTAAGAAATTTTAATCAAAATGGATAATCTCTATCTGAATTTAACTGTAATTTAACAAGAAAGAATTGCGCCATTCTTAATTACGGCTCATAACTAATTTATTTTATTTAAGAGGTAGGTAGGATACTTTAACGTAATTAATTTATATTTTGTTTCGATCTTAATATTGTAAAATAACCGCAAATTAAATATATAATTAATTGTTTTAGAATTGCTTGGTAAAACCCGATAATTTGTCGTGAATCACTACTTACTCCGCTACAGATCATTTATGTGATCTGCTTATGAGACCGGAATTTTTAACGTGGCGTCAAATTTCCTAAGTTTGTTATCATAATACATATGTATATATAATTATGGTTACTTTAAAATTCTCATTAATCGCGATGAAATGCTGTAAAATCCGTTGATTTAATGAATTCCTAGTAAAGTACCGAATTTTATTAAGAATTTATTTTATGATATAGAGAACCCACAGTGCTACTAGAATTTATGACATTAAACGCAAAAATTTTATGATTCACCGTGGAGCCATAACCCAGCGCAGGTTCTAAGTAATGTTAGTGACTGGCTGACAATATGTACTTCTATAAATTGCTTTTTATATTGGTTGCAAAATGGCACTACACTAATTAGTTTATTATATAGCTAACCAAAAATAACTTGTTTTGTTTACGATTAATTCACAACTCAAAAGAAATTGAGGAAGATTTTCGTTAAAAGCAAATTTTTATTTTTGTTAAGATAAGTAAATATGAGTTGAGAAGGTAAGTATTCATGATATTTAAACCAGTTTTGCTATTTTAAAGCTTTACTAATTTGCATACAAATTTCAGTAAGAGGTAGAAACTAATCAAAATGTGATTTAACTAATAACATTCAAAACAAAAACTGTATATGAATAAAATTTGATTCGATATGCTAAACGGTTTAGATCAGTATTTGGCAAGGTTTATTTAGCGAGTTCAATTTTTTGGCAGTTTTACATTTTCCATATAAATGAGGTTAGCGACTTAAACAAAAACTTAGTAATTAATTTTAAATCTACTAGACTCAGCATAATCTATAAAGATTGTGCTAAATTCTATTCTGCAAACAATTCCCTATGATGGCAGCGATAAAACACCCTTACAGAACCTAAGATATAGTTACAGAATAAAACCTACCTAATATGACTTAGACGTGTATTGTGGTCTACTTTTTACGCGTTTCAGACATGTATTTTAAGAATTCTGGTGAGAAAAGAAAAGTAACTTTAAAAGAAACAGTTTAAAAGATTTTAACCTAGAGGTTAGGTGGCGCTTAATTAATTACTGGGTACCGTAATTTATTAATGGTCCGTTGCCTGTGTATTAATTTAGCTAACTCATACATCGAATTAATTAATTAATTTAAAGCGATGCCGCCCCGGTGGCAAAGTGGTCATGCTTCCCCGGTGGTGACAAGGAAAAAAAATCACGGCTTGTTTAGGACCAATGAATTAATCACTTATTATTCGAAATGAAAATATGATTATGAAACCTCATTTGAGGCGGCCAAATCCCTTGAGATGTCGAAAATAACGGCCTTAAGGCTATCTAGTTGTTTTTTTAGGTGACGCGGAATATATTAGAATCACCGAATAATTTTATATAACACCTATTTCAAAGAACTCTCTCCCATTTACTTTTCGATGAAGTTGTGTAACAGAAGTAATATCCAGTCTCGATCTGATAAGATCTTGACATTTGAAATTTACTAGCGAACATGTTATTTATTTAATATTTCTGTTCCAATTAACATTTATTTGAACTTTTCAGGTTTACCTACATTATCACTTAGATATTAACCTATTACGATTATCAAATATCTTATATGTATCACGATATAGGACTTAAGATGCCTCATTAGTAGCTTACAAAAAAAAATATTCGTTAAATTCAAAACATGATTAGAGTGAGCCTTTAGTTGTGGAATTTTAATAAATTTACCAAAGGGCACAGCAACAACAATTTCCAAAGTATAAATCAGAAGGTTTGCAGGTTCCATTATAATTTACAATTTTCCACTTATTCCATGGAAGCTATCAATCAGCTGCATATTTAGATAAGTATCCAATAAAAAATGAAGTATGTATTTGAAACTTTATAAGTATTAAATAATTGAATAACAACTATTCAAAATTTATTTTTGCTTAATAAAAATACTTTGTTATATTGTCAATATTATATATCATTATTATGGATAACATATCGGCGAGAAGAAGTTTCTCCATATGTGGGTTGAAGTTTAGTTGTACGGGAGAGAGTAATAAAGGGAGTAACAAAATGGCCTCGTACTAAATTTATTTTATAAAGTTAAATAGTGTGTTTTATATATATGGTGTCAGATAATTAAATACATAATACCTACGTGTTAAATAAATAATTTCCATTGCAAAGAAATTATTTTCTCTCAAATAAAACTAAAAAAGTGAGGTTATTTTCTTATAAAATAGGAAAAAAATCACAAATTTGTTTCTAAAATGGGCGAGGCACTTGCAGAAGCTGTGAAACTATTTACTGAAAGTTGTAATAGCATCAATGATAACATAAAGTTAGTAAAGGGCTAAAAGCGCTACATGAGGATTTTGATAAAAAACGTGTTTACGAGCATAGTACACCAATGCAGAACGTACCATTGGAGGAGTGAATAGTGAAAAGTCAGAATGGAAATGGACGCAAGAGGAAGAACAGGAATTTCAAAAACTGAAAGTGCTAGTTGCCGATACAAGGTCTCTAGAATATTTTGAAGTCGGAAAACAGCTCACTTTAGAGTGTGATTCAAGCAGCACTGGGTTGGGAGTTTTTGTTCTTCAGGAAGAACAAGTAATTGCGTATTTATCTCGAACGTTAACTGCAGCGGAAAAAAATATGCTATGATCGAGAAGGAGTTATTAGCCATAGTATTTGTATGTGTACGATTTGATCAGCTCATCGTTGCAATGTAACGACTCTGATAAAAACCGATCATAAACTACTCATATCAATATTCAAAAAACCACTGTTAAAAACACCAAAAAGATTGCAATTGATGGTTATGGTGATTGCTGATACATTATCTACATCTATCAACTATTAAAGATCATTCCTTGCAAAAAGTGATTCCTCTCATTTGTAATGGATGGCCAAATCGAATACATAAAGTTCCTGATTATATACGATTATATTACAAATACAAACATGAACTTTGAACTCAAGATGGATTAATATTTAGAAAATGTAAAATATTAATTCCTTATAGTCTATGGAAATTAATATGGTTGAGAAAGTTCACGTTGCTCATAACGGCATAGAGACGCCGATTAAGTTAGCGAAGGATAATATTTTCTGACCGAATATGTCAACAGAAATATAAGAAAAATACAAATGTGTGATATCTGTAATCCACCAATGCAATCGCACGAAGTTCCTACATATCCATTCCAGTATGTGTCAATGGATGTGCTTGCGACAAAGTTGAAAGGCAAAGCGTGTAATATGCGTATTACTGTGAATCACTACTCTGATTTCTTTGAACTTGATATTTTAAAAGATTTAACACCGAATTTTGTAATAGAAGAATGCAGAAGAAACTTTAGTCGTCATGGAATTCTTCAGCAAGTCTGTACTGACAACGGGACGAATTTTATCAACAGACAATTCAAGAACTTCGAAAGAACGTGGGAATTAAAACACATTTCGTCATCTCCGCATCATCCAAGAGGAAATCGTAAGGCAGAGGCAGAAGATTGCTAAGAGTTTAATAAAGAAAGCGGAGGAATCTCATCAAGATATTTGGTACTGTTTATTGTGTTGGCGGAACTCTCCGAATAAAATAAATTCCAGTCCAGTTCAAAGATTGTTCTCAAGAAAAACGTGATCTGACGTTCCATCGTATAATGAACAATACTTACCAAAAATAATCGAAAATGTTCCTGAAAAGATAAAAGCTTTCAGGAAAACAAAAATTATTCCAGAATTGGAAATAGGACATTCAGTAGCGGAGGTACAACCGCAAATTAATAAGGAATGGCCACTTGGGGTTATTGTGCAACAGTTGAAAGATCGTCCTTATTTTGTAAATGTCAACGGATCAACATTCAGATGCAATTTCGTTAATATGAAACCGTTTGTGAAAGAGAAACCTACGGATAAAGACGACCAAAATATACGAGTACCTACATTAGATCCGGAAGCAGCAGTAACTCATTTAATATACAAGATGCTCCTGAAAGCATAAATCAACAGGGTATTCCCAGTTCCACAGAACAATCAACAGGTCGTCCTAAACGAAACATAAAATTACCAAGTCATCAGCTTTATTAGTGACATTTTCTTTAACTCAGATACTCATGTATACCTAAAATGAATTTTATAAGTTTTAACGAAAACAGGGAAGATGTTATATTGTCAATATTCTATATCCATATTATGGCTAACATATCGGTGAGAAGTTTCTCCATATGTGGATTGAAGTTTAAGGGAGTAGCATCGTGCCAAATGTATTTTATAAAGTTAAATACATATTGTGTTTTATTAAATACGAATATAAAATCATATATTAAATAGCTTATATATAGGACAGACGCGTTCTTTTTTTGTCTTATCTTATTTCATTTGCGTAAATTGATTTTCTGGCACAGGTGTCACTTTGATCGTTTCTTTCGAACTTTTTCCGAAAAAATGGCGTTGTTTGTTTATTTTTTGGTTTTGACATCTAAGGCTGCGGGCCAATTCTAAGGTAAATCTAGGGCAAAAGCCGTTTTTAACAGTGTATGCGGTAAATTGAAATACCGTACTGAAAAGTAGGGTAAAGCGAAGACACAAAAGGTAAATAGTAGTGGTTTTTGTTTTTGCTAAACAAATCATGAAAATATGTCGGCCATGTTTCTAGACATAATTTTTTTATATTCACTAGCATTTCCCATGAAATAAAAATGCTTTTCGATATTTATGAACACAATTTTATATGTTAAAGTTTATATTTATTTTTTAATATGTAGTTATGTGTATATTACGCAATATATGTGTATATTACGCAACAAATTTGCAAAAATATACAATTTAAATTTATTCGTATATAAACAATACGAATAATTGGAACAACGACAATAATATTTATGACATTAGTTCGTGTACCTACATACCAATTTTTGTATATTCCTAGAAACAATGTGTCCCTTTAAGCCACATTTACCTAATTTTATTTACTAGAGAATTGGTACGATTTGAACAGTAATTTGTACTAAAATTTCAATTTACTGTACTAATCGATTTACCTGAGAATTGGCCCGCAGCCTAAGCTAAACAGTTGAAACAGTTGAATTTAGTTTTATTTTTCACCAGCTGTGTTGATTTTCGAGTTTTTTTCGAACTAAAACAGCTAACTTCACTCTTGTCTTATAGAAAAAAAAAATTGGAACACGATTTTACAAGGCTATGTCCTATATTGATATTATTTAATATTTGATAAAACCATCATAACAAACTTGGTCTACTGAGTATATTTTATATCCTTTAAGGTTGCTTCACACCTCGAACCTTAGAATAAGGCCATCTATGCGTCACTAGTAACACTTCTTTTGTTTGCGTGTGCAGTGCAGTGATTAAAAAATACTTACATTTAAAAGGTATAAAACCAAAAGAAATCGATGAAACAAAAAGTGTTAGTTGATCTTCAAGCACTACCTATGAACGTGAACCAAACATTATATAGAAGTCGCGTTTGTTAAAAAATGTTTAAAATAAATTGAATGACCATTTTTAAGCAATGTATAGAGATGTTTCAGCGTAGTCCAACTGAATTTTTGTGTCGATCCATAGCGGTTGATGAAACATGAATCCATCACTACACGCCAGAAGCAAAACAATAGTCAGAAACAATGGGTAGAAGCTGATTTAAGTGCTCCAAATAAAGCAAAAGTTGTTGCATCAGCATGTAAGTTTATGGCCACTGCCTTTTGGGACGTATACAAGGCATAATATTCCTCGCCACATTTGAAGAAGAAAAAAGTGTTCTTTCTTCATGATAATGTACCATTACATTCATCATGAAAAACACAGCAAAACATGGATGAATTGGGCTTCAAATTGTTTCATCATCCATTATATCCACCTCATCTAGCCCCTTGTGACTTTTGGCTATTTCCATTCATGAAGAAATGGCTTGGTGGAAAGATATTTGGGTCAAAAAGGAACCTATCACATTTTAGGGTTGTGAACATATTGGCAAAATCCGCAATGACCACAGCGAACATTTTTTATTAAACAGTTTTAGATTATGGTACAAACCCAGTGAGTTAATCGCATACGATATTTTGTTATTATATAGACTCAACAATTCATCCAAATTGATCATATTATAAATATTTATCGCAATTTTTATGTATATTTTTTAGCATAGCCACAAAAAGTACTTAATTATTAATGACAACCAATGCATAGAATCTAAAATTTATTCATAATTTTTTTTTTGTGTAAATATACGAGTAATCATGATTCAGTCGTTTTGAGAGTGGTGAAAAAAAAAAATTGATTAGTTTCAAAAATATATTATTGTTGTCGACTTCTTCAGGGAGTTTTTCGAATCGGATAAAATAAATATTTAATCTACTGATATGTTATGTTCACGTACAAAACCAGTTTAAATCGATTACGTTTAATTTTAATTGCATCAATAATCAAAATTGCATAGAAATAGTTTACGTTCTGTTGGTTAATTGGCTGATAAACCCCCAATGTACCAGATTTAGAGTTTCAGAAAAGTCACAAAAAATTTCGACCAATTTTATATATTGATATTCCCACCACTCATATTTCTATTATATAAATACAGAGGATGGCGGTAAAAGACCGTTCTAGTGTGAATGTTTAATAATTATTTTTTAATTTTGTTTTTTCTTTTTCTTTTCAGAGTTTTGAAAAGAAGACTTGGGAAATTTTATAATGGAACAATACACAATAAAACAACGAATTAAAATAATTGAGTTTTACGATAAAACCAACGGTCATTTATTTTGACGCAGCATCTTTATGGAAGGTATTTTTTTGTGCGTTCTATGCGAACTAGACAAGGTGCCGTCAGTAACCTCGCAGATTACGGAAGGCGACATACAGCACGCACTGATGATAATATTAACGTGTACCGGAGAGTGTACAGAAAGTCCAGAAACGCCAATAATTAGACTTTCAATATAACTGGGACTGTCGTGAAGGTCTGTATACAATTCTACTTGTGCAATAATTAAGATGAACATACATACTATTATACTATTAAGAACAGCGTGATTTGGGCATATAACGGATTTGACGTTGATTACAGGGCGATTTATAAATTAGTTTACAAATTTGCCATTAGGGATGGTGTCACTAAGGAGTGTGAGGAGTGTGAGTATAATGTTTTCAATGTTAATTGGTTATGGGTAATTGGGTTTTTATTCGTAAAGTAGTTCCAATAATCCGTGTATCGAGTTAAAAATTTCGGCACTATCTTTCTTCTTATCTACCTATTCTTACTTACTGTATTTTGAGATATCTGTTAATAATAGAGGCATTAAAATACTTAACACTGTTAAAATTATATAACTTCTCTAATAAAGGAGCTTAGTCACTGGGTTTCTATAACCGTTAACTAAGTCAAAAAGGCACCGAACATTTATTGTCAGCATTTTATTGCCCAAAGTCCCAAAGTAAAATTCAAAAAACCGTAATGAAAAATAAAATATCTTTGACAAAACTCTTTTCATAAACTCTTGGATTTCAAAAAATTATTTTTAAAACTTAAAATGGGAATTTTTTAATTCTTTCCTAATATACCGAACGCTCGTTTTGATGTAAATTAAATTGGAATATTCAGAATGTATTCTTTACAATCCACATTGAAATGTAGAACGAAAAGCTTATTCTTTCAATGTGGAATTAAATATAAATTAAATGATATAATTTATAGCAAAAAAATATTTTTTGTTGCGTAAAATACAAAAAAATGTCGGTACTGAGAAAACAAATTTCTTTTTTAGTAGCGATATTCAAATACCCCTATATGTATGCAAACTAGTTTGTTTCTTTTATAAATTTGATTACTAAAATTTGTATGTTTAAATTAATTAATACATTTTTTAAGTTCCTTAATTTTTGATATAAACTTTGCATGTTATATTAAATTGATGACCACTAATCGTGGAAACATTAATTATTAAATGATTTGCCATCTAGGGACAGTTAAAAAAAATATTTAATCGTCATTGCGGCGTAAAATAAAAAACATCGTTTGATTTTTAACCCATTTGATTCCACTGTACACATACGGGGTAGAACAAAGTTACTGCATTTCTGATGCCACTGCTACGTTTTCTTTCGAAGTTCGGCAATTTTGTTACCGTTATACATGACTATTAGTTTGTTCTATCATATTTTGCTCGATTTTGCCATTTGTAGAAAGGATTTTGAGTGTTGCACAACAAGTTCACATATTACAATTTTTATTTTTAGCATTTTACTTAAGGCGCCTTTATGGTTTGTGTTCGTTCGTTCATTGTGACAATTTTTTCGACCAATTGATTTTCGGTTTCAACAAGCGACATACAAATATTTATTGCCGTCCTATTATTTTACGGACATCATTCACAAGTGGGCGAGGCAGAATGTTTTGGTGTCTAGATGAAGACACCTGAATTCCATTTGTTGCAGACAGGATATCTCGAAGTAGATTTCAGGAAATAATTTTTTTTGCATTTGGCTGATAATTCGAATATCAACAAAGGTGGCAAAATGTTCAGAGGTCTAACAAACCTAGTAAATAAAATGTTTCAACAATGGGGAATTTTTCACCAAACCCTATCAATTGATGAATCAATGGTCAACTATTTTGGCCATCATCCATCGAAACAGTTTATCCGGGGTAAACCAGTACGATTTGGCTACAAAAATTAAAACTAAACCAATGGTTCCTAAAAGTATTGTGCACCACGAGGGTGATTTCCCACAAAGAATACCAAATCGCTTTTGATGTCGTCAATGTCACCACCGAATACGGTGGATATGTGAAAAATGCAATGTTGCATTAAGTGTTAAGCGTAGTTTTTTCATACACAAAATACACCGCGAAAACCCACTGTACTCGCCCAGGTACACCCCAAAAACTGACAATGTAATGACTTTTTTTCACTTTAGATAAGATACTTAGAATTGAAATCAATAAAGTAAGTTAACTATACCAATTTTATACAATTTTTTATTGGCGTGGGATCAAATGGGTTAAACCAAATTTTACATTTTCTAAGTCATTCCTAGACTAATCTTAAAAATCATGCATTATTCATTGATGCAAACGTTTTTCGCTGTTTAAAGGTAAAATATTGAGAAAATTTATTTTTACGTTTCAAAAAAATGATAAGGTTTGAAACTTATCCATAGACAGACTAAACATTTTATTCCGAAAATAATGCATTAATCCTCAATTATACATTTAACTTCATCCTAAAGAACGAATTAGATGAATTGGTTATTTTTGTGTTCAAAAATTGATTTTTAGTATTTTCTTGGCACAATCCCAAAGTTTGATCCCATCAAAGGTTTTAGAATTTACCTGTACAGAAGCAATTTGCTATGTATTGTAAGCTCACAATTTCTACCCATGAGGTACATTTTTCAATATTTGATATTTAAACTGCTCTTTTTTCTTCTTGGTGCGCTCTTTCCTTCTTAGTTTACCATTGAGGGTCATGCCAAGGTGTGTAGGTGTATTTACATATGGAATTTGGCTTGATTTAAGAACTACAGGAATCCAGTTTAGATTTTGGTTTGTAAAGTTGCCATGTATTAAGATGAATGAATAAAATATATCCATTTTATTGTTTTTGTATGTCAAAGGTGTCCAAGTACTCCAAGATTTTTATCAAAAAAATTATTGTACTGCAAATATTGTATGCACATTGCATAGCTTAAAACGTTTTGATCAATTGAACGCAAATTTATCTTCCAAAAGTCGGGTCAGACGATGTTTATTTCACGAGTGTTTGTATAGAGTGTATGCGTTTGGCACATACTTCTGCTTGGCCTTATTTTCCAAAGATTACGTGTCATGATAGATAGCACCGAAATCTTAGTTAGCTTGTTAAGGCCCCTGCGAGGTTACGTGCAGTAGGTAATTGTACGAGTATAGGGAAATCCAATGTTTTAGCATGTATTTATGGTTGTATCTTTTGTATATTACATTGAAAATATAGTAAAATATTAATTGACTGGTGAAGTAAAAGAGGAAATTTGTCTGCTATATTGCGGTTTACGTTGTTGAATTTCATAGAAATCAATTTGGAATTCACAAAATTTGGTACAAAAATAATCTTTAAAATACCAACAAAAAAAGTAACTACAGGTTCCGGGCACAGTTTCTTAAATTGAATGATTAATATCTTAAGAGGGTCATATTAATGATGATTTTATATTTATTTGGAAAGTTTAACTGGGCTTTCCTGACTGGGTAGTGGTCACATAATTCGTAGTATTGAATAATTATTTAAACCGTTACTAATATGTTCGGTGACCTTTTTCAACTTGATTGGAATTTTTGGTAAATACTGAATACTGTCCACTAACCCACTTTGAAAATATATTAGTTTTTCGGTTTCTTCTAAGTTGTTGAATGTATTTTCTAGTATGTGTTGAAAACGGTTTAAATTTTTAATACACAAAAAGTTAAAACGGCAGACTATTTGTATATCCAAAATTGTGACTAACGTTTCTTTCAGATTTAAAGAAAAATATTTTTTACCACAGAGCTTCGTTTTTATTACGGGATGTTGACCTTTGAGGATTAAAACTATGTAAGTTGAATTACAATTATTTTTTATGGTGCAAATCGGAATTAGGTTGAAATCTGCATTTGTGATGAATAATATACTGATGAGATCTCACTTTTCTTAAACAAAGTAATTTCGACAATCTGCAAAAACATCGTTTAACTACCGACTTACGTAAAAAAATGCGTTAAGTATAACAGAAAATTAAATGAATGCAATGAATTACGTAGCAATAAACGCTAATCACGCTACCAGTAACGCTACTGAAATTTTTGTTTGCTTTATTAATGCTGAAAGTTAAAAGACAAATTCTTAAATCTTATCTCACACGTTTTTTTAATTCACTATATCTTAGTTTAAAAATGAAATGGCCATGTGTCTAACCTTTATTGTTATGACACATTAAAAGTAGATCATAAATTCTCAATAAAGAAAACCCAGAATTAATTAGAAAACATTTGGAATTTCCGTGTACTAATTTACATTACATACAGAATATACAATAATAAAAACACATTTGGTTTGTTAAACACACATAAGTTAGGAATGTGGCAGATACTCGATTCAAATTCAAATGAAATCAATCATAATTCGTAAGAAACGAATAAACGATACGCGATTAAGCTTTTGCCGTTTAGTCAAACACAGTTTAATTAAAAAATAAAACACTGTGGAATTAATTATTAGCCGTGTTTTTTTTTAGCGCCCGATCGATGTATCCGGAGCCAAAAATTTTACCAAATTAAATTTATGTAAGTCCAAACTAATATTTTTCATTCAACTTTTTAGTTAAAAATTGACATAAAAATATTTTGCTCTACCCATTTATCGGAAGCCGCTATCGGGAGCGCTATCCATTTCAATGGGAAATTTGAAAAGGCCTTTATTTTGTAAACCATTAGTAACTTAATCTTACAATAGCCGTGTTTTATTATTCGAACACTATCCATTTATCGGCATGAAATATACTAATTGACATTAAATTTGACATGACGATATAAACAAAAATTCATCTTGCTGCATTTTAAATTTTTATTGTAAGATTAAGTTTGTAATGGTTCCAGGGATTTAAAAAATAAAGGCCTTTTCAAATTTCCCATTGAAATGGATAGCGCTCTCGATAGGTACAGCAACATATTTTTATGTCCATTTTTAACTAAAAAGTTGAATGAAAAATAATAATTTGGAGTTAAATAAATAAAATAAAATAAAGAAAGTTGGGTGCTCCGGATACATCTATCGGGCGCTAATAAAAAGTATAAATCTTAACTTAAAGTATAAATAAAAGTATAAAGTATAAATCTTAACTATAACTAGATTTTACTAGATTATACTACTAAGGGATACTACTAAGTCATTTCACGGCTTGAACAGCTCAGCAACCTTGAATTGATGATTATGATCTATTCTTTGTGTCGGCCACAATAACGACTATTCATATTCTACGTGATATGATATGTTTGTATTTAGCAACCACAAATAATAATGAATGATAATTGAATAAAATAAATTAACCGTCGAATAGAGTCCAGTTATAACCTGCTTAAAACCTCAATTCATACTGACCTTGAGGCTCAGAATAAAATGAAAAAAAATGAGAAACACTGGCGAAAACGAAATTTATGAACTTGAGATTTTTGGTTGCAAGGGACTTTTCTCTGGCAATCACATGTAAGGATTTACGCACTTCCTGTTCAATATTGTCGCACCACTGTTGCATTGAACCTTGACGTTCGACGTTACTACGACTGATCCACAGTAACGTTGATAAGAAAGTTATTAAATTATATTTATTATTGAGAAAGCATACATTTGTAGGTTATTAAATGGAAGTTTCAATAAAAAATAAATGATGTCATTCTGAAAAAACAAACAACAACCAAAACGCACATGGCCCCTTATGCAGAACGTTCCGGTTACTTTCTTTCCATTGGTAATATTTACTTAACATATTGTGCTACCACTCGTTTAATAATCATGCCGTTAAATATAAAATAAAGATCATAGAGTCGCGGAGTGAGTTATGATTGTGTTAAGATTTTTTAAATGGAGTGTTATCGAAAATAATTCGAATAAATACATATTAGTTAAATTTAGCAGAGAGAGATAGTACGATTACAAATTCATCATCAACCATACAGGTTTAGTTAGGCAACCATAGGTTAGGTTAATATTAATTTGGGTGACTGCATGGGAACTGCACTTAAAAATGAAAATCGCCGCCGATATGCGCGTTTCATTCATCAAGCAGCCTTAAGACCTGGCTAGGATGTTCCAAGCACTCGTTACTCCGAACATCACTTGATTCCAGTAACTTCAACGAGTTGACCATAATTGTCATGACCAGTGTCATTGAACCAGTTTGGTCATGTTGGCTGCATTATTATGAGCTAAAACGGTGTAAATTGGTAAATTTGACAGTGCATAATTTAAAGCTTTATATATTTTGAGACGATCACTGACATTTAGATAAAAACAACTGTTGAAAAACACGTTTTATGTAAATTATTTATATATTACGCACAAGATTTATGTAAATCAATCTTTAAAAAACAATAATTTTGAATATATTTTAAAGTAGGAAATGTTTATAAGAATAACACATTATTGTATCGAGTTTCTTTAATTAAACGTGAAAAGTGGCGTCTATTTGTTCCAAAAGTTCCTTGGAGCAGAGTGCGCTGTATTGGCGCTGCCAATCTATTACGAAAACCCAGAACTATTATTTAAATTTGTTATGCTGTGTGTCTCAACCCACTATACCTTCGGTTATAAAGTTTTTGTTTAGTGTATTTTTTGAATTTATAACCAAAAAACTATAAACTTAACTCGTTTTAAACATTTTTTAAAAAAGGTTATCTAATTAAAAGCGTAGAGGTTGCCATTTCCTAGCAGAACATGATATATAATTTTTTTTTGAATAGTTGACAGTTTAGATGTTTATTTATTGGTTATTGGCAACACGTTTCATTTGATGTATTTATTTCTATTTTGTTGTTTATGTCCCAATATACAGGGAGATTGCTGTAGGATTTTAGTTCCACATAATTGGTATAATTTGGTGCGTGTGTTTTTACGGTAATTCCGTCAACACAACTGCTGTAAAATGGCCACCGGGATCGCGCGATTTAACGTCTTTAGACACCCTTATTCTTTGGAACTATATTAAAGCACAGGCCTATGCGACTAAACCGCAAATATTCTTTCAAATAAAACTGAGTGGTTATCTTACTCACAACTTGTTTTATTTACATTCAAAAATCGACCATGCTTATGGAAATACTACAGGAATGCTACAAATATCGGGTCAACTTAAATATATTTAAAATACTTTCTACACATAGGTAGTAACTATAAAGCCTGTGATCCCTCTTCTGATAAGGAGTACTTTCCAGTAAATGTAAAACTCAATAGTAAAACTAAAATCAAAATTGAAAGAGGGATCACAGATTTTTCATAGTAAATCCCTGAACTTCCAAATAGTTTGCATTTTAATAACTTTACCGGTGTTTTTTCTTTGCAGTTTGCTATATTTGAATATTACGTAAGCTGAAATATTTAATTTAATTAATTTTAATTTAATTTTAGATAAACTGCTGAACATGAGCTGTGAAAGCACCAAATCATATTGAACAAGCACTAATAACATATCGTAAATAAGCGCCATGCTTGAATATGTAAATTTTAGCTATAAATAAATATATAAATAAATAATACAGACATATAACACTCGGTGGTCGAGTGGTATACTGTTAAGTGGTATCATATTGAAGGTTGGTCGTTCGAGTCCAACCTAAGGCCAAAAAATATTATTAAGCAACTGTCATTCTAATTATGCGACGATGTTACCGGATCAAGTATTTTCCTCCAATATTGATTGTAAAAAGGATTTTATATAGTGCAGAGATTATGCCTTAAACCGAGTTTTTGACTAAATTATCAACTAACTGTATGTTCGATTAGTTCATACCAGTCAATTAAAGATGGCATAAAACAAACCGCGCCAAACAATCGGCGTTTGATAAGTTTGAAGAAAATTGGCAGCTTGTAACTGAACATCTTGAACATTTTGGTTTATGGGCTTTAGAGACATCTATCAAAAACTGGTATGAACTAATCATTAATTGAGATAGTCGGATATTTAGACATCAAAATCGCCGTCAGGCACACAGCAATAATAAAAAAAATGAATTTTTTAGCTCTCAAGATTTCTATTTTATCCTAAATCCCGCAACGTTCCATATGATTGTCTGAAGTTGTATTTTATAATATTTAGAAAGTTACGTGTATCGGCTTTGTGAAGTTCGAAGGAAAACGCAGGCAGGAGTTCAAAAACACAGAAGAGGAAATTTGAAATCCTCAACATTTGATGATCAAACTCTATTTAAGAGTAACCCACAAAGGTTCCGCACTCATTGCCTAAAACGGCTAATTGTATGGTTCTTGTTTTGAGCAACCGCGTATTTACCTAAAAACTGTTTAGTTCAATAATAAAAAGCTTCCTCATGCGCCAAGTAGAGGGTGGCACACCTTACCACAGTTATATGATAAAGGTACACCAAGTTTAGGATGATTTAGTTTTAGTTGTGAACCAAATCGGCGATCTCATTGCCTTCATGTCATAGTAAGCAGGTAAGCAGTTATCGTGACACAATTCCTCTGACAGAAAAGATTGATAGTCAATGCACATTGATAATGTAGGACCTTGAAAATTTCGGATTTAAAGCCTCAAAGGGCCAGAAAATAGACCCCATCATCTCACAGACTACCTGACAACCTAAGAATAAATGTGAACCAGTAGATCCCGAACCAATCCCTAAAACTGCTTCACGAGCAATCTGAATAGAATTCAAGCGAAACATGGACACTCAAATCATTAGGCGGGTAAGCCACCAAGAAAAAATTTCGAGAACTTACATTAATTTGGTAATATATCATTAATCATACTAATTTCAGAAATTACCGATTTGAAATTCTCGAGAATTTGCCGGCGTTCCGTAAAAAACTGAGCTTTAAATAAATAAGTTTCGCTGAGGAAAGAAAGAATAGCTCCATAGCAATAAGTAGTGTCGCAGATAAATCACGCGCAGTAATTTGCAGATTTATATATGCAGTCAGTACGAAAATGATCATACACATTGATTTTTGAGAAAAAATTACAAACTATAAGGATTATAGAACTTATTTTGAAGTTTTTTATTAGATTATAAATTAACAAAACCAAAAATACAAAATAAAAATGCATTTACCGTTTATAAAAAAAAATGAAGAATTTTTTGCAACAAAAATGAATATACACTTATAACATGATCCTTGATTTCTTTTTAAATCATTTACATAAATTATGTTTCATAATTATTTTAATATCGTGTTGGTCTTTATGTTTTATAACCTCTTTCAGTCTTCTAGACATTGATTCTACTAACTTCTTGGTAGCTTCCGGTGAAATTTTATCCCATTCTTTCATTATTATTTCTTGCAACGTTTTTTGTTGGTAATCCTATTTTCTAATTTGGCGTTTCCAGGTGGTTCAGAGCAGGCGATTGGGGTGGCAAATATAACTTGTTTGGGACGTTATTCAGAATCCATTCTTTCACCTTATGCTTCAGATCGTTGTCTAGGTGGAAGATCCATGATGACACGTTTTGGTTCCAGCGCTCTAGCAGCTGTTCTCCAAATTGGCTCCGAAAATGTTGAATTTATTTTCATTTGTAAAAACAACTGTCTTCCAGAAGTTAAAGTCTTTTGTTTTTAATTTTTGCACAAATTAAATTCTATTTTTGGAATTAATATCCGAAGTTAATGGCTCCTTGTGTGGCACACCACCATGATATCCATGTTTCCAAAAAACCCTTCTAATATTTTGGGGATGGGTAGCTTTATTAAGTATCTTCTCTTCAGTACGTCTCATATTAACTATTATTTGGCGTTCTTCGGTGGTAATTTCCTTCCTAACACTGACCGAACGCCTCGCAATCGTTCCGTTTTAGTTTGTATACGCCTGTATTCAATATGAAAGAGGTTATAAATAAAAAAGGAGGACCAACTCGATATTAAAATAATTATGAAAGAAAGTTTATGTAAATAATTTTAAAAAAATCTAGGATCATACTATAAGTGTGTGATCATTTCATTGCAAAATTCTTTTTTTTTATTATAATTTTTATTTTGTATTTTTGGTTTTGTTAATTTGTAAAATAAATTAATCTAATAAAAAACTGCAAAATAAGTTCTATAATCCTTATAGTTTGTAAATTTTTCACAAAAATCAGTGTGTATGATCATTTTCGTTACTGACTGTATATATCATTTTTAGAATAGCCCTCAACGATTTATTAATAGCTCTGCGACATTACTAAAAAATATCATTAGCCGTTTGCAGTGCTTAACATGAGAATTCTATTATTCTTTAGAATCAAGGATACTTTGCAAAACTTTGAGAGAATCTGATTTTTTAATCGTGCTCACAAAAAGAGAGGAAACCGTGAAACCGCCAACGTTTCTACGAATAGTAAAAACTACTAAATCGGATAAAGCATTTAAGTGTTTACCCAGTTGGAATATAGCATTTAGGTGTTTACCTATGAGCCAGGTAGAATAAGATCATCAGCATGGCCCTGAGCATCAACACTGGAATTCTGAAGCTTAAGTAGAAGTTCGTCATTAACCAAGGGCTACAATAAGCCTAGCATTTGTGATGGAAGCAAAACAAGTTCTATCGAACGAATCCAGGAAAGTGTTCATAAGACAGAACTGCTTTTTGGACAAATAAATCGTATCCCTATAATAATACGACGAGGTAGACCCGTTTCTTATTAACGCTGAATCTGATAATTTTTTGCATAAGTACTCTGGAAAAAAAATTATTTCGCTTATCTGTTCCGATTTGAACATAAATCCATCTGAATATGTTTCAAGTCCAATATAAAATGTACCTCAAACAACTAAACCACTTAAAAACGCATATCTCACGAAGTTTATTACATTGAGTTATACAAGTGGTCATATTAGCAAAATATATATCTGTTTTAGAAACTCATAATTACATATTTCAATTCTTCAATTTATTTTAACATAGTTACCAATTTTACTAGACGCAAACAAAATATTGTATTGCTGTATTGCTGCTAATCATAAATTTATAAAATTCGCTAGCTCAATATGTACAGGAGGAATATACATGTATGTATCTCGAATTTAAATTTTTCCGATATAGACGACCTCAACCAGTCAAAACTTAAGGGCTTAAGTTGTACTCCGTTTGGATTGGACCACTTAGGGGAGCGGTACGACCACCAAAATTTTAGAGTTCAGTTATTTATTTGTGACGAGAAGCCTATACAGTTTTGGTGATTGTAACACAAACCGAAGTGGTGCAACCGGCATGTAACTTAAGGTTCAATCACAATGAAACCACACCGCGCCGCACCACACCGTGTCAAGCCGCTTTTACGGATTGTCAAACACAATGTTTCCGTGCCGTTTCGTAAAATTGATCCAGTTAATCCTGTATAAAATTTACCTTCGATATTATTTTTTTTTGAATTTTGTGCCGATAATCTGTGCTTTCTTTTTACATTCAAGTAATTTTTATGGGCTTTGTTATATAGCTCTGGAAGGCATTTCATTTTTTCAATGAATTCCACAAATCGAAATTCCATTTTTAAAATAATATTATTTTTTGTCACCGGTAATATTGAAAATAAGTTTGTTGTATGCCTGAGAAAAAATTGTTTAGGTTATGTTATCCGAAAATGTAGAAAGTTGGCCTATCTCTTCTGCACGTACCGTTCCGCGCCGACCATTGTGTTTGCATGTCCGTTTTACGATTTAAATCACATTCCTACTTTGATTGATTAACGAAACGGAGCGGTGCGGTGTCATTGTGATTGAACCTTTAAGCTCTCAATTCATGACTGGTTGAGGCAATAGAAGAAACTAAAAATTCTTCACATTGAAGTTAAATGCTGAACCATGATTTAGTTATGGTGGCATGTAGATCGAAAACAAGTTCAAATTAAATTTTTGTATTCTATTAATTTACAGAAGCTTGTAAGTAACTTGAATGTGGAACATAGCTCACATGGATAAAATACATAATCATTCATGAATCTTTAATTAATAAGTAACTTGTATAGTAATATTTGTGTAAAATTTGAAAATGCATGCATTTGATAGTAATAATCCGACGGTCAATAAGTGCCGAGGCTGACTGATAGATGACATATCTAATGAAAAACTCGTTTGAATTTTAGGAAATACCAACTTTCAAACAATTTGTGTCAAAATTTTAAGACAATTCGATTATTAGCTACTTTTGTTATTTTCAAAACATTGGAAAAAAGAATTTCGTATGTTTATGTTAGAAACGATTTTTTAATGTATAAAATAACCGTTCAAGCAAAGCGCAATTGCTTGATAGTAATAAGTTAGTAGTGTTATAGTATTATGTATTACTCTGCTCCTTCGAAAGCAGCCGGTGAACGTTGGTTTGCTGAAAAGTGATCGTATACACATCGATGATGCTAAACGCTCTGGTCGCCCGAATTCGGCAGTTATTCCAGAAAAGATAAAAAAAATGCACGAGAAAGACCGTAAAGTGAAGTTGCGTGGGATAGCTGGCACCTTAAAAATATCAAAAGGCAGTGTATACACTACTGTGCAAGAACATTTGTCCATGAGAAAGCTCTGGTCAAAGTCGGTGCTGCGCTTGTTCACATTGGATTAAAAATAGCAACGCGTTGGTGATTCAGTTCGGGACTGTTTCACCGTAATAAACAGGATTTTTTGCATCGGTATGTGACAATGGATGAAATGTGAATCCATACCACTTCATTCCATAATTAAATCGTCTGTGAACAGGCCAATCTTTGATCGCTGTATCAAAGATTGGTCTGTTCACAGAGATGTCCAACGAATAAGGTGTATTTGCGTAGTTAGCTTAAGACCTCCTGAAGAAATTAAACTTACATATCTCCATTTTGATAGATCAAGTATAACTATTACCTGTGAAGTGATCTTCTACACTGCGAACGTGTAAATTCCTTTTATATGGGTATTGCAAAAATTGATCACTTCGGGGTCAATAACAAAATGGGAATAATTTTTATTTGCCCAGAAGGTATTTTGGTAACTACGCATATATACACCTAGTACGTGTAAATTCCATTTATTTGAGTATTGTAAACATTGATCAACTTCGGGGTTATAGGCAAATGGTACCTCATCGTATCAAAATGGGAATAATTTTTATTTCAGCAAGCCTTAAGGCAACTAATACGTATCTACACGTTGTTCTCTAGCTATAACTCAATTATATAATACTATCTATGTGCTGATTGTGTGGTTTTAGATCAGCAATATTTGTTTGAAACATAATCTGTTTGACGTTTTTGTTTACTTTGAAACACAAGTGTAAGCTTCATTTACCTTATACGTTTAAAAATAAAATCAATGTTTACAATTTTTTGTTATGACGCAAAATTAAGTAGTAAATCAATAAAGAAAACCCAGAATTCATTAGCAAATGTTTGGAATTTCCATATACAAATTTACGCTATAACAAACCGATAGTGATATAAATTGAGAATAGAAGATCGAATGTGAATGAATGAAACGATGCAAAATTCATAAGAAAATATAAATTAGCGGTTTATTTGTTATCGCAAATGAAATACAATTTAATTAATAAATCAAAATGCGGTAAACACATATGGGTAGCTCAAAGTCAACTTTGATTTAATCACAATATTTTTAGATAAGGTAGAGTCGAGTACTTACCGATCGATACCCCATAAAATTAATATTTGTGAATTGCATTGTAATTTATAAGGGGTCTGTCAATAGGGACGGTCGATATTTGTTAGCTTATAGTAAACATATTGTTAAAGCAACATCTGTTAACGTTATTGTAAATTGTTGACAAATGTATGGCAAATCACCATGGAAGGTTATAGCGTTAAACAACATGTGCAAGTCATCAAATTTTATTTTTAAAATCAGTGCTCTGTTAAAGGAAACTGTTCGATAAATAATCAGCCAACACCCTCGCGTCAGCCTCTGTATGTATTGACCTCGATAAAGAAAGTTTAGTCATGGCTTCAATATGTTGCCCTTCAAATAATAACGTTTCAGTAGATTTTACAAAACATGTTTTTGCAACCCTGGGTCAACGTCGGTGATTTTAATGTCAAACATAGATACTGGGGTTCAAGATTGAGTACCCTAAGGGGACGTCATTCAAGAAAACCACTATACGATGTCGGATCGTGTGGTAATTCAACTTATTGTCCTACCGATCGTCGAAAAATCCCTGACGTTCGTGATTTTACAGTCACAAGTAAAATAAACCGAGAAATAATCCAGGCTAAATCAATTTTAGAATTATCTTATGACAACTCTCCGGTCTTACTACATTACTGGGCTGACCAAAAGCCATGTTCAGCGAACAACAAATTCAAGGTGTATATCAGATCGCATATCGTCCTGGAAAACTTTAATGATTTACTGGTAAACGCAGGTATTTTTAGGGTTTGCCTAAACCAAAGAGCAAACATACAAGAGCAGCTAAAATAGAAACATTTTAACAGAGAAACGCCGCTTAAGACGCACCTGGAAAATTAATCGATCGCAAGATGCAAAACACATCTTTAACCATGCGAAAAGAAAACTGCAAAGCCTACTTCGCTGATCACCGTGAAAGTGTATTCACTCCAAACCTTGAATTATCGATGGTTCAAAAATAATAAATAGCAATCAGATCTGAGACAAAATTCTAGATAAAGAAACCACCAGTAAATTTATTATTGCACATCAAACTCAAATAATAAAAGCAATAAAAGAAATTTAATTCAATTTATGAATCGGCCAAAATATGTCATCCCAATCGAAAATTTAAATTATTGTATTCTTGGAATTCGTTAGCGAAAATTTTCGATTAAAAAGTAGACGAAAACTTTCTACTGGTGTAAAACCAAAACCTTATCTGTCAAGTCACATTTTGTATTTCCAAAATGGAAAAACCTAAACAAAGATTAGGGCATATCTCTAAACAACAAAAAACCCTAATAGACTAGAGGCAAATCAGGCTTTAATAACATATGACAACACAAGTAACACCAATTGGACATCAAATTTTTTGACATAACTATAATCACCACCTGACGAGAAGTTGACCGCGATGAGAGTGGTGTATAAAAAATTCGATTAGTTTCAAAAATACGACAAAATCTAGTCATCGGGTTTTTGATAGAGTTTTTTAATCAGAAGATTTTATTCTATTGAATTTCATGAATATGCGCTCTGGGGCCGTATTCTTGAAATCGGTTGAAATTTTTCCAATTGGAATACAATTTGCTTTTAAATCTGTATATATAAAGAAGAAAAGTGTGTATGTAACTATGTTTGTCCCACAAAAACTTTAGATCCACTAGAGCGATTGTTCCCAAATTTTTCACGATTACTTTTAGCAGCCGAGAAAAAACATAGGGGGTTTAGTGATACAAAAATATTACCCCTTTTCCATGCTCATCTGTAAGCAAGAATTTACAATATATGAAAACTTTTGATCCCCTCGAGCGATTGCCTCCAAATTTTGCACGAATACTTTTCGGCAGCCAGGAAAAATCAAAGGGGGGTTAGTGGGCAAAAAAGGTCACCCCTTCCCCATGCTCACCTGTAAGCAGGAATTTACAATATATGAAAATTTTAGATTAACTCGAGCGATGGCGCTCAAATTTTGCACGAATACTTTTTAGCAGCAGAGAAAAAACATAGGGGGTTGGTAATCAAATAATGTTACCCCGTCTCCATGTTCACCTATAAGCAGGAATTTACAATATATGAAAACTTTTGATCCCCTCGAGCGATTGCTTCCAGATTTTGCACGATCACTTTTTAGCAGCTGAGAAAAAACAGGGGGGTTAGTGATCAAAAAATGTTACCCCTTCCCCATGATCACCTGTAAGAAGTAATTTACAATATATGAAAACTTTTGATTAACTCGAGTGACTGCGCTCAAATTTTGCACGAATACTTTTTAGCAGCCGAGAAAAAACAGTGGTTGGTAATCAAATAATAGTAATGAAAAAGAAAAAACAGATAAAACATAGGAGTGCTAGTAATCAAAAAATGTTACCCATTCCCGATGTTCACCTGTAAGGAGAACTTTACAATATATGACACCTTTTGATGAACTGGAGCGATTGCTTCCAAATTTTGAACGAATACATTTTAGCAACCGAGAAAAACATATTGAGTTTAATAATCAAAAAATCTTACCCCTTCCCCATGCGCACCTGTAAGCAGGAATTCACGATGTATGAAAACTTTTGATTAACTCGAGTGATTGCTCCCAAAATTCATCCAAACTTAGGGGGGCTAGTAATCAAAAAATGTTAGTGAACAAAAAATGTTACCCATTCCCCATGTTCACCTGTAAGCAGGAATTACAATATAGGAAAACTTTTGATCCCCTCGAGGGATTGCTTCCAAATTTTGCACGATTGCTTTTTAGCAGCCGAGAAAAAACACAGGGGGGCTAGTAATCAAAAAATGTTACCCCTTCCCCATGCTCACCTGTAAGAAGGAATGTACAATATATGAAAACTTTTGATCCACTAGAGCGATTATTCCCAAATTTTGCACGAGTACTTTTCAGCAGCCGAGAAAAAACATAAGGGGGTTAGTGATAAAAAAATGTTACCCCTTCCCCATGTTCACCTGTAAGCAGGAATTTACAATATATATGAAAACTTTTGATCCACTGTGTGGTGTGTTGACAAATATTTTATATGTATCAATATTTGTTGTATATATCGACCGTAATTATAAAGAAATCATAATTAATCATAAACTTGAACTTGGGCCAGTTGAACTGATTTACTTATTAAACTTAATTTTTTACAAATAATTTCTTACCGACCATATGTTATGCGGCAACAAAAACGACAACACAAGTAATAGTGAGTGAACTAATCTGAGCCGCCATATAAAAATACTTCTCAATAACGCAATTACAACGTCGGAGAGCTGGCGCACCACCTTCAAACGAACAAACCATTTTTGGTGGACGATCAGAAGAGTATAAGATGCCACCATGGAACGCGTAAGAACATCGAGCGGCGGCCTATTTTTCGTAAATGCGCCTGGTGGCAGATGCAAAACCTTCTTTATAAATCTCATTCTGGCTGAAATACGTATGAGGCCGGAGGTGGCACTTGCTATTGCATCATCTGGTATAGCGGCCTAATAGCTAGAGGGCCAGGAATCGCGCAAGGAGCAGCAAGAAACAAATGCACAGCAATTTGCAGTGAAACTGCTGCAGATTGGCGGTAGCACTTTCTCCATTGATACACTGACAGGCGAAACCACATTCACTGAAAATCTGTGCCATTTACTGTCGTCCATTGAGCAGCTGATTCAGAAAAAGTACCCAAACATTGACAAAAACTTCAAAAATCATGATTTGCTATGCGAGAGAGCCATCCTTGCATGCGCGTGGATCAAATTAACGAACCGATACAGAGCCAAATACCAGGCACTGCTTCCACATGCAAGTCATAATTACCCACTGAAATTTCTGGCATCGCTGGAGCCACCTGGAATGCGTTCTCATATCTTGAAATTGAAGAATGGATCATTAATAATGCGTCTATGGAATCTTTAGCCGCCAAAACTATGCAAATGTCATCGAAGCCACTGAATTGACGAGGATTGCAAAAGGAGAAGACATATCCATACCTCGCATACCATTGATACCAACCGACCTGCCATTCAGCTTTAAACGAGTGCAGTTCCCACTTAGTCTTTTACTTGCCATAACCGTCAACAAAGCTCAAGGACAATCCTTTAAGTTTGCAGGTGTGAATTTGAAAAGTTGTTGCTTCTCTCATGGCCAGTTTTATGTGGCATGCTCAAGACTAGGGACTTCAAAAAAATTTGAATGTTTTACCTTCGGGAGGAAAATCAAAAAGTGTGGTTTGCAAGCGAGCATTGCGGTAAGCCCAACAAATTATTTTTTTCTCCGATCGTAGGAAAAAATATATCCGTTGTTTTTTCGAGACGAAAAGCTCATGATTCCAGTATGTTGTATTTGTTGCTAAGCAACAAGTAATAATAGTACGAGAATATTTTTTCTGGCCTAGGCCGGGAATATATTCCCGTATGGATTTTTAATTGTTTAGAAAGCGTTTATAAGCATTTTCGTATTTTTCCTTCGATTTTTGCGGGAGTAAATCACATGTAGCTGAATTAGATGCTTCCACTATATACGGCGGGGTACAAGATAAGGATAATTTGCTTTCATTGTCCATATCCCTTAAATTTCGTTCACACGTTTTTTATAAATCAAATAGGTACACAAACTTGACAGCTTTTGAAAAAAAAAAACAATAGTATATTGTATAATTAGGAGGAAAAGTACTGCATTCCCGGACGATAGTGGCAATAATTTTATGTTATTTTCGATTTTTTACTTTGTTTTGATTTCTTAATATGATAATTAATGAATAATCTAAAAATTATTTTGGGTTTATATTCGTTTTAAAGTCTAATCGGAAAAAAATAGTATGTACATTTCGGAGGAAAAGTGCATTCCCGGACTCCCGTGGTGCCAATTTTCCCTATCGTCCGGGAATGTAGTACTTTTCTTCCTAATTATACAATATACTATTGTATTGATTTTATTCCGGGCAAAGCCGGGTACTTGAGCTAGTTACCCAGTTGTACGATTGAGCGCTTTGATAGCGCTACTTAATTGATAACGGTGATCGCTTCATTTTAAATCACCGTGAGCATCATTTTACACCATATTTCGCGTAAACGTTACGAATAAAAGCCGATATTATGGGAATTGCTATGCATACTCACGCAAATAGAAAACCGAATACATTTGTTTTATACTTTTAAGTATACGTATACGGTCTATTTCATTGTTTTTATGCATTTTCAAACAAAATTCGTCGGTCGCTCATGCAAAGTACAACTGGGTATCTATACTATTCGAACTTTTCGCCGGCTACTTTAATCGTTTTTCTAAAATTCTTTTCTTTTTTTAAATTAAGAAATTTAACTTGTCCCCCTACTAAGCGAAAAATTCCGACTGGGTAAATCGATTCAAAATTATTCCCTTGGTAGACAAATATTAGTAAACTTGAAAACAAATTTGATAAAATGATTAAAGTAGCCGGTGAAAAATTCGAATAATATAGAGAATTTCAAAGCAAATTGTATTTTCCGATTGGGGACATTTCCACCGATTCCAAGAATACGTCCCCAGCCCCTATTTGAATACTCGATATCGAACAATCGAACGACGTTATCGAACAATCGGCAGTTGAGAATTCAAAAACGTATAAAATAAAAACGAACAACAACAACAAAAACACTTTATATGTCAAAATTCAAGAAGATGTTTAATTTTAGTACAGATATGACCATTAGCAAAAATTCCCCTTCTCATTAGATGTGTGCATTTCTATTTTCCATCGAATTCCCAAATACCAATTCATGTGCAAATCGAATTGATCATTCGAATCGAATAGCAATTCTAATCGAACTTCTAAATTAGACTCCAGAGTGCCGATTTTGTACCAAAAATTACAGCGTGAGCTAGCGAGGTGAGCAATTATTTTGTGTACATATACACTATGTGTAATATACAATTTTATATTTGTATTGTATTTTTTCGTTCATGTGTCTGTGAATTTTGTTCGTCAATTTTGCAAAGGCAAGTAGCAAAATAAAAAGTTCCAGTTGAACCGGTTGAATATTTATGATGATGACATATACCTCACCTCTTCTATTCGCTTGCTTTTGAGCAGTGGGACCGATTGTTTGCTATGTGATTTGATTTTTCATTTTCAAATATTTGAATAACATACGAAACATCAGCAGCAGCATTTGACACATCAATTTAAAAAAAATATATAAACAAAATGATGCGCATGCGCTCAAGCAAACCAATATTAATTAAATAAACACTACTATGTTTTTCCGGTTTGCTCACCTCGCGTTGTTATTTTTGGTACAAAATCGGCACTCAGAATACATCCCTGAGTGGTAGAAACTGTCAACTATAAACATGATTCTGAAGCCTGGCAAGGATCCTAAACCAGAACTACGAAATACTGGCCCTAATATTTGTCCGCCTGTCGCAATGAACGGAATACAAATTCCTCAAGCAAAGTCCATCTAGCCTGATGGTTAACTTGGCGAAAACATATTGAAATGAAACGAGACCATATCAAAATAAAAGTGGATAAAATGCACTGGTTGATGGGGAAATATTCAACTATTGAACTTGAATAGTTAAACCAATTGGTCGTATGGGTGTCAACTATGGCAATCAACCAAGCTCAAATCCGAATATTGAAATTGTCCACCGAACACACACCCTGTTTTGTAAAAAACAAAAACATACGAAAGGCCTTAGAATCCTAACTATCAAAGACGAATTACAAAAGCAGGGGAATTATCATCTCATCCGAAATTGCTGGCATGAATTCTTAAAGATATACCTATGTCTTCACGATTAAAGAAGAAAACGATGGCCGTGACAACATAAATTATAAAATTTATTTATTGATAACAAGTAAATTCTGCTCCCGCAGATTAACATAATTAGCTTCGTGAATAAGATTTGATAACTTATTGTTATTTTCGAGCTGAAACATTTAATAAATAAATAAAACTGTAAAAAACACCCGTACATGACCGAAATACGAGGTCTGCTGAAAACATCGCTGCTGTCCGTGAGAAACTGGCATTGGAATAACCGTCAAGGGAAAGCGCTACAGATCGATGATAAACAACTTATTGTGGCCTTAAATTAGATGTGCCACAAGAACTAACAACCGAGATCGAGTGATTTAACGTCTTTAGACTCTTCTTCTCACACACAACTTGTTTTATTTACATTTAAAAATCTGGCGTCCTTATTGAAAGACCCTTTATATATTCTTCACACATGTCTGTATATTTTGTGTTTTATTACTCTTTCTAGGGGAGGTAAATCATTATATAAATGGAAACTTTACTGATGAATTTTCATAAGTAAAATATATTTGGTGCACAGATAACTAATAAATTCATTTAAAACTGTAAAAACCACTTATTTGGAATTTCCAAATTAATCATATTAATATATAGTATAATATGTATATTTTTGTTGGAATTTTAAGACAATTTTTATTTCGTTTTGTGACAATGAAATGAGGTTTCAAGTAATAAACAGTACAACAAAAAAAAAATCCAAGATCGATTGCATTAGCATTGGAATCCCGTTTACACAAAAACCAATTAATTATTTATTCACTATACTAACATTAAATATCACATTAGTTTTTTTTTGGTGAAAAACTAAAACCAGATTAAAATTTCATTAATTCTTAAAAAAATGATTTGTTTATACAACTCGTATATCAATATTTTTGATGATGATGACACGCGAAATTCGCGCGTATATAGTAAAAAAAAAAAAAAAATCACAATTCATTTGTAAACAAGAAAACCCCGATCATATGGTTTCGTACGTTGACTTTCACTTAATTTTTCGGCAACAATCAAAAAATAAAATTACAATAATAATAATTTTTATGTTCAACAGTGGATCGCAGACAAACATTATTTAAAAAAGAATATTTACCTTTTCAATTATATGTACTATCAAAAATCAGTCTCATCACTTTATCACAGTGAATTTATTTCGGATCACAGAAAAACAAATTTTAATTTAGAACTAAGTACACAAAAATAATATTGGCCTCGTCATTTCTAATTATATAAACAATATATATGTTTTTATGTATCACACGTTATTTTTATTAAACAATTCAAGTTTATTATTATTTTGTTTTATTTTTATCTTTCACACAATTTATAATTTCACTTACAAAAATAAATAAAATACAAAAAGATTTCTCGCGTAAAATTTCGCGGAATAAAGAAATTACAAAACACTATTTACGAAGTGTATTCATCTCAAATGTTCAAACTAAACTGAATAATATTTCATTCAACATTTTTTTTTTCGTTATTTTAAAATAGCTGACAATAAATAAAATTTAAAACAAAAATTGTTAAAATATATTTCACGTTATGATGATTGGTAAGTGAAATTAGTTGTTGATGATTTTATAGTAAGAAAAGAAAGATCCTTTCTTTCTTTCTTTTTAATTTGAAGAAGGGATATCACTTACCTAGGTAGAATTAGAGTGTGGGACGTCGATACACACGTTGACATTTTCGATCCTTTATATTATGTACGATTTGTGGTTAGACGTACGGTTTGGAAATTTTTTTAGTTCGTGGTACGTGTGGTCTCAATGTTACACGTTTGATTTTTTTGGTTTTGTATTATGCTTAAAAAAAAAAAAAAAATCGAAATTCTGATTCAGTTACTAATACTGTTATCAAAATGTGTAACATAGATAGTATATAAAGTATTATTATATTGGAAAATCCAAGATTATTTTATTTTTTGTGTATAACCGCACATATTGATATATTGATAAAATAATAAAGAAAATAAGGTAAGCCTGATCAAAAAGATATTGTACGTTTATATTCGTTAGGGAATTGAGATTTACTGGGGATAAAAGCAAACGAATTTTGACTGCTGTGAACTCTTCGTTATGTATATCAAAATATGTATACTGACTGGTATAAATAAAACGAAAATGATTAGTATCTTATACAGGAAAGTTTAATGGACTGTTGTATATTCGAATTTCTAAAGTCAATCTTGTCATTTACAAATTCTTCAGGTGGCGGATAGGAGAATGCTCTTTAACCGGCTTGCCGGAGGGTAGGTGGGAAATAAAATACCATCCGCGGACGAAACCTAGCTAGGGGAAGGAACCCTGAATGATAAACCAATCATTAAGGCAATGAGTGTACAACAAAACGGAATGTGTACCCCAGGTAGTACGTCAACTATACAGTTGGCCAATCCACCCTCTCATGAGGCAGACTCAACGGATTCTGGGGTGAGCCTACCATTGCGAAACCCATTTATACCAAGCACAGGTATCTCTGGATCACCAACTAGACAAATGCATCCCACTGTGAAATGAAAATCAATGAACAGCTATTTAAAGAAGTCCAACAGCTTAAAGAAAAAATTTCTGTAATCAAAAATGATAATCAAGCCAAAGAAAATACTATAGCTCTCTATGAAACAGATGAAGATGAATTGGCGTATGAAACGAGTTTTATACGAAAGCAAATTAAAACTAAACGTCAAAACAAAAAAATAAACGCAGAATCTTCGCCTGAAGTGGAACAATCAACACAAAGCGTCAGAAAACCACAATCCCCACGACCTGAACAGTCAACTACGGACCTAGTGAAGGTACATAAGAACGGTATCACTGATACCGAAAGAGAGACCACTGCAACCAGTTAAAACAACCAACGTAATCATCCAAGGGGAAATACAGGAAAATCAACCAACGCATAAAGAGATACCACCTCCACCCATTAACATACTTAATGTTAGTGAATACAAAACAATTACAAAATAGTGAAGTTAGTTCCAAACGATAAATATAAAGTCACTGCACTGAATAATAACGTTTGGAAAGTGAATGCACTTGACCCAGAAACCTACAGAATATTTTCAAATGCGATCACCGCTCAAAACATCGAATAGTTCACCTATGAAAACAAAGCTGAGCGATCAATTAAAGTCATGGCCAGAGGGCTACATCATATGTACATTCCAAAACAAAGAAATAATTGAGGAACTTAGCCAGAAAGGATTCAAAATTCTAAACGGTGTGAACATATTAAAGAGAAAGGTCACTATAAAAGCAAACGGTGAACGAGAAATAACCAAAGTTGACCTCACCCTTTTCAAGCTAACATTTGACAACGCTGAAAGCATTGATATAGTATATGGAATCAAAACAATCCTTCATATGAAAGTTAAGATTGAGACATTAAAAAAACATTAGTAGAATACCACAGTGCTATAACTGCCGGGCGAATAACCACACACGCAAATACTGTAATAGGGAGCCGAAATGCGTAAAGTGCATTGGGAAACATCTAACAAAAGAATGCAACAAAAGTAAAAACGAACCAGTGAAATGCATACATTGTGGAAATCATCACCCAGCAATTACAGAGGCTGCGAGGTAGCGAAAGAACTGCAAAGAATGAAAGACAACAAGAGAAATCAAACAAGTCAGAGTTCACAACCTAGGATGCAATCCTACTCAAAACGAATCCCCCTAAATAGCGGCAAAATAATAGAAGGCATAACAGGAACGCTCCGAGTCAGGAAACCCATGTCCTGCAAGAAATACTTCAGAAAGTAAACGCTATCAATTCACAGCTGGCTGGCCAGGACCAAAGACTAGAATCTATGGGCGAGTTACTGAAAAAGCAGGAACAGAGACTAGTAACACTGTAAAATACATCGATAAGCCAAGATAAAAGAATAACGGATGCGCCAAGTAAAACTAGAGAAGTTATTGACTACCTTCATTCTAGTCCATACAACCTTAATAAGAAAAAATATAGACACACTATTTAAGAAAATGACACACTATTTGTTGGACAGCTAGGTACCTGAAAATCAATAAACCAACGTATATACTTACCACGTATATCTATAGATGCATTAGAACTTACCTACCCTAATCCTTAGAATTAACCTCGAGTAAGGCCCGAGTACTAGGTCCATCCCACCTTAACCATATAGCAACCAATGCATCTAAAAATTAAACATAACTAGAATTAGTACTATTATTAATTATTTAACTTTAAATACTTATCTTTAAATTCGTATCCATAGCCTATATGTTGTTGAACGAACTCCATAAAATAATTCTGACATTTCACAGCAAAATTGTACTAAAACTTTATTATTATTCATTTTTTATTATCGTTATAAGATTGTTAAACTTTATCGTTATAAGTGGCATCTAGGGAGTAATAGTAATATTTAAATAGTGTAAAAACCATTCTTACATATTGAGTGTATTGTAAGTGTAACTCCGTAATGGTTTGAAGCTATGCTGCAATATTAAGAAAATTCGTTATTTTTATTTGAATTTTGTCTAACCGCGAATGTGAAACTACCAATTAGCAATTGACAACAAACATACGGTTATGGATCCAATCAGGATTAAGTTCAATTTTATAGTTGATACTTCTTGTGAAAAATAAAATGTAAAATCATCAGTCGAAGAAAAATAGTTGTACAAGTAACATATAAATAAAAATTTAATTTAGTTGTGGAAATCCTTTTTTATTGAATTGAATTGTACAAAGTGAACTAAATAAATAGTGAACATAGAATCGTGTTTTTTATTGTGGAGTAATGCGAATCGTGTTCAACAACAACGGTCAATGGTTCTGGATAATTGGATAATCATTGTTTTTTTGTAAAAATCAAATTATCTTTTATCATCCAGTAAACTTTACTATTTAAGAATTGCTACCTGGAATGTAGATGGCCTAGCGCAACGCATTTCAGTATTAGCAGTATTTTTAAACACAAAAAAATTGAAATATGCCTAATCTCAGAAAGTCATTTTACCAGAACCTCGTATGCCAAAATACGTGGATATCAGTGCTATCAAGCTCTACATCCAGCAGAAAGAGCTAGAGGCGGGACAACAATCTTCGTTAAGGACAATATAAAACACCACGAAGAATTAAATTTCCTGATCAGCAATAGAGGAGGAAACTATACAAGTAGCTACTGTAACTATTGAAACCAAAAATAAAAAGCGCTATAGTATATCAGCAATCTACTGTCCACCCAGATATAACACAAAAAAAGAAGACTACATCAAACTTCTTAAATCGCTTGGTAATAATTTTATTATTGGAGGCGACTTTAACGCGAAACACATATTCTGGGGATCAAATAGAACTAGTCCCAAAGGAAGGGAGCTATTTGAAGCAGGCAGGATATTAAAATGTGAGTTTCACTCCAGTAGAAAGCCAACCTATTGGCCTACGGACCCAAATAAAATTCCTGACCTTCTGGATTTCTATATATCAAGAGGTATCTCCATTACTTAGCAGTTGAAAATGAAGAAGGGCTATCGCCAGACCATTCAACCTACACGTGCAGATATCGAACACTTACACGATAGAAGAAGAAAGAAAACCTCATTGAAAGTGTGCAAAAAGCGGCCTGGGAAAGTACTCCTGACCAGCAAGAAATATTGCAAAAAAGCATAACCTATCCAGTTGAAGTGAGAGAGTTGGTTAACGAAAAAAGAAGAGCTTGTAAGACTTGGCAGAGAACCAGAGCCCCTGAAGACAAAACAATCCTAAACAACTTGTGCAACAAACTTAAACTACTTATAAAGGAGATTAAGAATGAGTCAGTTGCAAGCTTCTTAAGTAACCTGACAGGTAAACCTGACACCGACTATTCCCTGTGGAAAGCCACCAAAGGTTTAAAAAGGCCTAAGATGCAAGTGCCACCGATTAGAATGGTTGATGGAACCTGGGCTCGCAGCGAAAAGCAAAAAGCTGATCTGTTTGCCGAACACTTAGACAATATCTTCAAACCACCAATTGAACAAGCGGAATGAATGAATATCTAACACCTATAAGCAAAGTAGATTAGACCTCTGTGCTACCAGTTACTCTGAAAGAAATCAAACAAGAAGTAAAAAACCTCAAAGATAAAAAAGCCTCTGGATACGACTTGATAACGGGGCGAATAATCAAAGCTTTACCAGAAAAAGCACTACGAAAACTACAGAATGCTATCTTTAGACTATGTTATGTTCCAAGACAGTGGAAAGTAGCGGAAATCATAATGATTCCAAAGCCCAATAAATCACTAAACGACAAAATATCGTATAGGCCTATTTCTTTGTTAACAACAACATCAAAAATTTTCGAGAGACTGTTTCTCAAGAGATTAAAGCCAATTATAGAAATCTTATACCAGAACATCAATTTGGGTTTCGAGAAAGGCACTCAACGATAGACCAGGTACATAGAATTACTGATACAATTGGGGAGGCGCTGGAAAAAAAAGAAGTATGTTCAGCAATATTCTTAGACGTAGCCCAAGCATTTGATAAGGTTTGGCACCGCGGTCTAGAATTTAAGCTCCAACGAGATTTGCCAAAACAACATTTTCAATTGCTAAAGCCTTACATCAACGACCGTTACTTCAGGGAGAGACAAGACGGGGAATACTCTAAACTGAAAAAAATATTGGCAGGAGTTCCTCAAGGCAGTGTTCTAGGCCCCGTATTATACCTCCTGTATACAAATGATCTACCAGACATAAAAGAAGCTAGAATAGGAACGTTTGCTGATGACACAGCTGTTATGACCACCGATGCTAGTATCGTTGAGTCCACCAGGAAACTACAAAATGCTATTAATATAGTGGATAGCTGGACAAAACGATCGAGGATAACACTTAACGAATCGAAATCAACACATATCAACTTTACAAATAGGAAATTAGAATATATTCCGATTAGTCTGAATTCACAACAAATTCCATATTCTGATAATGCTAAGTATCTCGGCATGACGCTAGACTCTAAGCTCAGGTGGAAAGCCCATATTAAAAAGAAAATGCAAGAACTGAATTTAAAATTCAGAAAAATGCACTGGCTTATTGGAAGAAACTCCGAACTGACAACGCACAACAAACTGCTGTTATATAAACAAATCCTAAAACCTATCTGGACGTATGGTATTCAGCTTTGGGGCTGCGCAAGAAAAACTATACAGTGAAGAAAATTCAAACATTTCAAAATGAAAGTACAACGTATCATTGTGAATGCTCCTTGGTACATTAGAAATGACAATCTCCATTGAGACCTAAACATGGAATACGTCAGCGATGAAATAAAAAAATTTGCAAGGAGTCATGTACTGCGACTGCAGCAGCATGACAACGAGGAGCTGCGGAACCTACTGGATCGCGCCAATGGACCAAAGCGCCTAAAAAGAACAAAGCCTTTGGAATTAGTGGTTCCTTGAGCCGCTTAAATAAAAGGACTGGCAGAGCTGGGATGAACCGATAGGTCTCATCCCACAAGAGTAGTCTACTAAAATAATAAAACAATTACTAGATAATCTATATGATTATTAGTAATATTATACAGATTATTAGTAATATTATACAGAAATAAAGATTTCTTAAATAAAAAAAAAAAAAAAGTTTGTTATAAAGTTACAGACAGATATATGTTAGAAATGAGAACGTTACTAATGGAAAATAAAAAAAATAAAAAACGGAGATGGCCTTAATGATGCACTTGCACCGTTGGTTGGGCGAGGTAGATTAGTTAATTTTGATTGCTGGTGTTGTTTTATTCGCTATCCGGGGCGAGCTATTTACCATGTTTCCACGAACGACGTTGGCGTTAGGTTGAGTTGAAATTCGGTTTTCGTTAATTCCATAATAGCGTTGATCGTTTCCATGGAGTAGAGCTAGGTTAAGTTGAAATTTTGTTAACCGTTTGATAAATTTAATTATTTGGGCCTAATAAAGTATGTATACTTATAAGGGCTGAAAATTAGTTTAAAATATGTCTTTGTTTTAAATATACATATTTGTGAATGATAATTTTTCCTTGCCGCCATTTTGATTTTCAACTCTATTCATTGCGCTACTACCCATATTGTCGCTGTACCCTACAAGTTAAACATAAATTCATCTATAATACAAAAATTTGACGACCTGAAACATACCATTTGCATTTATTTTGACATCCTGTTAATAAACAAGTATTCATCTTTCGGCGTTTTAAATTTTTATTGAAAGATTAGCCTTATTTTTAGCCGCGCCCGAGAGTTTTATCCGGAGCACCCAATTTTCTATGTCAAAACTTATATTTAGCGCGCTTTTTCTTGCATATAATTAATTTAATTAATTCTGCACTAAGATTTGTCAATCAACTTTTAGTTAAAAATCGATATAAAAATATTTTGTTCTACCTATTTATCGTTATTTATCCTCTTTACACTATTTGCTGTAGACACTTGGCGAAATGAAAAGGCCTTTATTTGGTACAATCCTTAAACCATTAGAAACAATCTTATAATAAAAATTTAAAACAAAAGCAAAATAAACTCTTGTTTAAAACGTCATGTCAAAATAGATGAGATGTGAATTAGTTTGTTTCAGGTCGTTAACTTCGAGTTCATACGACGGATAAAAATCTCGGATTTTTCTATCCCAGATTTTTTTTTCAATAGTTTCAACTTTTTTATATGAAAAGAGGCGTGCCCGTTGTAAAATTTACGTGATGTAATTGGTTAAAACGATGGGATAGTAAAATCCGAGATTTTTATCCGTCGTATGAACTCGCAGTAAATGTTTGTTTTATGGATGAATTTATTTTTAATTTTTATAGTATAGCGACAATACAGTAGGGGAATTTCGGGTAGATAATTTTTCCTTTTTAGCGCTCAACAGCCCGCCCCGGATAGCGAATATAAAACACAGATGCTGTGTTTTTTTGAAATCTGGTGTTCGAGACCGCGATAAAATATAGGGGAAATACAGGGAAATTTGGAAAAATAAAATTTAGAACAACGACCCACTTGAAGTCAATCATTTTGACATTTAACACAAATTACGAAATAAATAATAAATTTAACAAAAATATTTTATAAATATTTAGTTGTACACAATAATCAAATGAATAAGTTTTTAAGTATAACATTTGAGTAACCCGTCTGGACCATCTTTTTGGAAAGTTAGACCATCGGGCCCGGTTCGCACGGAGGGACAACAAGTGAAGCGAACCAGTGAAGCGGTAAAAGCAAATCGAAATGCTGCAGCTAAGCGAAAACAGAAGAAATATATGCAATTGAAATTGCGGAACCTGATCAGATGCTGTTTAAAGTCACTTTAACTTTCGCTGAACCAGAGATTCTGAGTTATATGCGATCAATATTTAATAATAATACAACACAGGATTCATTGGCATTCAGTGTGGATACCAATTCGCTCAATTTAAAGTGTATACTGAAGAATATCGTCGAATGGATTATAGTAAGTGGTGATCCCTTTCACAGTTCGAATCAACGTGTATGCTTCATTTTGTATGCATATAGCATATTATAAAGGGAAGTGCCAAAATTACGACAAATGATAATGTTCCAGCACAAAAGTGACTTAATAATTTATTACAAAGGAATTAAATATTCTAATATTGTTTTATTTCTAGTTGTATATCCCGTTTGGACGGAAGTATGTGACAAATCAGTAATTCGTATGATGGCGAAATTATAAATCATTTTTTATTGCATGGGATAACAGGAGGAAAGGGATAATATAATTTTGTCATTTATCTTATGATGTATGCCGTATGGTATGAAGCCCGCTTTTTATAGACAAAAATTTTTATGATTTTTTAATTAATTTATATTTTCACTTAATCCATATATTTCGACCTGTTGGTCATCATCCATCAGTGTAAAATTACTGTAACAAAAATAACTTAAAAGGCCTCAAAAATGTTTATAACATCTTTAATTATTTTTAACTTAATTAACTTTTATATTAAAAATCACAATACATACACATAATGGTTACTAACTACCAAGCAACTTGAAGAACGGTATCATTCAAAAAATTGAACAACAGAAAAAAAATGTATGCATTTTGCTTGGTAGTTAGTAATCATTGTGTGTATGTATTGTGATTTTTAATATAAAAGTTATTATTTAAAGATGCTATAAACATTTTTGTGGCATTTTGTCATTTTTGTTTCAGAAATTTTACACTGATGGATGATGACCAACAGGTCGAAATATATGGGTTGAGTGAAAATAAAAATTAATTAAAAAATCATAAAATTTTTTGTCTATAAAAATCTAAAAAGCTTCATACCATACACCAATAAATTTTAAAAATAATAATTCAATTATAAACTTAACACATACCATTTTCATAATAAGTTTCTACAAGCTCATAGGCGTGGGGTTTAATTCTATATTAATAAATGAAAAATTTATTGGTTTATACCGACTATAACTATTTATAAATTATAACATACCAGTTTCATTTTGATTAACTATTTTCAGATTATAATAGTTTGCCACCTCGGAATACTTCACCCCTATAATAACGCCAGCTTGAATAAAAAATTTAAGTTTATTTAATTTTATATAAAATAATAGAATGTAAAAATAATTTCTTACTGTTTATATTCTGTAGGTAGACAGAATCATCTTTGTAGACTATACAGCCATTGGCATCCAACAATAATTTAAATTCACTTAGATTAACCTCCATATTACATACAATAATTAATAATTATAATGAAAAAATTGGAATCAATGTTGTGATGAACAATCACCAAACGAATAAAATTTTGAATTGTCAAACTATTCATAACAATAAACAATTATTTATTTTTGTTTTTCACACACACTACATCAAATATCGGGTAATAGTTTTCATGTTCATTTACATAAAAACTGGGTAACTTTTTGTTGTATTTTTGATTGAACATGCTATACTATTTTCATTTCATTTGAGTCGTTATTGGTTTTTATAAAAAATTACCTAACAACGAATGAACAATTGATCGTTTTGTGCGAAAATGAAAAAAAAAATCTTCATATATTTATTTATTTATAGTGCGTCTTCAAATGAGCTTGTACACGTATCTGTGCCTGACACAAACAATTTTAAACCTCGGATAAAATTATCCTGCTGAAAGGTGCATCAGGTACCGCTCCATAAATGTGTCAACGCCAATGTGCCGCTCAATAAATGCGTCAATGCGATGCTTACCTCTTCGCTTATAAACCCAAAATTAAAGTCGGAATTTTTACAGCAATAAAATAAGTGTTGTATAGTCACTAACGTCGGTTTTCAGCTAGTTACTATTCCTCTAAGACAATTGCTACATGCCGCGGTCTCGAGTTCGATTCTCACCCGATCTAAAAAAATTGAGGTGAGGTGCAAAAAACTTTCACCAACAAAAATTATAAAAACAATTGTGTGTAAAATCGTTCATGGGGGTTATAGTGACCACTTTATAGCATTCGTCAATTAGTTGTAAGTTGATTGGTGTAGACGCCCATTAACCCTTTGAGGTCAGGGGCGGTATGTGGTACCATCACTTCGAATCGAAAAAAGTCGAAATTCGAAAAAAGTCGAATCGAAAAAGTGAAAGTTGTATCATTTTTGCTTTTCGAAAATGATACAACATACCGCCATTCGACTTTTTTCGAATTTCGATTCGAAGTGATGGTACAACATACCGCCTCAGCTATCACTTTTAGCCAAATAAAAACAAATTTAATTGAAAAATATATTTATTATATTTAATTTAATTCATTAGGACAAAAAAAATAAAATAAATTCATCCTGTGGAGTAATGGGGAGGTGGTTAGTAGAACTGACCACTGGGAACTTGGCGACGTTAATTCAAATTTGTTTTAAAAGTTTACACCGTATGGTAAGCAGCAAAGCAATTTCTTTTATCATTCAGGCATAAACCGATATCGCACGTAGAACATCTCCACATGGTCCTGTACGGTTCGTCTCGAGTACTACATTGAGCGCATCTTCCGGAATTAGACTTTTCGGACATATGAGCGTTCTTATCATAGCGCACTTCCAATGGAACTTTTTTCTTATGGTTGTTCGGAGTCTCGACCTATTTTGGAACTCGCTTACAGAACGAGTTATTTTGGTTCGCACCGATTAATCCCGATTAAAAGTCGAAATTCCTTTAAGGTCATACCTAATTTCAACCTTTCTTGAAATAGTATATATGCATTTACAACACCCTCTCTCTCTCTCTCTAGCATTTACATCCCATGAAGGGATTTTGCCGCCCGCACTATGGTCCTCCGTCCGTCTCGGTCCATCGCTCTCGTCCTCCAATTTCGACATCCTAATGCGAGTAGGTCTTGTTCGACGTCGTCACGGAAGCACAGTCGAGGTCTTCCTCGACGACGTACACCGGCTGGGTGTTGATGAAACACTTTGTAAATCATTCGTTGTTGTGGAGACCTTGCAACGTGGCCGAGCCATCTAACTCGATTAGATTTGATGAAGCCGATAATATCGGCTACCTCCGAGAAGTTGCTTTATTTCGTGGTTAAGTGGTTAGAGGTCATGGTCCAGCTCTCGCTTCCGAAAGTCAGCACAGGTCTTATTAGTGCTTTATAAAGTGCGGGCTTGCACGAATGCGAAAGATGTTTAGATCGCAATAATTTTGATTGGGCGTAGAAAACTCGTTGTCCGGCAGCGATTCGGGCTTTTATTTCAGCCTGCATATCATTCAAGGAGGTTATAAGTGACCCGAGGTATTTAAAGTTTTCGACGCTATCAAAGTTATGGTCGCCAATTTCGAGATTTGCCATAGAGATGTTCCTGGGTGTTGCTAGATATTTGGTTTTACTGCTGTTCACCTCCAAACCAAGTCTTCTTGCGCAGCAATCGAGCGGTATGAAACTCTCTTTGATATCGCTAGGTCTTCGGCCAAGAAGCACGATATCATCTGCATATCCAAGAATTTGGCCTGATATATTGAATATACAGCGCGAAGTTTCAATGTTGCTTTTCCTCACTATATACGTACTGAAGAGCCAAATTGAACAGCACTGGCACGAGTGCATCTCCCTGTCGAACATCAGATGTTATTTGAAAGGACTCTGATACAGTTCCTTCAATTACAGTTCTACATACAGATCCAGATGTTGTTAATTTACACAGAGAAACAAGTTTCTCTGGAATACCTAGTTCCTCTATAATAAGTCATATGCCTGCCGAAAGTCTCTATATAGTTGATGAATGGTTATGTTGTACTCGCAACATTTTTCCAAGATCATCCTCATGGTAAAACACTGGTCAGTGATCGATCGGTTGGTACGAAAGCCACATTGATAGTCGCCAATGATGTTTTCGGCGAAAGGGATGAGTCTGGCAAGTACAACATTGTTATAGGATGGCTACTGCCATCATGCGGATTTCACTAAGCTCAGAGGCCTCCACGGTGATTTTTTGGCGGCTACAACTCAGGAAGAAGTGCTATGGGTCGTGGGGTTTGAGGCTTGCATGGCCCCTGGTTTACACCGTGTACAGAGATTTAAAAAAAAACGTAAATTATAATAATAATAACCCGAGTTCCGCCGAAATTTATCGGCCGGAACCTGAGGAACGAACAGCAAAAAAATAAAAAAAAGTATAACGGAAGAGAGGTGCCTTGGTGCGCGCATCCGTCCGAACTCAAACGGTGGTAAACACCGGTTTTGAATCCAGATGCGGGTACCAAGGGACCGCCAACCCTACACCGACACAGAATGGGAATTCCCCCTCATCATACTCATACCGGAAAAATATTAGCACTTCATTCTAAAATAAGCCAAACCACAAAAAAAATTGCCAAACAAAAAAAAAAAATGGTGAAGCGAGGCCAATGTACACCGAGCGTTCGACCGTTATCCGGCGCTCGATTACAAAATTTTAGAATTTAATATAATTTAACAAAAAAAATATAATAATAAAAAATAAAAAAAAAATAAAAAAACTGTACCTTAATATTAAAAGAATTTTTTTTTTCAAAAAAAGATTAGCGTTGCGGCCTTGGTGCCGTTGTTGTTGTGGGGCCTCTCCCCGATACAAAATAAAACGAACAGCCGGTTGGCTTCCGTTAGTTGTGGGGCCTCTCCCCGATACCGTAGAAAATGGTGCACCGTAACAAATATAGCGCACGTAACACAATGCGGCTTTGTACCTAGCGGCTTTATATAACTTCATAACTTCAGCCGCGCAAGCTAGATCAGTAATGGCGTTTTGTTATATATATATATTTTTTTCGAAGCTATCGAAATTCCATTTATTCTTATATTTTTTTTATGCTTTTGTAAAAGTTTACTTCACTCAATTTTTTAATTTTTCATTTTCGATAAACAAATTTGCAAACAACAAAAAATGATTTTTAGATTTCCTTTTCATAAATAAATCGTGGCGACGAGGACCCAAAAGAAAACATATTATATTGTCCAAAATAACTACAGACTTTATTTTAACTTTATACTATAAATATATAACATCGAGATTAACTGGAAAGTCATAAAAACATTACACTATATGATATTAGATTATATTATCCACTGTTTACTACTAAGTACATTTTAATTCGATTTTTATTATTCCGTATTTTAGTATTTTATTAGTATTTTAAATAAAAAAACTTGACTCCACTTATAAAAAAAATCAAGACTACCTTTAATGAAATAAAGAGACTGATTTTTTCACACTTCAATCCGGCCTCACTAAAAAACAAAATTCTCGCACCAAATAACGACGCGCAAAACGTTCTAGAAGAATTTTCTTTCTTCTCTGTTTTTCGTTTACATCAATTCGCATTGATATAAACGAGAAGCATATAAGAAAAAACATTTTTCTAGAACGTTTTACTTTGCACACACTCGATGCACATTGGTCTCGCTCTCAATTTTTTATTTCTTCTTATCGTCGCAAACAAAACAAAAAGGGTGTACCAAAACCAAAACACTCAATACTGGAAACAAAGACACAAACCACCCAATCGGTTAAGCAGAAACACAAACCGTGGGGAATAAAATATATAAAGAGGTAGTTACGCACACGTAGTCGTGACAACATTAGCCAACACTTTGTAAGCAGCGTTCTATACAGCTAGCGCCTCCGAGCTTAATCAATTCTGCGGGGATTCCATCGAGACCGGGTGCCTTTCCATTTTTCAATCTACTAATAGCTGCATCTACTTCCTCTACTGTGGGATATTCGACAAGGACCTCTTCACCTGGAGGAGCTATTGCTCTAATGGGGGTTCACGTCGTCATTCCGATTTAGCAGATTTTGAAAGTAGGTTTGCCATACTGAGAGAACATCAGCCACGTTTGTTCTCAACTCTCCATTCCCGTCTTTGATGGCTGTACTTCTTGGGTGGAAGTCCTTAGTAAGATTCCTGGCATTGGCAAAACAGTCCCATGAGTTTCCTAGTTCCGCTTCGAAGCTGATGTTTCCAATGCATGACCTCATATGTTCACGTTTCTTTTGTCGGAGGAATCTAATCGTGGCCTACCTAGCGCGTCTGCTTGAGTGCTTAACCAGCATTGATCATCGAACCAATCATTGCGGGATCTCGGAGGTCTTCTTCCGATAGTGTTTTGCGCCGCGGTAGTTATGGCTGACTGTGTAGCGTGCCACTGCTCCTCGATGTTAGAGGGAGCTTCTTCGTTGTTGCTGGGCCGCTCTAAATAGCTAGTGACAGCTGATTGGTAACTCTGCAGTGACGCTTGGTCTTTTAGAGCATCGTCATTCCATCGAACGGTTCTTTGTGCTTGTCTGTTGAACGTAGATGATTGTTTGCACTTATTTTTAAATATGACAAGCACATGATCGCTGTCCATATCTGCACCTCTGTAAGATCTGACGTCAGATATGCTGGTAGAGTGTCTGTTAGACACCATGACGTGATCGATTTGGTTTTCCGTTCTTCCATCATTCGATCTCCACGTTACTTTGTGAATTCTCTTATGTGGAAAAAACGTACTTGATACAACTAAGTTGTAAGTTGTTACAACACCCGCATCTACAAAATAAAAAAAAAATCGATGCCACCACTTATGGGATTTTCGATCTATTTCGTATAATGATTTTAGCATATCGAATTTATCCAGGTACCCCATATAACGATTATAATCCTTTATAGGGCACCATCTCTTTTCGCATTCCTACAGATTGCATTCGGTAGAGTTGTAGAAATTTCCTAGAAACAAAACGGATTTTTTATCAATCCATTTTACGTGACCTAATCCGCTTAATGATACCCGTCAATCATGATCCCATCGTTCAATGCTTTATCACAGATCAATTTTGGGATTCCTTTTCTGTGTTTACGTACAGTACCAAAAGCATATATTCCATTATCCAACAAGTATTTTTGAAGTGGCACAGAATTGAAAAAGTTGTCGAAATAAACCTTATGATATTTTCCGACACTACATTTTGTAAGATCGGTAATTACTTTCATTCCCAAATTCTTTTCACGTGTATCATTTATTTTGCTGTTGTATATTTCAGATTGAATCTGCTCGTATCCAAATGTTATATCCACGCTTTATAGGTTTCATTTGCATATATTGACGAATGCTGCTTCTACCTTTAAACCGAATCATACTTTCATCCACCGATTGATTTTCGTTTGGATTCATTGATGATAAAAAAGTTTTGCTCAAGCAGTCGAGCATGGGCCGAAGTTTGTACAACTTATCGAAATTTTGTTCGTGTTTTTTAGGCTGCTTTTCGTTATCGTTCAAATGTAAAAAACTTAAGAGCCATTCGAATCGATTTCTCGTTATAACGGAACTTATATAAGAGTCTCTCATTTCAACCGTCGACGACGAATAATCTCTATAGTTTGGTAATTTTTTCATCACCATTAGAAGATTTACCGCCAGTGGCACTATTCTGGTAATTCCCCGGGAATAGGGAACTGGGGAAAGAATTTACATATAAATTCTATTTAAATAATTTTTTTCTGGCATACTAAGGTAAAAAGTTAGTGGCAATTTTTTTGAAAACAAAATAAAATTGGGAATAACTTTCCCTGATAATTTTGCTATGGAAAAATTATTCCCAATTTACTAATATTTACATCAAACTTTTTTTCCCAGTAGGCCAGAAAAAACTGATTTATAGATAAAAGCTATGTAAAATCTTTCGCCAGTTCCCTATTCCCGGGGAATTACCAGAATAGTGCCACAGGAATACTTTTATTTCGTCAACCGTATTTGGAACGAAGGCATCTGTATTTGATCCTTTCCATTGTACAGCATAACATACAAATTAGTTCGAAACACAATATTTTTAATAAGGTCGATTGGGAATACACGTAGGAAAACATCTACAGGATAATAGACTGTGTCTGGTATATTTGGTCCGGATGGCTCATTGAATAAATTTGGGATAGTGCAATTAGAAATATCATTTGTCCAAACCTCTTCAATGGCATTATGATTTGGATTAAATGATATTAGATAGATTAATTCTTTGCGCTTGCGCTTTCTCAGAGAGAATTGAGAATCTGATATTGGTGATTGCAATTGAGAACGTATATCGTTTTTTTTTTTCAAAATGTGGTTTTGCAGACTAACCAGTAGACTTGAAAGGGTTAAGTATTCTTGCACTAGCTTACGCTTTTATGCAATAGTTTTTAGGTTACTGAGCTCCCTTGAGTACGATTTAACTCAAACCAGTTTGTAAAATTTGTTTACTCTAGGAGATAGAGGTCGAAAGTTGCCTCTATTGGCTTTATTAATGTATAAAGTATGTTAAGGTTGTTTATTTAAAGTAATTGCTATATTTCGTATAATTCAAATTGGGAATTTCTACCACTCATTATGGTAAATCAAACAAGATAAAATTAATTTAAAAAACAATTTTTATTTTAAGTATTACAAAGTATGTGTTTTCTGATTAACGGTTTTTACAATTAAGTGATCAAATAAAAAATTACATTTTTGTATTTGTTATATATATTAGCAAAAAATAAAATTCTCCCAAACTTCTCCCAATAACTTCTATAAAACTTTTACAAAATCCCATGTTTAGAATAAAATTGTCCATTAACAGACTGTAAGTGGGTTTTTATGTAATTATCATGACAGCGGGATTTTTTACATAAATATTCGGAATTCTCATCAACCATAAGCAAACGTGCTATCTATAGATATTGACATTGTTTGGAATTATATACATATTTCTCCACAATAATTCTTATCAATAAATTATTTGTGGAAATTTAATAAGATTATCAAAACATTTAAAATTCCCCTATGGTATTATGTATTGCTTTGCTCATGTATGCAGATCAACCTAGTTCAACTATATTCTGTATATGGGTTAAGGTGTGCTCCGGGAATACCAGTCACAAACAATTCAGGCAAAAAAAGAACTATAGTGGTTCTATATGAATTTTGCTATTAAAGCTTTTTATTAGGAACTAAAGTCTAAAACAAAAAATTTCTGGGCCCAAAAACAGTTTGACTAAAAATACTTTTCTTTGATTTGAGCTCTCTCGTTTCAACACCTTTAATAATCCAACCTACGAGTAACCTCGTACTCTGATGTGGCTTTAGAATATTCCTGGTTAACAGATGAACTATGCAAAATTGTCTACATAAAGAAGACTCGTACCACACCATTATACATCCTCAGTCAGGCGGAGTGGTAGAGAGTTTTAGCCGGACACTGCGGAAGAACATCTACGGAAAGAAGTCAATGATAACCAGGATAACTGGGATCGATGTATACCTCTGTTCATGTTAGAGTTTCGTATTGCAAACGTTACGACAGGAAATTTACTGGCCATGGTGTTGTATGGCAGAGAACCCCGTCTACCATGTGTCATTAAGTTTGGATTATCAGAAAACGAAACAGTCGCACAGCATGAATACGTAGCCCATCTAAGACTGTTCAATATCACAATGGCCAACGATAGAATTTAAACGAACTAAGAACAGATATCGAGGGATTCGCAAAGGGAGATTTTTTGGTTTGGCTATACAATCCCAAAAGAAAAAAAACTATCACCGGAATCACAACAAAGTTGGTGTTCAGAATAACACCAACCCTAAAATAAATAGTTAGCGGTTATTCTGGTTTTATTTTGAATAAAACAACCATTGAATAAACCACACTTGTTAATCCTTAAAATTAAATTTGTTGTTCCCAAGTTTTTCAACAATTTTGAATTTATATTGACATCGGACGTTGGGAAACAATAGTGAATAAAGTTTTTTAATCAAATTCATTTCTTGTTTTATTTTTGTATTTACAACGATCGTGCAAACCCATACCAATAAATTTTGATCCAGTATTTTGTACATCGTTAAATTTGGCGGCACGTGGTGAACTTAACCTAGAAATACGGGATTATCGAGATAATCAATTCACCAACGAAAGGAGAAACCATCCATCTAAAATCCTGGTAACCGTTTTTATTTATTTTTTTTCCATTTTCCCGAATTTCATTAAACTTATCGTGAGTGTGAGTACAATTTTATTTCGGTAAAATGCCTCTAGAATCCACTATCGATCGTCCGGGTGCACTTGTAAAACGTAAGGCCGTGATTAAAGGTCAGTTAACCAAAATAGCTAATTTCGTTAATGAAAGGGATTGCGATATTGACGGATTGAATTCTTGTTTGTCCGCAAAGTGTAGATTCCGAAGCGGTCTCCGAAATGGAAGATCTTGATGACCAACACTTCCCACTGGTTACGAAAATCCAATCATTAATTCGTAAACTCAGTCTTCAATCAATTAGGTACCAAATTGGATAATAGCATGGATCACTCTGCGTGCTTACAAATTTCAAATCAGATTTAAAATTGCAAAGACTAACGCTTTCTTCTTCCGACGGAAATTACAAGAATTGGCAATCCTTTCATGATATTTTCATTTCGACCGTACACGAGAATACATCACTGTCACCCACCGAGAAATTTAAATATCAGTTGGGATAGCTACGTGATCCAGCATACTTGTCTGTATGTTACTTTCGCCTTCTTATCAAGAAATACGACAAAAAGAAACGAATTAGGAGAATAGATTTTTTATCGCTACCCAAAATTAGTTTGAAATCTTCTTCAACCCACTTAATAAAAATGTTCGATAATTTAGATAAAATCTTTCGTAGATTAAAATCGCTTGGTCCCAAAGCAATTGCACGTGATCCTTGGATCATTTATTTGGCTACAGAGAAACTCGATGAAGAATCTTAACAGATATGGAAATATGAGACGTCAGAAAACGAGTTTCCTACAACAGATGAACTGTTGATATTCTTATCCAAGAGAATTGATGCAATAGGAGAATCTGTTGCGAAACGTAGCCAAAATCCGATATGCATTAATGAGAACCACGAGTTATTTACTTGCTCTAAATTCCACAACCAAAATGTTACCGAACGACGAGAACTAATCAAAAGATTTAATCGTTGTTTTAACTGTTTAAGCGATGAACATATCGTAACCAGCTGTAAAAATAGTAAAAGCTGTTTTAAGTGTAATAAGAGACATAATTTCTTACTGCACATTCCTCAAAATAATTCGCCCCAGAGTTCCGAAACGTCATGCTCGGATTGCGACATCCGCCTACTCCGAATCAACCACACACCAAAGAACAGGTCGTCCAATACTGAATATCTCCGTTGAACCGACCAAATCAAAAACCATGGTAGCCTATTATATTGAACCAAAACGACGTATGATAGCCGACCTCCCTACAGTCGAAATTGAGATTGAAGGTGGTTTCGGGAATTGGACGAAATTCCGAGCCTTACTCGACTCAGGGAATTTATTGATGATATAAGTCATACTTCAATTCCCTTAAACTCTTAGCTGATCCCAACTTTAACACGCCTTATCGCGCGAAACAGCCGATTTGGCTGGATTACTGGGGGAAGCTCTAAATTTGCTGATCCAACCACCCTTACCAATGAGCACTTAAATTCATTGCATGTTCAGTTAAAGAACGACTCGTTAGAATGGTTCAATATAGAGAACTTGCTCCAGAGGTTTTGGGAAATTGAGGAATTACCCACCAAGCCAACAATGAATGATGAGGAAATGAAGTCCGTGAACTTATTCAATGAAAATGTAATATATATATAGATAAACGCCAATCTCGCTGCGATTCATCCAGCGCCCACCAAGTCTTGGTGACAGCTTTCCGCAAGCACTCCGACGGTTTTATTTGCTTGAAAAAAGTTTGATAGCAGTTCCTCTACTATGCCCTCTAGGCCCTAGGGCATATGGAAATTATTCCTGACCGAGAAATCGTGAAACATTCCAACCAATTATTTTATCTCACACACAGAAGCAGCCTTACATGTGCAAAAGGAAATCATATGTTTGCTCAATCTAGGGGGTTTTAGGCTACGTAAGTGGTCCGCAAACCACCCCACCTTATTAGATAATATTCCAGTTGAAAACAGAGAACTAGCCCCTTGGGAAATAACCGATGATTCCAAATCAATATTTGTTCTAGGCATAAAATATGACCCGATCCAAGATAATTTTTTCTTTCGACTATCTTTACCTCTCTCTCTCTCTAGCATTTATATCCCATGAAGGGATTTTGCCGCCCGCACTATGGTCCTCCATCCGTCTCGGTCCATCGCTCTCGTCCTCCAATTTCGACATCCTAATGCGAGTAGGTCTTGTTCGACGTCGTCACGCCAGCGCAGTCGATGTCTTCCTCTGTGACGTACACCGGCCGGGTGTTGATGGAACACTTTGTAAATCATTCGTTGTTGTGGAGAGCTTGCAACGTGGCCGAGCCATCTAACTCGATTAGATTTGATGAAGCCGATAATATCGCTACCTCCGAGACTATCTTTACCAATGACAACCAAATTCGCAAAACGATCATTTTTATCCGAAACCTCCCGAATTTTTGACCCTCCAGGCGTATTATCACCGATAACTATTTGTTTAAAAATTATGTCCTAGTCGCTTTGGGTTAAAATGGTGTCTCATTCGTAATCAACTTAATGATTTAACCAATTTAAAGTTCCCACGATGGATATATGCAACTGAAACCGTAGAACTTCATGAATTCGCTGATGCATTGAAAGAGGCATATGCAGTGGTAACATACGCTCGTGTGGTAGAATGTTCGATAGTACAAACCATTACCAACCTAATTGCAGCCAAAACTAAGGTGGCTCACGTGAAGGTAATTGCGATTCCACATTTAGAACTAAATTCTGCGACCCTTCTAGTTCGGCTTTTAGAATTATCCCAAAAATCGTTATACATGTCTAGTCCCCCCAAAATTTATCTGTATACAGATTCAACCATCACGCTAGATTGGTTATCTAAACCACCCAATGCATGGAAAACATACATGGAAAACCGCACGTTCAGAATTCTTACATGCACAAATCGTAGCCAGTGGTGTCATATGTCGTCAAAAGAAAATCCAGCGAATTGCGCCACGAGGTGCATTTAGCCGAAAGAATTTTGTCAGCACAAGTTTTGGTTTAATGGTCCCGAATTCCTGCTTGACCCAACCCTTAAGTTTCCTGGTGAAAATATAGAGCTTCAGTTACCTTCGACCAAACCTGAAAAATTCAGTTGCCAGCTTGCAGCAACACAAATACGTGGATCCGTCGCTGAGGAATTAATGGAACAGGCGGCAAAATACCGAAAATTAACACGAATTATAGCACTACTGCTAAGATTCAGCAGAAACTTGAAATTTGAACCTCATCGGCGCTTGTTAAACTCATTGAGAGTGTCTGAGATACAGTGTTACGACTGTGTTGTCTTAACAAGATCAAATGTTCATTTTATGGATTACATCCCCATTTTTTTTTGTAAATTTTTGTGTTTCTATTCTCCTCGGTTTTTTGCGTCCGGATTTTTTGATGTCTAAACGCGGTTAGTGATGGATGGATTCCTGTGTGTTTTTTTTTTCGTTTTGTTGGTAACTGAACGAAAATGGGAGAGAGCGAGAGCGATGCGCATCGAGTGTGTGTGTAAAGCAAAACATTCCAGAAGAATGTTTTTCTTATATGCCTCTCGTTTACATCAATGCGAATTTATGTAAACGAGAAACAGAGAAGAAAGACGATTCTTCTGGAATGTTTTGCGCGTCGGCGTGAGCGTTTGTTTTGTTTTTTAATTCATTAGAGTTTTGGTTTTTTGACATAAAAGTCTGGTTTTGGAAATTTATAAAGAAAAGTCTTGACTTGTAAATATAGTAAAATAGTTTTTTTTGGAAATTCAATTTAAAAAGTACCGTCTCGGTTCGGTTTGTTAAGCGTGTAATAAAAAAATATAAAAATTCTTCTAGAAAAGAGAAGAATAAAAATAAAAATTAGTAATTGAAAGGTTTTTGTAAATTTTTTTTTTGAGAACATTGTCGTTTCCACTGGTGTATAATTTAGTGCGCTGTGTTTTTCGATGATAATAAATAACAAACTAATATAAAGCCTGTGTATGCAGATAGTAGAATGAAATTTGGTTTTTGTGTGAAAATTCAATTCGGGAATTTGTTTTTTTTTTGACAATTGTATTTATATTAAAGCTGCTAAGTGCTTTTTGGTCTGAGTTTTAATTGATTCGTATTGCGGGTCGATATATCGCGATTAGACAGATTTCTTTAAACGTAAGGTCGTGGCATCAAGTTCAAATACGCTAGTTACATTTCGGCACGAGGCGCCGCATCATACAGGCGACCGATCGGGGCCCGCCACGTGTTACGGTGCTAATTCAAGGTTGGCTTTTGTTGATCACGTGCCGCATTATCAACGGGTGCCGCATTATTTACGGGTGCCGCATTATCAACGGGTGCCACATTTTTAGACGAGTGCCGCATTATAAACCGGTGCCATTCAATATAACGGGTGCCACATTTTCAACAGGTGCCGCGTTATTTATGGGTGCCGTATTATCAACGGGTGCCACACTTTTAGACGAGTGCCGCATTATAAACCGGTGCCGTACTATATAACCGGCTATTCGAATTTGGTATCGGGGAAAGGCCCCGCAACGTAACGAGTGGCCAACCGGCTATTCGAATTTGGTATCGGGGAAAGGCCCCGCAACGTAACGGGTGGCAAACCGGCTATTCGAATTTGGTATCGGGGAAAGGCCCCGCAACGTAACGGGTGGCCAACCGGCTGTTCGAATTTGGTATCGGGGAAAGGCCCCGCAACGATCGGGTGGCTAACCAGCGATCCGCAATTTTTACGGGGAGAGGGCCCGCAAGCATAACGGCACCAAGGCCGCAACCTATTTTGGTATCGGGGAGAGGCCCCGCACCGGTAAATTTTTTTTGGTTAGTATTAATTAAGGTACGATTTTTTTTTCTTTTTATTATTTTTTTTATTATTCATTTCATTTTATATTTTTTTACATATTTTATTTTTAAATTTAAATTTTGAATTTTGTATTCGAGCGCCGAATAGCGGTCGCGCGCTCGATCCGCATTGCTCTCTCGCTTTCTCTCTCTCGTTCTCTCCCTTTCTTGTTTTCTCGTGGGAAGTTGGGTTTTTCTTTTTTTTGGTCTAGATTAAATAAATAAAATGAATTATTAAAATTTTTTGGGTGGGTATGATGAGGGGGGAATTCCCATCCTGTGTCGGCGTAGGGTAAGCGGTCCCTTGGTGCCCGCATCCGGATTCGAAACCGGTGTTTACCACCGTGCGAGTTCGGGCGGAAGCGCGCACCAGAGCACCTCTCTACGGTTATGATTTTTTATTTAAAATTTCGGCGGAACTCTGGGTATTATTATTATTTGCGTTCATGCAAGCCGCAAACCCCACGACCTTAGCACTTCTCCCTGAGGACGTAGCCGGCAAAAACCACCGTGGAGGCCTCTGCATGCGCTTAGTGAAATCTGCAGGTTGGCAGTAGCGGAGTTTGTAATACTCCGAGATATTCAGGAACTGGAAACAAAATTATCCCCCAAAAAAATCAATACCACTTCCATTAAATTCTAATTTAATTTCTTTTTTTTCATTTTTGGACGGCCACGGGCTAATGCGAGTTGGAGGAAGACTGGAGCACGCAAATTTAGCATATGACAATAAGCATCCCGTTATATTGCCAGCACATTAAGCACCTGCATAGTGGACCGAAGCTACTTATGAGCATCATCGCCCAAAGATTGTTAATTGTTCGAGCCAGAAATCTAATAAGACGCATCAACAGAGATCGCAATTCATCAATGCGTCGTGGGTCAATTGCCATCTTGCCGAGTAATCCCCAAAGCTAGAAAAACCGCTTACAAACTGTTTCCTAGCAGCCTTAAAGCGATTTTGCGTGACAACGGCAGAAACCTAGTAGGGGCATTTTGTATTATTTTGTAATTGAGTAAAATTAGACCGAACAAAAACACTAATTGTTAATCCTTAAAATTAAATTTGTTGTTCCCAAGTTTTTCAACCATTTTCAATTTATATTTACATCGGATGTTGGGAAACAAGAGTGAATAAAGTTTGTTAATCAAATTCATTACTTGTTTTATTTTTGTATATACAACGATCGTGCAAACCCATACCAATAAATTTTGATCTAGTATTTTGTACAGTTGGGAAGAGATTACCTAGGTTGTATATCGGATTCAACTAAGCCCCGGAACTAACATGAAAATGTTCCACAGGAAAATGGATGAGTCTGTGTGGGGCGAACAGATTTAAGGTGGGGAACAGATTTAAGGTGGGCGTATAATGTTACAAATTCTGCTCTACACAGGTATAACACTCGGTGGCCGAGTGGTTAAGATATACACCACCAAATTATACGTGAGTAGAGGGGAATTTGTAACAGTATTTTCATATAACCATTACTTCCCCAGCGCTCGTGTCTCACTCATCCAGGTTTGCTTTGTCGAGGTTCCTTCTCTAGATCTGTTAAATTCTACGGGATAAGCAGGTGACCTCGGGTATGTCTTGCAGCGAAGAAGGCTCTATGTTTGCATATTCAATTCCTGAGCATGAATAATTGCATCTTCCTTGAACTGTTAAAGTCAGAACAATCACAACAAACATGTTCACAGAATTTTTGTTTTCTTGCCTTCAATTTCTAAAATAAATTTATCCTAACCTAAAAATAACCTAAAATTTTTGGTAAGCATACGAGTAAAATTTACACGTCAGACTCTCTTTTAAATATTTCGGATCTAAAACATCTGTAAATAGTAAAATGCACTGACGATGAACATTATAAATAACTAAATTTAAACCAAAATTCATGAAAATATGTTTTTAATTTAAAAATCATTACATTTAAAGTTTATAATCCGAATATAGTGCAATCCACTTTAAATAATTTTCTACCCTGGCGTAAACAGTTGGAAATCCAAGCCTACATTTCTTATCGCCAAATGAAGCAACTCCAATTAGTGTAAATGTCTGTTCTAAATCTTTTATTACGAGTGGAGCACCTGAATCACCCTTACATGTACGATCGGTGTCTTCTCCTATGCCACATATCATTTTTTTTGGTGTAATTGAGAAACGGCATTCATCCTCTGTTTGTATCGTTACCTTCATATAATTCAACTTATTATCAAGATTTTGTAAAACACTTTTGACCCAACCGCTCATTATTGCACTTTCACCATAATAATAACGGGTTTCATTGGAAAATGTCGGTAATTTTACAGTTGATACTCTATTATTAAGTTCAACCGATTTGGGTAACTGAACAAGACCAACGTCATTGTGACCAAAATCTTTGAACTCTGGATGTGGTCGAAATTTTTTTGTTTCGAGATAATAACAACTTCGGTTGATATGATCCATGAATGGAACACCAAGTGCTACTTCGATCGAAGTTCTAGAAGTTTAGGATAATTAATAATAATAAACAAAAACGTTGCGTACGTACTTTTGTAACAAACAATGTGCAGCGGTTAGTACAAAGGTAGTGGTTATGAGAGCACCACTGCAAAATCCGAGTTTGACTGTATCAACTTTATGCAATATTAATGCAGCTTGATAAGGAAATTGCCAATTTGCCTTTACAGGGCGGTGAGCAATGATTCGATGCTGTGGAACAGCATCGCCGTCTGCTGGTTCATCTTGATGTTGTGACGCAGAGCAACATAGCGATAGAAATATTATGATAAAGTTGTACACTTGTAGCAACATACTACGACTAAGTGTTTCTAAGTGAAAATATAAATTATTTCCACATAATATTAGCTCTAGCGAATCATTTCGCTATACTTTAATTAATTAAATTATTCGCTCTATACAAAAAAATAACTTAAGACGAAAGCAATACAGTAAAACCTCGATTTAACGGACTAATTGGGGAGTCCGTTAAATCCGAATGTTTTTAGATTTAATCGACGTTCCGATTATGAAGGGATTTTGTTTGTTGGATGGAAATGAGATTCATAAACTGTTTCTGGAAGAGGTTCTGGGATATGGCCATCTGGGAAGGAACTCAGGCATTTGTTTGCTGATTCTGTTGCGATAGGGTGTGTTGGATGCTAATGGGATTCTTAAATTATTTTTGAATGAATTTCTGGAATATGGCCACCTGGGACGGAACTCGATCAATTCTTAATGATTGTGATGGGATTTTGTTTGTTGGAAGAAACAGAGATCCATAAACAGTTTTTGGAAGAAGTTCTGGAATATGGCTACCTGGGGCGGAACTCGACCAATTCTTAACTGATTATGATGTGATTGGGTATGTTGGATGGAAATGGGGTTATTAAATTATTTTTGGAAAACAATCTGGAATATGACCAAAAATCATTTAATAATCCCATTTCCATACAACATACCAAATTCCATAATAATCTGTTAAGAATTGATCGAGTTCCATCCCAGATGGCCATATTCCAGAATTTATTCCCAAAATCGTTTAAGAATCCCATTTCCATCCAACATACAAAATCACATCAAAATCGGTTAAGAATTGATCGAGTTCCAACCCAAATTGCCATATTCCAGAATTTCTTCCCAAAATCGTTTAAGAATCCCATTTCCATCCAACATACCCAACCCCATCATAATCGATAACCGAAAAATGGGAAATAAAAAAATTAAAAATGAAAATAAATCGAGGTCTGTTAAGTCGAGCGTCCGTTAAATCGAGGGTTTACTGTATTACAAATTATTAAATTAATTTAAAATTAACAGCAATAAGGCCGGAGTTACACCATAAAAGATCTTTGACAAAGGTGTTTTATAAAAAATTTTTGGACGGCAAAAACTACAAAAATATTAATTCAAGAATACGAGGCAAATGAATTTTGCTAGAAAGCGAAGTGTGACCATTCCATTAGTCTGTCCTCCATACTTATTGAATTTCGTCAACGTGTTTCCTGTCGTTTAGTTAACTGCGAAATTTTGTGGAAAATAAAATTAAATGTTTTGTCATCCTTTCTTAAATATTTTACGTGGTCATGTCCTCGGGTCTGCGGCTCCTTTAATAAATTTTGATGAACACTTTTTAAATCCCATCTCAATACTCAGAGTTTCACCCAGATTCTTCTTTTCTGTTTCTTTTTTACTTTTATTAACGTTATAATAATAAAATCGCTTAATATTGCTGAACACGCTCTTCGGTGATGATTTTTACGTTAGTTTAAGTTTGAGGAAAATTTTGATAAAATTTTTTATGTAGTGTAATTTTCAAAAATTATTTGATCGAAATTGTTTAAAAAAAAAATGATTCAAATATTTTATAAAACTCCTTTGACAAAGATCATTTATAGTGTAATTCCTCCCTAAAGCGACTCTTCGTATGAAAATTGAATTCAAATATGTACAATGCGTGAAATGGATCAATCACATTCCAAGCATAGCGAAAAAATGTTAGCTCTGACACGTAAAGCATCAAGCAGCAAGCACTTAAGAGTTTGGGTTGCACTCCGATTGTACCACTTGAGGTAGCGGTGCGACCGCCAAAATTTTATAGGCTTATCGTCAGAAATAAACTACTGCCTCCTAAAATTTTAATGATCGTGCCACTCCCCTCGCGCAACATGGGCTCTTAAGTGTTCAGCATCAAATTATGACGTAAAGTTACACATCAAGATTTCGAGACCGAATAACTCGAAAAAATTGCCATTTTCTGAAACGGGTTTCGCATATTTATGTTGTTACCAATAGCATTCCTATACCAACAACAGTTGAACGTAATACTAAAGCGCATCCCAATAGAAAACTTATGAGTTTTTCCTTACAGAATCTGTGAAAAATATTTTGAGAAAAGAAAATTTTTGTTCGCTAGGTTGGTGGTTTCCTTATGAAAAAGTTATCAAACTGATGCTTTACATAATATACTTTCCTATCCCTCAATCTTGTTATATGTAAAAGGATGTACGGTAGGCCCGGCGTATCCGAGACCCCCGCTCAGTGTTGGCCGTACATTGTAATTAATCAACCAATCAATCAGAATGTTGTTGGTTAACAGATAAATGTGTGGATGAAGATACACCACGCGGAATCTCGGCCTAAGTGGGAACTATCGGAGATAGATATTAGAAATGGTATTTTATCTGAAAATATCCATCCCCAGGTTACACATAATAGAGGATAACCTTACTGGCTACAACTATAAAGTAAAGTGGCTTTTACGGTCGGTATACTTCCGATTAAAAAACATGGAATAGACAGGTTCCTACAGAATATAAGTTATCTTCAGGCCATTAGTTCATATTTAGACGGCGAAACATCAACTATATAGAATCCATAAAGGCTATACATACGAGTACTTACTTTTAGTGTACGAACACTTTAAGAGCTCTGGTTAGCCAGAGACCAAAATAGTCAATGAAACCTATACTATAATTTGTTACACATTTATTACAATTTATTACGACAAATCCCGATTTTATTACAGTTACCGTTCTCGAGGAACGAGTGGTCTCTCTCTCTCTCTAGCTTCACATCCCATGAAGGGATTTTGCCGCCCACACTATGGTCCTCCAGCCGTCTCGGTCCATCGCTCTCGACCTCCAGTTTCGACATCCTAGTGCCTGTAGATCTTGTTCGACGTCGTCACGCCAGCGCAGTCGGGGTCTTCCTCTACGACGCACACCGGCTGGTTGTTGATGGAACACTTTATTGGTCATCCGTTGTTGTGGGGACCTTGCAACGTGGCCAAGCCATCTCACTCGATTGGATTTGATGAATCCGATAATATCGCAATCTCGAAGTATTTGCTTTATCTCGTGGTTCATGCGAATCCGATATTCATTGTTCGCAACTTTAATTGGACCAAAGATGGAGCGAATGACCTTCCTTTCGAAAGTTGATAACAATCTACAATCATTAGTGGTCATGGTCCAGCTCTCGCTTCCGAAAGCCAGCACAGGTCTTATTAGTGCTTTATAAAGTGCGAGCTTGCACGACTGCGATAGATTTCTAGATCGCAATAATTTTGATTGGGCGTAGAAAACTCGATGTGCGGCAGCTATTCGGGCTTTTATTTCTACCTGCATGTCATTTGATGATGTTATAACTGACCCGAGGTATTTGAAATTTTCAACGCGATCAAAATTGTGGTCGCCAATTCCGAGATTTGCCATGGGGATGTTCCTGGGTGTTGATACAAATTTGGTTTTGCTACTGTTCACCTTCAAACCAAGTCTTATCTTATATCATCTGCATATCCAAGAATTTGGCCTGATTTGTTAAATATACAGCGCGAAGTTTCGATGTTGCTTTTCCTCACTACGTACTCAAGCGCCAAATTGAACAGCACAGGCGCGAGTGCATCTCCCTGTCGAACACCAGATGTTATTTCAAAGGAGTCTGACACAGTTCCTTCGATTACAATTCTACATACAGACCCAGACGTTGTTAATTTGCACAGAGAAACGAGTTTCTCTGGAATTCCTAGGCATATGAGCGCGGCCCAAAGGTTATCGCGGTTTATACTGTCATATGCCTGACGGAAGTCTATATATAACTGATGTATGGTTATGTTGTACTCCCAACATATTTCCAGGATCATCCTCATGGTGAAACTCTGGTCAGTGGTCGATCGGTTGGGACGGAAACCACACTGATAATCGCCAATGATGTTTTCGGCGAAAGGGATGAGTCTGGCAAGTACAACATTAGCCAACACTTTGTAAGCAGTGTTCAATAGAGCTATACCACGATAGTTTTCACATTTAAGACGGTCGCCTTTTTTATGCAACGGACATATGAGCGCGGTCTTCCAATTCTCCGGCAGCTCTTCTTGGTCCCAAATACAGACGATGAGATCGTGTAGACTTGTTGCAAGAGTAGCGCCTCCGAGTTTTATTAATTCTGCGGGGATTCCATCGAGACCGGGTGCCTTGCCGTTTTTCAATCGACTAATAGCTGCGTCTACTTCCTCTACTGTGGGATATTCGACGAAGACCTCATCACCTGGAGGAGCTATTGCTCTAATGGGGGTCACGTCGTCATTCCGATTTAGTAGATTTTGAAAGTAGGTTTGCCATACTGAGAGAACATCAGCCACGTTTGTTCTCAATTCTCCATTCCCGTCTTTGATGGCTGTACTTCGTGGGTGGAAGTCTTTAGTGAGATTCCTGGCATTAGCAAAACAGTCCCTTGAATTTCCCACTTCCGCTTGGAAGCTGATGTTTTCGATGCATAATCTCATATGATCGCGTTTCTTTTGACGAAGGTATTTAGTCGTGGCTTTCCTGGCGCGGAGATATTCTGCATGTGTGCTTCTAGTATTGCGAGCCAACCATTTTTCTCGAAGCTTTTGTTTATTTGCGACGATCAGGCGACATTGATCATCGAACCAATCATTGCGGGGTCTCGGAGGTCTTCTTCCGATAGTGTTTTGCGCCGCGGTGGTAATGGCTGACTGTATTGTGTGCCACTGCTCCTGGATGTTAGAAGGAGCTTCTTCGTTGTTGCTAGGCCGCTCTAGATAGTTAGTGACAGCTGATTGGTAACTCTGCAGTGACGCTTGGTCTTTTAGAGCATCCACATTCCATCGAACGGTTTTTTGTGCTTGTCTGTTGAACGTTGATGACAGTTTGCACTTATATTTAAATATGACAAGCATATGATCGCTGTCCATATCTGCACCCCTGTAGGATCTAACGTCAGATATACTGGTCGAGTGTCTCTTAGACACCATGACGTGATCAATTTGGTTTTCCGTTCTTCCATCATTCGATCTCCACGTTACTTTGTGGATTCTCTTATGCGGGAAAAACGTACTTGATACAGCTAAGTTGTACATTAATGCCAGGTCGGTGACGCGTTGGCCGTTGTTGTTACTAGTTAGATGCAGACTGTTAGGACCGATGTGCGATGTATTTTCTGCACTCCTACCGATTTTTGCATTAAAGTCGCCCACGATGATTTTAATGTCGTGGTGCGGTATGTTATTGATGACTTCCTCCAGCTCGACAAAGAAAAGATCTTTGATGTCATCTGATTTATCTTCGGTGGGTGCATGCACATTAACGATCGTGATGTTAAATTTCTTAGTGCGAAGTCTGACCGTGCACATCCGCATGTTGATCGGGCGGAAATCGATGATATGGTGCTTCACGCGCCGATGGATGAGGAAACCAACTCCAAATTCTCCTCCGTTCTGATGGCCGCTGTAATGAAGAGTGTAACCATTGGTGGTGTCATGGATCCCACTCCCCGACCATCTAAGCTCTTGTAGTGCAAGTACGTCTAATGTGTAACTCTTTGCTTGGTTCGAAAGGTTCTGGAGATCTCCAGGTCTTAAGAGGCTAAGCACGTTCCATGTTCCCATTTTTAAAGCGTTGTCCGTGTACAATTTCCGAGGTCGAGTTTGTAATGAATCCGATATGGTAATCCGAGGCCTTTGTTTAGGGTTCATAACTTAAATGGTTTTTATGAGGGAAGGTTGTTGGCCTGCCGCTCAACCCGCTTGTTACGTGTGTGGGTCACGTACTGGTGAGAATCTTGAGGCATCCAGTCCTACCATGAACACATTTATATAGCGAGCCGCTTGATACAAGACAGACGCCCGCTTCAGCCGCTCCTAACATGGAGAACAGACGCTGGTTTGGTATTGGTTTTAGGGCGCCAATAACCCGCCCTGACATGTAGTGTCCATGACTATAAACAGGATTTAGTCTGCTCGTCTCCACTACACCGCCTGATTCATTTAGCGTTACCCAGGGAGCACCGGCGAGGAGGTATGAATCTCGGACTTCGCCCCCCAAGCATTGGGGGGGAACGAGTGGTCGGTTTAGCTTATAATTAAACCTATATACCGCCAAAATTGTAACTTTTGATGTAGCTGTGGTATGTGGATGGTTCTTGGACAAGAACTGATTACATTGATTAATTAGTTCAAGATCAACCCTATAACTTGACTAATGGCAAATTTCACCCCAAATGATTATATATAACAAAAAACATCGATTTTACCACTTTTAATAATTTATTACAGCAGACCGCAAGCAGATATATTAATGTTACTCCATGAATCTCGCGGAGAGCAAATCCCGTGTAACCTGACACAAAAAAAATGTATTACACACCTGGTGGCCTGCCCTCCACGAAGTTAATGGAGTAACATTTGACTGAATATCTGGTGGCGGTCTGGTGTAATAAATTATTAATTGTGGTAAAATCGAACTTTAAATTACACATTTGAAGTCTTTACCGTTTGGACCAACTTCCGTTTAACTTTAAAATAATTTACTACACACCTGGATAAAGTTGACCTGCCCTCTACAAGGTCCAAGGATGACCATTTGACTCAATATCTGTTGGCGGTCTGTTGTTATAAATTATTAAAGTTGGTAAAATCGATATTTTTATAACCTTTTATTTAACTTCACATCATGTCTGTCTGTGAGAGTGGAATCTTGCAAACGATTTTTCACTTACTTCCCATTTACCTAGAGCTATGAAACTTTGCAAACATGCATCTAAGAGTTGACAATACATGGTTCAATCATAAAAATAGTAAAATCTTAAACTTTTCGTGTAAAATTAGCGATAACTAATTATCCATATAGGGGCACATGCTCGATCAGCTAGCAAACAAGCAATATGCTAGCACAAAACCTGGTTACTCAACCAATTTTACCAAGCAAAATTGAATTTGAATTTATTTTTTTTTTAATTTTTTTTTTATTTTTTTGCGATTGCACAGTGAACTTTCCGGCTAAGAAAACTATCCAGGAAATTTTTGTATTATTTTACTGTGCAATCGCAAAAATAAACAAAAAACGTACAAAAAAATTAATTCAAATTCAAATTTGCTTGGTAAAATTGATTGAGTAGCCAGGTTTTGCGCTAGCATATTGCTTGTTTGCTAGCTGATCGAACATGTGCCCCATAAAGTCTCACATACAAACAAATTTCATAGCCGACTTTGTCTGTATGTGATCAAATTTATATGCAGCGATTTGATGGTTTGAAGTTCAATCCCAATGGTCGCCTTAGGTTCTTTTTCTTTGAGTTTTGTTTCATTTTATTATACATTTTAGCAGTAAGAATATTCAAATTAAATAATTTAGTTTTAAAAAAAAAAAACATTTTACTGAACGATATATTTGAAAAATAAAATTCTAATAGTTTGTAGGAGCTCTTGCTCTTTAACTGGGTCACTGACGGAGTGGACTTTCACCAACCCTATACTCGTAGGATCAAACATGAAACAAAACAAACAAATAAACTCTGAGGGTAGTGGAAAAGAGGGAAGTAGAAAGCGAGACAGAAGCAGCACAGTACTGTCTAAAAATGCTAGCGAATGAATATTAGGATGCTAAACGTGTAAGACTTGAAAAAAAGCTAGCTGTAAAACAAATGAATCAATTGATCAACATGAAGCACGCTCGAGAGAGAGAGAGAGATCTTGGGCTTCTACTGTTCACAAAATGCAAGGCAGTACAGTTGACTATGCCTTAGTATATCTGGGTAAAAGGATATTCGCAGCTGGTCAAGCATATGTCGCTGTCAGTCGTGTCCCTAGAAGGATTCCCTAGAAGGATTACAAATTAAAGAATTGGACGGCACAAAGGTAACAGGTAAAACAGCTTGCAAAAACGAAGCGTTAGCAGAAATGAATAGAATGCGAAACATTGGATTGCACGTTAAAAGGTAAGGTCTAATAGGTGCTAAGCCAACATATGCGATAGATGCCACCTATCACAGCTCTCCAAGATTTCTCCTGACGATCAACCAATAATAACACCGGTACGATTGAAAGAATTAATCTCTTTTTGGAAAAATTGCAGAGCTCTAGTAAAATTCACAAAAGACTAAAAAGTAGAAAATCATATATAATAAAATAACATTTTTTGAAACAACCTTGGCTTTATTATTAAATGAACTAAAATAGAAAATAAATTTTCTTGGCCCATACTGTAACAAATTTCGAGATCCGCTTTTTTTTTTATTAGAATAACGAATCTGGAAATTTGCCACAGACTCTCTAAGGGTTGTTTCAGAACAGCATTTTGCAGCCGGCTAGGTTACAGTCGTTGGGGGAGTTCTTTTCTGGACCCTCAGAGAGCTAGAATTTTTGCTGTGAAAAAAAATAGAGGTGGTCCAAGGCCACCGCTTCGGATTCGGCGATATTGATCCATCACCAATTGAATTTTATAATTAAATTACGAAGTACACATTCTACTAAAAATAAAAGTCAGACAATTCATTATTAATGAAAATATTTTAATTACAAAAAAATTTATAAAAATATGAGAAAAAAATTCTGACACCATAACCCAAAAATAAAATTTTATTATTTACAGTTTTAACTATTCTAAGAGCAACCAGAATTCTTTTTTTTTCATATTTGAAACTAAAAAAATATATAATTTTTAAACTATTAAGGCAAAACAAATTATCATGATACCGTTTGCAAATCCGTAGCTTTCGAAGACGTGGCCACGCGTTAATCCAAAATGCCGACGTTGATTTTCGCAATAGAATTTTTCGAGGATTTACGATGAATGATGAATAATTGTTATTTTTATTACCGTAAATTCACTTTAATAGTATTATTACGTTTATACTATTGATGATAACGTCTTTTATGTTCGTATTATTTTTTTTCACTATCTAGAATTAATACGGCTTACGTCGATTCCGATTGCGTTTCGTTTTTATTTTATTTAATTTTTTTTTTTATTATTATCTCAAATATGTTTATTTATTTAATTTTTAATCGTATGTTTAAAATTATTACAGTTCTTTTTTTTTCAGTTCATAATCCGTAATAGCGAGTTATTTAATTTCACATATTTTAATTTTGCACAAAACGTCCATTTTAATATTATTATTTACACAAAACTTATTGTTAATTTACGACAACGACTTGTCCCTTTTTTTATTATTTATGCTTACGCACCCTTTACATTGTCCCCATTATTCACACTTTTTATTCTTTTTAAATTTCATCATTAATATTCATTTTTTTACTTATAATATTAATCACACGATCTGCCTCGCACGGAATACTTTTTCCCCATCTCCCCGATCCTTGCATTTCCGGCATCCCCAAAAAAAATTTTTTTTTCTTTTCATTTCCGTCTTTTTTCTCAAGTTGGTATCTTGTAATTAGTATTGCCAGAGGTATATCATTAAATACAGTCGAATTAATTTGGTAACTAGGGAAACACAGGATGGTACTAAGTTTAATGAAATTTATAATACAATTTTTTTTTTGCTTTATGGCATAAACTAAACAAAAATGCTGAATTGGCGTAAAATTGAAATATTTCCATTATATTGTGCGCCTTGCCACAATACACTGTTCTTAACATAAAAGGTTGTAGTGAAATTTACCCGTAGTAAACTTTGATCGTGAACTAATTAATCAATGTAATTAATTTGTAATAAGTTCTTGTACCAAGAACCATCCACATATTACAGCTACATCAAAAGTTACGATTTTGGCGGTGTAGGTTTAATTATAAGCTAATCCGACCACTCGTTCCTCGAGAACGGTAACTGTAATAAAATCGGGATGTGTTGTAATAAATTGTAATAAATGTTTAACAAATTATAGTATAGGTTTCATTAAGGCGGGCTAATTTGATAGGTGCAGGTTTAGATAGGAAACAGTTATTCCTACGATGGCCAGCTAATTGGGAATCAACATTCTGGAAAACATTCAATTTTTAAGAGAATAATGAATAATGAATTTCGAAGTCAAATTAAATTAATTAACCTACAAGTATTAATGGATAAATATGAAGTATTATTTCCGAAGCGAACAGTGAAAAAAGTGGTAAACCTCCAGCCCTACTAAAGAAACGTAATTTTAGATTAAGCAGATGGTCAGAAAATCATCCAGCACTTCAATAATGGAACATAAATGACGCGACCATAATAATTTTCATGGTTAGGTATTAAATAGCTCGCAATTAATGATTTTTTATATATTAAGATCGAGCTATCGGTGCATCGATTTTGATCGGAAGTGGAGACGGAATTTTAAAGTTGTTTTATGTATAGGGTTTTCCAATAGGAATGATATGATTTTTAAGTGACGTTTCGGCCATTTGTAATATGTCATGATCTGTCATTTTTTGTTTCATTGTATTCAGTAATGTTTACAATTTCATCATGGTGAGATATACGCAAAAACAACGTTTACAAATTATTCAGTAGTATTAATATCAAAATAATCGTTCTCCATTTGCAACTTTTCGTGCGCTTTTGCCATTTTATAGTCGTAATAATCGTCCAAGTGTGCTCGCTATTCGTCGAATTGTTGAAAATTTTGAGCGTACATTTTCTTCACATAATGTTCAAGTGCCAATAAGACAAAGAAACGCTCGAAGTAATGCAAATATTGCTACGTTCTCTAGAATTGGGACTGTATCAAACCACAACCTGGCGGATTTTAAGAAAGAATTTTATGGGTTTGCATCCGTATAAAATTGTTCTCACTGATGAACTGAAGCCATTGGACCACCGTAAACGTCGTTTTTTAAGAAAATCATCTTCTCCGATGTGGCTCACTTTCATCTGAGTGGTGCGGTAAATAAACAAAACTGTCGATTCTGGTGCGAAGAAAATCCACAAATTACTCATGAAAAACCATTACATTCACCTAAATTGACAGTTTGGTGTGGTTTTCGAAATGAGGCTGGTAACACCGTTACTGTCAATGGAAGAAATGATGAATTTGGAAGAAGTTGATCTTGACAACATTTGGTTCCAACAAGACGGGGCTACGAGCCACACAGCAAGTGCAACAATTGAATTATTGCGAGAAACATTTGGAGATTCGATTATTTCAAGAAATTGTGATATTGAATGGCCTCCAAGAAGTTGTGATTTAAGACCATTAGACTATTTCTTGTGGAGTTATTTGAAGTCATTGGTCTTTAGCAATAAACCAAACTCTCTTCAAGCTTTACAAGTCAATATTGAACGTGCTATTCACGACATACGACTTGATTAAGTGGAAAAAGTGCTCGAAAATTGGGTTCATCGAATTCGTTCCTGCAGAAGAAGTCGTGGAGGCCATTTGAATGACGTTTTATTCAGAACTTAATTGTATCGATTGTACTTCACATTAAATAAAAAACATTTCAATTTCCTTGACTTGATTTCCTTATTTTTAAAGAAATCATATCACTCTTGTTGGAAAACACGATACCTACTATAGATGTACAATACGAAATTAGGGGTGCAATCATGAAATACGACCGGAAAAATTAAACGGATTATTTGCCTTAGGCACATACACTTAATAAACACATTTTATTAAGTACTTGTTTTTGTATTTTGTAAAAATTAAAGTTTTGAAAATTTTAATTAATTTTTTTTTAATTAAAATTTTCAAAAATTTATATTTTCAGAAATCTAATATGATTGTTCCAAACTTTTGTTTTGTTGTGTTTTCATACAAAATATCTAAGCCAACTTTGACTATTTCACAAAGTTTTTCATCTTTGTTCATTGAAATATTTTGAAACAGTCGATTTTTCCAGTCCGACTTCATGATCTCGCCCTAGATATTGACGGTGCTAATTTGCTATGGATAGGTTACAGCTTTATAATTACAGTAAAAAATGGAGGGGTGAATATTTTGTTGCCAAAACCCTATTTTTTTTTTACGGCAAAAGTACATAGGTCTCGAGTACTTTTTATTTCTAAATCGAAAAATTGAACCTACCGGCTTTTTGATCAAGACTGTATAGCGGGTGTTATCGGGGTTTTTAATATTATTAACAACACTCACTATATTTATTTTTGTATATAACTATTTATTTATTATTCATTCTATGTAGTAGAGTTATAAAATTATATTTCTACATTACTAGTTCACAAGATGGTGTGAACGATCGTTCGGCACTTTACACTTTTTATTATATTATTATTTTGAGACTGTGTCTCTTTGAACTTCTAAACGCGACTATTCTTTTTCGTTTCTTCGTTTCCGGGTCGTCGATAAATATCTCGATATTTATCGATCGTCGATAAATATCGAGATTCGCGGAATTACTTTTGTAGTTGGCGAAATAGCTCTATTCAGCAAACGAGCAATGCCTCGTAATTAAGCGGCGCGGTGTATAAATAGTTTTGCTACGAAGAGTGCCATGAAGTGAAAAAGGATTTTTAATGATTTTGAGCCGCTACATCACTCCCCTCCTGGATCGAAAACCGTAGTGTTTTAAATTAAATGTTACCGTTTTTGGAACACTACGTTTTTCGACTGGGTTTACCACAAGTATTCCGTACGCTGGCTTAAGCCTGTCGATGCCAATTGTTGTGGATTTTCCATTTACATCCACAACAAAGAATTTGCGCAATTTGCGGGTTACTGGATACGGTCCAGAATAGGGTGTACTCAATGGACCTCTGACTCTATCCACACGTACGAATACGTGTGAACAGGTTTCCAGATTTTTGGGAATGTACGTTGCCTGTTCAGGTGGATGTCTTGTGTCCGTAGGAACTAGGGTTCTCATGGTGGTACGAAGCTGATTCACGAAATCCGAAGTATCTGTGTTTGGGTTCGAATTTTGATCGTTGATGAAGAATTCACCGGGAACCTTGATGTTTTGACCATATACTAGCTCTGCAGGTGTGCAGTTGAGGTCTTCCTTGACGGAGGTTCGAATACCCAATAGAATCGTTGGAAGTTCTGAACTCCAATGGGATGTATTACATCGAGCTGTTAAGGCGGATTTTAGTTGCCTGTGGAACCGTTCGACAAGACCATTCGCTTTCGGGTTGTATGCAGTTGTCCGAATGCGATGGGAACCTAGGAGCTTCGTGAGCTCGGTGAACAACGTTGATTCGAATTGTGTTCCTTGATCTGTCGTGATGAAGAGTGGGACACCATATCTACAGATATACTCATTGTAGAAGATCTTACTTACTGTTTTTGCGGTCATTTCTCGGATTGGATAAGCTTCTGGCCAGCGGGTAAATCGGTCGACTATCGTTAGAATATAATGATAGCCATTCGATTGGGGCAGTGGACCAACCAGGTCCATGTGTATGTGTTCAAACCTGCCACTTGGTAGCTCGAATTTACCAAGTTCTGATTTCGTGTGGCGGTGAACTTTGGACTTTTGACATGGGATACAAGATTTCGCCCAATTGCTTGTATCAGTATTCATTCTTGGCCAGAAGTATTTTGAAGCAATAAGTTTTCGCGTAGCACGGATGCCGGGGTGTGATAATCCATGTAGACTATCGAAGATTGTCCGTCGCATGTTGAGAGGAACGTAGGGTCGATTTTTACCTGTTGAAGTCTCACACCAAATTTGCTGCTTGTCTGGTAAGTCGATCCGTTGCAGGTTTACGCTTGATTTCGGTGTGTGTGCTGAAATCAATTTCTGCAATTCGTCGTCGCGTTGTTGTTGTACGAGTAATTCCTTCGTGTCGAAGGAGAAGACGCTGAGTTCTGTGAGAAGTGTTTCACCAGAACGAGACAAACAGTCGCTCACCACATTGTGTTTACCTTTGATGTGATGAATGTCGGTAGTGAACTGAGCAATATAATCGAGGTGTCGTAATTGCCGGGGACTACGTTCAGATTTTGACGCAATAGCTGTTGTAAGAGGCTTATGGTCGGTAAATAAAGAGAAATTTCGGCCTTCGACGAAATGGCGAAAGTGTTTAATTGCTAGATACATAGCAAGAAGTTCTCTATCGAAAGTAGAGTATTTAATTTCCGCAGGGGAGAGCTTCTTTGAAAAGAACGCTAATGGTTGCCAACATCCTTTGTTGCGTTGTTGTAAGACAGCTCCAACTGCTACATTGGAAGCGTCGGTAGTTATGTTGAACTGCGCGTCGTTCAACGGGTGTGCCAAAAGAGTGACAGCGGCAAGAGAACGCTTGACCTTTTCGAAAGATTCTGTACAATCTTCGGGCCAAGAGAAATTTATTTTGTTTTTGCCTTTCTTAAGTAAAGTGGCCAAATGCCTGTGAATCGGCGATAACAGTTCGGCTAACCGTGGTATAAAGCGGTGGTAATAGTTCACCATACCGACGAACTGCTGTATTTGGCGGATTGATGTTGGTTCTGGAAAGTTTGAAATGACATCAACTCTGCTTTTCGACGGAAGGATGCCATCTTTCGAAATTGTGTGGCTGAGGAAGTCAAGTGACTTCACGCCGAAAATACATTTCGAAGCTTTTATATTAATTCTATATGCGGAGAGACGTTTGAATACTGACTCGAGATGTTCACTGTGTTCCATCTCGGAACGGCTTGCAACGAGAATATCGTCGATATAAGAATAGACGAAGTCCAGCCCTTTTAACACTTCGTTAAGGAATCGCTGGAATGTCTGGGCTGAGTTACGAAGGCCATATGGCATTCGGGTAAACTCAAAAAGCCCGAAAGGAGTGGTTATCGCTGTTTTATGAATATCCTCAAGCGCCATGGGAATTTGATGATATGCCCTAACTAAATCTATTTTCGAGAAAATAGTGGCGCCGGCGAGTTTCAACGAGAAACTGTGTATGTGGGGGATAGGATATCTATCTGGGACAGTGACAGTGTTTAACTGTCGATAGTCTCCACAAGGGCGCCAGTCCTTGTCTTTCTTTTGCACCATATGTAATGGTGAGGAGACTGGTGATGATGAGGGGCGGCAGATTCCGATGTCTGTCATGAACTGAAATTCTGTTTTTGCAGCTTTTAGTTTCGTTGCGTCGAGTTGTCGCGGTTTAGCACAAGGCAACCTACCTTGCGTGACGACGTAGTGGACTACGTTATGCTTCACTGGGAGATTGTAATTCGGAGCCTCAGTGAGCGAGGGGTATTTCTTCAAAAGAGCGCCGTAATCATTGTTGACGCTGAAATGTTTTGGAGATGGCGTATCAACTTGGGCGATGATTGCGTTCACAGTGAGGGTAGTAAATGAATCAGAAAGTCTTCTGTTCTTCAAATCGACCACGAGACCATATTTGGACAGAAAGTCAGCACCTATAATAGGCCTGTCTACTGCCGCGATGATGAAGGGATGTGTGAACGTACGCCTGAGACCGAGATTAACCTTCAAAAGTTTTGTGCCGTAAGTGGAAATTGGGGATCCGTTTGCTGCGGTAAGAACGCAAACGGTGTCTTTTGCATGTCGGGGAAACTTGTTAACGGGTATCACAGATACTTCAGCCCCCGAATCGATCAGAAATTGCAAGTTGTTTTCGTGATCTTTGATGAAAAGACGGCGAGACGAACCAATCCCACTGTTTGCCGTAGAGACAGCAGGATTTAGTGGTTTTCCGAAGGCTTAAAATGTTTGGAAGTAGCTTGTCCATGAGCTACCGGTCGGAAACTGCACGGCTTATTACAGTTACGTGCGCGTGAGCCGAAACGACGGTGGAAGTAGCAGAGTCCAGATCGAGATGACGATCTCGACCTTGATCTGTGTCGGTAATTGAAATTCCGTCTGTTGTTTGGCGATCTTCCACGTGAACCAATGTTCATATTGGCCAGTGTTCGCTGTAGATCTGCCAATTGTTGTTGCGTCTTGTCAAGTTGTCGTTGCATTAAAACAAGGGCTGATTCACCGTCAGCAGTTGCCTTGCTTGAGGATGGCTGGTTGACAGCAGCAATTGGTTTAGGTACTCTGGATTGAGCGTAAATCCAGATATTGTCGGCGACCGGTAGGATTTCCTCGATGTCGTTCTTTATATCCCGCGCCATTATCGCTCGTAAGTCGTCTGGCAAACGTTTTAGCCAGAGGTTTTTGAGTAAATCGTTGTTTACTAATTTGGAATCACCTGCTTTTTGTTCAAGCAGGCGATAAAAGTGGGACGGTTTAAGGTCTCCCATTTGTTGGAAGCCTGAAAGCAACTCGTCAAGTCGTTGTTCCTCGCTGACAGAGTATCGGTTGGTTAACGCGGATTTCAGTCGATGATATTTCGTGCCTGGCTGCGGGTTCCTGAAAATGTCCGTGATGAATTGTACCGTCTCTTGTGGTATCGCGCCGAGAGTATAAGCAAATTGTTCATCATCGTCGACAATTCGGTGGATGCCGAACTGGTGTTCGACGAGGATGAACCAAGCTGCCGGCTGCTCGTTCCAGAATGGGGGTATCTTTGGTGGCATCTTGTATAACTTGGTTGTCCGCGATGTTGGTGTGCCAGCATGAGTGTCGTTCTCATCTTCTGACGATGAAACGGCTTTTTGTTGTTTAGGTGGCATTTTAAATTGATTATTTTATTTTCACTTCACTTTAATACCGGCGTAGCAGAAATATTTGTTTTATTCACTTGTCTATCTAATCGTAGACTTAAAAAAAATATTCGAACGCGAACAACTAAATAGAACTATTTTTCCAACCAAGGAGTATAGCGAATACGAATAAGGGAATGGGCAGATCGAATAAGAATAAAATCAGCAAAAATAAGATCAATAATTAAGAAATTGTATCGAGCGAAATTGTAGAAACGAAAAAGGAAGTTATTTCAGATATCACGAAATTATAGTATTAATAGTGCGAAAATGTAGAATCGAACAATCGTACACTTACAGTAAGCTTATTAATTAATATAATATTTATAATTAAAAAAAAATATTTAAATTCAAATCGTTTGAAAAAAAAATTAATTTTATATAAAAAATGAAATGAACTGATCGAGTTTCGAACTATCGAACTTAATATCGCTAGCCGTCAACGCTAACCGTTGAGCTATGGCGTTTATATAATAAATTGAATAATATATAGAATATCGTAAAATTTATATAATAATATATAATATCGTAATGTAATATATATTTATAAAATTTAGAGAATCTGTTTATTTTTATTTTTTTTTTTTTTTTTTAAATGTATTATATTTTTAAATGTATGTAGTTATTTAAAGAAAAAAAATAGTTAAATTTATTTTTGATAAAAATTGTTTTTAAAAAAAATTTGTTAAGCAAAAAAAGGAATGTTTAATAAATGTTTTAGTTTAATATTTACTCGTATATGTACATGTATATCCGTTAGGTATCCGTGTGTGATGTATAGGGTGAATCATCCGTTGTTTGTAATATAAGTGTGGCTGTTTGTCGCTGATTTGTGCTGCCACCTTGATCTGCCGTCGGTTATTTATTTGTAATTTTGCCGCATGCGAAATGATGTTGCCAGCTTCCTGGCTCCCTCGATGGGCGCGATCGCCTTTGCGGGGGCAATTGGCCCAAACTTTTATGTTATATGTATGTGTTTTGTATATAGATTATGTATATTTTGCGGTGTCGTGGAAAAAAAATTTATATTGGCTTTGACCGCGTATCGAACTTGCTGTTAGTACGGTGTATATACACAATTTTTGCACATTTATTCACTGCACTACTGACAACTTAAGCACTTCGCCGTGTTTTATGTTACTTATTAACTGTTTTTGTGTTTTTGTTTTATGATTTTTAGCACACACTAGGCGTTTCTGTGCGCCTGTTACTTTTTGTTAGCGTTTTAGTTTTGTTGTTCACGTTATTTTTATGTTGCACTATTTATAGTTTTATGTAGTTTATATTATAATAGTTCGTTAATTGAACTTTTTATTAAGGCACATTGCAAATAAAAAAATGTGCTCCTGCGCGTTTTTCTTAACGGTCGAACCGTTTTATGACCGTTATACACGCGCGTCGGGGTCACCAGTTATAGCGGGTGTTATCGGGGTTTTTAATATTATTAACAACACTCACTATATTTATTTTTGTATATAACTATTTATTTATTATTCATTCTATGTAGTAGAGTTATAAAATTATATTTCTACATTACTAGTTCACAAGATGGTGTGAACGATCGTTCGGCACTTTACACTTTTTATTATATTATTATTTTGAGACTGTGTCTCTTTGAACTTCTAAACGCGACTATTCTTTTTCGTTTCTTCGTTTCCGGGTCGTCGATAAATATCTCGATATTTATCGATCGTCGATAAATATCGAGATTCGCGGAATTACTTTTGTAGTTGGCGAAATAGCTCTATTCAGCAAACGAGCAATGCCTCGTAATTAAGCGGCGCGGTGTATAAATAGTTTTGCTACGAAGAGTGCCATGAAGTGAAAAAGGATTTTTAATGATTTTGAGCCGCTACAACTGCCTTGTGTAATAATATTCATTATTCCTTCTCAAATTTCGGAAAACCAACAAGTCAACCCTTAATAACCCTTAATAACCCTGAAATAATCTTCATTGCACAAATTAAAAAAGCTCCTACGGAAGCTACAACTTCAAGTACACAGATGCTCACAACATTTCGCATGAATCTCCTAATTTATGGAAAAAACTTTAGTATGGAGTTTGATTCCGAATAGTCAATCCGCCTGGACTGAGATGCCAAATTTTAAAAAACATTTCCAAATTTTGTTTGAAACTTAATCTACCTACAATATTTTTTCGTATATGCTACAATATATACTTTACCAAATATGTATTTGGCAAAACCCGCGAAAGCTCCTATGGAAGCACTCACTTGCGGTGGACCGATTTCGGCCTAAATTAACTGGGATCTCCTAATTTGGAAACAATGATTGATTTGAGATTGATTGTAAAATATTGTACTCAATCAAGTAAATAAAACCAAAACTAAATTGCCTGGCAAGAAATCCTTTTAAATCGGATATGTTTACCATATAAAAGTAAAATCGCGAATGTCTGACACTAACATCAATTCAATGATTTTTTCATGACGTTGTCATCATCGCCAACTGGCCAGATGGCGGGCAACATCGCCAACCGGCCAGATGGCGGATTGTCAACTACACCAGTAAAAATGTTGGACGACAAGCCCATTTAACCGGCATAACCAGTTCGTTGACAACCCATATAGCCCACACAACCACAGTTCGCCGACAGCTACTTAAATAAGAACGGTAAATTAAATAAAAACTAAGAAAATTTATTATTAGATGGGAAATTAAATACTTTGCAAATACGAGTAGAACTGCAAATAATTATACAAAAAATTTCAGGAAAAAAATTTAAACAGAGCAACAAAGTTGGCTTAGTAATACTAAATAACGAGGTTTCTCCACATGCGAATTTGCGTTATACTGTACAGATCCTAAGAACAGAAAATTTCCGATCACCTACTGGGAAAAAAACTTGTAAAAATGAAAAAATTTTCATATATTTTTTTGGCAAACTGTCGTTTTTAAAATTAAAAAAATATTTTTTAATTTTCAAAAATATATTTTTCAGATTTATAATATAATTATTTATAATTTTAAAAGCTGTTTTTTAATAATAAAAAGAAAATTTTCAATTTTTAAAAGATTTATTTTAATTTCACAATAGTTTTTTTTTTTAATAAATGTCACAACTAATTACACAATCAAATTTTTGATAAATAGAATAATCCAAAAATTCATGTTAGTGCTCGAGAGAATGATTCCTAAGAACTCCCACGATGTTAACGAAACACGGCTTATGTTATGAGATTTACTACGCTCGGCTCCTCTTGCTCTTCAATCGTTATTAAATTTCCTAAAAACAAAAATACTTTTTTATTTTATGAATTAAATATACCTGCATTTATTTTTTTTAACTTATCGTATCACGTGCATTCAAATAATTAAATTAACTATTAAATTTGATATTGCACAAAAATTAAATTTAATAAAATCTAACATATCATGCGGACGAGAACACTTTGATTAAATTTGCGACACAAATTTTCTTGTATTAAAAAAAAAAAAAAATGAACAACGGGACTTAATAAATGTTTATAAAAACGTAAAATAGGGCTCCATTATTATCAAACAAACGGTTTTTAAATGCATATAATATCTTTTAATATTTATTATTCTCGTCAAATAAATATGTATTTTCTTTAAATTTAAAAGGTATTTTTTAAACAATTTTACAAAATATTTTATTAAAATCAAAAAACTTTTTATTAATTTTTAAAAATTTCATTTAATAACAAACAAATAATTTTTAAGTCAACCAGCTTTATTTTTTTTATGGACAATTGAACTATTTAGTTTATTGAAAGTTTAACTCATAATAATAAAGTTTTATTGCAGGAAATGTACCAATATATATATGGGTACTTAATTAAATATTTAATTTTTTTCAGGATGCTGATTGCTGAACTTTTATACCAAAAAACCAAAAATAATTGTGCTGTCTTGTGCCAAACTTTTTACTAACTATTGACTACTTAGGTGTCTGTAACCGGGTCAAGTCTGCCATATCTAACAACCTTTCCTCTCCCTCCATCTTGTTATATGTAAAAGGGGTGTACGGTAGGCCCGGCGTATCCGGGATCCCTGCTTAGTCTTGGCCGTACATTCTAATCAATCAATCAATCAATCAAAAACAAATAATTTTTAAATTCAAAAAGTATTTCTCATTTTTAGAAATTAAAAACTTTGTTTTTCAATTTTACAAATCAAAATTTTTGTAACCTCTGCCTATTATGAAATATTTTCGATTTCGTAAAATCCGATCCGCCGCGAAAATTCGTATTATGAATTTTTTTTTTTTTTCGTAAAATTCGAAAGTCGTAAATCCGCCCTATTATGAACGAAAAAAAATAATTCGAAATCGAATTTTACGAAAATCAAATGTCAAAATTCGACTGCTTTATGGGTGACGAATATCGTATTTACGAAAACAATAATGTATACTTTATTATTTTTTTATTAAAATAAAATACTTTAATTACTTTTTAAAATGTAAGTTACTCAATTATTTTATAATAATTGACTAGTTTAATTTATTACAATTAATTTGGAACTTTTTTATTTTCTACCTAAAACCAACACAAAATAGCATACTTCATGGTCTTAAATTTTACGATCAAAAAAAAAGTTTCATAATAGAAATATTCGCGGCGGATCGAATTTACGAAAAAAATTTCATAATAGCCCCCCCTCTGTGTAGGTTTAAGCGCCAAACTGAACTGTCATTATTTAACAAAACCGATTGAAGAATATGTGTACTTACAACTACATATTTTTTTAAAGCTAAAGAAACAAAAAAAGATAGCTAATTTTTGAGGACATATTTAGAAAGACGCTAAAAAATGTCGCTAAAAAACGCCAAAATGCTAAAAAATGTCAGTTAAAACAGTGTTATTCTAAGGTCGCAGAATGTGTGTTTATATACAGTACAAAAAATACATAAAATTCAATAGATTGACTATGATATGTGGTTTAAAAAATAAAAACGTCATGTCAAAAAATCCACGCATGTATTATGACTTACGTTTCCGCCTGCTTATCCGCAAGCGTTTTTCCGCACGTCTGTTTCCAGCATAAAATTTTAACAACAATTGTTTTAAAAGCGAAACGAAACAATAGTTTATATTTCAAGTCATCCGAAATCCCAGCCTATTGTGATTAGTAAATATCTTTGTGTGTGCAACTAACAGTTTCTATGCAGATAAATATGTAGGATCTATAATTGTGGCATAAAGCACCTGTAAAAAATTTCTTCTGTAATAGTCTGTCATCTCCTAACATTATTTTCATTAAATAATTATTGAAAAGTCGTATGCAAATTTGTATTAAATTTTTTTGGCAGAAAACCCGACTAACCTAAATAACAAAAATTGGATTGGGATCAAAGAGCGGTTTTGTGGAATTAAGCATGTGACAAACGTGCTCCGATAATATAAATTTGTTTATTTCACTTTGTCTTTACCTTTATGTAAGTACTTTATTTATTGTGTAACGATTGCACCATTTGTAACCTTGTGAATTGATTTGCCTTTTGTGCGAGTATCTGCTTGCTTTCATTCGGTATACCCCCGCAGCTCAAAATTTTCCCTCGTTCCTCCTTACTTTTAAAACATTAATGTTATATCCTTAAGCGACGTAACAAAAATTGTAAAATACGTACTTTCGTTTTATTTAATTTTATTTTATTTTTCTTTTTATCTTTTTGAATAAAAATAATATTTCCCGATTAAAGGCAAAACAATGAGACTGCGGGGAGGATGTATGGGGTTGTACGTATCTCCAATTTGTTTAGGTTCGATATAATGGATACATCTTTAACGAACTAATACAAAGTTTTACAATTTTTTTTTTCCAAATATTGGCAGAACAAATTTTCAAGAATTAACCCCTTGAGTGGAAAAAGTCATAAAATTGTTCAACATTTTTTACATTATATTGTCAGCGCAAATTATCCGTGTTTTGTCTATGTCCTCACGTTATCGAGCAGTTAAAATATCTTACGGATCTCAACAGTTGCTATACCATTTAAAAAAAAATTATGTCTTCGTACTGTAGCGAGAACCAAACCTAAAGCACTTTATAAATAAAGCAATTAAATTGGTGTTAAAAATATTTAATAAAAAACGATTTAATATTTAATTAAGAAAATTTTCTTATGTTTCGCTTTTAAATACGACACAGTAACAAAATGTCTTATCAGATGAAGTATAATTTGTATTAGATTAGGAAATTTATAATCGATTCATCTTCTTCGTGCTACAGAAAAGTGTTAAAAATAAAATGTATAGGTGGGTAAGGAGGTCACCAGCTTTACATTATTTATAAATGACAACCTCTTATAGGGATGTGTCGCTTGTAATGAAATCGAAACTGAACGTAATTGTGTTGCACTATGTACGTTAACAAAAATATTGGATTGCACCTTTTAATTTAATAACGTTTAGTTGTCTCGACTAAAGTGGTAACTCTGCCTAAGTGAAAATGTAAATTATTGAATTACTTGGAAAACTAACAAAAACATTTTTGACATAAATTGAATTTTCTTCATGATTTCATAATGCTTGTATGATCGGCTTTCGGGATGCACGTTAAGTTAGAAGTGTCGTGTTAGATTGAGTGCAGCTTTTTTGGAACTGATTTTATGGTGTGTGCCCTCACCACGCTGAGGATGCGAGGCAGTGTTCCTTAAGGAAAATAAGAGTTATACTCTACTCGCCATAGTGGTAGCAATTGCAAAATTAGATTTCTGTTGTTATTTTATCACCAGCGGAAATTTTATATTCCTTTTGTACCTATTTTTTCAGAAAATAAAACTCTGCAGCGGAGTAAAATCTTAAAAATGTTCTTTAAATTGACTAATGGCCGTTTCTTAACAAATTATGATGTTAATACTACTGTATTGTTTAGGGATTCTAAAGTGAGTTTTGGACAAAATTCATGCTGAACTAAACCTTCTGAAAGTTGGATTCTAGTTTGGTTTTGACTGAAACGTAAATTTTAGATGAAGTTCTTGTATCTGTCCATTCTACACGATCGAAATTTATTTTGAGCTGGATAGAACTCGGCTAATTCTTAATCAATAATCTGAAATTTGCATCGCAGGTCTATATTTTAATTCTAATATATATTAGAAGGTTCTGAAATTCACTTCTTGCGAAATATAAAATTATTTGCGCAGGGTTCTTATTGAATTTAGATTGGAAGTTTACGAATCTACTACGAAAATGAAGGGAGATTATCGTTTAGGATGTTCACTATAATTTTTAGCGGCCAAATACTTAAGTTTCAGTTTATCGCTAATATCACAAAAACGCCACCAGGTAACATATATGTACTGTTGTTTTTCTGTTAGATTAGGTCATGCCGTTACTAAATAGGAAATCTGAGACAAATTTATCGGTTACAATTTTCACTATAATGTTTTAATTTTCAACGGCGATATAAGTTTTTTTCAGTTTCTGCCCACTATCTCAAAAACTCGTACGAGGAATCAATACTTTCGGTTGTTTTTCTATTAGTTAAGATCATACTGAGAATACTTTGAAGATTACTTTGAAAATTTAAAGAAAATTTATTGGTTAGAATTTTTACTATAGCTGCGGTTATATGTATTGGCCAGAAATGTTGTTCAGACACTGAAAAAACTTATATGACCCCGGAAAATCAAAACTTTATAGTGAAAAAATTCGGATAAGTTAAAACTGATGATTTCTTCCCAAAGTTCCCATGTAGTCTCATTATGACCTTAGCTATTAGAAAAATAAACGTTCATATTGGTTAGCTATGGGAGTTTTTGACATATTAGCGATAATCTGAAACTTCCATATTAGCGATAATCTGAATTCTAAACGACAATCTCATAATTTCAAATGCATCCTTGCACAAATATTTTTATATTTACTTGTAAAGAAGTGAACGAGAAGCGTCCACCATTGACTCATTTTAGAACCTGATTTAAAATATATATTAGAATCAAAATGGGATCCCCTCGAAACGCGATATTTCAAAACGCGATATTTCAAAACACGATACGGTACAAAACGCGATATGGTACAAAACGCGATATGGTACAAAACGCGATATTTCAAAACGCGATGTTGCACAAAATGCTAAGCTAAAAACCAAAAAATTATTTAATTGTATTTTTATTTGAAATATCGCGTTTTGATAATTCACGTTTTAAAATATCGCGTTTCAAATGGGATCCTAAAACCCGATAGGAGCCGGAGTATAGGATCGGGTTATATCAGGCGGGTCACTGCGCTCCCGTCGCTGTGTTCCCGTCGCTTCGCAATGTACATTCTGAAAAGAGGAATTTAATTTCAGTCTATTGACCTTTTAATCACCGCCTAGTTAGCACCAGTTCATATGCGAGCGAAAGGTGATATTTGTTTATACGAGAAAAAACCTCATTCCATTTTATTATTATTTCATCATTTGTTACATTAACTAATTGAACATTTTACATAAGATCCAGTCATATTATAGTCATCTATGAAGTTTATATTACATTAAAACTAGTTTTTTGAGAAGTCGATCACCTTTCGCTCTAGTTCCAAAATATTCCGTCAGATGTCAGCCACTTTGCGTTAAAAGGCGAATAGGAATTTATTGGGTGTATAACTTAGTTTTTTGGATTTTCTTGGGGATGGCGTTTTAAAGTGTTGACATTCCACATTAAAATTTAGGGCCTAATTCACAAACTGTATGTAAGCTCTGTAACTGTAAAATTTCCGATATGTACTAAAACGGTATTCATAAAATGTAACTCGATTCTATAAATGAAAGTTTTGTTCTTTAACTTTGCAGCACCACATTTTTTGACGTAAACTTCCATATCACGATTTCAATAGCGAATAATAAATACTATACCAACAAAAGTTAAAGCTAATGACAATTGTATTTTTTGAGCTTTTAGATAAAACTTATTTGTTTTAGATTATTACTTTATATTGTACCAAGACCAAAGAAATACAGGCCTGATTGTATACAAAAAAAAGTAATCGAGCTTTCAATAAGGGTACCCAAATGTGTATTTTCTATGGAAAAAGCGTATTTTCCAACAATAAATTACTGCATAAAATAGAATTAATTTGATTACTTATGAGTTAATATACGTTACATATTTATTGAATTCCATCTAGTTTAAATTGCATTTCATAAATTTGGCGATATATTAAAAAATTAGTTAAATACAAAATACATTTATTATAAATCTGGTAAAATTTTGAACTTTCGACGGGCTGCCAGATGTACATTTATATCTTCTTAATACAGCAATTTGCTGAATAAAACGTCAAAAAAAGAAAATCGTGCGTTTTGTTTTTATTGTTTGGGGGTTTAATTTTGAATTTTTCGGTAAATTATAAAATATTAGTTTTAAAATTATGTTTAAAATTTAAATTAATTATGTGCTGTAAATTTGATGGGAATGGAGTTTTTGTATTCTGTGTTGTGATTTGATGATAATTAACGTAAAATTTATAAATTTTAAATGTCAATCCTTTTACTGAGAGGTGTCAATTTTATTAAACAATCTAATGGAGATTTCAATGAAATATAATTGATGCTTAATAAAAAAATGTAGTTTACAAATTTTTGGATTAGAAATTATCAATAAATATTTCTTTATAAGAATTGGTGTGGGTAGTAATGATGAATGCGTTATCATTTCATGCAAACACTTTTAAAATAGATTAAATATATAATACGTATACAAATTTTGTAATCTGTATGTTCTTTGTGGTGTACAATAAACTGTTTTATTCTTAGGTCGTATATTCAAATAATTTTAAAAATTGTTCAAAACACGTTGCCCACGGACTAACTGATCGACATGAAATATCGTTTAAATAAATATGTTGAGATAATTTCATAATTTTTGTCATGTTCGGTTTAATTGCCTATGTAACCCGGCTTTTAAATATCTAACTTTTTGATCACATATTGTTTATATCTTATATTCATTTTTATTAAATAATTTAAATTTACAATTTAATATTATAATAAATATTAAAATTCGCTTTTCTGAAATTAGAATCGAAGAAAATTCAACTGAAATTGCCTTCTGAACAAAATGAAAGCTTATTGTTGTGTGCCATCGTGCAAGTCGAACTGGAAGACTCACCATTTATTTAGCATACCAACTAAGGAAGATCGAAAAGTATTATGGCTGAATAACATCCCCAGAAAAAATTGGACTTCATCTAAACATACTCGCATTTGTGAAATCCATTTTAAAGAAGAGTTTCTGCTTACTGTTAAAGCGAAAAGCACAAAACAATGCAGCAGATTGCGTTTGCGTCTTGATGCTGTCCCAACAATTTTTCCAAGCCTGCCTCATTATTTAACCAAAGAAGCAGACTGCCGGCCTACTCCTCAGGCTAGGCAAAACCACCAAGCAGTTCGTCGTATAGCTGAGGCGGAAAAAATAATAAACAACGACATAATCGTAGGATTAAACGATTTACTGATTAAAGATAAGTACAATTGCTTGAGTTTTAACCAGAAACATTCCGAACAATTAATTACATTTTACAAGATCTCTTGGACTAAGCATTCACCTGCCATAAATATTTATTTTACCATAAACATCAAGTTAGAAGTAGAAATTTTCATTAATAATCTTAAACAGAATTTAAAAAAAATTTCTAACATTTTAGATTGCACTTTATTGTGTGATAAATTTTCAAAATTGAACAATTTGATATTTAATTTAGAAAATTTTGAATTAGAAAATCTAGATTATGATTACCATAAAAACAATGTTGGAACCAGTTTTATGTTTCTGTTACAGTCACATAAAACGCAATACGATCAAAGGCAAAAACTAGAATTTTTATACGAGCAGTTTGAAATAGTTTTTTCGAAATTGAAAAGATATAGCTTACCTTTGTTAGCTTTTTCTGCTGAATTTCAATATTCATACCCTACTGCGTATAAGTTTATCAGGGATATAGGACATATAACTCTGCCTCATCCTTCATATTTACGAAGTTTGTCGAAAGGGACTATAAAATCCGACGTTTTGAAGAAACACCTAGAAAAGAAATTAGCTCTTTTAGAGTCCCATGAACGACTTGTAACTCTTATGGTCGATGAAATATATTTTAAACCAGCCTTAACCTACAAAAAAGGCAAATTGGAAGGAGTAGCTAATAATTCTACAGTCGTAGATGAAAAGCCAATATTAGCTCGGACCGTTCAGGCGTTAATGATCGCTCATTGCTATCAAAAAATTTAGATGTCGTGGGGCTTTTTCCTGTAAAAAAATTAACTGCACAAGTATTTTATACGAAACAATTAAGGATGTCTTAGACTTTTAACGCTATTTGCGCTATTAAGATGTCTTAGACGTTGTACATGAAGTTGGTTTTGAGGTAGTAGCAGTAATATCAGACAACCATCGAATAAATAGAGCGGCATTTAAAAAATTTTCACCGGATGAAAACGTCTTACCCGCTTTTGTTGAGTCACCTTATTCTAAAGAACAAACATTTTTTTTTCTATTTGACACAGTTCATCTCATGAATTCTTTTCGCAATAATTGGTTAACTTCAAAAGATAGAACTTTCATATATCCAGCATTAGAAAGTTCCGAAACCAATATCGCTACAATATCTATTTTGGAGGCATTATATAAACACGAGCGGAATTTAATAGCTAAATTAGCACCAGGATTATGTCAGAAAGCTATCAATCCATCAGATATAGAGAAGCAGAATGTCTATTTGGCTCAAAGATTGATATGTGACAGAAGAAATATAGCCGCCATAGCTCACTACAGTTCAATATTGAATCAAGAAGCAAGCGGCACATCAACTTTACTCGATATTACTTGTAGCTTATTTACAGTCGTATCAGTAAAATCTACTAAGCAGGGCGTTTTGAGTAGAGATCCATTGGCTAATCCGATAACGAAAGAGAATTCACTAGGCTTAGAATATTTAGAAAGGATTACAAATTGGTTAATAAAGTGGAGGGATTCCGAAGAAATAGAAAAAGCACATAAACTATCACAAGACACATTTATTGCCTTAATTCATACATGCACAGGTTTAAAACTACTTTCACGATACTTGTTACATCAAAAGTCATTTAAATATGTTTTGTTAGATAAATTTACAACAGATCGTCTTGAAAACCGTTTTGGCCAAAACAGACAAATGAGCGGTGGCTCTTACAATGTAACAGTGCAAGAGATTTTACAATCTGAAAAACGGTTAAAGCTTATCAATATGATAAAATTAATGAAAAGCAAGAATCATTTTATAGATTTAAAAAATAATTTTGACTTTAATGAAGATTTGTATAATGTCGAAATAGAAGACGACGAAGTTGGACAAATTATCAGTAACGCAGAGAGCATAACTGTTCCATCTGGTCTTTTCCGCGTTAATGTATATGGCAGGATATGTTTCGAAGAAAGTCACTGAAAAACTAAACTGCACCGACTGCATCAATAAACTAATAGTTGATAAAGAATTACAAATGGAAATTGAACTGGATTTGTTTTACATACGAAATTTAGATCGCGGGGGACTCAAATATCCAACAGAATTTTCACTGTCATTTGGAATTTTAGTTTACTAAATTGTTGAAACGGTCACTATACCCAAATTTAGAAAGAAATTTTTACAATCAGTGAACCAAAAAACATATCTGAACATATCCCCCATACATACCCCCCCCCACTCATTCATTACCGAACGTTTTTGATACGTATGCGGGTGAACCGTTATAATCAGTTTAGTAATGGATTATTGTGAAATGCAATTCATAGACGAAATTTGCGCTACATTATGAAATTTTAAAACTATGCCATATTTGGCGCAATTTATTTTTGAATAACTATTCAAAGAATCAAAACGATGCCGTAGCTCATTTTTCTAACAATCTTGCAAAGAAACGAAAATTGGCAACGCTAGTGCAATAATAATTTTCGGGGATAATATTATTATAAAATTTTCGACAGTGTACAAATTATGTGTCATTATTTCTTGTACAATTTTATTTTCACCATACAATTATAATTTTATTGTTATCGAGCAATGTTTTTTTTTACATAAATTAATGATTTTCGTTAAATTATTTCTCATAAATTTTTGATTAATAAATTATTAATATTTTATTATATTTTTTGTTATGTTGTTTTAGATTTAAACAAAGAGGTTTTAAATCATGGAATTAAAGGCTAGCTGACTAATTCTAATCATATTATTATTTATCAACTCTAGACAAATTTCTTACAACCATGTAATTTAACTTATTGTTTAAGTTTCATAGATTTTAAAATTTTACGGCATATGTTCCAGAAGTAATACATGTTCTATGTTATCCAGTTGTAACCCGGAAATTACAAAAAAAACGATTTGTTTAGGGTTTAAACAAAAACAACACAACATAAAAAATTAACTTTTAAATGTTGACGTGTTGAGATGTTGACGATTCACTACAACATTTGTTTACTGTTCTTGGAAGCAGTTTGTATATTGTTATGATGTGTATCCCAAAATTATAAAAATGATGAATTTAAAAATATACATATTAACTTTTAATTTTAAAATGTTTAATTATGTTTTATTTGACAAAATAAAATAATTGGGTTTAAAAATTTTTGATTGTTTTAATTAATATGGTTCGAAATTTTTGGTAATTTGGTTTATCATCGGGCTGTGCAGTATGTGTATGGTATATTGAAACTAACTGAAATTAAAGTACAAGAAATTTACTTTTAGAATGTAGAGAATATTTCTTTTGTATATACGATTATTTATGTACATATCTTTTATATTTTCAAAGTTAGTAGTGGCAGTTTCGAAAATTAATTTCGGTTAAGTGGTACATCATGCGGTATGAAAATAAGGTAATCCGCGTTGACCTGTGGCGTTTGTTAAATATTGAAAAACTATCGCACTCATTCATTACCGAACGTTTTTGATACGTATGCGGGTGAACCGTAGCTTAAATATCTTTTGCATTTAACCTTAAGATATACATTACTTAGCAACGTCACAATATGTTTAAACAAACGTTGCATCTATACTTCGCCAAAAAATCGACATATATTTCAAATTGATATTCTGCCTTCGCTTAAATTTACCATTTGACTAATGCGATCCAGTTTAAAACACTCTTAAACATTTTGAATTAAACCGTGTCAGCCCCGCCTAATACTAAAATGATTTTAATGTCTTAGTATTTATATACATACTTACGAAACATACATACTTACGAATTTTTATATCAAGATTTAAAAAATATTTCATTCTGATTTGTACGAAAATCGCCTGGTCCATTGGAAAATTCTAAAATGATATGTTTACAATGATGCATTCATGTGTCGCATTTCATAATCGGGAATTTCATAATAAAACACTAGAAATCGCTTATTTATGATACAACACAACAATAAGGAAACAACTTTGACGACAATATAAACCAAACAAAAACATGTCACAAAATTTTTGGCATTTTGCAAAAGTTATTCAGCAATTCAGCATTACTTCTGTGAATCTACACCTGGCAACACAATTAAAGTTCACGATTGTCGTGAAAATAAAAAAAGCTTGGGTAAACGTATTATTTATTTTATTATGTATTTTATATAATTTCTCGATATTTCTATGGTGTGAAATAAAAATCAAATGAACTTAAACAAATATACTATATTCATGAATAATTAAATTGTAAAATGAACTTCATTTTATGTGATAATTTAACATCCGAAAATGCCATTTTTCCATACAAAATAGCCATTTGGGTACCCTTATCGAAAGCTTTAATTTTCATACAAGCAAGCCCGTTAATATATGGCCCTGATTGTACTTATATAGCCTAAATGTTGATAATGCAATACATACAGTCGAAACACAGGCATACAAACGAATGACACCAACTGTACCAATATGTTGTTTGACAACTGTACAATACATTCTTATTTTAATTTTAATCTTAATTAATTTACGTAAAATTCAATATGTTTATGATATATGTACAAACGAAGTCAGTTTTATTTATAAGGCTAGTTTATGTCAATATTCGAGAACCGCTTTGTGAATATCATTTTTTAGAACACTGTATCTTTTTCTCTGTAAACAATTTCTATAAAGTTACAGCAATAGGTTTTGCACTTCAAATTCATGATTTTACAAATCATATACAATTTTTTTTATTTCATTCACAACTTTTTACAAGTCAACCTCAAATTTTACAATTCAACCTCAATTTTTTATACTTCATTGTCAATTTTTTCTAAATCAACCTCAATTTTTTGCAAAGCAAATTCGTGTTTTTTCAAACTATCTTCAATTAAATGCAGAGCTAATCCAAGTTTTAATATTTCAAGTTCGTAAATTTTTTGCAAAACAAATTCAGTGCTCCCAATTCTTAACCGATTATGATGGGATTGGGTATGCTGGATGGAAATGGGATTTTTAAAGGATATTTGGAAAAAATTCTGGAACATGGCCACCTAAGACGGAACTCCGTCTTAGGTGGCCATGTTCCAGAATTTTTTCCGACCGATCATGATGGGATTGGGTATGTTGGATGGAAATGGGATTTTTAAATGAGTTTTAGTAGAAGTTCTGGAATATGGCCACCTGGGATGGAACTCGACCAATTCTTAACCGATTATGATGGAATTGGGTATGTTGGATGAAAATGGGATGGAACCCGACCAATTCTTAACCGATTATGATAGAATTGGGTATGCTGGATGAAAATGAGATTCTTAAAAGATTTTTGGAAGAAGTTCTGGAAAATGGCCACCTGGGACGGAACTCGATCAATTCTTAACGGATTGTGATGCGATTGGGTATGCTGAATGGAAATGGGATTCTTAAATAATTTTTGGAAGAACTTCTTTAATATAACCACCTGGGATGGAACTCGATCAATTCTTAACAGATTATGACGTGTTTGGGTATGTTGGATGGAAATGAGATTCCTCAATGGTTTTTGGAAGAAATTCTAGAATACGGCCACATGTTTTTTGGAAGATATTCGAGTTCCGTCTCAGGTGGTCATTTTCCAGAATTTTTTCCAAAAATGATTTAAGAATTTCATTTCCTTACAGCATAATCAATACCACCATAATCGGTTAAGAATTAATCGAGTTCCTTCCCAGGTGGCCACATAGAATTTCTTCCAAAAATCATTTAACAATCTCATTTCCATCCAGCATACGCAATACCATCATAATCCTAATCGAGTTTAACCCCAGGTAGCCATATTCCAGAATTTCTTCCAAAAATCATTGAAGAATCCCATTTCCACCCAGCATACCCAATCCCATCATAATCGGTTAAGAATTGATCGAGTTCCGTCCCAGTTGGCCATATTCCAGAATTTCTTCGAAAAATCCTTTAAGAATCTCATTTGTCGTTAAGAATTGATCAAGTTCCACCCCAGGTGGCCATATTCCAGAATTTGTTCCAAAAATCCTTTAAGAACAATCGGTTAAGAAATTATCGAGTTCCGCCCCAGAGAGCCCTTTTCCGCCCCAGATGGTCATTTGTTTTGTAAAGAGTTGTAAAAAATTTACGAACTTGAAATATTAAAACTTGAATTTGTTCTGCATTTAATTGAAGTTAGTTTGAAAAACACGAATTTGTTTTGCAAAAAATTGAGGTTGATTTAGAAAAAATTGACAATGAAGTATAAAAAATTGAGGTACAATTGCAAAAATTTGAAGTTGACTTGTAAAAAGTTGAGAATGAAATAAAAAAAATTTAATATCATTTGCAAAATCGTGAATTTGAAGTGCAAAACCTATAAATAATTTTTAGATTTTCAGAATCGGGCTATTTGTCATTGTTCGAAAACGTAAACAACATATGTTTATTCCCGTTTAAACGTGTCGAATGAGACTTCGTGGTATAAACTTTGACCTGCATTTTTGAAGCAATGGAATTGATTAACTTATTCTGAAAAACTGCCAAATTAGTGACCGTTGAGCGGCCCGGAAAGAATCCATCCTGTGCTAATACATTGGTTAGAATATAAGAAAATTATGTTGTTGAGCATTGACTCGAAGAGTTTTGGGATGTAGGACAGAATAGCAATGTCACGATAATTAGTCACATCAGTGCGGGATCCAATTTTATAGATTGGAATTACATTTGATATTTTCCAAACATCAGGGAAAACGCCTTGTCTGAGAGTCATGTTAAACAATTGGCATAAAGCGACGGCAAAACCAACTGCGTAAAGCTTCAACAGAGAAGCTGGTAAATCATCAGACCCCGGACCCTTTGACGCGTCCATATTCATCAAAGCTTACAACACATCAAGCTGAGAAAAAACAATTTTTTGTTTATTAGAGATAGGTATCATTGGAGTATGTGAGACATCATTGACAAAAACGCTACTGAAGTAACCGGCAAAGAAATTGCAGATTGTTAATAGATTATCGGTTTTTTGGCCACCGAATTTTATAAACGTCGGTAAGCTGTTATTTTGGTTCTTCAGTTTCACAAATCTCCAAAATTACTTCGGGTTACAGCGTCAATAGTCCTATACATCAATCATGTAATTATTGTACCGGAATCGGTTAAGACAGGGAAACTGCCTGCGCTGAAACTGAGTAAAATCGAAAGCTCGACCAGCACGCCTATATCTCCTGTGAGCTTTATTACGCAGGGCCTCCAGTTGCTTGAGCTCTTGAGTGAACTATGGGCAATGACGGGCCAGAGGCATTTTTATTACCTTTCTAGGGACAAATTTTCGTGTAACAATATTTAACAACTCATTGACGGTGTCTATTGCACCAATGATATCCATGTTTGATAGAACAACTGTCCAATCAAATTCAGCTAGGAAATTGTTTATTGAACCGTGGTCGGCATTCGCCGACCTGTACTGAAACTTGAGTGTGGTAAATACTCGAAGATCCGGCAAAGTCATCGCAGGGCTCAAGTTAATAAGATCGATTAGTGTTGGTATAAAAAATTAAGTCCAGGTAAGTTTCGCACCTGTTTGGTATATTGTTAATCTGAGAAGCGCCTATGTTTGCAATAAAATTACAGATTAAGGTGGAATAATCGTTAGTATTAGCTGGAATGAAGACATTGTCGTCATCATCCAGACTAACTCTGGAAAGTTGAAACCGTGCTAATTATTAAATGAAATGTATTGAGTTTTAATTTAACCGCAATAAATTCTATGCTTGGATCGGAATATAAAAGTTCACACCAATAAGATTTACGCACTGCAATAAGCACGCCGCCACCTTTACGATTTGGACTAAAGATATACTGATCACGACGAAAAACACAAAAGTCCGAAGAGGAAAACTCCGCATTAATAAATCGGTTGTAAGCCATGTTTCCGTTATAATTATTATATCATTCCAAGGTAAAATTTATTACATTTAGACCGCATGCCACTGTAGTTAAAATAAAAAATTTATAAACCAAATTTCATAAGGATTAGTTATGAAATGGCCAAGTTTCGTCCAGCATGAACAGATATTAGAATTTTGTCCAAAACTCACTTTAGAATCCTTAACAAATTTCATCATAATTGTAAGAAATGGCGCAGAAATATTGAATATTGTAATATTTCACAAATTTCATGTATGCATTTTTTTTTCTTTTACTTGGGTGGTCAATTATTTTGTTAATTTAAAGAACACTTTTAAGATTTTATTCCGCTGGAGAGTTTTATTTTGTGAAAAAATATGTACAAAAAGAATAAAAAGTTTCTGCTGGGTATAAAATAACAATAGAAATTCTCTTTTGTAATACTGCGGCACTTGTGGCGAGTAGCGTAATACATCATCCTGCAACTTAAAGATAAATTGAGTAATAAAATTAAAAATTTGAGACGATTTAATAAGAGAAATGTATTTGCCCACAATCTCACTACGATTTTCTGTTAGTTCATTGAGTCAACATCATGTGTGCTGAGCTTGTGTGGCTGGAACACAATTGTCAGTATGATCACAATACCAATTTCATTCTATTTCAAAAACATGCTGAGTTGTAAAATCGATTTGTTTTTTGCAAAATTTGTAAAATATGACAATCTTGTTTAACAGTTTACAGTTGTGGGATTTTTCTCGTTTGTGGCCTAGTCGTAATTTTGTGTGATTAAAATTGAAGCGTATCCTACTCGGGCAAATTTATCGCATGCTTGTCGGTTGGACTAACCAGTTTTTCGACTTATCAGATTTTATGCAATTTATTTATTTTACATTACATTACCAATGGAAAACCACACACTAACTTATTTTTGATACGTGTTATAGTTATTTCCAAATTATAATTAATCTCTTCCTACGTTTAAAACTAATCAAATTTTTCCCAAATATCCAAACATTGCATGTGGTTAAACTGAAAGTCATATTTTTTTACTACCTTCCCACATATACCGGTGGTAAATGTTTTAATACTTTGCATTCATTTGAGTTAGTCTTAAATCAGTAATTTAATTAAACATGCGGTGTGTGGTGGTGGCGTCGAAAATTAGTATTTTCGTCGCAAAAACAAAATAATAATTCTCGACAGAGCGATTTGTGTGAATAGTATACTCTGAGGTTAATTGTTCCAGAATCAAAATATGATTGTGTCACCCAAATAAATATTTTCAATATATTGATCAAGCGTCGGTGCCCCGGTTCACGTATATTGTAAAAAATAATTTTATTGAAAAATTAACGGTAGCTTTTCAGAATTTTAGCTCTATATTTTCCGCTATGCCTATCGCGGCTTTTACATCAAGTAAACTTTTTGTTTGATAAACATTTTTGTTATCGAAAAACAATATTTGTAGTTGTTTTTAATATGAATAAAGATTATTTTCAAAAACTTTGATCGTATTTAAGCTTTTAAAAATAAAAAAAATTTAAGGCCATGCGAGTTATGAACTTTTTAGCGAATTTAATATTCTATAAAAACTTCGATAAAGAATTAACTTATCGAACTCAAAAGTTTATTAAACAAGCGCTAAATCAGTAAAAAGAATGTGAGTGTTGAAGAAACTAAAGTTATTACAGCAGGCAATTTCACTTATAATACGAGCGCATCGGGTAATTCGAGTTTTCAATCATGTCAAAATATTCAAATAATTGTGACAGATAAATAATAACATGCACATATTTGTTCAATTTTATTATTTTATGAGAATATATTTGCCAATATATAGAATATCATTAGATTTATGCAATTACGGACTTAACGAACAACAATGTTCAGCGATAATTATCAGCTTTGTATAATACGTTAACCTTTTCATGCGATAAAATTTCTATTCGAAGTTAAAAGGGCCATAATTTTTTAATTTAGAGATTATTGTAAAATGCATGATACTTGTAACTTTTATTAGGTTTGACATCGTCAGACAGGCGTGTTAGGATTTTTCGTTCAGACATTATAATAAATTTATTATTTCTATTAAAAGTTAATAAATAGAACTTTTAGTAGACATAACTGTATTGCAATGCTTTAATGATTTTATTTTCAATTCAAAATTCTGACATTTAGAGTATTCACAATGCCTACTAGATGTTGTAAGAATCATAAAAAATTTATCAAATATATTTATTGCATGTTCGTTTGATGTAAAACCCGCGTATGTGTTGGTATACAATTGCGCCACTAACAGACAACACATCCGATCACGCATCGAGGAATAAATATATAAGAGAAATCAAGTAGTGCATATTTTATAAGCCAATTTCTCCGAGGTTAATCCACAAATTAAATTTTTTTCTATATTTAATCCATATATACGTATCTTATAAACAAATCGGCATAGTTATTTTATACTTCATTATTCTTGTTAGGCTTATACATATTGCCATAATAGTAAAATAGATTAACCTCGGAATGTCTACATAAAAGGATGTATATTTTGCTCTATGGATCACGATATATCAAAAGACGCAGAAAATACCAGATATGGTTGACATAAAATTGTCATAAAAAATTTCAAATACCAAACGCCTTTGCTAAATTTTCCAAAAACGTAATCGCAAAATTGCACGATTTTATTTCCATTCAGTTCCGCTAGTATCTAACAGATGTCGGTAGTTTCCCTTCGTACACATAGTAGTAAAACTCATTATTCGGACACATAACAAATAAATAATATTCTTGAAATTAATTAATTAATACGAGAAATAAAAAATAATTATTTTACTTTTTTTTCCTTTATTAATTACAACTGAGACTGTGCTCATCTAGTAATTTATCTTTCAAATTTTTTACAAATTTTACATTTCTCAAACAATTCTCAATCCCAAAATTAATTAGATCTATTTAAAATACTAATTTTAATTTGGTATGTTATCTAGGTCAAGTGGCCTCGTTCTTTGAAGTCTTCCTTCAATGACAAGATGTCCATGTTCCTGGAGCCTTATTTCGTATTTGGCGGCATGCTTTTTTATTTCATCTTTGATGTATTCCATCTGTAAGTCCTTGTGAAGGTCTTTATTTCTTGTGTACCACGGAGCAATTACGATGCTACGGAGAACTTGTTTTGAAACGTCTGTATCATTTTATCGTTTGTTTGGTTAGTACATCCCCAGAGTTGAATATCGTAGTTCCATATCGGCTTCAGTACTTGCCGATATAGCAGCAGCTTGTTGTGAATTGTAAGCCCAGAGCCTCCCTCTATGAGCCAATTCATTTTTCTTAACTTAATGGTAAGTTCTTTTTTGTTTTTGACATGCTCTCTTCACTTGAGCTTGGCATTGGGGGTCATGCCAAGATATTTAGCTTTGTTTGCATATGGCAGCTGTCGTGAGTTAATTTCTATCGGTATATGGGAAACCTTTTGATATGTAAAGTTAATATGCGTGGATTTCGTATCATTAAGCTTGATTCTCCAGCGCTTAGTCTAGTTACAAACCGCATTGGTAGTCTTCTGGAGTTTGCTCGTTGCATCAGCGCTAAAACTTCCAATCGCCATGATTGCTGTGTCATCTGCAAAGGAGGCTATGGTTCCTTCATCTGTTGTTGGAATATCCCTTGAATATAATAAATACAAGAATTGGCCCTAAAACACTCCTCTGTGGGACACTGGTAGAGATTTTCTTTAGTTCGGAGTATTCATCCTCATATTTCACACGAAACTGTCTATTGGATATATAAGATCTTAGTATGTCATAGAGTTTCCTGGCAGATCTCTATGCAGCTTGAATTCTAGTCCACTGTGTGAACCACTAACGTTCTTTCAATTATGTTGGTGATTTTATGCACCTGTTCAATTGTGGAGTGCTTTTCTCTGAATCCAGTGATGTGGTGGAATAAATTGTCGCTCCTCATTTATTGGCCTTTAAGTCTTTTTAGTAGTAATTTTTCAAAGAGTTTTGACATAATTGGCAGCAGTGAAATTGATGATGATTACTCCTGCTACTTTCCCTTGCCACGGGACATATTTTAACTGAAAGCTTGCATTAATTATGTGTAATAGCTTACGAAATCTTTTATCTGGTAGAGCCTTGATTATTTGACAAGTAATTAAGTCATACCCTGGAGCTTCTTTAACATTCATGTTGCTTTTTCATCATCTAGTAGCTTGTGGATTGACATTATATTTTCATTTCTTGGTAGTGGTTGGAAGGTATTCTCGATATAACCTCCGCAAACAGATAAGTCTTCTCTTTAGGACCGCTTGCCCAGGTACCATCCTACATTTTAGGTGGAGGCAGTATTTTTTCATCGGTTAGGCTAACTAGATATCTGTTGATTGATGCATTTTTAACTTCTTTAAGAAGAGAATTGAGACTGTTACCAAAATTGTTAAGAATTGTTTTACTTTTCGGTGTTCTAGTTATTTGCAGGTTTTACATGCCCGTCGTTTTTCTCTTACCAACTCTCTAACTTCCATTGGGTACGCTATGTTAAGCTTCTTCTGATTGTTAAGAATGTTCTGTTGTTCTTGTTCTAATTCATCTTCCAACTGGTGAGAATTCCTTCTCAGTACCCGAAGATTGATTTTATTCTTCATTACTTCACGAAAGAGATCCCAGTTCGTTTTTGAATTTGTTAATCCTGGTGCACTCACCCTTTGATAACCGAGGAATGGTCCTTTACGAGAGATTTACTGTCTTCAATGTGAAGGTAGTTCTGGGATATACATCTTGCTACGTGAAATTCTATTAGGTCAGGTATCTTCGCTCCGTCACTGGACCAGTATGTTGTCGAGCCTTCAGCGTAAAATTCACATTTTGATGTTTCTCCTGCTTGAAGCCATTCTTTACCTTTCGACGTCGTGCGTCTAGATCTCCAATAGGTGTTTTTCGCATTAAAGTCACCTCCAATATTAAAACCACGTCCAAGCGATTTAAATAGTTTAAAGTAGTCCACCCTTTGTAAGTTATGCCGGGGAGGACAATATATTACAGAGACAGTATGCTGATGGCTTTCAAGTATTAAGAAATAGTCGATTTTTTCTGAATTTAAAAATATTTCTATTTCTCGAATACGTTGCATAATCCCACTTGCATTCCAGATTGCTATTTTGAAAGTTGCGTTCTTACTTAACATTTTTTGTTGGATTGCATTGCGGGGGTTGCATTTTCTTCAGTTGATCAAGTATCATGTTGTTCAGATTACTTTGGGCATCTAGTCGCTTTGTAATAGCTGCAATGCTGTTCATATTGTTTGCCATATTTTCGGAGCCCATATGTTTGGTTATGATCCCAAACCTTTCACTACCAGAGCAAATGATCTTCTTTGCCCTGTGTTGCTTTGGTTGTGGGTTTTAATCCATCTGATTTAATATTTCAAACCTTCGATTTTCGTGATTTTGCGATTGATTTCTTATTTTACCTCTTAACTTTTGTATTTGCTTAGCAATCTCACAGCCTCGAAAATTAGCCGGATGTTGCCCCTTACAATTTGTACACTTGGCTGGCACATCGCCCCCTATTGTACATACCTGGGTCATATGATTACCTGAGCATTTTAGACATCTTGGATCCCGGCCACAATATCTTTGGGTTGTGGTGTTCTCCTCATTGGTTCGATTTTCACCTTCATGTGAAGGATTCCTTTTATTCCATAAATGTTTTGAACATTCTCTTCGCTTATTTTACTAAAAATAATAATCATGTATAAATTTTAAATAACCCAGTTAGAGACAAGTAAAATTGAAAATAACCCACTTGATTGTTCTTTGTTTTCCATGTGTAAATCAAAACCTCCGATTATAAAGTTTTATAAATTCAGGTTGGTTAATTGTAACTATTTATTAAGATTTTCAATATTTTATTTGCCCACAAAATTCGACGCTAAATGGACTGATCCAACTACTTCACCATCACGAGTTTGTTGTCATTGCTAACTAATTCTTCAACTTCACCTCGATCACCAATTTGATACCAATTTAATTAATCCCAATTGGTGTAAACCAATTAATATTTCAGCTAGCCTGACATTAAAGGCGACTGTTCGAGTGCGAACTTTTGTGCGAATATTTAGAATCACACTTTTCCACCGATTTATTGAGCACAATGGAGCTCACAATTATATTTTTTTTTATGATTAGGTTGATCGTCTGCGAATATTTTTTCTTAAAGTTACAAAATTCTATCTTTTATGAGCGTAATTTGATTAGTGGAAATGTGTGATTCTAAATATCCGCACAAAAATTCGCACTCGAACAGTCGTCTTAATATTTTTAAAATGTGTTTCATTATTTTGAAGGGCATGTGTGTTTGTGTATTGGACTATTCGAATAGTTAATCGGTGAAATATTCCCTTAAATATTCTCCTGGGCAATTTTCATTACAAACATAATGTTCAAAAATCATATAATCATTTAATTGCACTTGTTGTGTTGGATTAAACGTTGCGGTTGGTCGATAATCTCGATATCGATGTTTGGTAATATCTAAATATAAAAAATTTAATTTATGCTGGTTATGTAATTTACACAACTTTTTACAGGGTGTGTAACGAAATCTTGGTTTTCAAAATCCCGGTTTGACAAAACCCCGGTATTTTATACATCCCGGTTTTCAAAGTCCAGGTTTTTAAAATCCTGGTTTTCAAATTTCCGGTTCTCAAAATATCAGTTTTGTATAAAAAAAATCCCGATTTTTATTAAATCCCGGTTTGAATTTTTAAAATTTGACATGTGGGAAAATGGGACTCCTAAACGATTTTTTGACAAAATTCAAAAATGAGTTTGCTAAAGTTCTAGAAAATGGCTATAATATGGAATGAATTTGGCCATTTCTTAAGAGATTGGAAATTGATTTCTGAAATGATATTTTGATAAAGTTCTGAAATGTGGCCAGCTCTATGGAACTAGGCCATTTTTTAACCGTTTTAGACCGATGTGAAGTTTTTGGACAAAAGTTTTTGGACAAAAATTTACGCGAGTGTTCTTTGTGAAGTTTTTGGACAAATTTTTATTTCTTGGACAAAATTTTTTATAAGTGTGCAATTTTGTGTATTTATTTTATATTAAAATCGAAACAATATTGATAATAAATATTGATAAAACAAAAGAAATTGTTTAACATTAAAAAATCTAAAATGCTCATTAGTATAAATTTTTCAATAAATCACGTACCATACTGTATAAAATGATACACCAAATAACAAAAATCTCAGAAATTGGCTCGCATAGTGACTAAATACGTTCAAAAGGGGATTCTTTGAGCTATTTAAATCAGTTAACCCCATCTCGAAATGATGAACTAGGCTCATGTATTGAATTTTTAAAGTTTTACCAATATAGCAAGTCTGCGTGTCCACGGATGTTCTACTGCTCTAAGCCAAATAGAAAAAATCTCAGAGATTGGCTCGCATAGTGACTATATACGTTCGAAAGGGGATACTTTGAGCTATTTAAATCAGTTAACCCCATCTCGAAATGATGAACTAGGCTCATGTATTGAATTTTTAAAGTTTTACCAATATAGCGAGTCTGTGTGTCCACGGATGTTCTACTATTCTAAGCCAAATAGCAAAAATCTCAGAGATTAGCTCACACAGTGACTGTATACGTTCGAAAGGGGATACTTTGAGCTATTTAAATCAGTTAACCCCATCTCAGCGCAGACTTGCTATATTGGTAAAACTTTAAAAATTCAATACATGAGCCTAGTTCAACAGTTCCAGATGGGGTTAACTGATTTAAATAGCTCAAAGTATCCCCTTTCGCACGTATATAGTCACTATGCGAGCCAATCTCTGAGATTTTTGTTATTTGGTGTATCATTTTATACAGTATGGTACGTGATTTATTGAAAAATTTATACTAATGAGCATTTTAGATTTTTTAATGTTAAACAATTTCTTTTGTTTTATCAATATTTATTATCAATATTGTTTCGATTTTAATATAAAATAAATACAATGTTAAAATTGCACACTTACAAAAAATTTTGTCCAAGTTATAAAAATGTGTCCAAAAACTTCACAAAGAACTCTCGCGTAAATTTTTGTCCAAAAACTTTTGTCCAAAAACTTCACACCGGTCCGTTTTAGTTGAAATTCGACATGGATGGTCCTTAATGGAATTTAAAAAATACGTTTTTGATAAAGTTCTGGAATAAGGCGGATAGGGATGAAACCTGACCATTTCTTAACCAATTATGTCGAAAATCGGCATGTGCGATCTAAATGGGATTTTAAAATGATGTGTGATAAAGTTCTGAAATATTGTCATTAGGAATGGAACTAGGCCATTTCTTGCGTCTTTTGATTTTTAAAATGATTGGTAAATGATTTTTTTAAAGCTGTGGAATAGAGTGGTCAATAGAGATGGAATTTAGCCATTTGTTAACCGATTATATTTAAATTTGACACGATCTAAATGGGATTATTAAATGATTTAGTGATAAAGCTCTACGTATCTGGACAAAAAAGGCGACATATTTCAGAACTTAGTCAGAAAGTGATTTTAGAATTTTTTTTCCATCACGGCGAAATTTATCATAATCTGTAAAGAAATAACCAAGTTTTGTCGCTAATGGCCATATTCTACTGCTTTAGCAAAAAATCATTTTAGAATCCTATTTAGACCTTATTTGTAGAGTTTTACATAATCAGTAAAGAACAGGTTAAGTTTCATCCCTATCGACCGTATTCTAGAACTGTATCAAAAAATCAGTTTTGAATTCGAATCATTCACTTAGAATAAAACATGTTTTTGAGCCCCGCTCTGCTGGAATTTGTTTCTAAAGGCCCTCGGAGGGCTAAGCGGAGGAGGAGGAGCAATGCGACGGCTGAATGTCAAAGGACCGAATGTCGAAGGGCCGAATGTCTCGAAGGGCCGCATGTGTTGAAGGGCGAAATGTGTCAAAAGGGTTATTTTTCGTTTTAAGGAATGTTTGTTAATTTTTTTATCAAATATTATTAATTTGCTTGATAAAATTTTCCTTCACCAAAGTGTATCACTGACTGGATACGTGGAATTTTGACATTCGGCTATTCGAAAACAAATAGCAGAGTTACAAAAGTCGAAAAGAAATAAAACATTATTAAATGTTAAACAATATTTCAAAAAACACTTATTACATATTTTATTTATAGGGTTTTCCAATAAAAATGATATGATTTTTAAGTGACATTTCGGCCATTTGTAATATATCATGATCTGTCATTTTTTGTTTCATTGTATACAGTAATGTTTACAATTTCATCATGGTGAGATATACGCAAAAACAACGTTTAAAAATTATTCAGTTTTATTATCAAAATAATCGTTCTCCAGAATACAATTGCAACTTTTCGTGCGCTTTTGCCATTTTATAGTCGTAATAATCGTCCAAGTGTGCTCGCTATTCGTCGAATTGTTGAAAATTTTGAGCGTACATTTTCTTAACATAATGTTCAAGTGCCAATAAGACAAAGAAACGCTCGAAGTAATGCAAATATTGCTGCCGTTCAGGCTCTTGACAACATTTGGTTCCAACAAGACGGGCACGTAACCCCCACAGAGCAAGTACAACAATTGAATTATTGCGAGAAAAGTTTGGAGATTCGATTATTTCAAGAAATTGTGATATTGAATGGCCTCCAAGAAGTTGTGATTTAACACCATTAGATTATTTCTTGTGAGGTTATTTGAAGTCATTGGTCTTTAGCTAAAACCAAACTCCCTTCAAGCTCTACAAGTCAATATTGAACGTGCTATTCATGACATGCGACTTGATTTAGTGGAAAAAGTGCTCGAAAATTGGGTTTATCGAATTCATTCCTGCAGAAGAAGTCGTGGAGGCCATTTGAATGACGTTTTATTCAGAACTTAATTGTATCGATTGTACTTCACATCAAATACAAAAGGCTGCGGTCCAATTCGTGACTTATTTGTGGGGAGACTATTATTTGAAAGTCTACAATAAGTCTTCTGTCGAATAGACTTAATGGAAACTTGTTAGAATTATTTTGATGAGTTACCAGCTTGGGCGCAAGCCTCGCATAAAAGTCAAACAAGTCTACAATAAGTCTAGCCTACTGAAGGTTTATTGTAGACTTTCAAATAAGTCAGTGTCCACAAAATAAGTCACGAATTGGACCGCAGCCAAAACATTTCAATTTCCTTAAAAATTAGTGTGTTTTTTTAAGAAATCATATCACTCTTATTGGAAAACCCTTTACTTTCCATTTTATAAGGACGGTGTTCTCAGAAGAACAGTCTAATAGTCAGCCCAAGTTTTCTGTTTTTCTGATCTGATGTCAAAGCAATTTTTTTTTTCAAATAATTTGTAAATCATCAAAACCTTAGTTTACTGCTTATTAAAACCCTGATTTATATTATCCGTGCCTTTCAGTTCCTACACATATAGTGTCAGACGACTTCCTGAATTAAAAAAGCTGAAATTAAAAAGGTAGACTTAAGAATGTGTTTTTATATGAAAAAATGGGACCATTTTTAAGTCATACTTTTAACAAATTTTCTGACTTAAAGGTGTTTTACAAAAACAAATTTCAAAATAACACAAGAATGGCATATTTTATGTCATTTTACAAATATGTACATTTTTTAATTCATTTTCAAAATGACTTAAATTGATTGATTGATTGATTGATTGATTAGAATGTACGGCCAAGACTAAGCAGGGATCCCGGATACGCCGGGCCTACCGTACACCCCTTTTACATATAACAAGATGGAGGGAGAGGAAAGGTTGTTAGATATGGCAGACTTGACCCGGTTACAGACACCTAAGTAGTCAATAGTTAGTAAAAAGTTTGGCACAAGACAGCACAATTATTTTTGGTTTTTTGGTATAAAAGTTCAGCAATCAGCATCCTGAAAAAAATTAAATATTTAATTAAGTACCCATATATATATTGGTACATTTCCTGCAATAAAACTTTATTATTATGAGTTAAACTTTCAATAAACTAAATAGTTCAATTGTCCATAAAAAAAATAAAGCTGGTTGACTTAAAAATTATTTGTTTGTTATTAAATGAAATTTTTAAAAATTAATAAAAAGTTTTTTGATTTTAATAAAATATTTTGTAAAATTGTTTAAAAAATACCTTTTAAATTTAAAGAAAATACATATTTATTTGACGAGAATAATAAATATTAAAAGATATTATATGCATTTAAAAACCGTTTGTTTGATAATAATGGAGCCCTATTTTACGTTTTTATAAACAATTATTAAGTCCCGTTGTTCATTTTTTTTTTTTTTTAATACAAGAAAATTCGTGTCGCAAATTTAATCAAAGTGTTCTCGTCCGCATGATATGTTAGATTTTATTAAATTTAATTTTTGTGCAATATCAAATTTAATAGTTAATTTAGTTATTTGAATGCACGTGATACGATAAGTTAAAAAAAAATAAATGCAGGTATATTTAATTCATAAAATAAAAAAGTATTTTTGTTTTTAGGAAATTTAATAACGATTAAAGAGCAAGAGGAGCCGAGCGTAGTAAATCTCATGACATAAGCCGTGTTTCGTTAACATCGTGGGAGTTCTTAGGAATCATTCTCTCGAGCACTAACATGAATTTTTGGATTATTCTATTTATCAAAAATTTGATTGTGTAATTAGTTGTGACATTTATTAAAAAAACTATTGTGAAATTAAAATAAATCTTTTAAAAATTGAAAATATATTAGTTTGCCAAAAAATATATGTAAATTTTTTCCCCCAGTAGGTGATCGGAAATTTTCTGTTCTTAGGATCTGTACAGTATAACGAAAATTCGCATGTGGAGAAACCTCGTTATTTAGTATTACTAAGACAACTTTGTTGCTCTGTCTAAATTTTTTTCGTGAAATTTTGTGTATAATTATTTACAGTTATACTCGTATTTGCAAAGTATTTAATTTCCCATCTAATAATAAATTTTCTTAGTTTTTATTTAATTTACCGTTCTTATTTAAGTAGCTGTCTGCGAACTGTGGGTGTGTGGGCTATATGGGTTGTCAACGAACTGGTTATGCCGGTTAAATGGGCTTGTCGTCCAAAATTTTTACTGGTGTAGTTGACAATCCGCCATCTGGCCGGTTGGCGATGATGACAACGTCATGAAAAAATCATTGAATTGATGTTAGTGTCAGGCATTCGCAATTTTACTTTTATATGGTAAAATAATCCGATTTAAAGGATTTCTTGCCAGGCAATTTAGTTTTGATTTTATTTACTTGATTAAGTACAATATTTTACAATCAACCTCAAATCAATCATTGTTTCCAAATTAGGAGATCCCAGTTAATTTAGGCGGAAATCGGTTCACCGCAAGTGAGTGCTTCCATAGGAGCTTTCGCGGGCTTTGCCAAATACATATTTGGTAAAGTATATATTGTAGCATATAAGAAAAAATATTGTAGGTAGATTAAGTTTCAAACAAAATTTGAAAATGTTGTTTTTTAAAATTTGGCATCCCAGTCCAGGCGGATTGACTATTCGGAATCAAACGCCATACTAAAGTTTTTTCCATAAATTAGGAGATTCATGCGAAATGTTGTGAGCATTTGAATACTGGAAGTTGTAGCTTCCGTATGAGCTTTTTTAATTTGTGCAATGAAGATTATTTATTTAAAAAGGGTTGACAAGTTGGTTTTCCGAAATTTGAGAAGGAACAATGAATTTTATTATACAAGGCAGTTTTTATCAAAAAGCCGGTAGGTTCAATTTTTCGATTTAGAAATAAAGAGTATTCGAGATCTATGTACTTTTGCCGTAAAAAAAATTAGGGTTTTGGCAACAACATATTCACCTCTCCATTTTTTATTGTAATTATAAATAGCAAATTAGCACCGTCAATATCTAGGGCGAGATCATGATGTCGGACTGGAAAAATCGATTGTTTCAAAATATTTCGATGAACAAAGATGAAAAAGTTAGAGAAATAGTCAAAGTTGGCTTAGATATTTTCTATGAAAACACAACAAACAAAAGTTTGGAACAATTATATTAGATTTTTGAAAATATAAATTTTTGAAAATTTTAATAAAAAAAAAATTAATTAAAATTTTCAAAAATTTAATTTTTACAATACATAGTGTTTATTAAGTGTATGTGTGTTTCGCCAAGTGCCTAAGGCAAATAATCGGTTTAATTTTTCCGGTCGTATTTCATGATTCCACCCCTAATTTCGTATTGTACATCTATAGTAGGTATAGTGTTTTCCAGAGTGATATGATTTCTTTAAAAAAAAGGAAATCAAGTCAAGGAAATTGAAATGTTTTTTATTTAATGTGAAGTACAATCGATACAATTAAGTTCTGAATAAAACATCATTCAAATGGCCTCCACGACTTCTTCTGCAGGAACGAATTCGATGAACCCAATTTTCGAGCACTTTTTCCACTTAATCAAGTCGTATGTCATGAATAGCACGTTCAATATTGACTTGTAAAGCTTGAAGAGAGTTTGGTTTATTGCTAAAGACCAATGACTTCAAATAACCCCACAAGAAATAGTCTAATGGTGTTAAATCACAACTTCTTGGAGGCCATTCAATATCACAATTTCTTGAAATAATCGAATCTCCAAACTTTTCTCGCAATAATTCAATTGTTGCACTTGCTGTGTGGCTCGTAGCTCCGTCTTGTTGGAACCAAATGTTGTCAAGATCAACTTCTTCCAAATCCATCATTTCTTCCATTGACAGTAACGGTGTTACCAGCCTCATTTCGAAAAAAATACGGACCGATGATTCCACCAGACCAAAAACCACACCAAACTGTCAATTTAGGTGAATGTAATGGTTTTTCATGAATAATTTGTGGATTTTCTTCGCACCAGAATCGACAGTTTTGTTTATTTACTGCACCACTCAAATGAAAGTGAGCCTCATCGGAGAAGATGATTTTCTTTAAAAACGACGTTTACGGTTGTCCAATGGCTTCAGTTCATGAGTGAGAACAATTTTATACGGATGCAAACCCAAATCCTTTCTCAAAATCCACTAGGTTGTGGTTTGATACAGCCCAATTCTAGAGAACGTATTGGAACCGACAAATTGCGGTCTTCAGCAACGGTACAATATTTGCGTAACTTCGAGCGTTTCTCTCTCTCTCTCTCACTCTCTCTCTCTCTCTCTCTCTCTCTCTCTCTCTCTCTCTCTCGACGTTTCTCATAGTGCTCGAAGATATTTGCGCAATAGCCTTCGGCACTGCCCTCCTCATCAAACTTAATGACTCGATATCTTTGTTCAGGCTTTCGAGTGTTTATTCGAGTGTGTTTATTTTCCAAGATCTTGGTGGAAGTATGGACGCTCGCGTGATGTTTGCCAATACCATAGCGCAGCACTAAATACCTGCGTAGCCTGTTGTGAAGACTTCTTGCATTCCTTGATGCCATGATGCTTTCAATATTCGACCAGTTTCAATAATTGGCATGTATTGACATATTTGTTGCTGATCTGCATGCTCTTCTGATAGTTCTGGCTCAGCTTGTCTAACAATGTCGTGTCCATTTATCACAGCATTTTGTATAGCGGATTATTTTGAATCAGCCATCGCAATACACTGATAATTCTGTCACGACACACTGAGAACTCGCGCGTTATGTCGAGGTTCTCCAAACTCTCAGTGGCAACCGCACTATACCAGCATTGCTCGAAGATCTGGGCAACATTGCTGGAAGTTTCTCAGTTAGTGCAAAGTTTAAGATTTTACTATTTTTATGATTGAACCATGTATTGTCAACTCTTAAATGCATGTTTGCAAAATTTCATAGCTCTAGGTAAATGGGAAGTAAGTGAAAAATCGTTTGCAAGATTCCACTCTCACAGACAGACATGATGTGAAGTTAAATACAAGGTTATAAAAATATCGATTTTACCAACTTTAATAATTTATTACACCAGACCGCCACCAGATATTCAGTCAAATGATACTCCATTAACTTCGTGGAGGGCAGGCCACCAGGTGTGTAATACATTTTTTTGTGTCAGGTTACACGGGATTTGCTCTCCGCGAGATTCATGGAGTAACATTAATATATCTGCTGGCGGTCTGCTGTAATAAATTATTAAAAGTGGTAAAATCGATGTTTTTTGTTATATATAATCATTTGGGGTGAGAAATTTGCCCTTAGTCAAGTTATAGGGTTGATCTTGAACTAATTAATCAATGTAATCAGTTCTTGTCCAAGATCCATCCACATACCACAGCTACATCAAAAGTTACAATTTTGGCGGTGTATAGGTTTAATTATAATCTAAACCGACCACTCGTTCCTCGAGAACGGTAACTGTAATAAAATCGATATTTGTTGTAACAAAATTGTAATAAATGTGTAACAAATTATAGTATAGGTTTCATTGACTATTTTGGTCTCTGGCTAACCAGAGCACTTAAAGTGTTCGTACACTAAAAGTAAGTACTCGTATGTATAGCCTTTATGGATTCTATATAGTTGATGTTTCGCTGTCTAAATATGAACTAATGGCCTGAATATAATTTCTATTCTGTAGAAACCTGTCTATTCCATGTTTTTTAATCGGAAGTATACCGACCGTAAAAGCCACTTTACTTTATAGTTGTAGCCAGTAAGGTTATCCTCTATTTTGTGTAACTTGAGGGTGGATATTTGCAGACAAAATACCATTTCTAATATCTATCTCCGATAGTATTTCCCACTTAGGCCGAAATTCCGCGTGGTGTATCTTCACCCACACATTTATCTGTTAACCAACAACATTCTGATGGATTGGTTGATTGATTACAATGTACGGCCAACACTGAGCGGGGGTCTCGGATACGCCGGGCCTACCGTACATCCTTTTACATATAACAAGATGGAGGGATCGGAAAGGATATTATGTAAAGCATCAGTTTGATAACTTTTTCATAAGGAAACCACCAACCTAGCGAACAAATTTTTTTTTTTTTCAAAATATTTTTCACAGTTTCTGTAAGGAAAAACTCATAAGTTTTCTGTTGGGGATGCGCTGTAGTATTACCTTCAAATGTTGTTGGTATAGGAATGCTATTGGTAACAACATAAATATGCGAAACCTCTGTTTCAGAAAACGGCAATTTTTTCGAGTTATTCGCTCTCGAAATCTTTATATGTAACTTTACGTCATAATTTGATGCTGTAAACTTGTAGAACGAAACTTAAGCCTGAGCCAGCGAACACTTGAAAGCCCATGTTGCGCGAGGGGAGTGGCACGGTCACTAAAATTTTAGGAGGCAGTAGTTTATTTCTGACGAGAAGCCTATAAAATTTTGGCGGTCGCACCGCTACCCCAAGTGGCACAATCGGAGTGCAACCCAAACTTTTAGGTGCTTGCTGCTTGAGGCTTTACGTGTCAGAGCTAACATTTTTTCGCTATGCTTGGAATGTGAATGATCCATTTCACGCATTGTACATATTTGAATTCATGCGAAGAGTCGCTTTAGGAAGGAATTACACTACAAATGATCTTTGTCAAAGGAGTTTTATAAAGTATTTGAATCATTTTTTTTTAAACAATTTCGATCAAATAATTTTTGAAAATTACACTACATAGAAAATTTTATCAAAATTTTACTCAAACTTCAGTAAAAATCAACACCGAACAGTATGTTCAGCAACATTAAGCAATTTTATTATTATAACGTTAATAAAAATAAAAAAGAAACAGAAAAAAAGAATCTGGGTGAAACTCTGAGTATCGAGATGGGATTCAAAAGGTGTCCATCAAAATTTATTAAAGGAGCCGCAGACCCGAGGACATGACCACGTAAAATATTTAAGAAAGGATGACAATTCATTTAATTTTATTTTCCACAACATTTCGCAGTTAACTAAACGAAATTCAATAAGTATGGAGGACAGACTAATGGAATGGCCACACTTCGCTTTGTAGCAAAATCCATTTGCCTCGTATTCTTGAATTAATATTTTTGTAGTTTTGCCGTCCAAAAATTTTTTATAAAACACCTTTGTCAAAGATCTTTTATTTTGTAATTCCGTCCTTATTGCTGTTAATTTTAAATTAATTTAATAATTTGTAATACAGTAAACCCTCGATTTAACGGACGCTCGACCTAACAGACCTCGATTTAACAGACGCTCTTTAACAGATCCCATCACAATCATTAAGAATTGATCGAGTTCCGTTCCAGGCGGCCTAATTCCAGAACTTCTTCCAAAAATCATTTAAGAATCCCATGATCGAGTTCCGTCCCAGGTGGCCATATTCCAGAAATTCATTCAAAAATAATTTAAGAATCCCATTGACATCCAACACACCCTATTCCAACAGAATCAGCAAAGAAATGTCTGAGTTCCTTCCCAGATGGCCATATCCCAGAACTTCTTCCAAAAACCGTTTATGAATCTCATTTCCGTCCAACAAACAAAATCCCTTTCGGATTTAACAGACTCCCCAATTAGTCCGTTAAATCGAGGTTTTACTGTATTGCTATCGTCTTAAGTTATTTTTTTGTATAGAGCGAATAATTTAATTAATTAAAGTATAGCAAAATGATTCGCCAGAGCTAATATTATGTGGAAATAATTTATATTTTCCGATAAAACTTAGTTAAATTCGATTGAAACACTTACTCGTAGTATGGTGCTACCAAGTGTACAACTTTATCATAATATTTCTATCGCTATGTTGCTCTGCGTCACAACATCAAGATGAACCAGCAGACGGCGATGCTGTTCCACAGCATCGAATCATTGCTCACCGCCCTGTAAAGGCAAATTGGCAATTTCCTTATCAAGCTGCATTAATATTGCATAAAGTTGATACAGTCAAACTCGGATTTTGCAGTGGTGCTCTCATAACCACTACCTTTGTACTAACCGCTGCACATTGTTTGTTACAAAAGTACGTACGCAACGTTTTTTTTTATTATTATTAATTGTCCTAAACTTCTAGAACTTCGATCGAAGTAGCACTTGGTGTTCCATTCATGGATCATATCAACCGAAGTTGTTATTATCTCGAAACAAAAAAATTTCGACCACATCCAGAGTTCAAAGATTTTGGTCACAATGACGTTGGTCTGGTTCAGTTACCCAAATCGGTTGAACTTAACAATAGAGTGTCAACTATAAAATTACCGACATTTTCCAATGAAACCCGTTATTATTATGGTGAAACAGCAATAATGAGCGGTTGGGTCAAAAGTGTTTTACAAAATCTTGATAATAAGTTGAATTATATGAAGGTAACGATACAAACAGAGGATGAATGCCGTTTCTCCATTACACCAAAGAAAATGATATGTGGCATAGGAGAAGACACCGATCGTACATGTAAGGGTGATTCAGGTGCTCCACTCGTAATAAAAGATTTAGAACAGACATTTACACTAATTGGAGTTGCTTCATTTGGCGATAAGAAATGTAGGCTTGGATTTCCAACTGTTTACGCCAGGGTAGAAAATTATTTAAAGTGGATTGCACTATATTCGGATTATAAACTTTAAATGTAATGATTTTTAAATTAAAAACATATTTTCATGAATTTTGGTTTAAATTTAGTTATTTATAATGTTCATCGTCAGTGCATTTTACTATTTACAGATGTTTTAGATCCGAAATATTTCAAAGAGAGTCTGACGTGTAAATTTTACTCGTGCCAAATATACTCGTGCTTACCAAAAAATTTAGGTTTTTTTAGGTTAGGATAAATTTATTTTAGAAATTGAAGGCAATAAAACAAAAATTTTGTGAACATATTTGTTGTAGATTGTTCTGAGTTTAAAAATTCAAGGAAGATAAAATTATTCATACTCAGGAATTGAATATGCAAACATAGAGCCTTCTTCGCTGCAAGACATAATCGAGGTCACCTTTTAGATGGAATTTGGATGCCTGTACGGTGGCTTCCCATAATCCACCGAATATGTAGGAGCCGCACGGGGAATAAAATACCATTGTATTTTTTTGTCTATGCACCAACTGATTACATTTGCTTTTGTTGCTTGGTTTAGGTACTCCGCGTAAAATCCAGATAGTTGCCGTTTTGCCCCTACAAGATTTGCGCCGTTGTCACGCAAAATCGCTTTAAGGCTGCTAGGAAACAGTTTGTAAGTGGTTTGTCTAGCGGTGGGGATTACTCGGCAAGGTGGCAATTGACCCATGACACATTGATGAATTGCGATCTCTTTTGATGCGTCTTATTAGATTTCTGGCTCGAAGAATTAACAATCTTTGGGCGATGATGCAGGTGCTTAATGTGCTGGCAATATAAGGGGATGCTTATTATCATATGCTAAATTTGCGTGCTCCAGTCTTCCTCCAACTCGCATTAGCCCGTGGCCGTCCAAAAATGAAAAAAAGAAATTAAATTAGAATTTAATGGAAGTGGTATTGATTTTTTTTTTGGTATAATTTCGTTTCCAGTTCCTGGATATCTCGGAATATTACAAACTCCGCCTTCTGTATCTCAGACACCCATTTTCAAAATGACTTAAAAAAGGCATATTTCATTTCACTTTATAAACATAAAATTTACATTTGTTTTTTTAATACGCATAAAAATGCATGCGTAATTTCACGTTTTTAAGAAAATGGTTTCTTGTTTTTCTTGTTACAGTTTTTTGTTGTATTGCAGAGAAAGATAAAAAACATGTGTTTCATAAATTTCATTTGTGAAGTAGTTATGAAATAAAATATGCATTTTTTAATTCATTTTGAAATTTGCAATTGTTTTTTGAACATTTTCACTAATGAATGCATTAGTTGAAAATTTTTAATTTTCATTTTACAGTAAAATTCCGATAATATGACATCCAATTAACCGGAACACTCGGTTAACCGGAATTTTAATTTTTATTGCTTTTGCCTGTTTTTTTGTCTTTCATGTGCATTTGTTAATTTATTTTGAATTTTGCAATTGTTTCTTGCACATTTTCATTAATGAAAGCATTAGTTGAAAATTTTGAATGACTTTAATTTTCGTATTACAGTAAAATCTCAATTATCTGGCATCCAATTAACCCGAACACTCAGTTAGCCGGAATTTTAACTTTTCGAATAGTTTTTTGCTTTTTTCTTTTTCAGAAGGGATATTATTTTTTTTATTATTCATTTCATTTACATATTATGTACGAGTACACCCATACGAGTTCCCAATATTTAATAATACATATATTCAATATTTCCCTAACCCTAATTGAGGTACGAATTTAAACATTCAATTCAAATAAAATAATGCATAAAACTGAAAAAAATTAAAAAAAAAAGTATATTTTCTGTGAATCCCGGAATAATAAAAAAGATAATATCCCTTGTGAAAAAGAAAGAAGTAAAAGAACATCCTAAACGCTAAAATTCCGGTTAGCTGAGTGTTCCGGCAATTGGATGCAGGACAATCGGGCTTTTACTGTAATATGAAAATTAAAGCCATTCAAAATTTTCAACTAATGCTTTCATTAATGAAAAGGTGCAAAAAAAATGCAAATTTCAAAATGAATTAAAAAACGCATATGAAAAAGAAAAAGCAAAAAAAAAATCGTAAAAATATAAATTCCAGTTAGCTGAGTGTTCCGGTTAATTGGATGCCGGATAATCGGCTTTTACTGTAATATGAAAACTAAAACCATTCAAAATTTTCAACTAATGCTTTCATTAATGAAAATGTGCAAGAAACAATTGCAAATTTCAAAAGAATTAAAAAATGCATATGAAAGAAAAAAGAAAGAGAAAAAAGCAAAAGAGAAATCGTAAAAATTAAAATTCCGGTTAACTGAGTGTTCCGATTAATTGGATGCCAGATAATCGGAATTTTACTGTAAAATGAAAATTAAAAATTTTCAACTATTGCTTTCATTAATGAAAATGTGCAAAAAAATGCAAAAATATTTCTAAAAATTAAAATTCCGGTTAACTAAATGTTCAGGTTAATTGGATGCCAGATAATCGGGATTTTACTGTTATACATTTTAACGTTTTATTTCGATCTTAAATGCACATATTATTTCATTTTCAAAATGACTTTAAAATACACATTTTATGTCATTTATAGACACACTTCTTAAACCATTTTCAAAGTGACTTATGGTATGCATTAATAAAGTCAGCTTTTTTTATTTCATTTTCATTACAGATTTTAAGTCATTTTTAAAATGAAATAAAAACGCTGGTTTTAAGTCCGAAAAAACACCATTTTTAAGTCAGCCTTTTTTAATTCAGGGAGCCGTGTCAGATCAATACGTTTCAATTTATACATTTTCCTCGTATGCTTATCGTATCAGGCAAGATATCTTATTTTTATGTTCAAATATTATTAGTCCGGTTGGCCCGAATTAATAAAAAATATTTTTTTCAAAATCAAGACTTTAGAACTAGAAGAAAAAAAAAACTGGGATTTTGCAAACTGGGGTTTTGAAACCGAGATTTTGAAAACCGGAATTTCGTAGTACACCCCTTTTTACAAGTAAAAAAATATTTTTTGATGACTCGCGCTATATTTGGTCTTACATATCTATGAAAATCGACCACGTGTAATCTTAAAACGGACCTTAGGTACACCATATTTATATACTTATTCGAAATGTTTGCAGTTTTTTTTAATGTGTGACACAACAACCATAACAACACCTGAGGATGATATATGAAAAACCTTTTCGAAGGATAAACCAAAATTAACATTAACAGTGTGAAACAGATGTTATTGATGTCTCCTTTTGGAAATATTTCAAGTACATTACAATCACATATTTATTTTCTGTCGTCTCTGGATAAACCAATAATAAAAACCAAATTCAGATAATTTATCCATTTCCTGTTTTTTATTCCGTGAATCGATAATAACAAAAGGAATTTCCTTTTACACATATAAAATAAATAAACAAAGGGATCAATTTGCACCAAAAGCATTTAAGGTAAAACCCATATAAATATATGACTTTGTTCGGAAAAACATTTCGTCATTTATTTGATGAACCTCGTAAGCAATTTTATTTATACAGTTTTGACTATATTTTGTACTTAATATAATTATATGGAAATAGGTTTTTTTTAAAAACGTCCAGTTACTAATAAACCCAGCAAGCAATAATATGAAACGTTTAATCTAAAATCTCTTATGCAATACGTTTTCAAAGCAGCAGCAAATAAAAATCAACAAGTCGGTAAAACACGATTTACCTTTACATTACTTATTTATTATATAAATCTTAGCTTGATCTTTCATTTATTTTACCGCCTGCATACAATTGTTTTATGATGGCGCCTATTTATGTTTTGGATTTTACAACCTTATTATTTATAGTTTTACTTTTTACAACCAAAACCAAGGTAATGCGAGTTGTTATACGACAGAAAACAATAAAATTGAAATAAACCGCGCGGAATAAACAAAATCTGTTAACCATACGAATAAAAAACTGTCCTCGTATATTTTTACATCGGTTTATTCTTCCGATTTTAATAAATTCCATTGTTTTTCCAAACAACCAGGAGGAAAAAAATATGTTTGGGAAAATTTATATTTTTTTTTTCAGATGTAAACCAGATGATTGTATGTTTTATTTTAATATAATAGCGATATAGATTGGGATTTCTATAGAATTTGTTTAGTAACGTTTAAAGGTGATGGTTTATATATCCGAACCGAATACATAATTTTTGCAGATGCCTTGTAGAGAGACATGCAAATTTCCGGTTCCATATAATCCATACCATAGAGTCGAGTCGTTACACTCATAAAACAAATCAATTATTTTATGAATGTACGTAGTATTTTATGACGTTATCGTAATTTTAACTCAATTTGCTTAGACTTATGGCGAAAGCAGTACGTAATTTACGTTTTGTGCCGAAAAATACCTTTTTTTACTAATTCTTGGAAATTTTGTTTCTCAGACACAAAGTACATAATTTTTTATTATGTATTTACCACTAATCAATAATGAAATTCAAATATTTAGTTTTTGCGCAAAGCACACATTTCTTGATACACTTTGTGTCCAGAGGTTTTGCTTAATATTGGTTTTTCGCACTCTGTGAATTTATGTAGAAAATTTTCTATATTTGAAACACTACTTCGCTACGAACGAAACTTGAATAGGCCAACACTATTTGTTTTATTTTGTTAAAAATTTAAATTTGTTAAATTCGGCAAAAATAATTTATTTATGTGTCACATGAATAGAGCAAGTTTAGAAATTTGAAATAAAAAATTTGATTTATTTTAATTTAACAAAATATATTTTTTTTAATATAGTATGTGGTGCCTACCACAATATACAATTTTCACTATCACTTCCAAACGTTTTCCAAACATAATGAACGATAAAAAAAACTTGGGGCGGTATGTTGTACCATCATTTCGAATCGAAATCGAAAAAAGTCGAATCGAAAAAGTGAAAGTTGTATCATTTTTGCTTGTCGAAAATGATACAACATACCGCCATTGACCCGTGGCGAGCTGCAGCTATCGGGGGGGTCACAGGTGGTGGATCGTGAACGGCCTATCGATAGGTAGGTTAGCGGTGAATTAAATAAGCCGTCCCCAACCGCAGCTCTGCTGGAAGGAGAGTCTCAGAGAACGGGGGAGTGGTTAACCTCTGTTCACTAAATTCTGAGTGCCTATGATACCCAGTAGGGAAAGGCGAACTGATGGCGCCATAAAACCATCGACCACAACCACGGTGAACTGAGCGTCACGCCTCCTTGCGCTTCCGGGCTTCCAGGTAGTGAATGGGGAACCCTATAAACGGGTATCCCATGAATGAAGTGGGTCCCATTTGTTTGGGATATCCATATGAATGGTGAATGAGTGAGTGAATGTGGGAGGAGGTTGGGGTGCGGCGGACGGGGTGCTCGGTAAGCCAATGGGCTGGATTAAGGTGTTACGCGACCCGTGGTGATGATCGACTAGACTGGGGGCCCATTTAACAAAGCCCAGTCGTGAACGGAGCCCTCTGGATACCTGGCGACCTCCAGTTGTATTTAGCCTTATCTGCGTATACGGATCTCTGCGCAGGTGGACGTATTTCTCCGATACTCGTGGGAATAAATGGAAGATTTTAAAAAAAATAGTAAAAAGAAGGGGACCGGTACCCACCAAAAACCGGAAAGTACTATAGAGGGGAGTAACTCTAACCAGAAAGGTGCGGTTCCCTCACGGGGAGGGGGACCGAAAGAGATCCCCCCAGCAAAGCGACGGTACAGAGAGAGACGGTCGGCGTTTAGAATTCTGGAGAAACTGGCTGCGACCCCTGAGGGGCAGCTTACAGTTGCGCAGAAGGAATCTGTAGCATGGGCTAAGAAAACTGTCGCCTGCAATAGCTCGGAGAGGGTCCTTGTGTATAAAAGACAGAGGTCCCAGGATGAGCTTGAAGCAGAAGGCAGTAAGCGGGCCAAAGTGCAAGCAGACATGACGTCGGGGGCTCCTAAGGAGCAGAAACTGAAATTATTCAGTGAAACCCTGAAGGAGCACGTGCTGGTGCTAGCCGTCATTGACAAAGGTCAGGAAGATGGGAGCATCACATCGGAAAAGTGGAGGATAGTGTATAATGCACTAAATTCCATTTTCTTGAGGATCCTGAGAGAAAATCCGGGATCCCCCCCGTCCTGCAGAGATGCGGGATGGCACCAAGGGTGCGTTAAGCTAACTGCGTGCTCGGACCAGAGATCGGTCGATCTCTATAAAAGGGCAGTGGCCGAGGTAGGCGAGGTGTGGCCGGGCGCGAGGCTTGAAGCAGTCAGCAGAGGGGAAATCCCGAGCAGGCCGAGGGCACGCGTCTGGTTACCAACTGAGCCGGATAAGCCAGAGGAGATCATTGAGATTATCCGGGCCAGTAATCCCGATCTTCCAACGGAAGGATGGAGGATTGTGAAGCAGGAGGAGGCCAGGGGGGGCTTTAGATTGGCAATCATGCTGATCAATAAGGAATCCTTGGCTTCCCTTGCTAGATCTAAGGGAGTGATCAACTTCGGTTTCGGGTCGATCACTCTTAAAGTTTATAAGAAAGACGAGGTCGATAAGGGCGCGGAAGACCAGCCTGGGGGCGACGGCGAACGGACCCGGCAGGAAATGGTCAAGCGGACTGAGGACGACCAGGGTAGCCGTTCCGATATTTCGGACGAAGAGAAGTTGGTCATGGGAGGGAGCCTCCTCTCTCTGGAGCCTGATGGGGACATCCTGTCAGGCTCTCGACGAGAGGAAGACAGCGTCCGGAACAATGAGGTAAATTGCACTATCCTGATGCAGGGAGTGCAGGAAGAGGTGAGTAAGGTCCATTACAATGATTAGCATTGTACAAATAAACCTACATCACACGAAGGCTGCCTCGGCAGCTCTCGTGCTCAGACTGACTAAGTCAGATGAGGACTTGGTGTTAATTCAAGAACCTTGGATTAACAATAACAGGATCTGTGGCCTCAGGATGAAAGGGTATAAATTATTATGCTCAAGCAACTCTGAAAAGATCAGATCGTGTATCTTAGCGAAAAATAATTTGAATATTTTTCTTCTTCCAATATTTAGTAGCGGGGACGTTACAGCGGTGAGCGCTGAGGTAGGCAGTGAAAAACTATGGCTAGCCTCAGCCTATATGGATCGTGAAAAGGAGGTTCCACCGGGTAATCTGGGGGAACTGATCCGGGAAGCAGGTCTGAAAAAGGTAGGTGTGATACTTGGATGTGATGCAAACGCGCATCACACAATCTGGGGAAGCACAGACATTAACGAAAGAGGTGAGTTATTTTTTGATTACTTATTAAATACTAACCTCGTAGTTTGCAATATTGGGTGTGAACCAACATTCATTGTTAGAAATCGACAGGAGGTTCTAGATGTAACCTGTGCGTCAGAAACAATTTTTGATATGATCAGTGGGTGGAGAGTTGCGAAGGAGCACTCATTCTCTGATCACCGATATATTACATATAACCTCAACATCAAACCTGTTGCCCGGAAAGCCTTTAGAAATCCCAGAAGGACAAACTGGAACAAATATGGGGAGGTGTTGAAGGAACTATTGCCGCTGGAGGCTCCTGGACTTCCGGCGACAATAGAGGAATTAGATGGCATGGTTGATATTGTCACAAAAGCATGCAATCTGTCATTTAATGCTGCGTGTCCCCTGATAAAACCTAGGGGCAGGCAGAAACCGACATGGTGGACCACGGAGTTGGGAACCTATCGGAGAGCGTGTAGGACAGCCTTTAATAAGGCTAAGAACACCAGGGAAAATCGGGATTGGGATTCCTATAAGGAAGACCTGAGAGAATACAAGAAAGAGTTGAGGAAGGCACAAAGAGGGTCTTGGAGACTCTTCTGTTGTAGAATGGAGGAAGTCTCTGAGACTTCTCGCCTTAGGAAAATTCTATCTACTAACCCAACTAGTCCTAGTTACTTAATTAGGCCGGACGGGTTATGGACAGCTTCAAGTGCGGAATCATTGGAGCTTCTCATTGAGACCCATTTTCCGGGAAGCATTGATGACTCGATGGAGCCTGAAGCTCATCGAGGAACACGTTTAACAGATGTGGATGGCATTGTGGACAGGAAACGAATCCTGTGGGCGCTGAACGTTTTTAAGCCTTATAAATCGGCGGGCCCGGATCGGATTATACCAGCAGAGGTCCAAAGGAACTCTGCAGTTATCCTCCCCTGGCTGGAGGTTATCTTCAGGGGATGTCTGCAATTGGTCTATATTCCCAGGAAATGGACGGAGGTCAAAGTGGTTTTTATCCCGAAATCGGGAAAAAGCTCACAGGCTTATCCAAAGGACCTGAGGCCTATAACTCTATCATCCTTTCTGTTGAAAACCTTGGAAAGATTGATAGACGTACTTATTCGAACAAAAGTTGAGCCAAGGAATTGGGCAACGTCGCAGCATGCGTACTGTAAGGGAAAGTCGGTGGACACAGCTCTGCACGATCTAGTACGCATGATTGAGAAGTCTATTTACTCGCCAGAGTATTGTATGGTAGCATTTCTCGACATTGAGGGTGCCTTTAATAATGTAAAAACGGAGGCGATCATGGAAGGATTGTCATTTCTGAAGGTGGATTATCCTATAAGTAGGTTGATAAATCAGATGCTGGTAAGCAGGATTATTATCTCGGAGCTGGGAGAGTCCACCATTAGAAGGCGGGTGGTTAGAGGAACTCCGCAGGGAGGAGTAATGTCCCCCTTTCTTTGGAGTGCAGTGGTGAATGGATTGCTGTTGGAACTGGAGAAAGAGGGTATAGGGGTTGTAGCGTATGCAGATGATGTAGCAATAGCTGTCTCAGGCAAATATCTGGATACGATTAGGGATGTTATGCAGAATGCACTCCTGATCGTTACGAAATGGGCCAGCAAATGTGGATTAGGGATCAACCCCTCCAAGACAGAGCTGGTACTATTTACTAAGAAATATAAAATTCCGGTAGTTAGCCCTCCTACCGTGAACGGCATTAGACTGGCTTTTGCTGACAGAGCGAGATTTTTGGGCATAATCTTGGACAGTAAGCTCAGCTGGAAGCCTAACATTGTAGAAAGGGTGAATAAGGCTAATGTAGCCATTTACTCGTGTAGAAACGCCATAGGGAAGAAATGGGGTTTGAAACCAGAGCTGGTACACTGGCTCTATACCGCAGTGGTAAGGCCTGTGCTGATGTACGGGGTTGGCGTGTGGTGGCCAGCTCTGGAAAAGGTAACCTATATAAGGATGTTGGAGAAGGTGCAAAGAACGGCCTGTATGCTTATAAGCGGGGCGCTTAGGACAACACCTACACGCGCTTTAGAGGTTATGTTCCATCTTATTCCAATCGAATTTTTTGGTAAGCAGATGGCAGCCAATGTGGCTACAAGGCTCTCGGCTGTCTCTCAGTGGAAGTGTCTTCAGGCGGGACACTCGACGATAGTTAGATCACTAGGGGAAGAACTGGTGAATCTAGATTATATTAAACCAATGTTGTGCTTCGATATAGGTTTCCGGATCATCTGTCCTTCTAGGGAATCCTGGAGGAACGGATCAATACTGGAAAACGAGGCACTGCAATTTTTCACGGACGGCTCTAAGCTAGACGGCAAAGTAGGAGCCGGAGTCTTCTGTGAGAAGCTTAATGTTAATATTTCTGTTCGTCTCCCTGACTACTGCAGCGTGTACCAGGCTGAAGTGGTGGCGATAGGGGAAGTCGTGACATGGTTGAAGCATAACGTGGTATCTGTTAGGGATATCGCGATTTATGTGGACAGTCAAGCGGCACTCAGGTCACTAGAGGCGGTTTCTCTGAAGTCACGGGTGGCGCTGGATTGCCGATCATCTCTTAATGAGATGAGCGAGTATTTCAGTATCAAGATAATCTGGGTCCCTGGTCACTCGGACGTCACGGGAAACTGCAGGGCAGACGAACTAGCTAGGTACGGTACGACTCTCCAGATGCAACCGGAAAGGGCAGGTCTGGGGAGGCCTATAGCAGCGCTCAAATTGACGCTCAGTAAAAAGGCAATCGCCTTGACAGATGAGAGGTGGACCAACACTCTCACGTGCAGGGTAGCAAAACAGGTTTGGCCAAAACTGGACCTGCGGCGCTCCAAGGCACTTATATCCCTGGGAAAAAGAGATTTAGGATTGGTCGTAGGGATACTGACAGGACACTGCCTTTTTGGGGAACATGCGAGAAGGCTGGGTCTAGAGACGAATGACTTTTGTAGAAGTTGTATGGACGAAGAGGAGGAAGAGACGTTAGTTCACTTCCTATGCTCGTGTCCAGCACTATCATACAAAAGACATAGGTACTTGGGTGTGTACAACATGGACAGCCTTTCTGAACTCGCGGACTTTGGGGTGCGAGATATATTACGCTACATCAGTAGCTCTGGTTGGTTTCAGCGGGAGTAAGGGGGGATTGGATCCTGTGGTATCACAATGGGCCATTATTGGCCTAAGTGTGCGATAGCAGCCACTCTAACCTAACCTAACCTAACCTACCGCCATTCGACTTTTTTCGAATTTCGATTCGAAGTGATGGTACAACATACCACCCTTGGTTTCTACTTTTGCAAATACTTTTGTCCTTCACGAAATGATTTTGATGAGAGAAAATTTAAACAACTCAACTCAATTCTCAATAGACGATTGAGTTGAGTGGACATTTCATTCTCTTTTTCATCGAATTCAACACTAATGTATTGAAAAGTGAATCAAATGTCGATTCAAACTCAGGCATCTCTCGAAAATTGAGTTCTTTTTTTGATTTTTTTCTCTCAGTGTGGAAATGAATTGGAGTCAGTTGGAATTCAAAGGAATTCAATGTACAGTGGGTCACATCCAAAATGATGCAAGCAATTTTTATTGTTTTTAAAGTAAATATCCAAAACACAATTATAAATATCTATATTTTTAATTTACATTTATTATAAGCTTCATTATTATTTGTTAATTTCATAAGACAGAACAAATAAAAAATTTCAATTTAATACAAAATAGAGACAAAAATGAAAATTTCTACGTAAAAACATGTCACATCTAAAATGAGGCAGTTTTAAAAATGCTACAAAAAGTAATTCATATGTTTGTAATTAATATTAGCACATTGTATAATTAATTTATTAATATTTGGTGGGGTATCCATTTTGTGTTAGAACCGCTTTGAGTCTTCTTGGCATCGAATTTACGTGTTTTTTTCGAGTACTCTGGAGTTATTTTACTCCACTCTTCTAAGCATGCCTTTTTTAAGACAACCACATTATTAATCTCATGTTTTCTACTTTCGCTTTCAAGCTTAGACCGTAAGTGTTCAATAACATGGGCAGGTGTTTTTATGACATAAGGAGTATTCCAAATGAGCCAACTTTAAACAATTCGAGATTTGTGTTTCGGATAATTGTCCTGGTAGAACCGAAAATGATCCTTAATATTTAACTTTTCAGCACTTACCTCCAAATTTCTTTTTGTATGTCTAAATATATATTTTTGTTCAAATTGCCTTCCATAAACTCCAAATTTGCAACTCCGAAAGACGCCGTACACGCCCATGACATAATGTAACCTCCAAAGTGTATAACTGTGAAGCACTAAATTTTTAGGTGCTAGCTCCGTTTTAGTGTTTCTCATTACGTCATTACGTAGTTTCTTCCGTCTGATCGTAAAAGGTAAAATTTGCTTTCACCAACAAATAAAACCGTGGTCCAGAATGATTCATCTTTGTTTTTATGGCCTTGGGCAAATTTAGTTCTAGCCTTACGATTAACTTCACTGCTGTAAGGCTTTCTTCGCATTCTTCTACCATGAAAATTTGGATCTCTTAATATTTTGCGTATTGTTTCTGGATGACATTTTGTATGTAAATATTTTTCAGTTTCCTCGGCCCACTTTGGACCACTTAATTCGGGGTTTCCTTTTATTTTTCGGACAATCCATCGACAATCTTTTTTGGGAAAAATTTATTGTGCGCTTTTCTAGGCTTATTTTCAACACGGTGTTGATAAATGAAGCGTTCAATAATATGCTGAACAGTAGAAGAACTTGTTTTCACCGTTTCTACAATTTTTCTTTGAGTTTTGTTATTCTTCAAAGTGTTTAATAACTAGTTCATTATTTGTCTATTTTGACACACTATTATATTGACTATAAGGTTGATTGAACATTTTGATTTGTGTAGAAAAAGTAGCGCTATTTTCAAAACAAAGATATATAGATTTTCGATGTGACATGTTTTTACTTGGAAATTTTGTTTTTTGTTACTGTTTTGTTATAAATTGAAGTTTTTTGTTTGTTTTGTTTTATTAAATTAACAATTAATACTGAAGCTTATAATAAATGTTAATCAAAAATAGATATTTATAATTGTGTTTTAGATATTTACTTTAAAATAATAAAAAATACTTGCATTATTTTGTCTGTGATCCACTGTATTTTATTCGAGTGAAATGACGAGTGACAGACGCAAATCAATACAATGCATTGTGGTAAACAATATTTTACGTTTTGTTCTCTGATGCGTAAATGAACAACGATGATGGTTTGCCAACTCTCGAACACGCGGCATATACAACTGACCATGAGAAAAATACGTTAATTCTAGATTTTTTCCGCATACTTCCAACGATTGACCTTGCGATTTGTTAACCAGATGTTAGATGGATTGCGATTTGTTAACCGACCTTGCGATTTGTTTTCGGGTTGCATGTGCGCCAATATCAACGCAGCGAAGATCTTTGTTGGCGATTGTAGAGTCATAATTGAAAGTATCACGCCGCGATTCAAGTGGACGTTCACCTCACTTCTTTGTCGAGCTAAGTTTTGTTACGTTTTAATTTTTCAAGCTTGGCATCGACTTTTCACGCTTTACAGCGTCCAAAATCATCAAAACATGCAAACAAATTAAAATTTCATAGAAAACAAAAATTTAATTTTATATACATATTAAGATTTCATATCAATTTTAAGTTGAATATAACTACATACATATACTACATATTTTTTATTTATAGTGCACCTAAAATACTACATTCCACACTGCTTGCTGTCATTAAATTTATAGTTTACGTTGTTGTTTTATTGTAATGGTTTTCTTGTTCAGTTCCCTACATTGGTCTATTTCAGTATATCTCGAATTAAATACACAATCGTAGGAAATTCTTCCATTTGGCGCCAAAAACCTGTGTGATAACGACTATGATAATTCATACTTACTTAGGCACAATCAACTTCCCAACCACCCCATACTTTTTCTTTCCTTTAACGCTGGATCGTGGATAAATTAGAATTTAATTTAAATTATAGATGGAAGATTCACAAGAATCGCAACAATCAGTTTCGAATTTTAATGAGATTATTGATTTGAGAAAATCAGTCATCTCATCAGGCCGCGGCGACTGACGTTGTTATTTTACATAGGAATATTGTCTAAATATAGAACAATACCATGTATATGTAGCACTAGCGAATTACTACCTAGCCTACGGAATTCGATTCTTTCATATTCTCCATTTATACTCACAACAAAACCATCACAATAAAACAACCACAACGTAAAGTATAAAAGTAATTCGTACACAATGAAAAGTTAATTGGTAAAAATGAAGTATAGATGGAGAATATGAAAGAATCGATTTCCGTAGACTATGTAGTAATTCGCTAGTGCTACATATACTTGGTATTGTTCTATATATAGACAATATTCCTATGTAAAATTTCAACGTCAGTCGCCGCGGCCTGATGAGATGACTGATTTTTTCAAATCAATAATCTCATTAAAATTCGAAACTGATTTGTTGCAATTCTTGCGAATCTTTCATTTATAATTCAAATTAAATTCTAATTAAATTTATGTCTACAGTTTATTCTTTGAATAGTAGACGGCAGCCATATTCATAAAAAGAAAAAACGAAAACAAACAGATTTTTTTTTATACGAGTGCTAAAAGTAAGGTTATGTCTTCTCGTAAATTATACGAAATGTGTACACATTTTATACGTGTTTTCATATTTCACACAATTTAGATTGCATAATTTTCTAATAATATTATGAATTAATACTTTTAGCAATATCTTTTTATTAAATTTTAAAACATATTATTAAAATATTTTTCTTGTTGTTTGTTTACAATTTTTTTTCTTATGACAGCAAACACAAAAAAAATCAAAACAATCATTTCAAATTTAGTGCTGCCTATAATAGCCAAAGAGAGAACTGTTGACATAAATTGATGTCATATAGCAAAATTTTTAAAGCAGTGTGGCCTGTAGTATTCTAGATGCACTGATTTATCACAATTTTATCCACGGCACGTCTCCCGACACAAAAATTAGCAATAGTGTCTCGCATTGTATGTACTAATCTAGTGGGGCTTATTATGTTTTCATCTGGTTTGTTTTTGGAAAAGGTTGGCGGTAGTTTATTTGGCTTTATAGCGTCGCATCCAACACTTTTCTCAATCGGTTTTGTGAGGTAATTGTACAGTATACAGCAAAGTTTGATGATCATATTGGTCGTTTCAATTATGATTTCAATTGGTCTGTGCCAGATTCGGAATCGGGATGCCAATCTGAAAACTGCACATTCGACTGTTATTCTAGCTCGACATAATCGATAGTTGAATATCTTTTGTTTTGTGTTCAATATTTGGTATCTCGTGTACGGTTTCATCATATGTCGGTCCAATTTGAATGCATCGTTAGCGACGAAAAAGTTATTTATAGGCATCATTTCACCCACTAAAACACTTGGCTGTGGAATATGCAATTGATTGATATTTTTAAAAAAGTTAGTATTTTCATAAACAGTATTGTCAGACGCTCTTCCGTTTGCTCCAACATCAATTTTGAGTGTACAATGTGGTAAGCACTTCTGGTATAAAGTCAGATATTGTTCTTTTTGAAACATACATGGGATAAAAATTCTATCGATTGATAAGAATCCCCAGTTGCTATGTACCTTAAGGTTATAGCCAGTCGAGTTATAGCCAGTTGTTTTTGTATTTCATCTTGAACCTGAAACATTTTTTTTTAGTATTATCTATTTTAAAGTGTAAAGCATGAATTCTTAGCATGAAATTTTTAAACCAACTGTTTTGAAGTACGCGCAAAAGATTCGAAGTACGCTCTGCCAAAAATGGATTAACCCAATATGCCTGTTTTTTTCTAATTTCTCTTTTTTTCTCAGTTCTTCAAGCTTTTGTAAAATTCTTAATTTTTTAATTACTTGAAGACGCCTCTCCATATTGTATAATTTTCTTGGACACAATTGTTTGCAACCTAACCAAGTCACCACATGTGACAAATGTTAAAAATCAACTATTTTTTTATAGAATTGATACAATTTTGTTTGACATTTGAAAATATTATTATGATAGTGAAATGCACTGTTATAATTTTTTTTGTACAAATATTTTTCAATACATTGAAAAAAAAACATATACAGACATAAAATTGCTGATAGTAAATATCAGTGAATTTGCATAGTGTAGACAGGATGAACAATTGCCAGAAGCATGTTTGCAGTCCGCACAAGAAACTACAAAATTAATGAAATCTCGACGGCAACAAGAGTAGGGTGACGGTATTGCACAAGATTTGGAAGAGCTAGATAAAGACCATCAAAACTCTGATAAACGTTAGATAAATAATGTTATATTTGAAATTAAAAAACTCCAATATCAGCAAGATAAAATAAATAAAAATTACCAAAATAATTTGAACTCATGTTTTAAATATTCGAAACACAAAAAATAGAAATTTATTAAACAAGTAAAATAATTCAATTTAAATTTAGATCTCGGGGTAAAATGTTGCAAAGTATTCCCTCGACCTGTTTCCTTATAGTAGTTGCTTTTTTCTTTGGTGCACCAACTATTCTATTATTGTGTCGAATCAAAGTGTCGGTTATTTATGCCATATACTTCCTCAGGTGTTATAACTTCAGAATTTACCGACTGTTTTAAGTTATCTTCTCGTAAATAATTATGAAGGCAAATACATGACAATGCATCTTAAATAGCCTCATTCGGTTCTCTAGAAATGGGAGAGCATGCATTCTCTACCACTCGTCGATTTCTTGATAACATATGAATAAACCGTATTTGTTTCGTTGTTACATTTTTATGGGGATACGGTTTCATAATATAGTGACTTAGCGGAAAGGCGTCGTCTACCACAAAAACATATGGTGAAGGTGTTTGTGCTACTGGCAGGTTGCTTGGCATTGGTAGTGGTACTAAGTTATTTTTGATATCTCGCCTTAAATATGACTTCATCCAGATTCCTTCGTCCCCAATACGTCCATTGATCTTAACATCAACAATTGGTGCCTTTGTAGCGAAACTAGTTCGAGCCAACATTCTTCATTGTCTTTATGTTACAATCCTTACCTGCAAAATGTAAACAATATGTTATATCATAATACATTGCAATTTATTTCTTACCATCTTAGACAATTAGGGAAGCCCCACAAATGGTAAAAATCAATTGCAATCGCTATCTAATCGGATGTATCCTGTAGAAATTTTAATTGTTCCTCGTTCAATACTTCATACAAAACAGAAATGGTTTCTTTCAAAATTCTGGAAATCGACGACTAACCTGTAGCCAAGTATCTTAAAGTTAATTGTAAACGCCACAGCCAGAGGGATACAATTTCGGAAATTATAGTATGTAATTTCTGAATATAGGGCAGCACCATCCTTAATATTTTTTTTAATTGAACTGGTGTCGTCCGCAAAATTTTCATCTTCTGCTTCTATCTCTTTGCACAATTTCTGTGTAAATCCTTCGCTTTCGCGATGAAGTAGCCATTTGGAAGAATATTTTTTTCCTTATTTTTGGCTTTTCTTCTTAATAAATAAGACGCCACGCACAATAAATTAGGATTAGCTGCCGTGACTACTTGTAACATCATTTTATCTTTATATTTATGCACAACAAAAAAGAATCAAGTTCAATTCTTTACCATTTTTGCTCAAATAACAGCTTAATTAACGTTTGCTCAATTAACTCTTTTCAGTAAATCTTAAAATTTTATGTTTTTTGTTTTGTTTGGTCTCCAAACAGTCTAAATTCAGATCATCGATCTTGTTCTTAATTCTTTCTTGTTATGTATGATTAGCGAGCGTATCGTTGCTAAATTTCTGATCACATGAAAAAACCCCCGCATACGAAAACAAATCACACATAAATATTAGCTATTGTTGATTTCCCGGAAATTTTGTCGTCAACAAGCACAAGACAAACACATTTCTACGAACGTAAAAAACTTCGACCACCAACCAGACGGAGTATAAATTATATCGCCAAGAAAAAAAGAAAACAACTTATAATGAAAACTGTAACGACGTATAAATTACGAAAGCAAACATTTAGTTATTTCAAAATATTTTGAAAAACAAAAAAATCAAAATAACTTTTTACGATAAAATAAAATTTTCCCCAAAAATGTCTAGGATAAAATTGACGAATATATAAACTCTATAGATATACGTAGTTGTATGTGAGCATATTTTCGTCTGCAAAAATATGATAAAAATAAACCAACTAAAAATTTCACAAAATTTCCAATGACTTTGATCACGTGCCAATAATTTTCATTTAACTAATTTTTTGATGAGGAATTTTATTTATTTCTATAACATTTTCGAACAGACATAATTAAATTGAACATTAAAATTACACAAAAATATTTTAATGAGGTGTTTGTATATGACTAGTCAAAAATTAATTTTCTAACGATAAATTTACGAATTGGAAAATTTGAAAAAAAATTCGAGTGTCAAACTAGACAGTGTTTGTAATATGCATATTCATTGAAACTAAAACAACTTCAGTTAGACTTAATATTCCCGCTATATCTTATGAAACGTGAGAACCTTTGGTCCGCACTTATATGTCTTGACGAAGAAACGCGTTTCTCGACTGTGTAAATTAACAAAGTCTGTTTCAACAACAGCCAGCAGGTATACGTCGTAGAGGAAGACAACATCGTGACAACATCGAACAAAACCGATGATAGGATAGTTGATAGGATAGTTGAAACTGGAGGGCGAGGGCCATGAATTGAGACGTATGGAAGACCACTCTGTGCAAAATTTAATCATGGGGTGTAAAAGCAGACAAAGACCGAGAGAGAGGGTGAAATAATTATCAGTTGCTTTCTTAGTTTTCTAAGTTTTCTTATCAGAATTATTACAATTAATAATTAATAAGTTGATAAAAAATGAAGGGGTGTTTATATTGTGGCCAACACCCAATTTTGTGGAATTTGATCAGCTCATGTCTCAAAATTCTGTTCATCATTCGAAGACTCGATATCAAAAATATGAAAGCATTTTTTTTATATTGTGTCTTTTCTTTGTTCTCTTTAGCTATGGAGAAGCCATGTCATGTGTTGCACTTGTGCGTGTAAGTTTCGTAATCTCATAATCGCAAACCGTAGTTGTCGAATTTTCTGTAAAATATCACAAAATGCGTTAAAAAACAATTTTTTTTAAAAAATAAAACTTAATTTAGAATCCTTTGTTCTTAATCGGTTTTTTTTCGCAGATGCATATCGCTTCTTCTGGAGGACCGATTTCCGTCAACTGCCACTGGGACCTCAAATTTATGAAAAAAGTGTAATTATAAACTTTCATCCAAATCAGTAAATCTCTCTAGGCTATAGAGAGAACGCAGGCAACCAAACACTACATTGAAAAACATTTTTCAGACTTCGACAGCCAATGGCAAAAATCTCTATGTCGAAATAGGAAATAATTACACCACACTTGGCTAAGCAACTGCTTAGCTCTATTCAATTTAAAGGACCTGCGGTTTGCTTAAATTAAGTTGGCTATTTGCAAAGTTCCAAAAGAGTTTCATACAACGTGAAACGTCTTCGTTTCGTCCAATTTTCTAATTTTTCAAAATCACACCCGAAGCTTATTTTGGAATCCTATCTAATGTTTAACATACAAAGGGATGTAAATCCCAATCGGTTAAGAAATGGCTTGAGTTCAATTAAATTGATAACTTTCCAGGGACATGTCCAAAATTTATATTAGATTCCCATTTTCGTCATTAATCTGAGTTTCATCCCCTTCAATTCAGATCACATAGTAGATGTACTGCGAAACAAGACACAACATAGCGGATAAACCGAAACAATTTTACTAAAATCATCCCATTGCAATTATTTCTTGACCTTCGAAAATATCCTGTATCAATTTTTTTATTAAAATAGTTGAAGCAACTTTTTTAAATAGGCACCAAGACCCCATTTGAGAATCCCCTAAACAAATTTGCCCGAATGTAAAAAAAGTCGTTCGACCCGAATGAGATTTTCCAAAATTAAAACTCATCGCAATCCATTCCTGGGATTAGAAAACTTTTTTCATCGCAATTTTTATTTAAATCTTTTGATCAAAAAAAAATTAATAAACGGGTCCCGGACAGCACCGAATTTAAGAGTCCATAATCAATTTTTTCCAAAATTAACACTCATCGAAATTGACATTTGATTCCTCCTTGGCATTCCCGTCACTTTATCAAAATCGTGAAGCCCAAAAACCAAGAAATAGACATCCGGCGGCCACCAGACCACAACAAAATTATGCGAGAGAAACAAAATGTAAAAAAGGAGCAAGTGAATAAATTATGTTTTATCAAAATGATAAAACATAATGCCAGATATCTAATAAACGAAAAGCACAAGACGCAACGCGAGGGAATATGATGCAACATAGTGTAACATCACGCAGCACCGTGTTGCAATATCTAGCAATATCCCACAACATGATGCATCTTGCAACATGGTACAACATCACACAACAATGTGCAATATGACGCAACATGATGCAACATGATGCAGCATCAAACAACATGGTGCAACATCCCACAATATGGTAAAACATAATACCACACTGTGCAAAATCACGCAACATGGTGAAACATCGTGCAACATGGTGCAATATCATGCAATATGGTACAACATGGAGAAATATTGTGCAACATAACAATGTGCGACCTTCCTGAATGAATTATCCGGAAATTGGAACTGCTTGTAATCATTTCCTTGCATTTGAAAACCCTATCCCGCCAAATTTTATCAAAATGGTTCAATTGTGCAACATGACATTTTGCGACCTTCCTGAATGAATTATCCGGAAATCAGAACTCTTTGTAGTTATTTCCTTGCATTTGAAAACCCTGTCCCAAATTTTATCAAAATGAAATAAAATGTTATGCGAAAGCCCCAAGCCAACATGACGCAACATAGTGGAACATCACACTGCATCCCTCAAGCAACATCAAGCAACCATCAAGCTACATCACGCATTATGGTGAAATATGACCAAACCAATATGGATTTTGCATCATCCCACGACATAGTGCAGCATCTTGCTACATTGTGCAACATCACGCAACACGGTCGGTACAACTATCCCAATAAACTCATCAATGCCAAGCTCCCTTAAACTAATTTACACACAAAAATCGGGTTTTGGCAATCGAAAACGCTCCTCCAGCAATTTTCACAAAACTCGCGCGAGCCGAAAACAATACAACAAGAAAGGGATCCGTACCCCAGCGGAAGACCCTTGCAACGGATTTTGCCGAAATTAGCACATTTTGCAGTCGACTCCTGACACTCTAAAACCATTCCTTAGAAAGAAAAATTAGAGAAAGGGACTTGTGGTGAATCTTTCAATCATATGAAAGGTCAATTTTAATTTTTATCCATATTGTATGAGAAAAAAAGACGGTACCCCGGACCCACTGGATGACCCTCTAAATGAATTTTCCTGCAATCCGAACCCATAACAATCGGTTTTGGTACAAGAAAACGCTCCTTCAACAATTTATATAAAAGTCGTACTAGACGAAAACAATCAAGAAAAATGAACTCGGGCCCCACCAGGCCATTCTCTGAACGGATTGTCCAAAGATTACCATGCATCGCAATCGATTCTTGGTACTCGAAAACCCTACCTCACCAATTTTTATAAAAATCGTGAGCCAGAAAAATTAAAATAAGGGGCCCGGGTTCATCGTTCGACCCTCTGCACGGATTTTCCAGAAATGGCAATCGATTTCTAACAAATGATACCCACTTTTCATCAATGTTTATTAAAATCGTGCGGACCAAAAAAGAATTAGTATCCAAGCCCCACTGAATGACCCCTAACCCAAAACCTACAAAATCAGGACCCATAGATATCGATTGCCAGTACTCAAACCTCCGACTCCCCCCCCCCCCTACCAGCAGTTTCCGTCAAATTCGTTTGAGCTGAAAAGAAAAATAAGAAAGCGGAACCTTGCATGAATTTTTCTGCCACCAATATTCATCAAAATCAATTTCTGATTCTCGAAAACGTATTTTATTTACTTCGGTGATATAGCGAATGGTAAATCTGCAAAAATCTCGAGGACAAAATTTTTCATTACAACTTTAATAATTTTACTACGTAAATAACGTAAAATGGAAGCAGCTTCTTATCTAGTGGTTGGGAGGCCACATACATATTGATAGTTCTTAGGCCAACTGTACTCATTAAAGAAAAATAGTTTTTCAGGAAGCCTTGAAGTCTGTAACAAGCATTACACGTTTACAGATAATTTTTAATTTTCCAGTAATCTATGATTTGCGGACTACCTAATAGGATTAATAAAAAAAGCCAAATTTTCGAGTTCTTCTTCAAATTCGATTTACTGGTTTGACCTTTATGTTAAACTTCTTCCTTACTTAACTTTAATATTTTGATCTTAAGTTTCTATTTGCAGCAATATCTTTATAACACAAGATGGAATGTATGTCATTTCTTCATCATTCAGTTTTATTTTTATTTTTTCAACATACATATTTTCATTTCCTCAAGGCAAAATGAATTTTACTACAAATTTTGAGATTACATATTGTAACTTCTCGTACTCGTATATATGTATGTTTTTTTACTATTATTGTTATTATTTTGCTTTTTATTGAAAATCCGACTAAATATGGAAAATCATGAATATAAAATAACTGAGAAGAAATCTTAAAATCAAATATTTAGAGCAACGTTTGAAAAAAAGGTTACATTATACAGATTTTGCTAGAAGGCATTTGATTAAGATTTTCTGTATTGATACTCAATTATATTTTCAACCTAATCTGATGATGGATCAATTGTGCTCGCATGGAGAGATTTTGCTTTTTTAACATTTAAAAATAAATTGGGATACGAATTATTTTTCTAATTATTCAAAAGTACAACCCTATAGTCTAAATTTTATTTATTTATGCATAATTTAAATATTTATCTCCCTGATTTTATTACTCTATTACTGTTTTAATTTTTTATTTGGTTGGTCATCTTTCGTACCAAACTGTTTTATTTATTTTCCATTAATCACAACTCAATTTTCTACCCAATTAAATTTCCAATTGAAATTTTTTCAATTAAAATACGAAAAAACCGAAAACTTCCCCTAAAAACAAACCAAAAATGTCGAAATAAATTTTTTTTTTACTGTTTTCCACAATATGGTGAGTAGGGAAACGGAAATTGAAAAATTCAATTAAAATTTTTAAGTAAGCGTAAAGTTATAAAGTTAATTCTTATATTTAAATTAAATAAAATGAAATCAAACATCGTACTGTACGTACATATTTCATTAAATAACGGTTTGAGTCACTTTTCTTTATAATTTAATTTTAGGTAGATTAGGAGTTGTTAATTTTTTTTAGAATTTACATTATGAGAATGTTTAAATACAACATTATTAATCAGCAATCAAGTGTTTATTCTACATTTATGCTTCGTTGAATTAATAATTGCCCCAATTTTATTTCCCATTTCAATAATAGGTAGGTTTACTAAAGCTTTGGTATAACCATTATATTGCCCGAATCGAAAAAGGGGTTAACGTTCTTGCACAACTCCCATAATTTAATATTTCGTCGTAATCTCTGTTTTTATTTGAAAACTACAGATTTAATTTATACAGGGTCTCTGGGTTTAGGGACAATAAATTATTTTAAATTGAATTAAATTAACGAATTTTGATTTTCGCAAATTTTGACACCAAAATTGGCTCGACCAGTGTAGTACGCTCAGATAGTTGCATTTATCTTCGCTTGGGGTATGTTTAAAGGCTTTTACATTTTTGTTTATTAATAGAATACCACCACGCCGCAACAAATAACAAAAATGTGTAAACATTTTTGCTTAAAAATTTAATTTCTTGCTTTGATGTTGGATGCTTGAAAATAATTAAGCCGTTTTGCAGCAAAAACTGCTATATGACGAATAAATATATTGTTGTTGATAGTTGTGATAAGGTCAATGTTTTAATTTGTCAATTCACTTAAATTAAATTGTGACATAATATAAATGAATGTCCCGCAGCCAACTTGTGTTTAAACGAAAAAATTAATAATAGAAATGGGAAAAAACGAAAAAACGAAAAAATTAATTATACTCCTCTAACAGGTACGCCAATAGTCATCGGCTCAGTAACAAAATTCAAGGTATCCTGAAGTACATTTAATTACCCGACGTATTTGTCATACTATTACGAACGCGAGAATAGAACAGGACAGGATCCGTAATTGGTGACAAACGGATTTCTCTCTGTTCGTTAAGGATTAAGGTATCTAAACGTCTGCATTTGGGCTGTATATGTAATATGTCTAAATTGATGCGCGTGAAATATTTCCTAACTTTATCCTAAGTTAAAAAAAATTTAGGAAAGGTTAAGGAAATATTTCACACCCCTGTAGACCGGAATGAAATAATAAATAAATCCTAAGTAAAAATCGTGTTTGTGTATTAGTAAAAATAGACCAAAACACAAACATTTAGGCGAAACCAGCTAAATATGCAGTTTTGAAAAATTGGTTGTTCTGATAGATTTATAATTTCAAAAAACTGCAACAATTATAGGTTTTGCACTTCAAATTCACAATTTTACTAATATTATTTAACTTTGTTTTAGCTCATTCACAACTTTTTACAAGTCAACCACAATTTTTTATACTTCATTGTCAATTTTTTCTAAATCAGCCTCAATTTTTTGCAATGCAAATTCGTGTTTTTTCAAAGTATCTCCAATCAAATATTTTTAAACTCAAATATTTTTAAAACAAATTCAAGATTTAATATTTCAGGTTCGTAAATTTTTACAACTCAAAATCGACTTTTTTGCGAACCAAATTCAGTGCTTCCCATTAGAAATGGGATTCATAAACAGTTTTTAGAAGAAGTTCTGGAATGTGGCCATCTGAGACATAACTCAGACATTTCTTAGTCGATTTAGTTGGGACTAAGTATGTTGACTGAAAATAGAATTGTTAAATGGTTTTTAGAAGAAGTTCGGAATTAGGCTACCTACTAGGCCAAAACTCGGCAATTTCATAACTAATTATGATGAAATTGGATATTGTGAATGAAATGAGATTATTAAATAGTTTTTGAAGGAGTTTTGGAATATGGCCTACTGAGGCGGACTCGGCCCATTTTTAATCGATGATGAGGGGATTTTGTATGTTGGATTGAAACGGGATTCTAAAATGTTATTGGAGGAAGTTTTGGAAAGGGCCACCTCGAACTCGGCCATTCTTTATCCGATTATAATGTAATTGGGTGTGTTGGATGCAAATGAAATTTTTAAATGATTTATGGAAGAAGTTATGAAATGCAGGCAGTTTTTAACGATATTCATTAATGATTTTTACAAGGGTTTTTTTATTATGGCCACGTACAACGGAACGCGGCTATTACTTAACCGATAAAGATAGAATTCGGCACCTTGGATAAATATGGGATTATAAAATGATAAACAGTTGTACTCTTCACAAAATGAGAAAACGAATCATAATTTTCCTCTGTTTTGATTACTTCTGTAGGGGAGAGTATAATTATTGGGTGTTTTAAGGTCTAGTTCAAAGTGAAAACACTAACTCTGGAAGTTGAAGCCTCTTAGAAATATCTTAGGACAAAGGGATTCACTTCGATTTTTACCATTACAACTTTCGAATATTAGACCCCGTGTTCCCCTATTTTTTTCTGGAAAACTTGTGTTTTCTAGTTGGATTGAGTCTAGTTCAAAGTGAAAACACTTACTCTGGAAGTTCCTCTTAGAAATATCTTAGGACAAAGGGTTTACTGCGATTGATCGATTACCACTATAACATTTCAATTTATTTTTCTATTATATTGTTTTATAATATATTTTGTGCTTTTCAATTTCAGATTTTATTATTGATTTTACAATTTTTCTCTTTTGAAAATCTTCTGTTCAAAACTATAATATTTATTTTCCGGAAACAATTTATTTTTCACTGTTAAATTTTATTATAAACTGGAAACGTTGTTGGAGGATATAGGACAAGCAAAATCTCCACTTGTATTCGTTTGAATTCCAAGCAAATTTTAATAATACATATTTATATTTTAAGGTTGTTCTTATTTTATACCACAAATCCATATTTAACTTTTAATATATTGTTACGATTTTGCCTTGTCACTCAAGGTTCGAATCACTGGATTGTGAATAAATACAACTGCTTCAAATTTGAACTCACACAATTTATTTACACAACACAATTTATTATACTACACAAAATTCACAATTAATTATTATAATTATAACACACTTTTTAATTATCACTTTAATAATCGCTTTAATAATCACTTTAATAATCTTTCTATTTAACCTTCACTGTATCACGTTTAAAATAAAACTCAGCATTCCACGTCAACGCGTTCCTTTATATACCAAAATATTTGTTTCTAGAATAATCCTAAATGCGCATCGAACAAATATGTTAGTATAGAAATGACGCCTAAATGTTGAGTATAAATCATAAATGCATTGAACAATTAATGAAATTAAGTTATTCTATTCTAATCCAGGTGTCACCGTAACAATATTTTTGTTGTGAAAGAAAATTAAAGCTCTTGTTACAGAAAATAGAGTTTCGCCTAAATGTTGATTTTTGATGTATACTAATCCATATACTTACTAATACATATACAGATTTTTTTTACTTAGGATTTATTTCACTCCGGTCTAACTTGTTCAAGGTAGCTGTATGATTTTCTAAAGTTAAACAGTTATGGAAAGTTGATTGATTGCAGCCAGATAAACGTTCTGTCGCTCAAACTCTAAACGGGCGCCCGTCTGTGCAATATAGGTAAAACTACAATCATAGCAATTAATCCTATAAACACCAGACTTGGAAAGGCGATCAACTCTAGGTTTCTATTAATCAGAGATTACCTTAAAAAATTTTATCAAAATAAAATACAGGATGAAAGGAAAATTATGGTACGTTGTATTTTGTTCTATGGGTGAAGTAATAGCCTTGGGTTGATGTTGCTCTGTCACTCGTTATCGATTGATTTAATGTGCTGTCATTGAATTGGTTCTGTTAAGCTTCGGATTACCAACACTCTGTTGGCAACTGTAACATGAGGTCACTGTAACATGATCAACATGTTAGCAGATTGCTGTACTTGGTGCGGTAGCATTTTCCGGCTTTTGCTCGACGGTGTGGTCGTGGGGAATCAAGTATACAGCAATTTAATTTTATTTTACCGCATCTTATAATAATAAAAATAATTGTCAACACATAGCTGCCAATCTACGTTTTATTTCTAGCTACTGATTCGCGATTAGCTCATTTGAAGAAGCTTTCAGGTTTAGATACAGGTTTAGCCACCCATTGGCCGTCCTCCGTTATTTACCGCGCGCAAAATGGAGGCCTGTATTTCGGTTGAGCGCACAAAAAAAGGGAGACGAAATCGTCTTTTTTTTGCAGCACTAATAATTCACTCGCACGGCACTTATGAATTCAAGAAACTTAGGAAAGTATATGAAAGTATATGAAGAATGTATAAAATCACTAATAAAAAGCACTAAAACACTCACTTATATTGAAAATTAGAACACTTTTCACTTCGATCACTGACTATACAAACTTTTTTCCTCCCTCAAGTAACGTATTTATCAAAAAAAAAATCTAGTCTGTGTACATGTGTCTATCGTTCGATAACGATCAACAAGAGAGAAAATACCACGATCATAAACCATCGTAAAATTGATTCGCTGGATAGTGGACCAAACAACTAATAGTTGTACCCGCATTTGCGTTACAACCAGATACGGTGCAACATTTAAATTATTTAAGGTTTCATGTGGTAACAAATCGTGGGGACGACCCACTTGAGAATGATCTCATCATACGCCGGGCAAACAGAAACAAGTTATATAAATTATGGAGGGAGGTCACTTCACCGATTCAAATTGTAAGTGTATTTGATTATTCATAATTAAAAATCACCTCAAATTATACCCGAATATCCTTTAAATGGTATAGACCTAGAGATTTTCCGTGTAAGTCTCGGACTCGATATGCTACATTTCCCACCTTTGGGTCCACAATTGCTGGTATGTATTTCCAAGTTAATTTTGCCGAGAATTTGTTCGCCCAGTCGCTCGGTGGAAATGTTTTAACGAATTTTTTTTGTCCAACTGTCAACTCTCTATTTCGACTACGATGATTATATGTACTTCAAAGCACTCTTTTCGTATGCCTTACGTAGTGAAAAACCGGAATGGGTACAAAGGGCCGAATGTCGAAGGGCCGAATGTCGAAGGGCCGAATGTGTCGAAGGGCCAAATGGGTCGAAGGGCCGATTTGTTTTTGTTTTTAGAAATATAATTTTTTAAATTTGTTGTTTAATTGGACATATGTAAATTTTTTTTATTAAACGTAAAAGAATTTTTTATGAATTTATGTATTTTACTATTTTTCATCACGTATCCAGCATTTTGGTGAAGGAAAATCTTGTCACCAATAGGTATATATATCCCTTTTCCTGCCCGTTAACACAATTGTGTGGGTACTGTAAAAGTACCAAGTCAAAAATTTATTTTTGTATGTGTTCTGACCCAACTAACGCATTTGTGCATTCCTTTTAAAATTATTTTCGTCCGAAAAAAAACAATATAACTATATACACAATTGTGTTGGTTGTACTTCCACACAAGCGGAATTTTTGGTGTAAGTATAGATGACGTATACATCGCCGAAATCGGGTAAGATGAAACTTAAAAAAAAAAAAATTCTTTATAGGATTTTATAATCATTTTTAGGAGGTGCAAGCCAAAAATTTCGGAAAAATCACCATATTTTCCTGGAAAATTTTCAGTTTTTCCAAAAATATTTTCTGCCGTTTATATTTTTCAAATCTTAATTTTAATGATAAAAATTCGAATTACACTGTCATGAAACGGGTAACAAATTACATTTTTGCGTTATTTTAATAAAACTTTTTGATTTTCCGAAAAATTTTTTTGTTTTTTTATTTTTTCAATATTTTTCTTAGTTGTATTTATTTTTATTAATAATAATGCTTCGTCAACCTTGCAGACACAAATCAAAGAGTTTTTATTATCGCTTCTTCTGATAGTGCCACAAATGTTAAAAAAAATCAACTTTTGTAAATATAAAACTTTCTTTTAATGTAATTTTAATTCGTTGTACATGTTGAGGATGAGGGGAATCCCCCAAACCCCCGCATTTCCAGAATTTATACAATTCTTCAAGTGGCAAATTTTATTTATAATTTTAAAGTAAGTAAAAAAAATAATACAATTTTCCTAGAAAAATTGCAAAATTTTCACGGAAAAATTACTTGTACTGTCGAAAAACTGTTAAAATACAATGTTAATATCATAATTAAAAAAAGAAAAAATTACACATTTGTAATATTTTGAATAAAATAATACGCAATTTGTCACCAAAAAAAATGAAAAGGTCAAAATTTTCCCGGAAAATGTGATAATTTTCTCGAAACTTTTGGCTTGCACTTCCTAGAAATGATAGATGCACAATTCTACAAAGAAAATTTAAAAAGAAATTTCATTTTACCCAAATTTTTTATCAAAAACGCCATTACATACTATGATTTTTGTACCTACACATTTGTGTGGTTGGACTTAAACTTTGCCATTTTTTTTTTGAAAAAGGAATATGTAAAAAAAATAAAAAAATAATTAAATTAAATAAAAAATAAAAAAATATATTTTTAAAAACAAAAATAAAAATAAAAAAAAAATTCGGCCCTTCGACGCATTCGGCCCTTTGACACATTCGGTGCAAATCCCAATTTGTGTGTTGATTACCAATGTACGATCGTATTGCGGTCAATATAGTTGTTTACGCGTTCGCTCGGATTGCACCAGGGTGTTTTCTTATGTTCGACGCCATACTTATTCAATAACTCTTGGAATTGGTTTGAAAAAAATTGTTTTCCATTATCCGAAGTGATAGTCTCGGGCACCGAAAATAAATAGAATACGTTTTGTTCGAGGTACTCACAAACTAGTTTGGCGGAAGCCTCTCTAAGGGGTTTTCGGCCCTTTGACACATTCGGTGCAAATCCCAATTTGTGTGTTGATTACCAATGTACGATCGTATTGCGGTCAATATAGTTGTTTACGCGTTCGCTCGGATTGCACCAGGGTGTTTTCTTATGTTCGACGCCATACTTATTCAATAACTCTTGGAATTGGTTTGAAAAAAATTGTTTTCCATTATCCGAAGTGATAGTCTCGGGCACCGAAAATAAATAGAATACGTTTTGTTCGAGGTACTCACAAACTAGTTTGGCGGAAGCCTCTCTAAGGGGTTTTAGTAAAATGAACTTGGAATAATGATCCAGTATGATTAGTAAATAGGCGTTCCCTCGTTTCGAGCGCGTATATGGTCCCATAAAATCAATGCATAAATATTGAAAGGGACGACGTGATTCTATGAAATTTCCCATTGGAGGTTTTGCAATCGTGCTGCGTGGTTTACTCATTTTACGTATCTGGCATTTTGGAACATAATCTTTGAGATCCCGGTTCATGTTTTGCCAATAGAATTGTCTCTGGAGTTTCTCTATGCATTTCTCACTTCCCAAATGTCCAGACGACGTCGATTCATGCGATTGTTGAATTTTTTGGGGATCAGTTCGTTTGGGACATCAAGCTTCCATTCAGAAAAATCTGTACTATCATAGCGGGCACCATACGATAAAGAAAATAATAATGTGCCATCTTTTACTTGTAAATTATTAAGATATTTAATTCGTTTGATCCTTTTTACATACGACTTCTCTTTAAAGGCGTCCAATTCTAAGTCGATGTGCAATGGGTCGGTAACAACAGCAATTGGTTTATCTTTGATGATTGCAGAAATTGCGAAATTTTCGGAATGTTCGGTTTCAACACTGCTACCACCGTTATTTATAAATTTGTCTATGACCTCACAATAAGCTCGAGATAATGGATCTGCCACCGTATTGTCTGCATCCTTTTTCTATCCGATTTCAAAATCAAAAGCCGGAAGCTTGAGGCTCCATCTTGCGAGTTGGCCGGACAAATCTCGCTGCGACATCAGCCATCGAAGACTAGCGTGGTCTGTGTATATAGTGAAAGGTGTGAAATATCCCGGAACTATGTACTGCGGCGAAGCATTATAAGGGGTATATCCTCTACCCGGTCGCAAATTATTTAATTGCGAGGCAAAATATGGTTGCTAGATTTATTTTGCCATACCAATTGACACATTTTATTAAAATTTAAATTTATTTTGCGACTGTAAAGTAGAAATCTACGAAAAGACTGCTACGCATTTTTTTATGTATTTCTACTTAACTATCGCAAAACAAATTTAAATTTAAAAAAAAATGTGAGAATTGGCATGGCAATATAAATCTAGTAACCATATTTCTGATCGAAAATAATTAATTTGCGACCGGATAGAGGATATATCCCTGATTGTGTTACCGAATAATTTTTTTGTGATCTATTAAATTTTTGCGAAAAATATGCTATTGGCTCTTGAGCTCAAAATTGATACAATACTCCTCCTATTCTGGAGCTACTCGCATCGCATTGAATATAGAATGGTTTCAAAAAATTCGGATTGGCAAGAACAGGCGCGGTGGATAGTGCCAGTAACTGTTGAAATGCTTGTTCAGCTTCCTCAGACCAATTCAATTTTTTTCCTTTCTTTAGCAGGTCCGTTATCGGGGTAGCCCTTGTAGTAAAATTTCGTATAAATCTACGATACCAGCCACAAAGCCCTAAAAATCTCGTAATCTGTTGGACGGTTTTCGGTCTCGGATACTCGACAATGGCTTTTACTTTTTCTGCTTTAACGTGCAACGTACCATCTCCTACAATATACCCTAGGTGTTTAACCCCTTTAAGCAAAAAATGGCTCGTCTCGACGTTTATGGTGAGGCCTGCTTCAATTAGCCGTTCTGAGACCTGATTAAGTAGATCGAAATGTTGCTCTAGCATTTCTGAAAGCGATTTATCTCTGGATTGCGGGTCTAACGGAATTTGCCTAAAGGCGTCTTTGAGATCTAAAGTTGAAATATACTTAGTTCTTTCTAACCAACCCAACAGTCCATCGATTAGCGGTAAGGGATAGGCATCTTTCTTCGTCACTTTGTTCAGTTCACGGGCATCCAAACACAGACGGGCTTTACCATTGCAGGTGACGTTTTTATCGAAAAAAATCAAGTCTATGCACATGTGTCTATCATACGATAACGATCACTAAGGGAGAAGAAAATACCACGATCATAAACCATAGTATAATTGATTTGCTGGACAGTGGACCAAACAACTGCTAGTTGTACCCGATCAGATACGGTGCAATATTTAAATTATTTAAGGTTTTATGTGATAACACAACGTAAGATTGGAACTTTTTAATAACACCTTGTTTCCGCATGAAAGTACTATAGTTGAGTCAGTCCATGGTTAAGTTGGTGCCTCTTGTATGTCTAGGTAGTGATTGCTTATCTTCTTGCAGTAGTTTCAAAAAATTTTCTTTTCATTTTGACTCAAGCTTTATGATTAAATTTTAACATCTTTGAAGTGATAAACAGCAAGAGATTTTCCTTTTCATCAGCAGCCTCGCACAAGCAAAATTTCCTACTAGTGTCAAGACAGTCACTTTCACATACTTCAGAGCGAGCTTTGATGAAAATCGGTTAGAAACTTTGCTTTGTAAAAAATTTCGAACAAACGTTTGACCAACCTTTAGGCTAGGATTTTTATATCTTAGAATTCAGGTTGATTGTACCTTTTTGTGCCTGAGTTAAATATTTTTGTATTTGTTGGTAAATATTGTAGAGAGCCTGGAGAGCCAACTAGCGCAAAGCTGATTTCCGGTGAACTCAGGACCTTGTCGTCGAAGTTGATTCGAAGAAACATGAGAAATTGAGTATCAAGAAATGAGGCGAGAATTGGGTGCACTCATGAATAGCAATGCGTGTGTAATTATGAGAAGATTTTCATCCCAAATTCTTTGGTCATTCTGGATATAAGCGCTTAAGGAGAAGATAAGGGTCCTAGCTTGTGGCGATTATTTCATCGTGAACACACGCTTTTCCGCGTATTTAGTGCATAACGAGCTCAGACTTTGAGATCCAAACCGCCGCCCGTTATCAGTTACAATAACCTTGTAGCATTTTGCATTTCCCGGATGGTATTCCCAAAAAATTATATTTATCTCAAAAAAAAAAATCGAAATTTAAACCAAACGAAAATACTGTTCGAAAAATGCTATGCTATAGAATTGGGTCCACATAGATGCTTCGTAGCAGATGTTGCTCGGCTATTCATCATGGTATGGGGTGGGTAAACGCATATGTGGATCAAGTTTAACCGCTTTGGTGAAATGTAAAAACTAATTATCAAAATTAGCTCAACCTTGACACTCACCCTAGTTCATCCTCAATTTAATGATCCCCTTCTATCTCATATTATTGAAATTAAAAAACGCCATAAAAATTGAATTTTAATAATAGCAATAATAAAAAATTAATTAAAATTAAATAAAGGAAAATGTAATTGAGAAATTCAGAAAAAAATTTAAAAAACTATCTAGCTAAAACTAAAGCCCTACCCAACTTACCTAAATCCTAACTACCAACCACCAAATTAGCCACTCAATGGTTTTTAATGTTTCGAATTGGCAATGATAAGGGCAAACTATGGTGAGCTCCCCAGTGTCAGCCGTATGTTAGGATTGGCACAAGATCAGCTTCGATATGGCCCCATATAAATTTATATAAAAATCGTCTATAACTTCCAAAGCCTTCCTGGACCGGAAATAGCGAATGATATTTTGAGATGGCACGTAATTAAGTAACCGCTGACCAAGTGGCCAGCACCAGCCGTATGTTCAAATTTGAGGAAATGGCCAAGTTCCGAAATCTCAGGTTAAGTTCTCCATTGGCATATGAATTTTGGTTTGAATCATGTCTGAAATAGGAAATAATTAGTTTGTCTCATTATTATATGATTCTTTATAGGGACTATTGAGAAATTTAAATACATAAACAGTTAGAAAAATGCACCGGTTACTTTTGAACGATACAGTATGGGACGAATAACCTTATGCAAAAACGTGGACATGGCTTGCAGCGCATTGTAAAGTCCGAAGTAAAAGCTGTTTTTTTCTCGAATCTGAATCCAACGGAATTTACCAGAAGGCATCTTTGAGAGCTAGACTTTTTACCCTGATTACCAGAGATGCAAGCCGGTTCGCGAACCGAACCACAAAACCACTGAACCTCTCATATTTTGGCGAACCAAAACCGAACCGAAACCAAACCACTGTTAAAATGGGTCGGTTGAACCAAACAAGAACCGAACCATTTCTTAAAATAATTCTGAAACTGAACCCAACAAACCAACAAATTAAATGGTTATTTATGATTTGGTTCATGTTTTAATTTAATTTAAAAATTTTGTCAGAAAATTTGAAAAATTAGATATTTTGATTAAAAATCTATAGGGCGTCTAACTTGATAGATCAATTTTGGGAATCAACGTCCAATTGATTGAAAATGGAAAAATTCAAATTAACACTTTAGCTATGAGAGAGGTTTCATGAGTCAAGCACTCGAGGTCAGCATTGCCAAAATTGTAATGGATGTTTTAAAATCGTATCAGTTAAGTTTAAATCAAGTTTATACAATTACGTCTGATAATGATGTCAACTTGTTAAAAGCAGCCCTGCTAGGCGAAGATCAAAGTATTCAAAATCAAAATAACTAGAATTTAATTATTAAGGACGAAGAAGGTGAAGACGGAGCCGACGAAACCGAATCTTACAGTTACACATACCTCATTGATGACGAATTTTTATTTTGTCTCGAGTATGAAGTAGAAATTGTCAACTGCCAACACAACTTTCTAAATGTAGTTCGTTGTGCTGTACACACGCTGCAATTGGCAGTTTGTGATATTTTGAGAGATAACTCGTTTAAAGGCACAATTGAGAAAACGAGACAAGTTGTGAAAAAACTCCGAACGAATACAGTGCTAAATTTACTGAAGCTAGAAAAATATAAAAAACCAAATTTGGATTGTGCTACTAGGTGGAACTCTTTGTTCTGTCATTAAAGGGACACTGAACTGACTTAAAAGTAAAAAAAAAATCTTCTTTTTTTACATAAATAAAGAAAATATCTTTTTTCTTAGATTTTTTTCTGAAATAAAACCGAACTAAAACCAAACCAAAACCAAAAATAAGAAATTTTGAAACTGGAACCAAAACCAAAACCAAACCAATTTCGAAAAAAAATTATTATTGAGCAAAAAACCAAACCGATGTTCAAATTTTTTTGGTTTGCGTTTCTGCTGATTACCCAGGCCTCTGGGTTTACCAAAAGCCTCCCAAACATCATAACCAAGAAATAAGTTTTGATTTAAGGACGGAACCACAAAAAAATTCATCAGGACGGTTTTGTTATTATATGTCATTGGAGTTTTTTTTGTAGCCTAGCACCTTTTCGCTTCTTTATAAAACGTACAAAATCCTGGCCAAGAGCACTAATGTGTTGGTCCCACTGTCTAATAACCCAAGAATTTGGGTTTATAACAGGATCAAATACGGATCTTGATGAAATGAACATATTTTCCGATTTTTGAAAATAAACGGACGAACGTGATTCATGTTTCGATGGGCTTAAAACTGTGATTGGAATAAATGAATTTTCGACAATTAAGGGTGCCTTGGTGGCGATTTCTGGAGTCTGGTTACAATATTTCGAGAATGAGGGACCACAATTGCAGCAAATTTTATTATCTTTGGGAGCGACTATGTTTGGTTTTGGATTAACTGTTACAAGAATTGTATTTACTAGGGCAAGCGATGTTATTTACGCGCCGACATGTTCTTGGTTTTCATTTAACTTATTGTCCAAAATTTGATCTCAATGACCTCAGTAACTTAGTTCGATACTATATTGAAATTTCACCCTGACGAGTGAACACGTCCCATATTTTTCATGAGCGTTTCCATTCCACCCACAGTTATGAGTTTGGCGTAACGTTAAGCAATAATCTCCGTTTTCAGTTCCCATCAAAAGGAAGGCTATTTCGTTTACCGACTATTCCAAGAGAATCTTGTTAGTAAAAGCTAAGTGTTCCACTCAAAAAATATAATTTTGCCACCGCGTTGCCTCCCACGGGAACATCAGAAGGGATTCTCCATTTATGTGTACTGGATTATTTCTTGTTTTTATAGTTGTAGATCGATTTGGTGTGGAGTTATTGTTAACCTCTTGCAAACTGTCATTAGGGGTAGGATACCAAGTACTTTCAACTGGCGCATTTGTACGTATATTGGTTGAATGATTTCTGGGAAGAATAAAAATACTTTTATTTTTCAAACTTTTACGTCACACGATTTTCTGTTTACGATGTGGGTCAGTTCGAGGATTTGTGTTAAAAATGCATTTTATTCTCAGGTTTCAATCTATATTTGTTTATGATCTTTGGTCCGGCATAATCAATTCTAATTTTGTAAAATAGCGGTGCTGGATTGACTCTTTCGGCACAGGTTAATCGGCCATTTTCCGATGGCTCACACTTTGCGGTAAACCCGTTTTGCTAACTGTCTGCCAGATATAGGCCAATAATGTTGCCATATCACTGCAACTAATGCCTGAGGGCCAACATGTAAGTGCTTCCTGGAGATGAAATTGAGTACAAGTAGGACCTTCTACAAATATGTCAAGAGTTTGGGGTACTGCGGTCCAGAATAGATTGAAGAGATTAAAAACAGCATTCATGTTTTATCAACAGAAGGCATATTTTTGCTTAAATTTTATACAAACCGATGGAAGAGTTGTAAAAATGCGTCCTCCTCTACTTATTATAGGCTCAATTGATAACCCCCAAATTCTAAATACATTACTAATGTGTTTTGTAATAAAATTCGATAAAACTATAAAAACAAATTACAAACATATGTAATGTATATGTTGACATTTGACACTCGTGTTATATGTATTGAAATTAGCTTTTGGGACTTCTGGTACAATTCAAATAGAGTAAGTACGCATTACAATTGTGAAGAAGTGTATTTGTAAACCATAATAGAAATTTATGATTATTTTTATTCCAATTAAGGCACCCGATAGAGCAGACCAGAATTTTATATGGTAAATTGTTGCTTTATTATTTTTATTTATTAAATCACTGGAGGAATGAGGCATTTATGTATCTATGTATGTACATACATACATATACATAACGTTGTCCTATACAATTTTATTTTAAATCCATTCAAAATATCCTCTTGACCAATTTAACATTAAAATTGTTTTTTATTTTTTGCGGATGAACGAGAAGAGTGTGTAGAGTGTAGTAAATGGGGCCAATTATTGTACATACGTACATATTTTATAGAACTGAAATTAATTTTTGGCCAATTTCATTTTACTTCCGTTTCAATTTTGAATTAAAACATTTTTAGTTGGATTTCCCGCCAAAACTGCTTAACACCCTATTTTTTTATTATTTTAATGGTTGTTGTATATGTGCACCGAGCCAAAAATATTGTATTTATTGGAATATTGGATTTATGATTTTTTTTTGTTTGTTCGAAGTACATTATAGACTCGAATAAATTTTGGTACGACAAATTGTTTTATACCTACTGCGGACTATTTTATCATAAACTAATATACCAATTTCATTTAATAAATCTAGTAAATCTGCATCAGTATTTTAAAAGGGGGTTCTTATAGATTAGCCAACCAATAAGGATTGGTTCGATCCGCATTAATCTAAAGCTCTTTGTCTAATGCCATATACGTTGGGAACGTAACTGGAGTGGGATTTTGCACAAAAGTCGAGAAGCGAGTTTACGTTTGATTTCTCGCCTTTTAGTTTTGTCCGACAGTTGTATAGCGATTATGCACAAATCGACAAAAGTAAAAGGCGAGAAAATTGAGCAACTATGGATTTAGCTGTCAAAATGTCATTGTGTTTAAAATTATTTGTGTCAGTTTGCGGTTTAGTGTTGTGTTCAATTTTTGCTATTGTTTTTGATAAAAAAAAAACAATATGAGAATTATCCGGTCTCATCAGGGATGATTTACACCCTTTTGACATCGATGGTATTTACAAGGTAGTTAATAATTAATCTTATACATTTTATTTATGTATTTAATTAACGTAATATTTAATCCTAAAGATTCCAAAAACGATATCGACTTCTGACAAGTTTATTAATTAATTTAATTAATAGTATCGAGGAATATTTTCCAACCAATATGTATCATACCGCAAGACTGAAAAGAAGATGTATGCAAATAATGAAAAATATAAAAATGAAAATGACAAAATAAAAGATAAATAAAAATATATATTGGCACTATGTATTATATTATCGACATCCAATTCCAACAAACTTTGTTTTTTTACGTTTAGTATGAAAATATAATCTAAAAATCTTTTTGCCTTTCTTCTCACTATGCTATATACATGGACGGAAATAAAAGCGAGAGCGAGTACTCGCATAGTGCATAATCGCTTTTACTCGCTTTTAGCTACAAGTCGCTCAAAAATGGCGACTCGCTGTGTGCAAAATCCCAGTCCTGATGTGTCAAAATATAAAAATTTTTTACTTAAAAATTACAATTTATTTTTGCATTCTTTTACGACAGCTTTCATAAGAGCTATCTCATTTCTTGCAAGTACAGAGTGCTTTTTGTTCCAGGTCGATTTGGTTTCGCCACCATTTTGTTTTGGATGACATTTGTAAGTTCGTATTTGACAGTCGTAGAGAATGGTCAATAACAATTTATTATGGAGCATCTAACGCCGCACCTAAGTGTGGGGATTATTAAAATTTTTATTTAAATAATTGTTCAATTCTGAATACGCAGAGAACATTAGCCGCGCTTTAGTCCATCATTTAGCGTGAAATGAATAATTTTGAAAATTTGCATATGCTGGGAGATAAAATGAAGACTGGGCGAGTTTTGGAGTTTTACAGCTCGCTACGAGGCACATTTCGACTTGGTTGGCTTAGGGCATCGAAAACCTTTTATTGATACACCAAAGATCACCATACCTTCGTAGAGTAACTGTTACTGGTGACTGCTGTCGGGACATGTTGGAAAACTTTTTTATGCCCAAATTAATTAGGCCTACAGAACATGTGGTTCCAACAAGACTCCAAAAAGATTTTGTGAGAAATTTTTCCCCATCGAATAATGTCAAAAAGTGGTCATATCAACTGGCCTCGCGAATCCCTGATTTGACCACTCCCGATTTCTTCCCATGGGGGTACTTGAAAGGAAAGATGTACATCAAATAAACCAACCACAACCTCGATGCTTAACACTTTGAGTGCCAACATGATTTTTAGAGAATTAGCTAAAAGTGCTACGCTGCTATAAAGAACATAGAAATTTAAAAATATATTTCATTTTACGAAGCATTTTATTTACGAAAAGTAAAACATATTTTTACAAAATGTTTATGTCGACAAGTATGAAATAGAGATCGTATTAGTACGTGCGGGAGCAAAAGCGCGATCGCGCTCTCTCATTTTCGGCTAGTGTATTGAGGAGCGCGATCGAGCATTTCGAGTGGTATTTAGCCAATGATGCCAAATGTAGTCGCCTGATGTAGACTTTAAACTTTACATACACTCTTGGAAATTACTATAAGAACAAAATTTGTTACTATCTGTTTTTTGAATTTACCGTAATCAAAATATTTTTGTATTTTTTTTTAATATGTATCGACAAGTTTGTTAAAATTCGTGTAAATATTTTTTATTTTTTGTGCTACATTTTAGTAGTGCATCAGACTCGATAAGAGCGGTTGGAAATAATTATAAGAACAAAATTTATTATATCGAAAAAATTATAATTAAAATTAAATTAAGGTAAATATATTAAATTAATTACTTTTAAATACACTAAAAATATCTACATCTTCGGATGAAGGAATTTAAATGTTAGGCGCTAAATATATGTACGTGTTTCTTATGTAGATATGCCTAAGGAAAAACCTTTAACGCCAATTGAACATGGAAAAATACAAGTTTATCATGAGCAGAGAAATTTTTTTCGAGAAATAGCTCAACTTATGAATAAAAGTGTTTGCGTTGTGCACAACTGTATAAAATTGGGGTCAAATTATGGACAGAATAAACGATCCGGATGAACGCCCATCATCACTGAGCGGTGCAAAAGAGAAATTAAGCGACTTGCAGTCAACAAGGCACTTTCATCGAGTGCCATAGTGCGTGAAATTCGTTTGCCGGTAACCATAAAATACACAAAACGGGTGGCTCTTCCACAACTTCTATTGCGGCATAAAACAACAAGACTTGCATTTGCTGAAAAATACCAATTTCGGGATGAAGAATGGAAAAAAGTCGTCTTTAGTGATGAAACAAAATTTAATTTACACGGACCTGATGCCTGCCAGCGATATTGGGCCGATAAGCGATCAGAGAGACAAACCCGTAAATCTCGAAGTTTTGGTGGAGGGTCGCTGATGATTTGGGCCGCCTTCAGCTATACGGGAAGGTCACCATTATGTATAATTTCCACAAAAATGACGTCCTATAAATACGTTGAATTGTTAGACGATGTTTTAATCACACTTGGAGACGATTACATGCCTGAAGACTGGATTTTTCTACAGGACAATGCGTCCGTCCACAGTGCCAAAACGACAAAAAAATTTTGAGTGAACGAAACCGATGTTGGATTGGCCAGCAAGCAGTCCCGATCTCAATCCAATCGAGAACGTTTGGGGGCTGCTTGCACAACGGGTATTTGCAAATGGGCGACAGTTCAACACAGTTTTAGAATTAAAGAATGTAATTAAATTGGAATGGTCAAAAATAGACGAAACTACCTTAAAAAGGTACATTGATTCAATGCTGCATGTTATATATTTCCTTCAAACTATTTTTGTTTTTGCTTTAAATATTAATACTGAAATCAAATGTTCCTATTATTTATTATTTTATGATTTATGAATACATTAAATACTGAATCAAACTATTTTTATTGGTTTTATATTATAAACTTATATAATAAATTCATTGTTTTCTTGTTCTTATAGTAATTTTCATGAGTGTAGTCCAAACGAAAAAGGCTAAAGGTGTGATATCACATGATCTCGGTGGCCAATTCACTGGTCCGAAGTGTGAAATTATCCGTCCACCGAATTGTTCTCGAAATTAAAAAGCCATGGTTTCACGTGCTGTGTGGCAAGTAGCGCAGTCTTGGTGGAACCAAATGTCGTCGAGATCACGGGCTACATTTTCAGGCAGCAAATAGTCCATTATCATAGCGCGATAACGTGCGCCATTCGCAGTTACATTTCGCCGGCCTCCTTTTTGAAAAATATGAACCGATGATTCCACTACCTCATCATAAACCACACCAAACCGTTGTTTTATCTGAATATTGTATCCTCTTCGGGTTGCTCTACAGCCCAAATATGGCAATTTTGCTTATTAACATAACCATTAAGCCAGAAATGAGCCTCATCGCTGAACAAAATTTTTGGTCGAAAACAGTAGATCTTCTTCAAGCTTTTCAAGAACCCAAAGACTGAAACGGTCACGATTTGGATGATCGGCCGGCTTTAATTCTTGCACGAGTTGTATTTTGTATACTTTTAAAACAAGATCCTTATGAAAAATAAACCAATAATGAAAATTGTGTTTCAAATTTTTCGATGGTACAGCGAATTGTGCGTTCAGTAGGCCAATTATGTGGACCCTAAGTTTCATTAAGCGCACGAAACACATTCTTCGTAGAACGCTGATTTTCGTAATTCTCTGCCACACTAGACGAACGGAGAATCGGCTCAAATTTAGTTGTAGAGCCACTTCACTTTAGTGCCGCATAGATTAGTGCTCCGCATAGATTAGTGCAACCGCTTCTGCTGCTACCTCTGGTGTTGAAGAGGTTGAAGAGGTAATCAATAGAGGGTTTTTCAGGCTAAGCATCGATATGCGAATGATAACAATTCCGAGCGAGATATTTCAAGGCATGCTATTGTATTGATCTTGTTGAATTTTTTTTAGAATTTAATTCGAAAGCCTGCTATATGCATTTGGCAAAAAATCAGTTTGTTGGCATGGTACAAGTACAAACAAGGTACCACTGGATACGTATTTACACAGACTTTGAGTCTGCATTAAAAAAAAATCAACAAATATTTTTTTTTTGAATTTTTGAACTTTTGTGGAAAATTGAGCGATGTGCGATTTTTTTCCCGCAAATGTATATATTTTTAACTTCTGGTTCCGTAGAATTTAACTATTACAAATTATAAATACTATAAAATATTTTTCCAATTAACTTATACTGTGTGCATGACGTCCATTTTTTGTCTAAATTTCCAACTAACTATAATTTGAATGTTAGTAATACCAGTTACAGTGCAAACTTATGTATGAGACCGATTTTACTGACTAAATTAGCCGGGTTCCATTAGCGTTTGCGAAATACTCGCAAGTACTTTGAAATCTGTGTACCGGCAGCGGCCATTTCAGCAGCTCTTTCTATTTTTTAAATTTTCGTTTTAATTTTAAAAATTTTAGCATTTATTAAAAACGACAAAGAATTAAAATATTAATTTTTCAACAAGGGTTGACCTCGTAGATTTTCTGGTCGGCGATTGAACATCGTAGAGGAAAGACGTGTTTTTTGTCTCTCCTCTATATAAATAGATAAATAATTTAAAATGTGTTTAAATTAATTAATTAATTATTAATATATGTGCACACATAAACAAATAATAATAATTTTAATAATAATTTGTGTTTTAATTATAATGAAAAGCATAGTATATGAAAAATACATATTGAATAGTTATAGTAATTTGTGTGTGATGCGCTTGCAATGGCGTAGAATATGTATATAACAATTTCGTTTATATGTATTTTAATACTGTTGTTTAAGTGCACACATTGTGTGTAATTTTTCAATATGTATAGGACTTTTTGGATTACAAAGGATGCTCAAGCTAAGTGTTTTATCATTTTTTTCATTGTTTTAATACATATTTTTGTATTACATAATTTTTATTCCACAAAATTTAAGATATTTTATGCACCAGTATACCTACTACTCGTAATTAGCTAACATTTTCATGTTCATAGTGTGTTAGTCGCATATGGTTTGAGCGGGAGAGGATTTCTTAATTTTGTGTTTTTGTTTGTACGATAGTATTTTCAGGTTTTATTAAAAAATAGAACTTGACCTAATTATTTAACTTTACCAATTTATTTTCTTTTCGGTTTAGGGTAAATTTCATGTCATGTCTACTTTAACATTATTTTAAATTAACTAATCAAGATTTTGTGTGCAGGCCTGCATAGTGGTTTTAATTATGGTTTGATTCAAAATTTGTTTTTCTGGGGAAAATAATTCTGGTTTAAGTCTTAATTATGCCGAGATCTAAGTTTATTTATATTTATCACCATTTATTTAAAAGTTGAACTAATTATCACTGAATTAACCGAACAAGTGGTGCAGTGGTTAAAGCTTCGGCACTTGGACCGGGAGGTACTGGGTTCGAATCCCATCAGAGGCTAGATGCAAATGGAATTTTCTTCATCGATTACAATCGGTGATGTTAATAAACACAACTATGACCCTCTGATGGAGTGCAGAATTCAGCACCGTCCATGTCAATGTACAGGTTGACATGGAGCTTGCAATGTGCAGGTGGTATACTGTAATTGTGTGAGTAGGTGAATAGGTGAATGGGTTAATGATGTAGCATGAATGCGTGGTATCACAATGGGCCAAAAATGGCCTAAGTGTCAACCACTGAAACCTAACCTATCACTGAATTATATTATATTATATATTGACAGGTTTTATTCGGAAAAAGTGAAATTTTTTTGTTACTTATTAATAATTGTAAATATATGATTTAATTTTTTACTTTGTTTAGTATTTAGAAAGAGTTGAAGTTCCTGAAATTATAATTTTGATTCTAATTATACCACGTTTATACCAGTAGTATAAGAGTATGTATCATAAAAGTATGACGATGTAAACTCAAAGTAAAATACTTTGCTACTTTATTACATACTTTTTTGCAATTAAAGTGTTCTACGTATCTAATAAGTATTGGTATAATGTTTGCGGTGAGAACGATACTATATAATATTTTTTAGATACGAAATGTCATTTTAGTCATTCTTCTAATTTTTCTTGTTTATTGTGATAAAAGATAACTTTCTTTTTTTAAATTTTAATGAAATATATGAGTAATAAACTATTATAATGTGTTCACACTACTATGGTGTAAACTGAACGAGAGAAATACTATATTAGTAAAATACTATTATACTATTAAAGGAGCTATGGTGTAAATGTGGTTTTAGTCTTTATATTTAGATTTTAGTTGGATTTTCAGATGACGGCAGTGACGGGTACTATTATATTGTACTAATTGTTTGGTAGTTTGAATTCAATTTTATTTTATTTAATTTATTTTATTTAATATTTATCAGGATAATTGAGATGGATTAATTAGGTAATACGAATCATTACATTTAACTACTTTAATTTTATTATTCAAACTTCAATATTTTATCACTTTTTATTAGTATTCCTAATAGTAAAAACAATCACTGGAAATAGTATAAGTTATATTTCCGATAATTTAATATATTTTTATGATTCTGATTGCTGGGTATTATTCCATAATATATTAAATAATTGTGTTGTCTTGTACTAACCGTCTTACATTACATTTCAACTAACAATTTACTAACTATTGACTACTTAGGTGTCTGAAACCGGGTCAATTTACATAATAATTAATTCACCTTTCCTGTTACATTATCTTGTTTTATGTACAAGAGCGTGAAGTTGTGTCCGGCGTCAAGCGGGAATCTTACTTAGGTTTGGTCACATATTCCAATCAGTTAATCAATCAGTTGAAATGAAATGGAATTGGTTGAAAATCCAGCTAACACTCCGGATATTTTAATTGGCCTTAGAATTCTTAATATATTTGGTCAGAATACAGAATTCTATAAATTGTCCCCACCTCTTGATGGGAAGCGCTGATTAGTTTTTCTAGCTGACATAGTTCTCAACAAATTCACCAAATTTTCTTTAGATCACCCATTTTTCTCAGAATTGAATTATGTCCACTGCGGTTATCTCATTTGATTTCAATAATTCAACCTAATTAAGGTTTCACCCTTTTCAAAATTTATAAACCGGCACCGAGGTAAAAGTAATAAACGCGTCGTTTCCCTTAATTATTATTATTTTTATTTTTTATTATTATTTAATCTTTGCAATCCGTTCTGGGACCGAAACTCTCTCGCAGTTCGCTTTTCACGTCACGGGAACGTACTGCTAATAGGTTTTCGTAACCATGTGCACATTGCATAGCTCCATGCCACCCTATAGTACTGGCATGTAATATGGTTCGGCCCATCTGTTCTGCACTTCGACAGGGGCTCATAATTGTATTCATTTTCTTCACCCAATGTAATTTAAGTTCATGTGTGAGATAGAGATATATAATGTGTACATATATTTATAGGCGTTATTATTATTTATTATTATAATGTTTATAATTGGTAGATAATTTATGTAATTAAAATCGAACTCTAGAACTTCTTTTAAATCTGTTTCGGGATTTTGACGTGTCTTTTTGGCGGGATTCTGCAGTTTGACCATTCTGATTGGACCTTGGCCGTTTCCCTGTTACGGCTATTGCCGGGTCACGTATGCGGAACTTGGTGGAGATTTAACTAAGTTCTGCGTGCGTGATTTGGCGGTGGCTGGGTGGGGGTGTGACCGGGTTCGGTTCGGAGTTGTCGGGCTGTGGGGCTTCATCGGAGGGACGCGTTGGGGGTACCGATGCAGGTTGATGGGTTCTTAGTTTATTAGAACCCTAGCCCAGCTCTACGAACTAAATTTGAGATAACGGCATGATTCCTAACCGATAACGGCATGATTCCATTCATTATTGCCGAATCCCATAACTTCGTTAAAATACAGCTTCGCACACCGAATTTGACCATCATTTGTTGATAGATGGCCTAGTTTAATTGAGCATTATGCTGGAGTAGCAATCCAATTCTGCATACCATGTTTCATGGTGATTGGTTGAGGAATGTTAAAATTCCTTTGAGTATGGGATAAATATGTCCTATGTAGACTTGGTAATTAATCGAATATTCTATGGTAACCAAATAAGTAACGGATTTGAAATTTTTACGAAATCAGCTAAATTTATTTGAAATATAAACATTAGTAGTTTTCTAGGAAACATTACCTTCGGGATGCCTCACTTATTCGATGCAACTTTTTGAGTTTTTTTTTTTTTTTTTTTTTACTATTTTGTGGTTGCTCAATTCAAGGGTTAAATATACTAATGGATTTTAGAGTAATTGTAAATACATATATTGTAGTTCAAATAACTACATACAGTACAAACTCGATAAAAGCAACACTTGATAATTGCAATACTCGATATTTGCAACACTATAAATTGTGCACTAAAAAACTTTAGAATTGCATCCTTGCCAAATTAACCTCGATAATTGCAACTTATTTTAATTTAATTTCCGTCGAATTTCGTTAAAAATGAAACAGGAATAGTGAAACCGGTATATGAGGAAAACTAGCTTAGTAAATGTAAATAGAGAGGCCATATTCATACTCTTCTAGAACGAGTTGACCGTATAATAATGATTCAAAAATAAAACGCATTGTCTTTTTTTATTCCTATTTATCCAAATAACCTAGTTTTTTCGTTATTTCCTAATGTGTAACTCGTGAGATCGGGTGTTTGTATTTAAAATAAAATTAAAAATGCGTTTAAATCTAAAACAAAAGTGCGACATTTTGTCAAAATTAAATAAAAGTGTATCTTCAGTAGTTTTAGCGGCCGAATATAAATGTAATAAATCAACAATATCACGGATAAAAAAAAACAAAAGTGTAATTACAAAATATGCCAATGCGCAATTCAAATCGTTGTCGAAAATTAAAGCGATCAAACTTTGTGAATTTCCTCGGATGGAAAGAGCATTGTTCAAATGGTTTTTGATTCAGCGAGATCGACATATTCCAATCTCTGCTGATATTTTGAAGAGAAAGGCTAAAGCGTTACATGTTAAGATTCAAGAACAACACACCGGTGAATTTAAGGCTAGCAACGGTTGGTTCGCAGGCTTCAAGAAACGCCATGGAGTCAGACTTCTTAAAATCACTGGAGAAAAATTATCAAATAAACCCGACGGTATCGACAGTTTTAAAACCAAGTTACGCGATAAAATCCAAAGTTTGAATTTAACTCTAGACCAAATATACAATGCGGATGAATCGGGTTTATTTTGGAGGATTCTTCCAAACAAAACACTCGTTCACGTAGAGGAAAAAACTGCACCAGGTCGGAAAGTTTCGAAAGAACGGATTACCTTTTTAGCCTGCACTAATGCCACCGGCAGCCATAAATTGAAACCATTTGTTATTGGCAAAGCTGAACGACCACGAGCATTTAAAAATTTTGTAGGCAATCCGGTTATATACAGGGCGAACAAAAATGCGTGGATGACTTTGGAGTTATTCAAAGAATGGTTTGAAAAATTCTTTGTTACGGAGGTAAGAATTTCGAAGATTTTACTATAGCATGTAACATAAATTTAAAAAAAAAAACTATTGTTTTAGGTTAGTTTGTTTTTGAAACAAAGGGGACTGGAAGAAAAGGCACTTCTATTATTAGATAACGCTCCCTCTCACCCGAAAGATGGAGATTTAATCAGCTTTGATGGTCGTATACATGTAATGTGTCTTCCACCAAACTGTACGGCATTGATCCAGCCTATGGATCAAAACGTTATTAATCTAACTAAATTAATTTACAAAAAAAACTTATTAAACCATTTAAAAAAATCGAGTGATCGCGAGTTTGAGACCGCTTTAAGAAATATTAACTTAAGAGATGCCGTTAATTTTCTTGATAATGCCTGGCAAAATCTCGAGCCAATCTCAATCGCTAAGTGTTGGAAGCCTTTAATGCCATTAACTGACGATTATGACTCCGAAGATGACCTGCCATTAATTGTAATTCGAAATAGAATACACAATGAACGAGCTACAAATTTCCAACCTATATTGAATTTGTTACATCAAATTGCACCTAACGATGCATTTTCGGATCGAGAAATTAGCGAATGGATAACTGAAAATGTTTTACCTATAAACATCAATGAAGTCGAAGAAATATCAGAAAATGATAAATCTGAAGAAGATATTGTAGTTGAAGATACTGTTAAACACGAACAAGCCGTTAATTGTTTTAACATTTGTTTAAATTGGGCTGAGATAAACGCAATTCCTGCTGAGGATGTTTTAGTATTGAGGAACCTCAGAAATATAGCAGTAGACAGATCAGCTAGTTTTAAGGTGCAAAGCAAAATTTCCTCCTTTTTTAAACCACGTTAAACATCTTCATAATTAATTACATGCATATGTATTTCATTCTTAATTATGTGCAATGTTTCTCTAGGAAGTCTTTTATTTTCAATAAGAAGTTATGGATCTGAGATTTAAGTTTTGAATAAAATATGAAGTTTTTTTTTACAAACCTGAATTTTTTTTTATTTTATGTCAATCTAAAACTAAAGACTCGACATTTGCAACTTTTCGATTTTCGCAACTCAGGCTGAATTTAATTGGTTGCAGTTATCGAGTTTGTACTGTATATGGTACAAAAATTCTATTGTAAGTTGAGGAGTTAAATTAATAAATGTTTATATTATTTAGGAAGCCGGAAAATTTTATTTTGGAATTAAATTTCAGGAAATCTACAGATGCTTGTGAAATAATAATATTTTTTTTGAAATATTAATTGCTGATTTTGTAGACTAGAATTGTGTTGTGATTGTAGGTGTCTATAAACAGAACAGGCCGATTCAATCAATCAATTTTTGTTTCGGAAGCCGAAAAATATTAATGTAGAATAATATTTCAGGAAATTCCACTTGCACGTGAAATAATAATATTTTTTTCTCAGGTTGCTGCACCTATTAAGCCTTTATCCTTCCTCTAGTAGAATAGAAGTAGATTATAATTGTGTTGTGCCGTACGATCGCTGGGTGTCTCAAACCGGGTCGTTCCGTCTCAAAAAAAAAAAAAAAAAAAAAAACTCCTATCCTTCCTATTGTTATATGAGTGAAATTATTAATAATTTAATATTAATTAATTAATTAATTATTAATATAATTCAATTTATTATTAATATAATTCAAATAACTATGGTTTCAGGAAATTATATTGTAAGTTGTGGAGTTGTAGAGGATTAAATTAATAAATATTTATATTATTTAGGAAACCGGTAGATTAATTAAGAATTTATTTCAGGAATCTTTAGATGTTATGAAATAATATTTCTTTGAAATATTAATTGCCGGTTGTGTAGATTAGAGTTGTGTTGTCATTAGTTCATGAACTATTGGCTTTACCTAGGTATTTGTAACCGGGATGATCTAATTAATCAATTTTGTTTAGGTAGCTGAAAAGTATTAATGTAGAATTATATTACAGGAAATTTGCACGTGAAATAATAAATTTGTTTCCTCAGGTTGCTGATTTAGAGAAGCAATTGTTGAAGACCAATACCATCGATATCCATTTAACCTATTAAGCCTTTATCCTTCCTCTAGTAGATTAGAAGTAGATTAGAATTGTGTTGTACGATCGCTAGGTGTCTGAAACCGGATCGTTCCGTCCAAAAAAAAAAAATACCTTTCCTATCCTTCCTATTGTTATGTGTAAACAGGCTGTAGGAATAGGCCCGGCGTTATCCGGGACTCTTGGCTAGCACTTGGTTCTACAGTCCAATCACTCAATCAATCAATCAACCAATAAAAAAAAGGAAAATGTAATTGAGAAATTCAAAAAAAAATTTAAAAAAACTATCTAGCTAAAACTAAAACTCTACCCAACTTACCTAAATAATAACTACCAGCCACCAAATTAGCCACTCAATGGTTTTTAATGTTTCGAATTGGCAATGATAAGGGCAAACTATGGTGAGCTCCCCAGTGCCAGCCGTATGTTAGGATTGGCACAAAACCAGCTTCGATATGGCCCCATATAAATTTATATAAAAATCGTCTATAACTTCCAAAACCTTCCTGGACCGGAAATAGATAATAATGTTTTGAGATGGTACGTAATTAAGTAATTGCTGACCAAGTGGCCAGCACCAGCCGTATGTTCAAATTTGAGAAAATGGCCAAGTTCCGAAATCGCAGGTTAAGTTCTCTATTGGCATATGAATTTTGGTTTGAATCATGTCTGAAATTCGAAATAATTAGTTTGTCTCATTATTATGATTCTTTATCGGGACTATTGAGAAATTTAAATACATAAACAGTTAGAAAAATGCACCGTTGAGTTTTGAAAGATACAGTATGGGACGAATAACCTTATGCAAAAACGTGGACAGGCTTGCAGCGCATTGTAAAGTCCAAAGTAAATGCTGTTTTTTTCTCGAATCTGAATCCAACGGAATTTACCAGGCATCTTTGAGAGCTAGACTTTTTACCCTGATTACCAGAGATGCAAGCCGGTTCGCGAACCGAACCACAAAACCACTGAACCTCTCATATTTTGGCGAACCGAAATGGGTCGGTTGAACCAAAACAAGAACCGAACCATTTCTTAAAATAATTCTGAAACTGAACCCAACAAACCAACAAATTAAATTTATGATTTGGTTCGTGTTTTAATTTAATTTAAAAATTTTGTCAGAAAATTTGAAAAATTAGATATTTTGATTAAAAATCGATAGGGCGTCTAGACTTGATAGATCAATTTTGGGAATCAACGTCCAATTTATTGAAAATGGAAAAATTCAAATTAACACTTTGGCTATGAGAGAGGCTTAAGTCAAGCATTCGAGGTCAGCATTGCCAAAATTGTAATGGATGTTTTGAAATCGTATCAGGTAAGTTTAAATCAAGTTTATACAATTACATATGTCTGATAATGATGTCAACTTGTTAAAAACAGCCCTGCTAGGCGAAGATCAAAGTATTCAAAATCAAAATAATTAGAATTTAATTATTAAGGAGGAAGAAGATGAAGACGGAGCTAACGAAACCGAATCTTACAGTTACACATACATCATTGATGACGAAATTTTATTTGGTCTCGAGTATGAAGTAGAAATTGTCAACTGCCAACACAATTTTCTAAATGTAGTTCGTTGTGCTGCACACACGCTGCAATTGACAGTTTGTGATATTTTGAGAGATAACTCGTTTAAAGGCCCAATTGAGAAAATGAGACAAGTTGTGAAAAAACTCCGAACGTATATAGTGCTAAATTTACTGAAGCTAGAAAAATATAAAAAACCAATTTTGGATTGTGCTACTAGGTGGAACTCTTCGTTCGCAATGTGTTCTATATTTTGTTCTTTCATTAAAGGGACACTGAACTGACTTAAAAGTAAAAAAAAAATCTTCCTTTTTTCTTAGTTTTTTTTCTGAAATGAAACCGAACTAAAACCAAACCAAAACCAAAAATAAGAAATTTTGAAACTGGAACCAAAACCAATTTCGAAAAACAAATTACTATTGAAACCAAACCGATGTTCAAATGTTTTTGGTTTGCGTCTCTGCTGATTACCCAGGCCTCTGGGTTTACCAAAAGCCTCCCAAACATCATAACTAAGAAATAAGTTTTGATTTAAGGACGGAACCACAAAAAATTCATCAGGACGGTTTTGTTATTATATATCATTGGAGTTTTTTTGTAGCCTAGAACCTTTTCGCTTCTTTATAAAACGTAAAAAATCCTGGCCAAGAGCACTAATGTGTTGGTCCCACTGTCTAATAGCCCAGGAATTTGGGTTTATAACAGGATCAAATACGGATCTTGATTACAAATGAACATATTTTCCGATTTTTGAAAATAAACGGACGAACGAGATTCATGTTTCGATGGGCTTAAAACTGTGATTGGAATAAATGAATTTTCGACAATTAAGGGTGCCTTGGTGGCGATTTCTGGAGTCTAGTTACAATATTTCGAGAATGAGGGACCACAATTGCAGCAAATTTTATTATCTTTGGGAGCGACTATGTTTGGTTTTGGATTAACTGTTACAAGAATTGCATTTACTAGGGCAAGCGATGTTATTTACGCACCGACATGTTCTTGGTTTTCATTTAACTTATTGTCCAAAATTTGATCTCAATGACATCAGTAACTTAGTTCGATATTATATTGAAATTTCACCCTGACAAGTGAACACGACGTAATCTATATCCCATATTTTTCATGAGCGTTTCCATTCCACCCACAGTTACGAGTTATAGTACTTATATTTTTCAAACTTTTACTTCACACGATTTTCTGTTTACGATGTGGGTCAGTTCGAGGATTTGTGTTAAAAATGCCTTTTATTCTCATTTTTCAATCTATATTTGTTTATGATCTTTAGTCCGGCATAATCAATTCCAATTTTGTAAAATAGCGGTGCTGGATTGACTCTTTCGGCACAGGTTAATCGGTCATTTTCCGACGGCTTTGCGGTAAACCCGTTTTGCTAACTATCTGCCAGATATAGGCCAATAATGTTGCCATATCACTGCAACTAATGCCTGAGGGCCAACATGTAAGTGCTTCCTGGAGATGAAATTGAGTACAAGTAGGACCTTCTACAAATATGCTAAGGCTTTGGAGTACTGCGGTCCAGAATAGATTATAAAGATTAAAAATAACATTCATGTTTTATCAACAGAAGGCACATTTTTGCTTAAATTTTATACAAACCGATGGAATATAGTGTTGAGCGGAAGGCCAACAACCTCCCCTCATAAAAACTCACCAAGTTATGAACCCTAAACAAAGGCCTCGGATAACCATATCGGATTCATTACAAACTCGACCTCGGAAATTGTACACGGACAACGCTTTAAAAATGGGAACATGGAACGTGCTTAGCCTCTTAAGACCTGGAGATCTCCAGAACCTATCGAACCAAGCAAAGAGTTACACATTAGACGTACTTGCACTACAAGAGCTTAGATGGTCTGGGAGTGGGATCCATGACACCACCAATGGTTACACTCTTCATTACAGCGGCCATCAGAACGGAGGAGAATTTGGAGTTGGCTTCCTCATCCATCGGCGCGTGAAGCATCATATCATCGATTTCCGCCCTATCAACATGCGGATATGCACGGTCAGACTTCGCACTAGGAAATTTAACATCACGATCGTCAATGTGCATGCACCCACCGAAGATAAATCAGATGACATCAAAGATCTTTTCTTTGTCGAACTGGAGGAAGTCATCAATAACATACCGGACCACGACATTAAAATCATCGTGGGCGACTTTAATGCAAAAATCGGTAGGAGTGCAGAAAATACATCGCACATCGGTCCTAACAGCCTGCACCTAACTAGTAATAACAACGGCCAACGAGTCACCGACCTGGCAATAACGTACAACTTAGTTGTATCAAGTACGTTTTTCCCACATAAGAGAATCCACAAAGTAACGTGGAGATCGAATGATGGGGGAACGGAAAATCAAATCGATCACGTCATGGTGTCTAAGAGGCACTCCACCAGCATATCTGACGTTAGATCTTACAGAGGTGCAGACATGGACAGCGATCATATGCTTGTCATATTTAAATATAAGTGCAAACTGTCATCTACGTTTAACAGACAAGCACAAAAGACCGTTCGATGGAATATCAATGCTCTAAAAGACCAAGCGTCATTGCAGAGTTACCAATCAGCTGTCACTAACTATTTAGAGCGGCCCAGCAACAACGAAGAAGCTCCCTCTAACATCGAGGAGCAGTGGCACGCTATACAGTCAGCCATAATCACCGCGGCGCAAAATACCATCGGAAGAAGACCTCCGAGAGCCCGCAATGATTGGTTCGATGACCAATGCCGTAGGGTCGTCGAAAGCGACGCAGAATAGCAGAATATCTCCGCGCTAGGAAAGCCACGACTAAATACCTTCGACAAAAAAAACGCGAACATATGAGACTATGCATCGAAAACATCAGCTTCCAAGCGGAACTAGGAAACTCAAGGGACTGTTTTGCCAACGCCAGGAATCTCACTAAAGACTTCCACCCAAGAAGTACAGCCATCAAAGACGGGAATGGAGAGTTGAGAACAAACGTGGCTGATGTTCTCTCAGTATGGCAAACCTACTTTCAAAATCTGCTAAATCGGAATGACGACGTGACCCCCATTAGAGCAATAGCTCCTCCAGGTGACGAGGTCTTTGTCGAATATCCCACAGTGGAGGAAGTAGACGCAGCTATTAGTCGATTGAAAAACGGAAAGGCACCCGGTCTCGATGGAATCCCCGCAGAATTGATTAAACTCGGAGGCGCTACTCTTGCAACAAGTCTATACGACCTCGTCGTCTGTATTTGGGACCAAGAAGAGCTGCCTGAGAATTGGAAGACCGCGCTCATATGTCCGCTGCATAAAAAAGGCGACCGTCTCAAATGTGAAAACTATCGTGGCATAGCTTTATTGAACGCTGCTTACAAAGTGTTGGCTAATGTTGTACTTGCCAGACTCATCCCTTTCGCCGAAAACATCATTGGCGACTATCAATGTGGTTTTCGACCCAACCGATCAACCACGGACCAGTGTTTTACCATGAGGATGATCTTGGAAAAATGTTGGGATTACAACATAACCATACATCAACTATATATAGACTTCCGGCAGGCATATGACAGTATAAACCGCGACAACCTATGGGCCGCGCTCATATGCCTAGGAATCCCAGAGAAACTCGTTTCGCTGTGTAAATTAACAACGTCTGGGTCTGTATGTAGAATCGTAATTGAAGGAACTGTGTCAGACTCCTTTGAAATAACATCTGGCGTTCGACAAGGTGATGCACTCGCGCCTTTGCTGTTCAATTTGGCGCTTGAGTACGTAGTGAGAAAAAGCAACATCGAAACTTCGCGCTGTATATTTAATAAATCCGGCCAAATTCTTGGATATGCAGATGATATCGTGCTTCTTGGCCGAAGACCAAGCGATATCAAAGACAGTTTCATACCGCTCGATCGCTGCGCAAGAAGACTTGGTTTGGAGGTGAACAGCAGTAAAACCAAATATCTAACAACACCCAGGAACATCTCTAGTGCAAATCTCGGAATTGGCGACCACAATTTTGATGGTGTCGAAAACTTTAAATACCTCGGGTCAGTTATAACATCACTGAATGAAATCCAGGCAGAAATAAAAGCCCGAATCGCTGCCGGACAACGAGTTTTCTACGCCCAATCAAGATTATTGCGTTCGAAACATCTATCGCAGTCGTGCAAGCTCGCACTTTATAAAGCACTAATAAGACCTGTGCTGACTTTCGGAAGCGAGAGCTGGACCATGACCTCTAACGATTGTAGATTGTTATCTACATTCGAAAGGAAGGTCATACGTTCAATTTTTGGTCCAATTAAAGTTGCGAACAACGAATATCGGATTCGTATGAATCACGAAATAAAGCAACTCCTCGGAGGCAGCGATATCATCGGATTCATTAAATCCAATCGAGTGAGATGGCTCGGCCACGTTGCAAGGTCCCCACAACAACGGATGATATATAAAGTGTTTCACCAACAACCAGCCGGAGTACGTCGTAGAGGAAGACCCCGACTACGCTGGCGTGACGACATTGAACAAGATCTGCAAGCATTAGGATGTCGAAACTGGAGGACGAGAGCAATGGATCGGGATGGATGGAGAGCCATTGTGCGGGCGGCGAAATCCCTTCATGGGATGTGAAAGCCAGAGAGAGAGAGAGAGATGGAATATAGTTGTAAAAATGTGTCCTTCTCTACTTACTACAGGCTGAATTGATAACCCCCAAATCTAAATACATTACTAATGTGTTTTGTAATAAAAGCAAATTACAAACATATGTAATGTATGTTGACATTTGACACTCGTATTATATGTATTGAAATTAGCTTTTGGGACTTTTGGTACAATTCAAATAGAGTAAGTACGCAGCATTACAATTGTGAAGAAGTGTATTTGTAAACCATAATAGAAATTTATGATTATTTTTATTCCAATTAAGGCACCCGATAGAGCAGACCAGAATTTTATATGGTAAATTGTTGCTTTATTATTTTTATTTATTAAATCACTGGAGGAATGAGGCATTTATGTATCTATGTATGTACATACATACATACATAACATGTTGTCCTATACAATTTTATTTTAAATCCATTCAAAATATCCTCTTGACCAATTTAACATTAAAATTGTTTTTTATTTTTTGCGGATGAACGAGAAGAGTGTGTAGAGTGTAGTAAATGGGGCCAATTATTGTACATACGTACATATTTTATAGAACTGAAATTAATTTTTGGCCAATTTTATTTTACTTCCGTTTCAATTTTGAATTAAAACTTTTTTAGTTGGATTTCCCGCCAAAACTGCTTAACACCCTATTTTTTTTATTATTTTAATGGTTGTTGTATATGTGCACCGAGCCAAAAATATTGTATTTATTGGAATATTGGATTTATGATTTTTTTTTGTTTGTTCGAAGTACATTATAGACTCGAATAAATTTTGGTACGACAAATTGTTTTATACCTACTGCGGACTATTTTATCATAAACTAATATACCAATTTCATTTTTTAAATCTAGTAAATCTGCATCAGTATTTTAAAAGTGGGTTCTTATAGATTAGGCAACCAATAAGGGTTGCTTCGATCCGCATTAATCTAAAGCTCTTTGTCTAATGCCATATACGTTGGGAACGTAACTGGAGTGGGATTTTGCACAAAAGTCGAGAAGCGAGTTTACGTTTGATTTCTCGCCTTTTAGTTTTGTCCGACAGTTGTATAGCGATTATGCACAAATCGACAAAAGTAAAAGGCGAGAAAATTGAGCAACTATGGATTTAGCTGTCAAAATGTCATTGTATTTAAAATTATTTGTGTCAGTTTGCGGTTTAGTGTTGTGTTCAATTTTTGCTATTGTTTTTGATAAAAAAAAAACAATATGAGAATTATCCGGTCTCATCAGGGATGATTTACACCCTTTTGAGATCGATGGTATTTACAAGGTAGTTAATAATTAATCTTATACATTTTATTTATGTATTTAATTAACATAATATTTAATCCTAAAGATTCCAGAAACGATATCGACTTCTGACAAGTTTATTAATTAATTTAATTAATAGTATCGAGGAATATTTTCCAACCAATATGTATCATACCGCAAGACTGAAAAGAAGATGTATGCAAATAATGAAAAATATAAAAATGAAAATGACAAAATAAAAGATAAATAAAAATATATATTGGCAGTATGTATTATATTATCGACATCTAATTCCAACAAACTTTGTTTTTTTACGTTTAGTATGAAAATATAATCTAAAAATCTTTTTGCCTTTCTTCTCACTATGCTATATACATGGACGGAAATAAAAGCGAGAGCGAGTACTCGCATAGTGCATAATCGCTTTTACTCGCTTTTAGCTACAAGTCGCTCAAAAATGGCGACTCGCTGTGTGCAAAATCCCAGTCCTGATGTGTCAAAATATAAAAATTTTTTACTTAAAAATTACAATTTATTTTTGCATTCTTTTACGACAGCTTTCATAAGAGCTATCTCATTTCTTGCAAGTACAGAGTGCTTTTTGTTCCAGGTCGATTTGGTTTCGCCACCATTTTGTTTTGGATGATATTTGTAAGTTCATTTATTTGACAGTCGTAGAGAATGGTCAATAACAATTTATTATGGAGCATGTAACGCCGCACCTAAGTGTGGGGATTATTAAAATTTTTATTTAAATAATTGTTCAATTCTGAATACGCAGAGAACATTAGCCGCGCTTTAGTCCATCATTTAGCGTGAAATGAATAATTTTGAAAATTTGCATATGCTGGGAGATAAAATGAAGACTGGGCGACAATTACGCAAATGTACATCAGAAAAGATTGAGGTATATCTTTTACCGATACCGTGCACAAGAATTGGAATATCTCCATCATGCTTGTTAAAGATTTTCAAAAAAGATTTATATTTTTATCCTTAAATAGGCAAGGTTTGAGTTTTGGAGTTTTACAGCTCGCTACGAGGCACATTTCGACTTGGTTGGCTTAGGGCATCGAAAACCTTTTATTGACACACCAAAGATCACCATACCTTCGTAGAGTAACTGTTACTGGTGACCGCTGTCGGGACATGTTGGAAAACCCGAATTAGTTAGGCCTACAGAACATGTGATTCTAACAAGACTCCGAAAAGATGTTGTGAGAAATTTTTCCCCATCGAATAATGTCAAAAAGTGGTCATATCAACTGGCCTCGCGAATCCCTGATTTGACCACTCCCGATTTCTTCCCATGGGGGTACTTGAAGGGAAAGATGTACATCAAATAAACCAACCACAACCTCGATGCTTAACACTTTGAGTGCCAACATGATTTTTAGAGAATTAGCTAAAAGTGCTACGCTGCTATAAAGAACATAGAAATTTAAAAATATATTTCATTTTTCGAAGCATTTTATTTACGAAAAGTAAAACATATTTTTACAAAATGTTTGTGTCGACAAGTATGAAATAGAGATCGTATTAGTTCGTGCGGGAGCAAAAGCGCGATCGCGCTCTCTCATTTTCGGCTAGTGTATTGAGGAGCGCGATCGAGCATTTCGAGTGGTATTTAGCCAATGATGCCAAATGTAGTCGCCTGATGTAGACTTTAAACTTTACATACACTCTTGGAAATTACTATAAGAACAAAATATGTTACTATCTCTTTTTTGAATTTACCGTAATCAAAATATTTTTGTATTTTTTTTAATATGTATCGACAAGTTTGTTAAAATTCGTGTAAATATTTTTTATTTTTTGTGCTACATTTTAGTAGTGCATCAGACTCGATAAGAGCGGTTGGAAATAATTATAAGAACAAAATTTATTATATCGAAAAAATTATAATTAAAATTAAATTAAGGTAAATATATTAAATTAATTACTTTTAAATACACTAAAAATATCTACATCTTCGGATGAAGAAATTTAAATGTTAGGCGCTAAATATATGTACGTGTTTCTTGAGCAGAGAAATTTTTTTCGAGAAATAGCTCAACTTATGAATAAAAGTGTTTGTGTTGTGCACAACTGTATAAAATTGGGGTCAAATTATGGACAGAATAAACGATCCGGATGAACGCCCATCATCACTGAGCGGTGCAAAAGAGAAATTAAGCGACTTGCAGTCAACAAGACACTTTCATCGAGTGCCATAGTGCGTGAAATTCGTTTGCCGGTAACCAGTCGTCGTGTTCGGAAAATTCTTAATGCGGATTAAAACATAAAATACACAAAACGGGTGGCCCTTCCACAACTTCTATTGCGGCATAAAACAACAAGACTTGCATTTGCTGAAAAATACCAATTTTGGGATGAAGAATGGAAAAAAGTCGTCTTTAGTGATGAAACAAAATTTAATTTACACGGACCTGATGCCTGCCAGCGATATTGGGCCGATAAGCGATCAGAGAGACAAACCCGTAAATCTCGAAATTTTGGTGGAGGGTCGCTGATGATTTGGGCCGCCTTCAGCTATACGGGAAGGTCACCATTATGTATAATTTCCACAAAAATGACGTCCTATAAATACGTTGAATTGTTAGACGATGTTTTAATCACATTTGGAGACGATTACATGCCTGAAGACTGGATTTTTCTACAGGACAATGCGTCCGTCCACAGTGCCAAAACGATAAAAAAAATTTTGAGTGAACGAAACATACCGATGTTGGATTGGCCAGCAAGCAGTCCCGATCTCAATCCAATCGAGAACGTTTGGGGGCTGCTTGCACAACGGGTATTTGCAAATGGGCGACAGTTCAACACAGTTTTAGAATTAAAGAATGTAATTAAATTGGAATGGTCAAAAATGGACGAAACTACCTTAAAAAGGTACATTGATTCAATGCTGCGAAGCTTGCAGCAGATGGTAATAAAAAATGGAGGAAACACCACGTATTAAAGGAAAAGAACATTTTTCATTTTTAAACTTACTGTGTTCTTAGATATATTTCCTTCAAACTATTTTTGTTTTTGCTTTAAATATGATACTGAAATCAAATGTTCCTATTATTTATTATTTTTTGATTTATGAATACATTAAATACTGAATCAAACTATTTTTATTGGTTTTATATTATAAACTTATATAATACATTCATTGTTTTCTTATTCTTATAGTAATTTCCATGAGTGTAGTCCTAAACGAAAAAGGCTAAAGGCGTGATATCACATGATCTCGGTGGCCAGTTCACTGGTCCAAAGTGTGAAATTAACCGTCCACCGAATTGTTCTCGAAATTAAAAAGCCATGGTTTCACGAGCTGTGTGGCAAGTAGCGCAGTCTTGGTGGAACAAAATGTTGTCGAGATCACGGGCTACATTTTCAGGCAGCAAATAGTACATTATCATAGCGCGATACCGTGCGCCATTCGCAGTTACATTTCGCTGGCCTCCTTTTTGAAAAATATGATGATTCCACCACCTCATCATAAACCACACCAAACCGTTGTTTTATCTGAATATGGTACCTCTTGATCCTCTTCGGGTTGCTCTACAGCCCAAATATGGCAATTTTGCTTATTAACGTAGCCATTAAGCCAGAAATAGGCCCCGTCGCTGAACAGAATTTTGGTCGAAAACAGTGGATCTTCTTCAAGCTTTTCAAGAACCCAAAGACTGAAACGGTCACGATTTGGTTGATCGGCCGGCTTTAATTCTTGCACGAGTTGTATTTTGTATACTTTTAAAACAAGATCCTTATGTAAAATAAACTAATAATAAAAATTGGGTTTCAAATTTTTCGATGGTATAGCGAATTATGCATTCGGTAGGCCGATTATGTGGATCATAAGTTGCTCTAAGTGGACGAAACACATTCCTCGTAGAACGAATAATTTGTAGACGCTATGCCAGGCTAAGTCGTTCCATGATGAAATGTTAAACAATACTGAACAAAAATACCATAACTGTTTGACACGACTCACACGTGATCTGTCTTAAAATCCATACTGAAAAAAGTACCTCTAAATGAATCACCCGTCAGCTCAACAAAAGATTGTGTAACTGGATGACCTGGGTCAGTTGCACCGCGAGGTTGCACACAGATTTTTTTTTATGGGTAGCGCATACCGGTCGGGAGGGTTCCGTTACCCCGCGTGTACCACGGCCATCTTACAAATAAAACTAGATATGTACATGTGTGTGCCACAAATCAAAAAAAAATCTACATTTATAAGAACAAAGAAAAAATGAACTAAGAGGACATTACACCAATAAAGAAGCTTAAATAATTCTTAAACACATCACTGCACGCTTTTATCACCCCATCATACTATAATCCACTACCACCTCATTGCGGTGCTTAACCAAGCGTTACAAAAAAAATTGTTCTAAAACGCGATTGCATTGGGTGTGATTTGGTAGAGTCAATTTTCACTAAATCATTTACAGTTGGTTTAAATTATAATACAAGGCAATCCGGAATTCTACTTAAATATTAACAGCTAAAATGAAAATTATTTTATCGCAATTATCTACTTAATTTTTTTTTTTACCAATTAATGTCCCAGGGATGAAAATCTTCGTTCGATGTCCTGCTACAATACGGATGAGTTGAGAATTTCCCAGGAATCACAGTCAGCTTTTTAAACTTCGACTCGGAGAATCTCGACTCCACCTTGGCTTTTCTTTTGGGTTTCTTCAAACGTGAGTCGACTGTTCTCACTTTTAAATTTGGTTCATAGGTTTGTTTCTTAACCTTTATAGAAGCTTGTCTCGGAAAAATCCCCAAAATAAGTACAATCACGCACAATAATTAATTTTGTGTTGGTTGAATTTTTAAATTGTTGCTTTTTGTTTGTGCATTTAATTAACCAATTTTTTTTTTTTAATGATTTAAACGCCACTAATAATAAGACGCCACAATATTCATATAAACGGTAGAAGTTCCACCACACAGTAAAATAAATGCACTTAAGAATTTAATAAATTTAACAGTTTATTTCTATACATAACTTTTTTTACAATTTTTTTGATTTTAATACAAAAAAAAAATTTATTGATTTTAATTTTTTTGGGTTATGATTCAGTGATCATTTTCTTTCCAATTCCCAAACTTGACTGTCTCACCCAAAAATCATCGTCTCCCCAATACATTTTTTCGCGCGCATCACCCAAACCGACGTCACGAATACTTTCATTATACACCGTAATGAGGCCGTTTTTGTTTCGCTTGTGTAGTATATACATTAATTTTTATGTAGGTATTAACCCGTCTCAATTATTTGTAATTACTTCAAAATTGAAAATCCCGGTGGTATGAGTTTATATTTTTATTGCTTGCTACCATTCTGCACGTAAGAAGCAATTTATATTGCCATACCATATCGAAACATAGCCAACACTTAGGCGCATTGGATTTTTTTTTGTGTTTTTATTAAAGCCGGCCTTTGTTTAACGTTGGACGCAGCCGATCGTTACATGGCAGGTTCATATATCGATGTTCTTCCAGAAAAAATTAGATATGAAGCTGAAAAAAGATGGCTGGTTGCTAAAAGAAAATAGAATGATATTAAAGGCAGAACATAATCATTGTTTTATATCCATCGCGTGGTAAGTTCCCAACGTCTCATCATTTTCATCCACAAGCAAATAATACACATTACCTATCTTAGCTTTTACAAAAGCTTTGCGGAAAGGAAAGGCGAATTTAGCAGTAAATTTATTAGCGGCATCGCTTAGAAGATGGTGTTTCACGAACACTTGCTGACCGATTTCAATATTTCTTGGCCTAGTCCGTAAATTGTACCGGTTAGCATATTTTTTATAGGACTCAAGAAGTTTACGCTTTATCTGATGATGAATAATGGCTATACGATCAGGTACTTTCATCCAGTCTAACGAGGGTTCTTCTACCATGTTTGTTTCTCGAAGTAGTTTGTAATCTCCAGCATGATATATTTTATGATAACCGAACATTGCGAAATGAGGGGATTGTCCAGTAGATTCGTGAACCGAGGTTCGTAGCGCACTTCCTATTTGTGGTAGATAACTATCCCAGGAAGTATGATTATCTTTTATGAAAGCTCTGATTGCTGCGATAATTGAGCGATTCACTCGTTCGGACGCATTACTTTGCGGTGAATATAAGGCAGTTCGAACATGTATTATTCCATATTCTTTCATTAAAGCAGTAAACTCTTTACCAACAAATTGGACACCATTATCGCTATGAACTGTTTCTGGAACACTGAATAGCGGAAATAACTCATCCCGAAATACATCCACTATCTTGCTAGCAGTAGCCTTAGCTAATGTTTTTAAATAAATGAATTTTGTGAGATTATCCAGAATAATCAAAATAACTGTTTTACCGGATTTTGACCTAGGGTAAGGGCCAAGAAGATCTACGTATATCTTTTGCCACGGTCTGTCTGAGATGGTAATATTTCCTAACGGTGGACGTAAGCATTGATTAGTTGACTTACTCTGTTTACAAATTTCACAGTTTGAGATATAATCATGAACTTGAACAGCCATTTTCGGCCAGTAATATAAACGACGCAATCGTTCCAGAGTTTTCTTGATTCCCCCGTGAGCTCCAATTGGACTGTCATGCTCTTTTTTTATTAGAGATTTTCGTGTGCATTCTGGGATCCACAATTTCCACGACGGAACATCAGAAAGTGGTATATGTTTGGTGGGTTCAATTCTGATAAACATTTTCTTATTATGGATACAAATGTTTGGAAAAGAAGTGGGATCATCTTCAACTTTTTTTCGCAGATCCATATAAACTTGGTCTGTGACGATTTCTGGGTCGAACGGATCGGTATTATGCAGATTCAATTCAGAGTCTAATTCAACTAAAGTATCGCAGTGAATTCTGGATAATGTGTCTGCAACCACGTTATCCTTACCTTTTTGATGCACTATGCAGAAATCGTATGCTTGTAGTTTGAGGCTCCATCTGGCGAGGCGGCCACTAAGGTCCTTCTGCGACATCAACCATTTCAAGCTCGCGTGGTCCGTAATAATTGTGAAACAGTAACCCTCGATGTATGCCCGGAATTTCTTAACACTTACCACCGCCGCCAAGCACTCAAGTTCAGTAATAGTGTAGTTCTTTTGAGCGGAGTTCAGTTTTTGGGACATAAAAGCTATAGGCTTTTCTGTACCTTCTTCATCAGTTTGAAACAATACACTACCAATCCCTTGGGTGCTGGCATCACATCTGATGAAAAATGGTTTACTGAAGTCAGGGTTGTGTAATACCGGAGCATTCGTTAATAGGTGTTTCAGTTTTTCAAAAGCGAGATTGGCGTCTTCGGTCCATTCGAATTTTTTACCCTTACGCAACAGATTGGTGATCGTGGCGGTTACGTCTGAAAAGTTCGGTATGAATCGTCGATACCAACCTGCCATGCCTAATAGCCGACGAGTTTGTTTCACAGATTTAGGTTGTGGAAAATTCTTGATGGCTTCTACCTTCGATGGATCCGTTCGCAGTCCTTTTTCCCCTACCAGGAATCCCAAGTATCGAGTTTCGCGCAGAACAAAATGACTCTTTTCAACGTTTATTGTCAACCCTGATTTGGACAATAAGTTGGCTACTACTTTCAGCAGTTCCAGGTGCTCGTCAAACCCCGCCGAGATAATTAGTAAATCGTCTAAATAAACGAACACTCTATCTCTAAGTTGGTGGGGTATCACTCGATCCATCAATCTGCACATGGTTTGGGGAGCGTTACACAACCCAAACGGCATGACACAGAATTGATAGAGAGGACGGCCTGGAACTGTGAAAGCAGTTATCTCTCTTGAACTTTGTGACAGTGGGATTTGCCAAAAGGCATCCTTTAAATCTATACTGGTAATATAATTAGTACTGTTTAGTCGTCCAAGCAAACCATCAATCAGGGGTAAAGGATACGCGTCCTTTTTAGTTATTTGATTGATCTTTCTAGAATCCAAGCACAGGCGCGACTCTCCGTTTGCCTTTCGCACTAGCACTACCGGCGAACTCCAAGGACTCGTACTTTCCTCTATAACTCCTAGTGAGATCATTCTGTCAATTTCCTCATAAATTAGGTCTTGCATTGCGGGTGACCTCTGGTAATGTCTTTGCTTAATCGGTTGTGCATTACCTACGTCAATACTATGCTCAACTAGGTTAGTTCGTCCCAATCCGTTTGTTGCAAAGGAAGGAAACATTGCAATCACTACTTGTAACTCCTCGTTCTGTTGCCTGGTGAGTTTGTGTTGATTTGCTTCTGCTATTGGAATCGGCTCGGTAACTTCACAAATTATGTTAGGTGCAATATTAAATTGTTTCCAAAAATCGACACCAAGATAGACCTCGGATTGCAGAGACGGAACTATGCAAAACTTGATATCCCGTGTTATCCCCAAATATGTGACAGGTAGTTTTATGTGGCCCAACACGGCATTAACTGATCCGTCTGCGGTCTGGATGCATGTGTTTAGCTCTTTAAAGCTTAATCCTAGGTTTCTTATAAACATCTCGCTGCCCTTTCCGAGGATACTGACGCTTGCGCCACTATCTAGCAACCCAAGAATTGATTTTCCCATAATGTTAATTTTTGCATAGGGTCGTGGATCATTAATTTTCGTCTCTGTAATGGTGGTTAATGAACAACATCTCTCGTATAATTTGCGCTCCTTCCAGTAATCCAGAATTCGTTGATATCGTCTCGAGTTGTTTGATGTTGATTCGAGTAAGTTTGATGAATCTACTTTTGCGGTTGAGAGGATGGCTTTCTGGGATGTTGAGTCTTTTCCGAACGATATCCCCCAGAGTTCGTAACGTTCGGATTCACATTTCCCAGGTTTATTTTCCTTTTCTGGCAGCGGAGACAATCGGCAATATCAAACCCCGCAAGTCCGCATCCCTCACAAAATTTATGCGTGCGCTCCATCGGGCAGCTGGTAAATTTGTGTCCGAGATCCTTACAGTTCCAGCAGACCACGAAACGAACTGCACGATCAATAGCACTAACCTCGTCATTTAGTTGTTCTGTCTGCTCCTCATCTGATTCATCAGTATGTTCTTCTTTGTCCTCATAACATGCTGATTTTCGCGAGTATCCTGCAGAAGAGCCCGACGTAACATGGAACTTCGTTACTTCTTCAACTTGTGGATTGCGTTTGAATCGTCTTTCTGCGCCTTGAGATTTCACAAAATCTTGAACCGCTGAGTTTCGTTTGACGCGCGTATCTATTAGTTGCCGTGGATCAAATCCCGAAGTTTGCCACAATCTCTCTAAGTTATCGCAAACTTTTCGTAAACTTTCGATAGTATAAAATTCCATGTTGGCAGTTGCATTCTTTAGAGCTGGGTTCATGTTGTCGATCAACAATTCCAAAATTTCATCATCCGGTAGAGGTTTCGGGAGGCGACAGTTCACGGTTTCAATTTCCAGAACAAAGTCATTGAACGACTCCTTAGTGAGTTGTGTGCGATGACGAATATATTTTCGCATGGCTCGGTCTCCTTCAGCGCTGCTAAACCTTTCGAGAAATGCTTGTTTTAACTGCGTCCACGTTGCACGTCTAGTTTTTCTGGTATACACGTAATACCATTTTTCGGCTTTACTTGTGACAAAATGCCGCGTCAAACTAACAAGGTCGTCTTGAGGTATTTTGTCCTGTTTGGCATGTTCTTCTAATTTCATTATGAAATCGTGAACATTTTCATCATTATTACCCTTATCATTGCCTCCTGAGAAAGTAATTCTCCATTTCGTTGGATCGGATTTTCTATGGAATCTATGGTGCGAAATTTCTCTAGGGCGTGTATTACTCCGAGATGTGTTGGACGAGGTGCTATCCGACGTCTGGTGATCATCACTTTCGGTACTCGAATTACAATTGTTACTTCTATTATGCGACGCATGTGATGACTGGGTAATCTCAGGAATTCGTTTAGACGATGCGTTCATTTTCTCGATTATATTCTTGGTTAACTGCTCGATTTGATCGGAAAATCTTCTTTCACTTTCTCGGTTAATATCATCTTGATTCGAGTTGCTTTGAGAGGCTACGCTACTTTGTTGAGCTTTGCTGTCTGAGGTCGACTGTGTACTGGAATTGGTTCGCTTTTTCTCCTTTGCCTCAGCTTCTTTCCTTTTGATATCACGGACTAAGTATCTCGCGAATCGGTTTAACGAATTGACAGCTATAGGCAAGCCGGCCAATCCCTGAAAGGAATTAGATAATCTTTCGGCTCTGTCTTTCCAGTGGAATATTCTAACCATCAATAAATTTTTCGCTCTTAACGATGACTCCACTTCCTTAGACTCCAACGCCTCATCAATCGCCATTAACTGTTGGTTGATAGCAGTCAATTCAGCTTCCGGCTCCGCACTAATATGTGATAATTTAGGCTTAAGCGTGGTATTCTGCCATTCCGTTCTCAACGTCTCATAAAATTTGTCTTGGTGGCCTGGTTGATCGGTTTGCAGTCCTCGTACCTGGTATTCTATTAACAGTTCGTCTTTAGTCAAACTTTCGCTAATCAGTTTATAGTAATCCATTGTAGAATCGTCGTTAGAATTTAATTAGAGCACTATATCACTTTGATCGGGACCAGTTGCGTACTAATTATGACACTCAAATTTTCTTTATTTTTCGAAAATATTGAATTTTTTATTTTTTTTATTTTTTTATTTTTTTTAATTTGAAGAATTTAAGCGACTGTGAATTATACTTCGACGATTATTTAGGAAAACAATTGTGGGTGTTAATAGTTCGAAACGATCTACAAGTTTACGATTAGAGAAAAAAAAAAATGGAACAACCAACCAATAAGTACTACAAGCTTGTAATTTATGCCAAAGAGTGTTGTAAATAGTTAGGTGATATATTTTACCTCAGGCGAAGCAGATTACTACGGTAGCAAGCAATAAACAAAGAAAAGCTAAATATATATAAATATAAATTAAATATTTAACAAAACAAATTAATAAAAATAGATAATAATCAATACGAAATTATAATTAATTAAGATAGGTTTAAATACAAAAATATAATAAATAAATTTCCAAAGTGAAAAATATTTTTTTTTCAATCAATTTCATTTAATAGATGGAGTGAAATTACGCCAAGTGATGCAGGTTTAAGCATAATTGAACGTGTTATAATAAATAATTTTTTTGAGTTCTCTCCGTTCAAGTTGCTTACAGAAAAAAATTTAAACTTCTATATATTAATAACTAAAGACACAAAAGAGACTACTTCTCGTTCACAGTGACTAACACGAATCCGGTTTATTGAAATATTGAATTATGATTATAAGAAATATAAATAAGAAAGATAAACTAAGTGGACCGAGCAATTCGGATTCACCAAATCATCAATCGGCCAATCGTAGAAATCCCATCAATTATCGATAACTTATACTTCGGCAAAATAACTAAAAGGAATTTAAAAAAATATTTAACATAGGAAACTAAATTAATTATAATGATTCTATGATCATGCAATGAGTAACTCACTCACTGAGCTACGAGTAAAGCCAAATCATGGATCATCAATCGCACGTCAACTGTGTAAGCCATCGATCATTTACATGATTCTAGATTATGATATCTGAACTTTTTTAACGTTTATCTAATCTATGAACGAAAATTTTAGTAAATAGAAAATGAAATAAATTATTCACACAAAAAAAATCTAAAGGTAGATTAACCGCAATGTCATTTAAGCGGACGTACCATCTACTCAATCCGTTAGGTAGTGAGGCCACCTGGATGCCTTTTTAGGGCTACCAACTAAATAAATCTCAATAAATAACGATTAAATCATAAATAATTAGACCCTTTCAGGTCCCTGCTCGGGCGCCATTTGTAACTGGATGACCTGGGTCAGTTGCACCGCGAGGTTGCACACAGATTTTTTTTTATGGGTAGCGCATACCGGTCGGGAGGGTTCCGTTACCCCGCGTGTACCACGGCCATCTTACAAATAAAACTAGATATGTACATGTGTGTGCCACAAATCAAAAAAAAATCTACATTTATAAGAACAAAGAAAAAATGAACTAAGAGGACATTACACCAATAAAGAAGCTTAAATAATTCTTAAACACATCACTGCACGCTTTTATCACCCCATCATACTATAATCCACTACCACCTCATTGCGGTGCTTAACCAAGCGTTACAAAAAAAATTGTTCTAAAACGCGATTGCATTGGGTGTGATTTGGTAGAGTCAATTTTCACTAAATCATTTACAGTTGGTTTAAATTATAATACAAGGCAATCCGGAATTCTACTTAAATATTAACAGCTAAAATGAAAATTATTTTATCGCAATTATCTACTTAATTTTTTTTTTTACCAATTAATGTCCCAGGGATGAAAATCTTCGTTCGATGTCCTGCTACAATACGGATGAGTTGAGAATTTCCCAGGAATCACAGTCAGCTTTTTAAACTTCGACTCGGAGAATCTCGACTCCACCTTGGCTTTTCTTTTGGGTTTCTTCAAACGTGAGTCGACTGTTCTCACTTTTAAATTTGGTTCATAGGTTTGTTTCTTAACCTTTATAGAAGCTTGTCTCGGAAAAATCCCCAAAATAAGTACAATCACGCACAATAATTAATTTTGTGTTGGTTGAATTTTTAAATTGTTGCTTTTTGTTTGTGCATTTAATTAACCAATTTTTTTTTTTAATGATTTAAACGCCACTAATAATAAGACGCCACAATATTCATATAAACGGTAGAAGTTCCACCACACAGTAAAATAAATGCACTTAAGAATTTAATAAATTTAACAGTTTATTTCTATACATAACTTTTTTTACAATTTTTTTGATTTTAATACAAAAAAAAAATTTATTGATTTTAATTTTTTTGGGTTATGATTCAGTGATCATTTTCTTTCCAATTCCCAAACTTGACTGTCTCACCCAAAAATCATCGTCTCCCCAATACATTTTTTCGCGCGCATCACCCAAACCGACGTCACGAATACTTTCATTATACACCGTAATGAGGCCGTTTTTGTTTCGCTTGTGTAGTATATACATTAATTTTTATGTAGGTATTAACCCGTCTCAATTATTTGTAATTACTTCAAAATTGAAAATCCCGGTGGTATGAGTTTATATTTTTATTGCTTGCTACCATTCTGCACGTAAGAAGCAATTTATATTGCCATACCATATCGAAACATAGCCAACACTTAGGCGCATTGGATTTTTTTTTGTGTTTTTATTAAAGCCGGCCTTTGTTTAACGTTGGACGCAGCCGATCGTTACAATTGTAAATTAAAATTACAACAATACGCGTTTTCGGAAATAGACCATTCTAACTTTTGAGTAACTTGCTGATAACAAATTACCCGATCTATTTTCGAACATGTAGAGTAACTTCTTTGTGTTAAATTAGAAGTGTCAGAAAAATTAAAGTACATATTTTTAAAGTACCAGTTTTCGTATAGACAGGGTTGAGTACCTTTGTTAGCAACGTTAAAAAATTAAAATTACCCAAAAATTACTCTTGGTCTATTTCCGAAAACGCCTAATATCGATTCAAACCAAAGATGGACGTTTACGTAAACAACTCGTCGACAACGCAAACAAAGTCGCAAAGTCGACTACTCGTAGATAACGTTGAGGCCCACCCGTAACTCCGCAAGTATTGATTTAATGATTTTTAACTTCTGTTTCCATAGATTTTAACTATTACAAATTGTCAATGAAATATATTTCCAAGTAACTTAATATACTGTGTGCATCACACCATTCTTTTGTCTTTGTCTGTCCAACTAACTCTAATTTGAAGGTTAGTACACTACATGCCAGTTACAGTGCAAACTTATGTTGTATGCATGAGACAGGAATAAATTAGCTGGGTTCCATTGGCGTTTGCGAAGTACTCGCAAGTACTTCTAGCTACTTTATTTACAAATACTTGCAAGTACTTAGCTAACGCTAATGGGACCTGGCTATTTAACATTTAATCACCAGGGGCCGAATTTTGGTCAAAAAATGGGAATACAAATCATGAGTTACAGTTGTTTCACTTACCTACTAGACCTAAAACATTAAATCATATAATTGTTTGATACAAACAGCAACAAAATTCAATATTTACGTCTAGTACGTATGTGAAACAAAGGTAAAACTCATAAATTTTCTTCCGGTTTTTCGACCAAAATTGGGCTTCAGGTGGTTAACGCAGTCTACTCGCGAGCTCTCTCTTCGATTTAGTTGTCAATATATTTATGATTATAGGTGCTGACATGAAATGAAATTTTCGCTGCTTTTCAAAATTAACCAGATAAACTATTCCATGAAAAGTTAGTTTAACGATTTTCGTAAAATTTTATATGCAGATAGATAGCTTCATGTTGAATTATTATTTTGTTTATAACTTCATGTTGAAATATTTTTTATGTAATATCAAATTCTTTCGAAACAAAATTTTGATCTTAGATCAAAAAAATGACTGGCAATGCGATGTATTTCAATGACATTTCGATCAAATTTATTGTATTGTCAATAATTTTTTTGATCTAAGATCAAAATTTTGTTTCGAAAGAATTTGCTATAAGTTTGCTTAGCTACAAATAAAAAATATTTGATGAAATGTCAAAAATTTGGCCTACTTTCATCGTACCTGTAGATAAAAATGCAGTGAAAAAGTCTAAAGTTGAAAAGAGACATCTATATTCTGATAGGAAAATACTAATTCAATTTTTAAACTGCGAAGCGAACCGCAAAATAAAATTCAGCTTAAAATTTTTATTTTCGTTTATTTCGTTCGTCTCCAAAAATCCATTTATTTTCGCGCGAAATCGAAATGAAATTTTAATTGGAGAATTTTTATTTTTAACGTATACAATTGTAGACATACATAAATGAATTTGTTTATTTTACGTGCATAAATTAAATTAAATTGATTTTATTTAAAATTTATAGATTTATATGGTATTTAAAAAATAGTTTATTGCCAAACACAAATGAATGTCGAAATTTCACGTGAAAATAAAGTGCCGACACATTATTTTCATATGAAAATAATTTGGAGAGTTTATGCCCGCCATCTTTGAACACAGTTGGCTGAAAACCGATGTGAAATTTTTCATTTCTAATTTCACTTTGGTAAAATTGTATTGCCGAATGATAATCCGAACTCTTCATCATCTTGGCGTATCTTTCGTTATTGTGTTACGATGTTTGTTTTAAATTTAATGGCATCTCCCAAATAGAATCCATCAAATATGGTTTTAATTCCCGATTTTAATTTTGCCACCTTATTGTTTTCTTTCTGTTTCTTCTGCTGTCAGTGTACGATCTGTCCGAAAAGGAGTTGTTATAGTCAAAGCCGTTACAGCATTTTGATATTCAGAATTTATCAGATCTAGATGTATAACTTTTATGCAGATCTCTTTGATCATAAACTAAACTTTAATGTACTTTCCGGCTTACATATTATCTTTGGATTGAAATTTCCCCCAATTTCCTGTAACACGCTGAAGTAGGAAGGATATATATATATATATTTCTTTAAAATACTGTCAATTTCCATTGATATGGCGAGTTATTTTGGTTTGGCGTGAAGTTAAGTTTTTTGTCAAAAATCTTTGACGTTTGCAACGATTCCAACTTAGAATCATAAATAGCAGGCACATTGCAGCTTATGCAATTTTACTACTGCTATTAATGGCAGATGTGCACCAACAAACAATTTAGAAAAACCAGCATTTTAGTTGAAAAAAATGAAAATTTTAATGAAATATCAGCTACGGGTTGTTTCGTATTGTATTTTGCAGCGTATTGCAGCCCTCGATAGAAGGGCAAATAGAGCGCTTGTTCTGTTATTCGAGAGTAGAATTATATTTCAATCAGGTACATTTGGGATGTGACCAGAACCAGTTGGAAAATATTTGTATTCATTTTCATCGCCGCTCAAGGCTCCGCTTGGCTTTCTTTTGAGGTCGAATTTTAAGTGTATTCATCAGAGAGGATTTAGTCCAGGTTTAGCATGTACTAACTATAATGGCACGTTAAATAAGTTTAGGTCAGCGTATGAGTCGGTTCATATACTAACGAATAACTCATGTGATTTAATATCAAAATGTAAACTTATTTGGCACCTACATAGGTTAATAAGACAATTATCTAATGCCAAAACAGCAACTTTTGAGATCAGCTAACGTAAAATGAAATGATGATGACCTAACAAGTCGAAATCGATCGAGTGATTTTTTAAACTTTTTGAAAAATATTCTGCGAAACAAAAACAAGTGATTAATAAAAATGTGTTTATTAAGTAAAATGAAATGTTTAGGTTTTTTATCCGGTAAATTAGCCGGAAAAACATAAACTTTATTTCACCAAAATTCGACATCTCCACAGTCCAGGCGGATTGGCTATTCGAAATGAAACGTCACACTTAATGTTTTTCCATTAATTGTCAGAGACTTGTGAAATCTGTGTACCGGCAGCGGCCATTTCAGCAGCTTTTTCAATTTTTTAAATTTTTGTTTTAAATTTAAAAATTTTAGCATTTATTAAAAACGACAAAGAATTAAAATATTAATTTTTCAACAAGGGTTGACCTCGTAGATTTTCTATAATTTAGGAAGGGCTATGTTTACATGACTGTTGTACGTTGCTGCCTTATAAGATCGCGAATCAAACAGTTTTTTAAAATAGGGCTCAGAAATAGTGACATCTGTATAAACAAATAGAACTAAATTTAACTGTGTATTTTATTTGTGAAAACATACTGTAAAAGTAAATGCTGGTTTGCCACAAGCCTTTTAATTTTTGGAAGAGAAGAAGCGAATTTTTAATTCTATATAAAATATTTAATTAATTATAACTGTTATTTGATAAACCATCAATATGTTTTTTATCAAAATATTAATAAATTCTTTCGGTTAATAGAAAACTATACATAAAAAGTGATGAGTGAATCTGCACTCCATCCATCTTAAACGTATTTTCTAAGCATCCCAGAGCAGACCCGAAACGTCAAAGATCTAAAAGATTCTAAATTAATTTTCACTTCGTACTTAAGCTTTTACCGTAAAAGATTCTGGTGACGTTCGGCCGAAGTCGGTCCACCGGAAATGACAGCTTCCATAGAAGCTTTTCGTTTTTTTGTAAATCTTTTGAAAACCGAACATGAACTAAATGATTCTAAATTCATTTTGTAACAATATCGGCTCAGATCAGTTTTCCAAAATTTAAGCGGAAATGACGAGTTTTGATAAATAATAAAATTTGGCCCAAGTACAGCTTACACTTAAGCTTTTACCATAAATTGAAAGGTACCAGTGATGTTTGCCAAAATTGGTCCATCGGAAGTGACGGACTGTCAAAGATTGTAAATTAATTTTGCAACAATACTGGTAAGTGGAAATGGCGATTTTTTGACAAAAACGGTTTTCGCAGACATTACGTATTTATTAATCGAGATGAAACTTCATACTTATGCTTTCTCGATAAATTTGGAGATCACAGTGATTTTTGGCCGACATCGATTTATTGGAAGTGGAAGCTTTTTTATTTTTGGCATATATTTTAAAATATGCATAAAAAGATTGATTAAATTTCATACAAAGTTAGTGTAGATCACTTTTAAATTTAATCGGAAATGACGAGTTTGATAAAAAAACTTCATTGCACTAAAATTCAGCATTTCCAAAGTCCAGGCGGATTCACTATTCGGAATAAAACGTCAACTTTTTCCATTTGGATACCCTTTCGATTTTTAGTGGAAATTTGTGTACGGAAAGCGGTAACTTAAATGTCAGCTTTTTTAAATTTTTACAATGAACATCATCAAAAACACAGTACATATTTTCAAAAAACGACAAAGATGTTGGTTGCTTGACCAACGATGGATAACTTTGTTGCTCTTCTGAAATTTAAGCATGGATTAGGTTTTAAGTAAAGTTTAATTTTTCGATTTAGAGATCGAGAGTGGTGTATTCGAGATTTATTTATACGTTTCAATTTCAAACACGATAACTATGGAATACTTAATAGTATGGTATGCCGATTGATCCTGATACTAAGTAGTTAACAGTTGAAGGAAACAAACAGTAACATTGAATTAGTGAGCAGTAAACGAGGGAAATTAGTGAAGCGCTGCATAAATTAACGGTGTTGGAAAATGAAGTTTGTAACTTAAATCGCTGAGTGTTGTATTTCCAAAATCGATCGGCTTAATGAAAATCACTGATGCTTGACTGGCATTATTGACATTTTAGCTGGACCTGCCGCGGAGCTATTTATTTGACAGCTGAGTGGTAACAATAAGAGCGAGTTTCACGAATATTATTAAACTTTACTAAATTGTAAAGCTCCATTACTTAAATTTGTAACTACTGAATTTTTTGTATTACTTATCACTTAAAATATTTTGCGGGACATATATTTCACATTCAAGTAGCTTGAACGCGTGCGTTTTTTTTTCGTTTATGATAAATAAAATTGAAAGAAGGAAGAAATAACGTTGACTTTTGTTACTTCAAAGTGCCTTGCCAAATTTTTGTATAAAATAATCCTGTCTCAAAACTTGAAGTATCTAATGCAAATGTCGAACATGACGTCCAGGTGATCAATATCGTCTTGTCAGCAGATTTTCAGATCACATTTGAAATCGAGAAAAAGCAATGTTTATGCATGGCAATATAAAGGCCCATTATTATCAATAGTTTTAAGTAAAATTTTTTATTTTTAGTCAACTAAAATTGCCCAACAACAGTTTTATAGCCCAAAATCCTCGAAATATACGTAAATTATTATTATTACAGACATTGATAGTTTCATTCTTGTGCTGCTGAAAGTTTTTTGTTGTTTATCTTTATAGTAAAAGCATTCTTTCAAAAATATAAAGTTCTGCTAGCAGCTTTTAGCAATTCAACTATTTTGTTGTACGGTAGACTGCCAGAGAGAGTTGGGAAAATAAAAATTCAAAACTAAAGTGAAATTTAAAACAAATATAACCGGCTGCTCTAAAACAAAAGACAAATCCAAATTTAATGGTGTACCGAGACTTTATTAACTTGATAGTTTATTCTTAGAACGACAATATTTTTATGTTATCACGTAAATTTTTAATCTTTATCTTTGCTGCTGGAAAATTGTTTATAACATTATTTATTAGTATAGTGTATCGTAGTAAATAAAAAGTCTATTTACTTAAACGCAAATGGTTTGCAGTTTTGAAAAAACTACAAATTGTAAAACTCTAATTGCATTTCTATTACATTTTAGCTGACTATTGGAGTACACCCTATTTTAAGCGCATTAACTCATGTGTGTGTAGATTGCGATTATATGTTCCAGATTTTACATCCTCTGTTGGTGTTATTACTTGTTCGTAGATTTTGTGTTTTTTTCGTTCATATTTCTGCAATTTGAAATGAGACATAACGTTTGGCTTATGCAAACACTTTGCGTCAGCAATGTTTATTCAAAATAACCGCCCAAATTCATGCCCAAAATGTGTTGCAACGGAGTGACAATGCCGTTTCCAACTAGCAGAATTTGTATTTACATGCATAAATATTTTAAATTTAAAAACTCAAAAGAAAAATAAACAAAACTTTTTCACAAGAAAGTCGTTTTAAAAAATAGTTCGTAAATATTGAGAGAACATTTAGGCCCGATTTTATGAACGCGGATAAACGATTAATCTAGGATTAATCCACTATTTGCATTTTATGTACGACGATACACAAAAAATAGAATCTGAGAGTTTTTATTTATCCTCTGATTTATCTCCTCTTTTTGGTGTTTAAATCAGAGGATAAAAGTAGTTTTTGTTGTTGTTTTATTATTTGACATGTACAATAAAAATTGTTTGGATATACGAACGTGATATATTAATATTTAAAAAAGACATTATTTTATTAATTATTTACATATAATAATAATTTAATAATAATGTTGATACTATCGTAGCTCCGAAACAACATAAGGAGACTACTAAACTGTGCGCGTATTTTGATCCAGAATTGAGAGACGAAACCACAAATTTGTGTATACGTCTACGACGTATAATAGACAATTTTGAATAAGTGTGCTGTAATTTGTTACGCGTACTATACGTCGTATACGTATACACAAATTTGTGGTTTCGTCTCCCAATTCTGGATCAAAATAGACGTAGATTTGTTTTTTTTTATCTTTCATTTAATGTAATTATATACTTTGTATTTTTTGTAGTAATAAAAACTAGGGAAAAAATAAAAAAAAAATATTGTTGATTCCATTTTACGTATGTGCTACGTTTTTTTATAAATTTAACTAGCTGACCCGGCGAACTTCGTACCGCCTCAAAATGGCGTTGGCATTCCTAATTTGACTAACAAACTGCCGCACATGCGAAAACACATGTCTTCGATCAAAAGCAAAGCCTGGTTATGTATCTCCTCATTCACATCGAGATCGGGATTTCCGAAACTGACACGAATTCGATGTAGAATGTCTTCTGACATGTCATTCTTGTACTTGCCCCATAGTTCACGTGGATTTGATGGGAAGCATGTCGAAATAATGATAGCAAATAATGTGCGTATCTGGTTTGGAGTTGCAGAAATAATTGATTCAGCGTTTGTCATGTCCCAATGAGTATCGTTTTCAAGCAAGTTGAGCTGTTGACATGCAGCACGAAATGTTGGGCACACTACACCATTGACAGTTCGAAGTGATTCAAATGATGTCGGCCCACGAATATTCACCAGCAACAACCGCAAGTAGAAGCATTCGTCATTCTTCGGATGAACTGTGTAAATGCGACCAAGAGCATCAGTAGAACGCACATTTGGATGATCAGGAACCTCATCGCCTTGCTTCCGACGTTGAAATTTTTTTGATGAGGCGTTCCAAGTGTATTAACGTGGCATCTCAGAGTAGAGCAATGTTCGTGCAAACGGATCACTTTGACAAATCGAAAAGAAACTGGTCAATGTTGTTGCTGGAGGTGTCTCAGCACGTTGAGCAACATTCGATGTGTTGAAATAAACTCGTTGACCATTCTCCAGATGCACCGCCAAATGTACAACAGTGGGATGACGTTCATGAATAGGGAATGAGAATATACGCCAAATCGCCTCATTGCAGCTCACATATCGACCAACTTGATAATGCGTGATTTCATCGTTTGTATTGGGATTTTGAACACCAAAAACCGCCATATCGCGGCCTTTCGTGACATATTTACAATTGTATTTTATGGACTTCACTGAATTGCAGTACTCCACGTTGCAATGCGCCTTGAATGTTTTGGAAAGAAGTGGCGAATATGAAACAATCCAAGTGTTGTCGACCACGAACTCATTTCCTCTCACTATCGTTGTGATAGTTCTACCGTTATCATCGGCTGATCGACGCCGGTACAGTGGATAACCATCATTGCCAGTGATAGTCTCTGCGGTTAAATTTCGTGGATAACGCTTGGAACACTTGTTGTCGACCATGCACGGTGATTGGGGATTGATGGAGCCACACGGACCGTGAACCATGTTCGTAATTACAACATCATGCAGGTCTGGATCGGTTTCGGGATCAGGAATCTCGGCACATATGATGTCATCTATTTGGTCTGGTCGAATTTTTTCGACTAACCAAATAAGAATGTGAGCATGCGGCAAGCCTCGTTTCTGCCATTCAATTGAATACATCCAACATCGAGTATCCCCAAAGACGCAAAGCCTAACAATGTAGTTCATCAGCGACCAGATTTTTTGTTTGAAGACACGTGCGTTGATGTCGTGCCGATCACTTGTTATTTGCCCGGGTAGCAACAGTTGAACAATCTCTATCCATTTCGGATTGCAAGTAAAAGTGATGAATAAATCTGGACAACCGTAATGACGAACATATGTCATTGCATCTTGCGCGTATTCATGCATATGACGCGGGCTGCCAATGTACGTCGCCGGTAGGATAGTCAATCGACCAACATTAGCTGCATCTCCTTCGGTGCTGATTGCATCGCGTAAATGGATATACTCCTCCGAACGCAGTTTAGCTTGGTTCAACCGAATGAAAATGAGGCGCTCCGTTTCGATTTTGACGTACATGTCGACGATATATTGCTGAAGCAAACGACGAAATCGCAGCAAATAGTTGTCAGCATTTTGACGAATCATCAAACGATATGCATAATAATTCATCGAGCTAACCTTCTTGTTAGTTTCCTCACCTGAAATGAAATCAGTAAAATTAATGTCATAATCTAAATTATGATATCAGTACTAACCGCTCAATGGTTTTATCATGTTGATATTGAAGTGATATCCATCGTCTCCTTGCCAAAACATCAGCGGGTATTGCAATGTATCGTATGAATGGTGTGTTTCGTTTATTCGTTGCAGTTGTCCAGTGTCGCGACGTGTAAGCACAATATCGCGCGGTTCCACGTTTTCACCAACAAACACAATTGCGACTTCATCTGTTGTTGGAGCATTAAATTGGCGTTCGTGTGTTCCAGCGGGTCGATTATCTGCTCTGATCACGACTTTGCAGTCGTCACTCGGCATGCGATCCAACGCAGTTTTAAACAATCGAACCAATGCATGATGTTCATGGAGTAGTTGCTGCAAATCTTGCAGAACTATCCTTTTCATTGCTGTATTGATCGTTTGGCGCCGATCAAGTTGATCCTCCATATTGCCCATAAAGTATATTTGGATGAATTTTTGCTGTCCATCTTCAATCGGTTGCAATGACCCAATTCGGTGGTGAATTTGGCCTTGAATCTGTAAAGTCGAAGACGAAGTCAGAATTATAGATTTTTGATCACCAAAAGAAAATGAATGTTTACTCTCTCGAGCAGAAATGACCTTAAATGTTGGATTGAATCCGCGTTCTTCGATAATGTCTGCTCCAAATGAAGTCATTTGGAAACATCCGTTGTATCTTTGAGTGTTGGATAGAAAATGTCGTGATTCTGGTGTCTCGCCACGAAGCAATGAACGCAACGGTTCAGGTGGTGCAGGCAATAATGGCAATCTCACCTTGCCACTGAGACAGCACAATCCAGGCGTTTCTCCAGCGAACTTCAATGCACCGCAATGGTCGCATACAAACTCTATTGAGCAAATTCGAACGAAAGGATGCGAGTTGTAGTCAATTGTGCAATCGTATTGAAACGCTATTCGATTCAAATCAACACTTGAAGGATTTCTTCTTGCGCGTCGAAAATTATCTCGTTGTTGATCTGTGCGATAAGCTCGACGATTTCTCATTGTCAACTGAGCCATTTGACGTACTGCCTCTCTTTGTGCTTGTCTTTGTGAAGCGCGAAGTCGGGCCATACCCCATACTAACGCGGCGCACTTCTCGTGTGATTTCTCTTTCATCTGCAGTGGATTGATTCGCAATGGTCCGAAGTCTAATTGCATTACGGCTTCGTGGTGAAAGATTAGATATTCTGGCTCGCGGCATTGTAAATAATACTGGAAAATTAGTCACACAATCCAAAATTACATAATCAATTATCGATGGGCGCACAATCACAAATGTGATAACCTCACAAAGTGAACATCTTCGAAGGGAACTTACAGTTTAAAAATCCCGATCGAAAATAGAATTCCGCAGAATAAAAAAAAAATGAAAAAAAACAAAAAAAAAAATTTGGTGTCCGGTGTTGGGACACTCTGTACCACTAAAAAAATTACGTACAATTGGCATACACCACACAATCTCTTATTTCACTAAATTCCACCACTTATTTTAATATTATATGCTAAACCACAAACCACTTAACTAGTGAAATAACCAAAACCAAAAATAAATTAAATTTAATATTAAAATCGCAAAGGAAAAAAACTTTTTTTGGAGCTGTCAAAATCTACTATTCGCACTGAAATCGTAATTCGGACGAAGATTTTATCTACCCAGTAGTACAAATCAGCGCACAAAGAGCGCATAAACAGCATATAATTAGAGCGCTCAATTTTTACTTCAAATTGATGCACCTAATTCCATGCTATTCGTATTGTTGTCGACCGAAAACTCGGCTTTGTTTCCCCTAAAAATTAATTTATCTCTCTTTCATTTCGATTTGAGTATAATATGTAACTGTTAACCGTTGGTTTACCAGAAAATAATATTTTTTTAATGTATTTTGTTGTATCAAAACCAAACACAATCATACTCGTATATTATTGATTGTGTTTGGTTTTGGTTGTGTGTACCAAATGTGTATTGTCATTCACTAATCACACATTTTTTTAATTTTCTATACTTACTTTATATGTTATCCATGTATTTCCATCTGAAAAACATTTACAAACATCGTACATTGAATATGTTTCAACTCAACGCACATCTATTACCTTCAGCTGAAATCTGGAGACTGACAGAAATGAAATAACAATTTTTGAAATGAAATTGATAAACAAGAGATTAGGTGGGGGTAAAAATGCAGTGCATAGAAGAAACCGAAGTAAATTTATTTGTTTTCTCGCTTCGACGTGTGCAAATGTTTCCATCTATTTCATTCCGCTATCAGCGTTTGTTTCCTGGGTATATAAATAGATAAGTAGATGAAATAAAAAAAAATTGGATAAAAAATAAAATGGTAAATGTGCATGCAGCCTCCAGTCGGATTCGTATCCAGTACCTTGCGGTCCAAGCGCCGAAGCTTTAACCACTGCACCACTCGTCACATAGAAACTACACCTACAAAATTCATATAAAAAAAGGTTTTTTTTATTAGATTTTTGGGGTTTCACTTTTGAGTTTTTCCGACTTTTCTTTTTTCCTAAACCACCACTGTATTGAGACGAACAAAATAAAAAAAACAAAATGTACTAAATATATGAGAAATTGAATTTTCTTGATAACTTTTTTTTTGGGGAATTTTTCCAATGTTTTAATAGTTATTATGCTATTCGGAACGGAGACAAATCCAACAAAACAAAAATCATAAAAATCGGTCCAGCCGTTCTTCAGTTATAAATGGTGTAACTAACCCGACTTTGTTTTATATATATAGATTTATAAATTAAATTTTTTTGATAAAACCTCCCGCAAGGGCAGTTGCAAGATGCCTTTTAAATGTTTGAATTGCCCAAGTAAATCTACCGGGCCACATATGCTGCATGTGTAAGTAAAATGCTATTTGATTTTCAAACATTGTATAAAAGAAATAATTTTAAATTAATACAAATTGATAATTTTATAGGCCACCTATCGCTGAAGAATATCGTAATCTGTGGCTTAAAATAATTCCAAATGTGCAAGCTTCGGATTTTAATGCAAATTTTAAGCTGTGCTCATTATATTTCGTTCAGAAATATATCACTCATAGTGGCCGCGACATTCAAAACGTGACGATTCCAAGTCCCTCTGCTACAGAAATTCCAAGTGCCTCTGCTAAATCATCCGGAAAAAATACTGAAAATGTTTCACCATTTCCATCCACATCAAACATGAAAACGCCACCAATTAAACGAAGAAAAATGTTACCTCAAACAACGGCATCAGACAATCCTATAAGTCGAGACTTCAGATATGCTGGAGATATAAATTTGGACGTCGATTATACTCCGCGTACTTCAAAACGAGCAGTTGTCAAATTTAGTAAAGAGCTGACTAAGTTTAAGAAAAGTAATACACTTTTACGTAAAACACTTGGTTACATGATAAACAAAGTTAATGAGTTGACCGATTTTTTGGATCATTTGGAGAAGGATGGCATTATTTGCTTAGATTCGGAGTATACTAAAAGTTATTGATAGCTAATAGCAGTCTATACAGACTGCGGTTTAGTGATCCCGAAAACAGAAAACCTCATCATTTAGAAAATGTTTTTCAAGTGACCTACAAAATAAACTTGAATTTGGTAGTAGATTTCAAAGTTTTTCGAGATGTATCGAACTGAATTGAATTTTATTCTAGAGTACTTGATTGAGTTTTCCAAAATAGAGATTGCCAATCCGCAGTCAGTATAGGTGTAACGCGTATTTGTAAAATACTTAATAAATTGTAATTTATTTAAAATTACAAATTGTATATAAAACAAATAAAAAACCTCTTAACGAGGTAAAGGTTCGAGTGACGATAGCCGAATTCAATTCACAAAATTTCTGATATCAAATTTGTGCCGAAAAAACAATTGCATTCGATTTGTCAATGACTTTTCGGAATATTAGTGCATTCAGCGCGTTGTTGTTTAACATTACGAAAAATCGTTGACAAATCGAATGCAATTGTTTTTTCGGCACAAATTTGATATCAGAAATTTTGTGAATTGGATTCGGCTTTCGTCACTCGAACATTTACCTCGTTAAGAGGTTGTTTATTTGATATCAGGCAAACCAACTTAAAAAATTTTTGAAGTGCAAAGACTGTCTAAAAGTTGTCCACAAAAGTGAACAACTCCAAGAAAATTTAAGACTATTTAATTTAAAAAATGGGGTAATTTAATTACTCCTTCAAAAGTTATCTATTTAATTATTTGTGAATGCGAATATTTTTTTTTAAATTTATGTAGGGACAGTAAGTGATAAATATATTTATAGCACATTAGTTTTAATCATTTAAATCAATGAGATGGAATAGACACGCACTATTATTTATTAACTAAAAAAATTATTGAATTATATTTTAAGATTAGATTGTACCACTTTATAAAGCAATGTAACATGCAAAAAATAGGAGTAAGGAAAAAATTTACAAAATTAATATATTTCAAAGAAATGCAATAAATATACATATTTAAAAATAAAATTTGAATTTCATTTGACATCGAAAAAACTTAATTGAGTGTCCTCACTTTTGGTAGCGAACAAAATCGAACAGACCTAATCAAATATAAATACATATGATTAGTATGAAATTGTATTGTTAACTTGTGGGCACTTGAGTCGGAAGCAACTAAACATTCACCGTGAGTGTAATCAATTTCTGTACCATCATCACAAAGTACACAAGACAATGGCACACATAATTTACTCGAAGTCGCCACACCATCGTTTTGAATTTTCATTACGGACGACCATTACCTTGACTTTGGGATCGTGCGACTTTATATCACGGAAATCTGTTTCAATAATATCAGATGTTTCACTAACTTTTAAATTAAAAGCAGCCTCTTCGAATGGTTTTTGCATAACACCGCGACTAAATAAACCTAAATTACCACGATGTTTCGCTGAGCTACAATCAGAATATTTCTCGTCTAATTCTGGTAGTGTAGTCCCGTGAGAATTGCTCTTTAAACCATTCTAGTATTTTATATGCTTCATCCTTTGTCCGAGTTACGTTTTCATCTTATCTATTGGTTTTACCAATAAGTTAATTGCTTGTACTTGGCTTGAGCCCTGTTATGAGGAGCGTTCAGCTGGTGCTGTAGGTAAATTCCATTGAGATTATTTTGTAGGCATATTTAAATAACAGTGCATTTCTGGAATAAATAAAACCACGGAAAGAAAAATTTTGGTTATTGACTTTTCTTCCCTTTCACATAACCTAAAACAATATTTGATAAGAATTTTATTTACCAGTCGATCGGCTTAAACGTTTTTCCCAACCCGCTAGTATTAAATCATCTGTTGAAGCGGCCATTGGTAATTAAACAATATTTTACTACATATTATGCAAAACGGCGATTGCAACTATCTTTTTCAGTGTATTAAATATATGAAATCGACTTTTCGTGGCGATTGATGAAAATCGTTGCTTCCATATACCTATACATCGTTTCACCACGCTTCTTGTGCTCTTGTGTTTGGTGTTGTAGAGAAGTTCGTTGATTGTGACTGGATTCCGTAATGGCGTACATCCAAAATCCATCCCCATTTCCAGGTTTTCCAATCTTGATTTTATTTAAGAAAAATAGAAGATTTTTTGTATGAAAAAAATAATTATTAATCAGTAATCGCCATTTAAGACAAATATTAATAACAGTTTTAATTTAACTTGCTGTTAACTCGATAATCTTGTGGTCAGCGTCACAAACCACTTGACAATTAATAGAAAACCACCCTTTCCGATTTCTAAAATGTTCGGCATTATCCCCACCAGTGAAACTATTCTGGTAGTTCCCCGGGAATAGGGAATACTTTCTTTTTTTGTAGCAGCTATTCCTCAGATATTTTTCCTAATTTCCCGTTTACGAAAAGTTAATTCTGTCGATTGAGGAGTAAATTTACAGGAAAATAATTTAATTATTCGCGGTCGACACGCGATCGCAATAAAACAAGGAAACAAACAAACGTCTAAAAATAGTTTACTACGTTTACTTGGGTTTTATTGATATTTTAATCGAATTTTACTTAAAAAAATGTTGTTTATTGGAAAATTGGATATTGATATTTCCAATTGATATTACTAGTTTTCAGTATAAATTTACAACCCTAATATTGCTATAAGTAAATGCAATAAATTTCCGTTAAATTCTATTCCCAGTTAATTCTTTTCTAAAATAGGTATGGAATAATAAACGTATAATGGGGAATAATTTTTTCCCCAAAAGCCAGAATACACTTTTGGGGAAAAGGGAATAAAACTGCTACAAAATTTAAAATTTCCATTCCCCGGGAACTACCACAATAGTGCCACAGGTGAAACATAAATATGGGATTGGAATATGGGATCTATTAATCCATCCCATCTATTAATCCCAGATTTCTTGGAAGGCTGGGTTGGTGTAGCAACGCCCGATAAATCTCCCAAAACATTTTGAAATGAATTGGTAACACATAATATCTTAACGCAATTAAAACTTGATCCTCAATACACAATGGAAGCCATTGTGGCTTCCATAGTGTATTGAAGATCAAGTTTTAATTGCGTTAAGATATTATGTCACCAATTTTATAAGTCGAGTTTTCGAAGCGATATCTAAATCGGAATCCGCTGTCGGAGTAAAAATCTAAAGGGCTGTTGTAATTTTTATAAATTTTCGGATGGCAGAGTCCGAAAATTGAACCCAATTCTCTTGCATCTAAATTTTCATTCCACGCCGACGATGATGATGATGTTGATCCTTCCATCTTCAAAACACAAACATATCACATACAATTTTCCATTTGATGAACAAAAATTATGTAGGAAATGTAGGTCTAACATATTAAAAATTTAATACTTTATCAAAACAAACTAAAAATTTTTTGGCGTTTTTATCGCTTTGACACAATTGATCAGAAAAAGTATTGCTAGTCATACAAAAAACTGCTATACAACTGCAATAGAAGAGAGAGGGAGAGAGAGAGAGAGAGAGAGAGAGCGAGAGAGAGTAAATATTTATTTATCGTCGTTTATAAACTCGGCAAAAAATAAAACTCTCGAGTAAAGATTAATCATTACTCTTGGATTTTTTGTGATTTATCCTCGTTCAAAAAAACGGCCCTGTAAGCTTATTATGAATTGAATTGTAAAGTGAGAATAGGGAATGACCTTATTATGTTGATTGGGTTTTGACATTTTTGGATTCTCACACTGAAATAAAAAAGTATACATTGTTCAGTCGAGTCATAATATTGTCAATCATTTTATTGTTTAAAATAAATTTTGCATTGTACGCAGACTACTCAAAATAATTCTTATTAATTTGTAGTCATCGACCTAAATTGAAGGCCCTTTTCGACACGACTAGTGTTCTAGTGTTAAAAATGGCGAAGGCGCATGATATGAAGTATTCACTCGACTTTCTTTTACTACAAATATATAACAGATCTCCAGTACACCTCTCTTGATTTGTTACGACTCCATGGTCATAACAATTATTTCCTTTCCCTGTGTGTGTATTCTTTTTATTCGTTCTATGGTAAGTGGAGTATTTTGTTTGACTACAGTGCCACCTGTTCTCGAGCATTTGGTACTTTTAGTACTAATATTTTTTTAGCTGTCAATGAGCGACGTATAAGTGTGGGAGTGAGACCAATGTGCATCGGGTATGTGTGTGCAATAGCAAGACGATGTAGAATGTTTTTTTTTTGGGTTGTTCTGTTTTTTTATATACGCGATAGAGGGAATGCGAACGTGACGCGCACGGAAAAAAGAAAAACATCAACAAAAAACAATATTCTACAAGTTTTTTTGGTGCAAGAATTTTGTTTAGTCTGGTTTGTAGTTTGGAAAACATAAAATCTCGTTTTTGGTTGTAAAAAAAAGATAGTCGTGCGTATATTTAAAGATAAAAATATTTTTTTGGTTATTATTGAAAATTATATAAGATGGGCGAATTTTTTGTTTTTAAATAATAAAAAACGCTGACTATCAGAAATCATAAATTAATAAATTCTTGTGAAGGTCAATTAATTATCGAGTAATATATTGAGTGAAGCTAAAACGCTACTTGTTGTAAACTGGTTACTTGTTGTAAACTAGTTTTAATGATATTGTAAATTCCTAAAGGTTTTTTTCTTCTGAAATAAATAAAAATCGGAAAACTAAAAGTGTGTATTTCGAATTGGTGTATCGTCGGGAAAATTGATGAAAAATTAATTGTGGGGTTTTTTCATAAAGAACAACACGGGACGCAGATCGATAAAACTGGTTCGCGAACTTAGTTGAAATCTGAGGGTCGGCTGCTGATCCGTCTCGTTACAGATTTCGAAAGCGGAAAATTAAACTTACTGGACTTTTGACAAAATTGTCTTGTGTAATCAAAAAACATTAACACTGCACAAATTTTAGAAAACCAGAAGGTTAACCCTAGTTAAAAAATTGAATCCTTAAATTTATTTGAATTTTTTCAAGTTACGATTGTGTCGTTTAACAATAATTTTGACCTTGACTGATATTATCTACATTACTGAACTGCCTATACTACTTATACGCTAGTACCTGTCTGATGGGGCTGGTTCGACAAAAACTTGCACCAAAAATTTTGGCTTGCCGTTTACCATGGTGCTAGGATAATGCCCGACACCTGTCCAATTGACTGTCATTCTAAGTGAGGGTCGGATCACCATCAATATGCTAGATACCTAGATACAGGAGCTCCCGATTTTCTACGTTTGTCGTTTTTGAAGTCCTTCAGTATGACCGCTCTAAACCGATACCTGATTACTCCGATGGGTTTCGCCAGTTCAACCAACGACTCTTTCTTAGAACAATAGTGGCTGATCTTTAGTTAGAGCTTATGGCTCTTCCAACTTAACAATCTTCCAGTTGAAAGTTGAGAGATCTGGATTGCTCACATGTAACATTTTCTGGGATAAAAGCTCAACGCTTGTCTGCAATCCGAGCTTTTACCCTGGATCAGCAGTGAATATTCATCAAACGACAACCTCCTGTGCGTTAGGCCCAATTTCACTTAGGTTTTCTACAGCCTTATTGTAGGGGGTCTATTTACTTTACTTGTTTCCTATGGCATTCCGGACCATCACGTTACCGTCTTCCTGAAGCTGTCGCAGACGTAGGCGATTTCTCTTAAGGTATTTGTCTGTTGGATTGAAAGCCGCCAAATCAACCACCGCGCACAGCTTTTGTAATCATTTTAACCCATTCAAGTATTTCAGTATCCTTACCAGCTTTAATCGTGCTATTGTTTACAGAAGTTTTTCTTTGATGGACGAACATCAAACATCATCCTTTCGAAGCCAAATTGATCATTATCTTCGCGTTTCGCAGACCGTACCTAAATGCATAAGTTCCCTAAGCTACAGTTCTCAGATTTGTTATTGAGCCTAACTCTGCATTTTTATTTATTTTGTTTAGATCCATATTATGTTCCGCCTTGCACAGATCGGGCTGCTATATAGACTCTGGGGGCTTCAAATAACCGAAAATACCGATATAGACTGTACTAGTGTTAATAATATGGTCTCCGAGACTTGCCAGTTGGGAAATAGTAGCTTAACCCAGCACAGTAAATGATGATATTTCATGTTACCTCGTGCTTCACTTCCTAATGTTGGGCTAACTTCACAGGTTCTTGTTTCTGACCAATTTTTTTTGTGTAGACAATCACAGTGTGCTGGTTGTTGGGGCGCATTGCGGAAAGGAAACTGTAGTACGAAAAAATGCAGGAACGATGCTTTAGACGACTAATTAGTGGTATTGTCCAATGCTATGTTGGTTGTCAGGGCTGTCCAATGTTATATCGATTTAGTGTAGCTTAGGGTGCTGGTCGATTAGGGTGTTATTTCTGATCGTTTTGGAGAAGTCTTGTGTTGTCTCTGACATTGCCGGCCGCTCTAAATGGTTTTAATGCTTTACATTGTTGCCCGGGATTAGTAGCATGTATTACTTTGTTACCGGTTATCGGCTACTGTGTCTGTGACGATGCGAACTCCACCGTCGGATCCTGCGGCGATCTTCCTGTTCTTATTTTTGGTGCTTGATGATGTAGGAATGTCAATTAATGGCTGGAACCAACCAAATTGCTCGATCGCTAAATAGTCATTGGAACTAACCTCTACGGCTCGTAATCCTCTTAATCGAAGCAATGATTATATTGGATGTGAGCTTACATATCAGCTCCGAATATAGTTTAATTGAGATTGAGCGTGCGTGATCTACACCACTGAAGGAACAGCCTCACACTCGGCGAAGAGAGGCTGGCCATTAGTTGCTGGCTCGTAGCTTTGATACTCAGAATCCAATAGTGTTTTCGTATAGATGAGCCAACATTTGCGGCGGACTACCGTGAAGTGTGCTGTACGAATTAGTGAAATAATTAAACTGGTAAGATGATCGTCTTTAGAATACAGAATTCGAATGATCAATTGAGGCCAAGTCCGGTTAAGAAACCCGTTGGGAATGTGGTAAAGCCTGAACGACGATGCTCGATGAATCGTGTTTAGCAAGGAGGATACGAAGTAGCTTACCGATCAATGAAAATGGAAGGAGTAAGTGATATATGTCTTTATGACAAGTAATGGCTAATAGGAGAACTGCGTACCCAACTAAGAATGGCTGGCGCACCCAACTATGGCACGTCGATTGATTGAACAATGGTGTGCAACATCGGAGAATTGCCACTATTGGCAACCGGCTACAAAGTCGTCGACGTAGAAGTACTCAATGCTACTTCGGCTGCTAAGGGCATCTGATACGATCCGCTGGTAGACTCTGTGCAACAGTGGGTTAGTGTTTCGTGCATGCTGTGTTGAAGATTGGGGCACCTCTTCTACACATACAACCAGCCTTTTAAAGCATTATAATGGCCTCAGCTCTGAGTAGAATGTCTCTCTTTGCGGGACGATAATAATGTGGATCGGCAAGTTCCAAATGATTCAAGTGTGGCTATTGATCCGATGGATCCGGTCGGTATCCGAGATCTTCTCGACAACATAAAGTGTTGAATCAATTCGCGATCTGAGAACAAATTCTACAGATGCACATGACACGGGCCATTCCCTTTGATTCCACTGATTATGGCTTGTTTCGTGCATGATACAAGTTGCGGTGCTCTCGGATATGAAACTGACCTTGAAGTCTAAGAGATTTTGAGTGGTAAAATCTTGATTGGCCTGCGATGCGATAGTGATTGTTGCAAGAACTAGAGTTACCTGGGTGCAATCAGATGAAACATAACTTTTTTCCGTTGAGGGTTATACCTTGGCTCGAATTTAAAAGGCTGAAATTCGACACAGACTTGACACGTTGACGTGTGAGTGTCTGGTGTGACGGCGAGTGAAGGAGCTGATGATGATGGAATGAATCTCTTTAAGTAGTTGCGATGAATTAGAGTTGGTTCGAGTCATGAAAGTTATTTCCAATGATTACCATCAGATGTTCAGGAAATCGAAGGGAACTTTGTACGATGGATATTCCTACAATGCCATTGCCGTTGAATCTCAGATCGGTAACATGATTCGACGCGGTTGAGCTGCGCCTGAACAATGTTTGCGGTCACTCTCGGACTGTCATTTGTGATACGTTTGCTGCATTTGATCATTCGTTTGAGAGTTCGTCGTAGCGATGATTGCTGCGTTGTGCTCGTCATTGCTTGTTCTAATTAATTTGAGCAACAAGGTAAGTTCGCGTAATCCGGTTGTGTTCACAATAACTTTCTACGTGCACTAAACACTTTATATAACAAAATTATTACAGCTTCTTTGGACAACATGGACATGGTTAGATGCGGAAGATAGCGGAAATTTGCCAGCGTAAAGTAAGACTTTACGCTACTCACCACTAGTGGCATCACTATCACAAAAAAGAATTTGTTTTGTTCACTTTACATCTCCTTTTCCTCAAAATAAAACATCCCATGACATTTTGAAATTTAATAATATTCCGTTTTCCGCCATTTCTTAACGGAAACAATGAAATTTGGATAGTAGTACTGGTTAGGGTTTTTAGAGTGAGTTTTGGGGAAAACTCTAGGATTTCTTCATGCTGGACTAAACTTTTCCATAACCAATCCTTACGAAATTTGGTTTCTAGAATGATTTTTAATTAAAATATAAATATTAGATGTAATTCTACAAAATTAAAATGGGATTTGAGCCAGCCCGAAAATATTACTGATTAAGCAAAGACATTTTTTTCGGGCTACTTTTCGGGCCATTTCACATACATCACAATGGTTGATTTTTTATTGAGTGTGTTTAGCCTAATTGTGGCGGGTTGTTGCTCGAATGGAGACTGGAGTTAGAAGAAAGTTTTTAATGTTAAAACATGAATTTTGACAATTGGCTAGTGGTATTGTCCGATTATATTTTGGTTGATAGAGTAGATCGACGTTACATCGATTTAGTGTTGGTTTGTAACGTTGATAGCAGTCAAAGCTGATCGATCATGTCAACAGGGTTCACCAGAATTCACGTCCTACATTAAAGGTACTAGAGTATTTTTAAATTATATCAAAATCTAATCAATTTGGCCAAAGACAGTTTTGGTGCCGATGAATGGTTGTACTTAAACCAGAATCAAATAATACAGTTTTTACTGAACTTGCGATGGAATACATAAAATTAACATTCAGTTCTTATACATCCTCGTAGGTACATACATATTTTCATATCTACGTGTAAGTAAAAATAATATTTCACATAACTGTGATTAATCCCAAAAAATTAAAAAGGTAACGTAAAGGGTAGGTGCTAATCCAACACTAACAAAGGTCAAATTTTTTGAAATGGGTTAAACACTATATATGTAGATTGTACAAGTATATAAACTGGAGCCACGAAACAGATAGATGTTATTAATATTCGTTTATGTAAAAATACGTTCCTAGTAAATAAATTAGTTACTAGGTTCAATACATTAATTCTAACAGTTTACGTAATAGAGCTGTTCTTTCAACCGAACATCTTTATAATATTTTAAAATAAATTTTTGGCAAAATAATGTCAAGTTTCTGAATTTTGCCCTCAAAAAAACTAAATCATTGTTCCTCGTGTATTTTTGGTTCGAATTACATACTCGAACTGTTTCACCAACCTTTCTTAAGCAGTATGCTACTGTTAAATGGTCACATATTTTACCAAAAAAAAAAAAATTATTCTATATAGCTACGCATACCTACGACAATCTTTAATATTATTTAAGTGCGGCAATAAATTATATAAATTGATATAATATTTTTGTACCGTCTGTGCCATTTACCCAACAACTTGATACTACATTTTGTGTTGTTGTACACAATGTCATATACATACATATATATATGTACATTCGTATGTACCTACAATACATTGCACAAAATATATGTACGTATGTACATTCAAAATTGTGCCAAACCAATTCTGCTATTTTAGTACCAAACATTTTTCTTCCTATCGAGACCAAAATTTAAAACTGAAAATCCCTCAACGACAAACAAACATATATGCCATGAAAGCCATAAACATAAATTAAAATATAAGACAGTATATAGTAATACATTAAAACTAAACTGAATGAAAGTTATTTGAAAAAATAAAAGTAAAACACAAAAAAATGTAGATAGAAAAATCAGTCCCAGGTGGGAAAAACATATGAAAATAAATGAAAATTATTACGGCCATAACCATTAAAATGACACACATATAAAATATTTAACTTTAGCCTTCACAAAAAGTCAAGTAAACCAATGTATGTTACATAAAGCTGTATATGCCTGTTAGACGAAAAGGAAAAATTCACTTTTCCAAAAACGCTGAGAAAAATTTACTGATAAAGCAGAGAAAATTAATTTCTTATTATTTGTGGTTTTTTACTTTTTCCCAAAAAAAAACAAAAATTGGTTATCTTCAATTACAACAAATATTTGTTTTCTCTATTTCCAAGAAAAGCATCTGGTTCTTTTTTCCAGAACACTACTTTTCGATGATGAATAATTTTTTTTGTTTTTTGTTTTAATAAGGAAAACAAAAAGTTATTCTTCTCTATTTATCGATGTTTACTTTTCTAATTTTAAAATATTGTTCTTTTGTTTTCTATTTAAATTTTTTGATGTTTGAAATAATTTTTGCGATTATTGCGAGATATGCAATTACTTTGGGTCACTAAGATTTTAAGTCTTAAATCCGAGACCAAAATTAATAATCAGACGAATACTCGAAGCTTTTTCTTTTGAATTATTTAATTTTTTGTATTTTGGTTTTTCGCAAAATTAAATTCTACAAAATTAATTTAGAGAAAATTAATAATTTAGAAACAACTCCTTAGAAACGGTTAACCTAGAAAAAAGGGTTTTGTTAGAAAAACGCGCAACGAAATATTTTTCTACAGATGGTTGAATTTTGCATATATTAACCATAAGGAAAATATGTAGTTCAATATGAAAATATTTTATTTGTTTTTCGTTTTAGACGTTTAATAAACAGCGGTAAGCAATTTACGTTTTAGAAAATTTCCACGTGACGCTACCATAAGTATGAGAGGAGAGGTTTAATTAAATTGAATTCGTCGCAAAAGCAATACGGAAAAAGTAGGTGGAAAGGTATTTATCAAAACAGAATTATGCATGTTGCTTTTAAACGTTGGCATGACAGAATTATACAACCGCTTTGACACAGCTGTGTCATGCATGAAAATTGCTATTAATTATGCTAAAAATTGTCATTTTATTTCAGTAGAATGGAATTTGGAACGGAGCGCAAACTGTATTTCATGATGAGCTACATAACGCCAGTTCATACAGTTCTGTTATTTCTCTAACCTACCAGATAGCTTTTTATGGTTAGTTCAATTTTACCTTTGTACCTTTTTTTATTTAACTTGATATGTGCAGTGCACCTTGAATATACCAGGCAGTATTGCTTGCTATGTCATCAAATTTATGTCTAAAAGAATTCAATAAACGAAATGACAGAAAAAATATTAAAACCAAAAATAGTACGCTTCGAAAGGTGAAAGTAAATGTATGTAACGTTGATGTTTAACAAACAAATTTTACGTGTGTTTTTCACGTAAAATTAATATTTTTGCAATAATATAATAAATTATTTGTTAACAAAGTGTTACAGAATGGTTTAACACCATTCGGCAGATTTAACTAAACAGGTAGAAGTCTCGAAGGAATAAGAAGGCTTATATGTTTTTGGCCTACACCGTGTAACAGAATATATATAAAAAACGTGAATTAGAATAAACCAAAGCTACGCCGAAATTTGAGGGAACATGGTCATCCAGCGGCGGCCAGATCTCCCCGAGTGACAAGTACCCAGTCTGCTGCAGAGATCTCCCGAATGACCCATCGACCCTGAAAGGCCGATGCCCAGCCACAACGAAGTGGCATAATCAGGTAGAGACATCTCTTTCACAGACCAGGCCTCTCTTTACCCGGAGAAATTTCGTTCCAGCGAATCTCCCACATTACACACTCCGACAGCTTGAAACTATCAGAGTGTCACGGGGAAACCTAGTGGATTTTACGGTTGCCCCCGAATGGATGACACGTATGCTAGAAATGCCACTCCGACCCTGTAGATGTCCTGCCAAGAGGATGAAGGTTAGTGACAAATCAAGCCAAAATTGATGGCACAGGCACTACTTCATTTTATTTTTATTTTAAGATAAAAACAAGGGTGTGTGTTCACCAAAATAATAATAACGATGGAAAATAACTTGGGGCGGATAAAAATAAAACGAGGTCGTACGCTATGCTATTTTTATTCAAAACAAAAATGATCGAAGAAAAAAAAAATTGTCGCTGAAACTAAAGCGAAAATAAAGGGAACAACCCAAAATAAGGCAGCCGAACGGGAATAGTTTTGAGAGAAGAGATCACTGTGCAACCCCGGTCGCATGCTCCACAGCCGTTACTCGGTGCTCAATTACAAATATTTAACCAAAATTTAAAAATTAAAAAAAAAAAAAAATTGAAAATTCAAAAAAAAAAATCAATTGAAAATGAATTTAGAGAAATAACGTCTTGCAACAGATGAACACGTGAGTGATATCACAGGCACACCCAAGCCGTTGCGGCCTTGTACCGTTTCCAAGGTTGCGGGCCTGTCCGCCGATATATTTTGGATAGCCTAGCCTATCAATGGCGTCTTCCCGCCTTTGGTGATAACAATATATTTGGGCATCTTCCTGCCGTTGCCGTAAATAAAACAAACGTTGGGCGTTGTCTCACCAAAAACCGAAGACCGTTGGGCATTTTACCGCCTTTAACCGTAAATTTGCGGTTGGCCGTGGCATGAATTAAAAAAAAAAACAAATGATTATTTATACAAATTTATTGAGTTAAATTCAACTTAGATCAGGTTCTTTTTATTATCACAAATGAAAAAAAAAATTATATTTTATAAAAATTAGCCATCTTCATTTGTATAAGAAAATTTAACACGCTGGGTATGTTTTACTCGATTCTCCTTTTGAAAATTCCAAACGAGACTAAAACTCCCGCACCAAAAAACAAAAATCTAAAAAAATCTTCTTTTCGTTTTCCACGCGCGTTACTTGCACACTCTCTTCATAGCGCTGAATCTCACGTACCAAAACAAGAAACAACAAAAAGAAAATTCCTCTATATTTTCTCGTTCACACACATGCACAAGGTGCACACTGCTCTCGCTCTCAAAATTATTCGACGTTTAAGCGACACAATAAACGCCAATTCACAATCACAAAAAAACCCTTAGTATCAATGCGCAGACAACAGATTGCAATGCCATCATTAAAAGGCACCACACACTCTATCACCATGGAACTAAGATTCAAAAGATTCAAAACGAAAAAAGTAAGGGAAATAATGTTATAACCATGGAGTCGTAACAAAAATTTCGAATTATAATTTTTAATTGTTTTTTTTTTTTGAACGAAATAACGTTTCACAGATATCACAAAAAAAAAATACAAACAAAAATATTTCCCCTAATTAAAAAACTGATATCTAAAGTCAAATATTGGAACTGTCGGCATAGAACGACGTCGTATAGCAACATTTTTAAAGCAGTGAGGCCTGTAGTATTTTAGGTGTATTGGTATGTGATGGTATTTGTTGCGGACGATTTGTTGCGTAATTGGTCAGCGACAGAATTCTTTTAAATCGGATTAAAATATTTCAAGATTAACTAATTTTTTTTTTCAAATTAGAAAAATAAAACAAGAATACCATCGTCTAAGCTCGAAATTCTGATAATTGGTTCGCTAAACTCAAAAATTGACCCAATCCTTGCAAATATATAAAATGTCACTCAGAAGGTTTTTGTTATATGTAGTGATGCGCATGCAACACAAATTAAGTTTACGTCTTAAATATTTCTATATATGGATCAGTTTAATAAATATTAAATAATTGTATTTAAATAAATATTATTATTTAATAATCTCAACTTTTTATTTACAATTTTTGTTCTAAATTTAAGTGTATTATGCCAAATAGTTCATTTGCTATGTTGCCTACAATGGCAATAGGCGCTCCTCTTTTTTGTCTTGTGTTCCCACTATGATGCATTGTCTTCTTGTTTAATCAGATATCTACTCCATTGTGATGGAGTACTTCGTTTTTAGTTCTATATCTGTTTAGTTCTATAGTTCTATAGTTCTATATCTAAGCTGATCCAAATTTCTAACCCAAGAGCGACATGCATTTAATTCTGCAAAAAAAATAGTTGATGAGGGAAACTGGTTAGATTGTATGAACTGGTGATTGCAGCTGTCTCTACGAATGCACTCGACATAGCTACCAAACTTAGTACAAATAACGGTAGACTAGAGGTTGTGCTAGGCTAGAGGTTGTGTGTATTGATCTACTTGGTATTTGTCGTAGTGGTTCATGTTCCGCGACTTCGTTTGTGTCGATGGGAAGAGGACTTATCTTCGTAATCGGTCGTTTTATTTCTGTACCGTTACTTTTTTTAACTGTTACTACCCTTGTTAAGTTATCTCTGCCCGGATGTAGTTTAACAATTCTTTGATTAAGACAAATTCACCTAATTTTACAGAAGGCTTGATAATAATTCGCTAGACCATTGCTTCCAAAAATCTTGTACAATTTTTTTGTACACATTTCCAGCGCTGCAGTGGAGTTATGTTTTCCTTTAGTAGACTTGGTTATGGTGCGGCGATTAATGAAACTCCCACCAGAATATGACCTGGTGTTAGTATCATATCACTTGGATCGGCTGACATTACTGTTAGAAGCCTAGAATTGAGGCGTGCGTCGATTTGAGCAATTACGGTTGCTAATTCTTCGTATAATGTACTTTCGCCAATTACTCGCTTGAGATTATGTTTCATTGGCTTAACAGCTGCTTCCCAAAGCCCTCCAAAATGTGGTGCTGAAGGCGGTAGAGGTGCCATCTCGTACCATCCTTGGCTAACGTGTCTTGAAGTTGTGGGATTGCCTGTTTAATTGATTCGGTCATTTCTTTTGGTAATATTGATCGAGCTCCGGTGAAGTTAGTTCCATTATCTGAATAGATATGGCGACAGAGCCCTTTGCGAGCGATGAACCCTTTGACCTGCCAAGAAGGCGATCGAATTCTGATCGCTTACTATTTCTAAGTGTATTGCCTTGGTTGAAAAGCAGCGTTACTTTGATTTTGTTCTCCGGAGTAGTGCACCTGGTGTAAATAACTGCTGCATAAGCTTTCTCAGATGCGTCGTAAAATCCGTGTAGACTGATTGATGATGTTGTGTGATAATTGATCCATCTGGGTATGGTGATTTCTTCTAGTGACGGTAGAGAGTTTCTGAATCTCCACCACTGCGTGGTTATAGCCGGAGGTAGTGATTGACCCCAGGATAGCCATGTTAACCAAAGATCTTGCAACTACTGTAACTGGTGCTAACCATCCTAGAGGGTTGAAAAGTTTAGCACTCTCGGATAGAATGCTGCGTTTGGTAGGCTCCTTATTAGATGATATGAGCGTGATACGAAATCCGAAACTATCTGTCACTGGAATCCAATGTACACCGAGAGTTTTAAGTGTCGTCAAGTTTGAATTCAGCTACTCCAATCATTCGTGTTGTTCTGAGATATGAGGTCATATATATAACTCATTTAGAGCTTCATCTTTGGCTAACTGTTGTAATATCCTCACGCCTAAGTATGAGTCTGATGCTGTACCGTAAGTCACTGCAGATAGCTTGTATTATTTCATTGGCTTCTCTGATGATGATTTGGTCGTCTTCATAAACCGAAATTTGACTGAACATTTTTTAAATATCAGGTGGGTATGCATATCTATGTTTCCGCCATCGTAACAATATGCTTAGCAGGTCCTGTTGAAGTGTGGGCCATGATATCATTTAAAAATATTCCTGTGGGTGTTTCGACTGATGCATCGAAAACAACTCGCAGCTTGGTTGTTGTGCTCGAGTTCTTCAGTACTGCATGGTGTGGTAAGTAGTATGCTGGCCTTCTCCAGCTACTGTTTCAGCTTCTTTCAGATGACCTAAAGTGTCATATTCATTCAAACCCTGCTTATATGTCTCAATTCTGGATTCCTTGCAGCCGCTTTTCGGCTTGCAATAGACGTGCAACGGGTGTCTTCTTTGAACAGCCTAAAGCATTTAAGACCAGTTGCTCCATGTCAAATGGAATCCTTACTTTGCATCTTCCATCAGCCTGACGTGTAAGGGGTTTGTATACACATTCCCTTTCATCTTCTGTTAGTTCGTTTTTTCTTGTCACTTCTTCGAGTTCCTAAAATTGCTTTGGCTGCTCGTCGATCTGTATCGAGGTTGAGACTAAGGTTTGAATGACATCCATGTTTACGTCAGGAGATGCGTTTCCAGTGATTATCCAGTCTAATTTGGTCTGCTGTGCAATTGGTTCATCTGGTGCACCCTTTAAAAGATTAGCCATGATTATTTGGCCGTAGTAATCGACTCCTAATAGAATGTCAACCGGGCCGGGTTCATAAAACGTTTTTGGTGTGATTAAAATTTGGATTGGTTGCTATTTCAGGTAGATTTTTAACTTGAAGTTTGATGTGAATCTTGGACTAATTGTGAATTCTGTAGTAGAAAGTGCTGTTCCGGAGAGACCATCTGCAGCTTCTTCAGTGATGCATGTTGCTTTAGAGGCTGGATCAATCAGCATTCGAACTTAATGTTCTCCGTTGTCTGTTGTTATCCTGACCATGTCGTGTGCCAGTAAAACTCCACCATTTAGAGTATTGATACCTGTTTGCAGCGATGGCTTTGTTGGAGCTTCCGGCTTATTTGCCCTTTCCTTTTGAATTTCGAGAAGTAAAGTATGGCGGGCTCCGTGACACTTTTCACATTTATTATTGCATTTGGGGCCGTGAAATTTTTGTAAACACCTTCTACATAAATCCTTTTCCTTAGCAGCTGTGGTTCTCTCTGTTACCGTCAAATCTTGGAATTTTTTGCAAATGTACAGCTCGTGATCCCCACCACAATGAACACAGTATGATGATGGAAGCGCCAGTGCTACGTGTGTTGCTTTTTTCTGGATATTTTGTTGTGGTGATTCCTTTTTTTTATTGATCCTATCTCTAGCAACTTTAACTAGAGAATGAAATCTTGATTCAAGAAATTCAGAAAAACTTTTCATAATTTGAATTTCTTGTGATGCTTTAATGCTGGTTTCGTATAAGCTGCGTGTTTCTGCATCCAGCTTCCTTGAGAGTATGGTTATTATTAAAGCAGTCCAGTGCTCTGTCTGGATACCCAAATTGGTAAGAGCACTCTAAGGCATTATCAAGCATTGTTCGCAGTCCATTGTGATGTGATTACTGGCCTACATGCTTTTGTCTTCATATCTATTGACGAGGGTACTCCATGCGGTGATCAATTTTCTCCTCACAAGGCTAAATGGATGAATTTTTCGCGCTTGTCCTCGGACCACCGAAAGTAGGTAATACATTTTTTCTTCGTTAGCTAGCTCTACATTGGAATGAACAGTTCCAGTGAGTAGGCTATAGAAGGCTGTCCATTGCCTATAGTCCCCGTAAAATAAGGGTATTTCCCCTTATTTAAGGGTAATTTTATTTTGGGGCTCTTTTTTATGTTGTCATTACAACTGTTTGAGTTGCTCAACCCAGCTCTTGTAATGCAATAACAATTGCTTTATATTTGGTTTGAATGTTGTCAATAACGTTGTTCACGAAATACACTTCATTCAAATCCTCCTTTTCTGCTACTGCACTAATATTTTCGTGATTATTGTTGAATGAGTTCCATGGGCCTGTTAGCTGCTTTATAATTTCAACTCGGAATAGTCTTTGCTAGGTTTTAACGTTGAAACATAATCCTCTATTTTGTTTAGGTTTTGTTTTAACATCTCAGCTTTGGTTGCTTGCGATTTGTAACGTTTGTTATTTTTTGGGGTTGATGATCCAGTGGCTTCCTCATCTCCCTCAAATATGTAGGAAGCGGCATCTGCTACTTCGTGTTCCCCGGCCTTTTGCTTATCTTCTTTAGATTGTTTTGCTGTTAATTCTTCTTTGATTTTTAGAAGCATGGATTTCGTCTCATCAAATTCCATCTGGACTTGCTTATATAATTCTTGTTTGCGATATGGATGATCATCAGTTAATGTGTGTATCAATTCTGCATTTGTTGTGCAGAATTTGTCGTACAAAATTTGTAAATTGATGAGGCGCTCACCGCGTGAGGCCCATCTTTTTTCAAGTTGATTTTGATTTGATTGATTAATTTTCCTGTAGTGGTTTGCTAGCACAAAATTTCAGTGGAATCCATGACTTTCGTGTGTTAGAGCAATTCTTGAATTTCCGAATGACTAATGTTTCTTCTAGTGTGTTCGAAAGGAGAGATGATTATTGCTTATTTGCTTTTTGAAATAATTAATAAGATTACCGTTGGTTGGTTATTATTAATTAGAGATAATACTTTGAATATTGCGAATAATTTTGCTTTATTTTATCGTTCTGGTCACCTTGTATATAAAAAAAATAATGCTTTATCAATGTACATAAATTTATATAAAAATTGAATCAACTTACGCTAAAATGTGTCAATATACAAAATTAATTTAGCGTAATATGCTAATTCACCTTGTATTAAACGTTTAGGTAAATTGATTCCTTTTGTTGACATATTAAAAATATAAAAAATTATGTGTTAATAAACTGTTCGGCTGAACATGTTCAGATGCTGTTTTTCTTCTGTTTCGCTTGTTGGTGATGATACGCAAGTCTTCTTGTGTAAATGTTGCTCTAGGTCGTCCACTAGTTCCGCGGACTTTTGTCTTTGAAATACCAAGTTCTTTAACGATGTTCCGCTCAGACTCGCCGTGATTATAAAGTAAAATGACTTGCGCACGTACAGTTGCAAGTAGTTCGTTATTTCGTCCCATGTTTTATGACTAATTGGTTTTAATGGCTAAATGCTACTTCTCTTTAATAATTTAAATTATACTGAGGTCGAAAAATTTTCAGCTGTTTCTATATACTAAAAAATATAACGGGATTTTCCAAATCTTTATATTTAGGGAAACCCCGTGTTTTATTCCCTATCATTTTTTTTGCTTATTATAATAAATTATTAGTTGTTTAAAGATTATAAATTAACTGTACTGAATTGAAGTTAACTTTTTGTTGTATTTTACACAAAAAATACTTTTTGGGTATAAAAAAATCGCCACCGATTGCAGTCCATATATTGTTTAACAAAGAATTGGTGTATAGGTCACAATCACTTAATTTAAACTTTAAAGCCAATTTTGGAATATGCTTGTTGAAAAGTCTTTAAACGAGATTTTTTTGCAGTGGTTTTAAACATTTGAATGGCTGCTAGAACAATAATAGTCACAATAGATCCATCAGGTATAATGTATTGATGTACGTCATCATTTATGACTTGAGCGGATGACAATATCTCCTTTTGGCCGACATATCGATCCTCAAAACTAGCCCAATTGACTACGCACTTTGGTTTAGTCAACTACCTAAGTTGTGTCAAAAAATTGAAATTATAAACAGAATATTACACCGACTAATTCGAAAAATAGGTTTCCTACATAAGCAACCTACATGTTTCGTAGCATGGTGAACCCTATGACGAAGTTTTGTGACTTTTTCTTGCAAAGTTTTTTTTTTTGGAATTTTGAAAAACCATGCTCTCGTGCAACATCAAATATATCTTTTTTAACAGATCTTTAAGCAAGCCAAATGTTTTCTTCATATTAACAGACTATAATTATCGGTATCTATTGCTAGGTTAAATTTAGGTTTCAATATAATCTAATAAAAACCTAAATTTTGTACGACCTTATAACATTATTTCTTGTTTAATTTTGTTTTGAATTTTTAATTTCGTTTCATCAAATGTGTGAAGCCTGTTATTGACTGCATTACCATCTAATCCATGGCATTAATACTAAAGTGGTTGGTTTCTTAGAAATTAGCCACTTTTTTCACAGGTAGTGTCGTGTGTATTTTATAATAAATTAAGAGCGAGACCAATGTGTACCCCTTGTGTGTGTGCGAGTGACTTAGATATAGAACAGTATTTTTGTTGTGTTTTCTTGCTCTCGTACGTGCGATTGATGCGCGGTAAAAAAGAGTGTGCAGGTGACACGCACAAAACGAAGCAAAAAAGCAAGCATCAATAAACAAAAATATTCTTTTAAAATTTTGTGGTGCCAGAAATTTTTTTTCATTCTCGTTTTTTGGTTTGTAAAAAAGTACGTCTAGTTTGGGGTTGAGGATAAAAAGTCGGGTTTTTTTTGGGGAGTCGCACACGCCGCGCTCTAGATGGGTTATATAAAAAATAATAAAGTTAAAAAAAACTCAGTGACTTAAATTATAAAATTATAAATAATTAATTTGTAAATGGTATAAGGAATTATATTTTTCAGAAAAAAAAAATACAGTGGAGTGATAATTTTGACGTCGGTCCACTTGTTAACCATTATAATTTTAACAATTACCTACATACAAAAAAAAACGTAGAACAAATTTGTTGTATTATCCTATTTTAAGACATTTAATGATTTGTTTATAAATAGTTATAGTGAATATTTAGATTTTGTTAAATGAGAAATTGTAAGATGTGATGTTAAATACAACGCGACCAAAAAAAAAAAATAAATGTCTGTTCTAGTGTATTATTGACCAGCAGGTTTGATATTGTGCTGATATTGCTATAGTCAAATTATTTTGTGTCTGGTGAATTCATGAATTTGATACTAAAGGCGGGCATAATTATCGAAATTTTTCTTGGAATTTGGGAGCGGCCTGGTTTCTACGGAGGCGTCACGTGTTTACGGGTGGAGTCAACGGTAGCCTAGTCAACGGTAGCTACGGTTTGACGAAATAACGCCCAACATCTTCGGCGATCTAGCAAGGCTGAATTTACGGGTTTTGGCGAGACGCCCAACGATTATTTTGATGGCCTATCGAGGCGAAATTAAATTCGATTTTCGGTGAAACAAAGCTCAGCAGATTATTTACGGGTGGCCAGTTGAGAGACCACTTCAGTTTCCTGCGGTCTTGGCGAAGGACGCACAACGACACAGGTGGCCAACCGGCCATTTGCGAAATATTATTGGTTTCACCCTTAATTCCACCCTTAAAGGCGGGGATACGCCACAACCCTACAGGGTGACCTTGCTGAAGGTCAAAGGTACGGTTTTTGTTTTGTTTTTTTAAGTTAAACATTTATTTTTTTTTAATTTTTTTAATTTAACTTCATATTTTCCTTAATTTAAATTTTATTTTTCTTTCTCTCCTTCATATTTTCAATTTTTTAATTTTCATTTAAATATTGTAATCGAACACCATTACGTTGTTTGGCACGAGCCAGGAGGGCACATAGGTTTCGCTCAAAATTTTTCACTTTTGGCGACTATATTTTTGGTGATTTTCAAATTATTTCCGTTTTGGTATCCGCCATTTTGTTTTTCTCTTAATGGCATTCGGCCTCATTTTCTTCTTCCCCTTTGGTTTTATGCTTGACCCAGTATTAACCTGGGCATTTTATGTGTTTGTGCTGTTAAAATAAAAAATGAAGTGCTAATTTTTTCGGTTTAGTATGGTGGGTGGGGGATTCTTTTTTCGTGTCGGCAGGACATCCACAGGGTTGGAGTGGCGAGTCAGTCCAGAATATATGTCGTCCATTCTGGGACGGCCGTAAAATCTACACGATCTTCCCGTGGCACTCCAGTAGTCTCAAACTGTAGAATGTGAATTGTGGGAGATTACCTAGAGGTTTCTCAGGATGAAGAGAGGCTTTGTCTGTTGGAGAAACGTCCTTACCCTCATATGCTGCTTCGTTGTGGCTGGGCATCAGCCATGCGAGGTCGATGGGTCATTCGGAGGGGGGAGGGTGGTCTCTTAAGTAGACTGGGTACTTGTCATTCGGGGAGATTCGGTCGACGCCGGATGAACACACCCGGTTATTATTTTATTTAAAACGTGTTGTTCAAGTTTCTTCCAACGAATTCTGGTGCCCTCAGTTTAATCCCAGTTTTACTTAGTTTGCTTTTGATTTTAATTTCATTTCTGTTCCACGGTGCAGGCTAGGAGCGCACAAGCTTCAATTTCCCCATGACCCATGCAATTACCCTGAACCCTAGCCAGAAAAATATCACCGTGAGAGTTATTAGTTGAAACTGCGGCTTTTGACATTTTATAAAACCCAAGCATGCGCAGTATTACGAATGAATCGTTTTAAACTGTTTTAATATAGTTGCGGGCCTGACCTGAGTTATTAGGTTAAGGTAACCAATTATCAGAATTTTGAGCCTAAACGATTCCATTCATACTTTTTTGATTTGTCGTGCTTGAGGTACTAAATTTTTTAAAACCATTTAATAGTTCTTGTCGCTGACCAATTACTGGAAGCAATTGGCCAATTATGACCAAATAAACCCCACTTTTGCTTTAATAAAATTCGCATGAAGGAGTGCTAAACTCTTTCTGGACACAAGAAAGTTTGAAGAAGGTCCTAAACTTTAATGAATATGCTGGTGTTGGCTTCATTGCAATTATAACTACGAAAAATCATCAATGCAACCGCGAAAGAACAATCAAGTTGATGAAAACGATAGTAATAATGATGCGTCTTAAAGGAGACACCGAAATTCGCCGCAATGAACCTCGCGACCATGAACAATAACTGTTGCTATATAGAAACAGTTATTGATCAAGATCGCGAGGTTCATTTCGGCGAGTAACACCTATAGGCCTCAAGAAGGCACATGTATTCGTAATCTTTTGGAAATTTACCAGTCAGTTGAGAATGTAGATCCAGGTTGTGAGACAGCCAAGTGGGGAATGAATGTGGTGCATAAAGAAAAAGATGCTAAATTAACAACATGTTGATACTGGAAAAATATTCACACTAATGTTAATACAAGCCTTGCTATCACATCAATAACACATCCGTTAAAGTTTGTGCATTGACTGTATCATTGATCGTATCATCACGCCTTATTTATGGAGGAGCTGACATTGCACATTAGAAGGATATAATCTTAAGAATTACGCGCGACATGAAAATATTGTAAAGTCAACGATGCAAAAGGTTAAACCTCTTTCGAAGTAAAATATTAATGAACTGGAGTGATGGAATAAACAGTAACAAACATTTCAGTATTGCGGCCTTCTCCCTGACAATCCTTGGAAATGGGAGGCATGATGGAGGCACTCTTATACTTCAACTGAAGGGAATGAAAAACAAATTCTATCAATTCCGCACAAAGCAAGGCGCAAAACTAGACCAGCGAGGTGCAAAAATTGACCATAAAGCTCGATCAAATTAAAAAACTTCAAATTAGAGAACTATAAGAGGAGAAATCAAGTCCCTCGTGGTAAAAGTAAATAGTCAGTTCAAGGAATTATAGGGTTTAATCAGGCAGGACTTTGAAAACAAAAAAAAGCAAGTGGAGCTTCGCTTTGAAATACGTAACTCAAAAACTATATTGAAGGTGCCCAGCTAAATAAAATGCGTTCAACAGAACCAGTTGCCTGAAGATTAAGAGAGATGTTCTTTTGATAGACTTTGGATGACAAGAACCCTCTTGAGAATTATAAGATTCAATTTGCCGCAGATACCTTGCAAACTGCATCCTCAACGGAACGGAGTTATGAGCGGGTGATGATTTAGTTGGAACTAAGATATGGACAGTCACACGGCAAGAGAGAACTACGTGGGGAGAACTGGTGGTACCAAAATTGGCACGTCAAACTTATACGATTAAGCGCCAGAAGATATGCTGAGCGGACTAACAGAGAACGCGTTTATCAGTGATGTCAAGGATGGTCATCTAAAACATCATTTGTGAACCAATACTAGAGGTAAAACGAAGTATTGGCGTTGGTTTTGGAATATGAGGCAGCCAGAACAAATTTAGCAACTGAAGTAGTAAGTGGCGGAAACTCTATTCGGAGGATATTACGCAAATAAAGGCACTAATAAATGAGGATATAAGAATGCGGGCGCATTATCCGTCTCGATTGTTTTCAACTGCAGCGACCAATCTATCTCAATGCCTTAAGACGACTTTTTGTTAACTGGCGTCAAATTTTGCCACACAAATTTCACTGAGAGTATTGAAAGAGAGTAAAATCAGCCCACCACAATACTTTATATTGTGAACAAATCTTTTCCTTCACATTGTATGTGTTCTCTTTTTAACTAAAAAATATATTTATTTTGAAACAAATTTTGACGCAGAGGTACCAACTGATAAGTATTAAATTTATTTATTTTTGACCAGTGTAGAAATTTTTGCTTATTATTTTTTACTATTTACGATTTTTTATTATTTGGTACAAAAGGTAAACACTTGTTTTGTTTTTCCGTTACTCGTTTGAATCCTATTATTTTTTCACCAACACAGAGAAATAAAAAACATAACGATAATCAGCTTACTTCATTTTTTGGTGCGTCAAATACTTCCGGTAAAATTTGACGCAGGGTTATAAAAAGTCACTTGTAGGGAATTATTTGCAGGCTCCAGTTGCGAAATAGTCATAAGTACTACCAGCTACTCATTCAAAAATTTTGTGTTCTTATGTTTTTCTTCTAACGAATAAATTTGCATTCCACTGAACATCTATTCACATGTACTTGCAAGTACTTTGCTAACGCCGATCCCTTGATAACCTCGAATTTTATTGGGTTTGACGCATACATGTGATTTCTATATGAAATTTTCGGTTATTCTGGGTGGCAGCCAAACACAAGTTTGGTTTCGTCCAAACGAAAATGAACGAATTGAATTCTTTTAACCAACAAAAATTCGGTCGTCTCTTCTGACAGCAGTGACTATACCAAGGTAAAACAAAGGTTAACAAAGGTAAACAAAGGTTGAAACCAAACTTCCAACGTCTTGGTCGTCTCACCTCGGATTTGAAGCTGGTGTCTGGCCCCCGGTGTCGCCCAAAATAACCAAAAATTTCATAACGGTACTTCACTTATAACCAAGTGTTTTATTCGAAATATCAAATATCTAGATATCAATTTCTTTTCTTATTAAACATAAAATACCTTGGCAAAGAGAACATTCAACAAATAATCAACACCATTTATCGTATCCATTTCTATTTATTTATTTTACAGATTATCTATATAATTCAATGGTGAAAATTCATATTTTCATTTGGTATGTAATTCCTTCGACATTTTTTTATTCATTTTTTTCGGATTATGTTTCCCGTCTCATGATCTTTTATATAATTTTCATTATTTTTACAACTATCATTCATTCACAATACAGCTACCAACGTTTTTTTTTTTTTTTTTTACTTAATATTATTTTATTTTTCATTTGTGTCATTTGTGTGCTGTAAGTATGAAAATTGTAATAAATTTTCCCTTCTACAATTTTCCTTCCGTTTATTTGTTTATTATGGCATAACAACATGAAATAATATACGAGCGAACACGGTAGAGTAAAATGTATATTATGAATGGGTGTGATGGTTAGACAGAACATAAAATAGCATGGAATATTATGGATGGATTTTTATCTAGGTGTGTTTCTATTGAATTGAATATAAATTGCCCAGAAAAGATTTTTGTTTGAACGTCGTACATATTTTTTTTATTTCTTTTCACACCGACGTATATGGGGAAAAATCCTTCACCTCATAAATTTACTGTATATGGGGCCGGAAGTTATAATTTAAATTAACGTATTTTTTTGGGGTTGGCACGTGTAGCACGGAGTAAAAGACATATTTCGTGAGAGATGCTAATGAAGTTTATCCAAACTAATCCAAAAAATACAGCACCACCAAAAATATTGTAATAGTAAGTAAGCATTCCGGCGAATGCATATTACGAATATTTAAATTTTTCAATAATTACAATGTTCCCTGAAATCTGAGTCTTGATAGATTTCAAAGTCATTTGGCATGAACCTCAGTGATATTGGTGTACTGCTTAAACCTATATGGTTATCCCTAGTAAGTTATATGATTTCTAATATGTACGACAGAGTGCTCCATGAGAATTAGAAATGTTGTTTTTAATGGGTCTTAGGCACATTCCAATGTCATTGTTTGGTGCACTGGATAGACCCAAAAGGGTATCTTCAGTAAGATATATGATTTACTAATTGGCCTGACAGAGTGTTCCATGAGTTTTAAAAATGTCAATTTTCCAATGGCCCTAGGTACATTCTAAAGTCATTCTAATGGTGTGTGCCTCACATCGATTTTTTTTGTCTAAATTTCCAACTAACTAAATTGATGGTAAGTTCATACTAATCGTTCAAAGATGGCAGACAACAAACCGCATCTGATGTTTAATTAAAACCTGCTATATACACTTAAATTTAACATTCTACAAAACATTTCTAATTAGTAATTGATAAATCGAGACTAAACCTGCAGGTTAGAACTAAATATCGGGTAGATTTTGGTTTATAGATATTAGAGGCATCCAACAATACCTGGGTGAACTAATGATCAATTTAGTTAGTCGGAAATTTAGACAAAAAAAATCGGCGTCAGGTACACAACATAAGTATTTTCTATTCTTTTAGCATGGACGGACATTGGTGTTCATCTTACACCAAAAGGAGTGTCTCTAGTAAGTTAGATGATTTTTTATGGGTCTGATAGGGTGTTCCATGAAGTTTAAAAATATGAATGTTTAATTTAGCATGCACTTCAATGATATTGGTTGAGTGCTTATAAACAAAGGGTTGTTTTTAGTAAGTACTATGATTTTCTAATGAGCCTGACAAGGTATTCCATGACATTTAAAAATAAGATTTTCACTGGGCCTTAAGTACAATTTTAGCGATATATGTTAATTGATTTTTTAATGGGTCTGATAGACGATAATTGAAATTTTTAATCAATGAGATTGACACTCTGTCAGACCCAATAGAAAATCATATTACTTAATAGGGACACTTCTTTTGCCCCGGTGGCATAGTGGTTAGCATGCTTGCTCCAGCAACCGGAGGTCCCGGGTTCGATTCCCGGTGGTGACAAGGAAAAATTTTCACGGCTGGTTTAGGATCAATGAATTAATCACTCATTATTCGAAATGAAAATATGATTATGAAACCTCATTTGAGGCGGCCAAATCCCTTGATGGGATATAGTGCCAGAGAGAGAGAGAGAGAGAGATACTTCTTTTGGTCTAAGCAGTGTTCTAATATCACTGAAGTACAAGTTAAATGCTTACAAAATATTTGGAATGATTTTGAAATGAATCTAAGACCCCAATTGCAGGAAATACTGCAATTATTGTAAAATTTAATGTTCCACATTCTTAGAAATTTCGTAAAATGGATTCGCCTGAATGCTTACATTTACCAATACATATAATTATAATAATTTTGTTATTAGCCGTATTTTGTTGAGAATTAAAATATTAGAGGTCAGTTTTCCAATTAGAAGTGATTGAATCTGAATTTATCATAGTGAAAGAAAATTTTTCATCATAGTTGACTTCATTATCTATAGTAATTGGGCGCTTTCAGGACACCCAACAGTTGGGAACATGTTGAGTAAAATCGTAGCCAACGTTATGAAAATGTTTAGCACATGAAATTTTTAAATCAAATTGGCGATGATTTTACTAATCATGATAGGAGACCTGAAAGCGCCCATTGTGATTCAAATACTATTTAAAAAACCTTCAATTTTTTTGATTTATACAAAGCAAACACGATTTTAATTACTACTAGATAAACACGCCTGTTAAAAACGAACAAGTAAAAATGGATTAGATGCATTAGTTAATCAATACTTAATTTTGTTTTATATAAATTCAATCTTACCTTGTCTTAGATATAATGGTTAGCGCCTAAGTTTAAAATATCATTTTTTTTTTTTTATATATAATCAAAACAAACACCAAGAAGACAAATTTTGACATTTCCATTTGTATTCAAATCCATGGCATAAGAACCAAGTGTAATAGATTTGAATACAGCAATTAGTACACAAAAGAAAAACGTAATACACTTGATACGGCGATTAATACACGGCGATTAATAAATGTACTAATTTGCTGTAAATCGTAATGGATTTGAATGCGGCAAGGCATTTTTTGCTTTTTTTTGTGTTTTGTCATTGTCATATGGTAACGATAAGAAAAAAAAAATTGACATTGATAGGTAGTAACTAGAAAATTACAATTCATTCTGTTCTTTTGGCGAGTGCGAGAAACTTAAATACATTTTTTGTTAAATTTTAATAATAATTGTGCGAGTACGCGAAAACAAAAAAACACAATTTTTTCATGGTCCTTCGAGCCGGATAGCTATAAGCATCCGTGAACCATCAAATAAAAAAGTTAAGAAAGGCGAAAAACATTTAAAATAAACTATAATCTGTGTTACCGTTTATACATAAAATCGTAATGGCAACTGCACGAGCTCTACAAAGAAGGGTGAATCGCATTGTGGAAATCGAAAACTTCGCTAAGGGCAATCTACAAAATGAATCCATTGAGCGTATTAAAGCGAATATCAAACTGCTCAAAGAAGAATGGGAAGATTACAAGGCAAAGGAAGATTTATATGGAGACCTACCGGATACTGTCGCTCTACAAGAAAACTTTGAAGCTAAACATTTTTCAATCAAGCGAAAATTAGTGCAAGCGGAGTTAGAGATGGACAAGCCTTCGCAACACGTGGAATTAGATGCCAGTTTGCACGAACTCATGACCAATCAGCGATCATTTCTACATGAAATCTCGAATATTGCAAGCAAAGGAGGTGATAACGATGTCCGATTACCCCGTATTAATGTGCCGTACTTTTCTGGTGTTTATTCAGAATTTGCATCGTTTCGGGATTTGTTCGAAGCTTCGATAAACAAGAATCCGAAGCTTTCTAAAGTCCACAAATTACAATATTTGAAAGGTTTATTGCGAGGAGAAGCTGCTGCTTTGGTAAGGCATATTGCAATTACAGAGGCTAATTATGACGAGGCATGGGAAATAATTGTAAAACGTTACGATAAAAGGAAATACGTGATAAACCAGCTTCTAAAACAATATATGGAGCAACCAGCGATAATGCAGCCCTCCGCCAAAACACTCCATCATATGCGTGACACATCAGATGAAGTATTGGGAGGCATCAAGGTTCTGGGTGATCAAGCACAATCCCGCGATCCGTGGTTGATACACATATTAGTGAACAAACTTGATCCAATCACGAAGCAAGCATGGGCTCGACACAGCTATGAAGTTGAGTTCCCAACCATCGAGCAATTTTTTGATTTTCTGAATAGACAGAGTAACACACTAGAAAATTGTGAAACTATGAAACGACAACCTCATCGTCAGGCGCCTAACGTGGTTATGAAAGCAATGCAAACAAATCTCGAAGATATTTGTTGTATAAAATGCGATCAACATCATTATCTTCGAAATTGTGATAAGTTCTTAGAGCTCTCCATACATGAAAGAAGAGGTTTCGTGGCCGAAAACAAATTGTGTTTCGTTTGTTTACTAAAAAACCATCAGTCGCACAATTGTCGTTCCCGTTATAGATGCAGCATATGTAAAGCGAAGCATCACACAACACTGCATCAAGATGATCCTCGACGTGCCATAAGATCTACAAACAGTTCAACTGAAATTTTGCCCAGCACATCAACAACCAATCCCAGTAGCGATTCAATAAATGTTTCACATGCAATTAGCGCTAAACAATTCACTGCCATTTTACCAACAGCTGAGATAAGAGTGTTGGATTCAGCAAATCAGCTCCAAACGTGTCGCGTTTTGTTAGACTCAGGAGCACAAGCGTCGTTTATTTCCGAAACGTGTGCGCAGCGACTTGCGTTACCCCGAAAACATGCGAAGTTAATTATTAAGGGGTTAACAGCTGGAACCGAGACCACCAGAGGCAAATTGTTAATTAAAGCCTTCTCCTTATATTCGAAGAACGAGCATATTGATATTGAGGTTTTAATATTAAATAAATTGACGAATTCTCTTCCTTCATATGACATTGATATTGCAAACGTCACCAAAATCAAACGTCTCCAACTGGCTGATCCTCACTTCAACAAACCGCAGAGTATAGATATCATCATAGGAGCCGAGCGTTTCTTCAATATACTACGAGAAGGTCGCCTCAACGATTTTGGCGAGAACAATTTGGTTGCCCAAAATTCTATGTTCGGTTGGATTTTATCAGGCGAAACAAACAATCCAGCAGAGACATCCAATGCAGCAAAATTAAGCTACCACGTCGAGCTCAACGTCGACGACACTTTAAGACGGTTCTGGGAAATAGAGGAATTCAACAGCATTAGTCCATTTACACCTGAAGAAAACGAATGTGAGGAACATTTCAAAGCAAATGTTAGGCGACACGTTAATGGTAAATACGTTGTGAAGTTGCCTTTCAAAAATACGCGAGTTAGATTGGGCAATTCCATTAACGTAGCGAGAAAAAGATTCTTAAATTTGGAGCAAAAATTCGGTCGGGATTCCGAATTGAAGAGGGATTACACTAAAGTGATAAACGATTACCTCAGTTTAGGTCATATGCGCGAAGTTCGGATTCATAATGACCAAGAGGAGTCAGAAATATACTACCTGCCACATCACGCCGTCACTAAAAATGAGAGCGAAACGACAAAGTTACGGGTGGTGTTCGATGGATCCAGTAAAACCACCAACGGCCAATCTATTAACGATCAACTCATGGTGGGTCCCACTATACAACCTACACTATGGACTATCCTGCTTCAATTCCGTCATAAGAAAATCGCATTCACAGCCGACATAGAGAAGATGTACAGGCAGGTTTTAATTGCAGAAGAACACCAACCGTTCCAACGAATTTTGTGGCGCGAAAACAGAAATGAGGAACTCAAGCACTACCAGCTCACCACCGTCACATTTGGAATGGCGAGCTCAGCCTTTTTGGCGATTCGATGCTTACAACAAACAGCCGCCGATATGGAAGGGGAACAACCACTTATTGCTGGGGAAATTCTAAATAAGTTTTATGTGGACGACTATTTATCAGGAGCGAATACGATAGAAGAAGCGCAATATTTGAAAACACACCTAAAATCCATTCTAGCTCGTAGAGGATTCCATCTAAGAAAGTGGAGGTCAAACGAAGCGAAATTATTAGACGAGCATTGCGAGAGAATAGATTCCATGGTAACGATCGAAGAGGCGAATCCCACTATAAAAATATTGGGCCTTCAATGGAACTCCCAAGAGGATCAACTGTCTTTTAAAGTCAATTTACCATTAGTAACAACATCTACCAAGCGAACATTAATATCTGATGCTTCTAAAATTTTTGATCCGCTCGGTCTAGTCTCTCCATCAATAATCATAGCGAAAATTCTTTTTCAAAAGCTATGGTTAAAGAAGTTAGATTGGGATGACGAGCTGCCTGATGACATCGCACTAGTGTGGAATCAACTAAAAATAGAGCTGCCACAGTTAGAAAAGCTGAAAATAAACCGATTCATAGGGATGCATGACATAGAACTGCACGGATTTAGTGATGCAAGCGAAAGAGCATATGCAGCAGTCATATATGCGAGATTTGCCAACGAGAGCGGTGACGTCCAGACAGAAATTCTTGCGGCAAAAACTAAAGTTGCACCAATAGCGCAGGTATCTCTACCACGATTGGAATTATGCGGAGCACATCTTCTCGCCAAATTGATAACAGCAGTGAAAAGAACTATTGAACAAGATGTGCCTATCTATGCTTGGACTGACTTCAACATAGTATTATCATGGTTATCCGATCACCCTATTACCTGGAAAACATTTGTTGCGAACCGCGTATCAGAAATCCAAAGACTAACACCGCGAAATCATTGGCAGCACGTTAAATCGGAAAGCAATCCAGCTGACTACGCATCGAGAGGGGTTTTACCATCCAAACTTGTAACATTGGAACAATGGTGGCATGGACCAACGTGGCTTTCTAAACCTAAACAATTATGGCCAACGAGCAAACACACGGTATTTTATGATGATACCATCTGCGAACGAAAACAAAAACAATTTTCATTACCTGTATTTCATACTCATCATCATAATGAAAAGGGCGAAACATTTGAAGATATACTTGATAAAACCTTTTCTTTCAGTAAGGCCATCAGAGTACTATGTTTTATATCCAGGTTCATCGAGAATACACGCAATCCGAAGGAAAAACGGCAAGGGTCAATTACTTTGGAAGAATTACAAGCCACAACCGACAAAATCATAAAATGGGTACAATACGCGGCATTTAATCGAGAGATCCAAACCTTGGCCAGAAATCTACAATTAAACAACAACAACAAGCTGGCTACACTCACTCCATACCTAGATTCAAAGGGATTACTACGCGTCGGTGGCAGATTAAACAATTCCAAGTGTACCGATGAGAGCAAACATCCAATAATTTTACCTAAGTCACATATTCTCAGTAAAATGATAATTTCTCACTTCCACATAAAATATCTTCATCCCGGTCCTACTTTGACGTCCCACCTTATCCGTCAAACATATTGGATAGTAAGCGGCAGAGCACTTGTGCGAGACGTGATAAGAAGGTGCATACAATGTTTTAAGAATAGAGCGATGACGTCGAAGCAACTCATGGGAAGTTTACCGTCCGTACGTGTTACACCAGCTAGACCATTCTCCAATTGTGGTATTGATTACGCTGGTCCAATAATATTAGCGAGCAAAACAGGTCGTGGTGCGAAGATGATAAAGGGCTACATTGCAGTATTCGTATGTATGGTAACCAAGGCTATACATCTAGAACCAGTCACGGAATTAACAACCGAGGCTTTCATAGCAGCTCTAAAACGTTTTTCGGCGAGGCGAAATGTACCGAGTTACATATACTCAGATAATGGGACAAATTTTGTTGGCGCGAATCGAAGGCTCAAAGAGGTATATAAGTTCAATAATTTAAAAAATAATCAATCCGTCATTTCAGAATATTGTACGGAGAATCAAATCCATTGGCACCATATTCCTCCTTCAGCACCACACTTTGGTGGATTGTGGGAATCAGGGGTAAAGTCAGTGAAAACACATCTCAATAAAGTTTCCGGAAATTGCCATCTCACATTCGAGGAAATGGCCACTTTATTATGCCAAATTGAGGCTATCCTGAATTCCCGACCGTTATATCCCATCTCAGAGGATGATACTTCATTTGATGCTCTCACACCGGCGCATTTCCTGATGGGTTCATCTGTTGCTTCCCTTCCTGAATATAATTTGGAAGACACTGCGATATCCAGGCTATCCCGATGGCAACAAGTTGAGCAGCGAGCTCAAAGTTTTTGGAAACGCTTCCATAAAGAATATCTCAATAACCTGCAACAAAGATACAAATGGAAATTAAAAGAAGAAAATATTAAAATTGGCGATTTGGTCTTAATAAAAGAGGACAACTTACCATGTTGCAAATGGGCGATGGGAAGAATTGTAGACAACCATCCAGACGACAGTGGATTAACTCGCGTCGTCACCATCAAAACAGCCGCAAACACTCTGAGGCGACCGATAACGAAAATATGCAAGCTTCCCTTGGAGTAGCCTATTTGTTGACGATACTAGAAGTATACTCGTCAACGGCGTGGAGTATGTTAAAAACGAACAAGTAAAAATGGATTAGATGCATTAGTTAATCAATACTTAATTTTGTTTTATATAAATTCAATCTTACCTTGTCTTAGATATAATGGTTAGCGCCTAAGTTTAAAATATCATTTTTTTTTTTTTATATATAATCAAAACAAACACCAAGAAGACAAATTTTGACATTTCCATTTGTATTCAAATCCATGGCATAAGAACCAAGTGTAATAGATTTGAATACAGCAATTAGTACACAAAAGAAAAACGTAATACACTTGATACGGCGATTAATACACGGCGATTAATAAATGTACTAATTTGCTGTAAATCGTAATGGATTTGAATGCGGCAATTTTTTGCTTTTTTTTGTGTTTTGTCATTGTCATATGGTAACGATAAGAAAAAAAAAATTGACATTGATAGGTAGTAACTAGAAAATTACAATTCATTCTGTTCTTTTGGCGAGTGCGAGAAACTTAAATACATTTTTTGTTAAATTTTAATAATAATTGTGCGAGTACGCGAAAACAAAAAAACACAATTTTTTCAACGCCAACTATGATGAACAATTTCCTTTCACTATGATAAATTAGAATACAAATACTGCTTATTCGAAAACTGGCCTCTAATATTTTAATTCTCAACAAAATGCGGCTATTGTTGTATTTTTTGGTTTAGTTTGGATAAGTTTTAATTGAAAAATAAATTTTGTTTATTAAAGTGAAAAATTGAATATTGGTATTCCCAATTGATATTACCAGTTTTCAGTATAAATTTACAGCCGTAATATGAAAAAAATAAACGTCAAAACTGCTATAATTGAGAATAATTTTTTTCCAAAAATTTTTTTCCCCAAAAGCCAGAAGTGTATTGAGCGAAAAGGAAATAAAAGTGCTACAAAATTTAAAATTTCCATTCCCGAGGAATTACCAGAATAAGGCCACTGTAATGTTGTGTTACTTGTTCGTTAATTAGATTAATTTTTGTTCTTAAGTGTAATCTTGTAGTGCGATATCTTTTTGAAGATTTAAGATTAATTTTAAAAATTTGTTTTGAACAATTTGAATTTTCTTTTTGTGTATGTTAGCGGCGTTCCACCATAAGGGAGAACCGTACAAGACTACACTCAAGATTACCGTTCTGAAAACCAGGAGCTTATTTTCAAAGGAAAGCCCACCCTTTTTATTTAGTTAGAGTACAGTGTGTAAACAAGTTTAGAAACTTTGTTTGTGACAAAATTTATATGAGGTCAATTTTGGATCCAAAAAATGTATATGATTTGTGGATGCCAAGATACCTGACTTGCCTTTCCCAGCTTACAAGTTGGTTATTAACACGTTCACGACCGAGCTGCTACCCTAGCCTGGAGTGGCCACAAATTAGATGATAAATTTACACGAAATGACCTTATTGAAGCCTAATGGTAGAATAAATGGTTTATTTATGTGTTTTTTTTAATTTTTTTTTTGCCGGTTTTTTAGAACAAAATTTCCTTGTATAAACCGCACGACGCACATATGCGTCCTGTGGTTGTGAACGTGTTAACGGTTAAATTAGCTTGAGGCAATTTTGACGGTGTTCTACATCGTGAGAAGTATATGACCTGCGGTTTTCCAGCATTTAGTTTAAGTTCCCATGTTTGAAAATATGAAATGAAACAGTCAGGTGAACAGCATGATCGCTAGAAGAATTAAAATAATCAATAGCATCGTCTATTTGTATGGAGCTCGTCGTAGTTTCAGGAAAATTAAGAACCTTTATTTTGCCGTCCATTATTTTTTGATACATGAACCAGTCTACATTTATGTAGTCATGTGACTTGGTACAAGGGTCAGTATGCAAAGTAGACTTGTTAGGGTAGATGGTCGGGGTTTAGTTCATTTTTTGATTCGTTTTTACTAACCGGGATTTTACAGTTTGTAATGAAGAAGTCTACTTTGGGTTTTGTTATTTTGGAAGTAGGTAGGGATAATGTAACACCTTGTTTGAGCTATTGGTTATGAAATCATATAAAACGCGACCACTATTATTTGTTCTTCTACAATTCTAAACGGAATGTCTGCAATTGACCTCCCCACCTAGAATGAAGGCTGAGTTAGTGCTCGTGAGTTGGATTAGATCATGCCTAAAATTTTTGTGGCTGGAGTATGGAGTATAAGCGCATGTAACCATTTTTATTCCGGTAGGTAGAGACAAAAGTAGAGACAAATTTTCAGTGTCTCGAAACACAAGATTGGGAAGAACTGTGTGTTGAGTTGAGTTTATGATAGCTATAGCAACACCTCCACATTCTTCATCAGTACTTTCATTCCGATAAATATGATAATGGGGTATGTGAAACGCGGTGCCAGGTTTAAGATGAGTTTCAGTAAGTATATGTCAATATTATATTTTTTTAATGAAATAAATTACCTCATGCTTTTTATTATTTACGCTACGTGCGTTCCAGGTACAGATTATCAGATTATTATGTACAGACATATTTGATGGCTGTATCTAAAATAATCTGAACCTGTTCAGCAGCGGTACGACAACTCATGATTCCATTCATGACATTACCAAGATATAAGAGTAATTCTGTTGAAGAATATAAATTAGGTTTAGTTTGTGGATCCGCAGGGCTTGTGTTGATAGATGATATGTTGGTGTTGAACAAATTACCAAATGTTGGTCTAACATTATTTACCTCCGATGAAGTTGTGTGTACTTCGTATTGCTTGTTTTTAACCAAATTAGGGAAGTTGTTTGTTGACCAATTGTACTTTGGTGATTATTTGCGGGAATTTTTTTTGTTGTTCTCTTCCCGAATATGAAGAAACTGAGAGCGTTTTGAACAAATCACTGAGTTTGCACAATTTGTGGTAGTATGTCCAAATAAGAAACAATTTAGACATTGTGTCAGGCGTTCAGGTTTTTATGGGGTATATCCTAACTGCAAAATATATTGCCGATGATTTGATGATTTTTTAACTGTTTAAAAATAACAGATTTTGGAAAAGAAGCAAATTAGATAGCAATATCACGTGATCTATTATTTTCAGGTGTCACTTTTGTAATTTTATAGGGTGTGAGTCCGGCTTCTTTAATATAATTTTCAACCTCCTCAATTGGCAAAGATGGCGAGCTGAAGAGAACATATCTAGAGGTTTTGTTTTCTTCGAAAAAAAATTCTGCACTTTCTTTTTTCAATTCATCTATAAATTGTTAATAGTGTGTGGGATCATAAACCGATTCTTGAGCCCCATTTATGTGAGTTTCATTTGAAATTTAGTTATTTTAAATTTTTTTATTATTTGCCGTACGATGTTTGAATTCAATTTTGTCAGAATAGGAGGTACATTAAGTTTTACGGTTTTATTGTGACTGTTCAGAGTAGTAGGTGTGCGATTGTGCGATAAGCGATGCACTAAACCATTAAATTTATTACCAGTTGAAATAAGACGTGATAACGGATATCCATTGCAGTTATTTGATTGTTGTTTTGCACTCATAGTAGATTTGGATTTTTTATCTATACATGCAATGGTAACGAATCACTAAAAAATGTATATACATGTTTGCCTTTTCGTCATAAGTCAGAATAATCTAATCTAATCACTTAGAGGACGTATTATGTATGTAAATTTATTAACACAAGTTTTTTTCAAAAATTTTTTTGTTCTGTTATTTACATTAATGTGTAGTGTAGTATTTGGTGAATTATACTTGCGGACAGAACATTTTTTTTTTTTTTTTTTTTTTTTTTTTATTCAAAAATTTTATTTATTCAAAAAAAAAAAAAATATAACGAATTTAGTGCCGAAAAAACGACTGAAGCAAATTCGCGTAATACATAAAAATACAACATAATCCTAATATTTACAAAATTAAATGATTAAAATGAGTATAAAATGTGATAAAAGCTTACAATAAAATGACTAAGATACTACTACTATTACTACCATTACCACTACAACTACTTTTACTACTAAATTTCAACTTCATAACATGTGACTAAATACATCAAGTTTTATGTAATAACCCTGAATAAAAAGGAGATATCAACAGTTTCAAATAGCCATTGTTTAACTTTAGGTAAAAAGGACTTCAAATGAATGTCCTTCCTAATGTAAATTGGTAACGCATTAAAAAAGGTTGGTGCAGTGACCTGAATAGAGCGTCGGAAGTGGTCATTGAAGAATCTTGGGATGTTACAAAGAAATTGATGGTTACCGCGAAAATTGTAACGAAAATCGCTTCTCATTATTTGTTGACCACTTCGATTAAAAAAAAACTCTCAATACCTTACAAACATACAAATGTTTCAACGGCAAAATATTCGTCGTAAAGAATAAATTCCATGATGGTTCAGTTCTTGGTTTCTTTAGATATATTCTCAAAATCATTTTCTGTAGAGCATATAAAGGATACAAAGTAGCAGCATAACAACCACCCCAGCACGACAATCCATATTCCAATTTAGCCATAACTAGTGCATGGTAAGCTATTTTTAGAACCGACGGAGGGCAATAGTCACGAAGAAGGTAGAAAATTCTAGCAGTTGATGACAGATACTGGTTGACAGAATTAACATGCGTTTTCCAATTAAGGCAAGTGTCCAAGTGAACACCAAGATATTTAAACGAATCAACTTGTTCGATATCAAAACACTCAGAGTGGCAACCACTAGACGCACATTCATACCTGCTGTGATTAGTCACCCGCGGCAAAATAGACATATTAAAGCTACCAGACAATTTAAACAACATGAATTTAGTTTTCCGGCTTAAGATCAGGCGATGCTTGCCGAACCATGAGAGTAACACTTTTAGATCAGAATTGATCATCGAAATAACGTTGCTGGGAGAATTCCCACAGTAAGCCAGAGCTATGTCATCAGCAAATCCGGTTGAATAACCATGAAGATTCAATTTAAATACGGAGTCTGTATAAATGAGAAACAGCAGAGGGCCTAATACTGAACCCTGGGGAACACCAACGTCAATAAATTTCGGATCGCTTAAATTATCATTAATCTTAACTCTCATCGATCTACCATCTAAATACGATGCAAACCACGTATTTGCCACTCCCCTAAACCCTATATCATACATAATAGATAGCAGAAGCTTGTGATCAACCATATCAAAGGCTTTAGCTGTATCAATAAATAAAGCACCGCAACTATTACCTTTATTTAAACCAACGTTGATTGTATTTAGAAAATCTAACAAGGCTGATTCGGTACTCATACCATGACGAAAACCATGTTGATGGATACTCAGCACACCCGTTTGATCTAAAAAACTGGAAACCCTATTTTTAACTACCTTTTCAAGAACCTTCAGGATTACTGGCTGCAAGGCAATAGGTCTATAATTACCTTTATCAAGGCGATTACCCTTCTTGAAAAGGGGAATTATAGTTGCTGTTTTCAGTTGATCGGGTACAACTCCCATCTCAAAGGAAAGGTTGAAAATGTGTGCAAGAACGGGACTAATATGCCCAGCAATGGCTTTTAATATATAATTACTCAGGCCAACGTTATCAATTGAGTATTTAGGTTCTAAAGCACAAATAATTGAAAAAACTTCATTACTAGATACTGGGGTCATAAAAAACGTTGTCGGACCGAAATCAAAAGGCAAATCGAAACTAGATGACGTGTTGATAGAGTTAAATTTAGCACCTAAATCTTTAGCAACACTAGAAAAATAACAATTAAACTCATTAGCAATTTCTAGATCACTCGTAAGAAGTTCTCCGTTCTGTGCTAAAATAGATTTGACTAGTGAAGTTTTATGTTTGCGAGTCAGAATCTCGTTCACTAAAATCCAGTTTTTTTTTATATCACCGCGGTTAGCAGAAAAACGCTTCGAATAATAGGTTTCCTTTTCTTTTTTGATATCTGCGTTAATTATGGTGCACATTCTGTTATAGCTATCACGAAGTACTGCATTATCAGGACGCCTATTTAACTTAGACCGCAGTTTATTCCTTTTATTAACACGTCGCGCAAGGTCAAAGGAGATCCAAGGCTGCAGGCGTTTAATTTTAGACGAGCAATATGTGTAGCAGCTTTCCAAGATAGTTAAAATATTATCCAAAAATACCTCAAGAGCTAGCGATGGATTGTCGATGTTAAAAATGAACCCCCAGTCCATATGATCCAACCTTTCATATAACAACAACAGGTTGAGTTTCTTTCTACTTCTCGTGGAATTTTGGTTCAAATTAGACCTTGGTAACAGTATCTGAGAAGCCTTAAACCGTATCTCAATCAAGTGGTGGTCAGAAATTTTTAAGTCCACAGCCGATGTTCTTATACCTGAAAGATCATTAGACCTAAATCTAGCAAAAAAGTGGTCAATACACGTTGAAGAAGAAGCAGTAACCCGCGTGGGAGTACCAATCAATGACTCAAGCCCAAAACATGACATAAGGTTTAGATAATCAATACTGTTGCTTGGAAACCCGAGAATATCAATGTTAATGTCTCCAAAAACAAAAAGGTTTTTGACCTAATACTGCCCAAAACCTCGGCCACTTCCCGAACATGGACACTCACAGCTGTAGATTGAAGTCGATAGATGCATAAAAAGACATATAAATCATTTGAAAATCTCCACTCAACCTTTATGACATCGGCTGATGGTAAGTTATGGGCACTAACTGAGCAATCTAAATTAGAATCAAAAAACACGGCAACACCACCTGCTCTATACGAATCATTGCACGCACCGAACAACGTATAACCATTTAAATTATATGAAGACATTTCATCAGTATGAATCCAAATTTCACTTAAAAATATAAACGAGGGCCTTGTGTTATATGCATTAATATTGGCAACCAGTACGTCACAATTCCTTCGAAGACTACGAACATTTTGATGTAAAATTAAAAAATCCGCAAAATCACAATTATCCATAAAAACTAAACAGATTATTGAACCGTGAGAAATGTACTGAAAAATAAATTGCAAATACAATCAATACGTCTAAATAAGCAGATAATTGTAACAAATAAAAAACTGATAGCCAATTAATTTGCAAAGTTAACGTTATATTCATCTGTTGATATATCGAATTCAAAGTTATTACATCACACGAAGGTAATGAAGATATTCCAAAATGAATACACGGAAGTATCATACAAAAAGAACAGTCTGAATTAACGAATAGAATATTAGATGCGCCTAAAAGTCCTAAAAGTGTTAACAAAAAAAGACTTAAAATTATTGAGTTATGAACTAGAAATGTAATAATTATGAAAATAAGAAATAGTTTATGAAATAAAAATAATAGCATCAATAATAATGGTAGTAAGAACAATAAAAATTATTTAAAATTAAGTCGATATAAAATAAAATAGCTAGGATTCAAACTAATATTGTAGAACTTAAGGTGAATAAAATAACATTTGTAGGGTTTTAAAGTAATTTTACAATGAAAATGTATATGAAATGTAAGATTAACATAAAATTCAAAATGAAATCTGATATAATAAAATGTGACAGTGACCAAAAATAAAAACGAAGACATTCACCCTTATTGCGAATGTCGTCTCAATCGACAATCGACTCTCATTTTAGCTGTCGTGATTGTTTAATTTTTGTATTGTCTAACTTTATCGAAACGACTACTTAGTATTGCCGTAGATGATTAAAATAAAACAATGGTATTGGGTATTTTCGTTTATTCATTCCGAACATTCCGAACGTTTTAAAATTGACAGTAATCGTACTTTTATTCATTCTATGTTTTCTATTCTTTTTTTTGTCTATTCTTTTATTCATTCGGAATTTTCAGAACGCATTCTTTTTGATCTACATCAATAGGTAGAACAAAAAGAATATTCTGTTTTGAAATGTCAAGCTGTGATAGTGCGTGTGGAAATAATTTATTTTTTCTTGTTTTTAATGAAACAACATAATATAAATATATGTATTATATATGTATATGTATATAATATTTCTATATTATCTCTGGTTCAACAAAAGTAAATGCTGCAAAAATAAAAACAAGTCGCTGCTGTGACAAAGTATTCTGTTTATTCCATTTATGTTCTTTTATTACATTTCGTTCGGAATGTTCTTAGATCACGTGATCAATATTCTATTCCTTCTATTCTTTCTGAAGAATGAATTAACGAAAATACCCATTGTGAATAAATTTTATAACTTAACCATTGCGATTTATTCGTTTCATATTTATATGTCAAAACAAAAATCTAGCCTCATAAATTTGGTGAAAACTAATTCAAACCTAGAAAACAAAAATTGTAGTATACATCTAACGTTTGACACAAGATAACTTTTATCCATCCAACTACATTACTTACATCCATAGCTCCAAACTGTTTAGTTCTGTGTTAAACAATTCCCATTTTTTTTTAACTTGAACTCTATAGTCTCCTCTCTGTTTGTTAATTCCCCTGGCTATGTCTACATTTTCTTGCATTAAACGTACAAGGTATTCAAATTGGGATTTGTGATTTTGTGCTTAATACGTATGATTATAAAAATAAAAAGTTATGGTTTATTTAATTGTTTTCTATTTTCTATTATTTAATTATAAATTATTACTACTAACATTTTGAAAATATATTAACACGCAAAAATATATAACGCAGTCGTTAGTAAAAATGTCGACAAAATAAATATCGACAAAATAATGACAGATCGATCGACAAAAGATAGCGATATCGACATTCATAATCACAATTTTGTCAATTGGCATCATATCGATGTCGATACGACATTCGCAATAAGGGTGATTAATACTCGTAAAAACAAAAGTGTCACTAAATTAAGTTGAAAAACTATATAACTGTTAATAATAAGTTGTGATAAATTGTGAAAAGTAAAATGAAATGTAACTGTGGTGAATAAAAACAAAAGTTTGGTGAATAAAAAGAAGAAAATGTAGTTGAACTTGAAAAATTGTAGGCTTAAGCTAGTAATATAATTATGCGAGACTAGAGAATGTAAGTTAACAGGTCTTAATAAATAATATAGAGTTATACTTATTTGTGCTTCACAATTAATTTGAGGAATCCTGTGCCTGCTCACTGTTCTGGTGTGATGTTTCGAGTTTACGGATATCGGCTTTTGACTGGATCCTGTTGATGGTAGCTCCTTCAGATTTACGGATGAGTATGTTGCCCTCAGAAATCCACAGGTATTTATACTTTGATAACTTTTTGAGTTTAAGTGCTTCGCGAAATAATGTGTGACGTAAAGATGTGAGATGGTCGCGAAAATATAACTGAATATTTTGTTCCGATTTAAATCCAATTTCGTTGGCATATAGTGTAGGTTTTAAACGCTTTTTTTGTTGCATCACCTTAGTTTTGGAAATTTGATCTTTAAATTTCATGATTAATTTGACATCACCAAATTTACTTTTATATGTATTTTGTCTAATACATTTGTTGGACGACATGTATTCGCAACTCGATATATTGAATACTAATTCCTGGCATTGTAAGTGATTCAATAACTCCTCAGCTACAGCCTTTGGATCTCTCGAATTGTCCGGAAGACCAGCAACAATCAGATTTGAATTCAATTCGCGTTGCTGAAAACCATCACATTTAAACTCCAGTTCGCAGATACGGATGTCTTGTTTTTTATACTCGTTTTCAAGGCGATCATATTTGTTGGTTAAAATTTCATTCTCCATGGTTAGCTTCTCAATTGAAATTTTTACGTCATCCAGTACTTTGCAGCAGAAACTTACTGAGGCTTCAAGTGCGTCTAACTGGTTTTTCATTGCTTGCAGGACAATAACCACATCGCTTAAAGCTGGGGTATCGCTATTAAGTAAATTTGGATTGTGACTGGCATCGCCAATATCATCCAAGATGGAACTGTTGGATTTGCTGCGACAATCAGAACCACAATTAAGCTCATTTAATATGAAATAAGCTCGAACAAACTCCACATTTAACACCAGGAAACCGAGCTTTGGAGATTCCCTTGAGACACTTCTCACAATTAGGACTTATGTAGAATTCGCGCCAAAAAAAAATACGTCAAAAAAAAATAAACTTAAATTTCTATTAATTATTAAATTTGTTATTAATTATTATTATTATTGTAGTTTAAACTTTTTCTGTTAGAATAAGTAATATTAATTAAACTAATCACTCAAATTTTATGTTTTTCTTTTTATATATGAATTTAATTTTTAATTATTTTTCTATATTTCTCTTGACATTTTTTCTTCTTCGTGCACTGACATACAATGAATGTCATTATTCATAATCATGATTAATAATCATGATTAATAAAAAAAATTATAAAAATAGTAAGTTTTTGAATTGCTTCATTTTCCAAAATTCCACCAAAATGTTCTTTTGAATTTTCTGAAAAACCTATTTTTATTTTTTAGTAAATAATTTGAAAATTTTTATTTTGTGAATTGTACATATACAAAATTTAAGAGTTTAGAAACTGTGATCAGGAATGGTTGATTGTTAAAGTCTATATTTTTAATGTGAATTTTTATATGTTATTTTTAAGGCATTCTAGTTACAGCAAACCACTTTTCATTCTGAAATTTCATAGTTATTTTACAGTTTAACAAATTGTGACCCAGCTTAGGTAGAGTTGTATCATCTGCTGGCAAAACTGCATTTATTATCAAATTTGTTGTGAACGGTATTCAACATGTATGTCCTTTTCTTTCGGTGCTGGAATGACCCAAGCTTTCGAGGAGCCTGATTTATTCATTGTACCCCATGATTTAATTGTGGTTTGGTTTATGGTCCGAGCTTCCATTTTTAGTCTAAGTCTATGTGTAGTTCGATGTTATTATACTGCGTACTCCAACAACAGATTAACAAGAATAGTGATATTTTATCTCAGAATAGTCCCTTCCAATGACAATTAGACAAGGAGTTAATAATCTTGATAATTTACACAAAGGTCAGAGTGTCTACATATATTATTTCCTTTATATGACAGATCGAGAATTGAATTTAAGGATAAACAAATGAACTGCAGACATACGCTGATCGTTATATTTAAACGACTCCGGCTTCCTGCAAAATGTAACGTACGAGCTTAGTTATTTAGTAGTTTCTGCTGACATGCTAAAAATTATTTTGTTTTTGTTATTTATTTGATTATAATATATATTATAATTTTATTATTATTATTATTATTTGATGAATTTCTTTCCGTCCTTCATACAAAATTTTATAGTCCGAAACTTCTAAATTTACGATTTTTTTTTAATCCTTAACTTAAACTACCAATATCTATTACTGTTGATGGTGCTACCTCAGTCCAACTTTCCTAAACTTTCTAAGGGTTTGAGCCAACCTCATCATTTATTCAGATTTAATTTTATACTTTCCTAACTACTATGGCCTTAACTAACAACGCTGGTATATTCAAAATCGCGCGGCATACCAGCTTTCACTTTACCATTACATGATCTATGTAAATTACCAACTATAAATAGATGGTCTAATGAGAAAGTAGATGAAGTAACACGACAACATTTTTTTAAGGTGGCGCTTTCAATCTTCAACCTTGTGTAGATTTCAAATACGGCCCTTTTATTAAGCTGTCGCACATCAACCGCTTTTTTTATCAATTGGGACGATAATTCGCCCGATAATTTTGAAAATGAAGAAATTAAAGAACTCCTTAGTATAGCCCTATGTCATAATTATCGGATAGTTGTTTTTTTTCTTCAAGCATAAAATCGTAAGCATGTTTTGGAATTTTTATCTTGTATCTTAAGCAACAACAACACAAATCGGATTTAACAACAAACACAAGTCATAAAATTATAACATGACTTCCAAAAATTTGTGATTTCACGTATTTTGCACCATATACTGATTCTTCGTATTTAACAAGATGTAAACAATCAGAAAGTAAAAAAAGGTATTAACATTTTTGATAAAATGTAAATAAGAAGAGAAAAGGTTTTTCATGCCATCCGTAAAATGTACATTTATGTAAACGTTACTAAAATATGTTGTACCGTAACATTGTACCAAGTTGGTAATGAGATGTTTTCATTTTTGGGAAAATTAAGATTTTCTAGTTACTCTTTCTCTCTAAATACAGAATTAACATTTGTCCTTTATTACATATTATAAATCTCTTTTATAAGCAAAATGTTTAGATCCAATTTGTATTTACATTTTACAAATATAAGTTGGTCACTTCTTAGTTTGGAGCGTTGGACCTAATTAAAATAAAACTTGCATAAATAATGAAAAACGTAAAAACTAAGTTTAACATTTTGATGTAGGTCTGAATAATCGATAAGCTTATCCAACTCAAAAAATGTTATTAATTTTTTTACAAAACAAATAAATCCCAAAGACCATCCTACGTATTTTTAAATTGTGTATACAAAATATTAACATTTTTATTACTCACATTAGTTAAATCGTGCATTTTGGTTCAATGTGAAGATCAAAGGCCTTGGTTGAGGTAAATCGAGTTAGTCGTTTGTACTCTAAACGTGACATCACAAAAATGCACATTTTGTATTCAATGATTTTCCATTAAAACACGTTATTGGAATTTAAAAATATTTTTTCCCATAATTTTAATTAACTTCGAGCAGACGTATTAAAATTGGATTTATAAAAATGGAATGCAAAAGAACTTCTATATCTAGTTATGAACAACCGCAGCGAACGTGGTACATTGTACGTGGTCGATGCTTTTGATAATCCTACATACACTATATTTAAATAACTGTACTGTGAATTAAGAGGACATACGTTTCGAGATTTCAAATGGACATTCCCCGTGTAAGTAGTAAAGGAAAAAATATTGATGACGCCGTGGTATTTAGCTCACATCGAATGGTTTAGGTAATAATTTATTAATTTGTTTTCTTTTTTTAGATGAGCTTGGACTTAGAGGAGAACCATGTGCATTGCTACCTTTAAAATAATAATAATAATTGCCAATAACCAATTACGCCTCACTGACCACACGCGGAGTGACCCTCGTTATTATTATTTTTCTGAATATGATTCAGATGAATCATAACAAGGAATGTTAAATTAAATTTGGAATAGTTCAAAATTAGCGGAAAACGAGCTATATTTTGAAAACTGACGACATACAAGAAGGATTATATGTAAAATTCAGAGAGTAGAATTTAGAGCAGTTCAGAAGCCTGATGCCCGCGTCGCAGGAAAGAGGGAAACGGGCAATCAGACAAAATAGTTTAAGTCATTAGAAAAAATTAATTACTAGGAAAGCTAAAATAAAATAAGTTTAATGTCATAGGTTTAACAACTTACCGGTTACGTATGATACAAGCTATACGATGTAAACGTATAGTGAATACTGAATACAGCTTTCATGTAAAAGAAGGTTATAAAAAAGAGGGAATAAATATTATTCCAATCTTTTTATTGAAGTTCAGCGTTTTATTAACATATTCTTATAAACTCTAGCCATAAGTCGCGAATTCGAACCTAGTCAGAGTCCATAATTTTATTGAGGCGATTATTATTCTTAGCACGGCTCGATGTTGCCGGATCAAGTAGTGCTCCAATACTGATTGAGAACTGAATTTTAGAGTTGCATCCCAAGTAGAGAGGAATATGCGGATAACGAAAGTAATTGTAAACAACGGTGACGATAATCGTCATGGAAAAGTAGTGTTCGCGAACAACACAACTACACGAAAGTGAACAACCAGTGAACAGTGCAAGTTGAAAACTAAAAAGTGAACAATGCTAAAATTAGTGAACAGTTAAAGTGAATAGTTAAAGTATATTAGTGAGCAGTAACTTAGTGAAATAAGGGGATTGCTGTAGAAATTAGAGGTGTTGGATAATAAAGTTTGAAACTTAAATCGTTTTAGAATTATCTTCAAACCGCTCTCCGGTTTTACTACATTACTGGGCCGATCTAACGAATACCTTTACTAACTGGTTGAAATTCAAGATGTACATCAATTCACATATCGATCTAACGTGTACACTGCGGACGGCTAACGATATAAACATTGCTATGGAAAACTTTAATGATGTACTAGTCAACGCAGCTATTGCGGCCTCGCCTAAACCAAACAGCAAACATACATGGCGCACCACAACATCCGCTGAAATAGAAAAAATATTAACTGAAAAACGTGGCTTAAGACGCATCTGGCAAATTAATTGACCGCCAGATGCTAAACATAACTTTAATCATGCAAAAAGAAAACTACAAAGCCTTTTACAAAAAACAAGATGGATTATATGCAAAATTAGCTTAAAGAATTATCATCCCATTTGGACACAAACTATTCATTATGGAAGGCCACTAAGTACCTTAAACGGCCTCAGCAACCAAATCCGCCAATCGTCTTTCTAACGGTGAATGGGCTAGAAGTGACGAGGAAATAGCTAAAGTGTATTCACTCCAAACCTTGGATTAATGGTTGGCCAAACAGAAAATATAGCAATTAGACCTGTGAGAAAATTTAAGATAAAGAAACCGCTGGTAAAGTTTATTATTGCACATCAAATTTAATTAAAGTGTTTGTGTAGATCATGTGATGAACTGCTATGATGTGATGAAATTTCGGATGAAGAAATGTTGGTAAAACTGCCAGATGTTGTAGATAAAATTGCAGGACGGAATATAGCAGAATGTTACAAATGAACGTTAATTGAATGCGATGAGAAGCCAACACTATTGATACAGTCTCGAAATTGATGATGAACTTGCAGAAATTGATATAACGAAAAACATTCGATGATTCCAGATTAACAAACGGTTTTATTATTAAATATAAATAGGTTCTATAGTACACTATCGTATTGCTCGGTTTGCCAATGATATAATGTTGATTGCTCCAAAGTTCTCAAAAAAGTGAACGCGTTTTATTTATTTTATGTCTAACTAGGAAAATGGCATATTCTTGTACACTAAATTAATTAATTACAATTTTAAGCTGAACTTAGTTAAGATATTCAAATTTCCCAATATAAATACAAATATAAAGTATTAACGAGTTTAACTTTACTATACGCAACCAATTCTAGTACAAATTTTGGTTTACGTAGAGTGACATATTCGTGTTGACAAAGTGTTTACAATTGGATTCCTAATTTATATAAAGAAAAGTATAAAAAATATTATTTCTAATTTGAATTTGACAACTAATTACATTAATTTTACTTTCAGATTTATAACAAATATTCCGGTGTAAAAATATTGTTTAAAATTATATAATGAAACTGGTAAGTATATGATAACATATTTAATTTTTTTTTTCTTAAGTTTAATTTTAGGTTGAAACTGTAAAACAGCTGATGAGATCAGTTACAATGATTTGTGTGTTGATTTTGTGTAATAAAGTTTATTCCTAAATTCAAGGTGTTTTGTGTTTTTATTGTCACCAACATAAAGAAAGCCCCTGGGTATGATCGAATTGCAGGTGAAATGCTTAAACAACTGCCTGAGTGTGCCTTTGGCGACTGGCTCAAATATTCAATTCAATTTATGAATCAGGATATCCCAGAGTGCTGGAAATTATCAACTATAAAAATGATTCCAAAGCCTGGTGAGGATCCTACCAAAGTCTCGTCATACAGACCAATAAGCCTACCAATCGTCTCGAAAGTATTCGAAAAAACTATTATCGAAAATATTAAACCGTTGATTGTCCAACCTCAAATTTGAATATCAACATTGTCCAACGAACACAATCAAAAATTCTTAGATTGATTACAGGAGCATCCTTGTTCGTAAAAAAAGAAAAATATACATAAGTCCCAACTATCAAAGACGAATTACAAAAGATGCGGATCAGCTATGCAGGGAAACTTGTATTTCATCCGAATTTGCTGGCGCGAAACCTAAAAGAAATACCTGCATCTTCGCGATTAAAGAAGAAAACGATGGCTATAATTACATACATTATACAATTATAAAGTTTTCTTATTGATAAGAAGTAGATCCTGCTCCCGCAGATTTACATAATTACCTTAGTTATTAAGATTTGAAAGCTTCTGCAAAAGTATAGTTGTGTTTACCGAAGGTATCGTAATTCCGGGACAAATAGATGTACAAATAGGAATTAGATGACTAAATTGGGGTACTCCTGACGTAGTTGTAAAAGGTGCTGAGTTGAATAACGTGATACTTTCGTTCCTGCATATATGAGTCTACTCATAAGAGAAAATGAGCTGGAAAACAAAGGGCTCGTAGTTTAAGAAAATAACTTTATGGGCATAATGCTGTCTAATGCTTTGCTGAAGTCGGTGGGATGACATCAATAGACGATGTAAATTGCGCTGGGCGGTAGATCTTCCTTTTAAGAAACCGTTTTCTTTATCAGAGAACAAATGTTTACAATGAAAATACAGTGAATCATAAATGGTAAAAACTCCGGAACAGGTCAAGTCGGCGACAGACAACTTTGCGACGGACAACTCGGTAACGGTAAACTCGGCGACGATGAACTCGGCGGAACCAAGTCGGCAACAACAAACTCGGCGACGGTCAACTCGGCGACGACCAACTCGGCGATGGTCAACTCGACAACGGTAATCTCGGCGACGACCAAATCGGCGACGGAAAACTCGGCGACGGTCAACTCGGCAACGGTCAACTCGGCGACGGTCAACTCGGCGATGGTCAACTCGGCGATAATCTGCTCTGCGACGGAAAACTCGGCGAAGGACAACTCGGGGACGGACAACCCGGCGACGGTCAACTCGGCGACGGGAAAAATTTAAAAAAATTGATAAAAGAAGATAAAATTGACTAATTGCGGAAATGCTGATTTTTGTCACCACAAAGTGTAAAATGATGCAGATACATCTTTGAGGTGTGCATATTTGGTTTGCCTGTGTTTAATTAAAAATAGTGCTTTGTGGAATAGATATAATATTAGAATAAAATAAATTCTAGCTACCTAATCATATTGTAAATATTAATATGTTTAATTAATTATTAATAAATTGCCAATTTTTGCCGGTGGGTTTTGACCAAGTATCAGTATGTAAATTTTAGCGAATAAATTTTTATTCTAAATATAAAAGCTTTCTTCTGTCATATAAAATTAAATTTTATTATTAATGCTTAAAAAATAAATATGCAATTTAAATTAATTGTTATTAAAATATTGGAGTTTTATTTAAAATAAATATTTTGGGACATACAAGACTTTCACAGGGTGACTAACACGAAGTGTTACCAAAACCAAACTTCACAGAATTTTTATTTTTTGATGAATTTTATTGAATCAAAGTAAAAATGCTCACAAATATTTAAATTTTAGAATTGCATTAGCAGTTTTTGATTTGGCCACTTTCAGCCGCGATTATGGCCTTCAATCGGCCGACAAAGCTATTGCATGCAGCACGAAAGTGGCTCTGCGGTATTTTGGTCCATTTCCGGCGAAGCGCTTGCTTGAGATGATTGACACTCTGGTATTTTTTTATCCCAACCTTTTTCTTCAAAATACCCCAAACCGAGAAATCTAACGGATTTGCATCCGGTGAATTTTGTGGCCATTGTGCAGTGGAAATGAAACGCGGAACGTTGTTTCTCAAGCAATCTTGAGTGACCGCGTTTTATGAGTCGGCGCCGAGTCCTGTTGAAATGTCCGGAGGCTCTGCGGCCGAAATGTTTTTGTGTCCAAGGCTTCAACGCTCCCTCCAACACATGATCCCGATAAATATGAGCATTTATCTTGATGCCACGGTCCATAAAAACGAGCGATGAACGGCGGCTCAAACCACCACCATCGGCGGCGCTTGGTTTCGAGTGGCAATCCGTTAGTCTAAATTTTTAGTAGAACGGCCGGGCAAGTACATCCGGTCGTTTTGCTTGTTCACATATTGCTCAATAACTAACGGTGACTCATCGGAGAAAACGAAATTCGGCAAATCGCCAATTTCGTGCAAGCGTAACAAGTCCTTTGCTCTTTCTACTCTAAGTTTCTTTGCACATCGGTGAGACCATGCGTTTTATGGAATTTCAAGGCCTTTAGTCCAAGATGATCTTTCAATATGTTCGCCTCACGAGCCATTTTTCTGCGGTTTGATAGCAATGACAGTCTGAAGTTGGTAACACTTCGTGTCAGTCACCCTGTAGTTAAGAACTACTTATTCTAAGGCCCTTTTCCAATTTCCGTCTTATTTGAGACTTATTGACTTATTTAACGCCATCTTGAATAAGTCCGTCAATTTGTTCCAATTCATTGTACGGTACCGACTTATTTGTGACGTAATAACAAAAAAAACAAAACGCAATTTCTATTATATGGAAGAAAAAAATTTTCTTGACATATTGGTCGTTGCTACTAGATTTGAAAAAAAAACTGCATGTATTACATTTAGTCAAGACACATTTTTGGAGACATTTCTGTGTAGACATACTTATTTAAATAAGTCTCCTCGCGAGGTGACTTATTTCATAAAGCAAAATATATATAAGAGGACTGATGTAGACTTTCCGAGGTTAATCTATCTTAGTTTTGGCAACCTGTATAAGCCTAACAAGAACAATAAACTATAAAATAACTATGCCGATATGTTTTTGCGATACGTATATATGGATTAAATATAGAAAAAATTTAAATTTGTGTATATAATTATATTAAAACTATAAAATAAGATTAACCTCGGAAAAACCTGCTTATAAAATTTGCACTACTTGATTTCTCTTATATATTTATTGCTCGATGCATATTTGAATAAGTCGGTGTCCACAAATAAGTCGGTAATTGGAAAAGGGCCTTAGTACTTTTTTCAAGCTGATGAACCTTTTCCTGTGAATAGGGAATTGAGGAAATCATATAATATTTTTCTGGTCAACGGTTGGGATTATGTAGCGGCTTGTTTCTTCAACTACAAGAAACACCGCACATATAATTAATTACAAACGGACATTTCTCCGCAGACTTATTTATTTATTAACGGACAATCCTCCGTGTAAATAATTATATTCCAAATGAATATAAAACACAGTCTCACATAGAATCGGTTTGCACAACAAAAACAATTTTGTACACAAAACAAAATTAACAAAGTGTTACGACTGTGTGGTCGCAACAACGATTTTATGTTTTGTATTTTCCTCTGGTTTGTGTCTCCACTTTCTATGATTGCTTGGTATTTTATATTCACCTTGGTTGTTGTCTCCACTTTCGTAGTTGTTGTGTTTTGTACCTCATTGTAACGTGGCGTAGTGGTGAGAAGAATGACGAGAAAGAGAGAGCAATGCGCATCGAGTGTGTGTGTAAAGCAAAACATTCCATAAGAATGTTTTTCTTATATGCCTCTCGTTTACATCAATGCGAATTGATGTAAACGCGAAACAGAGAAGAAAGTCATTCTTCTGGAATGTTTTGCGCGTCGTTTGTGCGGTGGGAGAATTTTTTTTTGCTTGAATTCATTCGAGTTTTGATTTTGATAAACAAAAGTCTGGTTTTAGTAATGAAAGAAAAATTAAGTTTGTGTGGTAATTTGAAAACGATCAGTCTTGAATGAAATTATTAAAAATATAATAATAATTAAAATATAGTTGAGTAATAATTTTGTAATAATTTGGTAATTTGTAGTAATCATTTTGTTTTGGATTTGAAGAAATAAAAAGAAAAAAATTGAGTTTGTAATAGTTCGAATAAACAAGTTTTTTTTTGACTGAAAAATTTTGTGGTGGCAGCCGTAAGTTTGCTGCATGCTAGTGGCGATATAAGACAACAATAAAATATATAAGTCTGGTGAAAGTGTATAGCTAAATAAATACCAAAATATTATTTTGTCTTTTTAATACATTTTGTTTGGGTTGGAGCATAATTGATGGTCATCTATGGCTATTGCCCTAGAAAAAAAATAATATTTGATCGAGTGAATGTTAGTTTGGACACCATTGCAAACGGTACGCGACCGTAAATATATTAATCTATCAAGGCAACCTACACGTGGCCGTAGCCAATCAGTATTTGGTCATCGGTGAAAGGCACCGCAACGGAACGGGTGGTCAACCAAGGCCATTCGTTTTTTTTTCTTTTGGTTCAGGGCGGGGTGACGCCTAAGTATTAACAGTACGGGTAGCCAACCGGCTATCTATTTTGGGTGTTGTTGATCGGGGAGAGGCCCCGCAACGATCTATTTCGGTGGTCTGCCGCAACGTACGGATGGCCAACCGGCTATTCGTGTTTGTTCATATTGGTATCGAGGAAAGGCCCCGCAACAACGGCACCAAGGCCGCAACGGTCCGGGCAGCGGGTCTGTGGCATGACAGCCGCGCAAGGCCGCAACAATTCTTAATATAATTAAGGTACCATTTTGTTTTTTTTTATTTTTTATTTTTACTTTTTTTGATTTTATTTTTTATATATATATATTTTTTTTATTATATTCACTATATATTAAACTTAAAAATTTTGTAATCGAGCGCCGCACAGCGGGTGCACGCTCGATGCTCATTGTTCTTTCTCTCTCTCGTTCTTTCCCTTCCTTGCGGTTTTTCTTCGTGGGAAGTTGGATTTTATTTTTTTTTGGTTTGTAAATTAAATAAAAAAAATGAATTATTAAATTTTCTCGGTTGGGTATGATGAGGGAGATTTCCCATCCTGTGTCGGCGTAGGGTAAGCGGTTCCTTGGTGCCAACATCCGGAGTCGGAACCGGTGGGTACCACCGTACGAGTTCGGGCGGATGCGCGCACCAGGGCACCTCTCTACCATTATGATTATTTAATTTTTTTGATCTTTGATTCTGGCTGTTCGTTCCTCAGGTTCCGGCCGATGAGTTTCGGCGGAACATCCGGTTTATTTATTATTTGCGTTTTATTTTTATTTAAATTTCTGTTAATCACGGTGTAGGCCAGGAGCCATGCATGCCTCAAACCCCACGACCCTTCGCACTTCTCGCTAAGAACGTAGCCGGCAAAATATCACCGTGGAGGCCTCTGCATGGGCTTAAGTGAAATCTGCAGGTTGGCAGTAGCCAGCCTGTAACAAAAGTTTACCGATTCTAATCGTTACCAATAATACACATCATTCAATATCGTTTCAATCATATTGTTACGGTGGCACCTTGATTGTAATAGAATAACTTAATTTCATTAATTGTTCAGTTGCATTTGTGATTTGTACTCAGCATTTGGGCGTCGTTTCTATACTGGCATGTTTGCTTGATGCGCATTTGGGATTGTTCTGGAAACGGGTATTTTGGTATATGGGGGCGCGCGTTGACGTGGAGTGCTGAGTTTTATTTTAAACGTGATACAGTGAAGGTTAAACAGAAAGATTATTAAAGTGATTATTAAAGCGATTATTAAAGTGATAATTAAAAAGTGTGTTAGAATTATAATAATTAATTGTGAATTTTGTGTTGTATAATAAATTGTGTTGTGTAAATAAATTGTGTGAGTTCAAATTTGAAGCAGTTGTATTTATTCACAATCCAGTGATTCGAACCTTGAGTGACAAGGCAAAATCGTAACAATATCATTGAAACCAATAGTATTGCAATTTGCTATCATATCATAGATGCCACCCATCATCAATAAAAGACTGTGATAACCAAGACACAGTATTGAATACATAATTAACACGATGGCGTGGCGATTGCTAAACATAAATTATTGTATCGTTGCAATGATGTTCATAGGCGTACGTCTATCATTTAAACAAATTGGTAACCGGCTGAAACAGATTTGGTGGATGCAATTCACACTTTTATTGTCTTGTTTACCAGTAGCTACATAACTAGATCAATCTGGATTTTATTATGATAATAAAACCAGATTTCTAGCCTAAAAATTTGGTATATAATTCATACAAAATTACAAGATCTTCCTTAATCAGTTTTGGGATATCGGAGGAGCAACAAGCAGACGCAACTCACCAACAACAAAATTATTCTTTTAAATAAAAAACTTTTTTTTATTAATATTTAAAATTAAATTAAAGTCTTTTATTATTATTATTATTACTAGTTAACAAAGTGTTTCACTCATTTCACATCGTGATAAATAACGCGATAATTATATCCTTGTAAATATTTTAGAAACAAAGTTGATTGATTGATTGATTGGACTGTAGAACCAAGTGCTAGCCAAGAGTCTCGGATAACGCCGAGCCTATTCCTACAGGAAAGGTTTTTTTTTTTTTTTTTTTTTTGGGACGGAACGATCCGGTTGCAGACACCTAGCGATCGTACGGCACAACACAATTTTAATCTACTTCTAATCTACTAGTGGAACACTCAAAAAAAAATTTACAAATTTTTTGTAAATATAGAACACACAAAAAAAATTTGTAAATTAAACAACGTCCCTTTCAATTTAATTGTTAATATTTAGTATATTTGACAAAATTTTTATTTAATTTACAATTTTATGAAAATTTTATTGAATTTATTAAAAAAAATTGTTATTTTTACAATTTATTTTTATAATTTACAAATTATTTTGTGTGCTGTATATTTACAGAAATTTTTTTTGAGTGAATAATAAAGGCTTAAATGGTTAAATGGATAACGATGGTATTGGTCTTCAACAATTGCTTCTCTAAATCACCAACCTCAGAAAAAAATATTATTATTTCATGTGCATCTGGGAATTTCCCGAAAAATAATTCTCCTTTAACACTTTTCAGCTTCCGAAACAAAAATTGATTGATTGAATCAGCCCCGTTACAAACACCTGGGTAAAGTCAATAGATCGTATCACAATAATAAAAAAATTCTAAACTACACAATCAGCAATTAAATCAGAAATAGTAAAATACTTTATATTCAAAAACAGGACTGTAAAATAATTCCAAATTAGTCTATACATTATAAGTTGCACACTTTTGAAATAAATTGTGATGATTAAAACCACCAATAATAATGTTCCGTATAATCTATAACACTTTAATAATTTGATTCAGCCACACCTCCCTAAATAATATAATTCCAATATTTAAAAAAAATGATAGAGCATCTGTAAATAATTATCGCCCAATCTCCCTTCTTTCGGTTTTTTCAAAAATATTCGAAAAGGCTATGAAAGCTAGGTTTGTAAGCTTTTTAGATAAATTGTATTTTCTATCTCCCTTACAATTTGGTTTTAGAAAGAACAGAAATACCGAACAAGCTCTATTGTCATTTTTAGAACAAATAAGTATAAACATTGACCATAGTCTAAAGGCGTCTGTGTTATTTATAGATTTGACTAAAGCCTTTGATAGAGTGGAACATTCTACTCTTGTAATGAAGCTTTACCGCATTGGCTTTCGCGATACGATCCACAAGTGGTTAGATTCATATTTAAATGGTCGCACTCAGGTAGTCAAAATAAATGGTCATTTTAGCCATGTTCTGCCGATTAGTGTAGGGGTTCCTCAAGGTTCAGTCCTTGGGCCTCTACTGTTCCTTATTTATGTGAACGGAATTTTTAGCCAACCATTCTGTGGCTCCCCCATTGCATTTGCTGACGATTTTTCGTTTGCTTACAGTAGTCTTAGCTTACAAGATAACATTAAGTATATTGATAGTGATTTGAATATGCTCTCGGTTTGGCTCAATGCTCACAATCTTCATCTAAGCGATAAGACGAAAATATTACATTTTCGACACGGATTGTCATCACCATCAGCCATTAAGTACAATGGGTATGGTTGCAATAAGATCTGTAATTCCAGTGGATGTTTCATGGTTGACTTGGTTCATGTTTATCGTTATCTTGGCATTTTAATAGACGAACAATTAAACTGGAAGGCGCATATTGAAGGGTTGAAATCTAAGCTTTTATTGGTTTGGTATCAAGGAAACTGTACGTTTTGCGTTCATATTGTCCATTATATTTATTAAGAATGGTGTATTTCGCACTAGCTGATTCAATTCTGCAATACGGTCTCTCCTGTTGGGGTAGTGCATGCAAAACCACGTTAATACCATTATTTAATAGGCAGAAACACATTGCTCGAATCATGTGTTTTAAAGAATCGTGTTCACCCTCCTGGCCCATATTCCAAACTCTCGATATTTTGCCACTGCGTCACATGTTTGTCTTCAAGGTATTAAGAATTTTTTACAATATTAGCGGAAACTCATTTATTAACTATTCAGACTATAGTCTTCGTTCTAGTCTCCAATTCAAAAAAAATATCCCAAAATATAATTCACATCTCAGAAGAAGTTTTTTCAATGTAATTTCACCTATTATCTTTAACAAGTTACCTTGCAAGATTCGTAGGTGTTGCACCTTATCATTATTTTCAAAAGAACTAAAACATTGGCTTAGTACAACCAAGAATATTGAAGAGCTCTTCAGTTTCCATATTTAACACTAGTACGAGTAGAATTATACTTTCGTGATGTTTATATTATAATAATTGGATTCATCTGCCATAAATTTTTGTCTAGAGATTATATTATTATTATTATCTATTATATTTATATATTTCATTAGTATTTTATACCGTAAATTATTAATTAATTAAATTATAAGTTTATTTTATACTGTAAATTGTATTGTTATGTTAAATTTCTTTTTTTTTTGTACGTATCTTATAATTTCAAACATATTCTCGTTAAAAGGGAATCAGTGTACCTGGCCCGTGTTCTTTTGAACCAAAGGTACACTTTTTCTTACCAATGTACATATTTTTATTATTGTATAATTCTTGTAAATAAAAATTGGTAATGAACTTAAAAAAAAAAAAAAAAAAAAAATAAAAAATAAGACAAATATAAATAATTAAATAATAATATAATTAAATTAACTAATTAATAATTCATACAATATGAACATAATTATTAATATTTATACACAATGCCCATTCATAAACATCTATATATATATAATTTATATAATTACTACAAATATATAATTTATCCCACATACAAACATTCATATCGTCAGCGAGAAATGCAGAATGAGCAAGTCCAAAACCACAAACCCTCAACACTAGACACAGAAAAAACGCTCCCTCTTCCCCTTCTCGCAATCAAACAATCTAACCTCCTAATAGAAACCCTCCCAAAACAGGCAAAGTTTTAAGAAAATTTCTTACAAAAACACAAACCATCCAACCGCAAAAAGAAGAGCAAGAACGCTTCAACCGTGTCCCGGAAATCCACGACTCCGTACCCACCCCTCCGCACCCCCGCCGACGACATACAATATTTACTTATTATAGAACTAATATAATTAATATAAATTAAGCTAATTAGAAGTAGAATCACATGTTCCCATAGTCCCATATCTGATAATGTTCCTTAAATTAATAAATTAAATATTTGATAATTAAATTAATATAAATTATACCTAGAAAATAAATTTTGAAATTAGAATAGTGAATAAATGAAATTTAAAACGTCAATCCAAAATAAAATGTACTTGTTGAAAAAACGATCATTTAGACTCAATATTCACTTCAAAACTGATTTGTCATTTATTGGAATATTACCCAAGTCTAAACACTATATGTATCCTCAAAGCATTTCGGAAAATGCAGACCACAAACACTTAAGTTGAAAGAATTAAAATCAAATAAAATCATTTTAAAACTAGTCAATGGCGAGTTTAAGTAAAGTGAAAGTGAAATTAATCTGAAATTGTGTTATACCTCCCTATACTATACCGCTTTATTAAACCAACTACCTGAGGAACTGATATTGGAATACGCCACATCTGATGAGGAATTTTTGGAACAAACTATTATGACATGACATGACAGGAAAGATGAAACAAATATATTGTTTTGATATTTAAAAGCAGTGTAGCTCATTTATGTTCCATTGATACAAAATGAGGGTACCTTTTTAAAGTAAGAAAATATCAATCGAAATCAACATAAGATTATTGTTACATAACGAAAAGATTAAAAAAGTGGTTTTAAAATGATTTTCTGCAGATATCCTGCCCATGCCACAGACCTGCTACAATATTTAGATTTTAGGTCAAAAAACCTTTTTGTTTTTGGAGACATTAACATTGATATTCTCGGGTTTCCAAGCAACAGTATTGATTATCTAAACCTTATGTCATGTTTTGGGCTTGAGTCATTGATTGGTACTCCCACGCGGGTTACTGCTTCTTCTTCAACGTGTATTGACCACTTTTTTGCTAGACTTAGGTCTAATGATCTTTCAGGTATAAGAACATCGGCTGTGGACTTAAAAATTTCTGTCCACCACTTGATTGAGAGACGGTTTAAGGCTTCTCAGATACTGTTACCAAGGTCTAATTTGAACCAAAATTCCACGAGAAGTAGAAAGAAACTCAATCTGTTGTTGTTATATGAAAGGTTGGATCATATGGACTGGGGGTTCATTTTTTACATCGACAATCCATCGCTAGCTCTTGAGGTATTTTTGGATAATATTTTAACTATCTTGGAAAGCTGCTACACATATTGCTCGTCTAAAATTAAACGCCTGCAGCCTTGGATCTCCTTTGACCTTGCGCGACGTGTTAATAAAAGGAATAAACTGCGGTCTAAGTTAAATAGGCGTCCTGATAATGCAGTACTTCGTGATAGCTATAACAGAATGTGCACCATAATTAACGCAGATATCAAAAAAGAAAAGGAAACCTATTATTCGAAGCGTTTTTCTGCTAACCGCGGTGATATAAAAAAAAACTGGATTTTAGTGAACGAGATTCTGACTCGCAAACATAAAACTTCACTAGTCAAATCTATTTTAGCACAGAACGGAGAACTTCTTACGAGTGATCTAGAAATTGCTAATGAGTTTAATTGTTATTTTTCTAGTGTTGCTAAAGATTTAGGTGCTAAATTTAACTCTATCAACACGTCATCTAGTTTCGATTTGCCTTTTGATTTCGGTCCGACAACGTTTTTTATGACCCCAGTATCTAGTAATGAAGTTTTTTCAATTATTTGTGCTTTAGAACCTAAATACTCAATTGATAACGTTGGCCTGAGTAATTATATATTAAAAGCCATTGCTGGGCATATTAGTCCCGTTCTTGCACACATTTTCAACCTTTCCTTTGAGATGGGAGTTGTACCCGATCAACTGAAAACAGCAACTATAATTCCCCTTTTCAAGAAGGGTAATCGCCTTGATAAAGGTAATTATAGACCTATTGCCTTGCAGCCAGTAATCCTGAAGGTTCTTGAAAAGGTAGTTAAAAATAGGGTTTCCAGTTTTTTAGATCAAACGGGTGTGCTGAGTATCCATCAACATGGTTTTCGTCATGGTATGAGTACCGAATCAGCCTTGTTAGATTTTCTAAATACAATCAACGTTGGTTTAAATAAAGGTAATAGTTGCGGTGCTTTATTTTTTGATACAGCTAAAGCCTTTGATATGGTTGATCACAAGCTTCTGCTATCTATTATGTATGATATAGGGTTTAGGGGAGTGGCAAATACGTGGTTTGCATCGTATTTAGATGGTAGATCGGTGAGAGTTAAGATTAATGATAATTTAAGCGATCCGAAATTTATTGACGTTGGTGTTCCCCAGGGTTCAGTATTAGGCCCTCTGCTGTTTCTCATTTATACAAACTCCGTTTTTAAATTGAATCTTCATGGTTATTCAACCGGGTTTGCTGATGACATAGCTCTGGCTTACTGTGGGAATTCTCCCAGCAACGTTATTTCGATGATCAATTCTGATATAAAAGTGTTACTCTCATGGTTCGACAAGCATCGCCTGATCTTAAGCCGGAAACTAAATTCATGTTGTTTAAATTGTCTGGTAGCTTTAATATGTCTATTTTGCCGCGGGTGACTAATCACAGCAGGTATGAATGTGCGTCTAGTGGTTTCCACTCTGAGTGTTTTGATATCGAACAAGTTGACTCGTTTAAATATCTTGGTGTTCACTTGGACACTTGCCTTAATTGGAAAACGCATGTTAATTCTGTCAACCAGTATCTGTCATCAACTGCTAGAATTTTCTACCTTCTTCGTGACTATTGCCCTCCATCGGTTCTAAAAATAGCTTACCATGCACTAGTTATGGCTAAATTGGAATATGTGCTGGGGTGGTTGTTATGCTGCTACTTTATATCCTTTATATGTTCTACAGAAAATGATTTTGAGAATATATCTAAAGAAACCAAGAACTGAACCATCATGGAATTTATTCTTTACGGCGAATATTTTGCCGTTGAAACATTTGTATGTTTATAAGGTATTGAGAGTTTTTTTTAATCGAAGTGGTCAACAAATAATGAGAAGCGATTTTCGTAACAATTTTCGCGGTAACCATCAATTTCTTTGTAACATCCCAAGATTCTTCAATGACCACTTCCGACGCTCTATTCAGGTCACTGCACCAACCTTTTTTAATGCGTTACCAATTTACATTAGGAAGGACATTCGTTTGAAGTCCTTTTTACCTAAAGTTAAACAATGGCTATTTGAAACTGTTGATATCTCCTTTTTATTCAGGGTTATTACATAAAACTTGATGTATTTAGTCACATGTTATGAAGTTGAAATTTAGTAGTAAAAGTAGTTGTAGTGGTAATGGTAGTAATAGTAGTAGTATCTTAGTCATTTTATTGTAAGCTTTTATCACATTTTATACTCATTTTAATCATTTAATTTTGTAAATATTAGGATTATGTTGTATTTTTATGTATTACGCGAATTTGCTTCTGTCTTTTTTTCGGCACAAATTTCGTTATATTTTTTTTGAATAAATAAAAAAAAATAAATAAATATTTAAAATACGTTGTGAATAAAACAAGCTGAGCCCCCTCCTCACTATGCTTTGAGACCTGGAATGCTCGTGGACTCAACAGTGAGCACAAATGCAACACTATTGACATCAATCTAACTCAATTCAATATTGACGTTTGTGGTATACAAGAAACAAACATGTTGAAAAGCTCTAGCGCCACCGAGCACTACATTTGTCAATGGTAGAACGCTATCCTAAGACACGCTATATTGTTCTATTGGAAGACTTAAATGCACACCTTAGTTCAGAAGAAATCCACTAAAAATTAATTGTTGGTCAACCAACAGGTTGGTATAATGATATCATCAGATATTATGGAGCATTCAATACAGAAAATATATCCGCAAGATCCCCATGCCTATTACTCATTAAAAACCGCCAAAAAGCGATATAACAATGCAGAATCTGGGCAGAAACTAAAAGATTGTCTATATATAGTTTCATAATCTTTGAATATCGGCGAGATACGAGTCAGAATTATAGCTGGCGGTACATACAATCTCAGTTGGTTTGATATCTTTAAATTAACAGAGGTGTAATCGCCAGTCTTAGCAGAGGAAAGCAACTATTTTCCATTGGGGCTGCCTCCAACATTGAATGAGATTAGATGCACAAGCTGGAGTTGCTATCGACTGAGCTCCAGACGATATTATGGTAGATTTACAGACAATTTTAGAAACAAAGTTGATTGGGAAAATTTTATTCCACAAAACTTTTATAGCAAAAACGAATTCCCCATAAGTATACCTTTGATTCTAAAATATTTACTTCCGACCGACTAATTTCAAGGGAAGTTGTGGCATATTTATGAGTTTAGTATTTTACTTAATAAAAATCTTACTAAATTTTGAATTTAAAAAATGTATAATTATGTTTTTAAATACCTAAATTTAAGATCAATTAATTAATTTTATAGAAACATCTCCACAATTAAAATTAAATATTTTCATTTATGAACTATTTTTATTATTACTAAACGATTTAAAACTTTAGCTGTGATTTTTTTTATTTTAAATGCATAAAATGAATTGTTTCTTTCGTGTTTTGTACCCACAACTATCAATTTGTATGTTCACTTGCTATTATATACTTGGTATCGATAAGTATAACTTCCTACCTAAGTAGACCAGCTTTAACTAGACCGAAAGTAACATATGTTAATTGTATTTAAAATGGCGATCAACTGAATTTATAACTAATGATTCGATTAGCACTAAATTTGACACTAAGTAAGGCTGTATGCCAAACTTAAGGTAAAAGTCAATTTTAAGTAAATTTTTCGGTAAATTCAATTATTTTTCAAAAACTCTATGGCAAACTGTTCGAAAAATCTATCCTAAATCCGGTTTTAACTGTAGTAAACGATTTACCTTAAGTTTGGCACACAGCCAATATAGATGTTTTGTTTAACACTTAAAATAATTTGGTTTTGACGCAAAATAAAAGTATTATTATGCATTTTATAACTCTAAGTGAGTCAATTTCGTATTTAACCAACTACCTCAGTTAACATTCTTTGGTCAATAGTTTCCTGCTAAATTATTTTTCACGTCCCACATGTCGTTACAAACTACCTCCCACGAAAAGAGTCTTATATTTTAATAAATTTAACGGATCTAGGTTAAGTTCGCGCTGGTGAACTAATAGAAGTTAAAAATCACGTCCATTTTCTAACCGTGTAATCCTTTCAAACAGTTTTGGAATACATGACAGTTTCGCAACTGGTTTGCAGTTACAGATATCTAACTTACAGCCCTTGAATCGGAACTATAAAAGAATCTTTGCAGATCTACGGAAAAATAGCTAAAGAGAAAGATTTTTGAAAAAAAGCCGTGAGTGGCTTGGTGAAGCTATCCGACAGATGGCAGACCACCAGGACTGTTGAAAAATGATCTTTTAGTTTAATAATCCTGTTAAAAACAGTGTTCTGATCGATTTCTATAAAAATTATAGTTGCTTCAGCAAAATTATTCAAATCGTTGAAGTAGGCCGTGTCTGATGGTTCAAAATCATTATTAGGGTGATACTTTTTTGAAAAATACTTTTAAGACCGGAAATATTGCGAATAGTAAATCTGCAGAAATCTCGAGACCAAAATTTTTCATCATACTAAGTAAAAGAAAGTAAAATGATTTCATCGTTAAATTAAAAGTTTTAATCTAATAAATTATATACAAAAATAGAAGTACAATACGAATAGAAATACACAATTAAAAAGCTTAATTGCGGCTACTTCTATCAAAGAAACGGTTAAATTATAACTTGAATGTAAAAGTACAGAAATACAGAAATAATAGCACTTGCAATTAAAATTGCCCTCATAAGGCATAACCGAAAGCAATAATTTTGAATCGTATGCCCAAAACATCCAACTATTTTCTATCTACAAAATAAAACAATTGAATTAAAAATTTTCCCGTCTGTGTTTGTGTTCCTGTTTTTCTTTTCCAGAACCACGCGAAGGAATTGAAGAAAAACGAATAATAAAAATTGTTCTTCTGTTTTCTTTGTTCATTTGTAATTTTATTTTTTATTTTTGGAAAGATAAAATATTCAGTCTGCTTAAAATGCAATAAACATAGGAAAAAATATACTTCAAGTGCATGAACATTATTCTTACTGACTCTTTAGTATAATTTTTTTGTTCCTAGCGCAGTTTTTTTGCGGGAGGAAAACCCAGCACAGTATATAGAATAATATGAAATCATATTTCAAACTGAAAATAAAATTTAAAAGCAAACCGGAAGAGTTAGTAAAAGTAAAAGAAAATTGAATAAAAAAAAACAACTGAAAATGGAATTTTTCTTGTGAGAACAGAATTTATGTTGGAAGTGAAATTTACGTCTTACATTTTTTTCCGTTGTGTTTGTATACACGTAAGTTTTCGCGCTATTGCAACATTTCGGTATATGTATAAGTAGTGGTAGTTGCTGGAAAATGTTTGCAATAATGTAGTTCGCAAAAAAATAAAATAAATTTATTTAATAATCCATAATGTACCTGTACGTACGATGCATGTACGTGTACGTATAAAGATAGTAATAATGTGGTAAACCTTCAACATTATAAAAACCCATACGGTGTTTCAAACTCCTCAAAATGTAAAGAACTCGTAAAATGAAAATCTATGTACCATTTTCATATCTTCATATTTTATGTTTGAGATTTTTTTTTTTGTTCTGTATATCTTTCAGTCCTTATGTAAATATGCAACGTATGAAATTACCATGTAATGAAGTGCTCTTCTATTTAAATTCTATTTAGTAGTAAAATTTAACTACACAAACAAAGAAGACGTGTACCTCTCTGCCTGCTTCTGGAGAATTACGAATGTACAAATGTATTCAAATTGAGGATACCTTTATTCTACAACTTATCGCAACGGTACGATTACGATGATAAATAGATTTGCATAAATGTTTGTCATACTCGTGTCGTATAATAGTAGTTCGTGGAAATTATTAGAGATTGTATATCGTGGGACGAAGGTAAAATACTCGTATATATATATCATGTTGTTATTTTTATTATATTTTTATTTTCCAGATGGATTAGCAGATTTGGGAAAATGGGACATGCATAAATTAATTTCATATTCATAGATCTCAGTGCTGCTAAATGTGACTAATAGTATTTGCATGTTATCCCAAATGTTTTATCACAACTATCAATTCAATAATAGAATTTTTATTACAGTAGTTTTATTATCTTATACAGTTTTTTTATAACTCCGTAAGTTGTTTATTATAATAAAATATTGGATTCTTTCGCTTGCTTTCACAGATGCTTATGACAGATAATAAATTGGAAAAACTGTTAGAAAATCGTGTTCTTTGTTCCTCTGTCCTCCGATATAGTTAGCAAACGGGATGAACACATTGTGAAAGGAACTATTCTTTATAACAGTGATATGTTCCAAGTATCACACAAACGACGAGGAAAGGAAGTTTAAAATGTAATATGATTTTTTAAAACTAGTGACCTCCACCTCATTGTCGGATCGTTTGGATGGAGATGATGAATAAATAAAGTTGTCATTATAATAATTAACGAATGATAGTTTTTTATACTGCATCCTAAAAATACAATAAAAAAACTCGCAAAGTAGGCTGATGTTACACAATAAGTTGGAATTTACCGAGTTTGGTGGTGGTGATAAAATCGGACGTATAGCCATATGTCCATAGATTTGGCAGGTGACTGCGCAAGGTAAGGGCGTGAAAAGCAAACTGCGAATGAGTTGGGAGTGCTTCGGCCCCAGCCCACATTGCAAAGATTGAGGTATTTCGAGCCGGACATTTTCCGAAATCACTTCAATGACTAAAGCGCGATTGCAAATAGATGGGAATATACCCAGGGCCGTGCCTAGCGTGTGTGCAATGTGTGCAGGCGGCCGATTCCCAAAGGCGGCCAAAAACTTAGATGATAAGATTCAAAATGAAATATTTAATGTTATTGATTAAAATATAAGAGGTAATATGCTGCAGTTGATTGGTAAATATAAAGGTACCTTTATGGTCGGTACTTTGTGTTCGTTCGTTCTGACAATTTTTTCGACCAATCATATTGCTAAAAATTACGTTTTTCTTCTTCTGGTTTTTTCTACAAGAGATTGGTCGAAAAGATGACCGAACGAACGAACGAACACCAACCATAAAGGCGCCCTAAATGTTTTTCTATAATAGTTTATTGTATACTAGACAGACGTATAAGACGGTTCCCCGAAAATTCTGCGACAAACAATTATGCCACAAATAATTATGCAATAAACAATTCATCGAAAAACAAATATGAAAACTACAACTTTACAATAGCCAAGTGTGCCTGTGCCTAAAAGCAATTGTGCAAACAACAATTCATCGCAACAAAATTTTTCACTGTAGTGCACCGGATTATGGTAATGAGGTGCATAATTTATTTTTCAGCTAATTTTTTGCCATTTTCTTTTTATTTTTATTAATAATAATTGCTTCGTCAACCTTGCAGACACAGATCAAAGAGTTTTTATCGCTCTTATCGCTTCTTCTGATAGTGCCGCAAACGTTAAAAAACCAACTTTTGTAAATATAAACTATTTTTTAATGTAATTTTAATTCGTTGTACACCTTAGAGGATGGGGACCCCCAAACCCCCGCTTTTCCAGAATTTATACAATTAATCGTCACAAGATGGCGTACGAGTGATAACACGCATATTTGCAGTATTTTAAATTGTTAAATTTATATAAATTACTAATTAGTGTAATAAAATAATTTCAATCACTGTGTAAACATCTAACATCTATAATCAATAATTTCAACATAAGAAGTATCCGCGTTCTACTAAAAAAAAAACAAATTATCCAAAAGGTGTAAAAGAGAATTTTCCATTAATAATGAATGTTGCTTCAAAGTCTGGAATTAATACTCGTAGCAGTAGCAAAACGATGGATGAACTGAGTAGAATCGAACAACCTACTAATGCTGATCTAATGAGTGCAATGTGTAAAGGCGCCCGCGGCAGTCGTCGTTACGAATACTAAACTATGTAAATTTCCCAGTTTTTATTTTTTTGTGGGACTTAATTATTGTAATAAAGAAAAAAAAAATTCCACCGATCGGACAATCCCAAACAGAAAAAGCAATAAATAGCCGACCGATGATGGACTCGGTCTCTTGTTTCGTTTTGGTTAACCTCGGATGAACCAACCCAAATTTAGAAAAAAAAATTATTAGTTGACTTTTAATCAGTGCTGGTATAAGGTGATTTACAGAATTAAGAATCCCTGTAAAAGAAAAAAAAATAATAAATTTATAACGGCGGGTGGGGATCCCGTCTTGAATTTCTGAATCGCCGCATAGTTATATCGTGTATTCTATATATTAAAATCAATAGTGTTTTGTTTGGTGGAAGAAACGCATAAGTCTGTATGCTAGTCCAATAAAATGAAACCCATGTGACATTTATGATTCATTGTCTAGTATAAAAAAACAAAAAAACAAAAAAAAAACAATTAAGTTTTCTTTTTTTTTTCATTAAAAATTTATCTCGTGGCTGTGTATGAATAACAAGCCAAATTAGTGGCTATGTCGGAAAGTATTATTCAAATCTGTGTACTAGCAAGTTCCGGAAAAAAACATTAAAATTATAGTTAAACTGTTAATATAAATGTAATGAAAACGGTGTAACATAGTAATATAAGATAACCACAAGCTTATGTATCTATGGCGAACTGGTAAAATGTAATACGTGTAATCTTTAATAATATTTAACATTTACCAAAAACTGTAACAAAAGAAAAAAAAACATTCTGTTATTTATAAAGTTAAAGCAATTCGCTCAGGCGCACTGGTAAAGGCCATTTCGGTTTCATGCACATAAGTCAACGCGTACATGAATTTACCAGTTACCCCATACCAAACAGTATTGGCGTCAAAAAAATCATAAAATTAATTTGAGCTAAAGGGCGTTTGAATTCAAAAAAAAAAAAAAAAAAAAAAAAAAATATGAGAATCTGTTCATGTTAGTTAAACTAAAATCTTTGCCATGTTATTAATATTTTTTTTTTAATTATTTAAATTCAATAAAAATATATAGTTTAATTTAAGTTTTTATTCTCAAATTGATTAACTTTGATAAGAAATTTTGTTTTTCGCCCTCCTTAGAATCCATTATCTATAATAATAAAATTAGGTTAAAATTAATTTTAGATACAAGGTGGTCCGGACACCAAAAATTTATATCTATTAATATAGTTTCCATATTTGTACGAATACCACTAGGATATTTGCATATAATTTTAATGTTTGCAATTTATTGATGTCAGATTATTTGCTAGTAATAGTTTTTGAAATATATTATCTAATTCGTGGTATATTTATCCAAAAAGAAAATTTAATTCTGGGTTCATTATTTGAATTGGGTTTCTTTTCACTCTGCATACAGAAAATTTTGAAATGAAATAAGTATCACCTGGGGTGGGGATGATGCAGTCATGGTAAGTAGACTCCAGCGTTGAAGATTCGTCACAACTCCTATTTAATTCCTTCGGATGCGGTGTATTAAAGGATCTTGTAAGCCTCTACTAACCCCACGACCAACAATAAGCTTAGCCGGCTACAAATCACCGCGTAGAGGTCCTTAGATGATTAATTCTGTTAACGGTGTTTGAAGCAACCTTTTCAAATTCCGTTACAAATGCTAATAAATCATAAAAAATTGGAGCAACATAGTCTATTACTAAATGACCACTCCAAACAACTTTCTAACCTCAATACTCAAATCGCAGTTCTACAACAACAAAAATGTGAACTGGATAGTAAAATTAAAACAGTGGATGACAAGTGTACAAATAATTATTCTGCAATTGAAAAGCTAAAATTAATAATAAATCAAATGCAACAAAACGGTATCCAAAATGATGCAATTGTCTCTGGTATACCATCGTTGAAGGGCATTAATAGCCAAATCATCGCAAAAAACATATGTTCTATACTTGAGTTTGATGCCTCAAAACTCACAAGTGTATCTCTTCTTATGTCAACTATAAACCGAAAACAAGTGAAGTAAATGACAACAGTGCGCAATATCTACATATACAGCTTAAACATAGAGAAAAGTAATATAAACAGAGGTAAAGCTGCATACAAAATTTTGAAACAACTTTTTTAGATTGTAACCCCAAAATACAAACTCATTTTACGACTAAAATAATAAACTTAGAATATCCAACTCTTCGAATATTCATTTAGCGTTTCTTTGACTTTTTATATTGTTTTTGTTTCAATTTTTTTTCGTTCAGATTATAACCGTAATTTTAAATTTAGTAAACATAAAACCGGATCGTGACCCCATATTTTACTATGAAAAAATGCGTAAAAATTTTGTATGCAGCTTTACTTCTGTTTATATTTATTTTTTTCTGTGGCTTAAATTTTTGGATTTTAGAAGCAAGCTTGAGTTCTTTAGATTACACAAATCTCATGAGCCAATACTGGTTAACCAGTTACTACCTAACATCAATGTTGATGATACAAAGCTGATTTACATTAGTCATAAGCTAACGGGACATAATCATGATATCTTCAAGAAATGTTTAAAATTGAAACAGCAACATAAAATCAAGTACGTGTGGTATAGGCATCCTAACATAATGGTACGAATTACTGCAAATAGCATTCCCGTTGTAATAAGAACAGCTGATGAATTGAAATCGTTAATACAATAACAATTTAAAATATCTGTAAGCAATGACATACTATATTTTATAAATATCTAAATTATCTATCAAATTACACCTAATTTTTAAATATCTTTAAGTAAACTAAATAATACAATTATAATAATATAACATAAGTGTCCGTTTATCATATTGTTCAACATATTATCATATTAGTGGTGCGTATATATATATTTTGTTGCGTATTTTAATACATATAATGATGTCGGGTGATGAAGATAGTGATAGTCATTTTCTTAAATTGTGTCATTTTTCGCGACATGTACAAGCTAATCAATCAAATCTTACGGTGTTATATTTTAATATTAATCGATTTAAAAACAAAATTGAACGCTTAGAATATTTTTTGCATAATCTTAAATTCTGTGTAGATGTTATTGTTCTTGTTGAAACATTCCTTACTCAATATGATAATTTAAATTATGTCAATGTTGATGGCTTTAAAGCCTTTCACTTATTTCGACATGTAATCTCACCGAAACATGCATATTGTGGTATTTCTATGCTCGTAAGGGATGAATTGGATGGTGTTTTAGTGGAAATGGAAACAAAAGAAGAGTTTGATTTTATGTCAATAAAACTGTGCAATATTAGGCTTCAAACTTTTTACCGCCCACCTGATTCTAATATTTATGCTTTTATTCAGTACCTAGAACACAAATTACGAATTTACCCTCAATCAATAATTTTTGGTGATTTTAATATAAATTTAGTCGATTCGTCGAGCGATATCGTGAATAAATATAAGTGTGTTGTGTATAGTTGTGGTTATACAATAGAAAATAATTTAAAAGAACTATATTATACAAGAATTTATTACAGTCGAATAAGAAATTACTATGTATCCACAATACTAGATCATATTCTGAACTCACTGAATAAGTCTCTTTCGATTTTATATGGTGATTCTGATATTTCTGATCATCGTTATCTAATAGCAAGCATTGAAATAAAAATCCCCAAACAAGAAATATTTTATAGTTCTATCAAAACTAACTATCAAGCAATATGTAAGTTTATCGAAGAGTTTTCTATAACTAACACTTTTGAGTTTGAATTATTTCATAAGCAAATGTGTGAGCTAATAAACCAAAACACCGAGCTAATACCGATCAAAGATAAATCAAAACATAGATCAGATAAACCGTGGTTTACCTTTAATCTTAAGATGCTTCATAACAAACGTAATTTATTTTACAAACTAAAAAATACATATCCGCTTAATACACATTATTCTTTTAAATTTTTAGAGTATAAAAAAAGATTAAATATTGGTTTAATATCCGCAAAAAAAGCCTACTATACTCAGAAGTTTCTTCAAAATCATAATAATGGCAAAAAAACTTGGAGCCTTATACATACATGAAATATTGAACAACAAATTGTAGAGAGTTGATGAGTAGAAACCCTTTGAGTCAAACTCAGTTAGTGTTCAATAAAAGTTTGTATAATGATCAATATCAAGTGACCGAAATCTTTAACAACTTCTTCAAGAATGTAGGTACTGATGTAGCTAATTCTTGTAACATCGATCCATCATATATGCCACCACAGGATAACTGCGATAATTTTTTTAATCAGTTTAATTTATCAACAGAACTAGAGATCGGGCTTATAATAAAGTCATTGAACAAGTCTTCGTCTAAGGGGTACGATAATATTCCAGTGTATCTCTTGCAAGAATATTCTAATGAATTTAAACCAATTTTAAACTTAGGTTTTAATAATTGTTTAGAATGTTCAAAATTTCCTGACAGTCTCAAACTTGCTCAAGTAGTACCTATATTTAAGGGAGGTGATAAATTAGAAGTTTCGAATTATAGGCCAATATCTGTGCTACCAGTACTTTCTAAAATATTTGAACGACTAATTTTCAATAGATTAGTGCAACACATAAAACTCATAATTTGATTTCAGAATTCCAATATGGGTTTCAAGAATGTTCGAGCACTACCTCAGCGACCTTGTATTTAATTAATAATATCTTTAAATTTCTCGAGAGGAAGAAAGCAACTGGTTGTATCTTTATTGACTTAATGAAGGCTTTCGATTGTGTTGACCATGCAAAATTTTTTGGAAAACTCTACAATTTTGAAATACGTGATAAAGCACTTAGCCTGCTAGAAAATTACTTAACCAATCGAAGACAATTTGTCAAGCTGGGGCCAACTTGTTCACAAACAACAAATTTAATTTCCGGCGTACCACAAGGCTCAATATTAGGTCCTACTCTGTTTCTCATATACATTAACGATATGTTTAAATTGAATTTAAAAGGTAAACCACAACTTTTCGCTGATGACCTCGGTCTTTTATCTGATATGGAGCATGATTTATGCCTTCTACATAAATATTTTGAATGGAATAAACTGAAAATGAATCTAAATAAAACCACCTATATAACTTTGTAACGATCGGCTGCGTCCAACGTTAAACAAAGGCCGGCTTTAATAAAAACACAAAAAAAAAATCCAATGCGCCTAAGTGTTGGCTATGTTTCGATATGGTATGGCAATATAAATTGCTTCTTACGTGCAGAATGGTAGCAAGCAATAAAAATATAAACTCATACCGCCGGGATTTTCAATTTTGAAGTAATTACAAATAATTGAGACGGGTTAATACCTACATAAAAATTAATGTATATACTACACAAGCGAAACAAAAACGGCCTCATTACGGTGTATAATGAAAGTATTCGTGACGTCGGTTTGGGTGATGCGCGCGAAAAAATGTATTGGGGAGACGATGATTTTTGGGTGAGACAGTCAAGTTTGGGAATTGGAAACAAAATGATCACTGAATCATAACCCAAAAAAATTAAAATCAATAATTTTTTTTTTTTGTATTAAAATCAAAAAAATTGTAAAAAAAGTTATGTATAGAAATAAACTGTTAAATTTATTAAATTCTTAAGTCTATTTTTTTTACTGTGTGGTGGAACTTCTACCGTTTATATGAATATTGTGGCGTCTTATTATTAGTGGCGTTTAAATCATTAAAAAAAAAATTGGTTAATTAAATGCACAAACAAAAAGCAACAATTTAAAAATTCAACCAACACAAAATTAATTATTGTGCGTGATTGTACTTATTTTGGGGATTTTCCGAGACAAGCTTCTATAAAGGTTAAGAAACAAACCTATGAACCAAATTTAAAAGTGAGAACAGTCGACTCACGTTTGAAGAAACCCAAAAGAAAAGCCAAGGTGGAGTCGAGATTCTCCGAGTCGAAGTTTAAAAAGCTGACTGTGATTCCTGGGACATTCTCAACTCATCCGTATTGTAGCAGGACATCGAACGAAGATTTTCATCCCTGGGACATTAATTGGTAAACAAAAATTAAGTAGATAATTGCGATAAAATAATTTTCATTTTAGCTGTTAATATTTAAGTAGAATTCCGGATTGCCTTGTATTATAATTTAAACCAACTGTAAATGATTTAGTGAAAATTGACTCTACCAAATCACACCCAATGCAATCGCGTTTTAGAACAATTTTTTTTGTAACGCTTGGTTAAGCATCGCAATGAGGTGGTAGTGGATTATAGTATGATGGGGTGATAAAAGCGCGCAGTGATGTGTTTAAGAATTATTTAAGCTTCTTTATTGGTGTAATGTCCTCTTAGTTCATTTTTTCTTTGTTCTTATAAATGTAGATTTTTTTTGATTTGTGGCACACACATGTACATATCTAGTTTTATTTGTAAGATGGCCGTGGTACACGCGGGGTAACGGAACCCTCCCAACCGGTATGCGCTACCCATAAAAAAAAAAATCTGTGTGCAACCTCGCATTGCAACTGACCCAGGTCATCCAGTTACAACTTTCCATAAAACGGAAATTACGACCAATTCTAGCCATGTCCAAGTCAATAATCAGATAATTAAAAAATCTGATGAAGTTAATTATTTAGGCTTGCATATTGATAGCAGACTTAGTTGATCAGCTCATGTTGATATATTAAATCTTCGTTTAGCAAGAATAATAAGTGTCTTTAGAAGGACAGCCAATTTTTTAGAGACAACAATAAAGAAGCAACTATATTTCTCCTTTGTCCAGTCTAATCTTTTATACTTAATCCCTATTTGGGGTTCTACTAACAAACTTAAGGATCTTCAAATAAATCAGAACAAGGCACTGAAAGCTCTTTTCCAATTACCTTCTAGGTATTCAACCAAACTATTATATTCCTTAGAAATGTTACCAGTCATAAAATTGGTGGAATTTAACTACATTATGCTTATTTATAAAATAAAACACAATATGATAAAGTCATCGATTTTGTTGGAAACAAATTTTCAAACGACTGTGAGAAATACTAGGCAAGCTAATGACTTTCGAATACCTGCGTACGTAAACAAATCATCTACACGAAGTATATTCTATCAAGGACTTAAACTTTTTAATAAACTACCATCTAATATAAAAATACTACAAATTTCTAAATTTAAAACGTACGTTAAAGAAAATCTGTATCGTGATGTCTGCCGGGAATATGATGAAACTCATATTTAATAAAATTTTAGTGATTGAATGTTTATAAATCGATTTCTGTTAATACTATTAACTTGACTATCCTTGCATTATTCTGAATTATAATATATTGAACAATTGATTACAAGTAACATTATAAGTAATAAGAGGTATATGTTTATTATACACATATAATTAATATAATGTACAATTTTTTGATAAATTTATATAAGTAAATGACAGATATTACTTAAATTAAATTACATTCCAACCCATCATAAAGTAATTATTGAAATATAAATAGACAATTTCCATGTATATTTAAAATTATATAATTTTTATTGGAAATATAAAAAATAATAAAAAAAAAAATAATGAAGTGTCATTAATGGAGATGTCCTACTTTGCTTTCCGTACCGCACAATTGAACAATTAAGAGAAAATTGATCAATATTTTTTAATTACGAGTCTTTTCGATGAATTGTTCAGTGTAGAATTGTTTCCGTGTAAAATTGTTTCTAGTACAATTATCCTTCTCTGAATTCATTTCTAACAATTGTTTGTCGCACTTTTGTGGTTGTGTTAAATTGTGTTGCGCATAATTTTCGGGTTGCCGTATAAGACACACTGATCAACTTACTATAGGTATATTGTAATTCGCTTTGTTTTACTAGAAACAAAAAAGTAAAATTTCGGAAGTATTTTCTTGTGTTCAGCCCTATAATAGTAAATATTGCAGATATAATTCAAGATGGCAGAAGAATATAGAGAAGCAGCCAGAGAAAGGTTAAGAAAATGACGACGTCCAAGTGATCGAACTGTTTTGTGATGATAGTGAATTTTGAGAGGATACTATATATGAACCATCAATAAGCGATAGTGATAAATGAGGAATTCGGAAAATCCAATTATTGAACTATACCTTTACAACTTCAAATTGGGACTAAACAATTTCAAAATGGGAATAAAAAATAAACAATTTATCCCAGTTAATTTAAAATATATTTATTAAAAATTTATTAATAAAGTTATGAATTAAAAAGTCATATCATTCATATTTATCGTGTCCGGTATAAATTCTTGAATATGAGTGACGTGCCGGTTACAATTAGGAACAGTAATCTTCGTAGTTATGTTTTCGTGAATTATATGTTTTAGCCGTAGTAGACGGAACTCCGTTTGTGTTAAATTTGATCTACCTTCATCAGCTAGGATTTGCGGTAATTGGATATTTAAATCGCTTTTGACTCCAGATTTTAAGTTTTACCAATTGCATTTAACATTGGACTATACGGTGCGAGTCTTAGTAGGTGATTATTAAGAAATTCTTCTTCTAAGAATACTTCCTCAATGGCAGCAAGGCATGGTGCATTATCAATCAATAATACGATTGAAGTTCTATATATATTTTGAGCATTCCGAAGACAACGGCGCATGAATTCTTTTGTCCCTGGTTTCTTAAATGCTACTCTTCTAATTTCATGATGAATCAAACCCATATTACCTATATATTGGATCCTCGACTGCCTACTGTAATGACCTTTGGTTCTCGATATATATAAATTGAAATTAGTTTCATCCATGTAGAGTATGGGTGTATTGTTTGATTGATGTTCTAAAAGTTTGTGAACGTAATCGCATCGTTTTATTTTATTGCTTTCAATGTTTACTCGTTCCGGCTCTCTTTGAATGCCTTTCAACGTATACAGTAATCCATCTAAGTGTTTTCTCAAACATTCCGTATAAACAACAATTTGATGATTATTTTGGAATTTATCTCTCAGTTGTCTTAAAGTTATTCTAGGATTTTCCTGCTCAAATTTAAAATTGTTATAACAATATTGTTGAATAAAATATTTAGTTCTAATTTGAAATCGTTTATTCCTATTTTGAAATTGTTTAGTCCTAATTTAAAATTGGTTAGTCCCAATTTGAAGTAGTAAAGGTATAGATCATTCGGATCGAGGGGAAGAAATATCCGAGGTCGAAAACGATTCCGATCAAGAAGATATAGGTGAACCTATTGTCCTTGAATCGAGTGAAGAATGGATGAATGACGTCAAAGAAGTTGCGCATTTTTCTTTTGATGCGAGTAGTAGCAGTGTACAAATAGAAATTAAGCCTGACGCAACACCACTACAAGTTTTTAAACAAATTTTAAATCCGTTCATATTGGAAACGCTAGTCGAATCAACATGCGTATGGTAAAAAACTTTGTGAAAGTAACCGCCCAGTAACGAGAAACTGCCCTATTGCTAATTTTAGACTTATACTGATTCTGGGAAAATGTATAAGTTTCTGGGGCATCACAAGTAAAAGCTTCAACAATACTGTCACCTTTTCTAACGATCCGCTCTGTTACCACCTATTGTTTCCTGCAACAGTGTCCGGCGTGTGAGTTTAAATGTGGATAGCAATGTTAAAGGAAAACTGATAAAATAAGTCCACTGTTAAAACTATGTATTCAAAGTTTTCCCAAGAAATATAAACCAGAAAAAGAACTGTCATTAGACGAATCGCTTTTAATGTTTCGAGATAGACTGAGTTCCAAACAATATATCAGGGGCAAACAAGCTAAGTTTGGAATCAAGGTTTACGAATTAACCACTAGTAAAGGTTACGTACAAATATTGAAATATATCAGGGCCAAAATGATGTTTCTAATTGTTCCAAAGTGAATTCCATAGTAAACCGACGAACGAACCCATGTTTACAAAACGTACACCTTGTTTTTATGGATAAGTACTATAAATGCCTGGAACTTTGCAACACACTATTATCCACGAAAACATTGAGGGATAAACGCGACGTTCTTTGTATCACTACAGCCATTCATCATGATTGAAGTCCGAAATAGGGATGGTACACCCTTCATAAAACCAGAAGAAATATCCACTACACCAAATACATGCTAGGAGTTTATAGAAGCAATGCCTTATAAACTACTGGCCGCTTACACTAACTGATAACGACGCGCTAAGTCAACTGTTCAACGTATAATTATCCAGAGGGCAGAAAAATTTTAAAAAGGAAAATTACAAAATATATTTAGTTGTAATTATTACACGAAGTATAAGGTTATTCGTTTTCCAGTTTTTTCCAGTTTTTGTCTCGTACTCTTAAAACCAAAATAAATTTCGTCATACAACATTACAAAACAATAAAAAATTATTGGCCCGTTTCATAAACAGCTTCAAAAGTCCGACTTCACATTCGTCTCTTTCCCCTTTTACCTATAAAATCGATGTTAACTGCGACATAAAATTTTTCGGTGAAGCCGAGCTAACACAAATAGAAATGAAAATAAAAAAATTTAAGGAAATTCTTGGGGATTTACTGTCAATTTATCGTGAACAATTTATCGTGAGCAATTTATCGTAGAACAGTTTATCGTGACATAATTTATCGTAGAACAGTTTATCGTGGACACAGTTTGTCGTAGAACAGTTTTGTTTCTTAACCGATTATGATAGGATTGGGTATGATGGATGGAAATGGTAATTTCTTAACCGATTATGATGGGATTGGGTATGTTGGATGGAATTGGAATTCCTAATTCATTTTTGGAAGAAGTTCTGGAAAATTTGTCACGTGATTGATTGGACAAAAGACGATGATAAATTTCTCTACTCGCCGTTGAATGAAAAAGCCAAATTCTATTTTTTATTTTTTCTAAATATTTTCTAGTAAAATGTGTTACCATCGGTGGAGTTACTTATTCAACTCCCATACCATCTAATCTCTTGTAGTATAACTACGTCCAGAGTGCAAATTTCCGCTTGGTTTGAAAGGTTCTAAAGATCTCAGGTCTTAAAAGGCTCAGTATGTTCCATATTCCTGGGTGTACTACGAAATGTCGGTTTTCGAAATCTCGGTTTTCAAAATCCCGGCTTCAAAATCTCGGTTTTCAAAATTTCTTTTTTCAAAATCTCGTTTTTCAAAATCCCGGTTTTCAAAATCACGGTTTTCTTTTCTTCTAGTTCTAATTGTTCAGAATAATTATTAAAGTTTTTTAATTGCAAGATTTGGTACTTGCAACATTTTGTAATTGCAACATTTTGTAGTTGCAAGATTAATAAAAAAGCAATATTTTGTTAATGCGACATTTTGAAATGCACTAACTGTATAGGCTAACGGCTTCGATAACTCTTACGGGCACGCGTTAGGTCGCTGCGCTCCCCCCGCTTATCCCTCCGAGGGGCTTATGATTTGAACTTCGGGGGGCGTAGGTGCCAGGATCAGCAAACATGTCGCACTGCGTGTTGCACTTAGGAGCGGATTATATAGAATCTATTAATGACACCTACTAGAAAGCAAAACAAAACTGCACCATTTTGTTATGTGAGATTTTGTAATTTCAAGATTTTGCATTTGCAACATTTTGTAATTGCTACATTTTGTAGTTGCGAGATTAATAAAAAATGCAATATTTTGACTTGCAATAATTGTAGAGGCTGACGGCTGCGAAAGCTCCCACGAGCACTTAGCCCTCCATCCAAATTCCATCCCTATTAGCCATTTCTTAGAACTTTATCGCAAACTCATTTTTGAATTTTGTCAAAAAGTCATTTAAGAGTCCCATTTTCCCACATTCCAATTTTTAAAAATTTTAACCGTGATTTTCTTAAAATCGGGTTTTTTTTATTAAAAAACTGGGATTTTGAAAACAAAGATTTTGAAAACCGGGATTTTGAGAACAATGTTTTTGAAAACCGTGATTTTTAAAACCGAGATTTCGTTACATACCCCATATCCTAGTATACATTTTTGAAGGTTGCTCTAATTATCAAAAAGTTAAATTTATCCTAGGCCTTTTATAACCAGGTTTTATAACCAGATTTTTCTAATAGCAGGTATTTGGCTTGCTGCTCAACCCACTTATTCGGTTGATATATATGTGAGATACGGACTAGTGATATACATGTACATAGCAAGCTCCTTGCTATATGATAGGCGCCCACTTCAGCCACCCCTAGCCTGGAGAATATACGCTTATGTGGTATTTAATTGGTGGCGACCATAACTCGCCCTGACAGGTAGTGTCAAAGGCCATAAGCAAAATTCGGCATGATTACTTTCTCTAGAAACTTATCTATCAATTTTTACACATTTTACTAGAAAATTTATTTAGTTTTAGGAAAGCTGAATTTGACTTAGTCATCTCTTAGCGGGTTAAGGTCAAGTTTGGTTCAGCAATGGTGAATGTAGGAACTAGATATTTATTTGGCTGATTATTTTCAAATTTATTTTGAAAAAAAAATTCAGAACTTCATCCAGGATTTATGTTGGAATCTCGATTCAGCTTAATATACCAGATTTAAACATAATTAGTTAAACAATTGCCTAGCCTGGCCGAATTCCGGAACTTCTCTAAAATCCATTTCCAAATCCCCTCCAATTCTGCATACCTTCTTTGACAATAATTTTTTGTGGTATGGTCAAGTTCCATTCAGAATGGTCGAACTGTTTGACCACAAAAAAAGAAACGTAAAAACCCCAATACAAGTTGACCTTAGTTTATTAAAATCCTAGTCCAGCTCTACAAACTAAAATGGAAAATTATCGGTTAGATAACGATCTGGTTTCATTCATTATATCCAAATCCCAAAATTTCGTCAAATTCAGCTTTTTTTTTTTCCATGCCATCTGTTTTGGGGCCGAAGCACTCCCTGCTCTTTCGCGGTTTATTTTTTCCGTCTTACTTTACGCATCACCTGCCAAATCGAAGACGTACGGCTATAGGGCCGATTTTAAGACCATCTGCACATTGCAAGCTCCATGCCAGCCTATACTGACATGGAAGATGGGTCGGCCCATGAGTTTTGCACTCCGACAGGGGGTCATAGATGTGTTACATTTCATCCCAGATCGTAATCTGTTATGAAATTTCACTTTTGCATCCTTCCCCTATCGGGATTCGAACCCGGTACTTCCCGATCCAAATGCCAAAGCTTTAACCACCGTGCCATTTGGTCGGTCAAATTCAGCTTTGCGCACCGAATTTGACCATCATTTGCTGAGAGATGGCCTAGTTCCATTGAGCATTATTTTAGAGTGTCAATCCAATTCTGCATACCACATTTGACAGTAATTGGTTGAGGAGTGGTAAAGCTCCATTGAGTATGGCATAATATGTATGTTCTATGTAGTATAATTTACTTGGTAATTAAACGAATATTCGTCAGTGACCAAAATTAATAAATAATTTGAAATGTTTGCAAAAAGCTAAATTTACTTAAAATATCCAATCCGGTAGTTAATCTGGTATTGAATAGTCTCTATAGTTTTCCGGGATCCATTGCCTTTGGAATGCCTCACATATTTTTTACAACTTTTTGATTTGTTTTGGCTATCTCGTGGTTGCCAATTCAAGAGTTAAATACTAATGAATTTTAGAGTAATTTGTAATATAATTTAAATAATTATGGTTTCAGAAATTATATTGTAAGGTGTGAAATTGCAGGAGGATTAAATTAATAAATGTTTATATTATTTAGGGAGCCGGAAAATATTAATTTAGAATTAAATTTCAGGAAATCTACAGATGTAGGTGAAATAATATTACTCTGAAATATTAATTGGATGGTTCACAAGACAAACCGATTAACTCGATTTTTTGATTTTTTTTAAATTTTAATATCAACGTACTTGATTGGCTCCTAACTGTATATATTCAAAACAAATTTTTGTAATAATAAGTGTTAGCACCACTAAATGTCAAAATTAAAAGTAACTAAAGTTGCAATTTATGAGGAATTCAAAAAAACCATGTTTGTAATTTCTCATGTTGAATTGCGTTGTCATTGTGTTATTAACTATCGACTTTGTGTTTGTAACCAATCAATTTTGTTGATTCAATCAATCAATTTTGTTTAGGAAGCCGGAAAGCATAAATTTTTAATTAAATTTAAGGAAATTTTCAGATGTACGTGAAATAATAAAATTTTTCCCTCAGATTGCTGATTTTGAGAAGGAATTATTGAAGACCAATACCATCATTATCCATTAAACCTATTAAGCCTTTATCCTTCCTCTAGTAGATTAGAATTGTGTTGTGCCGTACGATCGCTAAGTGTCTGAAACCGGGTCGTTCCGTCCGAAAAAAGCTATCTTTCCTATGGTTATGTGTAAACAGGCTGTAGGAATAGGCCCGGCGTTGTCCTGGACACTTGTCAAGTACTTGGTCTTACAGTCCAATCAATCAATCAATAAATCATTTTACTAGAAAATTTATTAGAAAAAATAAAAAATAGAGTTAGGCTTGTTCATCAAATATCGAGTAGAGCAATTTATCATCGACTTTCGTGCAATCGAGATACTGATAAGCAAGGGCCGAGATCTGTTCCAGATGGCAACTTTTCCAGAAATTCTTCCAAAAATCATTAAAGAATCCCATTTCCATCCAACATACCCAATCTCATCATAATCGGTTAATAAATTACTGAGTTCCATCCCAGGTGGCCATATTCTAGAACTTCTTCAAAAAATCATTAAAGAATCCCATTTCCATCCAACATACCCAATCTCATCATAATCGGTTAATAAATTAGTGAGTTCCATCCCAGGTGGCCATATTCTAGAACTTCTTCAAAAAATCATTAAAGAATCCCATTCCCATCCAACACACCCAATCCTATCATAATCGGTTAAGAAATGACCGAGTTCCGCCCAAGGTGACCATATTCTAGAACTTCTTCTAATGATCATTTAAGAATCCCATTTCCATCCAACATACCCAATCCCATCATAATCGGTTAAAAAACTACCTTTTTATACGGTCAAATTTACAAACTACGATAAGCTGGCATCCGATAAATTATCCACACGATAAATTGTGTCCACGGTAAATTGTGTCTACGATAAACTGTTGTACGGTTAAATGTTCACGTTAAATTGAAACACGATAAATTGTTTACGATAAAGAGACCATCACTCATTTTTGAGATGTAGTTTTTTGTTTAAATTTTATTTTCGAGAGAGCAGAACAAAACAATACAAAAAATTTGGTGTTTTAATATAAAATAAGGGTTTAAATTAGCAACAAAAAATCTATCACAACTTAGTTTGAAGCCAGAAGCTGAAGCCGTGTATGGAACGGGCCAATAGGCGCATTTTTTTAAGGCTGTATGATACTCAACTTGCATGTTATGTAATTGCTCAATTGTACGTCTAAGTTCATACTAAATAAAGAATTAGGTCAAATGGTAATATTTTATGGTCAAAAACTGATTTTTTAGTAAACATCGTTTTTGACAAGTTGAGTGATCATACAGCAATTACACTTAAACTGTTCATAATTTATTATATAATAATTTAGAATTTTGATAACTTTGTGAAATTTATTGCCGTCTTAATAAAGAGGCAAGGTGTATTATTTTTACTTAATTATGTTGCCCTCTAGTTGTCGACTTAAATTGGCGTCATCAGCAAAACATGATTGTTGTCACAGACCAAACCTATAAAAGGCACTGATAGAAGTAACCAAATGGTATCATATTGCTCATCATCAAAAAAAACCAATCGCTGGTATAAAAAAGTGATGTCAAATCAAATTTGATGCAATTTCGAGATGTACTATAATTAAAGCTATGGTACGTCTCCCTAAAACAGTTACAAAAGGGCAAGATTTAGTAGTAAGTAATAGGCTGTTTTAGGGTGGCTCCAGAAATACAGCAACAAATTCTCTTTCGAAATCCAATCATTTTATGGGAATTTGCATTTAAGATGCAAGGAATCCGCGAAATCTAAAATTCATGATGAGACATCTTACCGATGTAAGGATTGCCCTTCATTCCCTGCACTTTGTGCTAGTAAATGCTTCGAAAAATTTGATGCAAGGTAAGTAGTCACTCTAATTTGTTATTTTGCAAAATTTATATTAATTTTGAATGTACTCGTATTCTGAATTAATTTTAAACCTATACGAGTACAAGAAATGTTGACGAACGAAATTGAGTTATTAAATTTTGAAATTGATACTCTGAAAAAGAGAAAAATCTACTTATGTTATATCAGCAGAGTAAACAATTAAACGAAAATATTAAGAAAAAAGTCAAGTTACTAGCTCAGCTTAGGAATAAGAAAAAAGATCAGGAAAAATCTAAAAGATACCAAGACACTAGAAAAAATAAAATAACAGTACTATTACAAATTTCGCCAAAAATAAATCTAAAATTCAAAAACTCAAAAATGCGCCAGCCCGAACTTCTTACAGTGGTTACAGAAATAGGAAAATTTGGATCTGCTGCACAGGAAAGAAGACAACACGAAACTTTTAGGAGTGTTAAAACTTTAACAGAACTTACTACAGAGTTAAATAAAGACGGATTTGAAATATATCGAAGTAGCGTGTATTTAACATTGCTTCCAAGACACCGCAATTTCATTGGAGGAAGAAAGCATATAAAAACAGCACCAGCATATTTACGGAAAGTTTTGCCTTGGTAACGTTATGTATTAGGAATAATTATCAACTTTTTGGGACCAAACGAAGTTTATTTTATTTCCCAGGATGACGTGACCATTGGGCAGTAGCCGGGTAACGTAAGCTTCTGTTTATACAGGAATTCAAATAAAGATTCTTTTGAATTTTTAGGACCGGCATATTTTGTAATACGCTCTGCTAAACATAATTCATCAACCTGCTTTAAGTCACGGGCTGGATTTCCAAACTTTGTTGGATGTGGATACATTTAAAGTGTTAGCTCATGAGGGTATTGATAAACCAATTTGTATTTTTACCGTAGTTTGTTTATTTGTTGTGACAAATGCTGGTATAGAAGTTCATTTAATTGAGTGGAGAGATGAATTGTTTACCTCGTAAAAAGTTCGGATCACCCCATATTAACGAGGACAAACCATAGATTTGGATTATGAAAACAAAATTTTCCCTATACGTTGTTGCTAGTTATAAATCCCGATAGCAATAGACTCTTTATAAACAATTAAAATATCATATATATTCCCCATTAATAAAAAGTTTAATACAAAATCGAATGTGTGGTCGGTGCGGCAGTCATTTTACGAAAATGCAGCATCTACAATCTAGGCGGATTGACTAATTGACAAAAATTTCACTCTGAAACTTTTTAGCAGATCCTTGCAATATTTGATGAACATCTGTGTACCGGTAATGGCAGGTTTAATGGGAGCTTTTTCAATTCTTGCAATGATGTGGAAAAGTTTAGCATTTACATATAAAAACGAAATAAATTAAAAGCAGATTGGCATTATTGTTTTTCTAACAAGACAGTTTTACAAAAGGTTTGGTAAGCCTAATTTTTCGCTTTAGAAATCAAGAGCGGTGTATTGCAGATTTTAATACCTCAATTTGAAAATTAATCTTTCTGGACACAAATTTAAACCATAAGAAGTTGGATGGAATTCAAGTTACATCTTAAATGTTGGTTGAATTTGTTAAAATGTAGATTAAAGGAATCGAAAAGCTCAACGAACCACTTCGTAATGTGATATCTATGGATATCCGCTCTAAATGAGATTAGTAGAGACACCTTACATCACGTATATACATATCTCCTTTAAAATACATGTTATAGAAGTTACTACCAGAAGTCTATGCATTACATACTTACATACACAGCAGAAGCATCAAAAATATTTTTACACAAAAATAAAAATTAAAAATAAAGCTCATGAACAAAACAACAAAAGGTCATATTCTAAATATCCAAATGACCATTTTTTACTTTGTACATTTCCATAAAGCACAAAAAATGTAAAAATAAAATAAACTTTTCTGTTCTAAATTTTCCAATTTAAATAAAAAAAAAAATTATCGTGTTCTCTATCAGTGTTGTGTGTGTAAAATGAGAATAAAACAGAATTCCCAACAAATTTTTTGTTACTTTAAAATCACCACACCAAACCACTCCGTATACCATAACAACATACAAATCAAGAACAACATTAGACGTAAAGCATAAAAGCAAAATGGTATGAAATAGGAAGCGTCGAACAGACACAGCAGCAGCAGCAGCAGCCAACCAACATAAAATGATAAGGGATACAGAATTGTCCATTCTTATCACGTACGTGATATGTTTTACTGTCTTAAAACGTAATAAATAAAAAATAAAAATGAAAAGCTTAAAATGTTTAACATATTTTAAGCTCAAATTGGATTTAAATAAAGTTTTTAATTTACCAAAAATTATGTCTGATTGAAACTTTTTGCTTTTATATAATGTTGTACAACGGTTGCGAACCAAATCTAACGTAAAATTCAAATGTCGTACTATATAAAGCAAACAACCGTCAAGCAAAGGTACCGTCTTCGAATGCCGATGAGGGCGATTTGATTTGAATAGGAAAAGCTGGGACCGCAAAACATATTGCAAAGAGTCTGTCTGCGTATCTGTATGTGTATGTGTGTGCAGACTAAATATCAGTTCATCTCTACTGCCCACACGAATTGTCTAATCGAACTGAAATTTCATTCCTAAGCTTTTTCATAAAATGAGATATTCAAGTGATTAGTGGCAGAAACCGGTTAAAACTGCCATAAGGAAAGAACTGACAAGTTTAGAACTGGAGGATAAAAATAAAAGAAGACTAGAAAGCAAAGCAGTAAAGACACGTCTGTATCTTTTAAAAGAACCAGGTGTACAACAACCCCATCGTAAGAAACACCTTGCCACAATTTCAAATTAAAATCAATCAAGGATAGCACCGACCAAATGCAGGGCAAACTAAGTCAATTAGACGACTCCTGTCGTAGGTTTAGGGTTTAGGTTTCAGTGGTTTACACTTAGGCCATTTTTGGCCCATTGTGATACCACGCATTCATGCTACATCATTAACCCATTCACCTATTCACCTACCCACACAACTACAGTATACCACCTGCATATTGCAAGCTCCATGTCAACCTGTACATTGACATGGACGGTGGGTCGGCGTTGAATTCTGCACTCCATCAGAGGGTCTTAGTTGTGTTTATTAACATCACCGATTGTAATCGATGATGATCTGCTAAAAAATCCTATCTTCTCTTGGAAATGGTCGAAGGACCAAGGATTATAAAAAAATTAAATGCTGAAGCAGCTGGTGAAACCAAGAACTAACAACAGCCTCGACAACATATCCATACAGCCACAGACAAAACTAGGAAAATAGGGCAAAACGCATGAACATTAATACCACCCAAAATGACATCACCGATATTGACCACAATAGACCTTTACGTTGTAAGTTTCCCACTAATTTGCATCAAGGGCGCTAGAGATGTGTTCTGTTGGAACCATGAAATTGAGTCCAAGAGGAGAGTAGTTTGTAAATTGTTTGTAAATTCAAGGTTTTATAGGATAAAATTTCTTAGAAATTTGTTGAGAAGTCAAATGGTGACCTGACTGGGGGCCAGCTTTAGTTTAGAATACATTCCAAGCTGCTAGAAAGACGAACAAGAAATTTTTATATCAAAAGTAGGAAAGAAATCCCCCGAGAACCTCTGGTCACGCAGACCTATATAGCCTCATGTAATTTATTCTCATAGAATCATAGAGAAAGAAAGTCATAGAGAAAATACTAAATCACTATATCAAATTCAATATATTCCAATTGTACGCTGGTCAGCATTCGCATATCAAACTGGAAAATCATCAGAGGCAGCTCTGCACGAGCAAACAACAGAATTCAAAGATACACTTCGGAATAAAGAAATGTTGCAGTGTGCCTGTCCTGATATACCGGGTGTTTCTTTTAAACTGAGACGATCAAATATCTCGAAAAATAGCCACTCTACGGAAAAAATGTCCATAATCAAAATTTAATCATACCGCGGGGGAAATACATTAGTGCAAAAAATAGTCCCCCACCCCCCGCTTTGTAGGTGGGGCGGGGGTAACTTTTAAACTAAGATATTAAGCCATATTTTTATTGCAGATACGGATTCTACGACTAAAAGTACGTATGATTTGAATGAAATATTTTGTTCGGTTCATGATAGATGGCGTTGTAATCGACGAAATTCAATTTTTTTAATTTCTTCTTCTTAGAACACACGCATTCGATTCTGCAATCCGTTTGAAATAAAAAACATCACGTTTTCATTGGAAATACTCGAAATTCGTCATCAAAACAATTTATTCAGTTTTGTAAATCACATTTAACGTTTGTGCTATTTCTTATCTTCATGTTTTTCGTAATTGCAAAATAAACGATAAAATACTTTAGAATGGAGCGTTTAACTGTGCCAGAGAAAATTGAAATGGTTCTGGTTTATGGAGAAGCTGACAGAAATCTTCAAAATGCTGTTGCTATTTACGCTCAACGTTTTCCGGATAGGATTCGTTCACGTGCTTCATTTGGAGTATCAAACAATTTATTACTGATGGAAATGTTCAACCGAAAAAGAGGACCCGTAGAGCAACAGTCACTGGAGAAAATAATGAAATTGCTGTATTGGCAGCAGTGGCTCATAATCCTCATGTTAGTACACGAGAAATAGTTCGCGATTCCGGATTGTCCCTCACCAGTGTTTGGAGAATTTTGAAACGGCACAAGTATCATCCATATTATGTGTCTTTACACCAAGATCTTCATGGCGCTGATTTCCAAAATCGGGTAACTTTTTGTCAATGGGCACGTGAATAAATACAACAAAACCCCAAATTTTTTTCGATGCGTAATGTTCTCTGACGAATCGTCTGTTACAAACCATAGCACGGTTAATCGACACAACATGCATTATTGGAGTGTTACAAACCTGCACTGGCTTCGTCAAGTTGAACATCAACGTCCTTGGACTGTCAACGTGTGGTGTGGAATAATTGGCAAGAAACTCATAGGCCCCACATTATTGAAGGCAACTTGAATGGTAGATGTACCGAAACTTTTTGGAAAATGAACTGCCAATATTACTTGAAAATTTGAACTCAGAAGTGAGACGGAACATGTGGTTTCAACATGATGGTTGTCCTGTACACTATTCGGTGGTGGCACGTGAAATACTTGATCGTGATTTCAATGGTCGCTGGATCGGTAGACCTGGTCCGATAAATTGGCCCGCTAGATCACCAGATCTTACTTCGCCAGATTTCTTTTTGTGGGGCTATCTCAAAGACAAAGTTTACAAACAAGAACCAACAACACGTGAGAACATGATTGAGCGAATCAGAAATGCGTGTGCTGAAATTCAACCAAACACACTTCTCAGTTGTGTACAATCATTGGAAATGCGTATTAATAAGTGCATTGAAGTCGCAGGTTATAACAACAACACTTATATCAAATTATGACATTGAATATATCAATTTTTCCATATACATATACATCCGTTAAATACTGATGACACGGAATATGTATATCGGTTTTCATATTGACTGGGGCATTTACATTTAATTTTATATTTATTTTGCATAATTAATAGTTTTATAAATGATCTTTTTTGTATATAAATCAAATGAATTATGGAATAAATATTAGTTCTTACACAACAGTCAACGTGTTTCTGTCCAGCCCTGACCAGCAGCAAGCGAAAAACATATTAAGTAATTGTCAACTATCAAATTTGTGATTTGACCAAAATACGGTCAAACACCATCATTTTGAACACTTATTTTAAGCTAAAATTATTTTATTCACCTGCCATTTACATTAATAAATTGTATTGATGACGAGTTTCGAGTATTTCCAATGAAAACGTGATGTTTTTTATTTCAAACGTATTGCAGAATCGAATGCGTGTGTTCTAAGAAGAAGAAATTGAAAAAATTGAATTTCGTCTATTACAACGCCATCTATCATGAACCGAACAAAATATTTCATTCTAATCATACGTACTTTTAGTCGTAGAATCCGTATCTGCAATAAAAATATGGCTTAATATCTTAGTTTAAAAGTTACCCCGCCCCACCTACAAAGCGGGGGGTGGGGGACTATATTTTTGCACTAATGTATTTCCCCGCGGTATGATTAAATTTTGATTATGGACATTTTTTCCGTAGAGTGGCTATTTTTCGAGATATTTGATCGCCTCATTTTAAAAGAAACACCCGGTATAAAATGCTTTGTCACACCAATTTCTGATGCCCGGTTACACAGAAAAATAACAAACGGCCCGTTAGTTGACGTAATCAGAAAAAACCCAACGCAAACTTGATTAAATATATTTTATTCCATGGAAATATTTAACGATTAGTTAATAGTTATTGAATCAAAATTGGCCATTTAAATATTGATACTGAAGCGGAGTTTTTTCTGATTATGTCAACTAACGGGCCGTTAGTCATTTTTCTGCGCAACCGTGCATAAGTAATTCAAATATAAGAAAAAGTAATGTGTCTTGACTGTTCCATTCAACGACGGAATATTAATTTGTTGGAACGCAAAATGATTCACGCTTTACCGCAGAGTCTCGCAAAGCAAAACGTCGCACAGCGAAAACCAAGCAACGTCTCTATTGTGTCTGTTAGTGGCGGACCCATTACCAAACAGATTAAAATATACTCGCATTACTAAAATTAGCTTTGCTCTGATCATCTATTCCTGATAGATCGGCGCCAATTTCAGAATACAATAGTGAAGCGCATATGCAACATACTCTTACGTTAGTAAACAACTAAACCTTTAATGTTTTTAAGTTAGGTTAGGTTTCAGTGCGGCTGCTATCGCACACTTAGTAGGCCAATTATGGCTCATTGTGATACCACAGGATCTGACATCATAAACTCCCTTAAACCAATTTAGTACTATCAATATAGCGTAGAAGATCTCGCACATTACAGCTTTCGAGAACACAGAGGCTGTCCATAGTGTATTTTCCCAAGTGAGCATGTCTCCTGCCAGCTAGCGAAGGACACGAGCAAAGCAAGTGAACAAGAGTTTCCTCCTCCTCATCGTCCCTCCAGCTTCTGCAGAAGTCATTTGCATCAAGACCCAGCCTTCTCGCATGCTCTCCGAAAAGGCAGTGAAATCCGAAAAGGAAATGTGTAAGAATAACAACAATCAGTTTCGAACGGATGAGATTACTGATTTGAAAAAATCAGTCTTCTCATCAGGTCGCGACGACTGACGTTGTATTATTTACATTGAAATATTGTGTATATATATATAGAGCAATACCATGTAGTTGTTACTACTAGCGAATTACTGCGTAGCTTACGAAATCTGATTCTTTTTTACATTTAGCATCTTATTCTATTCTTGCAACTAACTTTTTCGTGTTTACGAATTTTTTAGGTTTTCGATAGTAATTGTGTTTGTGATTGTGTATAAGTCGAGTAGTTGATTGTGTATAAGTAAATGTCGAGTATCATAGTCGTTGTCATACAGATTGACGCAAATGGAAGAATTTCCTACGGTTGTGTATTTAATTCGAGAGTTCTGAAAATAGACCAATATACGGAACAATCACAAACACCATTACTATCGAAAACCTAAAAGTAAAACTTACAATTCTACCTAAATCACGCTTACTCAGTGTGATTAGGATCTTGGACCGTTTCAAGTTCAGCTCAGGCTATACTTGTTTCGCTACCCTGCCAGTTGGACTGGCGATCCACCTAGCATTTGTCAAGGCATCTACTTAATTGTGGCTTGCTGCTTTCAGCACAGACATAGGCCTTCCTACTCCCTGGTTCCAGTTGGAGAGTCGTAAAGTACCTTGCTTACTCGTCTGCCCTGCAATCTCCCTCAACGTCAGAATGGCACGGAACACAGACCATTTGATGCTGTATGAAACAGGGGAATCTTGACAGCGGAAAATAAGAGATTACGCTACTCGCCGCAAGTGGCAGCACTATTACTAAAGAGAATTTATTTTGTAATGTAATTACCAGTGGAAATTTTTTATTCATTATGTATATATTTTTTCACTAAATAAAACATCTCAGGGGAATAAAATATTAGAAGTGATCCTTAAAATGGCAAATTGATTGATCTCCGAAGGTAGGAACTCGGTATATGAAATGTTGAAATTTAACAATATTCCGTCTTTCCGGCATTTCTTACACTAGTACCCAATGATTTCGGTTGTTTTTCTAATAGCTTAGGTCACACTAAGACTATATGGAAGATTTGGGGAAAATTCATGGACTAGAATTTTTTGATTTTCTGCGGCCATTTAAGTTATTATATGGATGAAGTCAACAGAAATCGGATTAAGTCGGATGAAATCGGATGAAGTCGGATGACTTAGGATGACTTAGGAAGTCGGTTGAAATCGGATGAAGTTGGATGAAATCGGATGAAGTCGGAAAAAATCGGATGAAATCGGATGAAGTCGGAAGAAATCGGATGAAATCGGATGAAGTCGGATGAATTCGTATGAAATCGGATGAAGTAGGATGAAGTCGGATGACTTAGGATGAAGTCGGATAAAATCGGATGAAGTCGGATGAAATCGGATGAAGTAGGATGAAATCGGATGAAGTCGGATAAAGTCGGACAAAATCGGATGAAGTCGGTTGAAATCGGATGAAGTTGGATGAAATCGGATGAAGTCGGAAGAAATCGGATGAAATCGGATGAAGTCGGGAGAAATCGGATGAAATTGGATGAAGTCGGATGAATTCGTATGAAATCGGATGAAGTCGGATGAAGTCGGATGAAATCGGATGAAGTCGGATGAAGTCGGATGAAATCGGATGAAGTCGGATGAAGTCGGAAATTGTGAAAATTCTAGTCTATGAATTTTCTTCAAATTTTCCATATAGTCTCTGTATGACCTAAGTATTAGGAAAACTATCAAAAAAATTAATTACTAGTGGAAGTTTTTGAGATATTGGCCAGAAGCTGAAAATAACTTATATGGCCGCAGAAAATCAAAAAATTCTAGTGAAAATTCTAGTCGACGAATTTTCCCCAAATTTTCCATATAGTCTTAGTATGACCTAAGCTATGAGAAAACAACCGAAATCATTGGGTACTAGTGGAAGAAATGCCGGAAAGACGGGATATTGCTAAATTTCAACATTTCATATACCGAGTTCCTTTACTTCGGAGATCAATCAATTTGCCATTCTAAGGATCACTTCTAATATTTTATTCCGCTGAGATGTTTTACTTAGTGAAAAAATATATACATAATGAATAAAAAATTTCCGCTGGTAATTACGTTACAAAATAAATTCTCTTTAGTGATAGTGCTGCCACTTGCGGCGAGTAGCGTAATCTCTTATTTTCCGCTGTCAAAATTCCGCTATCTTATAAAGCATGACAGTCTGGGTATTGAAATGTTTACTCATCTCGTTAAGAGATATGTGACAATCTAATGCCACTCCTGACGCCAGAAAAACTGAATCCAGCGAAAGACTAGCCGCCGACTGCTAACATAGATAGTGATGTCAGTTAACGATATTACATTATGTTTCAACCAATCGCTATAACTTCAGCCTGGTGCACACTGCAGTACTCGGGCAGACGAAAACATAAACTCACATTTAATTCCCCACAGAATACACCAGCCCCCACTCTACCATCGAGCTTGAAGCCGTCCGTGAAGAATTTAACTGATCCGGTCTCCATAACGAGACCACTATTCCACTCCTCCCGAGAGGGGAGATCCACCTTGAATAACTTGTCAAAGCACAAACGGAGTGTTTTGTAGTCAAAATTCACCAGCTCATGCCTCACTGAATTAACTATAGTTGACTGCCCTTTTTGCAGGCATTTCCAACCTGAAGTCGCTGAGAGACGGGTGGCCGTGCTAACCGCCATTTGCTTGCGGATAATATCCAACGGGAGAAGGTACTGCAAAACTTCTTACAAGAGTAAAGCGCTACAGTGGCCTTCTTTACTATTTCTATCGTGTTAAGTTTCCAACTGAGCTTACTGTCTGGAAGAACCCCTATGAATCTCGCCTTAACAGTAAGGACCAGCATAGTACCATTCCGGCTTGGTAAAACAATTGCCGGAATTTTATACCTAGTATAAAAAATGAAAATCACAAAAACACCATTACAATCGAAAAAAACAAAGTAAAGCATCCTTTCCATGATTTTCAGCAGAAAAGATGACAAAGATATTGGTTTAAAGTCCTTAGGGATGAAAATCACTCTAGCCTCCTTCCATTTCTTGGGAATGTACCACAGCTTCAGACGCCCTTTGAAGATAACTTGCAGCCAGGGAAGCAAGACCTTCGAGTTCTTCTGATTTCTGCTGGTACAATCCATCTAGACCAGCAAACTTACAAGGCTTGAACCCCTTAATAGCCCATTTTATTCTCCGCGTGTTCAGAATATCCTCTGTACATAACAGTTGGACCCCGCAGTCATCCCTAGACCCACAACTATCCAAGGCTCGACACAGTCGACACATCCTCACTTCACGGGAAGTGAGTTTCCATCAAGAGATCAAGAGTCTCTTCACTAGAAACCGTCCATTCGCCATCTGGTTTTAAGCCTGGAACAGCTGGATTGGTGGAGAGAATTTCTATCATTGTGTGTGTTAAATCCACATGGAATTTCGACAAAATGTTGACCTGATTTTATAAATAAAGGAATGAACCTGATTTATGGAATAATTAGATTCAATATTAACCGGAGTGAAATATTTCCTAAAAACATCGTAAGTAAAACATATGTATTTGTATTAGTGATTATACGCTAAAATAGAAAACATTTAGGCGAAACTAAATTTAAAATGTAAAAAGATTAAAATATTTGTTAATATATATTATTAATCAATAATGACTCATATTATATTTTAAAATTAATACTATCCCTTTATCAACCAAAAAAACAAAAGGGATGGCTCCCGTAATGGCGTTTTTGATAAAAAATTTCGCTTCATTTGAAGTATAACCAACACAATTGTGTGTATAGTTTAGTGTTTTTTTTCGGACGAAAATAAGTTTAAAAGGAATATACAAATGTGTAAGTTGGATAAAAACACATACAAAAATAAATTTTTGACATGGTACGCCATGTGTACCGTGCTGTTCCCACACAATCCTGTTACCGAGCAAGAAAAGGGATATAATATAAATTTAATATACGTCATCCACTTAAACTTAAAATTAAAATATGGTTTAAACATTTTTTTCGACTTCATCGGAACACTGGTCCAGATTTTGACAAGTTATCACGATTTTTAGAATTTTGTGATTGTTGTGGAATGGCCAAACATGGCCCAGAAGCATATCATTCGTGATTAAAGAGATTTTATTATTTCATCGGAATACTAGTCGAGATTTTGCGAGGTGATCATCGATCTCACTATGTTTTTATATTAGATCTATCAAATGCCCATATCTGTAACGATTTTCAGAATTTTGCCATTGTTGTGGAATGGCTAAACATGGCCCAGAATCATATCATTACTGTTAAAAGAGATTTATTCGTCTTCATCGGAATACAAGTTCAGATTTTGCGAGGTGATCATCGATCTCAATATGTTTTTATGTTAGATCTATCAAATACCCATATGCATAACGATTTTCAGAATTTTGACATAGTTGTGGAATAGCCAAACATGGCCCAGAAGCGTATCATTCCTGATTAAAGAGATTTTACGATTTCATCGGAATACTAGTCAAGGAGCCTTACCACCGACTCCGCCAGCGTACGTGCGGTTTCGCTTTTTTATTTTCGCGTCGAATAGTGAAAACATACGACGAAAAACGCAACGCTATCGTGCACTGAACTTGTAATTTATCTATCAAGTATGTAGTGTTTGTGGTTAAATTACATCAATAAAAGATTTTATTCACTTCATATGGATTCAATCGCTCATTTTTTTTTTGGAAAACTCCAGCGAAGAAGAATTTGATCGAAAAACTAGAGCTAATTCTTTCTTCCAGAAACAACTTTAGTAAAATAACATTTACATGTATTTTACATTTTTAGTGCAAATACATAACTATATTAGTTTCAGAAAGTTATTTCGAGTGTCGAAAGAAGCGTTTAAATAATTGTTGGAGAAAATATCGGGAGGAAATACTTACATCTTTACATCAAAAAAAAATATTTTCACTTTTTTGTTCGCCATAACGTACGCGTTGAAAACATCGCTTGTCATCGAATATGAGGTTGTTCGTTTCTTCTACAACAATTTGGTTACTAAATTGTTTAAATTTATGGGAGTTGGTGGTAAGGCTCCAGATTTTGCGACTTGATCATCGATGTCACTATGATTTTAAGTTACATCTATCAAATGCCCATATCTATAACGATTTTCAGAATTTTGTCATTGTTGTGGAATGGCTAGAATATATGATTTGGCACCTTGGTATTAGTGTGTTGGCTCCAGTGTTGGTGTAGTAGCTAGAACTAGACAACGAAACCCAAAGTTGATTTTGTACCTATCCTAAAATTCAAAATTAGCCACAATACACATGCCGTTCCATTTAAGATAAACATATTAAACAAAATCCTTTATGGAGTTTATGTTCATACAGGCAGGATTCTAAAAGGATTATAAATCGAGTTGCTAAGTAGTGTACCACTGATTGATTGATTGATTGATTGGACTGTAGAACCAAGTACTTGACAGGTGGTCCCGGATAACGCCGGGCCTATTCCTACAGCCTGTTTACACATAACAATAGGAGGGATAGGAAAGGTATTTTTTTTTTTTTTTTTTTTTGGGACGGAACGACCCGGTTTCAGACACCTAGCGATCGTACGGCACAACACAATTCTAATCTACTTCTAACTACTAGAGGGAGGATAAAGGCTTAATAGGTTTAATGGATAACGATGGTATTGGTCTTCAACAATTGCTTCTTTAAATCAGCAACCTGAGGGAAAAATTTTATTATTTCCCGTACATCTGAAAATTTCCTGAAATTTAATTCTAAATTAATGCTTTCCGGCTTCCTAAACAAGTTGATTGATTGAATCAGCCCGGTTACAGACACCTACATAAAGACGATAGTTAGTAACACATTAACAAGGCAATTCTAATCTACACAATCTACAATTAGATGCTTCATTTGCCAAAACGATTAACTCCGTAAAACAAAAAGTTGATAAAACTGAGAAAATACAAAAATGGTTTTAAAATTCGTTATAGCTACTTTTAGTTTTGTCATTTAATGGTGTTAACACTTATTATTACTGTAATTTATTTTCAATGTATAGAGCCAATCAAGTACGTTGATATTAAAATTTACAAATATTCAAAAAATGGAGTTAATCGGTTTGGTTTGTGAACCATTCCAATTAATATTTCAAAGGAATATTATTTCACCTACATCGGAAGATTTCCTGAAATTTAATTCTAAATTAATATTTTCCGGCTTCCTAAATAATATAAACATTTATTAATTTAATCCTAATGCAATTCCACAACTTAAAGTAGAATTTCCTGAAACCATAATTGTTTAAATTATATTAAAAATTACTCTAAAATCCATAAGTATTTAATAAAAAATATCTGAGGCATCCCAAAGGCAATGGTACATATTCGATTAATTACCAAGTAATTTATACTGCACTGGGCATATTATGCCGAGCATGGCAATGGAGCTTTATCGTTCCTCAACCAATTTCTGTCAAATATGGTATGCAGAATTGGATTGGCACTATAACATTATGCTTAATGGAACTAGGCCATTTCTCAACAAATGATGGTCAAAGCTGAATTTGATGAAATTTTGGGATTCGGATATAACGAATTAAACCAGGCCGGCTCCTAATCTACAACTTTAAAATTCATTTTACAGTGCTGGGCTAGGATTCTAATAAGAAAGGTCAGCTTAAATTGGGATTTTAACGTGTCTTTTTGATGAAGTTCTACAATTCGGCCATTCTGAATGGAACTTGGGAATCATATTAAAAAATATATATATTGTCAAATCAGGTATTCAGAATTGGGTGGGGATTTAAAAATGATATTTAGCGAAGTTTTGGAATTCGACCGTCCTAAGCAATTTATTAATCAATCATGTTCGAATCTGGTATGTTGAGCTAAATTGCGACTCCAACATAAATCCCGGATGAAGTTCTGGATCTTTCCACAAAACAAATCCGAAAGCAATCGGCCAATTAACTATCCAGTTCGTTTATTCACCATAGCTGAAACAAACTTCGCTTAACCCGCTAAGAGATGAACCAGTCAAATCCAGCTTCCCAAAACTAAAATTTGCTAGAATTCCAATCCAGCCCAATTCATACCCAAAAATTAATTTATGTATCTTCTGCAGTATACTGTCTACAAACAGATTACTGAGACAATTTCGCACATCTCAGTCATTCAAAAAAGATCAAGGTTTACGTGAGGTGATGACACGAATGGAAAATAAAACCACGCGGAATGCTTCATAATTGGTGCATGAGCATGTCATTGAATAGGATTTAGGACTCATCAATACTTGTGTCTGACGTTCCCATGCAATTGCGAACCTGTTTCGGGAAATATTGTTGAGTCAGATAAATTCTTTCATAGAAAAAAGTGCCAGCAGTAAGCAATCTAAAAAATAACCAACATTAATAGCCCGAGGCACATCAAAGATTTACTTGTCGTTACAACGAAAATAAAAATTAAAAACCATTTTCCCTTTGCCATGCCGTAACACATATCGCTCATGACATGAAAAAGAGACACAACTCAAAAATTAAAATTTTGCAGGAGAGCAAAAACAAAAAATGCTAATTATGTTATTAGATTCCAAAATCATAAAACGAAGAATGGCACTTTGTGCTCTATCATTTTCGATGAAGGAAAAATAAAACTGTTTTTATTGAGGGATATCGATACTAATATTGCGCATCTTTCTAGTGAATTAACGGAAAAAGTTCATTTTTTTCAGTTGTGTCACTCGTCCATACCACGGCGATACAAATCTTTAAAACTTTTCCAAATACAAATTTTTACCGCGGATTATTAATAATTATAGAGAAAAATAATTTAATTAAATAAATTATAAACCAGTTAAGCAGACTGTAAAAAAAAAATAATAATAACACCTATCAATGTATGTACATATTATTATTACAATACATACATGAATTTAAATTACATTGGGGAAATCACACGAGGTCTCATTTGAGTTGAAACCGGTTTCTAACCTAAAAAAAAACATTCACGCGCACACACGTCACATGAGTCCTAGCTCATCGATAAATTTATATGTATGTGTAAAAAATTGTCGGAAAAAATCATATTAAAATGTTTTCGCGTAGTTCACCCAATATAACATCGTGTACGTCCACACCGCGGCAACCCTGCCCGTCTCCCCGATCCCACCCATAAAACTTATAATTGTATAGGTAAAGTACAAAGAAACGAAGAAGCTACCGGACTCAAGCAACCGCAATATGGATATGCACATTGAAAATATTTTACACAATATCATAAATGATAAATGGATTCTACACATATATCATAATATATTAAACTAATTATTAAAATAATTATAAATAAAAACAGTCAATTATATATACATATACATATTATCCACATCCCCTTTCCTGCCTGCCATCACAATTGTGTGGGTAAGGCAAAAGAATCATGTCAAAAACTTATTTTTGGATGCATTCTGGGCCAACACACACATTTGTGCATTTCACTGAAATCGTTTTCGTCCGAAAAATAACACTAAAACCATAATAGTAAAATAATTAATATGTTATCAAAAACAAATAATTCGTATGTTATATAATTTATATATGTATTATCAAATTATAATGTTTTTTCAAAAATAATTCCGATTTAACTAAGATCCGTTAAAATCCGAAAGACAATACAACCTGTAATTTTTGACACACACATTTGTGTAGGCTCGACTCAAATTAAAACTAAAAAAAAAAAAAAAAAATTTGTTTGGCAAGAAAAGGGATATATATATTTACATACATACGTAATACACACACACTCACTTATATATACCATATATCACATACAAATTTGCTCATTCATTTCAAAACAAAAAATATTCGGAAATACAATTCCCATAATAACAAAAACACACACGCGCGAATACGCCTCGTAATTTCAATGATCCTTTTTATTTTTGATCATCACGATAAAACACACACCGCATTCTTTTTATACATACAACAGTATATACAAAAAAATGTATGTACATAAAAACAAGAATATTTTCTCTTTTACATTTTTAAATATGTATTCTTCTTGTATATACTAACGCAAAGGACACAACTCCCACTCACACACACGCAAACCGTACCATATCACTACTACGACGATATATTATAAATGCGTTTTTCTTATTACAACAATTGATAAAACACATTTAAATAAATAAAACTAAAATTTAAATTAAAAATTCAATAAAACATGAAAAAAAATTAATAAAAACACTTCCCTTAAAAATCCTTTGGAATCGCACAGCAAACACCACGTACACAAAAATGAGCGTAATACACCCACATTGCCCCGCACCACATAATCTTTTTTATCTTTATCAATATTAATTAATGTCGAGTTGCTAAGTAGTGTACCACTGTCACCAAATTTGTATTAAACATTTTATACGGATTCCAAAATTTTCATTAAAATTCAAATGTGTATTTCTATTTTCTTTTTTCAAGATTCATTTCCAATCTACCACCTTACTACAAGAAAAGGTAAATAACATTATAAGAAAACCAAAACATAAATCGTAAAAGATTAAATTTTTTTAGAATTATGTACCTTTTTTAAGTTTTTTAAATATAAATGAAAATTTTCACAAAAATGAGGATAATACGGATAAACTGAAAATCATGGAAAACTTGGTAAAAAAAAAAAAAATATTAGCATAAAGGGACACAATATTAGATACATTTCCAAGAAATCTTTTTTTGAATATGACGAGTTAGAAAGAATATAATATTTCGACAGTACACTACAAGGAAGACGTTTCGAAATGAAAACCCCAGTTTTATTTCATTTTAAATGTTAATAATCTGAAATGATCTCAAAACAATATGTTTCCATTTTCACAGAGTACACACACCCGCACACAAACACACATACACATAAAAAAAAGAAAAAGTATAGTAGTAAATGGAAAAACTGTTTCTTGTTTTTATTTTTAACAATCATTTGATCCTAATGATCCATTTAAATCTCATTTCCCCAGTTACAATAATATTAAACGTGACAAGAAATTCGCTTGTACCAGAAGTGGAAATTTTGTAATTTTCCGTTTTTCTTTATGTTTTTTTATTTTTATTTTGAGTGAATAAAAAAAGCATAACAGGAAAATGATTGTAATAAAATAGAAAATAAAATAAGAGTGGGTCGTTTCACCGAAAAAAAGGATGAAATAATGATGAATAGACATATTCGGGTGGCATCCCAGATTTTAAAGTGTATATTTGTTTAAAATGTATTTTGTGACGTGTAATGGTGTCGTCAGAGACCCGTATCTAAATAGCATATCATTTAACAATATATATATATTGTACATGTAATGTATAACGTACATGCTACACCATACCTTTAGCCTCATTTTCTATCCAGTGTTAAGTAATCCAAAAATGTAAAGCCGACGCATTTTTTTAATAATATTTGCACAGGCCTAGAAAAAATATATTTAAATAACATTAAATCTAGTCCAAATCATATTGATGTGTGTTTATGACATGATACAGCTATTCTCCAAATAATTAAGTTCGATTTATTTTTAGTCTTTAATCCGTTATCCTGCGATTCGTGTGTCGGCTGGCGTTAGACAAGGCTACACCACACTTTTCGTATTTTTGTTAATATTTATTGTATCGTACTGGGGGTGCTACTGAATTTTTTACAAATTAATTACAGTAAAATTAAACCCCTAGAAAACTACTCCAAATGGGAGCAACCGTTAACACTCATTGTACCGTACTGGTTGATATACGAAGGTTTTACTAAAGCAAATTACAATATATTGGAATAGTCCAATTGGCAAAAACTGCACCTAAACAGTGCAGCTTTTTCAAGCCATATTTCCGTGTAAAGGTTAATACCCCTCAAATAGGTACCCATGAATTTATTACAACAGCCCACACCCACAAAAATCGTTCAAAATGTATCGAATTATCTTCTTATGCTAGAAAAAGGCACCAGTGAATGAAGGTGTACCTATTTCTTGCATAGAAAGGAAGTTCGATGCATTATGATCGATTTTTGTTAATGTGGGCTCTTGTAATAAATTCATGGGCACCTTTTGTTTCAAATCATGGAATATTGTTCCAATTATGAAAGGTTATTTAATTTTAAATAATAATCCGTTAAAATTGGAACGAGACAACGTCCAGTTTTCGTGTAATCGTCGGTTGGAGATTTAAAATAATCAGCTGTTTAATAATCGGACAAAGGTTAGGTTAGGTTAGGTTAGGTTAGAGTGGCTGCTATCGCACACTTAGGCCAATAATGGCCCATTGTGATACCACGTGATACCACAGGATCCAATCTCCCCTTACTCCCGCTGAAACCAACCAGAGCTACTGATGTAAATATCTCACACCCCAAAGTCCGCGAGTTCAGAAAGGCTGTCCATGTTGTACACACCCAAGTACTTACGTCTTTTGTATGATAGTGCTGGACACGAGCATAGGAAGTGAACTAACGTCTCTTCCTCCTCTTCGTCCATACAACTTCTACAAAAGTCATTCGTCTCTAGACCCAGCCTTCTCGCATGTTCCCCAAAAAGGCAGTGTCCTGTCAGTATCCCTACGACCAATCCTAAATCTCGTTTTCCCAGAGATACAAGTGCCTTGGAGAGCCGCAGGTCCAGTTTTGGCCAAACCTGTTTTGCTACCCTGCACGTGAGAGTGTTGGCCCACCTCTCATCTGTCAAGGCGATTGCCTTTTTATTGAGCGTCAATTTGAGCGCTGCTATAGGCCTCCCCAGGCCTGCCCTTTCCGGTTGCATCTAGAGAGTCGTACCGTACCTAGCTAGTTCGTCTGCCCTGCAGTTTCCCGTGAAATCCGAGTGACCAGGGACCCAGATTATCTGGATACTGAAATACTCGCTCATCTCATTAAGAGATGATCGGCAATCCAGCGCCACCCGTGACTTCAGAGAAACCACCTCTAGTGACCTGAATGCCGCTTGACTGTCCACATAAATCGCGATATCCCTAACAGATACCACGTTATGCTTCAACCATGTCACGACTTCCCCTATCGCCAGCACTTCAGCCTGGTACACGCTGCAGTAGTCAGGGAGACGAACAGAAATATTAACATTGAGCTTCTCACAGAAGACTCCGGCTCCTACTTTGCCGTCTAGCTTAGAGCCGTCCGTGAAAAATTTCAGTGCCTCGTTTTCCAGTATTGATCCATTCCTCCAGGATTCCCTAGAAGGACAGATGATCCGCAAACCTATATCGAAGCACAACGTTGGTTTAATATAATCTAGATTCACCAGTTCCTACCCTAGTGATCTTATACTATCGTCGAGTGTCTCGCCTGAAGACACTTCCACTGAGAGACAGCCGAGAGCCTTGTAGCCACATTGGCTGCCATCTGCTTACCAAAAACTTCGATTGGATTAAGATGGAACATAACCTATAAAGCGCGTGTAGGTGTTGTCCTAAGCGCCCCGCTTATAAGCATACAGGCCGTTCTTTGCACCTTCTCCAACATCCTTATGTAGGTTACCTTTTCCAGAGCTGGCCACCACACGCCCACCCCGTACATCAGCACAGGCCTTACCACTGCGGTATAAAGCCAGTGTACCAGCTCTGGTTTCAAACCCCATTTCTTCCCTATGGCGTTTCTACACGAGTAAATGGCTACATTAGCCTTATTTACCCTTTCTACAATGTTAGGCTTCCAGCTGAGCTTACCGTCCAAGATTATGCCCAAAAATTTCGCTCTGTCAGCAAAAGCCAGTCTAATGCCGTTCACGGTAGGAGCGCTAACTACCGGAATTTTATATTTCTTAGTAAATAGTACCAGCTCTGTCTTGGACGGGTTGATCCCTAATCCACATTTGCTGGCCCATTTCGTAACGATCAGGAGTGCATTCTGCATAACATCCCTAATCGTATCCAGATATTTGCCTGAGACAGCTATCGCTACATCATCCGCATACGCTACAACCCCTATCCCCTCTTTCTCCAGTTCCAACAGCAATCCATTCACCACTGCACTCCAGAGAAAGGGGGACATTACTCCTCCCTGCGGAGTTCCTCTAACCACCCGCCTTCTAATGGTGGACTCCCCCAGTTCCGAGATAATAATCCTGCTTACCAGCATCTGATTTATCAACCTACTTATAGGATAATCCACCTTCAAAAATGACAATCCTTCCATGATCGCCTCTGTTTTTACATTATTAAAGGCACCCTCAATGTCGAGAAATGCTACCATACAATACTCTTGCGAGTAAATTGACTTCTCAATCATGCGTACTAGATCGTGCAGAGCTGTGTCCACCGACTTTCCCTTACAGTACGCATGCTGCGACATTGCCCAATTCCTTGGCTCAACTTTTGTTCGAATAAGTACGTCTATCAATCTTTCCAAGGTTTTCAACAGAAAGGATGATAGAGTTATAGGCCTCAGGTCCTTTGGATAAGCCTGTGAGGTTTTTCCCGATTTCGGGATAAAAACCACTCTGACCTCCGTCCATTTCCTGGGAATATAGACCAATTGCAGACATCTGCAGAGTTCCTTTGGATCTCTGCTGGTATAATCCGATCCGGGCCCACCGATTTATAAGGCTTAAAACCGTTCAGCGCCCACAGGATTCGTTTCCTGTCCACGATGCCATCCACATCTGTTAAAGGTGTTCCTCGATGAGCTTCAGGCTCCATCAAGTCATCAATGCTTCCCGGAAAATGGGTCTCAATGAGAAGCTCCAATGATTCCGCACTTGAAGCTGTCCATAACCCGTCCGGCCTAATTAAGTAACTAGGACTGGTTGGGTTAGTAGATAGAATTTTCCTAAGGCGAGAAGTCTCAGAGACTTCCTCCATTCTACAACAGAAGAGTCTCCAAGACCCTCTTTGTGCCTTCCTCAACTCTTTTTTGTATTCTCTCAGGTCTTCCTTATAGGAATCCCAATCCCGATTTACCCTGGTGTTCTTAGCCTTATTAAAGGCTGTCCTACACGCTCTCCGATAGGTTCCCAACTCCGTGGTCCACTATGTCGGTTTCTGCAGATCGAAGCACGAAAATTCAAATTTTCACTGTTACATTTTTTGCTGTAGTAGATTCCACAAGGATATCCGACTACTTCGGCCAATGCCTCGATATAGTGTTGGACATCAGAAATCTAATACACAGACCCTTATTACCATATCAGTTTGATAGAATGTTTATATAACCCGAGAGCGCACCTCAAGATCGAAGCACGAAAATTCAAATTTTCACTGTTACATTTTTTGCTGTAGTAGATTCCACAGGGATATCCGACTACTTCGGCCAATGCCTCGAGATAGTGTTGGACATCAGAAATCTAATATATATACCCGTATTACCATATCAGTTTGATAGAATGTTTATATAACCCGAGAGCGCACCTCAAGATCGAAGCACGAAAATTCAAATTTTCACTGTTACATTTTTTGCTGTAGTAGATTCCACAAGGATATCCGACTACTTCGGCCAATGCCTCGAGATAGTGTTGGACATCAGAAATCTAATACACAGACCCTTATTACCATATCAGTTTGATAGAATGTTTATATAACCCGAGAGCGCACCTCAAGATCGAAGCACGAAAATTCAAATTTTCACTGTTACATTTTTTGCTGTAGTAGATTCCACAGGGATATCCGAGTACTTCGGCCAATGCCTCGAGATAGTGTTGGACATCAGAAATCTAATATACATACCCGTATTACCATATCAGTTTGATAGAATGTTTATATAACCCGAGAGCGCACCTCAAGATCGAAGCACGAAAATTCAAATTTTCACTGTTACATTTTTTGCTGTAGTAGATTCCACAAGGATATCCGACTACTTCGGCCAATGCCTCGAGATAGTGTTGGACATCAGAAATCTAATACACAGACCCTTATTACCATATCAGTTTGATAGAATGTTTATATAACCCGAGAGCGCACCTCAAGATCGAAGCACGAAAATTCAAATTTTCACTGTTACATTTTTTGCTGTAGTAGATTCCACAGGGATATCCGACTACTTCGGCCAATGCCTCGAGATAGTGTTGGACATCAGAAATCTAATATACATACCCGTATTACCATATCAGTTTGATAGAATGTTTATATAACCCGAGAGCGCACCTCAAGATCGAAGCACGAAAATTCAAATTTTCACTGTTACATTTTTTGCTGTAGTAGATTCCACAGGGATATCCGACTACTTCGGCCAATGCCTCGAGATAGTGTTGGACATCAGAAATCTAATACACAGACCCTTATTACCATATCAGTTTGATAGAATGTTTATATAACCCGAGAGCGCACCTCAAGATCGAAGCACGAAAATTCAAATTTTCACTGTTACATTTTTTGCTGTAGTAGATTCCACAGGGATATCCGACTACTTCGGCCAATGCCTCGAGATAGTGTTGGACATCAGAAATCTAATACACAGACCCTTATTACCATATCAGTTTGATAGAAAGTTTATATAACCCGAGAGCGCACCTCAAGATCGAAGCACGAAAATTCAAATTTTCACTGTTACATTTTCTGCTGTAGTAGATTCCACAGGGATATCCGACTACTTCGGCCAATGCCTCGAGATAGTGTTGGACATCGGAAATCTAATTCACAGACCCTTATTACCATATCAGTTTAATAGAATGTTTATATAACCCGAGAGCGCACCTCAAGATCGAAGCACGAAAATTCAAATTTTCACTGTTACATTTTTTGCTGTAGTAGATTCCACAGGGATATCCGACTACTTCGGCCAATGCTTCGAGATAGTGTTGGACATCAGAAATCTAATACACATACCCTTATTACCAATCAGTTTGATAGAATTACATTAATGCTAGAAACAGACTTGTGAATTTTCGCATGCAGAGGATTTAGAATTCACCACTTTGCAGGTGGTTTCAATTTATAAAAAAACGCACCGCAGCTGTGTTGGCATAAAAGCCCGAATCGCTACCGAACAACGAGCTTTCTACGCCCAATCAAAATTATTGCGATCTAAACACTTATCACAGTCGTGCAAGCTCGCACTTTATAAAGCATATATAGGACCTGTGCGGACTTTCGGAAGCGAGAGCTGGACCATGACCTCTAACGACTGTAGATTATTATCTACCTTTGAAAGAAGGTCATCCGTCCAGTTTTTTGTTAACCTATTAAAGTTGCGATCAATATCGGATTCGTATAAACCATTAAATAAAGCAACTTCTCGGTAGTAGCGATATTATCGGCTTCATCAAATCCAATCGAGTTAAATGGCTCGGCCACGTTGCACCAACAACGAATGATTTACAAAGTGTTCCATCAACACCCACCCTGGGGTGCATCGTAGAGGAAGACTCCGACTGCGCTAGGGTGATGGTATGTGTTTTAGATTTCTGGTGTCCAACACTATCTCGAGGCATTGGCCGAAGTAGTCGGATATCCCTGTGGAATCTACTACAGCAAAAAATGTAACAGTGAAAATTTGAATTTTCGTGCTTCGATCTTGAGGTGCGCTCTCGGGTTATATAAACATTCTATCAAACTGATATGGTAATAAGGGTCTTTGTATTAGATTTCTGATGTCCAACACTATCTCGAGGCATTGGCCGAAGTAGTCGGATATCCCTGTGGAATCTACTACAGCAAAAAATGTAACAGTGAAAATTTGAATTTTCGTGCTTCGATCTTGAGGTGCGCTCTCGGGTTATATAAACATTCTATCAAACTGATATGGTAATAAGGGTCTGTGTATTAGATTTCTGATGTCCAACACTATCTCGAGGCATTGGCCGAAGTAGTCGGATATCCCTGTGGAATCTACTACAGCAAAAAATGTAACAGTGAAAATTTGAATTTTCGTGCTTCGAACTTGAGGTGCACTCTCGGGTTAAATAAATATTCTATCAAACTGATATGGTAATAAGGGTCTGTGTATTAGATTTCTGATGTCCAACACTATCTCGAGGCATTGGCCGAAGTAGTCGGATATCCCTGTGGAATCTACTACAGCAAAAATGTAACAGTGAAAATTTGAATTTTCGTGCTTCGATCTTGAGGTGCGCTCTCGGGTTATATAAACATTCTATCAAACTGATATGGTAATAAGGGTCTGTGTATTACATTTCTGATGTCCAACACTATCTCGAGGCATTGGCCGAAGTAGTCGGATATCCCTGTGGAATCTACTACAGCAAAAAATGTAACAGTGAAAATTTGAATTTTCGTGCTTCGATCTTGAGGTGCGCTCTCGGGTTATATAAACATTCTATCAAACTGATATGGTAATAAGGGTCTGTGTATTAGATTTCTGATGTCCAACACTATCTCGAGGCATTGGCCGAAGTAGTCGGATATCCCTGTGGAATCTACTACAGCAAAAAATGTAACAGTGAAAATTTGAATTTTCGTGCTTCGATCTTGAGGTGCGCTCTCGGGTTATATAAACATTTCTATCAAACTGATATGGTAATAAGGGTCTCTGTATTAGATTTCTGATGTCCAACACTATCTCGAGGCATTGGCCGAAGTTTTTTTTTTTTTTTTTTTTTTTTTTTTTTTTTTTTTTTACCTAGTTTTTATTTCTATAAAAAATATAAAGCATATTATTACATACAACGAAAAGAATCAGAAATAAAACTAGTTTAGTAGTCTCCTTATTAAAGATAATGTTTCGGAGCTACGATTCAATTACAAAAAATATTTAAATAATATTTAAATTACACTATTACAAATTTAAAATATTAATTATAAATTATTACTATTTCTATTCGGGTAAAATTATTACTATTACAAATTTTAAATATTAATTATAAATTATTACTATTTCTATTCGGGTACTAAACAATAAAATTCACAAACAAAATGGTAAAATGTTCATTACAGATATACTTCCATGTTACTAATAGTAAATAGCCAATCCTTTAATAATTTGCAAAAATCATTAATATTATTTGTTAAAAAAAAGGTTAACGGTAATTGACTATATAGTTTAGGAGCGGTATAGTTGAAGAATTTTTTAAAATGTTCCTTATTAGGACGAGGAATATTTATTCTATTAATGTTGCGCAAATTATATGATACGCTATTCAAATTACTAACTATACGATTACCGCTAATTAAATAGAAAGCTTTTAATACTTTAAATACATATATTTACCGAAGCGGCAAAATTTTAAATTTCACAAATAACGGGAAAGATGGAGTCGATCTTGGTTTAAAGTTAATTATTCTCAACACTGCTTTCTGAACGGACATCAACGGTCTAATATTGGATAGGTAAATTCCGCCCCAACAAGTAACTCCATATCTCAAATGCGAGTCAACTAGTGCATAATATATGCATTTTAGGAATTCCGGACTACAAATATTCCGAAGATAGTAAAAAGTTCTGAGTGTCATCCGTAACTTACTTTTTAAATTATCCACATGCCCCTTAAAATTTAATTGAGAGTCCAAATGTAAACCGAGATATTTAAAAGAGCACACAGTTTCAATTGGAATGCAAAGGGGGTCACAATTGGTATGATTGCAAGATAACGAATGATAAATTAAACATGAATTAAGTTCAGACGTTGTGCCACCAATGGAAAAATTCATTAGTTTAGACTTGCAACTCAATATCATATTATGCACAAAGAACCACTTTTTCAACAAGATAACGTCTTGCTTAATATTATGTTCTAGGGAATCTATATTGGAAGCAGAGTATAGTAATGCCATATCATCTGCAAACGCGACGATATTGCCACGTAAATCCAGGCTGAATATTGAATTACAATAGATTAGAAAGAGCAATGGCCCCAGAACTGATCCTTGTGGAACTCCAACATTAACTAGTTTCTCATCACTAAACTTCGCATTAACACAAACAGTTTGCTTACGATTGAACAGATACGATTTAAACAAATTCAAACCAACACCTCTTATACCAATATTGCATAGCTTCGATAATAAAACACTATGATTAACGGTGTCAAAAGCTTTAGAAATATCAAGGAATAAAGCTGAGGATTTTAAATTATCATTTAAATTACTATGCAGAGGCGACAAAAATGCTAATAAGGCTTTTTCCGTTGAAGAATTCTTAATAAAACCATACTGTCGTACGTCGAGAAACTTAATTTTATCAAGATAATCTAACAATCTGTGTTTAATTATTTTTTCGAAGATTTTAGAAAAAGTGCTCAAAAGAGTAATAGGGCGGTAGTTATTTTTATCCAACTGAGAACCTTTTTTGAAAAGCGGTTTTACAACACCAACTTTAAGTAGATCCGGAAAAACCCCTTTTGACAAACAAGTATTAAAAATAAAAGTCAACACGTGAACCAGACTGCTAATTATATTTTTTATTATTTTATGTGAAACTTCGTCAAAGCCGTATGAAGTACTATTTTTTAAATCACGAACGATCGCAAAAATTTCCTCTTCACAAACTGGGAAAAAGAAAAAATTCTGATGATTGCAGTTCGAGAAAGTTAAGTTATCTCTAACAGACTCCTCTATATAAACGGTTTCATGATTAGTATTCAAAATTTCAGTAGGTACATTGATGAAAAATTCATTAAAAATATTAGCAATTTTAGTTGGATCATTTTCAATTTTATTATCTTCAGCCGCAATTGAAATAATTTTATTAGTGCTCAGTGTGTTGTTCAGAACACTATTAACCACCTTCCATTTCGATTTTAAATCCTCTGCAGCAGTAAACTGTGCCTTAAAATACCTTTCCTTTGCTTGAGGAATTAAACGTTTTAATTTACCATTAATCTTTTTAAGTTTATTACTCAACATCACATTAGTCTGGTTCTTTGCTAGTTTTTTAGCTAAATGGTTTTTATAGTTAATTAAACTCAGTAGTGATGTGGTTATCCAGGGTTTTATTTTGAAGTCAGATCTTCTTATTTTAGTTATCGATTTGTTCTTATTTATCTCCCCAGTCAGTTTATTAATAAAAATGGAATAAGATAAATTTGGATCATTAGCAGAGAATACAGAAGACCAATCATAAGAATTTAAAGTAATCAATAAGTCGCAATAACTAATTTTTGTTTGCAATCGAGGTTGACAACGTGAAAACTGTTTTTTTGGATTAAATATATTTAATGCTAACATGATAGTATTATGATCCGTCACTTGAAGATTTACACTTTTTACCTTAAGAGAATATCTTGAAATATTTGATTCAGAAAACACATGATCAATACACGTATTTGAGCATGGCCTCGTAACGCTATTCATAAGAGAATCTAAGCCAAACGAAGAGCACAACAACAAAAGATCATCTTTCACAAGTGATTCTTTAAATAAATCAATATTAAAATCCCCAAGTAAGATTCTGTGCTTCGATTTATCAGTAACTAGAAAATCATTTAATTCATTTAAAAAAATATCTGAAGAAATAAAATGCAATCTATAGACTAGAATAAAACAGAAATCGATATTGTCAATGCGAACTGAAAGCTTGATAACATCAGCTGATGAGAACTTCAATGCGGTAAAATGAAAATCAAAAGTAGATCTAATAAAGACCCCAACACCACCAGACCTATATGAATCATTACAATTAGCGATAAACGTAAAATCAGACAAATCAAAATTGTTAATTTCATAGGATGAAATCCACGTCTCGGTTAGAAAGATTATATCAAGATCTTTAATTAACGAATTAATATTTGCCAAAAAAAGATCGAAATTCGGATATCCCTGTGGAATCTACTACAGCAAAAAATGTAACAGTGAAAATTTGAATTTTCGTGCTTCGAACTTGAGGTGCGCTCTCGGGTTAAATAAATATTCTATCAAACTGATATGGTAATAAGGGTCTGTGTATTAGATTTCTGATGTCCAACACTATCTCGAGGCATTGGCCGAAGTAGTCGGATATCCCTGTGGAATCTACTACAGCAAAAATGTAACAGTGAAAATTTGAATTTTCGTGCTTCGATCTTGAGGTGCGCTCTCGGGTTATATAAACATTCTATCAAACTGATATGGTAATAAGGGTCTGTGTATTACATTTCTGATGTCCAACACTATCTCGAGGCATTGGCCGAAGTAGTCGGATATCCCTGTGGAATCTACTACAGCAAAAAATGTAACAGTGAAAATTTGAATTTTCGTGCTTCGATCTTGAGGTGCGCTCTCGGGTTATATAAACATTCTATCAAACTGATATGGTAATACGGGTATGTATATTAGATTTCTGATGTCCAACACTATCTCGAGGCATTGGCCGAAGTAGTCGGATATCCCTGTGGAATCTACTACAGCAAAAAATGTAACAGTGAAAATTTGAATTTTCGTGCTTCGATCTTGAGGTGCGCTCTCGGGTTATATAAACATTCTATCAAACTGATATGGTAATACGGGTATGTATATTAGATTTCTGATGTCCAACACTATCTCGAGGCATTGGCCGAAGTAGTCGGATATCCCTGTGGAATCTACTACAGCAAAAAATGTAACAGTGAAAATTTGAATTTTCGTGCTTCGATCTTGAGGTGCGCTCTCGGGTTATATAAACATTCTATCAAACTGATATGGTAATACGGGTATATATATTAGATTTCTGATGTCCAACACTATCTCGAGGCATTGGCCGAAGTAGTCGGATATCCCTGTGGAATCTACTACAGCAAAAAATGTAACAGTGAAAATTTGAATTTTCGTGCTTCGATCTTGAGGTGCGCTCTCGGGTTATATAAACATTCTATCAAACTGATATGGTAATAAGGGTCTGTGTATTAGATTTCTGATGTCCAAAACTATCTCGAGGCATTGGCCGAAGTAGTCGGATATCCCTGTGGAATCTACTACAGCAAAAAATTTAACAGTGAAAATTTGAATTTTCGTGCTTCGAACTTGAGGTGCGCTCTCGGGTTATATAAACATTCTATCAAACTGATATGGTAATAAGGGTCTGTGTATTAGATTTCTGATGTCCAACACTATCTCGAGGCATTGGCCGAAGTAGTCGGATATCCCTGTGGAATCTACTACAGCAAAAAATTTAACAGTGAAAATTTGAATTTTCGTGCTTCGATCTTGAGGTGCGCTCTCGGGTTATATAAACATTCTATCAAACTGATATGGTAATAAGGGTCTGTGTATTAGATTTCTGATGTCCAACACTATCTCGAGGCATTGGCCGAAGTAGTCGAATATCCCTGTGGAATCTACTACAGCAAAAAATTTAACAGTGAAAATTTGAATTTTCGTGCTTCGATCTTGAGGTGCGCTCTCGGGTTATATAAACATTCTATCAAACTGATATGGTAATAAGGGTCTGTGTATTAGATTTCTGATGTCCAACACTATCTCGAGGCATTGGCCGAAGTAGTCGGATATCCCTGTGGAATCTACTACAGCAAAAAATGTAACAGTGAAAATTTGAATTTTCGTGCTTCGATCTTGAGGTGCGCTCTCGGGTTATATAAATATTCTATCAAACTGATATGGTAATAAGGGTCTGTGTATTAGATTTCTGATGTCCAACACTATCTCGAGGCATTGGCCGAAGTAGTCGGATATCCCTGTGGAATCTACTACAGCAAAAAATTTAACAGTGAAAATTTGAATTTTCGTGCTTCGATCTTGAGGTGCGCTCTCGGGTTATATAAACATTCTATCAAACTGATATGGTAATAAGGGTCTGTGTATTAGATTTCTGATGTCCAACACTATCTCGAGGCATTGGCCGAAGTAGTCGGATATCCCTGTGGAATCTACTACAGCAAAAAATTTAACAGTGAAAATTTGAATTTTCGTGCTTCGATCTTGAGGTGCGCTCTCGGGTTATATAAACATTCTATCAAACTGATATGGTAATAAGGGTCTGTGTATTAGATTTCTGATGTCCAACACTATCTCGAGGCATTGGCCGAAGTAGTCGGATATCCCTGTGGAATCTACTACAGCAAAAAATTTAACAGTGAAAATTTGAATTTTCGTGCTTCGAACTTGAGGTGCGCTCTCGGGTTATATAAACATTCTATCAAACTGATATGGTAATAAGGGTCTGTGTATTAGATTTCTGATGTCCAACACTATCTCGAGGCATTGGCCGAAGTAGTCGGATATCCCTGTGGAATCTACTACAGCAAAAAATTTAACAGTGAAAATTTGAATTTTCGTGCTTCGATCTTGAGGTGCGCTCTCGGGTTATATAAACATTCTATCAAACTGATATGGTAATAAGGGTCTGTGTATTAGATTTCTGATGTCCAACACTATCTCGAGGCATTGGCCGAAGTAGTCGGATATCCCTGTGGAATCTACTACAGCAAAAAATTTAACAGTGAAAATTTGAATTTTCGTGCTTCGATCTTGAGGTGCGCTCTCGGGTTATATAAACATTCTATCAAACTGATATGGTAATAAGGGTCTGTGTATTAGATTTCTGATGTCCAACACTATCTCGAGGCATTGGCCGAAGTAGTCGGATATCTCTGTGGAATCTACTACAGCAAAAAATGTAACAGTGAAAATTTGAATTTTCGTGCTTCGATCTTGAGGTGCGCTCTCGGGTTATATAAATATTCTATCAAACTGATATGGTAATAAGGGTCTGTGTATTAGATTTCTGATGTCCAACACTATCTCGAGGCATTGGCCGAAGTAGTCGGATATCCCTGTGGAATCTACTACAGCAAAAAATTTAACAGTGAAAATTTGAATTTTCGTGCTTCGAACTTGAGGTGCGCTCTCGGGTTATATAAACATTCTATCAAACTGATATGGTAATAAGGGTCTGTGTATTAGATTTCTGATGTCCAACACTATCTCGAGGCATTGGCCGAAGTAGTCGGATATCCCTGTGGAATCTACTACAGCAAAAAATTTAACAGTGAAAATTTGAATTTTCGTGCTTCGATCTTGAGGTGCGCTCTCGGGTTATATAAACATTCTATCAAACTGATATGGTAATAAGGGTCTGTGTATTAGATTTCTGATGTCCAACACTATCTCGAGGCATTGGCCGAAGTAGTCGGATATCCCTGTGGAATCTACTACAGCAAAAAATTTAACAGTGAAAATTTGAATTTTCGTGCTTCGATCTTGAGGTGCGCTCTCGGGTTATATAAACATTCTATCAAACTGATATGGTAATAAGGGTCTGTGTATTAGATTTCTGATGTCCAACACTATCTCGAGGCATTGGCCGAAGTAGTCGGATATCCCTGTGGAATCTACTACAGCAAAAAATTTAACAGTGAAAATTTGAATTTTCGTGATTCGAACTTGAGGTGCGCTCTCGGGTTATATAAACATTCTATCAAACTGATATGGTAATAAGGGTCTGTGTATTAGATTTCTGATGTCCAACACTATCTCGAGGCATTGGCCGAAGTAGTCGGATATCCCTGTGGAATCTACTACAGCAAAAAATTTAACAGTGAAAATTTGAATTTTCGTGCTTCGATCTTGAGGTGCGCTCTCGGGTTATATAAACATTCTATCAAACTGATATGGTAATAAGGGTCTGTGTATTAGATTTCTGATGTCTACCACTATCTCGAGGCATTGGCCGAAGTAGTCGGATATCCCTGTGGAATCTACTACAGCAAAAAATGTAACAGTGAAAATTTGAATTTTCGTGCTACGATCTTGAGGTGCGCTCTCGGGTTATATAAACATTCTATCAAACTGATATGGTAATAAGGGTCTGTGTATTAGATTTCTGATGTCCAACACTATCTCGAGGCATTGGCCGAAGTAGTCGGATATCCCTGTGGAATCTACTACAGCAAAAAATGTAACAGTGAAAATTTGAATTTTCGTGCTACGATCTTGAGGTGCGCTCTCGGGTTATATAAACATTCTATCAAACTGATATGGTAATAAGGGTCTGTGTATTAGATTTCTGATGTCCAACACTATCTCGAGGCATTGGCCGAAGTAGTCGGATATCCCTGTGGAATCTACTACAGCAAAAAATGTAACAGTGAAAATTTGAATTTTCGTGCTACGATCTTGAGGTGCGCTCTCGGGTTATATAAACATTCTATCAAACTGATATGGTAATAAGGGTCTGTGTATTAGATTTCTGATGTCCAACACTATCTCGAGGCATTGGCCGAAGTAGTCGGATATCCCTGTGGAATCTACTACAGCAAAAAATGTAACAGTGAAAATTTGAATTTTCGTGCTTCGAACTTGAGGTGCGCTCTCGGGTTATATAAACATTCTATCAAACTGATATGGTAATAAGGGTCTGTGTATTAGATTTCTGATGTCCAACACTATCTCGAGGCATTGGCCGAAGTAGTCGGATATCCCTGTGGAATCTACTACAGCAAAAAATTTAACAGTGAAAATTTGAATTTTCGTGCTTCGATCTTGAGGTGCGCTCTCGGGTTATATAAACATTCTATCAAACTGATATGGTAATAAGGGTCTGTGTATTAGATTTCTGATGTCTACCACTATCTCGAGGCATTGGCCGAAGTAGTCGGATATCCCTGTGGAATCTACTACAGCAAAAAATGTAACAGTGAAAATTTGAATTTTCGTGCTACGATCTTGAGGTGCGCTCTCGGGTTATATAAACATTCTATCAAACTGATATGGTAATAAGGGTCTGTGTATTAGATTTCTGATGTCCAACACTATCTCGAGGCATTGGCCGAAGTAGTCGGATATCCCTGTGGAATCTACTACAGCAAAAAATGTAACAGTGAAAATTTGAATTTTCGTGCTACGATCTTGAGGTGCGCTCTCGGGTTATATAAACATTCTATCAAACTGATATGGTAATAAGGGTCTGTGTATTAGATTTCTGATGTCCAACACTATCTCGAGGCATTGGCCGAAGTAGTCGGATATCCCTGTGGAATCTACTACAGCAAAAAATGTAACAGTGAAAATTTGAATTTTCGTGCTACGATCTTGAGGTGCGCTCTCGGGTTATATAAACATTCTATCAAACTGATATGGTAATAAGGGTCTGTGTATTAGATTTCTGATGTCCAACACTATCTCGAGGCATTGGCCGAAGTAGTCGGATATCCCTGTGGAATCTACTACAGCAAAAAATGTAACAGTGAAAATTTGAATTTTCGTGCTACGATCTTGAGGTGCGCTCTCGGGTTATATAAACATTCTATCAAACTGATATGGTAATAAGGGTCTGTGTATTAGATTTCTGATGTCCAACACTATCTCGAGGCATTGGCCGAAGTAGTCGGATATCCCTGTGGAATCTACTACAGCAAAAAATGTAACAGTGAAAATTTGAATTTTCGTGCTACGATCTTGAGGTGCGCTCTCGGGTTATATAAACATTCTATCAAACTGATATGGTAATAAGGGTCTGTGTATTAGATTTCTGATGTCCAACACTATCTCGAGGCATTGGCCGAAGTAGTCGGATATCTCTGTGGAATCTACTACAGCAAAAAATGTAACAGTGAAAATTTGAATTTTCGTGCTACGATCTTGAGGTGCGCTCTCGGGTTATATAAACATTCTATCAAACTTATATGGTAATAAGGGTCTGTGTATTAGATTTCTGATGTCCAACACTATCTCGAGGCATTGGCCGAAGTAGTCGGATATCCCTGTGGAATCTACTACAGCAAAAAATTTAACAGTGAAAATTTGAATTTTCGTGCTTCGAACTTGAGGTGCGCTCTCGGGTTATATAAACATTCTATCAAACTGATATGGTAATAAGGGTCTGTGTATTAGATTTCTGATGTCCAACACTATCTCGAGGCATTGGCCGAAGTAGTCGGATATCCATGTGGAATCTACTACAGCAAAAAATGTAACAGTGAAAATTTGAATTTTCGTGCTTCGATCTTGAGGTGCGCTCTCGGGTTATATAAATATTCTATCAAACTGATATGGTAATAAGGGTCTGTGTATTCGATTTCTGATGTCCAACACTATCTCGAGGCATTGGCCGAAGTAGTCGGATATCCCTGTGGAATCTACTACAGCAAAAAATGTAACAGTGAAAATTTGAATTTTCGTGCTACGATCTTGAGGTGCGCTCTCGGGTTATATAAACATTCTATCAAACTGATATTGTAATAAGGGTCTGTGTATTAGATTTCTGATGTCCAACACTATCTCGAGGCATTGGCTGAAGTAGTCGGATATCCCTGTGGAATCTACTACAGCAAAAAATGTAACAGTGAAAATTTGAATTTTCGTGCTTCGATCTTGAGGTGCGCTCTCGGGTTATATAAATATTCTATCAAACTGATATGGTAATAAGGGTCTGTGTATTCGATTTCTGATGTCCAACACTATCTCGAGGCATTGGCCGAAGTAGTCGGATATCCCTGTGGAATCTACTACAGCAAAAAATGTAACAGTGAAAATTTGAATTTTCGTGCTACGATCTTGAGGTGCGCTCTCGGGTTATATAAACATTCTATCAAACTTATATGGTAATAAGGGTCTGTGTATCAGATTTCTGATGTCCAACACTATCTCGAGGCATTGGCCAAAGTAGTCGGATATCCCTGTGGAATCTACTACAGCAAAAAATTTAACAGTGAAAATTTGAATTTTCGTGCTTCGAACTTGAGGTGCGCTCTCGGGTTATATAAACATTCTATCAAACTGATATGGTAATAAGGGTCTGTGTATTAGATTTCTGATGTCCAACACTATCTCGAGGCATTGGCCGAAGTAGTCGGATATCCCTGTGGAATCTACTACAGCAAAAAATGTAACAGTGAAAATTTGAATTTTCGTGCTTCGATCTTGAGGTGCGCTCTCGGGTTATATAAATATTCTATCAAACTGATATGGTAATAAGGGTCTGTGTATTCGATTTCTGATGTCCAACACTATCTCGAGGCATTGGCCGAAGTAGTCGGATATCCCTGTGGAATCTACTACAGCAAAAAATGTAACAGTGAAAATTTGAATTTTCGTGCTACGATCTTGAGGTGCGCTCTCGGGTTATATAAACATTCTATCAAACTGATATGGTAATAAGGGTCTGTGTATTAGATTTCTGATGTCCAACACTATCTCGAGGCATTGGCTGAAGTAGTCGGATATCCCTGTGAAATCTACTACAGCAAAAAATGTAACAGTGAAAATTTGAATTTTCGTGCTTCGATCTTGAGGTGCGCTCTCGGGTTATATAAATATTCTATCAAACTGATATGGTAATAAGGGTCTGTGTATTCGATTTCTGATGTCCAACACTATCTCGAGGCATTGGCCGAAGTAGTCGGATATCCCTGTGGAATCTACTACAGCAAAAAATGTAACAGTGAAAATTTGAATTTTCGTGCTACGATCTTGAGGTGCGCTCTCAGGTTGTATAAACATTCTATCAAACTTATATGGTAATAAGGGTCTGTGTATTAGATTTCTGATGTCCAACACTATCTCGAGGCATTGGCCAAAGTAGTCGGATATCCCTGTGGAATCTACTACAGCAAAAAATTTAACAGTGAAAATTTGAATTTTCGTGCTTCGAACTTGAGGTGCGCTCTCGGGTTATATAAACATTCTATCAAACTGATATGGTAATAAGGGTCTGTGTATTAGATTTCTGATGTCCAACACTATCTCGAGGCATTGGCCGAAGTAGTCGGATATCCCTGTGGAATCTACTACAGCAAAAAATTTAACAGTGAAAATTTGAATTTTCGTGCTTCGAACTTGAGGTGCGCTCTCGGGTTATATAAACATTCTATCAAACTGATATGGTAATAAGGGTCTGTGTATTAGATTTCTGATGTCCAACACTATCTCGAGGCATTGGCCGAAGTAGTCGGATATCCCTGTGGAATCTACTACAGCAAAAAATGTAACAGTGAAAATTTGAATTTTCGTGCTTCGATCTTGAGGTGCGCTCTCGGGTTATATAAATATTCTATCAAACTGATATGGTAATAAGGGTCTGTGTATTCGATTTCTGATGTCCAACACTATCTCGAGGCATTGGCCGAAGTAGTCGGATATCCCTGTGGAATCTACTACAGCAAAAAATGTAACAGTGAAAATTTGAATTTTCGTGCTACGATCTTGAGGTGCGCTCTCGGGTTATATAAACATTCTATCAAACTGATATGGTAATAAGGGTCTGTGTATTAGATTTCTGATGTCCAACACTATCTCGAGGCATTGGCTGAAGTAGTCGGATATCCCTGTGGAATCTACTACAGCAAAAAATTTAACAGTGAAAATTTGAATTTTCGTGCTTCGAACTTGAGGTGCGCTCTCGGGTTATATAAACATTCTATCAAACTTATATGGTAATAAGGGTCTGTGTATTCGATTTCTGATGTCCAACACTATCTCGAGGCATTGGCCGAAGTAGTCGGATATCCCTGTGGAATCTACTACAGCAAAAAATGTAACAGTGAAAATTTGAATTTTCGTGCTTCGATCTTGAGGTGCGCTCTCGGGTTATATAAATATTCTATCAAACTGATATGGTAATAAGGGTCTGTGTATTCGATTTCTGATGTCCAACACTATCTCGAGGCATTGGCCGAAGTAGTCGGATATCCCTGTGGAATCTACTACAGCAAAAAATGTAACAGTGAAAATTTGAATTTTCGTGCTACGATCTTGAGGTGCGCTCTCGGGTTATATAAACATTCTATCAAACTGATATGGTAATAAGGGTCTGTGTATTAGATTTCTGATGTCCAACACTATCTCGAGGCATTGGCCGAAGTAGTCGGATATCCCTGTGGAATCTACTACAGCAAAAAATTTAACAGTGAAAATTTGAATTTTCGTGCTTCGAACTTGAGGTGCGCTCTCGGGTTATATAAACATTCTATCAAACTGATATGGTAATAAGGGTCTGTGTATTAGATTTCTGATGTCCAACACTATCTCGAGGCATTGGCCGAAGTAGTCGGATATCCCTGTGGAATCTACTACAGCAAAAAATGTAACAGTGAAAATTTGAATTTTCGTGCTTCGAACTTGAGGTGCGCTCTCGGGTTATATAAACATTCTATCAAACTGATATGGTAATAAGGGTCTGTGTATTAGATTTCTGATGTCCAACACTATCTCGAGGCATTGGCCGAAGTAGTCGGATATCCCTGTGGAATCTACTACAGCAAAAAATGTAACAGTGAAAATTTGAATTTTCGTGCTACGATCTTGAGGTGCGCTCTCGGGTTATATAAACATTCTATCAAACTTATTTGGTAATAAGGGTCTGTGTATTAGATTTCTGATGTCCAACACTATCTCGAGGCATTGGCCAAAGTAGTCGGATATCCCTGTGGAATCTACTACAGCAAAAAATTTAACAGTGAAAATTTGAATTTTCGTGCTTCGAACTTGAGGTGCGCTCTCGGGTTATATAAACATTCTATCAAACTGATATGGTAATAAGGGTCTGTGTATTAGATTTCTGATGTCCAACACTATCTCAAGGCATTGGCCGAAGTAGTCGGATATCCCTGTGGAATCTACTACAGCAAAAAATGTAACAGTGAAAATTTGAATTTTCGTGCTTCGATCTTGAGGTGCGCTCTCGGGTTATATAAATATTCTATCAAACTGATATGGTAATAAGGGTCTGTGTATTCGATTTCTGATGTCCAACACTATCTCGAGGCATTGGCCGAAGTAGTCGGATATCCCTGTGGAATCTACTACAGCAAAAAATGTAACAGTGAAAATTTGAATTTTCGTGCTACGATCTTGAGGTGCGCTCTCGGGTTATATAAACATTCTATCAAACTGATATGGTAATAAGGGTCTGTGTATTAGATTTCTGATGTCCAACACTATCTCGAGGCATTGGCTGAAGTAGTCGGATATCCCTGTGGAATCTACTACAGCAAAAAATGTAACAGTGAAAATTTGAATTTTCGTGCTTCGATCTTGAGGTGCGCTCTCGGGTTATATAAATATTCTATCAAACTGATATGGTAATAAGGGTCTGTGTATTCGATTTCTGATGTCCAACACTATCTCGAGGCATTGGCCGAAGTAGTCGGATATCCCTGTGGAATCTACTACAGCAAAAAATTTAACAGTGAAAATTTGAATTTTCGTGCTTCGAACTTGAGGTGCGCTCTCGGGTTATATAAACATTCTATCAAACTGATATGGTAATAAGGGTCTGTGTATTAGATTTCTGATGTCCAACACTATCTCGAGGCATTGGCCGAAGTAGTCGGATATCCCTGTGGAATCTACTACAGCAAAAAATTTAACAGTGAAAATTTGAATTTTCGTGCTTCGAACTTGAGGTGCGCTCTCGGGTTATATAAACATTCTATCAAACTGATATGGTAATAAGGGTCTGTGTATTAGATTTCTGATGTCCAACACTATCTCGAGGCATTGGCCGAAGTAGTCGGATATCCCTGTGGAATCTACTACAGCAAAAAATGTAACAGTGAAAATTTGAATTTTCGTGCTTCGATCTTGAGGTGCGCTCTCGGGTTATATAAATATTCTATCAAACTGATATGGTAATAAGGGTCTGTGTATTCGATTTCTGATGTCCAACACTATCTCGAGGCATTGGCCGAAGTAGTCGGATATCCCTGTAGAATCTACTACAGCAAAAAATGTAACAGTGAAAATTTGAATTTTCGTGCTACGATCTTGAGGTGCGCTCTCGGGTTATATAAACATTCTATCAAACTGATATGGTAATAAGGGTCTGTGTATTAGATTTCTGATGTCCAACACTATCCCGAGGCATTGGCTGAAGTAGTCGGATATCCCTGTGGAATCTACTACAGCAAAAAATTTAACAGTGAAAATTTGAATTTTCGTGCTTCGAACTTGAGGTGCGCTCTCGGGTTATATAAACATTCTATCAAACTTATATGGTAATAAGGGTCTGTGTATTAGATTTCTGATGTCCAACACTATCTCGAGGCATTGGCCGAAGTAGTCGGATATCCCTGTGGAATCTACTACAGCAAAAAATTTAACAGTGAAAATTTGAATTTTCGTGCTTCGAACTTGAGGTGCGCTCTCGGGTTATATAAACATTCTATCAAACTGATATGGTAATAAGGGTCTGTGTATTAGATTTCTGATGTCCAACACTATCTCGAGGCATTGGCCGAAGTAGTCGGATATCCCTGTGGAATCTACTACAGCAAAAAATGTAACAGTGAAAATTTGAATTTTCGTGCTTCGATCTTGAGGTGCGCTCTCGGGTTATATAAATATTCTATCAAACTGATATGGTAATAAGGGTCTGTGTATTCGATTTCTGATGTCCAACACTATCTCGAGGCATTGGCCGAAGTAGTCGGATATCCCTGTGGAATCTACTACAGCAAAAAATGTAACAGTGAAAATTTGAATTTTCGTGCTACGATCTTGAGGTGCGCTCTCGGGTTATATAAACATTCTATCAAACTGATATGGTAATAAGGGTCTGTGTATTAGATTTCTGATGTCCAACACTATCTCGAGGCATTGGCCGAAGTAGTCGGATATCCCTGTGGAATCTACTACAGCAAAAAATTTAACAGTGAAAATTTGAATTTTCGTGCTTCGAACTTGAGGTGCGCTCTCGGGTTATATAAACATTCTATCAAACTGATATGGTAATAAGGGTCTGTGTATTAGATTTCTGATGTCCAACACTATCTCGAGGCATTGGCCGAAGTAGTCGGATATCCCTGTGGAATCTACTACAGCAAAAAATTTAACAGTGAAAATTTGAATTTTCGTGCTTCGAACTTGAGGTGCGCTCTCGGGTTATATAAACATTCTATCAAACTGATATGGTAATAAGGGTCTGTGTATTAGATTTCTGATGTCCAACACTATCTCGAGGCATTGGCCGAAGTAGTCGGATATCTCTGTGGAATCTACTACAGCAAAAAATTTAACAGTGAAAATTTGAATTTTCGTGCTACGATCTTGAGGTGCGCTCTCGGGTTATATAAACATTCTATCAAACTGATATGGTAATAAGGGTCTGTGTATTAGATTTCTGATGTCCAACACTATCTCGAGGCATTGGCCGAAGTAGTCGGATATCCCTGTGGAATCTACTACAGCAAAAAATTTAACAGTGAAAATTTGAATTTTCGTGCTTCGAACTTGAGGTGCGCTCTCGGGTTATATAAACATTCTATCAAACTGATATGGTAATAAGGGTCTGTGTATTAGATTTCTGATGTCCAACACTATCTCGAGGCATTGGCCGAAGTAGTCGGATATCCCTGTGGAATCTACTACAGCAAAAAATGTAACAGTGAAAATTTGAATTTTCGTGCTTCGATCTTGAGGTGCGCTCTCGGGTTATATAAATATTCTATCAAACTGATATGGTAATAAGGGTCTGTGTATTCGATTTCTGATGTCCAACACTATCTCGAGGCATTGGCCGAAGTAGTCGGATATCCCTGTGGAATCTACTACAGCAAAAAATGTAACAGTGAAAATTTGAATTTTCGTGCTACGATCTTGAGGTGCGCTCTCGGGTTATATAAACATTCTATCAAACTGATATGGTAATAAGGGTCTGTGTATTAGATTTCTGATGTCCAACACTATCTCGAGGGATTGGCTGAAGTAGTCGGATATCCCTGTGGAATCTACTACAGCAAAAAATGTAACAGTGAAAATTTGAATTTTCGTGCTTCGATCTTGAGGTGCGCTCTCGGGTTATATAAATATTCTATCAAACTGATATGGTAATAAGGGTCTGTGTATTCGATTTCTGATGTCCAACACTATCTCGAGGCATTGGCCGAAGTAGTCGGATATCCCTGTGGAATCTACTACAGCAAAAAATGTAACAGTGAAAATTTGAATTTTCGTGCTACGATCTTGAGGTGCGCTCTCGGGTTATATAAACATTCTATCAAACTTATATGGTAATAAGGGTCTGTGTATTAGATTTCTGATGCCCAACACTATCTCGAGGCATTGGCCAAAGTAGTCGGATATCCCTGTGAAATCTACTACAGCAAAAAATTTAACAGTGAAAATTTGAATTTTCGTGCTTCGAACTTGAGGTGCGCTCTCGGGTTATATAAACATTCTATCAAACTGATATGGTAATAAGGGTCTGTGTATTAGATTTCTGATGTCCAACACTATCTCGAGGCATTGGCCGAAGTAGTCGGATATCCCTGTGGAATCTACTACAGCAAAAAATGTAACAGTGAAAATTTGAATTTTCGTGCTTCGATCTTGAGGTGCGCTCTCGGGTTATATAAATATTCTATCAAACTGATATGGTAATAAGGGTCTGTGCATTCGATTTCTGATGTCCAACACTATCTCGAGGCATTGGCCGAAGTAGTCGGATATCCCTGTGGAATCTACTACAGCAAAAAATGTAACAGTGAAAATTTGAATTTTCGTGCTACGATCTTGAGGTGCGCTCTCGGGTTATATAAACATTCTATCAAACTGATATGGTAATAAGGGTCTGTGTATTAGATTTCTGATGTCCAACACTATCTCGAGGCATTGGCTGAAGTAGTCGGATATCCCTGTGGAATCTACTACAGCAAAAAATGTAACAGTGAAAATTTGAATTTTCGTGCTACGATCTTGAGGTGCGCTCTCGGGTTATATAAACATTCTATCAAACTGATATGGTAATAAGGGTCTGTGTATTAGATTTCTGATGTCCAACACTATCTCGAGGCATTGGCTGAAGTAGTCGGATATCCCTGTGGAATCTACTACAGCAAAAAATGTAACAGTGAAAATTTGAATTTTCGTGCTTCGATCTTGAGGTGCGCTCTCGGGTTATATAAATATTCTATCAAACTGATATGGTAATAAGGGTCTGTGTATTAGATTTCTGATATCCAACACTATCTCGAGGCATTGGCCGAAGTAGTCGGATATCCCTGTGGAATCTACTACAGCAAAAAATTTAACAGTGAAAATTTGAATTTTCGTGCTTCGAACTTGAGGTGCGCTCTCGGGTTATATAAACATTCTATCAAACTGATATGGTAATAAGGGTCTGTGTATTAGATTTCTGATGTCCAACACTATCTCGAGGCATTGGCCGAAGTAGTCGGATATCTCTGTGGAATCTACTACAGCAAAAAATGTAACAGTGAAAATTTGAATTTTCGTGCTACGATCTTGAGGTGCGCTCTCGGGTTATATAAACATTCTATCAAACTGATATGGTAATAAGGGTCTGTGTATTAGATTTCTGATGTCCAACACTATCTCGAGGCATTGGCCGAAGTAGTCGGATATCCCTGTGGAATCTACTACAGCAAAAAATTTAACAGTGAAAATTTGAATTTTCGTGCTTCGAACTTGAGGTGCGCTCTCGGGTTATATAAACATTCTATCAAACTGATATGGTAATAAGGGTCTGTGTATTAGATTTCTGATGTCCAACACTATCTCGAGGCATTGGCCGAAGTAGTCGGATATCTCTGTGGAATCTACTACAGCAAAAAATGTAACAGTGAAAATTTGAATTTTCGTGCTACGATCTTGAGGTGCGCTCTCGGGTTATATAAACATTCTATCAAACTGATATGGTAATAAGGGTCTGTGTATTAGATTTCTGATGTCCAACACTATCTCGAGGCATTGGCCGAAGTAGTCGGATATCCCTGTGGAATCTACTACAGCAAAAAATTTAACAGTGAAAATTTGAATTTTCGTGCTTCGAACTTGAGGTGCGCTCTCGGGTTATATAAACATTCTATCAAACTGATATGGTAATAAGGGTCTGTGTATTAGATTTCTGATGTCCAACACTATCTCGAGGCATTGGCCGAAGTAGTCGGACATCCCTGTGGAATCTACTACAGCAAAAAATGTAACAGTGAAAATTTGAATTTTCGTGCTTCGATCTTGAGGTGCGCTCTCGGGTTATATAAATATTCTATCAAACTGATATGGTAATAAGGGTCTGTGTATTCGATTTCTGATGTCCAACACTATCTCGAGGCATTGGCCGAAGTAGTCGGATATCCCTGTGGAATCTACTACAGCAAAAAATGTAACAGTGAAAATTTGAATTTTCGTGCTACGATCTTGAGGTGCGCTCTCGGGTTATATAAACATTCTATCAAACTGATATGGTAATAAGGGTCTGTGTATTAGATTTCTGATGTCCAACACTATCTCGAGGCATTGGCTGAAGTAGTCGGATATCCCTGTGGAATCTACTACAGCAAAAAATGTAACAGTGAAAATTTGAATTTTCGTGCTTCGATCTTGAGGTGCGCTCTCGGGTTATATAAATATTCTATCAAACTGATATGGTAATAAGGGTCTGTGTATTCGATTTCTGATGTCCAACACTATCTCGAGGCATTGGCCGAAGTAGTCGGATATCCCTGTGGAATCTACTACAGCAAAAAATGTAACAGTGAAAATTTGAATTTTCGTGCTACGATCTTGAGGTGCGCTCTCGGGTTGTATAAACATTCTATCAAACTTATATGGTAATAAGGGTCTGTGTATTAGATTTCTGATGTCCAACACTATCTCGAGGCATTGGCCAAAGTAGTCGGATATCCCTGTGGAATCTACTACAGCAAAAAATTTAACAGTGAAAATTTGAATTTTCGTGCTTCGAACTTGAGGTGCGCTCTCGGGTTATATAAACATTCTATCAAACTGATATGGTAATAAGGGTCTGTGTATTAGATTTCTGATGTCCAACACTATCTCGAGGCATTGGCCGAAGTAGTCGGATATCCCTGTGGAATCTACTACAGCAAAAAATTTAACAGTGAAAATTTGAATTTTCGTGCTTCGAACTTGAGGTGCGCTCTCGGGTTATATAAACATTCTATCAAACTGATATGGTAATAAGGGTCTATGTATTAGATTTCTGATGTCCAACACTATCTCGAGGCATTGGCCGAAGTAGTCGGATATCCCTGTGGAATCTACTACAGCAAAAAATGTAACAGTGAAAATTTGAATTTTCGTGCTTCGATCTTGAGGTGCGCTCTCGGGTTATATAAATATTCTATCAAACTGATATGGTAATAAGGGTCTGTGTATTCGATTTCTGATGTCCAACACTATCTCGAGGCATTGGCCGAAGTAGTCGGATATCCCTGTGGAATCTACTACAGCAAAAAATGTAACAGTGAAAATTTGAATTTTCGTGCTACGATCTTGAGGTGCGCTCTCGGGTTATATAAACATTCTATCAAACTGATATGGTAATAAGGGTCTGTGTATTAGATTTCTGATGTCCAACACTATCTCGAGGCATTGGCTGAAGTAGTCGGATATCCCTGTGGAATCTACTACAGCAAAAAATTTAACAGTGAAAATTTGAATTTTCGTGCTTCGAACTTGAGGTGCGCTCTCGGGTTATATAAACATTCTATCAAACTGATATGGTAATAAGGGTCTGTGTATTAGATTTCTGATGTCCAACACTATCTCGAGGCATTGGCCGAAGTAGTCGGATATCCCTGTGGAATCTACTACAGCAAAAAATGTAACAGTGAAAATTTGAATTTTCGTGCTTCGATCTTGAGGTGCGCTCTCGGGTTATATAAATATTCTATCAAACTGATATGGTAATAAGGGTCTGTGTATTCGATTTCTGATGTCCAACACTATCTCGAGGCATTGGCCGAAGTAGTCGGATATCCCTGTGGAATCTACTACAGCAAAAAATGTAACAGTGAAAATTTGAATTTTCGTGCTTCGATCTTGAGGTGCGCTCTCGGGTTATATAAATATTCTATCAAACTGATATGGTAATAAGGGTCTGTGTATTCGATTTCTGATGTCCAACACTATCTCGAGGCATTGGCCGAAGTAGTCGGATATCCCTGTGGAATCTACTACAGCAAAAAATGTAACAGTGAAAATTTGAATTTTCGTGCTACGATCTTGAGGTGCGCTCTCGGGTTATATAAACATTCTATCAAACTGATATGGTAATAAGGGTCTGTGTATTAGATTTCTGATGTCCAACACTATCTCGAGGCATTGGCTGAAGTAGTCGGATATCCCTGTGGAATCTACTACAGCAAAAAATTTAACAGTGAAAATTTGAATTTTCGTGCTTCGAACTTGAGGTGCGCTCTCGGGTTATATAAACATTCTATCAAACTGATATGGTAATAAGGGTCTGTGTATTAGATTTCTGATGTCCAACACTATCTCGAGGCATTGGCCGAAGTAGTCGGATATCCCTGTGGAATCTACTACAGCAAAAAATGTAACAGTGAAAATTTGAATTTTCGTGCTTCGATCTTGAGGTGCGCTCTCGGGTTATATAAATATTCTATCAAACTGATATGGTAATAAGGGTCTGTGTATTCGATTTCTGATGTCCAACACTATCTCGAGGCATTGGCCGAAGTAGTCGGATATCCCTGTGGAATCTACTACAGCAAAAAATGTAACAGTGAAAATTTGAATTTTCGTGCTACGATCTTGAGGTGCGCTCTCGGGTTATATAAACATTCTATCAAACTGATATGGTAATAAGGGTCTGTGTATTAGATTTCTGATGTCCAACACTATCTCGAGGCATTGGCCGAAGTAGTCGGATATCCCTGTGGAATCTACTACAGCAAAAAATTTAACAGTGAAAATTTGAATTTTCGTGCTTCGAACTTGAGGTGCGCTCTCGGGTTATATAAACATTCTATCAAACTGATATGGTAATAAGGGTCTGTGTATTAGATTTCTGATGTCCAACACTATCTCGAGGCATTGGCCGAAGTAGTCGGATATCTCTGTGGAATCTACTACAGCAAAAAATGTAACAGTGAAAATTTGAATTTTCGTGCTACGATCTTGAGGTGCGCTCTCGGGTTATATAAACATTCTATCAAACTGATATGGTAATAAGGGTCTGTGTATTAGATTTCTGATGTCCAACACTATCTCGAGGCATTGGCCGAAGTAGTCGGATATCCCTGTGGAATCTACTACAGCAAAAAATGTAACAGTGAAAATTTGAATTTTCGTGCTTCGATCTTGAGGTGCGCTCTCGGGTTATATAAATATTCTATCAAACTGATATGGTAATAAGGGTCTGTGTATTCGATTTCTGATGTCCAACACTATCTCGAGGCATTGGCCGAAGTAGTCGGATATCCCTGTGGAATCTACTACAGCAAAAAATGTAACAGTGAAAATTTGAATTTTCGTGCTACGATCTTGAGGTGCGCTCTCGGGTTATATAAACATTCTATCAAACTGATATGGTAATAAGGGTCTGTGTATTAGATTTCTGATGTCCAACACTATCTCGAGGCATTGGCCGAAGTAGTCGGATATCCCTGTGGAATCTACTACAGCAAAAAATGTAACAGTGAAAACTTGAATTTTCGTGCTTCGATCTTGAGGTGCGCTCTCGGGTTATATAAATATTCTATCAAACTGATATGGTAATAAGGGTCTGTGTATTAGATTTCTGATGTCCAACACTATCTCGAGGCATTGGCCGAAGTAGTCGGATATCCCTGTGGAATCTACTACAGCAAAAAATTTAACAGTGAAAATTTGAATTTTCGTGCTTCGAACTTGAGGTGCGCTCTCGGGTTATATAAACATTCTATCAAACTGATATGGTAATAAGGGTCTGTGTATTAGATTTCTGATGTCCAACACTATCTCGAGGCATTGGCCGAAGTAGTCGGATATCCCTGTGGAATCTACTACAGCAAAAAATGTAACAGTGAAAATTTGAATTTTCGTGCTTCGATCTTGAGGTGCGCTCTCGGGTTATATAAATATTCTATCAAACTGATATGGTAATAAGGGTCTGTGTATTAGATTTCTGATGTCCAACACTATCTCGAGGCATTGGCCGAAGTAGTCGGATATCCCTGTGGAATCTACTACAGCAAAAAATTTAACAGTGAAAATTTGAATTTTCGTGCTTCGAACTTGAGGTGCGCTCTCGGGTTATATAAACATTCTATCAAACTGATATGGTAATAAGGGTCTGTGTATTAGATTTCTGATGTCCAACACTATCTCGAGGCATTGGCCGAAGTAGTCGGATATCCCTGTGGAATCTACTACAGCAAAAAATTTAACAGTGAAAATTTGAATTTTCGTGCTTCGATCTTGAGGTGCGCTCTCGGGTTATATAAACATTCTATCAAACTGATATGGTAATAAGGGTCTGTGTATTAGATTTCTGATGTCCAACACTATCTCGAGGCATTGGCCGAAGTAGTCGGATATCCCTGTGGAATCTACTACAGCAAAAAATGTAACAGTGAAAATTTGAATTTTAGTGCTTCGAACTTGAGGTGCGCTCTCGGGTTATATAAACATTCTATCAAACTGATATGGTAATAAGGGTCTGTGTATTAGATTTCTGATGTCCAACACTATCTCGAGGCATTGGCCGAAGTAGTCGGATATCCCTGTGGAATCTACTACAGCAAAAAATGTAACAGTGAAAATTTGAATTTTCGTGCTTCGATCTTGAGGTGCGCTCTCGGGTTATATAAATATTCTATCAAACTGATATGGTAATAAGGGTCTGTGTATTCGATTTCTGATGTCCAACACTATCTCGAGGCATTGGCCGAAGTAGTCGGATATCCCTGTGGAATCTACTACAGCAAAAAATGTAACAGTGAAAATTTGAATTTTAGTGCTTCGAACTTGAGGTGCGCTCTCGGGTTATATAAACATTCTATCAAACTGATATGGTAATAAGGGTCTGTGTATTAGATTTCTGATGTCCAACACTATCTCGAGGCATTGGCCGAAGTAGTCGGATATCCCTGTGGAATCTACTACAGCAAAAAATTTAACAGTGAAAATTTGAATTTTCGTGCTTCGAACTTGAGGTGCGCTCTCGGGTTATATAAACATTCTATCAAACTGATATGGTAATAAGGGTCTGTGTATTAGATTTCTGATGTCCAACACTATCTCGAGGCATTGGCCGAAGTAGTCGGATATCTCTGTGGAATCTACTACAGCAAAAAATGTAACAGTGAAAATTTGAATTTTCGTGCTACGATCTTGAGGTGCGCTCTCGGGTTATATAAACATTCTATCAAACTGATATGGTAATAAGGGTCTGTGTATTAGATTTCTGATGTCCAACACTATCTCGAGGCATTGGCCGAAGTAGTCGGATATCCCTGTGGAATCTACTACAGCAAAAAATGTAACAGTGAAAATTTGAATTTTCGTGCTTCGATCTTGAGGTGCGCTCTCGGGTTATATAAATATTCTATCAAACTGATATGGTAATAAGGGTCTGTGTATTCGATTTCTGATGTCCAACACTATCTCGAGGCATTGGCCGAAGTAGTCGGATATCCCTGTGGAATCTACTACAGCAAAAAATGTAACAGTGAAAATTTGAATTTTCGTGCTACGATCTTGAGGTGCGCTCTCGGGTTATATAAACATTCTATCAAACTGATATGGTAATAAGGGTCTGTGTATTAGATTTCTGATGTCCAACACTATCTCGAGGCATTGGCCGAAGTAGTCGGATATCCCTGTGGAATCTACTACAGCAAAAAATGTAACAGTGAAAATTTGAATTTTCGTGCTTCGATCTTGAGGTGCGCTCTCGGGTTATATAAATATTCTATCAAACTGATATGGTAATAAGGGTCTGTGTATTAGATTTCTGATGTCCAACACTATCTCGAGGCATTGGCCGAAGTAGTCGGATATCCCTGTGGAATCTACTACAGCAAAAAATTTAACAGTGAAAATTTGAATTTTCGTGCTTCGAACTTGAGGTGCGCTCTCGGGTTATATAAACATTCTATCAAACTGATATGGTAATAAGGGTCTGTGTATTAGATTTCTGATGTCCAACACTATCTCGAGGCATTGGCCGAAGTAGTCGGATATCCCTGTGGAATCTACTACAGCAAAAAATGTAACAGTGAAAATTTGAATTTTCGTGCTTCGATCTTGAGGTGCGCTCTCGGGTTATATAAATATTCTATCAAACTGATATGGTAATAAGGGTCTGTGTATTAGATTTCTGATGTCCAACACTATCTCGAGGCATTGGCCGAAGTAGTCGGATATCCCTGTGGAATCTACTACAGCAAAAAATTTAACAGTGAAAATTTGAATTTTCGTGCTTCGAACTTGAGGTGCGCTCTCGGGTTATATAAACATTCTATCAAACTGATATGGTAATAAGGGTCTGTGTATTAGATTTCTGATGTCCAACACTATCTCGAGGCATTGGCCGAAGTAGTCGGATATCCCTGTGGAATCTACTACAGCAAAAAATTTAACAGTGAAAATTTGAATTTTCGTGCTTCGATCTTGAGGTGCGCTCTCGGGTTATATAAACATTCTATCAAACTGATATGGTAATAAGGGTCTGTGTATTAGATTTCTGATGTCCAACACTATCTCGAGGCATTGGCCGAAGTAGTCGGATATCCCTGTGGAATCTACTACAGCAAAAAATGTAACAGTGAAAATTTGAATTTTAGTGCTTCGAACTTGAGGTGCGCTCTCGGGTTATATAAACATTCTATCAAACTGATATGGTAATAAGGGTCTGTGTATTAGATTTCTGATGTCCAACACTATCTCGAGGCATTGGCCGAAGTAGTCGGATATCCCTGTGGAATCTACTACAGCAAAAAATGTAACAGTGAAAATTTGAATTTTCGTGCTTCGATCTTGAGGTGCGCTCTCGGGTTATATAAATATTCTATCAAACTGATATGGTAATAAGGGTCTGTGTATTCGATTTCTGATGTCCAACACTATCTCGAGGCATTGGCCGAAGTAGTCGGATATCCCTGTGGAATCTACTACAGCAAAAAATGTAACAGTGAAAATTTGAATTTTAGTGCTTCGAACTTGAGGTGCGCTCTCGGGTTATATAAACATTCTATCAAACTGATATGGTAATAAGGGTCTGTGTATTAGATTTCTGATGTCCAACACTATCTCGAGGCATTGGCCGAAGTAGTCGGATATCCCTGTGGAATCTACTACAGCAAAAAATGTAACAGTGAAAATTTGAATTTTCGTGCTTCGATCTTGAGGTGCGCTCTCGGGTTATATAAATATTCTATCAAACTGATATGGTAATAAGGGTCTGTGTATTCGATTTCTGATGTCCAACACTATCTCGAGGCATTGGCCGAAGTAGTCGGATATCCCTGTGGAATCTACTACAGCAAAAAATGTAACAGTGAAAATTTGAATTTTCGTGCTACGATCATGTTGTGCGGACTCAGTTTATTATATAATCCTTTTATTCAACTGATGTGATAATTAATGTATACATTTTAGTTCGTCGCTTTTGATCCTGTTTTCGTAGCACTTGCAGTAGTTTTTGGAAAATTCTATGAGGGCGACCACGTGACCTTATATTTAATATATATTTTCAACGATCATTAATTATAATTATAATATAGTTTTGGTAAATTTACGTGGTGGCTAACAAAATATTTATTTATTATATTTTATTATATTATATAATTTTTGTTTCAAATTTAGTTCGGCATGTAAAAACAAATAGCTTAATATACTGATGTAAAAATATTTCGGGATGAGTATTTAAGATAATGCAGTTTTTATAAATTTTTCGGGCTGGCCCGAAAATATTAAAGTTATAGCAAGGACACATTTTTTTCGGGCTACTTTTCGGGCTAACTTCACATACATGCCTGCCCCTAGGTTTTATCAGGAGACACGCAGCATTAAATGACAGATTGCATGCTTTTGTAACAATATCAACCATGCCATCTAATTCCTTTACTGTCGCCGGAAGTCCAGGAGCCGCCAGCGGCAATAGTTCCTTCAACACCTCCCCATATTTGTTCCTGTTTGTCCTTCTGGAATTTCTAAAGGCTTTCCGGGTAACAGGTTTGATGTTGAGGTTATATGTAATATATAGGCGATCAGAGAATGAGTGCTCCTTCGCCACTCTCTAACAATGAATGTTGGTTTACACCCAATATTGCAAACTACAAGGTTAGTATTTAATAAGTAATCAAAAAATAACTCACCTCTTTCGTTAATGTCTGTGCTTCCCCAGATTGTGTGATGCACGTTTGCATCACATCCAAGTATCACACCTACCTTTTTCTGACCTGCATCCCGGATAAGTTCCCCCAGATTATCCGGTGGAACCTCCTTCTCACGATCCATATAGGCTGAGGCTAGCCATAGTTTTTCACAGCCTACCTCAGCGCTTGCCGCTGTAACGTCCCCGCTACTAAATTGTGGAAGAAGAAAAATATTCAAATTATTTTTCGCTAAGATACACGATCTGATCTTTTAAGAGTTGCTTGAGTATAATAATTTATACCCTTTCATTCTGAGGCCACAGATCCTGTTATTGTTAATCCAAGGTTCTTGGATTAACACCAAGTCCTCATCTGACTTAGTCAGTCTGAGCACGAGAGCTGCCGAGGCAGCCTTCGTGTGATGTAGGTTTATTTGTACAATGCTAACCATTTGCCAATCTATAGCCCGCCCTGGCCTCCTCCTGCTTCACAATCCTCCATCCTTCCGTTGGAAGATCGGGATTACTGGCCCGGATAATCTCAATGATCTCCTCTGGCTTATCCGGCTCAGTTGGTAACCAGACGCGTGCCCTCGGGCTGCTAAGTATTTCCCCTCTGCTGACTGCTTCAAGCCTTGCGCCCGGCCACACCTCGCCTACCTCGACCACTGCCCTTTTATAGAGATCGACCGATCTCTGGTCCGAGCACGCAGTTAGCTTAATGCGCTCTTGGTGCCATCCCACATCTCTGCAGGACGGGGGGGATCCCGGATTTTCTCTCAGGATCCTCAAGAAAATGGTGTTTAGTGCATTATACACTACCCTCCACTTTTCCGATGTGATGCTCCCATCTTCCTGACCTTTGTCAATGACGGCTAGCACCATCACGTGCTCCTTCAGGATTTCACTGAATAATTTCAGTTTCTGCACCTTAGGAGCAACCGACGTCATGTCTGCTTGCACTTTGGCCCGCTTACTGCCTTCTGCTTCAAGCTCATCCTGGGGCCTCTGTCTTTTGGACACAAGGACCCTCTCCGAGCTATTGCAGCCGACAGTTTTCTTAGCCCATGCTACAGATTCCTTCTGCGCAACTGCAAGCTGCCCTTCAGGGGTCGCAGCCAGTTTCTCCAGAATTCTAAACGCCGACAGTCTCTCTCTGTACCGTCGCTTTGCTGGGGGTATCTCTTTCGGTCCCCTGCTCTTCTGTTTGGCGGTTCCGCTTACCCCTGCCTCAGATGAGGGAGCCCCACCTTTCTGGTTAGAGTTACTCCCCCCTATAGTACTTTCCGGTTTTTGGTGGGTACCGGTCCCCTTGTTTTTATTATTTTTTTTTAAACTTTCATTTATTCCCACGAGTATCGGAGAAATACGTCCACCTGCGCAGAGATCCGTATACGCAGGTAAGGCTAAATACAACTGGAGGTCGCCAGGTATCCAGAGGGCTCCATTCACGACTGGGCTTTGTTAAATGGGACCCCAGTCTAGTCGATCATCAGCACGGGTCGCGTAACACCTTAATCCAGCCTATTTGCTCACCGAGTACCCCACTCCCCACTATCCCGCCCCGTCCAACATCCACCCACTCATTCACCCATCTATATGGATATCCCAAACAAATGGGACCCATTTCATTCAGGGGATTACCGTTTATAGGGTTCACCGTGGTTGTAGTCGATGGTTTTATGGCGCCATCAGTTCGCCTTTCCCTACTGGGTATCATAGGCACTCAGAATTTAGTGAACAGAGGTTAACCACTCCCACTTTCTCTGAGATTCTCCTTCCAGCAGAGCTGCGGTTGGGGACGGCTTATTTAATTCACCGCTAACCTACCTATCGATAGGCCGTTCACAATCCACCACCTGTGACCCCCCCCCGATAGCTGCAGCTCGCCACGGGTACCCGGACAAAAGCACAACTAAAAAAATTTTTGCTTCAAATCTTGGGATATTGTACCAATTATGAAAGGTTATTTAATTTTGAATAACAATCCGTTAAAATTGGGCCGAAACAACGTCCAGTTTTCGTGTAATCGTCGGCTGGAGATTTAAAATAGTCAGCTGTTTTTTACCCGGACAAAAGCACAACTAAAAAATTTTTTGTTTCAAATCTTGGAATATTGTACCAATTATGAAAGGGAATAATAATCCGTTAAAATTGAGCCAAAACAACGTCCAGTTTTCATGTAATCGACCGTTGGAGATTTAAAATAATCAGCTGTTTTTTGCCCGGACAAAAGCACAACTAAGAAATTTTATGTTTCAAATTTTGGAATATACCAATTATGAAAGGTTATTTAATTTTGAATAATAATCCGTTTAAAATTATCTTCTTGACCTGCTCTCCATAAAGTCCACTGAGTAACATTTGACTCAATAAATTATTAAAGGTGGTAAAAATGGATGGTTTTGGTTTTAAATAATCGTTTGAGGTGAAATTTACCATTAGTAACCTAATTAATCAATGTTATTAATTTGTAATAAATTCTGGTCCAAGAACCATCCAGATATCACAGCTACATCAAAAGTTACAATTTTGGCGGTGTAGGTTTAATTATAAGCTAAACCGACCACTTGTTTTCTGGAAAACGGTAACTGTAATAAAATCGGGATTTGTTGTAATAAATGTGTAACAAATTATATAGTACAGGTTTCATTGAGTCGGGCTAATTTGGTCGCTGCAGGTTTAGAGCACTAAATAAATATATAAATTGAATTTAATTTTATCAAACAATTTCTACCTGTGCCTGATCACGTTTTGGTCACCCTTGGGGTTGCGGCGTCCTTGTACCGTCCGTCACTGTGACCTTGCCGTTATTCACGGAGTGACCACAATTTTCGTCGGACTTGACAAATACTGCTGCTTAGGTATTTTAAGTGTTTCACGTCAGGCCAACTATAAATTTTGGGGTGTCCTCCACCGATAAATGACAATAAGTAGCCATGTGTTGTCCATCCGTAACTATAATTAGCGATCCGCGTATTGGCCACTCAATAAATAATTCTGTTCTCCGTTATGTCCACGGTAAAAAGGTAAATATGTGGCGTCCGTTACAGTGACCGTAACCGTTGTGAGCAAGCCCTGTATCGGCCCGGCCGCATTGTTAAACTGGATTGCGGCTTATACACCGAAACAAATAAAAATTGTATGCGTCGTTAGGCAACCGGTATTGGGTTGCAATTTGCAGTTTTTAAAACCACGCGCAGCTCATATACCAGTGCGGCACACCAACCAACCATAGCAATTCAACAATCAACGGTTTATGGGTTATATGGGCTATCACGATGGGATAAATACATAAATTAAAATAGTTTTCTTTTCTTGAATTCACAACACCTGTACTAAAACTTTTTAATTTTCTTTTAAATAACACGTTTTATTTATTGAGAAACAAATATATTTACGTATTTTAAGGTTAAACTCGACAAAGTTTTGTTTTCATTAAAATTAAAGTCAAACAAAATATATTTTGGTTTGACAAAAAAGGCATGGCGCCCCAATTTCTAAATTTTTAAAATTAACTGAATTAACTCAAACACCCAAAAAAATGTAGAAAAATATATTTTACCTTGGCATTTTTTAGTTTCGTTTTTCCAGCTCGTCACTTTTCCTCTCACTCCCTACGTACATCAAGCGCATCAAACAAAACAGATAACGTATAACAAAAATATGTTTCTATATCGTAACAGGTCCAGCATGCGCACATAATGTCTACATATATCGGTCTCAACTCTAACATTGATCACAGTTTAATACTACTCATGAAAAGAGAAGAGAGATTTAGTGCAGCATCACCGTTGCTACGCGAATCAATAAATAACACAGCTCCACAAAAAAAATAATCGCCGGCACCCGAGACGAGAATAGGTGTCCTATATGTTTTTGGGGTCGCTGATCACGAAACTGCACTCAGAATTGCCGTATCACATCAAAATTTTCAATAAATCGCAACAAATCGCCAAAAAATCGCGAAAAATCGTGAAAAACCATGTTGGTATGTGTGAGAAAACTTAAAATCTAACTAAGTCGCACCTAAACCTGAACCTAAACCTATAAACGTTAAACCTATAAACCCACAATCATACTTATAAACCCAAATCTATGGATATCATTAAAATCTTTATAATTTTTTGCGATTTATTCAAAATTTCGATGCGATACGGCAATTCTGAGTGCAGATTCGTGATCTTCGGTTCCAAAACATATAGGACACCTATTCTCGTCTCGGGTGCCGGCGATTTTTTTTTTTGTCGAGCTGTGTAATCGAAACAAAATCTTGTCGGAGTCGTAACAGGGGTTCTCCAGTTAAGTACGGGTCCCATTTCAATTTTTTTTTGACTCATAATTTTGATAGAAATTGTTAGTAATCGAACGATTTTTATAAAAGTTGGAGACGAGAAGCTTCGAGTGTTAGGAGTCGATTGCGATGGTTGCTAATTTTGGGAAAATCCATTCAGATGAGCGTCGGCTGGGGCCGAGTCTTTTTTAAAATAATTGTTGCGATTTCAAGTACCAAAAACCGATTATGAAAAAAAAAAAAATTCATTATCATCATCAAAAATTCATAAAATATCAGTATCATCCGGTGGGGGCTTGAAGCTTTCTTTTACCATTTTAATTGGCTTAAGCGATTTTAATATAATTTAGCGGGACACGGGTTTCGAATGCAAGGAAACAATAACAAGGAGTTTTGATTTCTCGATAATTCATTTAGGGTTCCGCGGATAGGCCACCATGTTACACCGCACCATGTTGCGTGATGTTGCAATATGTTGCGTGATGGAATGTTGCACTATGTTGCGGAAACATCATGTTTGGCCATATTGCACTACGTTGTGTGATGTTGCACCGTGTTCCAGTATGTTCCGACATGTTGGCTTGGGGCATTCATTTTAAATTTTATTATTATTGAACGGTTTTGGTTAAAATTTGGCGGGACGGGGATTTCGGATGGAAGGGAACGATTCCAAGTCTGATTTATGGTTAATTCATTTAGAAGTCCTACCGATTCCGTAGATCCAGCGTAATGTTGCACCATGGTGCAGGATGTGCACCATATTGTTTTTGATTGTTTTTTGATGAGGAGATGAAATAAATAAATAACAATATTTTTTTTTCTTTTAGATTTTGTTCCAACAAATTTGTATTGGTGCTTATTTAGGATCAAGCGGCGCGTTAGGCCATCTGGCTTTTTATTAAAACTAATGTAATTTTGTAAATATGGTGAATAATAGCGGACTACAAAATAATATTTGGTAGTCTCATTCAACACAAATGTTTCTAGTTCTAAGTTCAGTGCCTACACAGTTAAAAATTTTCGCTTCGATTTTGGTTATAAGCTTATAATGCGCATTATAAGTTACAAGCTTGTAATCAATTTAATTATAAAGCTTGTTTCGAAAAAAAAAATGATGCAATATAATTTGAATCGCGTTACAATTTATATTGAGTTTTGCAACGCATACTTTGTTATTTCTATTTAACGGTAATTTTTTTATAATTTTTATCTTCATCTCTTTTTTATAACGTAAAAAAATAGTGTGTTTGTCTTTTTTTACGATTATTTCCTTTTTTACTTTTCTTTTTTACGTGAAATACACACGAGTTATTACTGTTTGCTCTTACTGCATTACATTCTCGCATGGTTATTTCAACTCAAAAAGTGATTTTCGTCAGATTTTTTACGAAATTAATATTTTTAAGAAGTGAAAAATTGTTTTATTTAAGGGTAGGTACTTTAATTAAATAAAGAAGTAAAAAATTTAAAAAGTATTTAGTTTTAAACTAGTTTTGTTAAACGTGAAGTGCCAGTTACATAGATATATAAAAATAATGGAGTATTACACGCAAGTTTTTGTCCGGGTAATGTTAAAAAAAAAAGTAACTCGTATAAAAATTATAAAACATGGCGACACGTGGGAATACCAAGACTTTTTGTTATCAGGTATGTTTTAATACAATATATCCGTTTTTATGTGAATGTGTGTGTGAATTATTGGAATTCTGTGCAAATTCGTATTACATTAATTTGTTTTAAAATAAAAATAAATAGTTTTTGATATTGTTACCGCGTTATTGTAATAATAGGTTGTTAGTAACTAACTAAAAATTAAGAATTATTTGATACTGAAATAGTAATAACTTATTACCATTTTCGTAACAAATTACTTTAATTTTTGTGTGTCAGTATTTCAATCGCTTTGCATAAAGATTAAATTTTACGATCATTGCACAAAGTGGTAGGGTGGACACATACACATAATAGGTTGTATTGAAATTTCTTTGTGTATTGATGGCTTTGGTACTTCACCTGTTAGTATATTTACTCAAGTGATTTGTGATAGTACGTTGATACTCTTTTTATATTATCAATGTTTAAGCTTTTTACTTTGAATTATTTTTTAAACGTATTTAATAATGTTTTTTTTTCCTTTCTTTACTTACAAACTTTGTTCTGTAGTTGCAACGGCGTTTAATATGTCTTGCTTAGACATAAAGTATTTTACCGACACGTTAGATGTGCAAATTGAGGAAGAGGATTTTTTGGAAATTTTCTTACAAGATTTCCAACATCCGCAGTTTCTATTAAAATTGGTGACGCAAACCGATTCAAATTATTCTGATGATTGTGAGTCTAATCCTTCTGCAGATAATGATTTAAATAAAAACATTGACGGAAAATTTATCGATGAAGAAGTAATTACTTATTAAGGAATATTTTTAAACGTCATACTTATTTTGTTAAAATACAGTACTTTTTGTTAACTATGGCTGCTACACGTTCCTAAATATTGTGACGAAACTATGTATAATAAAACTTTAATATTTGCTATAATTTTATTGACTAAGCTTTACAATATTACAATATTTCGAATTTAATAAAAATAGGAACTGGAACGATATATCAAAAAGACAAAAAGCTCCTATGTTTTGTCCAAAAAGAGAAGTGCGACCGGGTTATCGGACGTGGAACGCCGGGCCATTGTGCGAGAAAGCGTGAATTTATTGATAAATAAACATACGCACCATCCACAATGTGCCGATATTACGAACTTAGCAAACGCTATCGTAACGCTGTTTCCACAATTGCGAGCCAACACTGTCCAAGGGATTGTAAGTTGCAGTTTATCATTTTAATTTTTCTTTATTTCGTTCATGTAATATTTATGTTGAACATTTATTACCCTTAATTTTTATAATTGTTATTTATTAATAATATTGTTTTCAGGAGTCACTTTATAACAGGAAAACAAATAAGGGCTACCTTTTATCTAGGTTGAACCGAGAACGGGCGAATGTTTACAAAAATGAGGAGGCAACTGAAAGTAGACGTAAAAGAAAGTTTAAAAAATCAAAACATCAAGAAGATCAAGAAGATCTAACTCAAATTGAAGACATCAATGATGTGGAAGACATCATAATTCTAAAAAATGCTAACGTCGCTTCTCAGAAAGAATTAATAAAAAATAAATTAAAAGCAACTCTCGCGATCCGGTTGGATGCAACTAAATTCAAAATTATAAATTTTTCAGAGCAGTTTCCATTTTTTTTTTCATCACCCGATATGGTAAACAAGACTTGTCGTGTCATATTTTGATTTAACTTGGTTTCACGTTTACGAGTTTTTTGAAAATTTATAAATGATTTTATATGTTCAATTAATTAATTTTAATTTTTATTTATTTCCAGATATTATATGATTTTAAATTACAGTATCCAGCTGAAGAAAATAATTTGATCAGTAACTGGGCAAAATATTTTACCGTCATTCCAGAAATTTACAAGGAACTACGACAAGAATCAAATAACGCTAATCAAGGTATTCTTTTTTTTATATAATTTAGAAAATTGATTAACTGAGAATATTTTTACTTATAGACTGGTTACCTTCGGTGCAAAACTTATTTATGCTGCTTCAACTATTACCAGCAAATATTGGACATGTTCCATCCTCTAAGGTTGCCAGACAAAAATCACACCAAATTTGCAATAAACTGGTTGTATTTAAAAAGGTTATATAAAATATAATATATACTTAATTTTGATTATATTATAAACATGTTGTAGTGTTAAGTTTAATTCTAAGTATGTCGTTGTCAACTTGAAAGTTCAACATGGCTTTTATTAATAATTTCATAATTTAATCCTGATAATGGCCACTTAGCTCTAAATATCGATTTGTATTAAAAAATTTCATGAAATTCTATAAATGAATTTTAAGTTTGTTATTATTGACTGAACTACATGTTTATATACATATTGTATAAAACGATAAGTACTATTTATCGCGTTATTGCACCATCCTATCTAACCAGTTAGGCCAGTCTAACCTGATAAAATAAATTGTATTCATTTTAAATTCTAACCCCTAGCAAATACCCTCCTAGGAAGCAAGATTAATTTATAGGGTTGAAAACTAAAATTGTGAAATTGTAGTCACCAAAAATATAGTCCATAGAGCACATGGAATCATCAATCCAACGTCTCCGTTCATGACAGATGGTTTGTTCCAAAACAATTTCCACCCACGCTAGAGCGGATTGCTACTGAAGCTTAGCCAGAACCTAGGTAGTGTGTCTATGTCATATAGCGCCTAAATAAAAACAAAAAAAGTTCTTTGGCATCACAAAAAATCTAGGGTTTTGGAATAATTTATATCGAGTGTCGAGTTTTCTGCTTTAGGTATTTACTGTTTTTCGCTTTTCATTTATTTTCTTATTTTTTGTTACGACGCTTCTGATATTGTTTTTATTCGTTTAATTTCCTTACACTAGTGAAAAAATGGCGAGAAGATCCAGCTGAGGATTCCTACAATTCCTACAATAAAAAAAAACCTAATCAGACGCCACGGAAAATCACAGTGTATATTTAGATAGCTGAATATTTTTTTTTGAAACATCTTGTTTATATATTTTCCTTATTTATTTTTTTTTGTTTCAAGAAAAATAAATATTATACTGGGTTCGTGGATTATAATGTTTATGAAGACATCTGGTTTTTTGATTTTTTTTTGACATTTTTTTTGTTAGAGAAAAATAATTTTTTCTTCATATTTACTTTTGTGAGGCATACTCCACTCGTATGAGTAAAAATATTGATTGGTCGAGATCGGTCCCCGGAAGTGGCAGCTTCCATTGGAGCTTTTTCGTATTTTAATTTTTAAGGGAAAAGTCGAGTTTTGATAAAAAAAAAACTTTATTTCACCACAATTCGGCATATCTACAGACCAGGGTGATTCACAATTCGAATTAAAACTTCATACAAAAGCTTTTTCCACAAATTGGGAGAGCTTTGCGAAATGTGGGGGACCTCTGCGTGCCAGAACTGGCAGATTTTTTGCAATGAAGTTTATATTTTTAACCTTGGTGGTTTTCTGAAATTTAAGTAGAAATAATGATTTTTGATTAAACAAACAATTTTTATGAAAAAATTCTGTAGGTTCAATTTTTTGGTTTTGTAATTAAGGGTAGTATATTCGAGATTTATGTACATTTGTCGTAATAGAAAGTCAGGCTTTGGCCATAACATTTTCTATGGAAATCAGTCCACCGGAAGTTGCAGCCTTTGCATTTTTAGTAGTTTCTCGGAAAGTATATCAATTACAAGAAAAACAATTAAAACTAACGATTCTAAATTAATTTTGTGACAATATCGGCCTAAATCAAGGTACCAAAATTTAAGCGGAAATGGTAATTTTTGCAAAGAAACTGTTTTTCAGGAAAACGCGGATTGGTTGATCAGGACGAATGTCATACTTAAGCTTTTTATGCATAATTTGGGAGGTCGCTCTGAAGTTTGGCCAATCGGTCCACCAGAGCTTTTTCGTTTGCAAATATTTTGAAAAGTGAATTAGTTCAGATAATTTTATTAACTGTACCAGAAATTACGAGCTTTAATGAAAAGTAACTTTATGTTACTTAAATGCGGAAACTTTACCGTTCAGGCGGATTGACTATTTGAAAACACATACTTAAAGTTTTTCCATTAATTCGGAGATCCTTGCGAAATTAGGTGGAAGTCTGTGTACCAGAAGTGGCAGCTTTAGTACTCAGCTTTTTGCAATGATGTTGAAATGTTTAGCATTTAGATAAAACGACAAGGAATCAAAAAATTTAAATAAATTTACAGATTAAATTTTCAACCAACAACAGTTGATTAATCAAGGGTTGAGAGTTTTTAGTGGTAGAAGCGTATAGTGGTAAACGAAAGTCGGGTGTTGGCCACAACATATTCAACCCCTCATTATTTTTTTTTCTTGCAATATTCGAAAAAAGTGTTTTTAGGGCACAAAAATATGAATGTTCGTGGTGTTGTTTCTGTCTTGCGTGTGCAATATATATTGATGTTTGTATTAGAAAGGACGTAATTTTGGTTGTCGCTTACTGCAATAGATTTTCTAAAAAGTTTTATGGTTTGTCTATTTCAGAAATTTGGAAACTCCAATGCTCACAAGGACGATACACGCAGAAAATGTGTTTCCTTTCCGTTATTGGCGGTATTTAAATAGGTCACCATTTAATACTCACAAAGTCATACTGGTCCATTAAATGTCTGATTTATGGTTTATATATCACCTTCTTAATATAGAGTATATAGAGAATGTACGTACACAACAGACCAATGAAAAATAAAAATTTTCCGAGCCATACAAAAACTTTATTCCAAACTAAACTAGGAACGAACTATAAAAAGGAGTATGCATAATGAATTCCAATTAAAACAAGAAATAATGTCTGCAATCAAGTTATTTTAGTTTATTTTCTGTGTTTAATTGAATTTTCCGAAATTTCTTCCAGTCTTATGGTATACGATGGTGATATTTTTTCTATAAATTTCTTGTGGATGGGCGCTTAAACTAACACCACTCTCAACCTATAAAAATAATTTTATGGCAAACATTATCACAAAAAAAAAAAAAAAAATAATGATTTTGTGCGATTGTTACCGAAGCTTGGTATTATAAAACAACATTCCAGCCAAAAAAACACTATGGGATATTCAATCAAGGAACGAAAGAATGAAAATATCTTAATTTGTTTGTACCATTTCAAAACGAGAAGAGTCTAAATAAAAAGAATCACCAGAAAATTACGAGAATGTATATCTTTTACTCGAAACATTCTCATTTTAAATATTATTGTACGATGTGGATTCATACCATATACCAGCAACCGCCCACCACCGCATCCTTTTATACTAATACTATTTTCCTATTAGAGGATTGATAGAAAATTTAAATTAAATTGGGAACGAAGAAAAATAAATTTAGGATGTATTCGTATGTATCATACACACACAAACACATTCACGTACAAGGAAAGAAACGCAAAAAATTCCTGTTGAAAAACAGTTTTGTTTTTTGTTTTTGGTTAAAACTAAATTTGAACAGCAAAAAGTATAATTTGTTAAGCAATAGTGGGAAATTTTGAATTCATCCCGATAAAATGTACCGATGCTGATCAATTAGGAAATTGAAAGATGTTTTCTCGACAGCGCAAAAAATAATATAAAACAAAAAATTGTATTTGAATTTTATTTGCTTTAGAGATATATTTTATAAAAAAAAAATAAAATACAAAAATAAATAAATACAGAATTCTTTTTATAGGAAACTAGCTTGGAAAAACATCGAAATTGGGAAATGTACTCCTCATCGTATATAACAGAATTTTATAGTAGAAAAACGAAATATTTATGAAAGTATATAAATGGGATTGAACAATTCGGGTAGATATATTTTTTGAATCCATAAGCTTTAATATAAATGTAGACATGGAAAGACATATTTTGATCAATTGATGAATATTTTTGGTTACATTTTGGCATTAGACATTACATTGGTATAGTGAGCGTGTTGCAGGTCCATAAGAGGCCGGTGGCATACGGTATGAACAATTTTGGTCAATTTTTTGATATTTTATACTTTTATTTTTTTCCAGGCGCCTAAAGCTTTAATTTTCAAGCTTTTCAATCTTGCGAAATTCGCAAGACGTTTTCAAAGGATGTGTAACTAAATCCCGGTTTTCAAAATACCGGTTTTCAAAATCCTAGTTTTCAAATTCCCGGTTTTCAAAATCCCAGTTTTATATATTGTAAAAAAAAATCCAGGTTTGAGTTTTTAGAATTTAACATGTGGGAAAATGGGACTCCTAAATGATTTTTTGACGAAATTAAAAATGAGTTTGCTATAAAGTTCTAGAAAATGACTAATAGGGATGGAATTTGGCCATTTAATTATTTATTCATTGGCATAAAAATAACAACCAATACTTCCATTAGACATAAAAACCTCAGATTTTTTCAGAAAAAAACTCCACTCCATGCTAGTACCCTCCGTATTGAGTTCAAGCTCATTTGTTACAGAGGACACTGCAAGATGTGAATTTACAGACTACATACAAAAATAATACAAAAATATTATTATAAAAATAGTAAGGTTTCTTAACAGATGTTGTTGAAATTCGATACGTGCGATGGAATTGGGATTCTAAAATGATTTTTCGATAAAGCGGTCAATAGAGATGGAACTAGGCCATTTCCAAACCGATTTTGTTGAAATTCTACACGTGCGATGGAACTAGGCCATTTTTTAACCGAGTTAGTTGAAATCCGACATGTAAATGGGATTCAAAAAATGCGTTTTTGATAAATTTCAGGATTAAAACGGATAAAGATGAAACCTGGCCATTTTTTAACCGATTATGTCGAAAATCGACATGTGGGATCTAAATGGGATTTTAAATTGTGTTTGTTAAAGTTCTGGAATATTGTTATTAGGGATGGAACTAGGGGATTTCTTTGAGAAAGAATTGGGATTCTAAAATGATTTTTCGATAGAGCGGTCAATAGAGATGGAACTAGGCCATTTCTAAACCGATTTTGTTGAAGTTCGTCACGTGCGACGGAAATGGGGTTCTTAAATGATTTTTTTATAAAGCTCTGCGTATCTGGAAATAAAGGGCGATATATTTCAGAACAGTCAAACAATCATTTTAGATTCTTATTTCCATCACACATGTCGAATGTTATCATAATCTGTCAAGATATAGCCAAGTTCTGTCGCTAATGGCCATATTCTAGAGCTTTAGCGAAAAATCATTTTAGAATCCATTTTAGACCTTACCACAGTAAAAAAAATTGCATATTTTTAAGGGTAAACAAAATGCCTCGTAAATGTATGTAAATTTCACGTATGGTATGTACTGTGTGCCGCCCCGGTCTCAGTGTGGTCAGCATGCTTGTTCCAGCGACCGGAGGTCTCGGGTTCGATTCCCGGTGGTGACAAGGAAAACATTTCACCGAAATGTAAAATATGATTATGAAACTTCATTTGAGGCGCGCCAAATCCCTTGATGGGATATAGTGCCAGAGAGAGATAGAGAGAGAGTATGTACCGTGCATAAACCATTGAATTTTCCTTTGCTGATTTATGTAAAATTCAACAGTGCACATATGCAATTTTCAATAAACCATAACCATTATGTTAGAGTAATATTACATATTATAATATTGAAATTCATAAAATTAGCTAAACTATTTAGAATTTCATTGCGAATATGGGAAATTAATTTTTATTTTTTCAGCAAAAAACAAAAAGTCTACTCATTATATATAATATATGTACCTATTACAAAGAGTACAAAGCTTGCCCCTCCCCAATTTTTAACCCCAAGGTCATTATGAAAAATATATACAATCCTTACAAAACATCAGAACCTCCACAAGTTCTTTCTTGTCAGTTTGGTTTGGTACTGCTAAAAAGTTGGCCTACTCATCAGGTTGCCACGACCAAACTGCAAAAATTCAAATCTTGCTTTGTTCTTTAGTATAACAAAAGAACATATCGATTTGGCGAATTATATCACATTAAACAAAATAATATCTACACTACGCATTGCGTTGCGTCGGCGTCTTTTGTTATACTAAAGTATAATGCTGGAAACACATGTGCATTGTACAGAATTCAGCATGCATCAAAATTAGAATTCACTAGTGTATATGAGTTAAAATACATGTACGATGCATGTTATGCAGAATTCCGCACGTCACCTCTATTTCTAATTTGGCTGCGCATTTTGTCAAGAATTACAGATTTTATAAAAGAAAACCAATTTTTATAGATACAAGACATTTTAATTGCAAGAATATTTATCTGTGTGACAAAAAGTTGATAGCTTGCTTTAACTCTTGTAATGGTTACTTAGTAGGGGTTGGTTAAGAAACGTTGACAACGTACGGTAGCGCGGGTGTGACTCGTCAGTTGGATCCGTACAATCGCATCAACCGGCGTCCGATTTTCCTTTAAACTCTCCCTTCCTCGTTCTTCTATAAGGTTTCGATCTTAAAATTCCATTCCCACCTTAAAGACTCGTCTGTTGACAAACAAATAAAACAGGAATTGTACTAATGTGTTGTTGCTGGAGATTGGAATTGTATGGATGCAATTATTTTTATGGTCCAACAGATCATAAAACGATAAAATTGTAAATTTTTATTTTTATTTCTAAGATCATGAAACTAAATGAGCACCCACCATAAAGGCCGACGTTGTGCAGCATACATCCAGGCGAGAAAAATAATTGAAATCGCAAAGAACTTTCCACGATCATCATAAGGGGTGTGCGATGGCGTTGAGAAGGTGCTTCGGCAATTTAAGATGAAATTTTCAAACATGAGTGAGCATGCAGAGCGACAACACGAAGTGAAAAGAAGAGGTGACGAGATGGCATTCAAAATTTGATCGCCAAGACGAGCGGATCGTAAATAAAAGAAAAGTCAATGCGGACAATTTAAGTGGCTACACATTTGAGTCAAAATTAAAATGTAATTTAGTAGCTATAAAAATATTTGTTCATGATTGTTAATTTGTGAATCACAGTAAATAAATGTTGTAAGTAAAAATAAAAATATCGAGTTTGCTGTTGTCGAGTTTGCTGTGAATTATCCAAACTAACATACAGTAAAGAATAACTCAGATGAACTGAGTGATTGGTTGAGAGCCAAGTGATTTGTTTGATTGTTGTGTGAGGCGAACATGACGCCACAATTATCGTGATCTAACTAATGACTATACCATTCCCTGTGTTCCGGGATGGGTTCTTGAAGCCTTAGTTTAGTTTTGTGCGACGACGCAACAAAAGAACTTCAGTTTGTGCAGTGCGTATGATCAACAAAAGCGGCATACCGGTACCGAAGAAGGTCGACATGTGAGTCATCCTTTTCTTTGATATACTTCCGACGTATTGTTTCCCTAATTTGTTCCGTGTGTTATGCATTGAGCGAATTCAATTGCGAGTTGCTGCGGTGTTCAAGTGATCAAGTTTCTTTTTTGTTGGGGTATTTTGTGGTATAGGCTCGCCCATGTCATCCTGCTCATATCTGAGCATTGCTGGACTAAACGTGCAGGTAGATTGGCGCCCAACCACTATTCCAAACGGTTAATTAGATTCGTCTACCCATACCCCGATAATTGGAGAGCACGTTACACTCTAAATAAAAAATGTCGAATACAAGTTTCAAAAAATTATGCTCATGTGTTTTACGTGCTGATCTGCATGCAGAATGCTGCACATCTGTTTTCAGCATAAAGCAAGATTTGAATTTTTGCAGTTTGGTATTTTGACAACTTGAAATGTGAAGGTGAATTTAATTGACTCTGTAGCAAAATTACCTGCAGAAAAATTTGCTGCAGTTTGAAGTGAAGTAAGGAATTTGTGTTTGTTAAGGTGCCTGCCTTCAGCAAATTAATCTACAGAATAAATAATTTTTATTCCGAAGGGGAAATTAGTGTTACAAAATGAATTGTAGGGGAAATTTGTTTACAAAAATATTATCAATTTAGCTAATTTGATTGGTTGTTTTTGCTCACTCTCTCTCTCTCTCTTCGATTTTTATTCTGCTGCAAATTTTCCTGCAGAAGATTTTGCTATAGAGTCACATAAATTCACTTTGATGAGTACTCACGCATCACATTTATTCTTTTTTTTTATAAAAGAAAGTATTAATTATTCAATAAATTTATTGTCCTTTTAAGGTCAATTAATACTCCCCTTTTCATTCACTCACACAGCCACCCATTCACCTACTCACACAATTACAGTATACCACCTGCACGTTGCAAGCTCCATGTCAACCTGCACACTGACATGCACGGTGGGTCGGCGTTGAATTCTGCACTCCAACAGAGGGTCTAAGTTGTGTTTATTATCAACACCGATCGTATTCGATGATGAAAATTCGCTTTACATCCTGCCTCCGGTGGGATTCGAACCCAGTACCTCCCGGTCCAAGTGCCGAAGCTACGCCACTTGTACGGTAAAGCCAATAGTTGCTAGTTATTGAAGCCTCTGCAATTCGGTATGATATCAACGGGCTGAATGTCGAAAGACTGAATGTCGAAGGGCAAAATTAAGAAGAACCGAATGTGCCGAATGTCTCTAACGGCCGCATGTGTCGGAAGGTCAAGTGTGTCATAGGGGATACGTCATTACGTGTATGGAAATATAATTTTTTTAATTTGTTTTAAGGATTATTTCGTATTTTTTTTATCAAATATTAATGAATTTGTTTGATAAAATTTTCCTTCACCAAAATGTATCACTGACTGGATACGTGGAATTTTGACATTCGGCTTCCGCCCCTATAATTAATTATAGCTATTCGAAAACAAATTCGAAATCAAACAAATTTTGCTAGTATATTTTTGGACAAGATATCTTATTTTTATTTTAAAATATTATTAGTTCGGCAGACCCGAATTATTAAAAAATATTTTGTTCAAAATCAAGACTTTAGAACTAGAAGAGAAGAAAACTGGGATTTTGAAAACTGGGATTTCGAAAACCGAGATTTTAAAAACCTGGATTTTGAAAACCGCGATTTTGAAATCGGGATTTTGAAAACCGGGATTTCGTATTACACCCGTTTTCAAATCTTACAATCTAATTAAACACAATTTCTTAAGAGTTAATTTATGTGGGGGGAACACAAGTAATGCCTTTATTCCTAAATATTTACTGTCAGTAAAGACAAAACGAAATAAAAATACAGATTTCCTACTTAATAGAATGAAACAAATAAAAATTCAGTAAAATTTTGCTGACAAAATCGTTTTATATGTAATGGTGTGTCATAATGAAAATGTAAAAGTACTAACCAGAGTATTTTTAATAGCAGCATTCTATACATTTACATAAACAAGCATATGACGAGAAATATCTCTCGCACACTAAGATCGTTTTATGGACAACGATCAACTGGCAAGAGCACGGACAAGAGCCACTCAAACTCGTAATGCTTTAGAAGAAGTTTGAGAACTGCGGATAAGTGTACTGTGAGACGAAGGCTTAAAGAAGTCGTTTCGAGATAATATGTCCCAACCAAAGGTTCTCTACTGCAGAGAAATTACCGAGTAGCAAGGTTGAGTTTTGCTCAAGTACACCAATTTTGGACTTTGAATTAGTGGGGCGATACGTTGTTCATAGACGAGAGTCTTTTCTTAGTTAGCTCGATCGATGGAAGGCAAAGAGTATGGAGACCACCAGGTGAGCTCCATTAACATTACGACAACTGTCTAATAAAGTGGAAGTTCAATTATGGTTAGAACCTATATTTGTTTAGATGACCGTACAGAATTAGTGATCATTGATGGCGGATCCCTTACATCTGATCGATATGTTAGAGATATTCTGCTAGAATATGTGGTACCATTTACCACAAGGTCCCAGATTTGAAGCAGATAGAGCATGTCAGGGGCATGCTAGGAAGACAGGTCCGAATTCGAAATCCGGTAGTTCGAAACACTTCGAAACACGAACATTGAAATGTATAGTCTTGGATGAATGGGAAAATTTATCACAGGTAACACACGTTACTGAGGAAACCGGATGGTTACAAAAATTGGTTGTTATTTTATGCTGGAAAATAAGAGATTACGCTACTCGCCGCAAGTGTCAGCACTATTACTAAAGAGAATTTATTTTGTTATGTAATTACCAGCGGAAATTTTTTATTCATTATGTATCACTTTTTCACTAAATAAAACATCTCAGCGGAATAAAATTTTAAAAGTGATCCTTAAAATGACAAATTGATTGATCTCCGAAGTAAAGGAACACGGTATATGAAATCTTGGTATTTAACAATATTCCATCTTTCCGTCATTTCTTAACGAAATACGATGAAATTTGGATGGTAGTATTGATCATGGATTTTAAAGTAAGTTTTCGACACAATTCTAGGATCTGTTCGTGCTGGACTAAACTAGTAATTTCATAACCAGTCCTTATGAAAAATGGTATCTGTACTTTTTATACGATATAAATTTTGTAAAATTTGCATTGCATACAGGAAGAATTTGGAAAAAATTTATGGATTAGAATTTGCATTATAAATTGTTGGTTCTCTGCGGCCATATAAGTTATTTTCAGTTTTTGGCCAATATCTCAAAAACTTCCACTAGTAACCAATACTTTCTGTTGTTTTCCTAATAGCTGAATTATTAATCAATAAATTTTCCACATAATCTCAGTATAACCTAAGCTATTAGAAAAACAATTAGAGATCAATTCGTTTTACTGTTTTTAGAGAAACTTTAGAATTTATTCTGAAATTAAGATGCCTGGCTAAATTAATGGCTAAATTAATTTAATTTCCAATTGTACCTCTAAAATTTTATTCTAATTTGCAAATTAAATTTAGGCTGTATCAATTGTCGAAGTTTTTATTATTGACGGTTGAGAAGCAACAATTTAGAAAGCAATTTAGAATTAAATATAAGGTACAGTATACGTTTTATATTATACAGTAAGGACTATGAATCACAAATAACCCAATTATTTCATGGTGCGGAAGTTAGCCAAAAAATTCTGCATTATCCACATATTTTGTATCAGGTGGTAGTATAAAATTTTGATGATGTTAGCGGAAACTTTCACGTAATTCTCATTTTAAAAGGTAATATGGACTATGTGATATTGGACCAATTCGTAAATTGCTGGATCCCATGTTTAGGCGTAATTTTACTTTACGTATACATCGAGAAAATCAGGTAAGGAGTATAAATTTTGAAAATTTTTAAATGCAGGATTGTTTGTCAACAGGTTTTAGGAAATATTAATAATAATTGCTTCGTCAACCTTGCAGACACAGATCAAAGAGTTTCTCTCGCTCGTATCGCTTCTTCTGATACTACCACAAATGTTAAAAGAATCGAGCAAACCCCCAATTTTTCACAATTTATACAATTCTTCAAGTGCCAAACTTAGTAAAAAAAATTGAAAAATTTTCAAAATTTTCCTGGAAAAACTGCAAAATTTTTCCGGAAAAATAACTGTACTGTCCGAAAAACTGTTAAGATACAATCCTAATATCAAAATTTTTATAAAAATTACACATTTGTACGTATTTCAAATAAAATAATACGTAATTTTTTTATTTTTTAAGTAAAAAATTTAGCTTCCCCTCTTAAAACCTGTTAACAAACAATCCTGCATTTAAAAATTTTCAAAATTTATACTCCTTATCTGATTTTCTCGATGTATAACGTAAAGTAAACTTTAGCCCATGTTTATAATTTGTCTATAAGCTGTTGGGTCACTAGCACCTAAAAACACCTGCGCCATAAATCGGGGCATATTTTATGTAGAGGGCTGGGATCCAGCTCTTTACGAATTGTTTTTTCGTTTGTGGCTGAAATTTTCGTCTGACTTCAGTAGCATATTATTTCTAATTTTGTTTAAATTTGTCATTTCGTGTAAAGTTTTCGGTAATATATTTTTATGCAATAAGGTTGGTGTGCAGTGTCGCATCCTTGTAAAGTGAAGGCGTATCGCTCAAGGTGAATAAACAGATGATGAGGTGGTGTTATTAGAAATTTTGTATTGCGGCTTTCTACTTCACAACCAAGCCATTTCGCGTGACGGGTCAATAACACTGTCTTACGTACAGAAAAAAAATTGTTTTCTTTGAGTCCTATTTTAAATTCGGAAATGAACTAATATCGTGAACAACACATATATCCCACCAGTAAAGTACGTTAACGTCTATTTCCATTAAAATATTTTTTTTTATCGATCTTAAATTGCACACTGGTTTTCAAAAACTCACTTATTCGATTTTCTAAGTTTTATTATTTCTCTAACATTCCCCATATTAACAATTTTTAAAACACAATTAACATTTCGACACGAAAACACTATTCCCCCCATACTCGTTACACTTTCCATAATTAAACCTTTCAAAACCATTCGAATGTTCGATTCGTACATTACGTTTAGCACACATGAACATAATATTCTACAAAATGACATCAAAATTCCAATTCCTTATACATACGAAAAAAAAAATCGTTTAAATTGAAATGGTACGAAAAAAATTCATTTAAACTGTTTTAAATTCTATAAATTTTAAATTTTTTATCAAATGGCAGCAAAAAAAAATAAATTTGAATTTTGTTAAAAAATTTATATCTCCACTCGTATATCGTATTATCGCAAATGATGAATGAAGCATCGAACCAAAGGATTTTTTTTCGATTTCAAATTCTTATGTATGTATATTGATGATGGTAAATATTGTTATGCTTCATTCGTATAATTGTATCGATTAATCCTATTTGTATATCTGCACATATTTTTAATTCTTTGCTTCTAAATCAAATTATCGATCGGGCCGGATGACATTTCAATTGCGAATTTTAAACTTTTCTCATACATTCTCATTTCTATATAGGCGATACAGACTACAGAGTACAATAATCCCGTTAAAGCAGCTAACTATAAAGAAGTTCTTCTGAGGATATCGCAAGGCGCAACGAAAAACTTGATGTTCGCTACTATGTAGATATCTCGGAATATAATTTCAGTAATATTTGAATTCAATTTTCCGACGAGAAACATCACACAACTTTTCAATTATTCGTATATTACGGTGATCTTAAGTAAAATTAAAAAGCAAAGTCAAAAAATAAATTTTCATGCTGTGTAAGATAGCTGGAAGTTGCTAGCCCAAAGAAGATTACGGTACTCGTTACAAATAAAAGCGAATTTCCGTAAGTAGCCAAAGGAAAATAATTATTTTTTTGTATTTTCTTATCTCATGTTTACTCAACTGTAATGAAGTGAATTTCTGCAACCAGTAATAGTCTCAAAAAATGTGCGGTCTACCCGAAAAACAATGGCTTAGCGATTAGTCTCGTGCTTTTGTCGAACGATCTTCCAATCTTTAGTTGACTTATTCGAGTTCATCAATCCCATGTTCGTTAATACAATACTATCATCCTCAGACCCCTCGAGGGTTAAGTATTGGTGTCGCCTAATAATACTTACAAAATATCGGGGAGTTATTGTCAGTTTTACAAAAAATAGGATTACCCACCTACAATACAGTAATTGTTTCGGTATCCTTAACTGTGTACCTCTAAGAGGTCGAGATGAGGCAACGAACTAGTGATTCCATCTATAAGGTATACATAGTCGACATAGTATGACTATACATAGTCCAGGCACACACGTAGTTAGGGATGGTGTTACAGGCTGGCTACTGCCATCCTGCAGATATCACTAAGCGCACCTCCACGGTGATTTTTGCCGGCTACATTCTCAGAGAGAAGTGCGAAGGGTCGTGGGGATTGAGGCGTGCGTGGCTCCTGGCTTACACCGTGATTACAGAGATTTTTAAAAGAGAAAACCGCAAATAATAATAATAATAACCTTGTTCCGCCGAAACTTGTCGGATGGAACCTAAGGAACGAACAAAAAAAACAAAAAAAAATATAAAAATTATAACGGAGGAGAGGTGCCTTGGTGCGTGCATCCGTCCGAACTCAAACGGTGGTAAACACCGGTTTCGAACCCGGATGCGGGCACCAAGGGACCGCCAACCCTACGCCGACGCAGGATGGGAATTCCCCCTCATCATACCAAACCCGGGAATTTAATAATTCATTTTTTTATTTTAATTATTAAAAAGAAAACTTCCCACGAGAAGAAAAAATATGAGAGAGCGAAAGCAATACGAACCGAGCGCCGACCTACGACCGTTATCCGGCGCTCGATTGCAATTCAAAAATTTAATAAGAAAAAAACAAAAAATAAAATTTAAATATATATAAAAAAATGAAAAAAAAAAAAAATAAAGTGGTACCTTAATCAAGAAAATGCTTCTTTTCCAAAAAAAAAATCAATGTTGCGGCTTAGGTGCCGATGTAGTTGCGAGGCCTCTCCCCGATACCAAGAATGGGGTGCGGCTTTGGTGCCGTTGTGGTTGTGGGGCCTCTCCCTGATATCAAAACAACGAATAGTAGGTTGGCTACCCGTATTGTACTTCGCCTTAACCGTTAACCACGTTGGGCGTAGGCTCGCCTTAACCGTAAATGAAAATGTCGTTAGGCGTCCTTTCGCACACACCGAAGACAATATTCGTTGGGCACGGGCTCGCCAAAACCTGTAAAGGTGTTCCGTTGGGCGACTTTTTTGCCAAAGGAACCAATTAAGAGGCCTCACCTGCACACCTTTAAATAAAGTTTGTCCTTGTGCTCCTTAACAAGCCGGCGCCTCTTGTTAGTCACTCGTAATTTAGAGCTTTAGCTCTATCCCTGAACTTTTGTTTTAGTTTTATTCACAACAAGGTTTATATTTGCAATCGGAATATTATATCCGATATTTTATATATCGTACGCACAATCAAAGCAACTTGCCATTGCACATAAAAAGAAGGCAGGAAAATTATTAAAAAGCAATCCAAAAAAACTTAAAGATTTATTACAGATTGTTTCCTTTTTCTTTTTCTTTTTTTTTAAAATTATTTATTAATTATTTTATTATTTATTACAGTTATTATTATATCCAAATTCAAAAAAAATTAAACTTGCTTTTTAACAAAGCAAAACGAGACTTTTATTTTTGTTTTTCTCAACCAAATTACACACAATACTGATTTAAAAAAAAAAATTCTCGCACCGAATATCGACGCGCAAAACATTCCAGAAGAATTGTCTTTCTTCTCTGTTTTTCGTTTACATCAATTCGCATTGATGTAAACGAGAGGCATATAAGAAAAACATTCTTATGGAATGTTTTGCTTTGCACACGCTCGATGCGCATTGGTCTCGCTCTATTTGTCATTCTTCTTACCCTCGCGCCATCCCACGATGAGAAACAAAACAAAACGTCGCGAGTGCAAAGACACAAACCGAGGGGAATATAAAATACAAATATTGAGCAATCAACTGAAAGTAAGGACACCAACCGGGTTAATATAAAAATACCAAAATTGTGGTTACGACCGCACAGCCGTAACAACGGGATAAAATGGCCTCCGAGCCAGGGTCTCCATTTCCACATAAAGCGCAAACCCGAGTATGCACTGAAAGCGATGAGAAGCAGCTCTTACCAAAATTACAAATGGATGCCAAATTGTTAACTTTACATTAAATTTATTTTAAATTACATTTAAGTTTTACTTCTTCACTGGTTGACAAAATTGGATTAAATGACGAGAAAATCGCCATATTTCTAAAATCTATAACGCTCAATTACCATGTTTCCATGTACCGAGTTAAAACGGGTTTATGTTTCGTTGAGTTGAAAATTTGTCGAAAATGAAACCGAGTTAAGTTGACAACCATGTTAATATTTATTTCGATAGTTTACTTATTTTTAAGTTTTACTTTCAAATATTTTTATTCAAAATCTGTATTTTAACAGTTTACAATGTTCGTCATTTTAAAATACACGTAAAAAACATTGATATATAGAACCTAGCCTAACCGTACTAGTTTCGTTGACTTAAAACAGATTTAACGAAACTCAACATAAATCAGCACGTAAACCTAGGTTAACCTGGGTTAACTCTGTCATGGAAACATGGTAAATGCTGCTCGCAGTGCCTTTAAATTTACAAAATAAGGTTGGTATGCCATCTGTCGAATAATAGTGACAACATTGATGTTCACAAATTTATCCAATTTAATGTGGAATGTGTGAATTTATGTGCAATTACAATGTTTAAAGTGAAACCAGTCAGAAATAAAAATTTAACTTAATAAAAAAATAAGAATGCACGTTTCAGTATTGTTAGTGTTATTACCCAGTAAAATTTACTTTTTACTTGAGAAACCCAACGAAACTTTCGTTAAATTGAGCTATCACTTAAAAAACATAGTCTGAAAATCTAACTTTTTATTAAATATAAAGGTTATAACCTAACCTAAAAATTAGATTGAATTGTGCACGTTGTTTAAAAAAGATAAAATTAAATATTAGTCGTTCGCAAAATACATAAAAAATTATTCATGTTTTATTCATAAAAATTGTAAATTAACATCGCGTTGATTTTGTAATTACTTAAGAATTATAAGTTGTGCATGGCTGGAATGTCAAAAAAATTAAAGACAATTGGTATCGTTAAAATTTTTTATTTTTTTTTTAGTTTTTATTCTTGACCGGTTGGCCTTTCAGTTGAATATAGCTATAAACAATGATTGATTATTAAATGCTCCTCACTTGAAAAAGTAGATATCTGTCCATATCGATCACAAGTTTGGTGTCGAGCTGGTTTTACAGTACAAAGAAAGTTCCCAAGTATCGCTACTTCCAACTTGTTTCGATTTATTTTGTGGGACAATTGAACTAAGTTCCACGGTTAAGTTACATTTTTTTTACAAGTTTTACTATTAATTATGGAACAAAAACCCATAACTCAAAGAACTGGATATTTTTGTTAGTATGTGTGCATGCTACCCAAAATAAAAATTAGGGTGAAACATCATTTTAAAAATATAAGGTTATGTTATTTAGGTTAAATTCCCAGATTGGCGTCAAATTTATATAACAAAATTAGTTTTGGTTGTTTTATATATTGGGTATAATCATTATTAACGTGTTTTTTTTTTATAAAATTTAATAAAAATTATATGTTTTAAATAATATATTATAAATTTTTAAAATAAATAATAAAAACATTTTTCGTGGAACTATGTGAAATAGTACTACTTCCTTGCGATTGACTATGCAAACAAGGGAATATTTCTGGTGGCCCATGCGAATGGCCATTGATGTCCTAACTGTACGTATCAGATATTGTTGGGTTGCCTAAGTTAGAATGGATATGCGCTGTCACAGTGATTTGACCGTAAGTTCCTAAAAAATTTTTAAATTTGATGAAACTGTAGTCACGTCGTTTTCGGAGTGAATGAATTGTTATTTGTGTTATAACTATGGATTCGATCTCTGATCTACTTCCAATAAATGGTCCTTCTAAAAGCGTTTGTGCAGAGTTTTTTTATTTTATTTAATCTTTTTCAATCTGTTCTGGGGCCGAAACTCTTGCGCAGTTCGATTTTTCCGTCCTTACCTTACGCAGTCGCCTGCCAAATCGAGGACGTTCGGCTATAGGCCCGATTTTCATTACCATATGTACATTGCATAGCACCATGCCAGCCTATACTGACATGGAAGATGGGTCGGCACATGAGTTCTGCACTCTGATGAGTTTGTGCAGAGTTAAGCGCATTACTATTAGCTTTATCAAAATGTTGTTGAAGTTTCAGTTGCAATTCCGATTTTATTCTGCTATGTCTAGTAGTACGGGGAATTGACATTTTTTGTCTACAAATATTAATACATACGCTTGTTATTTTTTGAGTAGTGGATGAATAAAATATAAATTTACTAACTACACATAAAAATATGTCAATTTTTATTGATAAGTAGAATGCATGATTTAAACTGTCATAAAACATATTAGTTTTACAAAAAATACCTTTTATTACTATAGTTATCATTATAATTATTTATTATTAACTATTATCACAGCACATATACAAAATTTTTAAGTTCACTTTCACACTATATGATTTTATCTTTACGTCAGAGAATATAATTCGTATATACGAATAGAAACAATATGGCGATACCAAATGCGAGTTCCATGTCTTCCATGAAATATCTGAAAAACGTAATGAAAGTTGAAACCCGTCAGGAAATTGATTACGACGTGCATCCGTGATATATTGCTGTGTGTCATAAATTAGTAGCATTCGAAACATGGACGCCACACAATATGCCTAGAATGAGACGATGTTAAAGGTCATCTAGCCGATCGAAAAAAGATAGTTTTTTGAGAGTCGCTATCAAATTGCACACCAAAAAGCAAGTAGAGCTACTTACACTCGGACACTATGTAGTCGCAAGAAAACCGCGGCCGAATGCACTCAGAACATGTGTTAAAAACATAACAAATCTTCGGCGGGAACTGTCAAGCGTTGTCACTGTAAAACTAGTAGCTGACAAGAATTCTATATTTGCCTGCAGTATCAAAATAAGGAGTAAGTTGCGGGAAATAATAAACCCAGAAGAAAACAAGATTGTAGTTAAAAAGGGCAGCGGCATATATGAAAAAGGATTGCTGGGGCTCTATTCTTGAACTAGTACGAGCATTTTCGGTACCTAAAATTTTCATAACACTATTTTCGTAATCGTAATGGAGAAATTATAAATTGATATTCTTGAAACCATTAAGGTTGATGCACGACTGTGAGATTTTACCCTCATTCACAGTCTGAAGTTATTAACTAATAGTTTTTGCTCAATAAAATTTGTCTACATTATTTGATGTTTCCTTCATTCAAATGAAATGGATGTCATTGTGTTTTTGTTACCATCGAACGATTTTTTGCGTATTGTGTCCGACGACGATTGAGTTCGCTATACTGCAACTGCATCTCTTTCCTCCTTCCCTCGATAACCCTGAAATCTATTGGAATGTTAATTTTAAACACTTCCATAAAGAGTTTCGGGATTCTATTATGATAACAGAGATCGAGCGAACAATCGATTTGTTTCAAATACATTTTGACAAACGATGAACAACAGAGCCTTGGCAAATCATTGCTATTAATACATCGAGAATTCTAGATAATTTTAATTGGATTTTAACGTCCTAGCAATCAAATTCAATTCCGTACGTATAGAGATTAATGTGTGATAAAAATTGTTAACATGATTAGAGAACCTGCATCAGTACATCTCGATTATTATGAACGATCCATTGAATTTTTTAATAAAGACGGATAGTGGGGGCAGTCAATATGTCGTCCACATGAAAAATGGATTTAAACAATTAATATGGGCCTGTATTGAGAATGGAATTCATGAAAAGTTTGGCACACTCATATCTTTCGAGAATTAAACAACAGAAATATGAAGAGGCAAATCTATTAAAACGTACCGATTGTTGAGGGAAACCTTTCTGAAGATACAACTATGAGTATAAATCGCAAATAGTAAAAACGAAGACGCCGCCCGAACGGGATATTCTGAAAAAAATTCGACTGTGCGTTAAAAATTTGTACAGTACAATCATAAATAAGATTTATAAAGCAAATTATTTTAATTCTCGTCAATTTATAAAAATTTGGGAACACAAGCCAAACAAAAAATTTAATGACAAATACTTGTTATAAGTGCGTGTTTCAGTTGGTTTAAATGCCGCATAAAAAGTTAAAAAGTTAAAAAAAAATTCATGGTAAATTTTTTTTAACTTTTTAACTTTTTATCTGTTTCAATTGGTTTAAATTTTGACATTAATATTGTTGCTTATTTTATGTGTTATTATGCACGTATATAGCAAATTTAAATATGAAAATATGTAAAATAATTACTATTTAAATGTATATTAGTTAATTATGGTCAGTTTACATCTAAATCACTACGATTTTTCTCAAAATTTGTACATGCCAAATTTCTGTTTACAAACAAATATTTTTGTCAGCCAAATGTTTTCCACATAAAAATTTTATCGGCTCTTGAAGCAGATAAAAAGTTTGACATTTTTATTCACCACAATTTTTAACTTTTAAACTTTTTATGCGGCATTTAAACCAATTGAAACACGCACTAAAATAGCAAAACGCTTGCTCATTTTATTTTAAGACAAAGTTTTTTATATCTGTAGGTTGGTCGTCTGCGGACCAAGTAGCACAAAGGTAAAAATGGGTGACGGTCTCTTTATCGTAAACAATTTATCGTGTTTCAATTTAACGTGAACATTTAATCGTAGAACCGTTTATCGTGGACACAATTTACCGTGGACACAAATTATCGTGGGACAATTTATCGTAGAACAGTTTTTCGTGGACAATTTATCGTAGAAAGGTTTTATGCGTGGTATCAAAAAATTAGTGGGATTCTTTAATGATTTTTGGAAGAAGTTCTGGAATATTGCCATGTGGGACGGAACTCGGTAGTTTTTTAACCGATTATGATGGGATTGGGTATGTTGGATGGAAATGGGATTATTGAATGATTTTGGGAAGAAGTTCTGGAATATGGCCATGTGGGACGGAACTCGGTAGTTTCTTAACCGATTATGATGGGATTTGGTATGTTGGATGGAAATGAGATTATTGGACGATTTTTGGAAGAAGTTCTGGAATATGGCCATGTGGGACGGAACTCGGTAGTTTCTTAACCGATTATGATGGGATTGGGTATGTTAGATGGAAAATGTATAAGAAGTTGGCCCGAAATTTCCATCCCGAAAAGGTTTTTTTTCAGAAAGTGTGTGTCTTTGCTAAATCATATAAAAATAATTCCATCCCGAATTTTTTTTGTTAAATTAAAGAAAAAAATAAACAGCCCGGAAAAAAACACGAACAATCTATTAAAAAATTAAATAAATTTTAATGTGTATGGTAATGAACATATTTTCAACTGAAGAATGTATAGAAAGTGGTTTTCGGGATAATCAATAATCACCATCAATCCTCCATATTTTCGAACGGGCGCCTGAGTATAAGTTCTATGCACATTGGCACACCTAACTCCATATGCCGAAGCAGGGGGTCATCTCTGGGTTCGCCACAAGGAAATTTGGTAATGAACATATTTTCAACTGAAGAATGTATAGAAGTGGTTTTCGGGATAATCGATAATCACCATCAATCCTCGATATTTTTGAACGGGCGCCTGAATATAAGTTCTATGCACATTGGCACACCTAACTCAATATGCCGAGGCAGCGGGTCATCTCTGTGTTCGCCTCAAGGAAATTTGGTAGTGAACATATTTTCAACTGAAGAATGTATAGAAAGTGGTTTCCGGGATAATCAATAATCAGTATCAATCCTCGATATTTTCGAACGGGCGCCTGAATATAAGTTCTATGCACATTGGCACACCTAACTCCATATGCCGAGGCAGGGGGTCATCTCTGAGTTCGCCACAAGGAAATTTGGTAATGAACATATTTTCACCTGAAGAATGTAAAGAAAATGGTTTTCGGGATAATCGATAATCACCATCAATCCTCGATATTTTCTAACGTGGGCCTGAATATAAGTTCTATACACATTGGCCCACCTATCTCCATTTGTCAAGGTAAGAGGTCATCTCTGTGTTCGCCATACGGAAATTTGGTACTGAACATATTTTCTTTCAGTTAATATAGAAAGTGATTGATGAAAAGTGATTTTATAGATGTTCATTAAAATTTATTTAATTTTTTAATAGATTGTTCATGTTTTTTACCGCTAACAGTAATATAATTTTATAATTTTTTCGGGCTATTTAGTTTTTTCTTTAATTTAACAAAAAAAATTTCGGGATGGAATTATTTTTATATGATTTAGCAAAGACACACACTTTCTAAAAAAATCCTTTTCGGGATGGAAATTTCGGGCCAACTTCTTATACATAGATGGAAATGGGATTATTGGACGATTTTTGGAAGAAGTTCTGGAATATGGCCATGTGGGACGGAACTCGGTAGTTTCTTAACCGATTATGATGGGATTGGGTATGTTAGATGGAAATGGGATTAATAAATGATTTTTGGAAAAAGTTCTGGAAAATGGCCATGTGGGACGGAACTCGGTAGTTTCTTAACCGATTATGATGGGATTGGGTATGTTAGATGGAAATGGGATTATTGAATGATTTTTGGAAGAAGTTCTGGAATATTGCCATGTGGGACGGAACTCGGTAGTTTCTTAACCGATTATGATGGGATTGGGTATGTTGGATGGAAATGGGATTATTGAATTATTTTTGGAAGAAGTTCTGGAATATGGCCATGTGGGACGGAACTCGGTACTTTCTTAACCGATTAAAGATCCCGGCTCCTACGCCCCCCGAAATTAAAATCTAAAAAGCCCCGCAGGGCTACGGGGAGGAGCGTATGTGTCATTAATAGATTCTATATAATCTGCTCCTGTGGCGCTACCGTCGCTCAGACTGTCAAAAACATTTGACTGCGATACTAAATCTGTTCCAAACTGTTATACGATAAATTGTCCACGATAAACTGTTCTACGATAAATTGTTCCACGATAAATTGATTCCACGATAAATTGTTTCCACGATAAATTGTTCTACGATAAATTGTTCTACGATAAATTACTCACGATAAATTGTTCACGATAAACTGACAGTAAATCGATAAAAATATTTTAGCTCGCAGGGGAATTTTTATATAAGAAAAATGATGGAGAACTATTTTCAAGCGTTTTTGTTTGTTTAGCATGCGGATCAAAAATTATCAATTTTCGCTCGCACTCTTGAGTCGTGCAGTCAGCTTTACGAAAATAAGAAAGAGGGGAGTAAAAAATAATGACATTTCGTAATGAGGTGATTAAAAATGTTATTCCAATTGAAAACTTTTAGAAGCGAAACGGACGTTTTTTAAATTATTGTTGTGTATTTTTGTGCTTAATATTATATATTTTATTATTAAATTTTAAATATATTAATTTTAAAAAATCGATTAAAATTTCTTGTTGGCAGAACGTGATGTGGCATCCACCTCGTCTTCCACTATCTATAGTAAAAAAAATCTAAAATAACGTAAACATTTTATTGATTACAACACGGTATATTATCAAAATTTTATTAATACTTGTTAAATATTATAATCTTTGTAGTTAAATCAGCTGTGCTTAAATAAAAATTATGCATTCCCAGATATAAACTAGTAGTAGTAAACAAAAGATAAAAGTGGTTAAACCTAAAAAAAACTCATCTCAAATTATCAATAGTAGATATTCCCAAATTTTTAAGAATAGAGGCGGGTATAAACAAAAATGTCTTTTGTTTTAGGAAATAAAATGTAACGGAAAAAATAAAATGTTTTTACTACCTAGGTAACAAAATGTCCATTACATCTCTAAATAAATAATTTAGGACATCAAGCTGTGTGAAATCATTGCGTTTTAACTACGAACATTAAAAAAATCTAAATAATTTAATTACGAAAATGAAAGAAGGAACGAAAAAACCATTACGAAAACTTAAGTAACGTTCCGTTGCGAAAATTTTCGGAATCCAATTTCAAGAATACCATTTTAAGATTTTCGTTATACTTTGACACTAACTCGGTACCAAAAATTTTCGTAATAGTTCAAGAATAGTGCCCCTGGTCGAAAGAACGAAGTCGGAAGACTTGGTATTCTTCCTAAATAACAAGGACTTGTCGAAAGTTGGTTTCTTAGCATGCTACCAGCAAAGAAGTTGGATCGCCTCATCATCCACGACGTAGATATAGATGTTTTAATCGACGAATTGTTTAAGGCTTCGATTGCCAATCAGAAGAGTGCAACAATAAAACATGAGAATTTGAATTGATTCGCTTGCAATATCTTCATGAAGAGTACAAGATTTTATTAGGGTCACAAGGTGCCCCAAACGTTATGCGTCAATGGGCCCAACATTAAAAAATTTTGCAAAGAGAAAGATGTAATATATGCACACTGCCGTAATTCTTAAAAAAGCTAAAAAGTCCTTTATCATACATCACGGAGTAAAGTGTGTACCGCATAAAAAATGGTATTGAACCTAATGATGAGAAAGGCAGTTTATGCCAACTAACTCATCAAGCATCTGAAATTTGAGAACTATACAACTGAATATGGAAAATACGAATACATGCTAAAATGGTTTAGACACAAGATCAAGCAATATTCAGAACACCATGAACACCATCGACCATACCTTTTATCGGGTATGGTTCTTACATACAGAGAAAGTCAACTTTGAATGCAAGAACCATACGCGATAAAATTTAGAATCGATGGAATGGTCACGTCGGCACATATTATCTATCACCGGAGACGATCATATTACACAAGTAGCAATTGGTATCCTCAATGGTGATTTGGAGGTCTCCATTGAGGCTCAAAATATCACAGTACTGCGACTCGCGTTGAAGTTACATTAAAAATAGGTCAATTATCTAGTAAGCATCTACTTCCAATATTCAGACGATCCAATGGTAAACTCGGAGGTTTTAATTCATTTCAAATATTTTAACGTTTGTCGGAGGACGTTTATCCTACAGTAGTTTAAAGTAGCTAGGAGAACAAAAGCCTGGGTTACACCACAAACTTTTAGTAATGCAAGTAGTATTTGCAAATTGTTATTAAATTTATATTTAATTTTATTAAAGAGATAGACCAGTTGGCAATCGTTCCAAATATCAATGATTTTGAAGATTTCATCACAAAACCATTTATAAGTTTCTTCATTAGCATATTGTCATTAACAATATCATGCAACAACGCACCATTAATTTTTTGATACTGAATAATCCTAACGTTTTTACAAATCCAGTGATCGAAATCGATTGGCCATCTGTCATTGAGGATTGTTTATTATATTGGTTTTCATTTGGTCACTCCTAAGTAACGCATTTTTTGTGAAAAATAGTTAAAAACGCATCATTTCTGCATCATTCGAACAACATATTGGGACCCCAGATTGAGATTTCCAGCTGAAAAATGTCGATAATGCAGATACAAATTTTATATTAAAAATATTTTATTTTTTTGTTCAAGAAATCAACAAAAAATAATCAAAAGAGAATTTTTCAATCGAAACAATTAAAACTAAAATATGAAACCAAATTTTTCAAAGTGCTTTATTGAATGATTGGACAGGTAAGATGTGAAATGCATCTATAGTGACATGTTTGGAGAAAGTTTAAATGGGTAGCCTTATTAATAATTATGATTTAAAAAAAAAGAAGTCTAGTCAATACTCATGTGAGGAGTCCGAGAAAACTCGTTTCAATAAACAAAAAATTTCAAAATGTCTCAAAATGTATCGTTAAAAGTGGTATAGCTGGAAATGGATTCAAATGAAAAGTACTAAAAAGTCCTAGTGGCTGCTACTAATGTACAAAATTGTAGGTCAATTTACATGTGAAGGATCCTTTAAAACTCGATTGAATATATCACACACACAAAATATGCAATTGTTAACAATTGGCCGTGTAAAGCGTCTTGGTTACTTCTGGAAAAATTTTAGATCAATTTTCTTGTAAGGTTCTGTTCTGGAACCGCACACACAAAATTTGAAAATGTCTAAAAATCAATTATTTGAAGTGTAATGGCTGGAAATGGATTCAAATGAAAGGCCCTAGTGATGGTTACTCCTCAATTTTCGTCCGTTTGAATATAACACACACAAACAAAATTGGAACATTTCTAGCAATTGACCGTTTTAAGTTTCAAGGCTGGATATAAATTCAAATGGTAGGTCTTAGTGGTGGTTACCACTGGAAAAAATTTCAGGATAATTTTCATATTCAGAGTCCTGGAAAACTTTGGTTGAATATATCGCACGCACAAAATTTGGAATATTTTAACAATTTTGAATATTAAGAAGTTTTTTAAAGTTGTCCGTGATATTAATTTATTTAAAATTTTTTTTCGGCTTATATCGGACCCTATTAAAGTGTGCCGACTCCAGCCGAAAAAATGACGATAATGCAAATTCAAACTAATTAAACGAAAATGACAACAGATTTTTTTCGGTAACATCCCAGTCGAAAAATGTCCACAATGCAGATACAAATTTTATGCCGGTAAGTAATTATTTATATTAGAAATTTTAATTTTGTTCTTAATAAAAACCAACTAAAAAATTTAAAATAAGAAATTTTCATTGGAAACAATTAAAACTAATATGTATACCAAACCAAATTTCTCTAACTGCTGTATTCGATGTTTGGGGAGGTAAGACGTGAAATGCATCTATAGTTACATGTTTTGAAAATATTTTAAATGAAGTGCCATCTAATAATTACACTGTGAAACATTTTTTTTGACAAGCTGTGCACCTAGGGGTAAACCGAGATCAATGGTGCTAGTCCCATTCAAAAGTTAGTCCCAATTTTTGAGATATCGCTTTCGACATGTTTTGGTTTTGAGTCAAAAATTTTTTGTCAAAACATACACTCATATTCACGTTGATAGATCTTGAACCATTAGGATTTTTGTTATGCTTTCTTCAACACAGTTGTTGCGCAAGCAAAGACAAACAACTTTGCCGAACAAATCAAGACCGCAAAACCGCGTCCACCATATATGTGTATTTTATTTAGGCCAGTTAGGTTAGGTTAGGTTGGAGTGGCTGCTTCCGCAAATTTTAGATCAGTAGTGGCCCGTTGTGATACCACAGGATCCTATTTCCCCTTTACCCCTGTTCAAACCCATTCGGAACGTGTGTAGCGCAAAATATCTCGCACTCCACTTGATTAGCAACTTTGCTGAAGAAAGCAAACCGAAACTCTTAATGGTTCAAGAGCCCTTTGTTCCTTTTGTTTCTGTGATTTTTTTCTCTTTTTAGTTGGGATTCACACCGACACCGGAATTTTTGTGACACCCTAATATGCAATGCCGACGGAATTCCATTTACATTCGCGTTCTAAAACCACACTGCTTCTATGGAAAGAACCATGTGTATCACGCGGAAATTCGTTCTCCCAGCCAAAGAAAAGTGTCACAAAAATTCCGGTGTCGGTGTGAATCCCAACTAAAAAGAGAAAAAAAATCACAGAAACAAAATGCACGTGTTTGTATATATTTTCCAATTGGAATAAATAATAATTCTTATCCGAAAGAAAACAAAATTTTCCATTTATAATAAAATAAATATTAATATTTTATTCACATTATTTTATTTGTGTACAAAAAAACATAGAAAATTTATTTACATATTTAAATTTCATAAATTGAGTTTTGTATTGCATCCGCCACGTTGTAACCCATCCGCCACGTTGTATTGCATCCGCCACGTTGTATTGCATCCGCCAGCATATTGAGATGCAGATCTCTATTACCTTTTTAGTCCAAATTTGCACATCGCGATCACTAAATAAGTTAATAATTATTATTATATATTTAAATTTAAAATTATTTACTTTAACAAATCGAAAAACATTATAATGAAACGCAACACTTTAAAGTAAAAAAACTAATTATGTAGTGCAACCGTGCACGTCGACTTGTCAGACGAAACTGAAAATAAAAGATACAATCGAAACTTATAAAACGAAAATAATATTACCGCGAAATAGAAAGAGAAAAACAATTATTTTTCTCCAAAATAAATATTTTTGTGTCTTTGATATTTTGTAGTACGGAGTTTTGTACGACATTTGAGCAGTTTTTTCCACACATCAACGTAAAACTGAGTGTATATTTTGACAAATTTTTGACTCAGAGCCAAAACATGTCGAGAGCGATTTCTCAAAAATGGGGACTAACTTTGAAATGGGCCTAGCACCATTGAATGCAGCGTACTCGAATTAGGTTACTCCCTGGGTGCCCAGCTTGTCACATTTTTCAACTAGCACAGTGTTATCATTTAAAGATCAATTTACATGTGGAGAGTCCGGGAAAACTCGATTGAATATATCGCACACACAAAATTAATATTTTTTTTTAAATTGACCGTTTAAAGTGTCATGGCTGGAAATAGATTTAAATGAAAGGTGTACAAAAAATTATTTTATGACATGAAATTTGTATCTGCATTATCGGCATTTTTCGGCTGGGTATTTATGTGCATTTTTTTAACCATTTTATATGTTTTATTCAACCGAATTTTTACGGACTCTCCACAAGAAAATTATCCTGAAGTTTTTAAGACCTTTCATTTGGATCTATTTCCAGCCATGATACTTTAAACGGTCAAATTTTAGAAATTTTCAAATTTTGTGTGTGCGATATATTCAATTGATATTGAGTTTTTCTGGACTTTCAACACGGAAATTGACCTGAAATTTTTTCCAGGTGTGAGCATCAATAAAACCTTTCATTTGAATCTATTTCCAGCCTTCCAGCCAAAAATTTTCAAATTTTGTGAGTGTGATATATTTATACAAATTATCGGACTCTTCACATAGAAATTGACATGGAATTTTTCACATAGAAATTGACGTGGAATTTTTCATGTTTTTTGATTTTATTATAGTTTTAATGCATTTAATAAAACAGTTTAATTTTGAATAATATTCGTTGATGAACCGAAATAAACATTTTTGATTTAAAAAGAAATTACAGTTAACACCAAAATTATTTAGCTGCTTCATCGAGATTTTTCGGCTGGCTATTTATACGAATCTGCCTTATCGTCCTTTACAGGCGACTAATATGTTTTAATCTGCACTGTCGACATTTTCGGCTAACACATTTCAGTTATTATGACCAGATCTGCATTATCGACTTTTTTTGCTAACTTTAACAGTATGCTTTTCGGACAAAATATTATTTTTAATGACATTTATACAATTTTTCCGACTTTTCTAGTCATAGAAACTAAAGAGGCTATTTACTCACAATATAACATATTTACCACAAAAAAGTAGAATAATTCAATTCCGCCATTTCAAAGAAGACCCTTACAAAAATGCCATACACAAACCCTTACAAAAATGAATACTTCCTTAGGTCTAAATTTTAATATTTTGACCGAAAAGCCGAAAAAATCTTAAATAAATTTTGAATATTGTTTATTGATGGAACAAAATAAACATTTGTGATTTAAAAAAATAATACTTTTTAACCTCATAATTGTTTATCTGCCTTATCAACAATTGTGGCTGGTTTTTACTGCGAATCTGATTTTCCGACATTTATGGGGTTTCTTGGTGATTATTTTGAATCTACGCTATCGAGATTTTTAGTCTCCGAAATTTTAGTTGCTTTGGCCGAATCTGCATTATCATTATTATTCGGCTAGAGCGTTTCGGCTAATTTTAATAAATGTTTAGGTCTGGAAAGTTGACCAATACTAATATTTTTTTTTTCAAATCAAACGATCGACATCGTTTGGTCATATGTCCTGTATGAGTTATTCTCAATGGTAAATGACCTTAGTAACTATTGAATGCACTACCTTTGGTTTCTTAAGCGAAAAGTTAAACTTACCGGACTTTTGGTAAAACTATCTTGTATATTAATAAAAACATTAGTCGTGCATAATTTTGAGAAAACCACAAGATTATCCCTAGCTGGTTGAAATTTATTTATTTAAGCTTATTTAAGATTTTTAATTCTTTGTAACTCTTGATTTTTGAAATTGCTAAATTTTTCAACTTCATTGCAAAAATTGTAAAGCTCCCATTGAAAAGATCACTTCTGGTACACGAAAAAGTTTAAGTATGAATTTAGACTGTAGAGATGTTAAATTTTTCGTGGAATACATTTTTTATATCAAAATTCGTCACTTCCGGTTGGCCGATTTCGGACAAACATCACTGGTATGTTCCAATTTATATGAAAAACTTTAGTATGTGAAACTTCCGGTCAGTTAATCAGCCTAGGCTGTAGAGAAGATACTGACATCTTATTGACTTCGGCAATATAGCAAATGCTATACTTAATTGTATGTCCGGGGCAGAGGAACATCATCACCATCGACTTCAAGCAACTGTTGCTTGGGTTAGCACAACTATCGCCAATCTCATGTGAACAGCATTAAAGAAAACCTGTAAACTGGAAGGTAATCCCCCCTTATTTTCTTAAAAAAAAATTAATTCCCATCAAAATCCTATTTAATTGAATAAATACACAAACATTTTATAACTATAATTTAATGGACATCAGTAATGCTCAATTAAAAGCATGGAAAAAATAAAATCTGCAAATCCATAAATAACTTGTGTTTTCCATAAATATTTTATACAAACGTTATTATCACATGTGTAACTTAACATTTCGATATATAAAATAAAACAAATCAAAATTATGTTGTAAAACTCATAAATGGAATGATTCGAATATACAGTAATAGACATAAAAAACATACAAGCCCAAAATAGCCGTAACCCTTTTACGTTTCTCCTCTCCTCTGATGATATAAGACCAAACAAAAAAAAAAATTGTTGGTAAAAAATACAAAGTTGTCCAACGAGTCAACTGAGATTACACACATATTCCATAATATTTGTTTTTGATCGTTCTGCAGTATAGGTACGTACATACAATGGGATGAAAACGCCAATACAGTAGATTTTATATTCCGAAATTTCCATCACAAAATACACCGTACCGACAACAAACCAAATCATATAACTCACCCCAATATCTCATCACTAAATTATAACGATAAAAAAATAGTAGAAGGCGACTCATTTTTGTGATAACATAAAAATCTATGAGACATGTTGTATATATGTGTGTGCGTGTACATATGTGGTAGTAAGGGTTTTGTTATACATCAATATTCTGAAATCAATTCAATTTCACCGAAGGAGGAAAACAAACAACATGGAACACCCCATAAAGTATCGAAACTGTTATACACACACTGTGTCGATGTGTTTTTGTTTCGAGCACGAATAACAGGAAAATTGTTTCTTTAAGGTATTATTTTAGTGGAGCGGAGATGCGAAGCTGATCATGTCGAGACCATAAATCATTTTGAAAATGTATTCCGAATGTGTGGTCTACGGAGTAATATCATTTCACTATAATAGGCATTAATAATAAATTAGCTTAGAAAGTGTAACGGTAATAAAGAGCGCTCGCACTCTAGGTTCTATAATTTAGTTTGCACAAGTCTTAAAATTCATAAGATAAAATAAACTTTTGTTTTACAGAATAATGTTTTCAAGAATAGATGAAATCAACTTTGTCTAATTCTAACATTTCATCATATTTCATATTTTTATGAATTCAGAATTCTTGTATACCAACCAACCAACCAACCAACTTTCGTTAAAGTTTATTTTTTTTAGTACTTAATATCATAAATTTATTGTTATTTTATCGTTATTTATCTTAGATATAATTCTTAAAAGTATAACAGTAACGAAAACCAAGATAAAAAAGTTATTTCTATAAGATGTGTATAAGAAGTTGATTCCTTTCGTTGGCATTTCCTTTCTCATTCTTCTGATAATTTTATTATTTATTTACTTTAAGTTTGTTAAGAAAATACAAAGTGAAAATTTTACATTTTTCACATGAATAAGTTTTACAAAAATATTTTTCCTGTACTCATCTTCATATCTAAATACTTCGTATCACGCTACCTTCTACCGATTGCTAAATTTCTATGATCTTTTTATTTTATTGATTGAAGCTTCACCTACAAATTTATGATTTGCTTACTTTGTGTTTCAGCTATATAAAGACACACAGATGCATACACCTACGCTACCTGTTTATCTTTATTTTCCAATATACTGTGCTTGATGTATGTTTACAAATTAAAGTCGAAAAGTTTTTGAGCGCACTACATATAGATAGTACGAGTATGTAGCTATTAGCTAAGGAAAATAGAATGTAACCAACAACGTTTGGGAAAAATGCGAAAAGAAGTTTCGTTCTCTTGTGGAAATTAACGTCTTTGAATTTTATGTGCTTTCATTTAAACTTTGAACTCTTAATTTGAATATTATACAAAGATTATGCGAGTTTAGGATGTGCAATTTAAATACTAGGAGGGGATTGAAAAATGTAAAATGATCGCATAGTCTTAATCTAATAAGCGAGTATAATAAAACTCGTAGGGACAATTCATCGAAAACCAAATCACCGAAATAGCAGCTAAATGAAAAAGGCGGCAAAACCTCTATATTATCTGATGATGGCATTGCCATCTACTCTATGGCATTGACACTAAAGTTTTACTATTGTATACGTAAACGTTGAGAAAGTTATGGAGGTAGATCAGTGTGCACCTTGTTCGTGTGCGCGACGAGTAAAGGTAAAGAAAAATATTTTTGTAGTTTTTCGTTTCGCGTGTGGATTGAGGCGCGGTAAAAAATAGTGGGCCAAATGGCACAGTGGTTAAAGTTTTTGCGTTTGGATCGGGATGTACCGGGTTCGAATCCCGATACGGGCAGAATGCAAAAGCAATTTTCATCATCTGATTACGATCGGTGATGGAAATGAACACCACTATGACCCCTTGTCTGAGTGCACAACTCATGGGCCGACCCATCTTCCATGCCAGTACTATAGGGTGACATGGAGCTATGCAATGTGCAGATGGTTTTACGTAAATCGGGCCTATAGCTGTACGTCCTCGATTTGGTAAGCACTGCGTAAGGTAGGACGTCAAAAATGAACTGCGAAAGAGTTGGGGGTGCTTAGGCCCCAGAACAGATTGCATAGAATAAAACATGAAAAAAAGAAATAATGGGCAAGTGACGCGCACGAAAATACGGGGAAAAAATACTTTTCTAGATTTTTTTTATTTTTGGTGCGAGAGTTTTAGTACGACTGTAAAGTTTCTGACAAAATTGAAAAATAACAAAACTTGGCGGAACATTTGTCGAAATAACAAAAATGCACATGTATTAGTAAAACACCAGGCAAAAGCAAAGTCAGGCTTATAAAAACTTTTGTTATGAACAGTTAATAACGCAATTACTAAACTAGCGACTTCGGAAACAAATGACAAAAAAAAAATATAGATTATGTACTATGAAATTCGTAGTGTTGTACTAACATTTCATTATAAATTGTAAAAATATTGAATTACGGAACTAAAATATGGAATTTTTAAAACAAAATATTACTCAACAGTACATCTAATTTTTTATACTATTAAAATATTTTTGGTAATAGATTTCGAATAAGATAATTAAACGTCGTAAAAATCACCAACAAAGCAAAATAGATGTTTAAATTGGGTTCAATGTCCCATGTTTCAAAAGATTATATGAGCGTTAAAAAAAAAATCGCGTACTCCGTAAAAAATTACCCAAATCTCACAGATGTCTAAGAGAAACGGTATATGTGGCTGGTTGGCTTAAGATAAGAGCTATCAAACGACACCACCCTTATATCAATACGATGGCCAGAACCCATTTTTCATTGACGATGAATATGACTGCCCAAATAACCATGGGAATGATCACTGTAAAAAAATACCCAAATCTCAAAGATGTTTAAGAGAAATGGTATATGTGGCTAGTTGGCTTAAGATAAGAGCCATCGAACGACACCACTCTTACATCTATACGATGGCCAGAACCACTTGTCGTTGACGATAAATAAGACTGTCCAAATAACCAAAGGGGTGAACACTGTAAAAAAAATTGTTACGACTGTGTGGTCGCAACCACAAATTATATTCACCTCGGTAGTTGTTTGTTAATTATGCGCTGAACGCACCCGCGGCGTTTTTGTTTTGTTGGTAATGGTAGCCAAACGAAAATGGGAGAGAGAGAGAGAGTAATGCGCATCGAGTGTGTGTGTAAAGCAAAACATTCCATAAGAATGTTTTTCTTATATGCCTCTCGTTTACATCAATGCGAATTGATGTAAACGAGAAACAGAGAAGACACTTCTTCTGGAATGTTTTGCGCGTCGTATTTCGGCGTGAGAATTTTTATGTAATTCATTCGAGTGTCTATTTTGGTATGTAGAAGTCGAGTTAATCTCAAACAAAAATTTTTCTGGTCTTCCACCATTATTGTTTTCTTGAAAATATTAAAAAAAAAATAAAAAAAAAACTGAAAATTATTTTTGTGAATTGGATTTTGCATTGGTACAAAATTCATAATTTGATGTGATGGTAAAATAATAAATCGACAAAAAAAAGTTTATTTCGTTCGTGTTTGGTATTATAAATAAATTGAAAAGAAAATACGAAGGTGATATCCATTTTGGATGATGACAGGATAGAGGGATAAACTGGCTCGATTTAATTTGGCAAAGAAAATTAAACTCAAAACGCGATCTTTATTAAGTTTATTAAATATATAAAAATTTGAATTCAAAATGACTTTAGAGGAGACTGAAGGTCCCAAATAAAGTAAATTGGAATAATTCCACACACACTATAATTAAATAACAACAAAAATATAAATGATAAAAATAATTGCAATAATAATAAAGGGATGGTTACCTTGTAATTGAGATACCATCGAAAATGGCATGTTTCGACGAGGACCTATTTTGGAGGGTCTCGTTGAAAACCATTTTAATACGCGAAAAATAATGAAAAATATTAATAATAATCCCGAAAAGTAAACTACCAACACACCCAATGGTACGCCGATAGTGAAATTGTACAACTAAATAGTAAAGCAAAATGCAAAGAAAATCAAATAATAAGAAAAGAAAAGAAGGAATGGTTACCTTGTAGTGGTTTGTGGGGTCCGTACTCCCACGATTGTTTACCTACGGATAGGACGAGATACCCTCCAAAGTGGCGCTTTTCAATGAGAACCTAATTTGGAGGGGCTCTTTGAAATTTGAAACGATACGAAAACAAAAAAAAAATAAAATAAAGATATAAACAAAATCCAAAACAACCAACACACCCAGTGGTATGCAGGCAGAATAATAATTCAATAAAAAAACCATACAAAAAGGAAAAATGAAGTACTAATCAAGCTGTGGGTTTAAATACAACCCATAGATCGATAAACCAAAATCAAAAAAAAATATCGAAATATCAACAAAAATCAATTCAAATAAAATCAAAAAATCAAAATATATCAAAAAAAAATCAAATAAACATATCAAATATAAGCTTAAATTTAACTCAAATCAACAATACGGATGATATGATGAGGGAGAGGGAGATCCCACTCCGTGTCGGCTAATTAATAAAAAAAATAAAAAGATAATAATAATAATATAATAATAAAGTGTTCCGTTCCTCAAATTTCGGTCGAGAAATTTCGGGGAAAAGAAGAAATGAAGCTAAGCTAAACCCTGGACAAATGACATCCGAGCTCCACCACAATCGAACACAACACAGTGGAAATGGGAAGGAGCTCGGAAGTCGGATGTCCGGAGAATAGGGGTATGACACCCCCATCTACGCGCAATCAAACAGCCCGTTCTGGTTGCGATCGCAGATGGGGAATCCCAACCGGGAGACTGGCTTTGGTGTGCGCGTCCAGGCGAAGTCAAACAGTGTGGAACACTGGTTTCGGCGCTGGACACGCACGCCAAAGGGAGTGAAGCTACAAATCATAAAAAAATCAAAAAATTAAAATTCGCGAAAGTTTGGGCGCCACTGTTACAGGCTGGCTACTGCCAACCTGCAGATTTCACTTAAGCCCCTGCAGAGGCCTCCACGGTGATTTTTGCCGGCTACGTTCTCAGCGGAGAAGTGCTAAGGTCGTGGGGTTTGAGGCATGCAGGGCTCCTGGCTTACACCGTGATCATACAGAAAGTTAGGGGAACGCAAATAATAATAAAACCGGGTTCCGCCGAAATTCGTCGGCCGGAACTTGAGAAACGAACCGAATATTCAAAATAAATAATAAAAATAATAATAACGGTAGAGGTGCCTTGGTGCGCACATTCGCCCGAACTCGCACGGTGATAAACACCGGTTTCGAATCCGGATGCGGGCACCAAGGGACCGCTTACCCTACACCGACACAGGATGGGAATTCCCCCCTCATCATACCCAACCCGGTAAAATTTTAATAATTCATTTTTTATTTATCTAAACACAACAAAAAAAATCAAGAAACCACCTCCCAACGAGGAAAAACAAGAAATGGAGAACGAGAGAGAGAGAGGAACAATGCGCATCGAGCGCGCGACCGTTATCCGGCGCTCGATTACAAATTATAATTTAAAATTTAATCAGAAAAAAAAAATTAAATATATAAAAAGTCAAAAAAAATTTAAATAAAATTAACTAAAATAAAAAAAAAAATACGTTAATTATTTTCAAACAAAAAAAATCCTGTTGCGGCCTTGCGCGGCCGTCATGCCACAGGTGATGTGCCACACCCGGACCGTTGCGGCTTTGGTGCCGTTAAATTTTTTGGCCTCGACTGGCCGCCAAAATAAATCGGACGTTGCGGGGCCTTTCCCCGATACAAATAAATATGTAGCGAATAGCCGGTTGGCCACTCTTACGTTGCGGCAGACCACCGATAACCAACAATATAACGACTGGCCTCACCTGGCCGCCGTAATTGTAGATAATTTTATTGGGTGTCCTTCGCCTTAACCGCTACACGTTGGGCATTTGTATCGCCAAAATCCGCAAACCCGTTGATATATGGTATAACTGGTAACCGTATACGTGCGGCAACCGGAATATACGGTACCCGTAAAAATGTGGCGACACCCGTGGAATAGCTCGTACTCTTTGGTTTTATTAATTTGCGGCTTATTAATTCTTTTCGCAACTCCCGTCAACGAAAATTTCGTATACACAACACGATTTCAAATATTTATACCTGGCACTTTTAACTAATGTTCGATGATATCTCAGAATTCAACTGAATAATATTATGAAATGCACTCGCAATCGAAAAAATGGGCACACCAAGTATCAAATGAACAATCATACGAAAAAAAAGGAAATCAAACAAACTTTCGCCGTATTTGGATTTTATTTTTATCAATCATAAACTGAATAACATCTATATAAACTACAATTCGAGTCTTTATATTTATTTCACTAACTGTTTAGGCTTTAGGCACAGCACACTCAGTCGGAGTTTACAAAAATTTTTTTTTTACTCGACCGTGTTTGTTGTTACAAGTACAACACAAAAACTAAAACTTCTCTTATTAGCAACAAAAATCAGATTTTTAGTTTTTTTTTACATCCAAAAGTAAACTTGACTTTTTCGTCATACAAAATTCCACACCCGACTGAATTAAATAAAAATTCTCACGCCGAATACGACGCGCTAAACATTCCAGATTTCTTCTCTGTTTCTCGTTTACATCAATTCGCATTGATGTAAACGAGAGGCATATAAGAAAAACATTCTTATGGAATGTTTTGCTTTGCACACACACTCGATGCGCATTGTTCTCTCTCCCATCATCTTTCTCACCCTCGTGCCATCACCACGACGTGTACAAACATTAAACAACTCCGAAAGCGAGGACACAAATCGAGAGGAATAAAATACAAACAGCGCTTGTTACGATCATGTAATCGTAACAGTGTGTTTATTGGTATACAGTGGAAGAAGTCGTACGTGTAGAGTAATTGAAAAGTAGATTCTCTAACGCTTGGAAATACAGGCAACTAAAATTTTGATTGGGCTTGCGCCGCTAGAATTTTATGAAGCCAACAAATTGTATCAAGTAGCTAGTCTCAAAATTTATTTGACGGGCGGCCAGCTCGTGGTTTCGCAGTTTTATTTTAAATTTACCGGTAGACGCCATCACGTTTTACGATTCGACGGGGGTCGCCTCATATTAACAGGCACCTAATAGTAACGGGTGGCCAACAACAGCAACGTGGTCATTGACATTTTTATTTACGGTGAAAGCAATTTATACCGCAACAATCGGCCGGTCGAGGCCAAATTATTTACCGGCCACTGTGTGCCGCAGCGGTACAGTACAGGGTGGCCAGTTAAGATCACTCATTTTTGCTATTTAAGGCGAAGGACGCCCAATTTTTGTGGATGAAGGCATACAAAGCCCAACGAAGGCATACAAAGCCCAACGAAGGCATATAAAGCCCAACGAAAGCATACAAAGCCCAACGAAGGCATACAAAGCCCAACGAAGGCATACAAGGCCCAACGCATGCGTAACACTTTACAGTACCCCATTAATAACAACGGTACGCCTAATTTTAGTGTAGGACTGATGATTTGTTAACGAGTGACCAACAACGTAGCTCAACAATTCTGGTCGGGGTAACATCGCCTCTAACGGGTAGCCAACCGGCTGTTCGTTTTTTTTATTTATATTTGGTATCGGGGAGAGGCCCCGCAACGACGCGGGTGGTCAACCAAGGCCATTCGGTTTTTATTTACGGCGGGAAGACGCCCAACGGTCCGGGCATTGGTAATTGCCTGTGGCATGACGGCACCAAGGCCGCAACCCAATTTTTATCGGGGAGAGGCTCCGCAACAATAACGGCACCAAGGCCGCAACGTTTTTATTAGTTAAGGTACCATTTTTTTTATTTTTTTTATTTTTATTTATTTTATTATATTTCTTAAATTTTGTTTATTAAATTTAAATTTGAAATTTTGTAATCGAGCGCCGCACAGCGGGTGCGCGCTCGGTGAGTATTGCTCTCTCTCTCTCTCTCTCGTTCCCTCGTATCGTGGTGCGGTGGAGGGGGAAGCTGTTTTCCTTTTGTCCGTTTTTTTTCTCTAATCGTAAATAAAATGAATTATTAAACTTTTACGGGTTGGTGTGATGAGGGGGGGGGGGGTCTTCCCATCCTGTGTCGGCGTAGGGTAAGCGGTCCCTTGGTGCCCGCATCCGGATTCGGACCCGGTGGTTACCACCGTACGAGTTCGGGTGGATGCGCCCACCAGGGCACCTCTCTACCATTATGATTATTTTATTTTTTTTTATTTTTGATTTTTTCTGTTCGTTCCTCAGGTTCCGCCCGACGAATTTCGGCGGAACTTCGGGTAGTATTATTATTATTTGCGGTTTTTCCCCATTTTTATAAATATCTGTATCATCACGGTGTAAGCCAGGAGCCATGCATGCCTCAAACCCCACGACCCTCGCACTTCTCTCTGAGAACGTAGCCAGCAAAATATCACCGTGGAGGCCTCTGCATGGGCTTAGTGAAATTTGCAGGTTGGCAGTAGCCAGCCTGTAACAAATTGCTCAAATCTTAGAGATGTTTAAGAGAAACGGTATATGTGGCTAGTTGGCTTAAGACAAGGGGTATTAAACGTCACCACCCTTGTAGCAATACGATGACCAGAACCCATTGGTCGTTGACGTTGAATATGACTGTCCAAATAACCACAGGAATGATCACTGTAAAAATTGACCTTATAATTCTTCAAACTCATTTCACACGAAAGGATGTTACACAATTCGTACGGGGCTGTATTTAATGTCAACTCTCAAAAATAAACCGTCATAATAAAACAAAAGTTAGTCAATACAAATCGCTAGATCGACGATTGAGTCATATAAACTTTGATATCATCGCTCCGTTGCCCTTAATACCCGTGATAGTGTTTGACAATTATCGACCGTTTTACTCGGTGGCCGAGAGAAATTTATAAAACTATTGGAACGGATATAATTCGAACTACACCATACCATCTTCAATCGAATGGGTTGATTGAAAGATGGCATAGGACGACTAAATCTTCAATAATCGCTGCGGGTTTAGATAAATGGGTTGAGAACTCACCTATACATAATATTATTAGGCTTTCGAGTATCAGTTAAAAGAGACAACGTCAGTCGAGTGGATCTATGGAACAACGTACGCATACCCGGAGAATTTTACAACATGAACAAATCGCCTGACATTCAATATGAGATAGGTTAAAATTTGCGTGTCAATGGCAAATTTAAGATAAAGTAATCTCTCTAATCTGCCTACTAATCTATCTAATCTATCTAATCTATCTAATCTATCTAATCTATCTAATCTATCTAATCTATCTAATCTATCTAATCTATCTAATCTATCTAATCTATCTAATCTATCTAATCTATCTAATCTATCTAATCTATCTAATTTATCTAATCTATCTAATCTATCTAATCTATCTAATCTATCTAATCTATCTAATCTATCTAATCTATCTAATCTATCTAATCTATCTAATCTATCTTATCTATCTAATCTATCTAATCTATCTAATCTATCTGATCTATCTAATCTATCTAATCTATCTAATCTATCTAATCTATCTAATCTATCTAATCTATCTAATCTATCTAATCTATCTAATCTATCTAATCTATCTAATCTATCTAATCTATCTAATCTATCTAATCTATCTAATCTATCTAATCTATCTAATCTATCTAATCTATCTAATCTATCTAATCTATCTAATCTATCTAATCTATCTAATCTATCTAATCTATCTAATCTATCTAATCTATCTAATCTATCTAATCTATCTAATCTATCTAATCTATCTAATCTATCTAATCTATCTAATCTATCTAATCTATCTAATCTATCTAATCTATCTAATCTATCCAATCTTCCTAATCTATCTAGGAAAATTGCTGAAATTTTTCAAGTACAAGGATTTAATTGCGATGAGTAGTGATTTCGGTAAAGTTCGATTAGAAGGCCTTGGGGCCTTAGGTTTTAGGTTTCAGTGGTTGACACTTAGGCCATTTTTGGCCCATTGTGATACCACGCATTCATGCTACATCATTAACCCATTCACCTATTCACCTACTCACACAACTACAGTATACCACCTGCACATTGCAAGCTCCATATCAACCTGTACATTGACATGGACGGTGGGTCGGCGCTGAATTCTGCACTCCATCAGAGGGTCTTAGTTGTGTTTATTAACATCACCGATTGTATCGATGATGAAAATTCGATTTTGCATCTAGCCTCTAATGGGATTCGAACCCAGTACCTCCCGGTCCAAGTGCCGAAGCTTTAACCACTGCACCACTTGTCCGGTGCCTTGGGGCCTTGGTTTTTCTTTTAATTTTTTTTCTCAACATGAACGATTTTGATGAAAATTTCTGAAAGTGTACCAGCAATCAATTGCGATGGGACCCAATTCCAGGAAAATTAATTTAGGGATTCCACCGGTAAATCCTTCATTTGCTTAATGTTCAACTATATTGCGGCACGTTACTTCGTGTTGCGCTGTGTTGCATGTTTCATTAAGTTGTGTTATTTTGATTTGCACTAATTAGATGTCTAGATTTATATTACATTATGTTGTGTAATGGTGTACCATTTTGCAAAATGTTGTTTTGGTTGTTATTCATTTGTTGCACACCAAATTGGATACGGGTACAACCTTTCAACCCAGGTATGGACTTATACATTAGATGTACTCGCACTGCAAGAACTTCGATAGTCTGGAAGTAGCATCCATGATACCACCAAAGGTTATACTCTCTAATACAGCGGCTATCACAACGGAGGAGGATTTTGAGTAGGCGCATTCATCAAGCACCACATTATGTCGACTTCCACCCTATTAATATGTGAATTTGCACTGGCGGACTGGGTCCTAAAAAATTTAACATCTCGATCGATAAGGTGATGACGTTAAAGATCTATTCTGAGTTCGAATAAATCATTAAAATATCCCGCACCACTTTAAAAAATCAGTAGGAGTTCAGAAAATACTAAATAAATAATAATATAATCGAAATAATGTAATCGCATATCAGAAGTGCTGATAGCGATACTGCACCATTTAGTTGTTTCAAGTACGTTTTTTCTTCATAAGTGAATTCACAAAGTAAAGTGGAAATCGTATGATGGAAGGACGGGAAGCAGCGATGCGCTTAAGCAATTTATAAGCAGATATGGGCGCGAAAGTAGAATTGACCGCAAATTATGAAAACTTTCGTCTGTATCGTGCTAAGAGATCAATCAAGTGCTTTTTCACTACCGTCAACCCCACATTTTGTAAGAGTTTGGGAAGCCGTGGTTAAATCAATGAAGACCCACATACGCATCATCACAGGAAGAATGATGAATTTTACATTCAAGGGGCTATGTATGTACCCTATAGACACGGAAGTTGTCTGTATACTAAATTCAAGGTCACTTTTGTCAACATTTTTAGATGATAGCGAAGCAATTAGACCTGGTTACTTTTTGACAATGGGTCCACTACCATCAACGCCAGAAGCAGAGTTTGTATAAATATACCAAATGAACAGGTTAACCAGGCGGCAACAAAATAAAAATAATTTTGGACAAAATGTCTTAAAAATATCTTAACACACTCCAGCAATGAAATATATTGAAAGCACCAAGAAAAATATAGAAGTGCCAAGCAAAACTTAGCTGCAACGACTTTGCACGGATGATTGACGTCTTTCCTGAAAACGACGGAAAAGTTCGAGAACATATGATGAAGATGATGTTTCCTGAAATTAAATAGATTAATTTAAGTAAATAAATTTAGAAAATATTTATTACATAAATAATTAAATACTGCTCCAGTATAATTTCGTTCAAATGCCCGCCGCGGCTTTGCTTAATGGCACGTATTCGGGAGGTCTGATTTTCGAAGACTGTCACTTAAATCTGGCTGAATTTACAGCTTAATTCCCTTAGACGTATCACTTCATGCGACGTCACTATGGTTCTTCCTGGTTACTAAATCTTAAAATCAAAATTTACTAAATAATTTTGTGCAAAATTCTCAATGAAATTTTTTTAAATCGTAGTTGGCTTCAATAGTTTGAATTTTCTTTTTATTTGTTACGTCAAAATTTCAAGTGATAGAAATTGTCATTTGGACTGATAGCAGTCGCAAGGAAATATATATATAAAGCAGCATACTGAGATTAAAAAACGGCCAGAACGACATTATTGAACAATTATTTTGTAAGTTTCGATTTAATGATGATAGTAACCAGGAAGATGAGTAGTCACGTCACTTGAAGTGATGCGACTAGGGGAATAGGGGTGTTACTGGTTGGTGTTCGTTATGTTGACTTTGAAAATTATGCCTTCTCTAATGACCGTTTGCGGTTTATTCGGATTGGCAACCATGCCCTCAAATCACTTGTGCAGAATGACATGAATGTCCAGTTAGAACCACTCGTGGTCGGTATTTGTATCATCCATACCAGTACCAGTTGTGGTCGGTATTTGTATCATCCATACAAATACCAGATTGCAATGCCAGTTTCGTTTTGGAACGGGCCAATGATTTCGCCAGAGCAAAATCTAGACCAAACCGTGAGGTTCTTGGGATGCATTTGGTGCTGGCGAATTTCGTGTCGACTGGTATCGCCTCAAATCTGACAATTTTGCTTGTCCACATATCCATTCATTCAAAAATGGCACTCATCGCTAAAAATGATGTTTTTGGTGAAATTTAGATCAACTTCCAACTGCTCCAAAGCACAATCAGTAAACACGCGGCCATTTCTAAGGCCGTTTACCTAAAGTTCCTGGATCAATTGAATTTTATACGATGTGTTGGTCGATTATTTATCTATGCGGTTGACTCGAATTTGGCCATCAAACGTTGAACAGTCGACTGGGCAGGACGGTTGTGGTGAGGATAAAAATCGCATAATGTGTAAAACGTTTCCTCGAAGGGAACACTGATTTTGAAAAAAAAAAAATTGGTTCTTGCTCATGTCGATTGGCACACGTTATTCCATAGTAAGAGCTTCCATATTGATAATAAGTAACAAGTAAGTAGAATTAGTTTTCGCCAGAAACTTTCCAAATTTTTTAATCGTTTGTCATGGATTTTATAGAGCATCAATGCTGAATATTAAAATGAGCCATAAGATTACAATATTATTGGTGGTACTATGATGAAAGGATTTGTTTTTTAATTATAAGTAAAAAACCACATTTCCACAAAATGCAAACAAACATAATCCAGGTAAAGTTTTAAAAAATTGTGTTCTGGTTTCAGGCAACATATACATGAACATAATATATTGTACTGAAGGTCGTTTTGGTGTGCGGTATTATTTATCTCTTTGTGAATGATTTATAAAGGAATTTTATATGTGAAACATCTATAAAGGGATTAATTCAACGGATATACATTTGTACGTATGTGGCATGTACATAATCGTAAAACAGAAGACAATTATTAAATGGTACAAAAAATCCACATTATCACTTTAACACATCCATGGGAAAAAATTCTGTTACATGTAACAGATTAATCCACTGTTTAACTTTGACAAAGGCTGGATTATAATTAAAAGAGAAGAAAAATTATTATTTGTGTTTCCGTTTTTCTTTTTTTTTGAGGGGGGGGGGGGAATTCCAGCTATGCAATGAATTTCTATTATATGAACAGACTCCTGGGAGATTAGGTGATAAAATCAGATTTAATTTTCTATTTAACATTTGATACCGAATGAGAAAATAGTTTTATGAATGAATTAATTACCAAGGGCTTTCTACGTTGTCTCTCAATTTTAATTACGATTATTTCATTTCGGATTTTATGACAAATCCCGGTATGTATATTTTATTATGCAGACATAAAATTAATACTTAATATTAAATGTTAATGAAGTAATATTTCGGTTCAACCCGGCAAATTCAACCCAAAATGTAGAAGACCTCATGACCTAGAAATAAAATTCCACACAAAAATACACGTAGGATAAGATTTTTTTTTATAATTACGTGCCATTCAAAACGTATTCATTAACCGAACTTATCTATAAAAATTTTTGTGTAAAAAAGACACATACACAGATTTAATCTTCTTAAAAGGTCAAAACAATATCGTGAGAGCAGATAATGGGCTTTTTAAATTTGCTTATTAGTTATATTTCATTAGTATCATACTGGACAATTATTATTATTTTGTTTTTTCAGTATTGCTCATTATTGCAACCGAACCAAAATTCACTATCCGAATTCGAAAAGCTATTGGACCGGTCGTACACATAGAAGTTACTTGAAATCAACCAATGATGATCATTTTTGTGTACATTACCTAAAACATACCTGCACTAATATGTCTTTTTAAAATAAGCGATGCTCCGAGCTCGGATAGTGAGTCGTGATTTATGCCAAAATATTCGAATTTTAGAATTAAAAAATCTGTTTCGACTCTCGTACGCATAGAAATTACTTGAAATCAACTTTACCTAAAGTACTTTATCTAAAAAATACCCTCACTTATATGTGTTTTTAAAGTAACTAGTAGACTTATCGCGGATGGTGAATCGTGGTTTATCACAGAGTATTCGAATTTTGGAATTCGGGCTTTATTGATCGCCCTTAAGTTAATAAATAAACGTTCAATGTGTAATTTTCCTTGTCATATATTTAACCCCGTCGTCCCCAATAAAATATTTCCATGTGTTAAGGAATGGCACGAAGCCAGCCCGCAGATTATATCTAAACACGGATTTTGGGTGGTGGGGAAATTGAGGTTTGCGTGCTCCTGGCCTACACCGTGTAATAGAATAAAAATAAAATAAACTGAACAAAATGAACTGAAATTAAATTGAATTTTTACTCTAGAATCCGTCGACCGAAATTTGAGGAGCGTGAATAAATATAATAATAACTGGGTGTGTCCAACAAGGAACAATGTCTGCTAAAGAACACTCCCCCCCCCTCCCCCACAACGAAGCAGCTTAATATGGTAGGGAAGTTTCTCCAACAGACAAAGAATCTCTTCACCCGAAGAAACCTCTAGACAATCTCCCACTATTGACACTTCAACATCTTGAGATTACTGGAGTGCCACGAGGAGACCGTGTAGATTTTACGGCCGTCCCCGAATGGACGATACATATGCTGGACAAGCCACTCCACCTGTAGATGACCTGCCATCGAGAGTGCTGAAAATAGAATATACGGAACAATCACAAACACTATTACTATCGTAAACCTAAAGTAAAAATGTGACAAACCCAGTCTACAACTACGGAACCGACACGAAACGAGAAACCCCCTCCAAACATACCGACCCGAATAGAAATTAGTACTTCATCTTATTATTCGAAAAGGAGAAAAAAAATACAATAAAATTTTTTGGTGAAATGACGAAATAATCAAGGAAAGAAATAGACCGACAGAGGACGAAAGAAATAAACCAAAGGCCGGAAATAATTCGTCGTGCTCTTTTTATTCAAATACGAAATTTTATACAACGATAAAAGAACCAGTTTTGGAAGGAGGGATAAAAACGAAATAAAAAAATAAATCAAGCTAAAAATGTTGATTAATTTGAGGGCGAAAAAGAAATTGAGCAACAAAAGTGGTCGCTGAACGGAATTAATTTGGAGAGCGAAACCAATGTGTATCGATTGCGCGCCAATCAACCGTTATTCGGCACTCGATTATTAATATATTTTAAAGTTTAAGGAAATAATTAAAAATAAAAGAAAAATGAAACTTAAAAATAAAAAAAAAACTGAGTTTAAATTGACTTCACGTTAAAAATAAAGAACAAAAAAAAATTAAATATATAATAAAAAGTACCTTCTGACCTTCGGAAAAGGTCCCGCCGAAATGGGTTGTGAAGTCTTCTCGGCCAGCCGTAACCGTGAATTAATGTTATTGTCAACGGACGAAACTAAATCGTTGGGCGCCTTTCCGCGTTTAACAGCAAAATTTAAACAGTTGGGGTTCTTCTCGCCTTGTACCGTAAAATAAATTTTTGGGCGTCTTCCCGCCTTAAACCGAAAATAAATCATTAATCATAATTTTGGGCGTCTTCCTGCCTTGGATAATAATAACGTTGGGCGTTGGTTCGCCGCAAACCGAAAAGTTGAATGGCCTCAGCTGGCCACCTGTATGGATGTTTGATCCCACGTGGCCGGCATTTTGTTTGCGTGGCGGTGCCTTTCACCAGGTGGTACCCGTTTGATAATTGCCGTACCGTTGATAATTACGGTACCCATTATACCGCTAACGCCTCGGGTCAGCTCGTATATAAAATGGCGGAACGGCCGGTATTTATGAAAATATTTCAACTCAACTCTATTTTTTCAAAATTCAAAACTAGACTAAAACAATTCTCGCACTCTAAGATCTAGAAGAATGTTTTTTTCGTTGATGTTTTTTGTTTTGTTTTTTTGTGCGCGTCTGCCCTCTACTCATTCTTACCGCGCATCAATCGTACATACCAAAGCAAGAAGCACACAAAAAATACTCTTCTATATACTTAACTGGTCGCACACACGCATAAGATGCACATTGGTCTCGCTCTCAACTATTCGACGTTTACGCGGTACTGTAGGAATGTGCAAAACGAGAACGTTACGAGTATTAAGGTCAATTTACAGTCACAGCAAAAGGCTAAGGATTAAATAGACCTAGGCTTTCCTAAAAATAAGAGTCACATCCATGACCTAGCGCTGGAATAAGATTTAGAAAAACGAAGTATTGTACGCGCTTAAGTTAATAAATAAACCTTCAATGTGTGGTTTTCCTCGTCACATTTAACTATTCTATCACGAAGGACCAAAAATAATATTACAATGCCATTTCCATTTACTATACCCAAATTGGTGTGCTGCAATTAATAACCAACGCAACATGGATCTGATGGGCGCAAAACTGATAACATTAAATATAACGCAACCCGTTGCAATGTTGTGGAACACGACGTACGTAAAGTTATCCTCGGATTTTATCACCGAAATTAAAAAAAAAAAATTATCAGGCAACACTAACATAATTAACACATTGCCTGAAAAGTTGTTACGGATGGCTCGCATCCAACCCGCAGTTTTCAACTAAGCACGCAGAGGCCTCTCTCACGGCCGGCTAGATCCTAGGGTAATGGCATGAGTCGTGAGGAAAGAGAGACTTGCGTGCTCCTGGCCTACACGGTGGAACACAAATAAAATTAAAATAAAAGCAAACTATAAACTGAAACTAAATTACGTCGACCAGAATTTGTCGAACAAAACTTGAGGAACGTAATAAAATTAATAATAATCGGGTGTGTCCTTCCGGTGGCGATCGTATCTCAGGCACAACGAAGCAGCATTACAGGGTAGCGACATCTCTTCAACAGACCAGACCTCGGAAGGAGGGAGTGACAAGCCCAACCTGTAAATATAACCCCGACACAGAATGAGAATTCCCCTTCCATCAAACCGAACCGAAAAATTTAGTAATTCATTTTATTTATTTTATTTGAAAAAAAAAACCGAAGACAAAATAATAAACCTAATGCCCCTTAATCGCAGTACAAATTTTTATTCAATAAACAACAACGAAATAAAAAAAAATTTAGTTGCCGAAGGGGAATAATTTAAATAGCGAGACCAATGTGCATCCCCCCGGCCGCAAGCACGACCACCGTACTTTGAGGCTCGATTACACAATATATTTTTGGAAACCAAAAATTGTAAATTAAGGATTTGAAAAATTTCGAAAATTTAGGAAAAATAAAAATACAAAAAATAAAGCAAAATGAAAAGAATTAAAAAAAACATAAAAAAATTTGGTACCTTGAGTGTTGCGACCTTGTAAGGTAGCCGGTATGCCACAGGTGAGGCCACACCTGGTCGCTGCGGCCTAGTATCAGCATCAGCCAATCTAGGTGTCCAAGCGTGATGATCGAAATGCCAATTTTAACAAGTACCATTTGAAGTTTGGTAGAATTTACAAATTGTTACGACACCTTGAGGGTCATATCATCGAATAGGTGGTGCCATCTACCCCGCGGCATTCATACATTTATATTTCATTTGAATAGGGTTTAATATTATATTCTGTGTACATCGTGTGCGTGTGTGCGAGAGGCGAAAGTATAGAGGAATATTTTTTTCTTCCTTTGGTACTTGCGATGGATACGCGGTAGAAAGAGTGTGTAGGTGACGCGCCGGAAAAAACGAAAAAAACTATTTCCTATCTCCTCCTTTTTGGTGTTGAGTAAATTAACTCAAGTTCTAGTTTTTTTTTTGTTAGAAATGATATAAAATGGACGGATTTTTTTCTTGAAAAAACGTCGGCTACATGAAAAAAAATATAAATAAATAAATAAATAAAAATAAATAAAGAAATTGTGGTTAATTTTAATAACCTATCGATAATTAAGCAAAATATAAAACGACCTTGTGTTATAATAATAAATTTCTAAAATTGTCTGGAAATAAATATAAAAACGAGTTTTCGAATATTAGTGTATGGTGTTTCAAGTGTCCAACACCATAGTTTCGTGGGTAATGCGATAAAAATTAATTGTTGGAGTTTTTCAAAAAAACCTGTATGGTGCGCAGAGCATGACACCGGGTGGTTCTAACGCAAGATTTAGATTTGTATAACGAGCTGCCTCACGTGGCTTAAAACAATTATATTAACGGGTGCCGATGCAAATATACAGATGCCACTTGTAAATTACTGACACGGAATCATATTCTACGGCTGCCCAAAGGCGGGAAGACGCACAGCAAAAAAAACAACAAATATTTACGGTTTATGGCTGAAGGGCGCCCGACGAAAAAAAAACCTATATTATTGTCAAAGGCGGGAGGACGCCCAACGGAAATTTGCGGTTAATATATCGGCTGCCGTGCCACCACGGTGAATTTAGTGTGCGGGTGGCCGATTGAGGCCACTTCACAGTCAACGGATTCGGCGGCCAGTTGAGGCAATCCGTATTATTTGGAGATTTTTGGCGATAGGGCAGCAACGGTAGAGTGCGGGTACGAGTGGCCCCGTGGCTATTTGTAATTTTCTTACTTTATTAAAAATATACACTGTGTAATCAAGTGCCAAAGAACGGTTGTTTGGCACATCTTTCGTGTACATAGGGCTCGCTTTCACTCACTTTTAACGATTATTTTCCTTTTGTTTTGATTTTTTTTAGTTTTGTAAAAAAATGAATTTCTAAATTTTCCGGTTCGGTGTGATTGGAAGGAGATTCTCATTCTGTGCCAGTCCCATATTTACAGGCTGGGCTTGCCACTCCCCGTCATCTCCTTGGCAGGACACCTAAAAGGTCGTAGTGGCGAGTACAGCGTATGTGTCGTCCATTCGGGGGACCGTAAAATCCACACGGTCTCGCCGTGGCACTTCGGTGGCCTCATGCTGTCGAAGTGTGAATTGTGGGGGATCCGCTGGAGGTCTCTCCGGATGAGGAGGAGCCTGGTCTGATAAAGAGATGTCCCTACCCTCTAATGCTACTTCCCCCTTTCGGGGTCAATGGGTCATTGGAGGGGGGTCTCTTCAGCAGACTGGGTACTTGCCATTCGGGAAGATCCGGCCGTCACCGGCTTATGTTTCCTCAAGTTTCCTCAATGATCCCTATTGATTTGGACATTTCTGTGTTTAGGGTGTTCGGGGGTAAGTAGGGTTTTGTAAACCCCCCTCCTTAAAATTGTTAGATTTTTTTTCATTTTCTATTCTATTTTGGTTTCATAGAGCATGTGAATGTGGAATCAAAATAAATCTCGTTTGGATGTGGTTTTGTGTGGGTGGTGTGGTTATGGGGTGGTAGGAATAGTGGTATGGGAGGGGGTGGGATGAGGCATTTTGGGTTTGGTACGGGAATTTGGGATTTGGTGGATGAGGGTTTGTGTGGATGGTTTGTGTGTGTGTGTGTGGAAGTGGGTGTGGAAGTGTTAAAGGGTGAAAATATGCGTGGTGCGGTATAGGGTGGGTGGGTGAGATAAGTTTTGGGGTTTGAATTGGATAGTGGGTGGGGGTGGTAATAATGTTTAGATGTGGTGATTTGTGGATGATTGGGCTCAGTTGAGATATGGTGGATTGGGATCGGTTGGGCTCGGTATAGACGGGGTTTAGTGGATGTGGGAGTGGGTGGTCGTAATATTTGAAGTTGTCAAATCACACTGCATAGAAGTTCTTTATAGGCAACAAAAATGTTTATAGAGTTCGGCTCCGAACCATTCCCGTCTTTTTATTATTATCTATTGATTTTGATTTTCCTGTTCCACGGTGAAGGCCAGGAGCACGCAAGCCTCTAATTCCCCACGACCCATGCCATTACCCTGAGATCTAGCCGGCAAAAATATTTTATTTATACAAATTTAATAGCTGCCTAAGCAGTTTATATGAAATACATAAAAAATGTAAAACTATCAGAAAGAAAAAATAAAAAATATTTGCGATGCTGTCGAGTATCCGGAAATATTGTAGACAGATTATTTTATGTTGTGTTGTTCTCAACATATGTGAAGTTAGTCCCGAATTTTATTATAAAAAAAATATTTTAATTCGCAAAACACACGAAAATTATTACTAACATATGCTATGAAAGCTATGAAATAAATGTAAAAATCTAATAAAATGAAGTATTATTCTTAAATTGGTCTTAAAATTCATAAATGTGACAGATTATGATAATTTGGTTATAAAACATAAAATCGTACAACCTCAGCTTTTTCAGCTGTGGTGATTCAGCTTTTTCCACACATAACATTTTAATTTGACATGAAAAAAGTGTTAATTTGTCGGATCAGAGCTATATGATTTTGATATGCCCAGACCCATACCTCACTTTTGGAAAAATATAAAACAAAATCGTACAAATTTTGCAACCTAGCGAAATTAGACTCCGAACAAAATATTTCCATTTAATTCATTTTTGATCAAAAATAACATTTTTTTTATATTTTGCCAAAAGTCAGGTATACGCCTGGCCATATCAAAACCATATAGCTCTGATCCGACAAATTAATACTTTCTATATGTCAAATTAAAATTTTATTTGTGGTCAAAACTGAATTACATGGAAATATTTTGCTTTGAACCTACTTTCGATAGGTTGGAACGGTACGATTTTTCTCGTATTTCGCTAAATATGAGATACGAGTTTATTCGTCTTACAACCAAATTATCATAATCTGTCAAGTTTATGAATTTTAAGGACATATTCAGAATTATTTTACTTCCTTTTGTTAAATTATCACATTTATTTTAACACTTTTTTGTGAACTCAAAATGATCAGTTTAAATTTTCAGTTTCAATATTTAGGAACAGTATATTTTAAAATTCTTGTGTTTACTTTTGCATGAATAATTGATCTGGGTCATTTGCGGTCTTACTTTGTCAAATATTATTCCTATTCGAATAGGCAGGAAATTTGTGCCCAAAGTAACAGCCAAGCGATTTTTTTATACTTTTATCGGTTGGTAAAAAAATTTAATAAAACCAAACGTAGCATGAGATTTACGTTATGTCATAAAAAACATTTATGAAAATATAAAACTCGTTTTCGACATAAATATGTCTTATTTTTCAGATTAATTCAGCGTCGGAGTTCATTTTTTGTATCGTTGATTTATATCGTTTGGTTCTTTATGCGATAACAAAAAAAAAAATCTAATTTATTTTATTGTTGACAAATTTAAAATTGGCTTTTCTTGTCAAGACGCCAACCCATAAAATAATAATTTTCGAAAAAGTTACTCTAGTGGTCAATAGGTTAACTTTGCATAGAATAATTTCATTCCTATTCCAACAAAAAGTTGGGATGAAACTATTCTGGTTTGAATGAAATGTATGGCATTTACCGTGTTTCTTGACGCCCAGTGATCCGGATCAGTTCAAATTTTATATGGAAAACACACAGAGAGAAATCGTATCTCGTATTCTGAATAAGGGTACATAAATCATGAATAAAACCTTTTAATTTAGCGCCGTGCACGACCATTTCATAATAAAGGATTACTATCCATAAGTTGTGAATAAGGACTTTTTCATCTATTGTGACTTGTATTCATAATATTTTAATAATATTTATGTTTCGTTATTCATACTTAATGAAAAATAATGCATATTTATGCAAATAACTAACTCATGAAATATGCGTGTTAAGAGATTGTTTTATGCTTTATATTGCATAACTTGTATAGCATAAATCGTGCATATAATTCATATACTGTGTCTTATTACAGATTATGTTATGATATATATGCTTAATATTGACCAAATTTTTGGCTAGTTGTTCATTACTTATGAATAATAGTGCATAATTTTTTAATTAACGCATGGGTTATACCTATTAATTTATAACTTTATGCTTTATTTTGCATGATTCATAGTTAAGATGCATAGATTTAATACACTCCCTGTAAGCGTTGAATTCACACCTGTTAAATAAAAATCTGTTTTCCACATTTCTCTAAATTTATTTACAAAAATATATAGTTACATTTTATATTATTTACATTATTATTTACATATAATTATTTTTTATGAATTTCAAATGTTTTTTTATTTTTAGTTTACTTTAATTTTAATTTACTTGTAATTTATTTGATTTATTAATTTTTCAATTAAAAAAAACATAGTGTTAATTGCGTACTCTTGAAATACAAGATAGACCTCATTTGTTCCTAATAAAATTTCAATAATTTTAAAAAGTTTTTGTCCATAGTTACAGGTTTGTGACTTATTTGAAATGGTAAAGAAATATACGCAAAATAATATCAGTCATTAAGATTAGTTTTTTCGCATTTTTTACATTAAAATTACTTCCTAAATCTCGTTGTTCTAAAATATTGTGAGCAAATTTCATGCATGTTTTTTGCAAGGGAAAAGGATAATTCTACACAAGACCTAGATGCTTTGGAATAAACTTTTACGTCTTTATTTTTGCTTCCCAACGACATGCAGCTCACCAGTTTTACAGGACCTTATTTTCTAATTATTTCAGGAAAATGATAAGGAAAATGATGTTTTGGTTTTAATTTGTCTTTGAAGCAGCCTATGAAGCAGCAATATCAATCTAGAATTTTAAGTCATATTAATCAAATGTATGTTAATCTAAATTATTTCTATGTAACTTACAAGTCTGTTACCTTTAGGAGACTTATTGCGCGGTCAATTTGTTATAAAATCAGCACAATTATTGTCGCATTTAGATAATTGTTCTTGTTTAGTTTTTAATGTGCTCTTCCATTTCGCTTCCACTGTTTCCCACGGCGAGTAGTGAATCTTTAGCCAGTTTTGCTCCTGTTTATCAAATTCACCTGTTAAAACAACAACAACATTACATCAATTAAAATGTGAAACTAAGAATTTAAGAAAATAAAAAATTAAAGAACAAGAATGAAAGCTCTTGAGCTAGAAAAAATACTTCAATAGAAACTGTTCAATGCAAAGTATATACAAATTGAAAAGGCCGACTTCTAAAATATTCCATTTTTTTTTCTTCTAAATCTTGCGAAGTTTTATTATTTTTTAAAGATCACATTTTATAGAATTAAACACATTAGACTTTTCGATAAATACACGTGCATTACATATTATGAAAAATGGCGCTTTTTAAATAATTTATTTTTCACTAAGAGTACATGAATTATATCAGGTTTAATTTACACAAAACACTATAATACGTATAAAAACTAAATACACTAAATTTTCCCAGCACACACTAGTTCTAAATTGAATATTAATTGTATACTTACGTGCTTCTTATTTAATAATTTAATTTTAACAATTTCACTTTACGATTAGCACAACCTAACTATTTTCACAATTAAAACTAAATTGATTGATTGAGCATGAACAACTGTACCACACGAAATGCCTAGAAAACCGAAACAGTATCAAATGCTCCACTTTTGTGATCCATAGTCATAAAATGTGCATAGTTTGCATAATATCTGCTAAAATCGGACAATTTTACCGAATGATTCAAATAAAATGAACGAATATATAACTAAGCATGCGCACATTTAAAAACAAATGATCATCTTTAAATATGCGCATGCGCGTTAATTAAACGTGCATAATAAAGTAAGTAATACGAGTTATATTCATGGTTGAAACCGTCAATATTTTTTTTAAATTTTAAAATTGATTGAATTGAATTATGAATAGGCATGCACTGTTATTTATTCATGATTCCTGATTATTATTCATAACTTCTGAATTACATCCATAAAAAGCAAAAAATATCCATTTCATTATTTATGAAATTGATATTCATGGTCCATGCAAAGTATTTTCTCTCTGTGCATGATCCAGATTTTGTTTTAGATCGCAAATGTTGATTTTAAATCTAGCAAGTGCTTTTTTGTTGTTTCATGAAACATGAACTGAACTGGATCAGATCAAGCGTCAAGAAACAGAGCTATTGTTGTTGTAAAATTCCCAAAGTAAGTCGCTAATTGTGTTTTTAATTCTATTTCAATTATAACTAGATTTATACACTTTCTACAACAAATCAATAGATGTCTCTGTATACATTTATAAAACGAAGATAAAACATTAGTATTTGTGTGTGATTTTAAATACAAAATGATCGTTGAAGGATCTGAATAATTTCTTAAAACGAAAAAGTCCTTGATTTAAAATAACAAACAACTACTCATATCATTTTCAACTAGGTGGTTAATGGTTTATTTCCAAATATAGCTACTCTATTGCTTATTTTCTGTAGCTTAACTAATATAGAATCCGGTTTTCAAAATCCAGGTTTTCAAAATCCCCGGTTTCCATTTGCTCTAGTTCTAAAGTCTTGATTAAGAAAAAAAAATATTTTTTAGTTCGGACCGGTCGGACTAATAATATTTTACCATATAAATAAGATATCTTGCCCAAAAATTTACTCAGAGTCGGTTTCGTTCGGTGCTATTTTATCGGAGTCTGACAGATCATCCTTAAAATGCAGAAAATTTGGGCTGACTATTTGACTGTTCCTGCGAGCTCTAAAGATAAAACTGGTATGCCTAAATTTGGGGCGTACTACGAAATCTCGGTTTTTAAAATCTATGTTTTCGAAATCCCGGTTTTCAAAATCTCGGTCTAATTGCACAAAATAATTAATAATGTTTTTTAATTGCAAGATTTGGTACTTGTAACATTTTGTAATTGCAACATTTTGTAGTTGCAAGATTAATTAAAAAAGCAATAATTTATTAATGCAATATTTTGAAATGCAATAATTGTAGAGGCTGACGGCTTCGATAACCCTCTCACGTGCACTGAGCCCTCCATCCAAATTCCATCGCTATTAGCCATTTTCTACAACTTTTTCGCAACCTCATTTTTGAATTTTATCAAAAAATCATTTAAGAGTTCTATTTTCCCACATGTCAAATTTTAAAAATTCAAACCGGGATTTCCTAAAAATCGTGAATTTTTTTATACAAAAACGGGATTTTGAAAACCAGGATTTTGAAAACCGAGATTTTGAAAACCGGGATTTCGTTACACACTCATAGAATCTAATTTATTGACAGTGACATCTATATACATTGTAAAATTAAAAAAGCTATACTTTTAGTTGGTTCTATAAATAATACAAAATTGCGAAATCAACATATTCCGTTATACATATTTATTTGAAAATTATTATTAAATTTTACGAATATTTGCCACTTCCTGAGCGTATAATGCCACTCGTTACCGAAAATTTATTTTGTAATCGATGGAGAGCCCCGGCGTGGTCATACTCTGCCGGCTAAGCTCGGGGCTTCGGGTGGGCTTGAGCGAGTTTCAGGAGATGCTGTAACGATTGGTATAGATATTATGGTTTATTATTAAAGTTATTGACGGTCGATAACGTAGGAACCATAAAATATTTTTTTTGGTATTACCTTATAGACCGGTTTTCTCTGTTGTTTTTGTTGGTGTGTCAATGACCGAGGGAACAACAGGGAAATAAGAAAAAAGAAGAGTTAGTTGATAACAGACTGCCAAAGTGACAAGTTAAAATTAAAATAACATAAATAAAAAAAAAAGCAAAAAACGAAGTGAAGCGGCCAATTTTCTTAGTCCTCCAGTTGTATGGACAAAAAAACAATAAAAAAATAAAAATTTATTTTGAGACATACTTGTGTAAATAATTAATAACATATAATAAAATTGAATTAAAAATAAAGCTAAATGGAATCTAATCCACAAAACGCAAAATTAATGTATGTAATGATATGTATGGCTTAAGCCTCGTACAACATAATCATAAGCTTCATGTTGTAACGATTTTTTTTGAAATAAAAAGAAAATATAATAAAATAAAATAAAAATAAAATTTAATAAAGTGTATTGCTCATGCGAACGGTGAAAACCAAAATCTACAACCGTACATACGAATAATTGGTTTGCCTATCCAAAATAAAAAATATAACGGATAGTGGCGCGAAAGACATTCGAGAAGTGCTAGAGCACACCCTAAATCAGGCGGTCGACACGAGAGTGGAAGCAATTTCCGAGGAAGCGGCATTAGAAGAAAAAGGAAACTATACGGTGTGTCAGCCCAGTTCAGCAGCATTGGATAACTAACCCTGCATGAAATAAATAAGGTATCAAATAATTATAACATTTTTTTTTTGTTGTTTTTCCTAATTTAGTTGTTCGAATTAACCCATTAACGATATTTAAGTACGAAGAGTGAAATGATCGTTTCATTTTGTTGATTCTTTGCATGATTCTTAGTACTTCTTATTTAATTCGGGTTTTTTTTTACACGTAGTTTTACCTTTACGTTGTTTTAATTTTTTTTGGCGTTCTGTTATCCTAAATTAATTATAAGGCGGTTATATGAATTCTAATAATTCCTATGTAGCCTAGAAAACAGACATGTTTCTTTAAATATATTTCAATTGTAGTGATGTGAGTGATAATAAGGTGAATTAACGTATCGTACGTCAGGGAATAGTGTAGTGCTTCGCCAAAAATTTGCCTGGACCGATGAACCCCCCATCCGATGAGCGGAACCGAAGTTACCAAGGCAGGGGCAGGCGTAGGGTCCAAGGCAGGCGTAGCTTACAATGCGTCCTACACCAAAACTGTAATTGAAACTAGAAATAAAACGAGAAATGGACTCGGCTAAGGAGGAGGACAGGATTCGAACTAACTTAGCCGATCACATAGCGATCACACTTACCATCAAATCCTTTAAATTAGGCTTTAAATTTCGAATTCTGACAGTCGATCTAGCAAAGTTAAACGAGTATAAATTACCAACCCAACATAACAGTGGACCCCAAATCATTAAACTTATTGACATTAATCAAAATAAGTGTACAGTGATACAGTGTATTCAAAAGCGGTGACGGCAAAAAATGGTGATGGAAAATCGTCATTTTGGTTTGAGAGAGATAACCACTGAACTTCCTGTGTCTCACTAATCAATTCGTACCATTGTACACGGTTGTTTGAGCATGAAAATCGTTGCTGCTCGACCAGTTCAGATAGGCCTTACTTTTCTTCAAAAACTCAATCGCGTAAAGGTCGCTGAAGGCATGCTAGAAAGAGTCAATTCCGACCCCGCATTCATAGAACACATTTTAAAAATAGAAAGTTGTGAATGTAAATGTTGTTTGTTTTCTTTGATTATCGCGGCGTTGTGCAGTTAGAATTCTTGCCAGAGGGTCAGTCGTTGTGGACGAATTTATGACCAAAAACTTAACAAATATCGTCAAGCAACCACCGTATTCTCCTGATATGGCTGAGGCCGACTTTTTTCTCTCACCAGACCTCAATTCCGGAAAATGCGTTTGAAGAATGTTATTCGTTGGCATAAGTGTATTACTTCGAAATGGGCCTACACAATAAATTTGAATATATAATAAATATTTTATGTTTTATTGAGCAATTCCCGTTACTTATTTGACAGAAATAACGAATATATGTTGTGATTTTCGTTTCTCTAGGTGATCAACACTACAATTTTGAATTTTCTACGAATGTCCAGAATTTATTGAACCGGCCGCTTTAGAGAGTGAACTAACCTACTAAGCAGTTGGAGCACCATACCTAGTTGGTCATTATAGAGAACATAATTTATCTTCTCCCGCCGTTTCTCAAGGTGAAAGAAGAAGAAAAGAGAAAATTTCTGCAAAAAGGGTTCAATTAAGAAAATGTTCTGATATCGCTTAGATATATCGGCGAGGTTCAATTTATCCAGAGAACCTTAAGAGGGCAGCTTAAATGACTGCAAAACTCGTATCTTTGTCGTCTGAACAACATCATGGTAGATTTTAATTGATTAAATGACGGGACCGGGCTAACGCAGAAATAGTTTTAAATACAAATGGTGTTCTGCATGGCTACAGAAGCTTGTTTGTCGGCGTCAGATGCGCATCATTAATGATGCGTTTAATAAATAAATCGTTGTCACGCAAATCACAAAACTTTTGATAAACTTTGTCAACTTAAACAGGACTTACGTCCGTCTTTTTTGGTATTTCAATACAATTGGGACCAAATCGTTTTTATCAATGTTTCATCTCCTCCTTGGATTGATTTCTTAAGAAATATGTTATTCATTCTGCCATGATAATTAAGGAGACTTTATATAGCAAATTAATCAATTTTCTGTTTCCAGACAAATTTAACGTTATTCATGATGTCAATTTTTGATTTATTCCATGTAGTTCTTTTTATTATACTTTGTGTGGACGATACGATGTCCCCGTTTATTTTTTGCTGTTTGCAATTTTTTGGGTTAGATTAATGTCAAAATGAATAAATTTGACCATACGAAAAAAACACATTCAACGATTATTTTTTTTTTATTTTATTTGGGTTGTTCAAAGCTTGTTGAAATTTGTAATTGAAACACAACCATATGCAAGAGCAAAAAATAGAACGAGTATTACTGAATTGATGGATGCTGTATGAAAAAACATTTTCTTTTTGTAAATAGAATTGAGACTTTGATGAATGTGAACTGAATTGATGACATTATACTGTGATATTGAATGGTGATTTTTAATAATTTTCGTTTGGACGTTTTTTATAACTCATCGTACATTCTTCTGCCAGATAAATAATGTTTATTACGGCTGATTAGTACTTAAAGCCTTGGATTGTGGAACCGATAATTAAATCTAATAATGCTCATAATATCTGAAATGCATCATTTTAACTCAAAATATTTTGAATAATACGAGTGATTAATGTAATTTCAGAATTTAAATATCCTATTGTCCTATATTTCTTTACTGTCCAATTACCTAGAATCTGAAATAAGTTATTAGTTCATCAATGATTTAAAATATTAGATACATCCAAATAGAGCGAAGTTCGAGATTCATACACCCTCGTAGCGCTCTCTGAATAACTCTGAATTAATTGTAATCGAGGCGATCCAGGAAAATTTTGCTAATATGTCATTGGCGCCGTAAAATCATTACAAATCAGCGTCTGTTTTCCAGGCTATTTTTATTTAGTTTTATTTTAGAAAAAAAGTCTACAAATTTGACTTGGGAATGCACAAAAAATTAAACACAAAGAAAATACAGAAACATATATTTTTTTTAGCTAAAAAATAATTAAATCTGTTGCAATTCAACATAATCACTTAAGTCGAGATAAGTGGTTATGTTGAACTATATTCTAATCGAAAATAAACAAAGAATCCCCCTAGCAGAATATCGTCGTTTTAAGAAAGCTCCGACTAAATAACTTCGACAAAAAAAAATGCGAATATACGAGGAAATGCATAGAAAACGTCAGCGCAACAAGAATACTCACGAGACTCTTTTGCTAACGCCAGAAATCTCTCTAAAGATATCCACTCCAAAAGTACAAATATATATCAAAGAAGAGAGAACAAACCTACTTGAAAAATCTGCTAAAACGGAATGAAGAAATAATCCCCATTAGAGTAATTTCTCCACCAGATGAAGTAATTTATGTGGAATATTCCACAGTAGAGAAGTAGAGGTCGCTATTGGGGATTGAAAAATGGAAAGATGCCGGTCTCGACTAAATCCCCACAGAATTGAATAAGAACTGACGCACTACTCCTGCATCAAATTTATTCGATCTCAACGTCTTTATTTAGGACCAAAAAACGCTGCCATAGAAATGGAAAAACTATCCTATAGGCTACGATAGTTGAACACAGCCTAGAACGCGTTGGCTAAAGTTGTACTCATCATATGATGTGCTGTTCAATTTGGCGCTAGAATAGGTAGTATTGAAAAACAATATTAAAACTTCGCGCTAACATTTAATAAGTCAGGCCAAATTACATGCAAATGATATCGTGTTTCTTGGCTGAAAACCTAGCAGTTTGATTCCTACGTATAATTTTGTTAGTGCAGTAAACTTCATATCTTCGGGTCGGTTATAACATCGTCATATAACATCTATCGCAGTCGTAAGGCGTTAAAATTCTATCTTTGGTCCAATTAAACATATTAACAACGAATATCGGATTCGTATGAACCACTAGATAAAACAACTTCTCCTATGCCACAATAAAATCTAATTCATCCGATCCAATAGATTTAGATGGCTAGGACGCTTTGCTAGGTCCCCACAACAACGCATACGAAAACGTTGAACAAGAAGTTCGTATAATACGATGTCGAAACTGGAGATTAATAGCGACGGACCGAGACAAATGGAGAACCACCGTGCTGATGGTAAAATCGTTTCAAGGGATTTGAAAGCTAGAGAGAGAGAGACAGGGAGAGCATCGAAATGCTAAATGAGTATTTACGAGATTAAAAGGCCCAACGTTCTCTAATGTTTAAGTTTTCTAGGCAGTTTGTACTCAATTAGTTACAACGGTTCATCGACTACTCAACTAAGAAAACAATCCATACTATAAAACCAAACTCAGTCCTTTTGAATTTTTCATATTTATTAGAAACTTCATATGCTACATTTCCAATTTTCCTTACAATTATGGCCTTCACATATTTGTTCGCTAATTTAGCAGAAAAATCTCTTTCCAACCAAGGTCTAGTTACTAAAACTGTTGGTCCTATTTCTGGCCTAGTCAGATAATTCCGCTTTTGAACATTTACAAGTCACAGGCGATTTTAAATCTTCTAAAATCAGAAATTTACCACATATAGTTAGCCAGTGTGCATGAAGACAATGACGAGCAGCCGTTGGTTGTCACGGGCAGCTTCTAATAATTTTGTAATCTACTCCTCAGGGGTGACTAATTTCTAGTCTTGTTTGTCTGCTTCGGAATCTTTACCACTTTCTACCAGGTTTACATGTAGAGGCTAAACTGGATTAATGGCTTATTTCTAATTCCTATGCAAACGAGAATAACTATCTTCATTTAGGTACTTCATAGTCAGCCTATATGCGATCTGTTATTGTTGTAAATTAATTCTATAATTCCTTCGTACCTTTTAAACATTGTGGGAAATATAGGCCACTGGAAGTTTGTCCCTATTCTCTGCACGCCAAAATAAAACGCCTCCAATTCCTATGGTTGAAGCATCACTGTATATTAAAATCGGAATTCATTAAAACACGTACTATACCGACAACCAAGGCCTATTTTAATTTTTCTTGGAACGGGCTCACTCCAAGGCACCCGTCCCTCCCAAATCACATTTCCTTGATATCCTGTTTCCTTAACAAAAAACTTCTTTTCCTTTAATTTATAGATAGACTGGCTGATTTCAGCTACTTCATCTAAGAATCCTCTTATGTTATTAAAAGTGGACGTCCGTTCACCGTAAAAGCCGTATTATCCCTTGACTCTGGCGCCAGCGGTATTTGCCAGTATAGAACGTTAAAATCGATTGTACGGATAATTCATGTATTTGTCTAAACGACCAAGAAGGGGTTATTGTCTGTCCGGGTGGCTGAAGTTAACTTTCTTGCATAAACGAGTGTTCTTGATAGCTTTCAGAACTTGTCAATGGAGATAATCAGGAACTGATACCTTCCCAAATTACCCCCCAATGCAGCATCCGATCAAATCCCTTATTCTTATTGAACATCAGCTGATACCGAAAATTATCGATGTTCTACCGAAACTTTGTCTCTAACATCAACCTTTAGGATAGCAATGCGTTTTTCCCAGATCATTAGTCTTTTTGATTGAGGGGAATTCCTAGATCGATTTTACTAATTCTTTTCACCATCTCAGCAATGCTCTAACAGATAACACGATCCGCAACAAGGGGGCATCAGATACAACCGAGAGTTCGAAGATCTCCAGGATGGTACCATCCCGTATGCATATTTTATCTGGGTTAGCTTTGACTTGGTTTATTATATAAACGCTATGTTGAGCCGACAAATGACATATTATAATGAAAAATTTAATAGAATTTGGGTTATTAGGTCTCATTACCACATTGATCATGTTTTTTCGAAAACCTCTGAGAGGAAATTGTCTTCACATTTCTCACCTTGATTTTAGAGCTATCCTGTAATACTTTGTACATCTACATGGTTATTAATTTTAAATGAATGCCTAAATGTGACAAGACACTCCATAATGTGTGCCTCTGGATATTACCATACGCCTGCTGAAAATAAATGAATAGAAGATGTATAGAACATGTCCTTTTTATAGCACTTTTCCAACATATCCCTCAGAGACAAAATTTATATAACTTGTCAGTAACTACTTTAGCCTAAATCTTGTAACTAGCGTTGGGAAAAGTTGTTCTGCGATAATCGTTACAATTCCAACAGAGAGCCCGTTGGAATTGTAACGACTATCGCAGAACAACTTTTCCCAACGCTAGTTACAAGATTTAGGCTAAAGTAGTTACTGACAAGTTATATAAATTTTGTCTTATATTTTGTTATATATTACGTAGTGAACAAATTAGTGCTATTTTCCACTCGTCTGTGATTTTCTGATCGAACCAAATCGAACCAGCTATGCTATTGATACCATTATATTGATACGATTCTCAAAAGGCGCCTTATAATTTCTTACATTTTATATGACACTTTACACGTTATCGTAAGGTGCAGGAGCTGGTGGTAACATTTCTAATAATGTTGGTTGATCCAGTGTCGAGTAAGAGCGGCGAAAAATAATATCGCCACACACAGTCTAAGTTTGTGCACATTTGTAACTCTGCAGATTCGTTGCGAATAGCGCCGCTACGTGGATGGAAGTAGAAAACGGGTTTTTATTATTTATCGGTATGTTTCTTTTAAATTAGCAGTTTAAATTAGGAGATTCCAATGATTTTTGGATTCCGGTCTACCGCAAGTGGTATTATCCATGAGAGCTTTCTTTTTTTTTTTTGCAAATCTTTTGAAAAGTGATTGTATCGAGAAACACGATTGTGAATTAGATTATATAGGTCATTTTGTGAAAGCGAAAATGACGTTTTTTTACAAAAAACTGTTTTGTAACAAAAATCCGGCCATTTTCACCGTTTCCATAGCAACTGTTTCGTTTTTCCACCGCAAGACCCAAGCTTCAATAGGACCTTCTTCGATTCTCGCTTGTATGTTGAAAAGTATATCATTTCTGAGAAAAACGATTCTGAACTTAAAGATTCCTAATTAATTTTGCAACAATACCGGTTCAGATCAGTTTTCCAAATTTTAAGTTAAAATTGCTATTTTTGATAAAAAATTATTTTTAACAAATATATGGTACAGCCTTGCGGATCGATTGATCGGGATGGAACTTCATACTTAAGCTTTTATCGTAAAGTAGGAGATCCCAGTGACGTGGGAAGCAAAATTTGTCATACGGAAGTGACAGGTTCTGTCGGAGCTTTAATGTTTTTTGTAAATATTTAGAAAAGTATACCATTTCTGAGAACAACGAAGATTCTAAAGCATTTTTCTATTTGGCCGGGTCGAGGTTGGTGCATGTGGCGGCCATGTTATTTTGGTGGCGTCTGTCTAATCTGGTGTTTTTTCCAGTCACTAATGCCAAGTCACCATGAGCAGTTACACGATTGAGCAGCACGTCCAAACGATAAAACTTTATTATCAAAATTAGTGTTCATTAGTACAAACGTTGCGCCCATTTTACGGCAGATGCTGCGGTCTTTCATAGTCGACTTTCAACCGGTTCGGTAAATAATTAGCCAACACTCGTACGCCAGAGGAAGGCCAAATCGGCTGAGAACATCGCCGCAGTCCGGGAAGGTGTACAGGGGAACCCGAGGCAGTCATTTCCTTGCTGTGCACAATAACTCGGTCTTTCACAGATTTCAACTTAGCGAATTTTGTGTCGGAACTTAGGGCTACGTCTGTACAAGATCAAACAGACCCAGGAGCTTAAAGTTAATGACCAAAGACAACGCCGTTTGTTCGCTAACTGGGTTTCGAAGCGTTTGGAAGAGGACCTCAATTTTTGCCGAAAAACCATCTTTAGCGACAAGGCGAATTGGCTATGTTAACAAGAAAAATTGTTGTATATGGGACGTCGCATCCCCACACAAGGTTCACCTGTTGCCAATACATCCACAAAAAGTTACGGTTTGGTGCGGATTTTGGGCTGGTGGCATCATTTAGTCCCTACTCTTTTGAAAATGACGTCAATTTTTCAACTTTAAATATTATGTTGGTTTCTTCTGTAATAGAGAAGGTGGATATGGTGGTACAAAAATTTTCAGAAGGTCAAATATAAAAGCCGCCCCGGTGGCAAAGTGGTTAGCATGCTTGCTCCAGCGACCGGAGGTCCCGGGTTCGATTCCCGGTGGTGACAAGGAAAAAATTTCACGGCTGGTTTAGGATCAATGAATTAATCACTCATTATCCGAAATGAAAATATGATTATGAAACCTCATTTGAGGCGGCCAAATCCCTTGATGGGATATAATGCCAGAGAGAGAGAGAAATATAAAAGCGGCGAAAATGTTAATAGATGATATTAATTTTTGCCAAGTCGTTGGTGTACGATTGGCAGAGTCAAACATAAATTTTATTGCAGTTTTCGTTCCCAAAAAAAAAACTTGTTACCTACATTTTCTGAAATTTTTGAACAATATTTAGTTAAATTTAAAAACTCTATTGTAATAGGAGACTTTAATTTAAATTTACTTGATATTCAGAATAGAAATACATATATTGAAATATTTAGGGGTAATTAATTCATGAGGATATGTGATAGCTAATAAATTGACGATGGAATTTGCAACTCGATTTATCACTATGATAGATCATATTTTAACAGATCTGTTACGTCTTAAATGCTACTGCTACTCACTTCTCGGATCACTGTGATCTGTTTCTATCTATTTCAAAAATTAGTGTTCCAAAAATCTCTGCGATGATTTCAGGTTCCGATAGTGCGTCTAATAGCTAACTAAATTCCTCATCTAATCAGCTTATACATGACCCTCCAACCCAGGTCCCAAAGTGTTCACAATTTTTTTTCGAAGAGAATCAAATTTGTCCTGAAAATGAAAATGGGCATTAACACTCCGTAACAGAGATCTTGACTCAGGTTCCGATAGTGCGTCTAATAGCTAATTAAATTTCTCATCTGATCAGCCTATATATGAACCTCGAACCCAGGTCCCAAAGTGTTCACGAATTTTTTTCAAAGAAAATCAAATGTGTCTTGGAACTGAAAATGGCCATTAACGCTCCTTACTAAAGATCTTGACTCAGGTTCCGATAATGCGTTTAATAACTAATTAAATTCCTCATCTAATGAGTCTATATGTGACATCCCAACCCGGGTTTCAAAGTGTTGACGAATTTTTTTCGAAGTAAATCAAATTTGTCTTGAAAATGGCCATTAACACTCCTTTTTTTTATAAAAGAAAGTATTAATCATTTAATGGGTTTAATGCCCTTTTAAGATAAATTAATACTCCCCGTTTCCACACTCAGCCATTCACCTACTCACGCAATTACAGTATACCACCGGCACGTTGCAAGCTCCATGTCAACCTACATGTCATTGAACGGTGGGTCGGTGCTGAATTCTGCACTCCAACAGAGGGTCTAGGTTGTGTTTATTATCATCACCGATCGTAATCCATGAAGAAAATTCGCTTTACATCCTGCCTCGGGTGGGATTCGAACTCAGTTAAGGCGCTGATAGTGTGTCTAATAGCCAATTAAATTCCTCATCTGATGAGTTAATATGTGGTATGCCAATCCGGGCCCCAAAGAGTTCACGATTTTTTTTCGAAGAAAATCAAATTTGTCTTGGAAATGAAAATGGCCATTAACATTCCTTACCAGAGATCTTGCGGCCGGGGTCTAACAACTTAATTAATTCCTCGAGCCAGAATGCCATACGTATAATACTAGATTTTCATATGAGGTATAAAGTGGAAACCATTTTTTGTATTTTTTAATGATTCAATAGGAATAAACGATTATTTTTTCCTAGTCCTATTCTTAAGACAAGAATAGTTAAGTGCTGGCATAGTATGAAACATTTCAGTTAGAATAAATACTATAAATTAGTCTTTATTTAACCTTCTACTCGACAGTGGATAAATATTATTTGATCAATCAGAATATGATTTTAAAATAAAAATTTAGTTCAGTTTATTTTGCTAAATTTCATTGAATCGCTATAATTTTTTTTATTTCTATGTTTTAGTACAATTCATTTAATTGAATAAAATTTTAGTACACACTGGCGTTATTGATTTTAGTACTAATTTTCGTATAGGAACAGTAATTAGATTTTAATTTAACAGTGTTAAACTAATATAACAATTAAAGTGTGAATTCGCGAACAACTTCATACGCATGGAATTATCTAGGTCTAGTGATAGATTGTAAATTTAATTGGTCGTGTCACGTCACCATATATAATTGCCATCAACGAGTTCTAAAAAACGCCATATATGCGTCCATTCGTTATGTCACGCAAAAACTGTTTGAAGAATTTCAATCTCTCCATTTCCTCATCGACCGAGAGCTAATAATTTTAATATACAAAATAGTAAATAATTAGATAAATCCCAGCTTTCAAATGACGAAAATAAATGATCGTCATAGCTATGATGTTTCATCATCAGAACATTCAGATTAAGGTCAAATTTTGTAATTGATTCTTTTGCGTTAAACGCGTCTAATATTAACATATTATATCGGGGTCTTAATGAATTCAATGTGCCCATCCAATATTAAATATATTGAATCGCGATTTCAATGAACTCGTTCACCTTCTCGTGAATATCTAAGTATCCAGAAATTCTCGTATTTAGCTGATTCGAAAGCTCGACTAAGTCGACCGGACAGATGTAACAAGTGGGAGTGGTAATGCTGAGCCAAAGTTATGGGATCCTCCTCTTCCTTATCCGAGCGTGATGTTTTCCTTTAACGCTTCCAACTTCGTCTGACACGTCGTAATCTCTAAATCTGGTTCGATTCATTCGGATGCATTTTGGATGGCTTCTCTTTAGTCTTGGCATGTTTGCGTCGGATCGCTTCTTCGAGTTGTTGAATGGTATCTGGTGTATTGAAACGAATATCACGAAGAAGACACTCCACTTCCAATTCGTCTGATGTTAGTAAGTTTATGTCCTTTTTGGAAGATGAAAGCATATAGTGATTGTTTTAATTTGGCAAAAATTGCCTCTAAAAAGAGGTTGTTTTTATTAAGTTTATCAATAATACAAAATAAATTTGATTGAAACGACTTTAAAGGAGACTGAATGTCCCCAATAAAGTAAATTGGAATAATTCCATACTCACAATATAGCTATATATAGAAAATATATAAACGCGAAATAATTGACTAATAAAATAGATGGAATGGTTACCTTGTAAGATGTAAATTTGGTTCTAGGGACGGTGAAGCCGTAGTCCACAAGAAATCTGAGGCCCGTAATTCCTCAATTTAATGATGGGATATTGGAAGAGAAAACCCTCGCAAGTGGTACCTTATCGTAAACTTCCTTTGGAGGGGCTCGTAAAAACATTCAAAACATTCACAAAAAAAATTCAAAACATGAATCAAATTGCGATCAACAACCAGAAAGTTACCTCGTGTGTTAGATTATAAAAGATGCTAATTCTAATCCGACTCCGTTTTACTTGATCCCACAACGGCGCATCCTACACTGTACATCGTCGAGGTCGTTCTGGTGAATCCTACGGATTTAGATTCATTCAAAAATAATAACAATAAGGAAAAATAATAACAATAAAAAAAATAATAACAATAAAAAAAATTAAAAGCGAAACTACCAACACACTCCGCGAAGTACGCCAATAGTGAAATAATACAATGAAAAAAATAAAATGCCTAACCTGAGGCCCGTAATTCCCCAATTTAACCTTAATTTAACCTTCCTTTGGGCGGGCTCGTTATAATTTTAGTTAACGAAAATAATAATAACAAAAATCGGAACTGCACGTTCCAAGTTAAACTATCAATACCCGGTACGTTGGCAGAATAATAATTCTAATCAAACGATACGAAAAAAAATAAATTGAAGTTTTAACCGTATCCGAGGATTCTAATACAACCCAAAAAATTAAAAATATCAAAAGAAATCAAACAAAAATTTAAATAAATTTAAGTCAAAATGCGAAACGGATGATATGATGAGAGCGGGACCCCACTCCGTGCCGGGTGAATAACATAATAATAATATAATAATACGTCTGTATGCAGCTAAGGCTCCCCCTGCTACAAACAACTATCAAGCGAATTTATCTGGGTTGGCCTCGTGGGCCGATAATAATAAAATATTTGTTTGTTGTTGCTCAAATTTCAACCGAGAATTTAAGGGAATGGAAAAAAATGAAAGCTAAAAAAATGTAGACTAAACTCAGAACAAAGGACATCCGGGCTCCTCCACAATCAAAAATCCACATACTTTAGTGTACGCATCCATGCGAATTCAAACAGCGGCAAGCGCTGGTTTCGACACTGGATGCGTAGACCAAAGGGACCGAATCGTACTAAAAATTCAAAAAAAAAAAAAATTGAAAATTTTAAATTTAAACAAAAAACGCACTGTTACGGAATGGTTCAACACCATTCTTCAGATGTTCTCTAAGCGCGCAGAGGCCTCTCTCACGGTAATATTTTGCCTGCTAAATCTCAGAGTTAATGCATTTGTCGTGGGGAAATTGAGGCTTGCGTGGGCTTACACCGTGGAACAGAAAAAAAAATCAAACTGAAAGCAAATTAGAAAAACTGAATTTAAATTAAATCGACCAAAATTTTTCGAACAAAACTTGAGGAACCGTAATAAATTAATAGTAACCCCGGATGTATACATCCGGCAACGACCGGACTTCCCCGAGTGGCAAGTACCCAGTCTGCTGAAGAGACCCCCCGAGTGACCCATCGAAGCAGCATTAAAACGAAGCTTTTCATCAAAGCAGGGGTGGAATCATAAAAAACGAGCGGACATTTTTAACGGATTAAAAAATATTTTCCAACCTACCTAGTAATTGAAAGGGAGAATCTTATATATTAATACGCTTAATTTTTAGTTTGTACTCCCTTTTTAACCTATTTCCCGTGCGCGCATCTTAATGAAACATATATCATTTGAAAGGTATTTTTTCATAGATGTGCAGAATATATGTTTTATTAAGGTACGTGCATGGGAAATAGGTGTAAAAGCCAAGAAACGTTTTTCCTATACTGTAGAACTTATATAATAATCACGACGCCAGAATGTCATGACAAAATATGTTTGTTTTGAATTACACAGTGACAATGACAAAATTTATGAAAATTTCTGATGTTTTGTCATAATACCGTTTTTTTTTGTGTTTTTGGTTCGACGCGGTGAGTATTCTCCTTTTCGAGGAGGAACAGGAAAATGGAGGCGAGCCAGTTCCTATGGAACCTGATGTAAGTCCGTCATTTAGTTTTATATTTTTGAAAACTCGCAATTTTTTTCTTTTAGGAGCCTTTTGATCCTGTGTGCGTACTCCAAGATTCAAACCTGGCGGGAAATGGGACACGCGCGGCATTCCAAAGTGCTCGGAAAATTCAAATCCGCTATCTAGGTTCGATGGGCGGGGTTGCGAGTTCTGTGGCGCACTATTCTTCCATGCATAGAAGGAAGGTCTTGGTCTGTGCTGTGGTAAAGGAAACATGTCCCTCCCCGCACTGCAAAATCTCCCGTACCTCAATAAGCTGATTATCGGAACCAACTCCATCTCGTGGTTCTACTAGACGAACATCCTGAAGCTTAATTCCGCCCTCTCCATGGATAGCACCGCAATGGAGATCGAAGGGCAGCGCGCTGGCGGACGATACTTCTTTTCACTGCACGGATTCGGCTATCACCGCATCAGCACATCACGGTTCTCAAACGGTTCAGCTCCCAAGTATGGGCAGATATTTTTTTATGATGTCGAGGAGGGACGCGCATGCGCTGTACAAACTTGGCCGGCTACACGTTACGCGCGGACAAGGAAAAGATGGAGAGCATGGTGCGCACCCTTACAGTTGAGCTCCATCTGGTAAACATATACATGCGCGAGTTCCGAACAATGGACGAGATGACTGCGCACGACCGTCAAAATCTGGCAATGTATATGATCAAAATAGCTGATCGGGACGCGCGCCGATTCAATCTCCCGACAGCTTCTGATGTTGCAATTGTCTTTTGCGCTCTCGAGGTTGAGCCACCTTACGCTCTCTAAACGTGTACAAGAAGCGTCCATTACAAATTTGTTGGAAATAAAATGAAATTTAAAATAATATGTAAAAAACTAATAAAATGGTTTTTATTCTAATAAAATATTTTGTAAAATTATTTATAAAATACTTTTTAAATTTAAAAAGTTAATTTAAGTGTAAATTGTAATGTAATTTCCTATTTTATTATCCTTTTGTACATTTCTTATTAAATATTTAATAGCGTATTTGAATTTACTTTATTTTTGATAAAAGTACATCAAAGTTACATCTTAAAAAATCTTCTTAATATCTTAACCAAAAATTGAATAAAAAATAATCACGTGACTGATTATTCAGTCACAGGTCAGCTAGTCTTTATATATTAATACGCTTAATTTTTAGTTTATACTCCCTTTTTAACCTATTTCCCGTGCGCATATCTTAATGAAACATATATCAGGTGAAAGGTATTTTTTCATATATGTGCAGAATATATGTTTTATTAGGGAACGTGCACGGGAAATAGGTGTAAAAGCCAAGAAACGTTTTTCCTATATACTGTACATCTTATATATTAATCACAACGCCAGAATGTCATGACAAAATATGTTTGTACTGAACCGTCATTACACCGTGACAATACAGAACAAAACAGAGAACATAAAATGAATTTATATACTACAAACATTTTGGTGTCAAGAGGTGTGAGTGTAAAAGTAGAATTTTATCATGGCACTCTATCGTCATGACAAAATTTTGCGAGTGAAGAACCTTAATACTTACACACACATAATATATATGGAAAGTTTGGAATAATCATTTCCGTCCGATTTCAGGCAAAAGTCATGGGATCTCTTAACTTATGCGAAAAGGTTAAGTGGGAAGTTTCGTCGCGATATGCGGTTGATTTGTGTCCCAGTATATTTCGGAGCCGGATAATTTATTAAGCTCTTAATTTCATGCTCGAACTAGAGTGACGTGGATCTGCTTTTTGTGGTGGTAAATCGACTATATAATTTACATAAGTACATTAGTTTTGGTTATGTTGTTAATACGAGATTTGCTTCGGAAAACGTCAAAATTATTCATATACAAATGAAAATAACACACAAATACAGCGGTCCTTTTGTACATTTCTTATTAAATATTAAGATTAATGTTGCGCGACTTGGCAATTGTGTGCTTTTCCCTTTTGAGATTTTAATATTTAGAAATGGTGCGTTTCAACAACATGTATGCGAGTGCAAATGAAGGCCAGAAGCGCGCCATTAATGAGGTCCGAAGCGCGCTCGAATTTGAAACCCTGTCAACAAAGGCCTTTAACGTTGACGCTCCCGACAGGTTTGGCAAGACATTTGTATTCAATCACTCATTGTATTTGCCAAGGGGCGTGGCTTGGAGTCCATTTGCTCCGCCTTCACTGGAATCGTCACGAGCTTGATGGAAGGTGGGCGTATGCTGCATAACCTTTTCAAACTGCCGGTTCCAATGGATGAGTCATCAGTTTCATCAATGAAGCCAAATTCTTCGCACGCTGCCAAGTTGAAAAGTGCGCGACTCATCTGAGAGATGAGGCCAGCATCATGCCAGGGGCAGCGCTCACAATCATAGACAGACTATTGGGAGATTTGTACAGAGAAAAGCCGGAGGAGGATGTTCCATTCGCTGGAAAAATCATCCTTATGTGTTGTGACTTCCGGCAGTGCTTGCCTGTAGTAACTTGCGAATCGACCATCAAGTTGAACCCGCTTTGGAAATTGGTAAACAAGTTTACACTCACCAAGAACATGCGCATTGATGAAGGTGAGTACGAGTTTGCGCATTCTGTTGGAAACGGCAATGCTCGAACCGAATCGATCACACCTCCGGCGCTCCATTCCAGTTCTCAAAGTGTGATCGATTTCGTGTATATTGACATCAACACAACACTAGCCGAGGGAACCATCGAGGAGCGCGCCATTATCGCACCCAAGAATGATGACTGCGCGCTAATCAATCAGCAGGTGCTTGACCTCCTGCCCGGCGAACAAGAAGTCAAATTTAGTGTTGATAAAGTGTTAAACAAGATTGAAGGGCCCGGACTTCCGCGCCATGCATCCCGCTAAAGGTAAACGCGATCGTTCTTTTGATGAGGAATCTAAACACTAGCAAGAGTCTTATCAATGGGATGCGCATGCGAATCGCAAAAATAAACCGCTACAGTCTGGAATGTGATTTGCTGACTGGCTTCTCAAAATGCGAGCGCGTTCTCATCCCACGCATGAAGCTCTCACCTTTGGAAGGCACCTTCTCATTTAAAATGTCTCGCCTCCAATTGCTGGTCCAGCTCGCGTTCACCATAACCATCAACAAGAGTCAGGGCCAAAGCTTGAAGAAGGTAGGAGTGTACTTGCCGGTCCCCGTATACACACGGACTCGAGGTGTTTATGGTTGAGATAAGCGATCAATCAGCTGATCGGGACGGGCGCATCACAACAAAGGATGTTGTTTTTGAGGAGATTCTACACATGTAAATTGTAATGTAAATTCATATTTTATTACCCTTTTGTACATTTCTGATTAAATATTTAATAGCGTATATGAATTTACTTTATTTTTGATAAAAGTGCATCAAATTTACATCTTAAAAAATCTTCTTAATCATTTCTTAACCAAAAATTCCATAAAATGTAATCACGTGACTGATTATTCAGTCACAGGTCAGCTAGTTATAGTGAATAAGTAAATAAAAGTTAGGTAATGATTTACCTTTTAGGAGATATTTCTAATTTAATTTCTACCGGTAATAGATTTCCGTAGAGAAATGCTCGATAATGATTAGCCGTCGGAAAAATGTTGCCGTGAAATTTTTATTTATTTGTATTTACTTACACAATATTCAAACCCACTTTAATCATGTTTCAAAATGTTTTTTAATTGTTCATGGCAATATTTTGAAACAAATGAAGTTTCCGTTCGGATTTCATGATTCCGTCTCTCACTCGGAGAGATCTCCAGCGATTCCTTCACAAGTCATTTCGACACTACCGGAGTGCTACGGGGAGGTCAAGTGGATTTTACGGTCGCCTCGGGATAGGTGACACATATGCTGGACTCGCCACTCCGACCCTGTGGATGTCCTGCAAAGGGGATGACGGGGAGTGACAAACCCAGCATGTAAACATGGAACCGACACAGAATGGAAGTTCCACTTTCATCATACCGGCCCGAAAATAAATTTAGTATTACATCTTATTTGCACAAGAAAATCATACAAAAAAAATTTGTATAATCACGGAGAAAGAAACCAACCGGAGAAGTAAAGAAAGAATCCAAATGCCGGGAAAAATTGGCCGTGAGGTTTATTTTTCAATACACCAAAGAAAATGTATCAAATTTGCAATTCGGAATTTGCAATTTAAAAATAAAAATACAAGAAAATAAAAATAAAAACGAACCAAATGCGGCCTTATTGGGTTAGCCGTCATGCCACAGGTGCCTCGCTCGAACTATTGTGGCCTTTTAGCGGCCGATTCGCGTATTTCAACGATGCGTATTTCAACAATGTTGGGCGTTGTCCCGCCAAACAGTAAATTGATTTAGCCTCGATAGGCCACCGAAGATGTTGGGCGCTGTTAGGCCGACACCGGTGCACAGATAGGCCGCCGAAAATATAGGACGCTGTTTAGACGACACCACTCACTGTTGGGCATTGTTTCGAGAAAACCGTTGAATGGCCTTGACAGGCCTCCGAAAATGTAGGGCGCTGTTTCGCCTTAGATAACAAAAAAAATTGCGAATGGCTAGGTTGTTGGCCACCCGTTGGTAAACTTAATACGATTAGCGGGCCTCCTCCGGCCACCCTAAACCGTTGTGGCACTCTCGCCGTTATCCGAGTTACAATTAATACTTCACAGTGCGGTGCTATTTTTAAAAATATATAAAAAGTACTTAGAGTGAAGATATTTTGTTCAAAAAATTATAGGTAAGTTGGAAATTTTATATTTGGTAATTGTGAAATTTGTTTAGTGTGTCAAAAGTATTAGCATGCCTCTGTGCTTCATTGTTCGCAAACCGGCCAAAAGCAAACTTACCGGTTGATGGCTATTTTTTACATATGTGTTTGCTAGTGTTTCAAAATATTTCATGTGGATTGGGATACTTTTTGTGGTTTTCTTCTGCTATTTTTTCAACTGAATTGAAATATTAATTCTTTATAGAAATGCCACGAAACATGAATCAAAAAAACAACAAGGTGCCTTCAGGTGATTATTGTTGACTATATAATCTCAGCTCTATGACAGATGAGGATATTCAAAATATGTGGAATTCAATAAACAGTGCGTCAAGTGATAGTTAAGCTGATGATGATGATGATTCAATTGCTGATCGTGATTATAATGTACCAGCTGAAGATTATGACCATATACACCTTTGTATTACTCAGCTAGAGAGAAACTCCTCAGCTGAAATTTTTATCATTTTTATGGTATGGGTTTATTGGTAATGCAGTGGACATCACTCTCTAAAAACATCTTGTTCATCATCGAAACGAAATTGTATTCAGAGGAGACTCAAAACTTTCAGTGAGTTTCTTGCTCTAATTATTTTTTTAAGGATCAGTTGTTCGAAAAAATAGCTGAAGCAACCAATATGAATGCTCTCCAACAGTACATTTAAACCAAGTTTACAGTAAATTCTGTTGACACTAAAAAATATAACGGTGTTTTGGTATATATGGGGCATACTGGGGGCAACATTCATTCGAGACAATTAGGGCCACAATGACGTCAAAACGATTTTATGAAATAAGGTGTTTCTATCTTTTAAAAACATCACTCTTAGGAAGATACAAAGAGAAAACGGCACGATCCGTTATTTAAAATCAGGCCAGTTGTGGATCATTTGAATAGTGCCTTTGACTCAATACCAAAACATCCACAAATGTTCGAAACTAAGTTCGAAATATATACTGGATCGGGAGATAACGTAGTGCTTCCAAATACACCGACTAACGTAGTTGTTCGTTTGTCATAGTCAATTACATACTTTAACTATACCACATACTTTATTTTGAAAATTTTTGTCGCTGCCACTGCTAATTTATCTTCAAAGTCGAGCAATATATTCGTTAGGCACAATTCGCGCGAGGCGAATAAATAACTGCAAATTTCCCGGTGATCGAGACAAAGAGCTTCATAGAGAAACTAGAGGCTACTCAGTGGAATATGTAAGTTGTGCGTGCGGTATTGATATAACAACGGTTTTATGGAAGGACACGAAAAATGTAAGTTTGGTTTCAGCTTATGCCGGAATAATTCCATACAAATCCGCAGCCAGTTAAAGCGACTCGATATATGATCGCAATAAAAAAAAATATTTGGAGTTGGATTGTCCTAACATAATCAAGGAATGTAATTATCATATGGGAGGGGTAGATTTAATGGACGGCTTGCTCGGACGTTAATAGAATAGGGTGGGTCGAGAAATCAGAATAGAATATTAAAACCTATTCAAATGAAACTTTAATGTTTGAATGCCGCGGGGTAGACCAGCACCATCTATTCGATTATAACTAAATTTATTTAAAAAAAAATCTCTTGTTCTTCCTCTGACGAATTTTCCTTCCTCTTATTTGTTTATTCGAGTTCATATAACCCACAAACCTTCTACCATCGCAAAACCAAACCTTGAGCTGTAGTTGGCTACTACCACCGCGTAGAGGAAGACACAATTGTATTAATGTTACTTACTATATTTTTTTTTATAATGTGAGTGTTTCCGAAATGCAATTCCACCATCAAATCTTTTGGGATTTGTATTAATTTCAACCCGACTCCTCTCAAATAACGGTTTATTAATATTGTCACGTCATTTCTTATTAAGTCGGCATTATGGTTCGGTTCATTTCTCAAAATATCATCATTAAGTGTAACGTAATAAAGGATAGGTATATTACTCGACAGGAACAATTTAATATTTGAACACATTTTTGATATTAAAGGTAATTTTTACTTGTTTTGGATTTTTTTAACAATTCATTGACATTTATGGATTATCGTCCAATCATTAAAATTAATTAATGTTATTTTATTTCGTGGTACGAAACGCGTACAAAAATGTCATCAATCACACATCATCCGAACTCATATAACGTATTTTTGATAATAATTAATCAATATCTCTCGGACGGAATGTGTTAAGCAAAAAAAAAAAATAAAAACATTTTTTTTAAACCCCTATTGAATTGGAAAATCGTTGAAAATAACAAGTCAAGACAATGTCCCAATATTATGTCTGTCTGGTGTTATATAGAGAGAATTCCCCTTAAAAAATTTTGGTCATTCAGAAACCACTAATTTAACCAGAAAATCATTAAATTACTATACCATGATCATGTTTCGATGTTATTCAAAAATATAAATCATGATACGACGAGTATGTACATTGAAAACTCGTCCTTTCCGTTTTATAAAAACCCAGCCAGATAATTAATCATTTTAGCATTTAGAGGAAAATAGACATAACAAAATTAAGCCAACATAATTAATTAATCATTTAAACATAAGTATACATTGTAAATTTATGTGTTTCTTACGGGGGAAAAAAACGATACAACAACAATAACGACAAGAACAACGCAAAAGAAAATAATAGAAATCAACATCGCCACCAAACCAACCAAACTACCAACAACTCTATTATCACTTTTATTATTTCCATTAATTTTCCTTATTTTTTGGTCTATTATTTTCTATTTTTTTTTAATTTAATTTTAAATACACAACAAATTTTTATGTTTAAAATTTGCTGTTCCCCTGCAAAAGAAAAACTCATTCATGATTTTTAGCTTTTTCGGCTTATTTATTTACCATTTTTTCCTTATTTGTTATCTATGTGCTGGGTGCGGGTTGAATAGGGAGGGGGGAGTGAGATGGTCGGATTTTTTTTTCTTTATACGATGTACCACTCTAATGGCATGGCGAACAATGGGTGTACGGATAATTATAATAATTAAGATGTAATTTATTAATTTTTTAAGGGTTTTATGGCTTTTTATGTTATTCATTGGCTTCTTGGTGTCGTAGAGTGTGCCTCTTATATAAATTAGACAGGCAAAATTCTTGTGTACTCTATAGATTTAAATTATTATTATTATTGTGTCGGTGCGGTACACAACTTTTATTATTTGCTGCTTGCTGTGTACTATGTGATGGGATTTGTGTTGAATTAAATTCAGTTTTTGGTATGTTGTAGTTTTTTCGTTTCCCTTCTTATTCATGGTATTTGTGGCATTTATCTTCTTACTACATCTACATACATAAGGATTAGAAAGACTAATGTAATCTGTACGTTTCGAATAAATTTCCAAGTTATTTTTGCAAATTTCGGTTTATTGTGGAATTTTAGATATAGAAAAGAAACTTTTGTTTATTTATTTATTTAATATTACTCGTAAGTTAAGCCAGAAAAAAACCTCTACCGCTTAAATTTACCGGATTTATCTTGATAACAAAATTTTTACTTAATTATGCTAACCAAATATTTAATATACTGCCTAGAAATAAAAATGTATGGTAATCTGATTGTTTTTAACTTATGAATCTTTTCTGGGGTTCTTGTAAATTGTTCTGGAGTTCTTGTGTTATATGCATTACATTAATCCACTTTTGTTTAAAACTTAAGATTCATACAAAATTATTCAGTGTATACAATTCTCTGTAGAGTTGTATTTAAAGCCTTGTTTTGGTTTTGTAATTTCGCAAAATGTACACTTATACCATCGAAGATTGGACCGAATAAAACATATTGTATTTGCTGGAAGTTTGCCCTAAATTGTCCTAAAGCAACAGCAAATTTTAGGACAAATTTAGGACAAACTTAATACGACTATAAGATCAAGTGAAGTTTGTCCTTAACTGTCTTAGTAGCAGACATAAAAAAAATGTATCGCCAGATACTTGTCAACCGCAACGATGCCAATTTCCAATTAATACTGTGGCGCGAAAATTCGATGCAACAAATTAAAACATACAAAGTAAACACGGTAACTTATGGAACCGCATGTGCAACGTTCCCGCTGAGCTGAGCACGCGGGCGGCCGCCCAGATTTAAATTGTATTTTGCCCATCATAGTATTTAGTCCGCCCATCTGCAATATTGCTAACATTTTTTCGTGTTAGTTACAAAATTTAAAAATTTGTAAACCCACACAGTTTAATTTTTTTTTTTACGTATATGAGGTGATTTTTTTTAACAATTTATAAAAAATTTACTCCATTTACTGTAATGACAAAACAAAAATTTGATGTAAGCTCAAGCTCCACCAAAATATTATTAAGGACGAAGCTGTAACTACTATGGCTTGAAAATCTGAAAATGGACAAGCATATAAATAACATATGACCCGTTAAAAAAACACCCATTCGCAAGTTCATTACTTGTCACCACTAGGAATCGAACCCGAGACCGCCGAATAACAGACCCCCGAACAAACAAGACGGCTTCAAAATTTAGAGTAGAATGGTTAAATGAACTCGTTAAAACAGAAGTCCTGTCGCTATCAATTAAACAAAAAGTTGTATTATATGAAATTTCTAGTTATCAAATTGAAACAAGTGATGTACTTTGTAAAATATGTATTGAAGCAAAAGTTGACAGTGATTTTTTTAAAAGGATAAAATTAGAAATTATATTACAATGCGTGGATTCCACAGTGAAACAAATTTTTCCAGTAAAAAATACTGAGAAACCGAAAAGAGAAGAGTCTATTTAAATTACGTTAGAGCGACAAAGAAAGCAACTTTTGTTTATTTTTTATAGCATAATTTATAGTCAAAATAGTGACAGATTGGGGGCAACATAACTAAAAAATTTAAAAATAAACGAGTTTAACAAAATAGAAAATGTTCAAAAATTTGAACGTAGTGGAACAAAAAAAATACCACCTTTCATTTTTCTCTTGACATTTTACAGTAATATTTTTTCAACCATAAAATTGGCGTAGTGGGCGAAAAATATCACATACTATTTTGTGAAGGTGTGTTAAAAATGTTGCAATAAAATGTATTGAGTTTAATACTTATTATGGCAAGTTTATTCTGATTTATACGTGGATTCCATAGTGAAACAAATTTTTTTCAGTAAAATATACTTGGAAATCGAGAGAGAATAGTATATTTAAATTACGTTAGAGCGATAAAGGCAGCAACTTTTGTTTGTTTTTGTAGCAACATTTATAGTCAAAATAGTGACAGATTGGGGGCAACATAACTAAAAAAAAATTGAAATTAAACCATTTTACCGAAACATAAAATTTTCAAAAATTTATGTTACCCTACCCTCTTTCTGAACGTGTTGTATCTAGCGGCACAAAAACTAATAGCGAGTTTCATTTTTTCTTGACATTTCACTATAATACTTTTCCAACCAAAAAATTGTCGTAGTGTGCGAAAAATATTCGTCATCGCATACTATTTTTTGAAGGTGTATCGAAAATGTTGCCATAAAAAGTATTGAGTTTCATACTTTTTATGGCAACATTTCCCCACTTATTCTATTATTTGGCATAAATTTTACTGAACAATTTTTTTGTTTCTCGCTAACGGTTTCTCGTAAAGGATTTATATTTTTATCTCGTGTTAATTTTACTGAAAAAAATTGTTTCACTGTGAAATTCACGCATTAAAGTTTTTTTTAATTTATTTTTAAATAAAATTATATGTAAAAATTATTGTATTGTAATTTTGTTAAGTTTTGCTAGAAATTTGCTAAATTTAAAATACTTGCCCACAATGCAGTTATGCCGCGCATGATTTTGAATAATTAGAGGGAACGTTGCGCATGTGCACCCTATTTAGCGCAAAAAACATTAAAGAAATCTCCCAAACTGGCTGCTCATCGTCACCCAACTGCATCACAAATCATTAAGCATGACTTCTACGTTGGTGATTTGCTGACCGGCTGTAACACGATCCAAGAAGGAGTAAAACTTAAAGAAGAACTAAACAACATTTTGAGTAAAAACGGTTTCAACCTAAGAAAGTGGAAATCTAATTCTTTAGAATTTTTGAATTCATATTCGTAAAATGATATTCTTTGGTAGTTTAGCGTCCCAGAATTGGAAGTAGTTGAAATTTATGGCGGCTAACGTCATTATCACATACAACACAAAATTACCCAAGTAACATTTGTTAGAGCTATAAGCAGCGTTAAGCTCTATTTCAGTTCTAAAACAGATAATATGAGCCTAGTAGTTCCTGAAGGTAAATATTTACGGCTATCAGCTTTACACAATATTTCTGCTGCTTTAACTTAATGTTCCGTTATGATGTTAGGTCTATTTGCTTGTCGAGCATATAGCTTTATAAGTAAGCTCTATAACCACAACTAGAGCGGATCTAGGTTGTTTTGTAGAGCTCGTTTTATTTTAAAATAAAATGTTTCTAGTAGCCAAATTTTATCTTGTATTAAAGCTATATTACAACTGATTTAGAGTTTATAGCTTCTTTAGATATATGCTTAAATGTAACATAATTTTTGACTACTTTAGCGCTCATAGGTAGCAAATAAAATTGCAATATCCTTATAAAGAGCTTACTTATAACGGGTGATTTTTTTGTGGTTAGGATTTTCATGCATTAGTATTTGACAGATCACGCGGGATTTCAGACAAGGTGTCAAAGAGAAAGATGCTCAGTATGCTTTGACATTTCATAATGAATAGACTTACTAACGAGCAACGCTTGCAAATAATTGAATTATATTACAAAAATCAGTGTTCGGTTCGAAAAGTGTTTCGCGATTTACGTCCGATTTATGGTCTACATAATCGACCAAGTGAGCAAACAATTAATGCGATTGTGACCAAGTTTCGCACTCAGTTTACTTTATTGGACATTAAACCAACCACACGAATGCGTACAGTGCGTACAGAAGAGAATATTGCGTCTGTTTCTGAGAGTGTTGCTGAAGACCGTGAAATGTCGATTCGTCGCCGTTCGCAGCAATTGGGTTTGTGTTATTCGACGACATGGAAGATTTTACGCAAAGATCTTGGTGTAAAACCGTATAAAATACAGTTCCTGCAAGAACTGAAGCCGAACGATCTGCCACAACGTCGAATTTTCAGTGAATGGGCCCTAGAAAAGTTGGCAGAAAATCCGCTTTTTTATCGACAAATTTTGTTCAGCGATGAGGCTCATTTCTGGTTGAATGGCTACGTAAATAAGCAAAATTGCCGCATTTGGAGTGAAGAGCAACCAGAAGCCGTTCAAGAACTGCCCATGCATCCCGAAAAATGCACTGTTTGGTGTGGTTTGTACGCTGGTGGAATCATTGGACCGTATTTTTTCAAAGATGCTGTTGGACGCAACGTTACGGTGAATGGCGATCGCTATCGTTCGATGCTAACAAACTTTTTGTTGCCAAAAATGGAAGAACTGAACTTAGTTGACATGTGGTTTCAACAAGATGGCGCTACATGCCACACAGCTCGCGATTCTATGGCCATTTTGAGGGAAAACTTCGGAGAACAATTCATCTCAAGAAATGGCCCGGTAAGTTGGCCACCAAGATCATGCGATTTGACGCCTTTAGACTATTTTTTGTGGGGCTACGTCAAGTCTTAAGTCTACAGAAATAAGCCAGCAACTATTCCAGTTTTGGAAGACAACATTTCCGAAGAAATTCGGGCTATTCCGGCCGAAATGCTCGAAAAAGTTGCCCAAAATTAGACTTTCCGAATGGACCACCTAAGACGCAGCCGCGGTCAACATTTAAAGGAAATTATCTTCAAAAAGTAAATGTCATGGACCAATCTAACGTTTCAAATAAAGAACCGATGAGATTTTGCAAATTTTATGCGTTTTTTTTTAAAAAAAAGTTCTCAAGCTCTTAAAAAATCACCCTTTATAGTTTAAACTCTTTTAGAGCTCAAAGTTGAACAACAGAATAGAGAGATCCAGAATGCTCTAAAATAGAATTTAATAACAATAACAAATATTCTCCATTTTAATTAAAATAAAATAAACTAAAAAATGGCATCCATGTTTAAATATTATTGTTTACACTTATAAAATATCGTTAAATATTTATGAAGCACACGTGAAAAATCAAGCAATTTCTATAAAATTATGTTAAACCTACTTTGAAGAATTAAACTTCAATTTTTCATGAAAATTTGAAAATTTGAATTTTCAATAAATATTTAATTTATTATCAAATGTTTGAGATTTCAGTGGCCCGTTCAAAATTTATGAGGTATCGTACTAGAATTCACCATAAAAATATAATTGCATAAATATTTCACTATTTACAAACCACAAGAACTAACTATAATGCTATCTTTATTATCATAATTTTATTAAATCAAAATACCATTAGAAAAATATTACAAAAAAAATGATATGTCGCTAAATTCTGCATAATTCGTGTCCTCCGAAATTGTTCATTTTGCTTTCTCTATATAAAGAATTTTTTCGATAATTTTTTTCCAAATTTAAAGTTACTCTATTTAAATGCAATTAGCTAAGTTTAGGTACTATATAGAGCAAGGTACTTCATAAAAGCTGCAAAATTCATGGTTATGGGACTTATAAAATAAAAATATTTGCTCTAAGACCGCTACTTTTAGCTCTATATAAACTTTCTAAAAGTTCTAAGAGCGCTTCTAGAACTAAAATTAGTGCATGGAGCTCTATAAAGTAGCTCTAAGAGCGCTCTTAAAGCTAAACTAGAGCAAAATTGTTACTTGGGCAACTACACGCATTCTGTGATGCTTTCGAAGCTGCCTATGGCTGTATCGTACATTTACGAGCTACGAACAAGTTTGCGAAACTACCGTAAACATTGTGGTGGCTAAGAGTAAAGTTGCACTAATAAAGCAAATATTGCTACCGCGATTAGAACTGTGTGGAGCGCTCCTTCTGTGCAAGATAATGAAATTTTGTACAGAATCTCTATTGGACAGGAGTGTAGAGATCTTCCCTTGTTGACTCAAAAAATAGTCCGGCTGATGCAATAACAAGGGGATTCAAACCAAAGGCATTATCACAGTTACAACTTTGGTGGCGGGGGCCAACTTGGTTAAATCAACTAGAACAAATTTGTACAAAGCCAAAATTGCCAACTACAGAAGTGGAACAAGCCTCTGTGGAAGAACGGTCCAAGTACACTAACGTTTTGACAGCGACGACTACTGAAGAAGACGTAGTTCTAAATCTATTAATAAAGTTATCATTCTGGTACAAAATCCGAAAGGTAATGCTCTATATTTTGAGATTTGGAAGACCAGCCCACATGAAACATTTTATCATATAAGGACACAATAACGCTAGCTGACATGCATGACGCTGAACACATAGTTCTACGCGATGTACAAAAATATGCATTTAAAACTGAATTATCAATTCCTAATAAAAACTTACCATTACCATCAAAACACCTTTTATCTTCTTTACCTCTTACTCGACCCATTTGTTGCTTCGGATTGGCTAGTAGGGGTAGGCGGGCGCATCAGAAATTCATCACTACCATATTCTACCAGGGACCCTGTGATTATACCAAACAATCATATATCATTTGTGAAAAAATAGTTCTTGATTTACATTACAACCATATATGCATGCTGGAAATATATTAACTTTAAGCATTCTAAGAAGCAAGTATTGGATGATAGGGGCAAGGTATATTATCAAACGCTGCATAAAGTCCTGCACTGTGTGTATTCGCCATCGTTATCCCAAAAAAGATCAAAAAAGTGCTGATTTGCCAGCGGAACGATGCATCCAAAGTCGACCATTTCTGAAAACGGGTCTAGATTATGCTGGGCCGATTTATATCAATCGAAGTAAACGCAAAACATCTACGACAGAAAAGCCGTACGTAGCAGTTTTCGTATGTTCAGCAGTAAAGGACTCTTTCCTGGCAGGCCAGAGAATTAAAACAAATGAAGCAGCAGATAATATATCAGTAAAGCAATCCACTAATATCTGAATTTTTCTTGCAGAAAGGTATTCAATTCCAATTTAATCCACCACACGCTCTTCATTTTGGCGGACTGTGGGAATCGTCTGTAAAATTCTTCAAATATCACCTAAAGAGGGTCACAAATACAAATCTGACATTTGAAGAGATGACGACGTTAATAGTCCCAATCGAGTCACTTCTGAATTCAAGGCCACTATGCAAACTGGCGGATGATCCAACTGAGTTACATGTTTAACTCCAGCTCATTTTGTGGTTAGAGAAGCGCTGACAATCATTCCAGAGCCAATGTTAGACGAAGTACAAACAAATTGTCCAAATGGCAGAATATCCAACAGCGAATTCAAGGATTTTGGAAATGGTGGCATCAAGACCATCTCACGGCATTACAACAACGTTTCAAATGGAAATCCGAAACATTTATCCAAGTCAATGGGTACTTGGCAGAGTAATAGCGGTCCATCCAGGAAGTGACGGCATTACTCGAGTAGTAACATTAAAAACATCCAAAACGGAAGTCAAACGGCCGGCCCACAAGCTGATAAAATTACCTATTAAGAATTAAAATTCATTATGGTGTGGGAGTATGTTGGTGAGAATGTAAGACACTTTGAATCACTTAAGTTTTATTAGTAAATTTTGTCTGATACTCGTATTTGCTGTCCAAGATTCCACAAAAAATATGCTCTACTTACACCCTAAAACGAAGAACAATTTAGTTAATGTAAATCAATTCATGTAAACAAATGTAAACAAAAAAAAATCAATGTTATGGAAACATCATAATTTGCATTGTTGCAGAGCCATCTAGATAAATAGAGCCTCCCTATTCGAGCTTTTTTTCACAAAACTTAACATAAGGGATATAATAAATGTTAGTTTCCTATAGGAATGTATGAAAAACGACTAATTTTATTTTTCATTTTAAGTATATTTAAACCATAAGCTATTAACACGGGCATCTATATATAAATACGTGAATAAAAAAATTATGAAGAATGTTTCCTTTGATTATATATGTAGAAACGTCCCTTAAGCTAGCAGAACCCATACAGCAGAACATTACAAAATAGTATGGATAATTATATGCTAATTATGGGCTAATTAAATGCCCCATTAAAAAATTTTGGGCTCCATCCCTACCAACTAAAGCGTGGGTTCTGCTAGCTTTAGAAAAAGTTAGCAGAACCCATATCAAAAAATGATTTAAAAACAATTGCAAAAATAAAGGTAAATTTTAGGCTAATTAAATGCCCTATTTAAACTTTTTATGCGGGTCGATCTAGAAAATGAAAAAGGCTTTATCATTTCAAAGCTAGCAGAACACAAATCGAAAATCGGACCAAAACCGAAATTCGAACGCGAAACAAGATCTATTGACAATCGAACAATTTTAGGCTCGGTATGGGCTAATCAAATGCCCCATTAAAAATTTTTGGGCTCCATCCGTTTTTGACCTAACTTCAGGTTATTTAATCTAAAGCTAGCAGAACCCAAATCGAAAATCGGACCAAAACCGAAATTAGAACTCAAACCAAGATCTATTAACAATCAAATAATTTTAGGCTCGGTATGGGCTAATCAAATACCCCATTAAACAATTTTGGGCTCCATCCGTTTTTACCTAACTTCAGGTCATTTAATCTAAAGCTAGCAGAACCCAAATCGAAAATGGGACCAAACCCGAAATTAGAACTCAAAACAAGATCTCATTAAAAAAATTTGGGCTCCAACCGTTTTTGACCTAACTTCAGGTTATTTAATCTAAAGCTAGCAGAACCCAAATCGAAAATCGGACCAAAACCGAAATTAGAACTCAAAACAAGATTTATTATCAATCGAATAATTTTAGGCTCGGTATGGGCTAATCAAATGCCCCATTAAAAATTTTGGGCTCCATCCGTTTTTGACCTAACTTCAGGTCATTTAATCTAAAGCTAGCAGAATCCCAATCGAAAATGGGACCAAAACCGAAATTAGAACTCAAATACAAGATCTATTGACAATCGAACAATTTTAGGCTCGGTATGGGCTAATCAAATGCCCCATTAAAAATTTTGTTCTCCATCCGTTTTTGACCTAACTTCAGGTCATTTAATCTAAAGCTAGCAGAATCCAAATCGAAAATGGGACCAAAACCGAAATTAGAATTCAAAACAAGATCTATTGACAATCGAATAATTTTAGCCCCGGCATGGGATAATCAAATGCCTCATTAAAAAATTTTGGGCTCCATCCGTTTTTGGCCTAACTTTAGGTCATTAAATCTAAAGCTAGCAGAACCCAAATCAAAAATCGGACCAAAACCGAAATTAGAACTCAAAACAAGATCTATTGGCAACCGAATAATTTTAGGCTCGGTATGGGATAATCAAATGCCCCATTAAAAATTTTGGGCTCCATCCGTTTTTGACCTAACTTCAGGTTATTTAATCTAAAGCAGAACCCAAATCGAAAATTGGACCAAAACCGAAATTAGAACTCAAAACAAGATCTATTAGCAATCGAATAATTTTAGGCTCGCTATGGGCTAATCAAATGCCCCATTAAAATTTTTTGGGCTCCATCCGTTTTCGACCTAACTTCAGGTCATTTAATCTAAAGCTACCAGAACCCAAATCGAAAATCGGACCAAACCCGAAATTAGAACTCAAAACAAGATTTATTATCAATCGAATAATTTTAGGCTCGGTATGGGCTAATCAAATGCCCCATTAAAAATTTTGGGCTCCATCCGTTTTTGACCTAACTTCAGGTCATTTAATCTAAAGCTAGCAGAACCCAAATCGAAAATGGGACCAAACCCGAAATTAGAACTCAAAACAAGATCTCATTAAAAAAATTTGGGCTCCATCCGTTTTTGACCTAACTTCAGGTCATTTAATCTAAAGCTAGCAGAACCCAAATCGAAAATCGGACCAAAACCGAAATTAGAACTCAAAACAAGATCTATTGGCAACCGAATAATTTTAGGCTCGGTATGGGATAATCAAATGCCCCATTAAAAATTTTGGGCTCCATCCGTTTTTGACCTAACTTCAGGTTATTTAATCTAAAGCTAGCAGAACCCAAATCGAAAATCGGACCAAAACCGAAATTAGAACTCAAAACAAGATCTATTGACAATCGAACAATTTTAGGCTCGGTATGGGCTAATCAAATGCCCCATTGAAAATTTTGTTCTCCATCGGTTTTTGACCTAACTTCAGGTCATTTAATCTAAAGCTAGCAGAATCCAAATCGAAAATGGGACCAAAACCGAAATTAGAATTCTAAACAAGATCTATTGACAATCGAATAATTTTAGGCCCGGTATGGGATAATCAAATGCCTCATTAAAAAATTTTGGGCTCCATCCGTTTTTGGCCTAACTTTAGGTCATTAAATCTAAAGCTAGCAGAACCCAAATCGAAAATCGGACCAAAACCGAAATTAGAACTCAAAACAAGATCTATTGGCAACCGAATAATTTTAGGCTCGGTACGGGCTAATCAAATGCCCCATTAAAAATTTTGTTCTCCATCCGTTTCTGACCTAACTTCAGGTCATTTAATCTAAAGCTAGCAGAATCCAAATCGAAAATGGGACCAAAACCGAAATTAGAATTCAAAACAAGATCTATTGACAATCGAATAATTTTAGGCCCGGTATGGGATAATCAAATGCCTCATTAAAAAATTTTGGGCTCCATCCGTTTTTGGCCTAACTTTAGGTCATTAAATCTAAAGCTAGCTGAACCCAAATCGAAAATCGGACCAAAACCGAAATTAGAACTCAAAACAAGATCTATTGGCAACCGAATAATTTTAGGCTCGGTATGGGATAATCAAATGCCAAATTAAAAATTTTGGGCTCCATCCGTTTTTGACCTAACTTCAGGTCATTTAATCTAAAGCTAGCAGAATCCCAATCGAAAATGGGACCAAAACCGAAATTAGAATTCAAAACAAGATCTATTGACAATCGAATAATTTTAGGCCCGGTATGGGATAATCAAATGCCTCATTAAAAACTTTTGGGCTCCATCCGTTTTGGCCTAACTTTAGGTCATTAAATCTAAAGCTAGCAGAACCCAAATCGAAAATCGGACCAAAACCGAAATTAGAACTCAAAACAAGATCTATTGGCAACCGAATAATTTTAGGCTCGGTATGGGATAATCAAATGCCTCATTAAAAATTTTGGGCTCCATCCGTTTTTGACCTAACTTCAGGTTATTTAATCTAAAGCTAGCAGAACCCAAATCGAAAATCGGACCAAAACCGAAATTAAAACTCAAAACAAGATCTATTGGCAATCGAATAATTTTAGGCTCGGTATGGGATAATTAAATGTCCCATTAAAAAATTTTGGGTCGATCCGTTTTTGACCTAACTTCAGGTCATTTAGTTCAAAGCTAGCAGAACACAAATCGAAAATCGGACCAAAACCGAAATTAGAACTCAAAACAAGATCTATTGGCAATCGAATAATTTTAGGATCGGTATGGGCTAATCAAATGCCTCATTAAAAATTTTGGGCTCCATCCGTTTTTGACCTAACTTCAGGTCATTTAATCTAAAGCTAGCAGAACCCAAATCGAAAATCGGACCAAAACCGAAATTAGAACTCAAAACAAGATCTATTGACAATCGAACAATTTTAGGATCGGTATGGGCTAATCAAATGCCTCATTAAAAAATTTTGGGCTCCATCCGTTTTTGACCTAGCTTCAGGTCATTTAATCTAAAGCTAGCAGAACACAAATCGAAAATGGGACCAAAACCGAAATTAGAACTCAAAACAAGATCTATTGGCAATCGAATAATTTTAGGATCGGTATGGGCTAATCAAATGCCTCATTAAAAATTTTGGGCTCCATCCGTTTTTGACCTAACTTCAGGTCATTTAATCTAAAGCTAGCAGAACCCAAATCGAAAACCGGACCAAAACCGAAATTAGAACTCAAAACAAGATCTATTAACAATCAAATAATTTTAGGCTCGGTATGGGCTAATCAAATGCCTCATTAAAACTTTTTGGGCTCCATCCGTTTTTGACCTAACTTCAGGTTATTTAATCTAAAGCTAGCAGAACCCAAATCGAAAATCGGACCAAAACCGAAATTAGAACTCAAAACAAGATCTATGGGCAATCGAATAATTTTAGGCTCGGTATGGACTAATCAGATGCCCCATTAAAAATTTTGGGCTCCATTCATTTTTGACCTAACTTCAGGTCATTTAATCTAAAGCTAGTAGAACCCAAATCGAAAATCGGACCAAAACCGAATTTAGAACTCAAAACAAGATCTATTGCCAATCGAATAATTTTAGGCTCGGTATGGGCGAATCAAATGCCCCATAAAAAATTTTGGGCTCCATCCGTTTTTGACCTAACTTCAGGTCATTTAATCTAAAGCTAGCAGAACCCAAATCGAAAATCGGACCAAAACCGAAATTAAAACTCAAAACAAGATCTATTGACAATCGAATAATTTTAGGCTCGGTATGAGCTAATCAAATGCCTCATTAAAAATGTTGGGCTCCATCTGTTTTTGACCTAACTTCAGGTCATTTAATCTAAAGCTAGCAGAACCCAAATCAAAAATCGGACCAAAACCGAAATTAGAACTCAAAACAAGATCTATTGACAATCGAATAAATTTAGGCTCGGTATTGGCTAATCAAATGCCTCATTAAAAAATTTTGGGCTCCATCCATTTTTGACCTAACTTCAGGTCATTTAATCTAAAGCTAGCAGAGCCCAAATCGAAAATCGAACCAAAACCGAAATTAGAACTCAAAACAAGATCTATTGGCAATCGAATAATTTTAGACTCGGTATGGGCTTATCAAATGCCTCATTAAAAAATTTTGGGCTCCATCGGTTTTTGACCTAACTTCAGGTCATTTAATCTAAAGCTAGCAGAACCCAAATCGAAAATGGGACCAAAACCGAAATTAGAACTCAAAACATAAGATCTATTGACAAACGAATAATTTTAGGCTCGGTATGGGCTAATCAAATGCCTCATTAAAAAATTTTGGGCTCCATCCGTTTTTGACCTAACTTCAAGTCATTTAATCTAAAGCTAGCAGAACCCAAATCGAAAATGGAACCAAAACCGAAATTAGAACTCAAAACAAGATTAATTGATAATCGAATAATTTTAGGCTCGGTATGGGCTAATCAAATGCCTCATTTAAAAATTTTGAGCTCCATCCGTTTTTGACCTAACTTCAGGTCATTTAATCCAAAGCTAGCAGAACCCAAATCGAAAATGGGACCAAAACCGAAATTAGAACTCAAAACAAGATCTATTGGCAATCGAATAATTTTAGGCTCGGTATGGGCTAATCAAATGCCCCATTAAAAATTTTGTCCTCCATCCGTTTTTGACCTAACTTCAGGTCATTTAATCTAAAGCTAGCAGAACCCAAATCGAAAATGGGACCAAAACCGAAATTAGAACTCAAAACAAGATCTATTGGCAATCGAATAATTTTAGGCTCGGAATGGGCTAATCAGATGCCCCATTAAAAAATTTTGGGCTCCATCCGTTTTTGACCTAACTTCAAGTCATTTAATCTAAAGCTAGCAGAACCCAAATTGAAAATGGAACCAAAACCGAAATTAGAACTCAAAACACGATCTATTGACAATCGAATAATTTTAGGCTCGGTATGGGCTAATCAAATGCCTCATTAAAAAATTTTGGGCTCCATCCGTTTTTGACCTAGCTTCAGGTCATTTAATCTAAAGCTAGCAGAACACAAATCGAAAATGGGACCAAAACCGAAATTAGAACTCAAAACAAGATCTATTGGCAATCGAATAATTTTAGGATCGGTATGGGCTAATCAAATGCCTCATTAAAAATTTTGGGCTCCATCCGTTTTTGACCTAACCTCAGGTCATTAAATCTAAAGCTAGCAGAACCCAAATCGAAAACCGGACCAAAACCGAAATTAGAACTCAAAACAAGATCTATTAACAATCAAATAATTTTAGGCTCGGTATGGGCTAATCAAATGCCTCATTAAAACTTTTTGGGCTCCATCCGTTTTTGACCTAACTTCAGGTTATTTAATCTAAAGCTAGCAGAACCCAAATCGAAAATCGGACCAAAACCGAAATTAGAACTCAAAACAAGATCTATGGGCAATCGAATAATTTTAGGCTCGGTATGGACTAATCAGATGCCCCATTAAAAATTTTGGGCTCCATTCATTTTTGACCTAACTTCAGGTCATTTAATCTAAAGCTAGTAGAACCCAAATCGAAAATCGGACCAAAACCGAATTTAGAACTCAAAACAAGATCTATTGCCAATCGAATAATTTTAGGCTCGGTATGGGCGAATCAAATGCCCCATAAAAAATTTTGGGCTCCATCCGTTTTTGACCTAACTTCAGGTCATTTAATCTAAAGCTAGCAGAACCCAAATCGAAAATCGGACCAAAACCGAAATTAAAACTCAAAACAAGATCTATTGACAATCGAATAATTTTAGGCTCGGTATGAGCTAATCAAATGCCTCATTAAAAATGTTGGGCTCCATCTGTTTTTGACCTAACTTCAGGTCATTTAATCTAAAGCTAGCAGAACCCAAATCAAAAATCGGACCAAAACCGAAATTAGAACTCAAAACAAGATCTATTGACAATCGAATAAATTTAGGCTCGGTATTGGCTAATCAAATGCCTCATTAAAAAATTTTGGGCTCCATCCATTTTTGACCTAACTTCAGGTCATTTAATCTAAAGCTAGCAGAGCCCAAATCGAAAATCGAACCAAAACCGAAATTAGAACTCAAAACAAGATCTATTGGCAATCGAATAATTTTAGACTCGGTATGGGCTTATCAAATGCCTCATTAAAAAATTTTGGGCTCCATCGGTTTTTGACCTAACTTCAGGTCATTTAATCTAAAGCTAGCAGAACCCAAATCGAAAATGGGACCAAAACCGAAATTAGAACTCAAAACATAAGATCTATTGACAAACGAATAATTTTAGGCTCGGTATGGGCTAATCAAATGCCTCATTAAAAAATTTTGGGCTCCATCCGTTTTTGACCTAACTTCAAGTCATTTAATCTAAAGCTAGCAGAACCCAAATCGAAAATGGAACCAAAACCGAAATTAGAACTCAAAACAAGATTAATTGATAATCGAATAATTTTAGGCTCGGTATGGGCTAATCAAATGCCTCATTTAAAAATTTTGAGCTCCATCCGTTTTTGACCTAACTTCAGGTCATTTAATCCAAAGCTAGCAGAACCCAAATCGAAAATGGGACCAAAACCGAAATTAGAACTCAAAACAAGATCTATTGGCAATCGAATAATTTTAGGCTCGGTATGGGCTAATCAAATGCCCCATTAAAAATTTTGTCCTCCATCCGTTTTTGACCTAACTTCAGGTCATTTAATCTAAAGCTAGCAGAACCCAAATCGAAAATGGGACCAAAACCGAAATTAGAACTCAAAACAAGATCTATTGGCAATCGAATAATTTTAGGCTCGGAATGGGCTAATCAGATGCCTTATTAAAAAATTTTGGGCTCCATCCGTTTTTGACCTAACTTCAAGTCATTTAATCTAAAGCTAGCAGAACCCAAATTGAAAATGGAACCAAAACCGAAATTAGAACTCAAAACACGATCTATTGACAATCGAATAATTTTAGGCTCGGTATGGGCTAATCAAATGCCTCATTAAAAAATTTTGGGCTCCATCCGTTTTTGAGCTAACTTCAGGTCATTTAATCTAAAGCTAGCAGAACCCAAATCGAAAATCGGACCAAAACCGAAATTAGAACTCAAAACAAGATCTATTGGCAATCGAATAATTTTAGGCTCGGTATGGGCTAATCAAATGTCCCATTAAATATTTTTGGGCTCCTTCCGTTTTTGACCTAACTTCAGGTCATTTAATCTAAAGTTAGCAGAACTCAAATCGAAAATCGGACCAAAACCAAAATTAGAACTCAAAACAAGATCTATTGACAATCGAATAATTTTAGGCTCGGTATGGGCTAATTAAATGCCTCATTAAAAATTTTTGGGCTCCATCCGTTTTTGACCTAACTTTAGGTCATTTAATCTAAAGCTAGCAGAACCCAAATCGAAAATCGGACCAAAAACGAAATTAGAACTCAAAACAAGATCTATTGACAATCGAACAATTTTAGGCTCAGTATGGGCTAATCAAATGCCTCATTAAAAAATTTTGGGCTCCATCCGTTTTTGACCTAACTTCAGGTCATTTAGTTCAAAGCTAGCAGAACCCAAATCGAAAATCGGACCAAAACCGAAATTAGAACTCAAAACAAGATCTATTGATAATCGAATAATAATAATCGACAATGAACTTAGCTATGTTTCAGTGTGTAGCAAATGCATCATTTAACCCTAAGAACAAGCAATTCAAAAATCTATTGGAATTCCAAGAAAATGTGTAATTTAAAATAAAATGTATCCATCGATTTCAATAAAATTTATAGTTTTTAAAAAATGGATCCACTTTGATTAAAATGTATCCATTTTAGATGTTTTCTGTTTTTTATGTATCCAGTATACATTTATTAAATTTTTAAAATTATGTATCCAAATGAATACAATTATATCCAAGTGGTAACCTTGTTTCCAATGACTAAGAAGTCGTAAACATTGTGAATGTTATTAAGAATAATAGTTTTTGTCTATAAAAAGCCGAAACTTTACATATTAATACAGACAAATTTCAAACTTCTTAATAAATCTATAGATATTAGGGCTTAAAGAACGATTTTCAAAATTAAACACACTCAAACTCACATATCGCCGCTGACAAGGATTGCCGAGTACATTGGTTGATGTAATTAACTGAATTAAATTATTTCTGACTTGTATTCAGTAACTTAGTTGCCATACGATAGGGATTAGGAATATTTCTGAGCCCAGATTTAACTAATGTTTGTTGCATATGAAAGGCTCCCATTAATACGCATATATCGCCTTTCAAAAGGATTGCCGAGCACAATGGTTGATAGAGTTGACTCGACTAGATCATTTCTGAATTATATTCGGTCACCTAGTTCCCACACGATGACGATGAGGGATATGTCTAGGACCTAGATTTAAACAATGTTTGTTGCATATGAAAGGCTTTTATTAATACTCATCAACTAATGTACTCGGCAATCCTTGTCAGCGGCGATATGTTAGTTTGAGTGTGTTTAATTTTGAAGATCGTTCTTTATACATACACTAATATCTATAAATTTTATGTATTTAATTATACAGATCACATGCATGTTATTTGGTATGTAAATTAAATATTATGTATAAATACAACAACACGTCATTATTAAAATTCTAATATTTTAGAATACAGAAATATGTACTAAGATTTTCTTTAAAATAATTACGCTACTATTTTATTAACATCGAAGATGTTTTTGGCGCCGCATTATATAGAAAAATGCAACGAAATTTTGTCCCAAGAATATGCAACGAAATAAAAAAAAATTAAAAAATAAAGTAAATAAGAGAGAACCAAAACACACTGGTGTGCCAATTTTGTTTTGTGCTCTCTCTATGCACCCATTTCTCATCTACGATATCAATTAGTGAGCGTAATATACAAATAAAAATAAAAAAATAAAGTAAATACGAGAGAACCAATACACGCTGGTGCGCAGAAAATCAATTTTTCGGCTCAAACTTTTTTATTTTTTAATAGGTACGGGAAAAGTTCGTGGCCTGTTTTGGGTGACATTGAAACAAAGAATTTTCTTAGTACAAATGAACTTTATTAAACCAAATATGTACCATTTTGATCTATCACCTTTTGCCATTTTTCTGGTAGAGCCATGATTCACTGTAGAACTTCTGTGGTTTAGAGGAGAAAAATCGAAACAACTCATTTTCCCAGGCCTCTTTTGAAGGATGATGGTTCTGCGTGGACCAAAACAAATGGTAGTCCGATGGTATAAGGTCATGACTATATGGTGGGTGCTTCAAAACTTCCCAGCCAAGCTCTTTCAGTATCTGCTGGGTGATGTGTGTGTTCCCTATCGTTATCATGATGGGACACAACGCCACTTCTGCTGATCAATTCTTGAGATTTTAACTGATTTGCTTGCCTTAAACGCATTACGGTGGCAGCAACTCATAATGCACGATTCCTTTCCAATCCCACCAACCACACAGCATTACCTTTCTTGGCGTCAAACCTGGCTTTGATACCGTTGGGGAAGCTTCACCTCGTTTTGTCCATGAGCTTTTTGAGCATTTTGAGCTCGTTTCGTCCATGATCTTTTTGACCACGAGCACAACGTTGTCGTATCTTATCCACTTTTCATCACCAGTAATCATCCGCTTTAAAAATGGCCCGATTTAGTTCCGTTTCAACAGCGTTTCGCAGATAGAAATCCGGCCCATTAAATTTTTAACTGTTAATTCATGTGGTACCCAAACGTCAAGCTTTTTTTTGTATCCAGTCATTTTCAAATGGTTTGGAACTGTTTTATGATCAATATTTAGTTCTTTGCCATTTGCATGGCTCTGCTTATATGCCGGTCTTCTTCAATTTTCTGCATGATTTCATCGACTTTTCCAGTGGTTGGTCGACCAGAGCGAAATGCATCTTTGACATCCATATTTCCAGAACGAAAGCGCACGAACCATTTCTTTGCTGGTGATTTTGCTTTATCAAAATCACCAGCAAAGAAATGGTTCGTGCGCTTTCGTTCTGGAAATATGGATGTCAAAGATTAGAAGACTTCTCCATAAACAGCTCAAATTTTTTCGCAAGCCTGAGCCGTATTTTTACCTTTGTTGTAATAAAATTGCAAAAGATATCGAATTTTTTCATTATTTATCTCCATGTTTAAAATTTTGTAACTTTTTATTCACTTCACCGATTTTAATGTTTTGAATGTTGAAGTGCAAGTTAAAATGTCACCTTTCAAACACACATAAGAATTGCCCGATACGATCAATGGTTACTGAGATATATGAAAGCCATCTACCGGGGAAAAGGTCATGAACTACACAAATATTTTTACCCTACCCAATATTTTTATATAAAAACAAGTACTCTAGCCCAAAACAAATCAGTCGGCTTAAGCTTTTTTATTTAGACATTAAGGACCTGTCCGAATACTGTGATAATTATTTCTATTGTAATAATTTTGTTAGGGTTCTGAACGCAACCAAATTATTACAAGATCTATGCGTAATAATTTTTGACGTAACTGAAATAATTTATGTATTATTTCATTGTTGTTGTTTGAAATGCGCCATTTTTTTAATTACGAAATTATATTTGCTGAAGTTTTGGATGTAACAAATTATTGCTTGTTTCAGTTATCTTATTTTCGTATGCAATAACGATTATTACACTGCCAAAAACATTTCAGTATTCGGACAGCAATCGAACTCTAACAAATTATGGAAGAAAAAATTATTTCACTAATGTCAAAATTATTACAGAAACTTAAATTATTACAGTATTCGGACAGATCCTAAGCAAAATTTCAAGCCCCATTTTCGATGTTTAAATTTTTAGCCTTAGGCTCAAACTTGGGATTTTATTGTGCAACGTACAACCCATTACATTTTTTGTAACGTAAATATTTTAAACTTATAAAAATAATAAACAGATCGATTTTTTATTATTTTCGGGTTAGAGTGTAATTTTGAGATGTTTCATGTCGTTTTTCGGGCCAAAAGGTTTTTATCGTATTTCGTGGAGGCTCAACCCAATTTTTGAAAAATAATTTTTCGGGATGGTTTAGGCGCTCTTTTCACATACGATACTGTTATTAATTACTGAAAATAACGATTATAAATGAAGCTTTATCGTCAACGAAATCATGAAATTCTAAGTTCAACGTTGAATGTAAAAAATTTCACGAAACCCATTTATTAGAATAAAATTAGTTAACACATTTATTAAACACTTGTTTTTTTATTTCGGAAAAAATGAAATTTTGAATATTTTAATTAAAAAATTTGTCCAAACAGCTTAAAAAATCAATAGATCGATTTCGGCTTGTTGCTCCATCGTAGTTATATCTATCATCGATTTTTTCTAAAATTCATCAGCGAAAAGTGATTTCAAAGAGATGAGTTCAGTTTGCTGAATTGCATATTGTGAAAGGTTATAGCTTGTCATTGTGCGCGCATCGACAATCAATCTAATCGGTGATTTTGGACTGCATGTTTGATTTTCCAATCGAATTCGTTCGTAATTCGGTGGAAATCTATTTTCGATAATTGCTTCATTATGTAATTTTGAATTGTGTGATTAGTCTTCCACTGTTATTTACAATGCCGAGAGCCCGAAGATCTAATATTTCACAACGAAGCCATAATGCAATAGGGCTTTGGAATATTGCTCACCAATCCACTTCAGATGAACAAGAAATCGCACGAGAATCTTCGAGGCTAATAATAGGCAAATCAAATGCTCTATTAAAATTTTTTAGGCTTCATCCCTTCCAACTAAAACGATGGGTTCTGCTAGCTTTAGAAAAGTTAGCAGAATCCAAATCAAAATATGATTTAAAAACAATTGGAAATATAAATGTCAATTTTAGGCTAATTAAATTCTCTATTAATTTTTTTTTATTCTGCTCGTTTAAAAAAAAAGTATTAGGCTCGATAACTTCAAAGCTAGCAGAACCCGCATCGAAAATAGAACCAATTGGCATACAAATAATTTTAAGCTTATTATGGGCTAATCAAGTGGATCTCTTAAAAAATGTTGGACACTCGTTCTTCACCAAACTTCATGTTATTTAATTTAAAGCTAGCAGAACCCAAGTCGAAAATCGGACCAAAACCGAAATAACAGCATCGATTCCACAGCGAAACAATTTTTTTGAGTAAAAAATACTGAGAAACCGAAAAGAGGATAGTATACGTGTTAAAATTACGTTAGAGTGAGAAAGCAAACAAATGTTGCCACAAAAAGTATTGAGCTTTATACTTTTTATGGCAATATTTCTCCCAGTAAATTTTACTGAAATTTTTTTTTTGTTTCTTTCTAATAAATAAAGGATCAATATTTTTATCTCGTATTAATTTTACTGAAAAAAATTGTTTCACTGTGGAATTCACGCTTAAAACGATAAGATCTGTTGACTTGCAAATAGTTTTAGGCTCAATACGACCTAATCGATCATTTTTTTTAAAGCTTATTGTTTCGGATTTGGTCCGATTTCCTATTTGGGTTCTGCTAGCTTTAAATTAAATGACCTGAAGTTTGGCGAAGAACGAGTGGAGCCCAAGCTTTTTTATGGGTAAATTGACTAGTACATCAAGAGACTATAATTATTTATATGTCAATAAATTCGGGTTTGGTCCGATTTGCGAATTCGTTTCTGCCAGTTTTAAATTAAATGATCTTAAGGTTACTCAAGAACAAGTGGAGCCCAAAATTTCTCGATTCATTTCTAAGGCTTGAGCGTTGGTTGCAGCGACGATTACTCGATTGGATAAGTTCTTATTGTTTGGACAGTACTAGTGACTGTTACCTAGGAAACTGTGATGGCATTCAAACAAAAACTCTGTAATTCTGTTGCCGCACAAAAAAAATAAATCAGCTGGAGAATTTCGCTCTATCTAGAACAGCAAGCCGCTTGACAATTTCTGGAGTAGGAGCTAAGATATGAATTGAGTGCTCCTACAAAATCGACGAATACTCTTGAACAATATATTTCCCCATACAAATGTTCCATGACCATTGGCACTATTCTGGTAATTCCCTGGGAATAGGGAATTGGGGAAAGATTTTATATGTAATTTCAGTTCAAATATTTTTTTTCCGGCCTACTAAGGAGAAAAGTTTGATGTAAATATTTATAAATTTTGAATAATTTTTCCATATCTAAATTGGCAGGGAATATTATTCCCAATTTTATTTTGTTTTCAAAATAATTACCACTAGGTTTTTACCTCAGTATGCCAGAAAAAAAATTTTAAAATACAAATTACATATAAAATCTTTCCCCAATTCCCTATTCCCACGGAATTACCAGAATAGTGCCACATGTGGGAAGAACCCGCCTTTCAATTGCCAAAAATGTGATTCGAGCCTGAGTCAAATTTTAGATATAGCAGTGCGAAGATTACGGTTATTTAAAAGGAAGATTTAAGAATATTTAAAAAAATTTGCGTCAGCTAATTTTTTGCTAGCTTTTTTGTGTTTTCACATTTTGTTGATTTGATATCAAAACTCACTTAACCAAGGGAACTTTTTTTTTTTTTTTTAAATTTTTCCCGAAGGAATGGTAGTAGACGATCCCTTAATCGTCCCATTTTCTGCACTATTATTCGTGTCTTCATATATTTTAGTAGTTGGGGCCAACCATTTGCACCGTAAGTTCCTGAAATGTTCAAATTATTTAGCAATTACAGAATTGTAAAATCTCTATAGGAAATCTTCTTTACCTGTAAGTACTGATGTTCAAAAGACATTTTTAGATGAACAATTGAGTTTCCATGAATTGTTATTTGCAAAATTGTTTTCACGCACATTTGGTTATTGTAAAATTGTAGTTTTCATATTTGTTTTTCGATGAATTGTTTATCGCAGATTTTTTGGGGAACCCCACCTGATACAGAATAAGACGATAACTTCAGTAGCATGTAGATCAATATATGTAGATAAAAATATAAATAAATAACAATAGCGTAAATACTACTGTTAATCGCAAAAAAAAATCATCCAATTAACGTTAGCCAAGCAAACAATGTCTAGAGCATTGGCCTTAATCTACGAAAATGTTTTAAGCTTTTACAAATTGTACCAGCAAAAATAACGGTTTTTCATTACCATTAAGCTTACGAAATGGCATTTTCTATGTAATGTATTTGTATTTTTCCATTTCTAGTAATCTTCGCTTTGAATGTCCCATTGTTGTTGGTGGAATTAAGCACTTTTAATTGAAATTCGAAAATACAAAAAAAACATAAAATCGAAATAATAAATTTTCGTGGAATTATGCATGGAAAATCTGTTTTGTTTACTTAATTTACACAAGAAAAAAAAATCCTTATATATATATTTTCTTTCCACTGTGTTTGTTTAATTAGAAATATCTAAATTATTTTATTGTTTGTTGTCGGTTTTTTTTTCCTACACACCCACTCACAGGGAAAAAACCTTTTTTTTTAAAGCAAATCGGGAGCAACACACAATAATTATTTCTCCTGATTCATGCGCACTCCGTTCCCTCTCTGTTGTGCTTCAATATATTCTCATTTTTAGTTGCTTTAGTTCAAATGGGAAATTGTAATGTTTTGAAAGAGCTGGAAAACAGTTTGATACAAAATTTTAATTTTCCTGTATTTTCAGTTTTGATTCGTCTTTTGTGGAATACCAAATTCGCTCTGTGTGCCGGTTTTATCAAAATGTTAGATTTATTTATTAATTTTTTTCTAGTGTTAGAGTGTGTCAAAATTTTTAAAAATTACATTTTAATTACAAAAATGAATTAAATAAATTAGTGAAAGTAGTTTTGTGTGGAATAAAGAATTTTTTTAATTTTTATTAGTTTATACTTAATATTTTATTATAACGTGAAAAAAGTTTTAAAAAGATTTCAGAACATAATTTATCGGATTAATTAAATTAAGGAGTTAGAAAATGTGATTCTTATATTTAAGTGAGAGTGTTAGAGTATAATATAAAATAAATTGTATTTGTACATCTGTGTGTAATTAGTCTCATACAATAATTAAAAGATTAAGTAAAACATATTGTAAATTGTGCTTTGCTAGCTGGTTATGATTAAAATATGAAATATGAAAATTAATGTGAAATATACAACAACAACAACAAAAATATGTATAGTGTGTCTGTTTAATGGTGATATGTGATTTATTTAATTTGTGTGTTGGTGGAATGTTTTGTTTTCTGTTTGTTTAAAATAATGATCGAAACATGCCTGACAAGCAAGGTGATTTTCTTTTTGTTTTGATTTTTCATTTGGAAAAATTCTATTTATTTTTGTAATTAATCAAAAAAAAAACGAATAAGGTGAGATTTTGATAAATATTACAATTTTTTTTATTTTTGTTATTGTTTTACCGTTTTCATTAAATTTTATTTTTAAACATTAGGATGTAGAAATGAGCGTTCATCGTACATATTTATTTATATCCTTATGTACATATACGTACATATACTCGTATGTACAAGTATACATTATATAAACACTTTAAATGGGTTTTGTTATCATCATCAAAAGCACAAAATGTTATCAGAAAATGCACAATAAATTAGTAGGAGTAATATGTAATATAAAATATTACCGGGTGTTCCGGTTATGAATACTAATTCGTTGGGGTTGAGAAAAAAATCGTGGGGTAGGAAAAATATATTTTTGATACCTCTTGAGACCTAGTAGGTTGCAACAGTACGGTTAGAAACAATTTTGATACAAATATTGAATTAAAACTTAAACAAAAATATTTAACGGAAATCTACCAACTTCGACTTAGTTGATTGAAAATTATAAGAGTAGAATTATTTGGAACTTTGGGCATTTTGCAGGAAATCTCTCGAAGTCGCCGATGTTTCAATTGTATATGACAAGAATTCATCAAGTGCTCAATTCCGCAACGAAAGTATCACCCTTTCCATTATATCAGAGTAATATTGTTTTGAAAAGTATTTGCCTTTATTGTAAATGCCTTTTTACAATCGAGCATGGCAATATTATAAAATATTCTGGAATAACAACTATAAAGTTGCTGATAAAATAAAAGAAATAACACAACAAGAGAGAACATAAAATGGATTAGTAAATTAGTTGTCAGAAGCATTGTTAGACATTCAAAAATTTTGTTATGAACAATTTAACGCAAATACTAAAATGGCGACTTCGAAAACAAACGAGGAATAAAAATAAATAGATTAATAGGAAATATTGCCTTTAAGTTTTATTGTAAACTAGCTGAGCCCGGTCCGCCTTGCTGGTCCTAAGTAAACCTTTTCTTTCGTATTGTCTCTCGATTTATATAGATGTCACAGCATTTAGTTATTGAAAATCCATTTTTGGAAAATCCAATATTGTTAATGAGCTATTGGAATGCAAACTGCTGTTAAGTGATGATATTGAAAGATAAATGTAGATGATTCGTACTATATGCCGCACAGTGATACCTGATGGAAGAATATTATTAAAAAATGTAATAATATTTTATGTGAAATGAAATTCGTATAAATTTATTGTAACGTTCTTTATTTGAAAATTTGTTTGGTTTAAAATTTGGTAATTAAATTAGTAAAATATTAACTGATAAAAATTATATTATATAGCGAACCACGATGCACTTCGCTGCAACCAACCAAAAAAAAAAAATGAAATATTCTTGATTTTTTTTTTATGGAATGAATGCATTGTATTTCAAAATTATTAATGTCAATTCAAAACATTTGGATATACAATGTTTTTCGTTTGCCCATTTGAAGCGAGCACAAACAATTTGGAGTTTCAACTCTTGAGCAGGCCACGTGTATAGCTGTCCATGTGAAAAGCACGGCTCCTCGGGAAATGCAAACGCTTAAATTCAGATGGCATGTCTGGAATACGTGGTATGAGCACAATTTCACTGCATCATCTGCATTCATTGTGCTATCAACAGATTTTATGATGTCACTGCACCTGGTAATTTTCTTGAATCTGATAATTGATCACAACCAATTGTGATTCCTGTAATTTTGAACAATATTTGGGAACACACTTTTAATCAACTCTTCTGTTGATTGGAGAATGGTATAAAAATTGTTCGGCATTGTAATCAATCCATTTGTATTATCGACTCGAACTTTGCCATTTCCAATATCTAACAATTGCTTCGAGAACCAATCTGCAGATTGGTCGAAGAGAAAACTTTAAGCATGCATTGATCTCATCCACCGGTGTTGACCGTGGAACCACAGGCAATATTTGACGAAAATTGCCTGACAATAATATCAATGCATCACCAAAAATTTCTTGATTCTGACGTAAATCTTGCATTGTACGGTGTAATGCTTCCAGCGATTTTTTACGCGTCATTGTACTTTCATCCAAAAGAATAATTGGGATGTTCAATCACCTGTTAATTTGAGAATAATTATATTTTACAATAATATCGATTCAATTTTAAAGTAATCAATCAATAAATATAAGCACACCTGCAGATTCAACGGCAATTTTAATGCAGAGTGCGCTGTTCGTCCACCATCTAATAGAGTAGAAGCGATTCCCGACGAAGCAAGTGCCAATGCAATTTTACGTTGCGATCGAATGGCTGTCAAAGTCAGCGATATCACAAATATTTTTCCCGTACCACCAGGCGCATCCAAAAAATATAATCCACCGACTTCATTTTGTATAGCTTGCATGATGGTATCATAGACATGTTTTTGATGGCCATTTAATTTGGGAACATTTAAATTCACAAATGTTTGCAATTCATTGGGATCATACTGTTGTTCACGATGTAATTCTCGATCAAATAAATCGATTTACTGTCAGTTTATCGTGAACAATTTATTGTGAGCAATTTATCGTAGAACAATTTATCGTAGAACAGTTTATCGTGGGCAATTTATCGTATAACAGTTTATCGTGGACAATTTATCGTATAATAGTCTGGAACAGCTTTAGTATCGCAGTCAAATTTTTTTGACAGTCTGAGCGACGGTAGCGCCACTCTGACCAAGGGCGATGTGCATTTGCTTAGCATTTTGGACCTAGCGCCATGTATTGGAATAAAAACGAACTAAAATTTTAAAAAAATACGTTAAGACGTGCTAAAAAAAATTTAATAAAAAAATATTGAATCTCATTTAAAAATAAATGAAATGTAATATTTTTTTATGAATATATTAAATTGAGAGTGGGAGTCGCACTGCGTGCCGCACGTAGGAGCAGATTATATAGAATCTATTAATGACACCTACGCTCCTCCCCGTAGCCCTGCAGGGCTCGTTAGATTTTAATTTCGGGGGCATAGGAGCCGGGATCTTCAAACATGTCGCACTGCGTGCCGCACGTAGGAGCGGATTATATAGAATCTTTTAATGACAGCTACGCTCCTCCCCGTAGCCCTACGGGGCTCTTCAGATTTTAATTTCGGGGGGCGTAGGAGCGGGGATCTTCAAACATGTCGCACTGCGTGCCGCACGTAGGAGCGGATATATAGAATCTATTAATGACACCCACGCTCCTCCTCTTCGTAGCCCTACCGAAACTACCGAGTTCCGTCCCACATGGCCATATTTCAGAACTTTGCCCAAAAATCATTCAATAATCCCATTTCCATCCAACATACCCAATCCCATCATAATCGGTTAAGAAACTACCGAGTTCCGTCCCACATGGCCATATTCCAGAACTTTTTCCAAAAATCATTCAATAATCCCATTTCCATCTAACATACACAATCCCATCATAATCGATTAAGAAACTACCGAGTTCCGTCCCACATGGCCATATTCCAGAACTTCTTCTAAAAATCATTCAATAACCCCATTTCCATCCAACATATCCAATCCCATCATAATCGGTAAAGAAACTACAGAGTTCCGTCCCACATGGCCATATTCCAGAACTTGTTCCCAAAATCATTCAATAATCCCATTTCCATCCAACATACCAAGTCCCATCATAATCGGTTAAGAAACTACAGAGTTTCGTCCTACATGGCCATGTTCCAGAATTTCTTCCAAAAATCATCCAATAATCCCATTTCCATCCAACATACTCAATCCCATCATAATCTGCTGAGAAACTACCGAGTTCCGTCCCACATGGCCATATTCCAGAACTTCTTCTAAAAATCATTCAATAACCCCATTTCCATCCAACATATCCAATCCTATCATAATCGGCTGAGAAACTACCGACTTCCGTCCCACATGGCCATATTCCAGAACTTCTTCTAAAAATCATTCAATAATACCATTTCCATCCAACATACCCAATCCCATCATAATCAGTTAAGAAACTACCGAGTTCCGTCCCACATGGCAATATTCCAGAACTTCTTCCTAAAATCATTAAAGAATCTCACTAATTTTTTGATACCACGCATAAAACCTTTCTACGATAAATTGTCCACGATAAACTGTTCTACGATTAAACGTTCACGTTAAATTGAAATACGATAAATTATTTACGATAAAGAGACCGTCACCCAAATTATCGATTGGGTGGTGACACACCTAATTGCCCTAATGCCTTATTTGCAATTGTTAGGCACATATCTTCAATCGCTATCAATGCCTCATTATACATTTCCAATGAAATCAACAAATCAGCGTTTCTTGTGTGATGACGCATTCTAATCAAATATAGTCTTCTGCCATAAAATCTTTGTATTTATTCCACAATTCAAGAGGATTTGATGGAAAACATGTTGATGTGGTTATGGCATGTAACATACTTATTTGATGTGGAGAAGAAGCAATCGATGCATCATGAAGCGTCATACGCATCATTTTCAAGTAAACCTAATTGCTGACAAGCTTCACGATACGTTATACATAAATGACCATTTATTCTTCGCAAATGTTGAAATGAACGTGGTCCAACAACATTTAACATTCTGCATTGTTTGGATGAACTGTGTATAATCTTCCCATGGTATCTGCAAAAAAAAACACCCGGATGGCCATCAACAGGTGTTCCTTGTTTACGTCGTTGCCATTTCTTTGCAGTCTAAGTGAAATAATTTGTTACATCTGAATACAGCAACGTTCTGGCAAATTCATCGCTTTCACACAATTGAAAGAATGCAGTTAATGTTGTTGCTGGTGCCTGTGCGCTACTCTCTGCTGTATATTTGCATCGGTAAAATACACACTCTGGCCATTTTCAAGATGAACAGCCAAATGAACAACAGCAGGATATCGCTCATGAATTGGAAATGAATAAATTCTCCAAAGAACTCATTTTCACCAGCTACTCCAAAAACAGATGTATCACTGCCTTTATTCACATATTTACAAATGTATTTAATCGACTTCACAGAATTACAGTACTCAACATTTGTGTGAGCCTGAAATACTTTTGACAGTAGTGGAGAATAAGGCACAATCCAACGATTATCAACTTCAATATTTTGATTGCGTATTCTAATTGTTGTTGTATGGCCATTATCCTCCGGTGACCGACGTCGGTACAACGGGTATCCGTCGTCACCTGTAATTGTATCCGAAGTTAATGCTCTTGGATACCGTTTTGTGCATTTTCCATCGAACATGCATGGTCAGTTCATCTTTATTTGACCGCAAGGGCCATGGATCATATTTTTTGTGATAACTTCAAATAATTCTGGATCGCTGATTTCATCTGGAATTTCAGCTGATATAATGTTATCAATTTGCAAGTGCGGCAGCCCCGTCTTTTGCCATTCAATCGAATATATTCAGCAACGCACCTCTCCAAAAATTCGCAATTTGATAATCAAATCCATCATTGCTTTTACTTTCTGTCGAAATACACGTGCTCTTATATCGTGTCGATCTGTTAGATTCTGACCATCAAATAAATTGTTTTTTATGTCAGCCCTTGGACTGCCAACATATGTCGATGGTAATATTGTTAAACGTCCGATATCATTAACATTACCATCATTCACTATTGCATCTCGCAAGTGTATGTATTCTTGCGATCGCAATTTGGCTTGATTGAATCGAAGGTAATTAAGGCGTTGTGCTTGAATTTTCGCATACATGTCAACAGCGTATTGGTGGAAAAGTTTGCCACATCGCATAATAAAGTTGTCTTCTTGTGGGCGAATCTCGAATCTATACGATAATTCATCCCACTAACTTTTTTTTCTACCTCACGACCTATGATGAATACATTTTAGAAAATTAAAATCATGTCTTCTTGTTTTGAAATAAATAAATTTAATTCATATATTTGACCGGTTCGTGGATCTATCATTCGTATATTGATATGATAGCCGTCGTCACCTTTCCGGTGCAATAATGGATATTGTAATGCATCATAGCTGCGGTGAAGCTCTTGAAATACGCCGTAATTCTTCATTTCTTCGATGAAGCACAATATCGCGAGATTGGAACTGGTCTCCAACAATTACAATGGCCACTTCTTCAAATGTTGGTGCATTAAATCGTCTCGCATGCTCTCCAAAGGGCGTTTTGTCAGCCCTGATAACGATTCAGTGATCATCAGATGGCATACGATCGAGAGCGGTTTTAAACAATCGAATTAATTCATTGTGCTGATGTAAGAATGTTTGAAGTTCAGAAACAATTTGTCGCCTTGCACGCGCAGCAATTGTACAACGCTGATCCAATTCACGATTTACATCTCTGATAAAATAGATTTGCAAAAATTGATGATCATCATCAGGATATGGCAATAAGGAACCAGTTCGATGATAAATCTGACCTTAAACCTGTAATATTTGTGGTCGCACCAAAAGAAGTCATTTGAAATGCCGCATTTTATTCTTGAATGTGAGACACAAAATGCTTAGACGTTTGCGACGTTCCAAAAAATTCGCTATTGTAAGCGAAAGCGCATATTCCATCTCTTGCACAACACGACATGAAAGTCGTGTCGCTAGTCTCGATGCTGGATTTAATTGATTTGGATCTGCCGATCTATGACGACGTGCATTTCGTAATTATTGTACTTGATTTTGTTGTGAGTGTTCTTCTACACTTTGCGCTCTCCTTTGATTAAATCTATAGGTAGAAATACGCGTACGTTGACCTATAGTTGATCGCCTTGTTGGTGGCATTTTTTTCTAAATCAATGAAATTAATTCAATATGAATTAAGGATTGTTTACTTAAAAATAATTCAAAAAAATATTGTTGTTGTGTGAGTGCTGTCATGCTTTGTATCCAATTAAACTTTCCCAAAAAATCATACATTAGTTTTGTAAGCATTATTATATTTTGTCAAATATTTAAAAACAATGGTTTTGTAATTTTTTATTTATAAAAAAGTAATTTTACTTCTAAGTAATGATTACATTTTGTGTTCTATAGATGTGAGAAACCGTGTAACCAACTCTAGTGAATTATATGACAACTCACTAAATTTATTTTTACAAACTTTTTATCTCATTCGCACTGGTTTCAATTCCAGTGCAAGTAATATTTAATTCTTTTCCTGAATTAATTAATTAATCAATAAATGTTGGTTTTGTAATGTCTCTGTTTGAAGCATCGATTTTAGAAATCGAAATTTTGTTAAGTGGATTTTTTAATAAACATGACTTACTTTGTGAAAAATTTGATAAAAAACATTCTGTTGTGTGTCGCATATTTTTCTGATAGTGGGTCAACTTTCCGAAGTACAGTGTTTGCCCGTTGGCGTCACTTAAACATCAACAAAAAATCTTGAGAAACAAAAAGACTTTACAAAACCATTGTTTTTATTTAACCGAAGATAATGTAGCTTATAAAAATAATTTTATTGGTAACGCACACTCTTCTAGATCGTATTAAAAAAGAAAGTTAAACAAAAGAACTCTTGGTTTTTTAAATTAATTTTTTAGTGCATGCTCATTCGATTTCTCTAAAAAACACTAAAATTTGAATAACTTTTGCACCATCAACAATTCCAAAAAACTTTACGTGGCTGTTTCTGGATTTTATTTCAAACTAGCTGACCCGGCGAACTTCGTACCGCCTCAAAATCAATAAATGTTTTTTAAAGTTATTAGCTTAATAAAATTGAGTTTTTTATTAAGATTAAATAAATTAAATGAATACTCCAAATTAATTAAATTCAATGAAATTACAAAAATCAAAATGAAATATATTTTAATTACATTGAAATGAATGTAATTCACGTGGCAGCAAGGCTTTCGTTTTATTGAATTGAATAGAAATGGTTCGCGTAGCATTATTGCACTACTTTCTTTTAAACTATTTGCTGGGTGAGTTGCAATGGAGTCGATTCCCTTCATTGTAGCACCTTGTGATATACGACATTTTTTGTTTTATTGTTAGGTGCGAGAACGAATAAAGCGGATGGTTTACCGACACGTGAACATGCTACGTACAATTGGCCGTGAGAGAAACATTCATTTTCTAGACTAAGGCTACAAACACTCAAGGATTGGCCTTGCGATTTGTTGATCGCCATGGCGAATGCAAGACGAATCGGAAATTGAATTCGTTTAAACTCGAATGGCATATCGGTTGGGATCATCGGAATTCTCGGAATGAGAACTTCCTCACCTTTGAACTTCCCTTGGAGTATCGTCGCGTGAATTACATTGCCCATGAGTTTTCTCACCACCAAACGCGTTCCGTTACATAGTTTTGGTTGATTCAGGTTTCGTAGCATGATGATTATCGAGCCAACTTTTAGTTGTAAATTGTGCGGTGGCAAGCCAGGTAGATCCAATGAGTTTAAAAATTCAGTTGGATAGTTGGTTGCTTCGTCTTCGTTTGTCACACAGTCAATAGATTTGAAGGAATGAAGTGGACCGACGATTAGATTTTGAATTGTAAAATTTAAGTGATCCACATCTTTGTTCTTTGCCGCAAGAATTACTCGTTCACTCACCCAATTGTGATTTTTGTGGTTAGTAATGATGTTCGGGAACACTTTGTTGATGAGCTCGTCCTTCGTTGAGACAAAACTGCAAAAGTTCTGAGGAAACGAAATCAATCCGTTCGATTTGTCGACCGGAACACGGCCATTACCGATAGTCAGCAATTGCTTGGAGAATTCTTCGGCAGATGGATCGTTTAACAATGCAACTCGCATGTTTGTCGCCAGCTGAAGTTTCTTCACATAACACCACAGAGTGGATGATTTGAGGCAAGCGTTTATTTCATCAGCAGCGGTCGATCTTGGAATGACTGGTATTGTTTGACGGAAATCGCCAGAAAGTAGAATCATTGCGCCTCCAAAACATCTTGAGTCATTGCGTAGATCTTTCATAGTTCTATCGAGTGCTTCCAATGCGCGTTTGTGCGCCATTGTACATTCATCCCAGATGATGACTTGCTACCAAAACTTTCGCCATTGCTGAGTGTTTTGCACTGTTGCATGTCGGGTTTTCAGCCGATTGAAGGTTTAACGGCAATTTCAACGCTGAATGAGCTGTTCGGCATCCTTCTAGCAATGTGGCCGCTATCCCAGAAGAAGCAACTGCTACAGCAATATCGGATCTCGCACGAACAGTGGCCAAAATCAATGACATGAGAAATGTCTTCCCAGTTCCACCGGGCGCATCGACGAAAAATAATCCACCATTTCCATCATGAATTGCCTTCATAAACGTATCGTACACTCCTTTTGCTCCATTTGCTAATGATAGCAAATAATGTGCGTATCTGGTTTGGAGTTGCAGAAATAATTGATTCAGCGATTGTCATGTCCCAATGAGTATCGTTTTCAAGCAAGTTGAGCTGTTGACATGCAGCACGAAATGTTGGGCACACTACACCATTGACAGTTCGAAGTGATTCAAATGATGTCGGCCCACGAATATTCACCAGCAACAACCGCAAATAGAAGCATTCGTCATTCTTCGGATGAACTGTGTAAATGCGACCAAGAGCATCAGTAGAACGCACATTTGGATGATCAGGAATCTCATCGCCTTGCTTACGACGTTGAAATTTTTTTGATGAGGCGTTCCAAGTGTAATAACGTGGCATCTCAGAGTAGAGCAATGTTCGTGCAAACGGATCACTTTGACAAATCGAAAAGAAACTGGTCAATGTTGTTGCTGGAGGTGTCTCAGCACGTTGAGCAACATTCGGTGTGTTGAAAGAAACTCGTTGATCATTCTCCAGATGCACCGCCAAATGTACAACAGTGGGATGACGTTCATGAATAGGGAATGAGAATATACGCCAAATCGCCTCATTGCAGCTCACATATCGACCAACTTGATAATGCGTGATTTCATCGTTTGTATTGGGATTTTGAACACCAAAAACCGCCATATCGCTGCCTTTCGTGACATATTTACAAATGTATTTTATGGATTTCACTGAATTGCAGTACTCCACGTTGCAATGCGCCTTGAATGTTTTGGAAAGAAGTGGCGAATATGGAACAATCCAAGTGTTGTCGACCACGAACTCATTTCCTCTCACTATCGTTTTGATAGTTCTACCGTTAACATCGGCTGATCGACGCCGATACAGTGGATAACCATCATTGCCAGTGATAGTCTCTGCGGTTAAACTTCGTGGATAACGCTTGGAACACTTGTTGTCGACCATGCACGGTGATTGGGGATTGATGGAGCCACACGGACCGTGAACCATGTTCGTAATTACAACATCATGCAGGTCTGGATCGGTTTCGGGATCAGGAATCTCGGCACATGTGATGTCATCTATTTGGTCTGGTCGAATTTTTACGACTAACCAAATAAGAATGTGAGCATGCGGCAAGCCTCGTTTCTGCCATTCAATTGAATACATCCAACATCGAGTATCCCCAAAGACGCAATGCCTAACAATGTAGTTCATCAGCGACTGGATTTTTTGTTTGAAGACACGTGCGATGATGTCGTGCCGATCACTTGTTATTTGCCCGGGTAGCAACAGTTGAACAATCTCTATCCATTTCGGATTGCAACTAAAAGTGATGAATAATTCTGGACAACCGTAATGACGAACATATGTCATTGCATCTTGCGCATATTCATGCATATGACGTGGGCTGCCAATGTACGTCGCCGGTAGAATAGTCTATCGACCAACATTAGCTGCATCTCCTTTGGTGCTGATTTTATCGCGTAAATGGATATACTCCTCCGAACGCAGTTTAGCTTGGTTCAACCGAATGAAAATGAGGCGCTCCGTTTCGATTTTGACGTACATGTCGACGATATATTGTTGAAGCAAACGACGAAATCGCAGCAAATATTTGTAAGCATTTTGACGAATCATCAAACGATATGCATAATAATTCATCGAGCTAACCCTCTTGTTAGTTTCCTCACCTGAAATGAAATCATTAAAATTAGTGTCATAATCTAAATTATGATGTCAGTACTCACCGCTCAATGGATTTATCATGTTGATATTGAAGTGGTATCCACCGTCTCCTTGTCAAAACATCAGCGGGTATTGCAATGTATCGTATGAACGGTGTGTTTCGTTTATTCGTTGCAGTTGTCCAGTGTCGCGACGTGTAAGCACAATATCGCGCGGTTCCACGTTTTCACCAACAATCACAATTGCGACTTCATCTGTTGTTGGAGCATTAAATTGGCGTTCGTGTGTTCCAGCGGGTCGTTTATCTGCTCTGATCACGACTTTGCAGTCGTCACTCGGCATGCGATCCAATGCAGTTTTAAACAATCGAACCAATGCATGATGTTCATGGAGTAGTTGCTGCAAATCTTGCAGAACTATCCTTTTCATTGCTGTATTGATCGTTTGGCGCCGATCAAGTTGATCCTCCATATTGCCCATAAAGTATATTTGGATGAATTTATGCTGTCCATCTTCAATCGGTTGCAATGACCCAATTCGGCCTTGAATCTGTAAAGTCGAAGACGAAGTCAGAATTATAGATTTTTGATCACCAAAAGAAAATGAATGTTTACTCTCTCGAGCAGAAATGACCTTAAATGTTGGATTGAATCCGCGTTCTTCGATAATGTCTGCTCCAAATGAAGTCATTTGGAAATATCCGTTGTATCTTTGAGTGTTGGATAGAAAATGTCGTGATTCTGGTGTCTCGCCACGAAGCAATGAACGCAACGGTTCAGGTGGTGCAGGCAATAATGGCAATCTCACCTTGCCACTGAGGCAGCACAATCCAGGCGTTTCTCCAGCGAACTTCAATGCACCGCAATGGTCGCACACAAACTCCATTGAGCCAATTCGAACGAAAGGATGCAAGTTGTAGTCAATTGTGCAATCGTAATGAAACGCTATTCGATTCAAATCAACACTTGAAGGATTTCTTCTTGCGCGTCGAAAATTATCTCGTTGTCGATCTGTGCGTTAAGCTCGACGATTTCTCATTGTCAACTGAGCCATTTGACGTACTGCCTCTCTTTGTGCTTGGCTTTGTGAAGCGCGAAGTCGGGCCATACTAACGCGGCGCACTTCTCGTGTGATTTCTTGTTCATCTGCAGTGGATTGATTCGCAATAGTCCGAAGTCTAATTGCATTACGGCTTCGTGGTGAAAGATTAGATATTCTGGCTCGCGGCATTGTAAATAATACTGGAAAATTAATCACACAATCCAAAATTACATAATCAATTATCGATGTGCGCACAATCACAAATGTGATAACCTCACAAAGTGAACATCTTCGAAGGGAACTTACCGTTTAAAAATCTCGATCGAAAATAGAATTCCGCAGAATAAAAAAAAATGAAAAAAAACCTAAAAAAAATCTGGTGTCCGGTGTTGGGACACTCTGTACCACTAAAAAAATTACGTACAATTGAACGCAAAAAAGTACTGTTTTCTTATTGTTGTTGGCATACACCACACAATCTCTTATTTTACTAAATTCCACCACTTATTTTAATATTATATGCTAAACCACAAACCACTTAACTAATATGAAATAACCAAAACCAAAAATAAATTAAATTTAATATTAAAATCGCAAAGGAAAAAAACTTTTTTTGGAGCTGTCAAAATCTACTATTCGCACTGAAATCGTAATTCGGACGAAGATTTTATCTATATAAATAGATAAGTAGATGAAATAAAAAAAAAATTGGATAAAAAATAAAATGGTAAATGTGCATGCAGCCTCCAGTCGGATTCGTATCCAGTACCTTGCGGTCCAAGCGCCGAAGCTTTAACCACTGCACCACTCGTCACATAGAAACTACACCTACAAAATTCATATAAAAAAAGTTTTTTTTTATTAGATTTTTGGGGCTTCCCTTTTGAGTTTTTCCGACTTTTCTTTTTTCCTAAACCACCACTGTATTGAGACGAAGAAAATAAAAAAAAAAACAAAATGTACTAAATATATGAGAAAATGAATTTTCTTGATAAATTTTTTTTTTGGTGAATTTTTCCAATGTTTTAATGGTTACTATGCTATTCGGAACGGAGACAAATCCAACAAAACAAAAATCATAAAAATCGGTCCAGCCGTTCTTCAGTTATAAATGGTGTAACTAACCCGACTTTGTTTTATATATATAGATAATCTTACTATAAGATCAATTATACTGTAATTATTTCAAAACAGAACGATTAATTAATGTAATCCGTTAGTACAACATGTGTTTGTGGATGTTTGTTGAATCTCGTTGGGAGGTCTTCAAATGAATCATTAAAATTTAATTGAACCCGTAAGTGGTCATCAAGTTGATATTCTGAGCCAGTGAAATCTTTGAAAACACTCGATTAAGATAAATTACTTCACATGGCTCAGGCTTGTATACAGCTTTCTTCAATGGTTTAACATAATCGCTTGGAAATTTAATTACCTTTTTTACCTTTTCTACTTTCTTTCAATGCAACTATGTACCGAACCGCTTTCTTTTTGAGTTTGCCTTTTTGTAATACATATTTGTGTTATTGGAATGGAGTGCATGTTAACAAAGTTTAGTAAAACAGTTGCCAAAATAATATTGCAATTTTGAAATATACAACCATCTAAAATATTGGAGGTAATTTTGTAAAGCAATGCCGTCCCAGATAGTATAACGCAGGAAACTGATGTGGCTGCTGATACTTCACAATATCAGTTAACGCATTCGTCTATCATAATATATTGATTCTGCAATGCTTTAGCCTTATCATTTGACTGCTCCTTTCGCACGCTATCCTTACTTTCAACGTATTTATTTCATTGACTCGAAAATCATATATTGCACAATGATTCTTCTTCAGCCATATAGTTAGTTTGCCTATAGAAGGTAAGGTTCGGGCTGGATTTATAAGGTTCCGGCTTAAATGATAAGGTTCAAGTTTAAAAATCATATAGCGCACAATGACGCACATGGTTGTGTCATAGTTAATTTTGCTGCATATGGTACATTTTACATATGTGCTGCGGTTCAGTTGTAGTTTAACGTTAGTAGAATTTCACTCGAGAACGCACAACTCATCAGTTTCATAAGTCTCGTGGGCTGCTTTTTCATAATCCGGATCGGTGTAGTATAACTTTCCATTGTGTGATGAATACGCCTACATAACTTAAATTTCGCTTTGGGAGTCCTTTTTTGGGATCACTCAGATAAGCATGCGGGTGACGCGTTGTTTTTCGTAGAAAAAATTAACCTTGTGCATACCATGAAGAAGTATTTTTGTTTCTCGTGGCTTCTCGTACGTGTAAATCAAATGCGCGCACCAAAAGCGAGTGTTTTTGTTTTGCGTGTTTCGGGAACGTAAGCAAGATTGATCTTTGTTATTTTAATAGTACCCATGGAAGAATTTGTATTATGGAGTATTTTGTTTGAGCCATGTTTTTTGGTCAGAGAAATTAATAGAGTTTGGCTCCACAAACTCTGTTGCGCTATATGTAAGAATTTCACAAAAAAGCCTCTCATACATAATATAAACAAAAATTTACATATTTTATTTCCATGATACGAAAATGGGATTTTTATAGATTATTGACATTGGCAAGACCTAACTAGCCGGATTTTTCTTTAGTGCCATTTATTAGCAACAACAGACTAAAAATTTTAGAAGTTGTTGCAATTTAGCATTGTTGTTGCAATTTTATTCTTTTGTAAGTTCATTCATAACACAATTGTCAAAGTGTACACAAGTCCGAACTGCAACTTGTATTTAAAATAAAAATAAAAATAAAAATAAAAATTATTAATAAATTGTTCTCATGTACACTAGTTTTTTGGTTATTCTATATCGCGACAATTTCTATAAATAGAGTGATTTTGTTAAAACTAGTTTTTACTAAACGAAAATACATAATTACTACGTGTGTTAGTGGCGTCACATCTAATAAATCCCGCCAATTTTATTGTAAAAAATAGTGTTTTAATATCGGAAAATGCCTGCAAGTTGTTCAATGTGTTCCGGTAACATCACCAAAGAAAGGTTTCCAGGTGTTAAGTGTGGTGGTATCTGCGGAAATTTCTTTCATATACGGTGTGCCAACATATCCAATGACCTTGTTCAAAGCATAAAAGACTGTTCCGCAAACTGGCTATGCATAGCTTGTCGCTCTTTACCAAACCAATCGACATTAGTGAATGAGGATGAAGCTTCCGAATTAATCAATTCACTGGATACGGCTACCAACATTGGTTTTCCTGAAATAATGCGGCAACTAAAAAATCTTGAGAAAAAACTTACTAAGTTAGAGGAGTTATATGGAGTTGTCTTCGAATTAAAAACTGAAAATGCTGAATTGAAAAATAAAATTGGGAAACTTGAGGAGCAAATATTATCACACAACACAAAATTACATATATTGGAAGCCGTTCAAGATAAACCGAACCAATTGGAGAATGCCTCCAGCATTACCATCAGTGGTTTACCAATAAAACATGATGATATTCGTGGCCTTGTAGTGAATGTAATTCAAAAAATTCTCAACTCATTTCAATCTGACGACATATTATCCGTCGAACCAATTCACCGTTCCAATAAAACAACTACAATAAATAAAACCAGCACAATGATGTATTCAAAGGATTTTTTTATTATTAAATTAAAATCCACCGAATTAAAACACAAAATTTTGTCGCAAATGCGCATAAAAAAGTCTCTTCACACCACAGAATTTGATATAGCCTTACCTCAAAATCATCCAAAACAACGTATATACGTCATGCACTATTTGACTCGGTTCCAGTCTCAGCTTTACAGAGATGCTAAAATCATCAAAGTAAAATATAATTACAAATACTTATGGTGCAAAGCCGGACAAATTTACTTACGGAAATCAGCTGAATCAGATGTTCACCGAATACAATCACACAACGATATTTTTCGGATTAAAGATTCTGCTCGTCCTCATCCAGTTGATTAACGTTGACCTGCCAGAGTTTCGTGCTAAGATCCTGAAATTATATAAGTTTTTGTTAAGTATTATAGTTTATGTACTTTTGCATGCTCAGTTTGTTAGTATATTTTTCAAATTAATTATTTATATAATACTTAACTTTTTGTTCGTACTAAATTTAAGATTTGTTTTCCATTTCAATTTTCATATTGTAGAATATTTTTTATTTTCACACTTGTTTACAATTTTTTTTTATCAAGTTTTGACATTTCATTTAACATTTTATTATTTTAAGTTGGTATTAAAACCTTACAATTGCCACTTTGGTATTATAAAAGGAATATTTAAGTCATACAGTTGTCAAACTTTTGGTAGGGTTGATATTATTTTTATAGTAAGTTTTATATTATTGGGTACTAAATTCTCGTTTTGTTATTGTATATGCACTAAGTTAGTACTTTTTTATTCATTTTCAAACAAATGGTATTACGGTTTGTACCCATGGTGCTATAATAACTTATATTTTAAACTCAAACGCATAATTAACGAACTTCTATCTTATTTAATTTTTTCGTATTTTATTTTTTGTTATAATTTCTTTCTACAAAATAACTTGATGATTTTAATTTTATATCAATTTCATATTAAGTTCTACTTTAGTATATTAACGACAAACAATTTTTGTTACCGTTTAAATATAAAATTTCGATGAGCCAGCCAAATATTTGTAATTATAACTTTTTATTACAAAACATCAGGAGCCTCCGTAAAAATTTCGATCTTTTTTTGGCAAATATTAATTCGTTAATTAAAGATCTGGATATAATCTTTCTAACCGAGACGTGGATTTCATCCTATGAAATTAACAATTTTGATTTGTCTGATTTTACGTTTATCGCTAATTGTAATGATTCATATAGGTCTGGTGGTGTTGGGGTCTCTGTTAGATCTACTTTTGATTTTCATTTTACCGCATTGAAGTTCTCATCAGCTGATGTTATCAAGCTTACAGTTCGCATTGACAATATCGATTTCTGTTTTATTCTAGTCTATAGATTGCATTTTATTTCTTCAGATATTTTTTTAAATGAATTAAATGATTTTCTAGTTACTGATAAATCGAAGCACAGAATCTTACTTGGGGATTTTAATATTGATTTATTTAAAGAATCACTTGTGAAAGATGATCTTTTGTTGTTGTGCTCTTCGTTTGGCTTAGATTCTCTTATGAATAGCGTTACGAGGCCATGCTCAAATACGTGTATTGATCATGTATTTTCTGAATCAAATATTTCAAGATATTCTCTTAAGGTAAAAAGTGTAAATCTTTAAGTGACGGATCATAATACTATCATGTTAGCATTAAATATATTTAATCCAAAAAAACAGTTTTCACGTTGTCAACCTCGATTCCAAACAAAAATTAGTTATTGCGACTTATTGATTACTTTAAATTGTTATGATTGGTCTTCTGTATTCTCTGCTAATGATCCAAATTTATCTTATTCCATTTTTATTAATAAACTGACTGGGGAGATAAATAAGAACAAATCGATAACTAAAATAAGAAGATCTGACTTCAAAATAAAACCCTGGATAACCGCATCACTACTGAGTTTAATTAACTATAAAAACCATTTAGCTAAAAAACTAGCAAAGAACCAGACTAATGTGATGTTGAGTAATAAACTTAAAAAGATTAATGGTAAATTAAAACGTTTAATTCCTCAAGCAAAGGAAAGGTATTTTAAGGCTCAGTTTACTGCTGCAGAGGATTTAAAATCGAAATGGAAGGTGGTTAATAGTGTTCTGAACAACACACTGAGCACTAATAAAATTATTTCAATTGCGGCTGGAGATAATAAAATTGAAAATGATCCAACTAAAATAGCTAATATTTTTAATGAATTTTTCATCAATGTACCTACTGAAATTTTGAATACTAATCATGAAACCGTTTATATAGAGAAGTCTGTTAGAGATAACTTAACTTTCTCGAACTGCAATCATCAGAATTTTTTCTTTTTCCCAGTTTGTGAAGAGGAAATTTTTGCGATCGTTCGTGATTTAAAAAATAGTACTTCATACGGCTTTGACGAAGTTTCACATAAAATAATAAAAAATATAATTAGCAGTCTGGTTCACGTGTTGACTTTTATTTTTAATACTTGTTTGTCAAAAGGGGTTTTTCCGGATCTACTTGAAGTTGGTGTTGTAAAACCGCTTTTCAAAAAAGGTTCTCAGTTGGATAAAAATAACTACCGCCCTATTACTCTTTTGAGCACTTTTTCTAAAATCTTCGAAAAAATAATTAAACACAGATTGTTAGATTATCTTGATAAAATTAAGTTTCTCGACGTACGACAGTATGGTTTTATTAAGAATTCTTCAACGGAAAAAGCCTTATTAGCATTTTTGTCGCCTCTGCATCGTAATTTAAATGATAATTTAAAATCCTCAGCTTTATTCCTTGATATTTCTAAAGCTTTTGACACCGTTAATCATAGTGTTTTATTATCGAAGCTATGCAATATTGGTATAAGAGGTGTTGGTTTGAATTTGTTTAAATCGTATCTGTTCAATCGTAAGCAAACTGTTTGTGTTAATGCGAAGTTTAGTGATGAGAAACTAGTTAATGTTGGAGTTCCACAAGGATCAGTTCTGGCCATTGCTCTTTCTAATCTATTGTAATTCAATATTCAGCCTGGATTTACGTGGCAATATCGTCGCGTTTGCAGATGATATGGCATTACTGTACTCTGCTTCCAATATAGATTCCCTAGAACATAATATTAAGCAAGACGTTATCTTGTTGAAAAAGTGGTTCTTTGTGCATAATATGATATTGAGTTGCAAGTCTAAACTAATGAATTTTTCCATTGGTGGCGCAACGTCTGAACTTAATTCATGTTTAATTTATCATTCGTTATCTTGCAATCATACCAATTGTGACCCCCTTTGCATTCCAATTGAAACTGTGTACTCTTTTAAATATCTCGGTTTACATTTGGACTCTCAATTAAATTTTAAGGGGCTTGTGGATAATTTAAAAAGTAAGTTACGGATGACACTCAGAACTTTTTACTATCTTCGGAATATTTGTAGTCCGGAATTCCTAAAATGCATATATTATGCACTAGTTGACTCGCATTTGAGATATGGAGTTACTTGTTGGGGCGGAATTTACCTATCCAATATTAGACCGTTGATGTCCGTTCAGAAAGCAGTGTTGAGAATAATTAACTTTAAACCAAGATCGACTCCATCTTTCCCGTTATTTGTGAAATTCAAAATTTTGCCGCTTCGGTACCTATATGTTTTTAAAGTATGTAGCGAACATTGTACGCTACAAGCGAGGGTTAATATTTGAAGTGGAATCTGAATTCAATTATTTTTCGGTTTGCGTTCCATTACAATCCATTTATGTACTAAAATAGAAAACACAATTAAAACCAACCACAACAAATGACAATTAACAAAAAAAAAAAAAAGATACGAGTTTTGTTGGGATGGAGAAATTAGATTTCAGTTAGTAAGTCTGTGAGACTTAAAATGGGTCTTTGAGTTTTTTTTTGGGAACGATATCGTATACGGTGCAAGCCAAATTAGAATTGAAATTAAAAAAAAATAAAAAAATTATCTATTTACAAAAAAAAAACTTTGGTGACATATTTTGTTGAGGCAAATAAAAAGGATAAAAATACCACTTTGAAAACTAAAAATTAAATTAAATCACTAATAGACAAATTAAGTGAATAATAGATAAATTAAAAAAATCACAAATAAATAAAAAACTGAAAAAAGTGAAGGTATCATAAATAGACTTTTTACCGAAAGTGGTAGCATAGTGTGTGGTCAAATTTTAGTGTCATAAGAAAATGTGCATTTTTCACGGGACATTTTGATGGCATAATATTTATTTTTTTGACCTGTGATACTAGGTGTGGTTAGAAAACTAATTGCTAATAATGTATTAAAAGACCAAAGATAATAAGCTAATATATAAGCTAATATGCGTTAATTAAGCTGATTAAATTGTGTAATAATATATATATATATATATATATATATATATATATATATATATATATATATATATATATATATATATATATATATAACACTAATAAAAAAAACGAAATATAATACATAAAATATTAATAACGAGCCATTGCAAATTCGCTTGGCTAATAATTGCAACAATTTAAACCACCTACGCCGGGATCTATGAAATAAAATTAACGGAACTATCATACGTTCGAGTCCCGCAAGATTATATACTACACGACGAGGCACTCAGTACATATTTAAATAATTTTTTTTGTATAACATATAATTTATAACCTTATAATAATTTATATATTTTTTGTATAACATATAAGTTATAACCATTAGATTAAGGACAGGGTAGTTAGGGTTTTAGATTTATCAATACTTTATTTTTGTGATATAAAAATGTCAACAATTATATGACCTTATTAAAAGTAGTTTTACATAATTCGTTCGTTTTTTAAATTTTTCATTTTTCGAATTTTATTGGTTTTTTTTTGACAATTTTATTTGGGTTGAACGAGATGGGGATGGAGTAAATACCATTACATGAGGATGCAGTATGGGTGAGTACGTTTGGGGTCAGTCGAGTGTAGCTTGATTTTCTTTTTGCTTCGTCATTGCAATGTCATTTTTTTGTTGTTGTTTTAATAAATTTTTTTTTATCCGGTCTCTCACGACTTGGTCATATTCCATCAAACCCACCCCAGCCCTGAGGCTAGCCGGCATAACGACCGTAAATTCGATGGTAATCCCTGACCAAGTAAATCTGTTACCGAACCGTATACTACGGAACCCGTTACAAGTATTAAAAGCTTTCTATTTAATTAGCGGTAATCGTATAGTTAGTAATTTGAATAGCGTATCATATAATTTGCGCAACATTATTAGAATAAATATTCCTCGTCCTAATAAGGAACATTTTAAAAAATTCTTCAACTATACCGCTCCTAAACTATATAGTCAATTACCGTCAACCTTTTTTTTAACAAATAATGTTAATGATTTTTGCAAATTATTAAAGAATTGGCTATTTACTATTAGTAACATGGAAGTATATCTGTAATGAACATTTTACCATTTTGTTTGTGAATTTTATTGTTTAGTATTTAAAATTTGTAATAGTAATAATTTTACCCGAATAGAAATAGTAATAATTTATAATTAATATTTTAAATTTGTAATAGTGTAATTTAAATATTATTTAAATATTTTTTGTAATTGAATCGTAGCTCCGAAACATTATCTTTAATAAGGAGACTACTAAACTAGTTTTATTTCTGATTCTTTTCGTTTTATGTAATTATATGCTTTATATTTTTTATAGAAATAAAAACTAGGTATAAAAAAAAAAAAAAAAAAAAAAAAAAATTTAGATGTCTTAAAACTAGTTGTTTGACTTACTTGTGGTACTAAGAAGAAGCACGTGTGCTCCAAAGAAGCCATCGCCAGGCGAAAAGCCCCCAACCCACCAAGTATATATGTATACTATTGATGTATGTATGTAGTCATATATACGTACACACACATACAGATGATATATAAATGATTTATTATGCTAAAATACAATTTCTTTTCATGCCATTTTATACTTTGAATATGAAAAGTGAATATAGGAAAGGATAATATAACATTTCGGAATCTACATACTTAGTCATAAAGATAGATAGATAGATAGACAGAACGCAAAGTACAGTAGATTTCGTTTCATGAAAATTGAGTTAAAAATTTATGGAATTTTGTTTTTTTGTTATACGAGTGTTATGGTGGTGTCTATATATCCATACAACTGTTGAAAGTGAACTCTTATTCTATTATCCCGATTTATTTTTACGAGTTATACATATATACTAACTCGCCTAAATGTATGTAACATATTATATACATGGCTATATATATATAAAGAATGGATACAAAATTTTTCGTGTCGGTTCTGATAATTTGATAATTTATTGTATCAATTAGGCAACAAGAATTTACGAAATGAAGTAGGTACGTACTCACATATACTCGTATATTATATTACATAATACGAATGTATATAGCGAGATGAAAAAAAATTGTATTTATTATGGTTTTCCGTTTTTACACGTTTCCATCAAACAAACAACAACAACTACAAAAAAAAATTACAAAATAAAAACGGAGAAAGGAAAATCAATGACGGAACGATCAATAAGTACCGGAAAATTTATATGGTTTTTTGAAAAGCTCTTTCAGTTGAATTAATATTCATTAGTTTGTTTTACTGCAAAAAAAAAATATATTGTCTATGTTGTTGGAATGCTCGTTAAAAATACGATCGTTCTACCGGGATGGGGTTTATCAATTAATTTTCAGATTTCATTTTGAAATTCAATTTTTATTTATTTTAAAATTATTTATAGTTTTAATCAAACACCCATTACTATTCCAAAGGAAAATAATAAAAAAATACTATTAGATTCCATAGCACACGCTGGCAGAGGCAACAACGTGAGTTAGAATTCCTGGACGTAATTTAAAAAGCAATTTTCTATTAAGAAAATACGTAGTTTAATAGAAAACTATGTTCAATTGTTCGAAAAAAACTATAATGAAGTAAATATTTTTTAAACAACGAAAACACAAGAAAATTGTTTTTAACGGTAAACGAAAATATTTCTAGAGATAAAATAAAACTTTGTAAGGGACACATGAACAAAAATACACATTATGATTCTACATCATTATTCCGCACTAGCCATTGTAATTTCGTTCCTCAGTTTATTCCTTACAATTCAGAATTTTATAAATTGATCAATAGTACAAGGTGTCCCATTTTGACCGCTTATTTTGAAATTGTGAAAGACGCAGTGTTTATTTTGGTTGTTTTGACCGAAAAATGCCATGACCGAAAAATGCACGGCATTTTCGAACCCATTATTGTTTCAGAATGCTTCGTCGTTCTAATTGGTTTATTTAAATGTTAATCATATTTAAGAGCTTCAATTCATTCGCTTGCGGCTCTATTAATATTTGCGGATTTTTTAATTAACATGAGTAATGGTTTGCAAAACAAACCAATTGTATTTATTGTGATAGGCGTAATGGAAACTGATGTCGAACGAAGTTGAAAGGCAAAGATGGATCTTTAGCTATCTAATGCAATTCTTGAAATTCTTGGAATAAAATGTATTGTCCCTGGATTATTTATTGATTTAAATATTATAACTGAGTCAATTGCATAAAAGCCGCCCCTGTGGCAAAGTGGTCAGCATGCTTGATCCAACGACCGGAGGTCCCGGGATCGATTCCCGGTGGTGCCAAGGAACAAATTTCACGGCTGGTTTAGGATCATGGGACTTTTTTATGGTCGAATTTATAATTGACACACGATTCCTTCTTCTAACAACAGGTAACACTTGCAGAAAATCTCCTCCTAAGACCTCCAAACGGTAAATCATTTTTCATTAAATCGCTAAATATAAAGTGCACAATTTAAAGTGCTATACCTGAAGCCATTGGAGCTTTATTCAGAGGCAATGAAAACGCAGAGTGACATGTCTTTCCTTTGGGTAAAAGAGTTGCTACTATTCGAGTCCATACAACACACAATACGTTTCTATTTTCTGCATCAATTTTTTGAATTATTGCTCCTTATAAAAATGTTTTACCACTTCCACCAACTCCATCTAAATAAAACAAGCTACGATATACTGATCATTATTGAGTACAGTCCGTGTTCATTGAATTATGGAGACGATTAGTATTTTGGAAATTCCTAATTTCTGTTAATTAAGCTCCGATTAAAAATAAAGGTAGTTTAACAAAATTTTTATTATTTTCCAATTAATGTAAACTCAAAATTATTTAATTTTAAAGAATTAAAACATTTAAAAAAAATCTTGTTTTTATTTATTTTTTGATAAAATACAGGAGTTTTCACTACATTAATAGTGTTCATAGTTCAATGAACAGGGACTGTAATTCCCTAGATTTGGTTCAGTTATTCTTATAAAAGGAGCAACATTTATATTCCGATTTAAGATTTCTGTTGTATTAGGCAGTGATACAAGTAATAAAAATTTCAATCCTGCTTGCTCACACTGTTGTTTTAACTGAAACACGAAATAACTCAAAGCTCCATTTTCAGTCATACCTTGATGTATAAAATCTTCTAGAAGATTGATCTTAAAATTATTAAAAAGTTGTAAAGGATCGGAATGATTGCAATAGCACAGTATATAGTAACGAGTAATGCTCTCCTCGTAGGCGGTCGTCGCTTATACTTAGGATAATTATCTATAGATACGTCAGTCTCACTGTAGTAACTTTTTAGGAATTGTTTCGAACATTGTGCATCAACCATATACAAGCACAATTTTTGATCAATTCTTCACATGTACCATAAATATTTTGTTTAATAATTATTTCATAATTATGAAAGTCGTGGATGTTCAGTTTGATTAGGAATTTCAGTGCAAATTACGTTGTCAGTATCATCGGCTGTTTTAAATTTATCCTCATTCTTTAGCGTGGATAAGCTATATGCGTGTGGCATTCTACATTTTTAATGTTCAATTTTATAAACGTACGAAACAACATTCCGAAATATCTGCCGTTCAACGCTGCCGTCCACGCTGGATTACACTTGAATCTACTAAATAAATCAGAAAGACCAAATTTCCGATTATATTGATATAGTTTTGTCATGAACCGCGGGCCGCCAATAAATGAAGAACGCAGTATAGTATATACACATTATACCTACACTAACATTTCTATTTTGAGCAAGGTTATTGAGCAAATCTAAAAAACCTTCCACGCGAAGAGATTGCTGGTTAGCTCGTATAAAATTTAATATATTAGCTTCAACTCTATAGAGTAGCGATAAACTTAATATTGCTTGAATAGTTTCCCACCATAATGCAACGGACTAAGAACATTGAAACGCTGGAATATTAGCATCGCGACCTGAAACAAAAAATAATGCAACATCATGAGGATTTGAGAATTTGCCAAGAAAATTTGTATTGATTTCCATACAAATCGTATATGATTCCTCGTACAAACGCAATAAACTATTTGCGGTTCTAAAACAAATTTTACTTTCCTATGGGGTATATCCTCTATCCGGTTGCAAGTTAATTATTTGCGATCAGAAATAGGCTACTAGATTTATTTTGCCATGCCAATTCTTACATTTTTTTTTAATTTAAATTTGTTTTGCGATTGTAAAGTAGAAATCCACGAAAAGACTGCTATGAATTTTCCGAGGTCGCAGTCCTTTTATGTATTTCTACTTAACAATCGCAAAACAAATTTAAATTTAAAAAAGATGTAAGAATTGGCATGGCAAAATAAATCTAGTAAACATATTTCTGATCGCAAATAATTAACTTGCGACCGGATAGAGGATATACCCCTATGCATGAAAATTCATAGGAGTTTCTATGATGTTATGATTTAAAATTTTGCTTTATGTTTTGTTTATCTATTTTCTCTCAAACGACGGCAAATATATTTTCTTGACTTGTGTATTATATATATATATGATTTCCGAATCTTTTGTTGGTTACGTTGGACGACCAATTAAAAGTGCGTTAGAGTTGGCACTTTATCATCAGAGTTAGACATGCACATATACATCGAGTTTAGAACAACCACAATACCAGAATGCATATTTTGTTCAAAAACTGAGACTTGAAAGTTGGGAGTTTTACCGATGTTTCACTAGCCTACTAGATGCACAAAATTAATATTATTGTTGATTGATGCAAATAATAATTTAATTTTAACATCGAAGATGTTTTTGGCGTCGCATTATATAGAAAAATGCATCGAAATTTTGTCCCAAGTAAATACGAGAAAACCAAAACACGCTGGTGCGCCAGTTTTGTTTTGTGCTCTCTCTATGCATCTATTTCTCACCTACGATATCAATTAGTGAGTGTAATATTTTAATTTTTTTATTTAAGCATTAACAAAATTTCATAGTCGAAACTTGGGCTCAAACTTTTTTATTTTTTATCTTTAGGTCTATATACATGACGGGCCAAGTCACCATGGGGTTTAAAAATTTAATAACTTTTTCGTTTATAATTATATTTTTTTTACACTCAGTATAGAAAATAATGACACTTAAATGACCCCCGTTTTCAGCTTCGCAATGATGCGCTTGTTCTAGAGCATTTTCCATAACATCTTTCAAAATTTGTGGCTGTAGCGTTCGAATTTCTGCAACAATGTTGGCCTTTAGTGCAAGGATTGTCTCGGGCTTGCTTACATATGCTCGCTCCTTCAAATAACCCCAAAGTAAATAGTCGGGTGCTGACAAGTCTGGCGAACGCGCTGGCCAACTAATTTCCGAATTTCTGGAAATTATTCGCTCTCCAAAAATTTGCTTTTGTGCCATTGTCTCTCGTGCATTGGCTCCATCGTGCTGAAACCACATCTCAGGTCTGTTTTCAAGAGCAGGACGTAAAAAATGTTCTATCATAAACCGAAACCGCTCTCTATTTACGGTTACAGTACTTCCACCTTCATTTGCGAAGAAGTAAGGCCCAATGATATTTTCATATGTGATGCCACCTTACTGTACACCTAATGGGGTGCAATTGGCGTTATGGAATGGCTCTTGGATTTTTAGAACCCCAGAACCTGCAGTTTTTCTTATTAACAGAGCCATTCAAATGAAAATGAGCTTCACACTCATAATCAGATTTTCAATAAAGTTAATTTTATTTCTGGCCAACTGTTGAAATTTAACTGCAAAATTTAGACGTTGCCAATGATCTCCAGGTTTTAATTCTTGCACTAATTGCATCTTATATGGGAAAAACAGTAAATAATTTTTAAAAATGCGCCGTAGTGGCGTACGAGACATTCCAAGCTGAGCAGAACGCCTTCTGGTAGATGTTTCTGGTGTTTCGTTAACACTTTTCTCTACACGTTCAATATTTTTTGCCGTGCGAATTAAACGTGTTCTACCAGTTTGAGGAAAATCTCTTACGGTGTCATATTGGTGGTGACGATCAACTAACAAACGAATCATTGTTTCAGAGGGCGAAACTCTGACATTAAAATGGCGACGATATGCTCTTTGCGTTAAAACAATTGATTGCTAATTTAAATAATAAAATTCTACTATTCTTGTTCTTTGTTCAGTTGTGAATCTCTCCATTATTTATTCTCCAGGTGTTATTTATATAATCTGAAAAAAAAACAAAAAAGTTATTAAATTTTTAAACCCTTGGTGACTTTTGGCCCACCCTGTAAATACAAGTACTCTAGTCCAAAACAAATCAGTAGGCTTAAGCTTTTTTTTATTTAGGCATTAAGTAAAATGTCAAGCCGCATCTTCGATGTTTGAATTTTTAGCCTTTGGCTCAAACTTGGGATTTTATATTCACATCTAGTGTGATGATGAAATAACAGAAAAACTCTTAAATCTCAAGTCACGGTTTTCGAACAAAATTCGTATACAGATAGCAATGTGTTGAATTCCTCGCTAGTCAAGATGTGGTTACCGACCCACTCTTCAGAGATGATGTTTGGTTGCTTTCAGAGCCGCTTGCAGTGGACCTCTCGTACTAGCTGAGTCGCAGCTTATATTTCTCCATAAATGCGATATTTTTTTTTCGCTTTTGAATTTGCGGTTATTTCGCCACTCATATAGCTCTAATGTCATCTATCGAGTGACAGAAATTCAGTATTATATTCCCGATGAATGAAATGTCTCGATATACGCTTGATCAACGTTGGAAAATATTGAAAAAAAATTCCAAAACGGTGAGAGTTGCAAAAATTGCGTGCACATTTCGGAATAAAACTGAGAGCTGTGTGAGGAAATGTGTGAATAAAATTCGTTTGACTGGCATGTGAATATACAATGACAATGCACACGAACCGCATCACCATCTAATTTGTTCGTTGAAAAATATTACTGCTGTAGCTGAAAGTGTGCATCAGAATTCGAGCACCCCTACACGGCATCGCTCATAAGGATTGAACATTAGCAATTTAACTTAATTATTGCTAATCGAAAATAAATAATTTATTCTCCTGAAACAAATATCGCTTACAAGATCCAATTGACTCAAGAAATGAAGGCTAACAACCATTTGGCCTTCCAGCACCTCCAAATTGACGACAAATTTTCTCAAAAAACCGTCTTTTCGGACAAGGCACATTGCCATCTCGGCGGCTATATAAAAAAACAAAATTTCCGAATTTTGGGTTAGGAAAATTCACACATAATCGTAAAAAAGCCAATGCATCCTCAGCAAGTAACCGTTTGTTGTGGTTTGTGGAATTTCAGCACCATTTACCTATTTTTCTTGGAAAATGATGCTGGCCTACAGAGCGATGATAACAATTTTTTGCGAACACAAATTGAACATATGGATTTGCACAACTTTGAGTTTCAGCAGGGCAACAAGCCACATCAGCCGTCAAACACTTCTGCACACTAAATTCGGTTATCGTAATCATACTTTTTTATATCTATTTGAGTGCGCAGCTGCGGCCGAGATAGTGCCGGAATCATCAAAAATGTACTTTAAAATTGGGTTCACAGAATCGGCTACTGTCAAGCTAGCCGGGATTGCACGACATTATTGAAGTCGTTTCCCATTAATAATTGGTTGGTTTAGTCTTGTCAATAAAACAATGACATTTGGAAAAATATTGATCGATCTTTATTTTATTGCATTATTTAAAAGAAACGGCTAAATGGCCCGTATATAATTCGCCTCATTTTATGCAATAGAATAACATGAATATGTTACTCAAAACAAATAATTGTTTGTAGTATTTAATAACGACAATCAGAAAGACATTCAGGCGAGTTTTTCTATATAATCATTAATATTCTTTTCAAAATTTTGATGAGGATATTTTTATTTTATTTTTAAGGCGTTCTCTTATACTCTCATTGAATATAATACGAAAATTCTTAAACGTTTGAAAATATTTAACTCGGTCCCTCAGGATCGCACAGCGTGCATGTGGATAAATAAAATTTATTTCTTACATCAAAACTAGTTCAAAACCATTTCGATGATCTCTGTGCGATTCGTAGTGCGTTTTGTTGTTAAAAATTTAATTTTATAAAATTCACTCAAAACTTTTCACAAAAATTAAATGTTTGCTATTTATAGTGTAAATATATTTGTGTTTATTAAAAATTTTTCAATATTATTATGAAAGTTCAATATTTGAGCATTTTTTCAATTCTAAGTACTTACGGGACGCAGTGTATATTTTGTTATTTTGGCATAAACTTCACTCCGAAAGGTCTAAATTTTGGTTTCGGATCTATGAAACATTACCATGTTGGTGATAATCAATACGAGACTGAGGTCAATTTGAATGTTTCGAAACTTATTTCCATAGTTTCATAATAGAAGACTTCCCAGACCGTTACACCGTCTTCTCTGCTGTAATGTTCAACCAAAAATTTTTATTATTTTCTAAAGATATAAAAAGTCGTAATTAAAATCACTCAGACTGAATCTTTGAGAAAATTTTATGAAAATCACAATGTCCCTGAAATTTTTAGAGTGTACAACTGTAAATAATTAAAACATTCTATACCACTTTCAAAGAAACATCTAAATAAAACATTTTAACCAATATTTTTAATTATTCATTTCACTATAAACATTATACAAAAAACATCATTCTTAGTAATAAAACAAGGAAATAAAAAATTTACGCACATGAAAATGATTATGGTACACGGGGATTATCCAAAAATATATAGCTTTATCCACCTGATAATTTTTCCAAAACATGTGACAGAATAATTACGTAGCTTATATGCGTTAAACCATAATGTGTCGATTATAAAAATTCAGCCCTCCCCCAAAATTTAAAATATCGCACATTATACGAACATTATTTGGTAACAACATTTTGGGGTTAAAGCAAAAATGTTGACATAAACATGATGTTGGTATTTTTGTTGTTTTAGTTGGGTTGGTAATTTGTGTTTTTATTTTATTCGTATAGCAATTATTTATTTTAATTACATGAACTTTTTTTTATTTTTATAATATTTCACTGTTTAATAGCTTTAATAGACTACATACAGACAATCGGTTTAAGATTATAAATAATACGGTTTAATTTTTCATCATGGTTGCCTTAAAATATGTATTACTTGTAGTATACCGTTAGGCGTTTCTGAAAAATGATTTTCATAAGTACACATAAACAGTACTCGGTAGGTTGAATTTACTGATTTAGGTTTTAAAATAGTTAAACAACCAAACAGTGTACCTCTCACCCAACCTCCTTAATATTTTGTTACCAATTTTACATTTCTGTTCTTAACGATTTTATTTTGCGAAATCTGATGTTTTTTTTTCATTACGTTATTCATAAACATATTAAAGTGAATCGGTGTTATTGACGTAAAGTCGTACATATTACGTATACATAACAATCTTGATGTTTGTGTTTATCGCGTACAGTATTATCCTCAGCCATATGTTTCCTTATTATTTCTATTCGACTAAAGTTTGTGATCTAATGAAAATCGGGCACGTACAAAACGTTTTTCTTCTTATGTATGTTGTATTTGAAAAGACGTGTATCACTAAAACAACCTGCTGTTAAAAAATCCGTGCTACTAAACAGAATAAAAAATAAATAGTTCAAAAGTGCTGAATTCCTTACAATGATTGACTTCTAAATAGGTATACAGTGAATTGATTCAACCAAATACAAAATGCGGCAATCGATTGTCAAATAGGTTACTTTTTTTGCAAAACAAATACCTGAATACAAATAAGTTCAATTTCTAAGTACATTTAGAAGTGTCAGGATAAACTGAGATATTTTTTAGAAGAAGAGGTAGAAAACAATATTTTGTAATTCGAGGAATAAAAGGACCCTTTGGAAATAATACGCTGTAGCATAATACGGCAATGGAAATTGTCGGAATATTGACACAATATTGTACCATCTGTCAATTTTATTGTCGTGGGAGTAAAAGTAAAAGTCACAGTGTTGGATCATGTGTGTGTATGTGTGTGACGCTACCTCCTACTAAGAACTGTGAGTGCAACCATTTTAATAATTTTATTACAAAATATCAAAATAATTGGTCATAATTTTGGTTATTAATATTACACATTTTCTTAAACGGGTCGTTTGACAAAATCGAGTGCTGCTGTTTTTAGTCCGTAGGTTATAATAGGAAATATTACAGTAGGTTCGGTTAGAGTGGCTGCTATCGCACAATTAGACCAATTGTGGCCCATTGTGATACCACAGGATCCTATATCACCTTTACTCTCGCTGAAACCATCCAGAGCTACTTATGTAGCGTAAAATATCCCGCACTCCACAGTGCGCGAGTTCTGAAAGGCTGTCCATACCGTACACACCTAACGTAAGTAGTTATGTCTTCTGTATGATAGTGCCGGACACAAACATATGAAGTGATCTAAAGTCTCTTCCTCCTCGTCGTCCATACAGCTTTCCCAGGGATATTAGTGCTTTGGAGCGCCGCATGTCCAGTTTTGGCCAAACATGTTTCGCACCCTGCACGTGAGAGTATTGGTCCACCTATCGTTTGTCAATTCGATTGCCTTTTTACTGAGCACAAATTTTAACGCTGCTATATGTAGGTCCCTCAGACCTACCCTTTCCAACTGCATCTGGAAAGTCGTACCAGTTTTCCGTGAAGTCCGCGTGACGAGGGGCCCAGATTATCTGGATGCTGAAATGCTCGCTCATCTCATTAAGAGGTGATTGGTAATCCAGCGCCACCTTTGACTTCAAACAAACCACCTCTAGTGACCTGACCGCCGCCTGACTATCCACATAGATTGGGATATCGCTCACGAATATCCCCTATCGCAACCACTTCAGGCTGGTATACACGAAATCTGCAATATCGACATTTTCGACCTTCAAAATGTTGATGTTGCAGCCGAATCTGCATTATCGTCATTTTTTGGCTGGAGCGAGTTGACTAATTTTAACAGTATTAGATCGTAACCTATATACAAAAAGAATATATAAAAACGTCAATCTTAAGTGCCCGGGACCATATAATTTTTAAAAAATGACTTATTTTCTGTTAGAGTACATCGTGCCTTTAGGAACCCCAGGAAAATTGAATCCTTAGTGCCCAGGGCCACATTTTTAAAAAAATTACTTATTTTCTGTTAGAGTAGATCCTGACTTACTCGATATCTATTAGGATCACGGGCGTTTAAGAACACTAGAAAATTTCAGGGAAACTCAATATACGATAATTCTCTGTAGAATAATTAAAAATCGTCAATCCCTCTATTTACCTGAAAATGAAATCTTATAGAAATATTGTTCTTAGTTTGTGATCTGTTTTTAACTTATAATTCTAGTGCAACTCACAAATTGCGAATGAGTTAATAAAATTTTATGATTTTTTTAATGTGTAGTTTGGAATTTGTTCGTTAGTTCAAAGTTTTACGAATACTCTGACATTTTTAGTTGTCGTGTAGTTTTTTAGGAATAACTCGGAAGTTATGGAGAATCTTCACAATCGTTCCTCCTTTTAGAAATGGCACAGAACCATTTTCCGACAAGCTCTACGATACCAGAATTTATCTAATCTAAAACCACTCAAACCAATCAAATCGATTTGATTTACGATTTTTGTATAAACTTATGGTTAACAATTCTACATAGTCGAATTTCACGACAAATTTTAAGATATCCATGGTTTATTTAAACAAAAACTACTCCAACCAATAAAATCGATTAGATTTACGATAACAGAAAAGTGAGGAAGATGGGGTACATTTGACACAGATTTCAAAAATTTAGCATAGAAATTGTATTTATGATTTTACTGCTTAAATTGGTGCATAAATCATAAAATTAACTTTTCTCTGTAGCATAAATAAACATTTCATTTAACATTTTCTCTTTTTGTATGAAAAATTTGAGAATTTGGAAATCATTTCTACTTGTCAAATGTTCCCCCATAGCGGGGTACATTTAACAAGAGCTGGGGAACATTAGACGCGGTGTATTATTGCAAAAAAAACAATGTTATTTTGTATCAAAATCTGAATTACCAAAGAAATTAATATTTCTTTGGTAATTCAGTAAAACTAATAACAAAATAATTTAATTAAGTTCAACAAAATCCATTTTTTATCACATTATCTTAATAAGTAATTATTTAAGTCAACTTCAAGTAATTATTTAAGTCGAGTTGCCGATCGCGAGGTTCCCGGCGGATAAATCGGCGTTGGCAATTTACCCTCAATATCACTTCGAAGCACCAAAGCTACATCCTCAGTAGTTGGCTCTACAAACAACAAGGCATGTGGAGATTTTCTTCTTCTCTCTTTTCTAATTAAATCTAATTGTTAGCGAAGTTGTGTTATTAACCTCAATAATTTTACCGTCAAAATGAATATCGTTCTTATTTTTATACTTAACCAATACAAAATCTCCAATGTTAAGCAAATTACTATCGCATAATCTTGCAAATTTCGATAAATCAACTTGTTCAAAATCGGAATTATCGGAATTCTCTTCGCAGAAACAATTCGAATCATCTGAGTCCATTAATTTTAAATTCGTATCTGATTTGGTATGATATCAAAAGGCCGAATGTCGAAGGGCCGAATGTGTCGAAGGGCCGAATGAGTCGAGGGACCGAATGTCAAAGGGCCGATTGTGTCGAAGGGCCGAATGTGTCGAAGGGTCGAATGTCGGAGGGCCGAATGTCGAAGGGTCGAAGGGCCAATTTTGTTTCTTTTTTTTTTTTTAGAAATATATTTATTTCATATTTTTATTTTATTTAATTACTATTTTTATTTTTTGTACATATACCTATTAACAGAAGGCTGACATAGGGCCGAATGTCTTAGGTGCGGCGCATGTATTTTCCTTCACCAAAATGTATTGCTGCCTGGATACGTAGAATTTCCTGAATAACTAAAGATGAAAAATAGTAAAATACATAAATTCATAAGAAATTCATTTATGTTTAATAAAAAAAATATACAAAATATTCCATAGACCAACAAATTTAAAAAATTGTATTTCTAAAAACAAAAAAAATCGGCTCTTCGACCCATTCGGCATTCGGCCCTTCAACATTCGGTCCTTCGACATTCGGCCCTTTCTACCCATTCCTCTGATTCGGATGATTCAAAACCAATAACTTTCTTAACTTTTTTTATTTGGAGTCCTTTTTTCTTCTCAGTTTTCCGATCTTTCAGTTGTTCTTTAGTGGCCAACTCCTCCAGCCTATTTTTTCTGGAATATTCGCGTATATACGATATTTTCCAGCTCGATTTTTCTTTGGGTTAGATTTAATTTTAAGCACTGGTCTTAAAATTTCGGGACTGAAATACAGAACTACTTCAGCATTGTTGATTTCCAATGTTGATCGATTTTCTGGTTTATTTGAAGGCACGCTGGTAAATCTAGCAATCGAGTTTTCATCATGAGCAGGAACAAATTGATTTTCGTTAAAATGTATAGAGTTAAATGGCACAATGACTGTCACACTAAACCCTTTTATTATATTTGAAAATGATTTTCTATGGCCTCGTTTGTTAATGAAGCTACCTCGTATATGATGATTTTCTTCCCAGGATTGCTAGTCATGTAATTATTAAATGCTACTTTTTAATAGCTTTTAAATGGTCCATAAACAGACACTGCAAGTGATGTGAAGTATACGGAGGAAACGAAAGTAGGACAATACCATTCTCTCTACAATATACAATGGAGTCGAATTTTCAGTGTGATGAATGGTTGTCTAATAAAAGAAGAATCGGGTTTTCTTTGCTGCAATTAATATTTCCTTTAATATGCTTCAAGACGTTCATGAACACTTCTACTTTTGCTTACGAATCCAACACATACGGTCGGTCCTCCTTTTATAAAAATATCCTTGTTTAGTTGCCTCTGAAGAATATAAGCAGGTGGAAGATAGTATCGGTGTGAAGTTTTAACGAAAAGTGTAGCTACACAAATTAATGAAAAGTGTAGCTACACATATTAACGAAAAGTGTAGCTACACAAATTAACGAAAAGTATACTTTCTAAAAAGTGTGGCAATTAAAAGTGTAAATAGCACACCTTTATTAAAGAATATCGTCAAAATGTATATTTCATAGTGCCATAGTGTAGCAGGTATTTTAAAGCAGATAAAGTTTTATCCCGAAATTTACATGAAATATACATTTTGACGATCCTCTTTGGTAAAGGTGTGCTATTTACACTTTTAATTGCAACACTTTTTAGAAAGTATACTTTTCGTTAATTTGTGTAGCTACACTTTTCGTTAATTTGTGTAGATACACTTTTCATTAATTTGCTGGTATACACGAAATGGCTTCATTAGCCTTATTCACCTTTTCCACAATGTTAGGTTTCCAGCTGAGCTTATTGTACAAGATTATGCCCAAAAATCTCGCTCTGCCAGCAAAAGCCAGTGTCGTTCACGGTAGGAGGGCTAACTACCGGGATTTTATATTTCTTAGTAAATAGTACCAGCTCTGTCTTGGGAGGATTGATCCCTAATAAACATTTGCTGGCCCATTTCGTAACGATCAGAAGTGCATTCTGCATAAATCCCTAATCGTGTACAGATATTTGCCTGAAACAGCTATCGCTACATCATCTGCATACGCTACAACCCCCGTCCCCTCTCTCTCTAGCTCCAACAGCAATAAATTCATCACTACACTCCAAAGGAATGGGGACATTACACCTCCCTGCGGGGTTCCTCTAACCACCCGTCTTCAAATGGTGGTCTCCTCCAGTTCCGAGGTAATAATCCTGCTTACCAGCATCTGATTTATCAACCTACTTGTTGTAACCTACATTTTTACATTATTAAAGGCACCCTCAATGTCGAGAAATGCTACCATACAAAATTTTTGCGAGTAAATTGACTTCTCAATCATGCGTACTAAATCGTGCAGAGTTGTGTCCACCGACTTTCCCTTACAGTATGCAACAGTACTGCAACATTGTCCAATTCCTGGGCTCAATTCGAATACCTACATCTACCAACCTTTCCAAGGTTTCCGACAAAAAAGATGATAGAGTTAAAGGCCTCGGGTCCTTTGGATATGCATGTAAGTTTTTTCCCGATTTTGGGATAAAGACCACTCTGACCTTCGTCCATTTCCTAGGAATATAGACCAGTTGCAGACATCCCCTGTAGATAACTTCCAGCCAAGAAAGCATGACTGCCGAGTTTCTTTGGATCTCTACTGGTATAATCCGGTTCGGGACCGCCCATTCAAAAGACTTAGAACCGTTCAGAAGTCTCAGAGACCTCCTGTATTCACAATCTCGAACCTCCCTTGTGTTCTTAGCTTTATTGAAGGCTGTTATACACGCCCTCCGATAGGTTCCCAACTCCTTGGTCCACCATGTCAGTTTCTGCCTGCCCCTCTTCTTTATCAGGGGGCACGCAGCATTAAATGAAAGATAACATGCTTTTGTGATAATTCCAACCATGCAGTCTAATTCTTCTACTGTCGCTGGAAGTCCAGGGACTTGCAGCGGAAATAATTCCTCCGACACCTCCCAATATTTGTTCCAGTTTGTGCTTCTGGGATTCAAGGCTTTCCGGGCAACACATTTAATGTTGAAGTTATACGTTACATACCGGTGATCAGAGAGTGGGTGCTCCCTCGCCACCTCCTGATGGCATGAGAGATTGTTTCTAACGCAAAGATCACAACTTAAACCTCCTGTCGATTTTAAACAATGAATGTCGGTTCTCCCCCAATATTGCAAACTAAAAGGTTGGTATTTAATAAGTAATCAAAAAATAACTCACCCCTCTCGTTGATGTCTGTGCTTCCCCATATTTTGTGATGCGCGTTTGCTTCACATCCAAGTATAACAGCTACCCTTCTTCGACCTGCTTCCCGGACGGTTCTCCCAGGTTATCCGGTGGAACCTTCTTCTCACGATCCATATTATAGGCTGAGGCTAGTCATAATTTTTCACAGCCAACCTCAACGCTCACCACTGTAATATCCCGGCTACTAAATTGAGGAAGAAGAAAAATCTGATCTTCTCAGAGCTGCTTGAGTATAATAATTTATTATACTATGTACTCACCTCTTCCTGCACTCCCTGCATCGGGATAGTGTCATCACGCTCATTGCTTTCCTTAGGTTGTCCCATTAGACTCAAAAGAAAGGAGGTTACCTCTCCTCACTATACTCCCCACGTCCGAAGAATCACACCTCTGGTCGTCCCTCGCACGTTTGACCATCTCCCGGTGGGTCCGTTCGCCATCGCTCCCAGGGTGGTATTTTCCTCGCACGTATCGGCCTCGTCTTTTTTATATATTTTGAGAGTGATCGACCCGAACCCAAAGTTGATCACTCCATTTGATTTTGCAAGCAAGGGAAGCCATGGGGAAGGGAATTCTTTATTGATCAATATATCCGGCTCGGTTGGTAACCAGACGCATGCCTGCTCGGGATTTCCTCTCTGCAGACTGCATCAAGCCTCGCGCCCTGCCACACCTCGCCTGCCTCGGCCACTGCCCTTTTAAAAAGGTTCACCGATCTCTGGTCCAAGCACGCAGTTAACTTAATGCGCACCTGGTACCATCCCGCATCTTCTACAAGAGGATTGTCTCCGACGTAATGCACCCATCTTCCTGATTTCTGTCAATGACGGCTAGCACCAACACGTTTGCACCTTGGCTCGTTTGCTGTCCCCTGATTCAAGCTCATACTGAAACCTCTGTCTTTTAGACGCCAGAACCCTTTCCGAGCTATCGCACTAGTCAGTTCAAGGATCGTAGCCAGCTTCCCTACAATTTTGAACGCCGACCGTCTCTCCCTTTAACGTCGCTTTGCTGGAGGGATATCTCTCAATCCCCCACTATTTTGTTTGGCCGAGGGAGCCCCACCTTTATTGTTATAGTTACTCCCTTCTTTTGTACCTTCCGGTTTTTGAAGGGCACCGGCACCCTTTTTTCTCCTTGATTGTAATGTTTTTCCCACGACTGTCGGAGAAACACAGGTCCACCTGCGCAAAGATCCGTCCACGCAAATAAGGCTAAATACAACTGGAGGTAGCCTGGTATCCAGAGGGCTCCGTTCACGACTGGGCTTTGTTAAATGGGGCCCAGCCTTGTCGATCATCAGCAGTGGTCGCATAACACCTTAGTCCAGCCCATTGGCTCCTGAGCACCCCGGCCCCGCAGCACACCCGCCCTCTCCAACATACATCCGCCCATTCAGCCATTCATATGAATATCCTAAACCAATGGGACCCAATCCATTGAAGAGAAACCCCGTTTATAGGGTCTCCCACTCACTACTTGGGGACGCGGTGGTTAGTAGTCGATGGTTTTATGGCGGCATCAGTTCGCCCTTCCATTCTGGTATCATAGGCACTCACAATTTCGTGAACTGAAGTTAACCACTAACCAGTTCTCTGAGACTCTTCTCCCAGCACAGCTGCGGTTGATCGATAGGTCGTCCATTATCCACCACAAGGCATAGAATTTTTAAATTTTGACTTGTTTTAACGGGAATGGATATCCAAGCTGATTTGGTTACCTAACATAATTGCTTCGAGATTTGTGGGCTGGAGTACGGAATAATTTATTTTTACATCAGCCCCCAAATTCTCCATGGATTGAGGTCGGGTGATTGGGCAGGTCAATCCATAACATTAATTTTATTTCGCAGAAATTATTCCTTCGCCTTTTTAGAGGTAAGTTTTGGGTTGTTGTCTTATTGCAAAACCCATTTACGCGGCATTTTTTGCTTTGCATAAGGTAACAGCGGTTTTGAGTATTTCCACGTATTTATCCACATTCATATTTTCTTTTATTGCAATATATCGGGCCAACCCCAACCCATGAAAAACAAGCCCAAACCATCCATATTTAATGGTCTCTTTCGGGATCGAAATTCAGACTTCGGTGGTCTTCGTACATACTGATGGTTACCACCACCACTAAAGAGAACCGATATGGCGTTCGATATGGATTCGTACATGATTTTTAAAATAAAACACCCAGCTATTTAAGTCACAAACTTTGTTTTCCAACAACTTTAATTTCTGTTGCACGCACTAATTTAACTCGTTCGCTGCTCACTAATTAACTTTTACTTTTCGCACTGTTTACTTTTTAATTCTTACCTTACACTGTTCACTGATTAAATTGCAACTGTCTCTGAGTCTCAACTTTGCTCGCAGGATTATTCCTTTTATTGCATCCGGCTTTCGTTAATTTCATATTTCCCACCACAGAGAAATACTTTATCAATAAAATTATGTACTCTGATTAGGTTTGAACTCGCGACCTGTGGGTTGAAATCATTTGGTGGAGTATAAGTATAAAACGTAACTACTCGACCACCGAGTGATATACTTGTTAGAGTTAAATTCGTAACACTAGGCTCGAACATACAAGTCCATTTTTCTTATGTTATATCGTCGTAATATATGAATGTGAATCAATTTACCTTAGTTCTGGGGCCTAATTGTATCCGGCAAACAACATCGTTAATCCGTTTCATGGTTGTATAAGGCCCTTCTAAACTTTATTGTAGTTTCGGTGATATCCCTTTTTTTCTCTTGGGCTTGTATATATGTAGTTACGATTCGTTCGATTTCTCGTAACCAAAATTTAATATCGCATGGCAGGTGGAGCTCTCTGCCAAATAACACCATAGCAGGTGAATTTCCTGTCGTACCGTACACTGCACTGCGAGACCCTAACAAGAGCAGGGCGCGTATTCTTGAAACCCACCGATATTTCCACATGCGGATTATAATTTGCATTCAAATTCTTTATATTATTCGAATTTTTCGCCGGCTACTTTAATTGTTTTTCCAAATATGCTTGCAAGTTTTTTATTCTTTATTTCCAGGCGGAATTTATCCTTTAGTAGGGGGAAAAAATTATATTTCTTAATTTAAAAAAAGAAAAGAAATTTAAAAAAATGATTAAAGTAGCCGGCCAAAAATTCAAATAATATAAAGAATTTTGAGGAAATTTCCACCAATTTCAAGAATATGGCCCCATGCCACTATTCTGATAATTTCCCGAGAAAAGGGAACTGGGGAAAGATTTTGTATGTAATTTCTGTTCAAATTGTTTTTCCGGCATACTGAGGCAAAAAGTTATGTTCCACTTAGCATACGGCAAAGTTATGTTCCACTTAGCATACGGCAACAAATAAATTCAAAATCATTTCTCAAATTACTTAAAGTTTGGCTTTTTGAGCACCCTAATATCGATTTCTTATTTAAAGTTTTAGTCTGATGCAGTTTAATTTTAATTTTAGTTTCAATTGTTTATATTTTTTATATTTTTTTATATTTTTTTGTTAAATTTTTATTGTAATATTCATAACTTTTTTTTTCAAATTTTTCTTGTTAAAGGGTAGATCAATACTGCCGTTAAATCGGTGATGATTACCCTACTCATTTATTTTCATTTTTTGTATTATTATTATTATATGTAAAAAAATCGTTTTGAAAAAAAAAAAAAAAAAAAAAAAAAGCTAGTGTTAAATTTTTTGAAAACAAAATTAAATTACTTAATTTAGATATGGAAGAATTATTCCCAATTTATAAATATTTACATCAATCTTTTCGCCTCAGCAGGCCGGAAAAAGAATATTTGAACAGAAATTACACATAAGTTCTGTCCCCAGCTCTATTTTCTCGGGGAATTACCAGAATAGCGCCACAGGTGTGAAACCATGAAAGCCGGACGGGAAATTTAAACGGTAGTAAAATTATAAATGGGTAACAGCAATAATTGTACCGGTTTTGTTCCATTGTTTCACAAAAAAAAATACATATAGCAAGCCACAAAATTAATTCATTCGTCAACTTTATGGTAATCTTACGAATTTGTAAGGTGTTTTGAATCAACAGAATAAACCCGGTTTGAATTGTTACTGCTTTCCAAATAAAATTTCTCTACCGTCTAAAATTTCTGTGCGGCGTTCATGATTCCGCCACAGGGGCATATACCTCGATCCCAGTTGTCCTAGTTGACGTTGACGTCCGATTAAACGTCTCTACCATTCCATCTGACTGTGAATGTAATGGTGTGGAGTCTTCTTGATATTCAGAAGTTGGTAAAGTTCTTGAACAGAAACGACTCGAAATTTCTACCATGATCCGTTCACAAATGTGTTTGCTACTGTCCGGGTTTCTTGATTCACAATCGGAAAGGTTTCCCCTTGCTTATAGTAGTCAAAATGCACCGCAGCATGTATCGATTAAACGGTGTTCCTCCACTGCATTGCTGCATTCTCCTTTTCGCCAGATATTGCGGTCCATTACTTGCGGCACATACTTCATATTGTTTGCACCAAAATTCAATATACTTTGCTCAATTAACACGATAAAACTGATGTCGTATTTAATCCACTGTGTGTTCCTTGTTGAACTTCTCTTATCCGATTGGTCGTTCGATTCATCTAGCCACTTGCTCCTTAAACTGCATCAACCATTTGAGTGCCGCATGATCCGTTTGAAAAAAAATCTCTTGGCCATACAGACATTATTTGTTCACAGGAAGATTATTGTTATACAATAATTTTTCTCTGATTTAGAGAAGGATCGGCTATAATATACGAGAACTCGTTCTTTGCAATCTTGCTCGATGGAGGCTTTGTGCAACATCTGCGACCATAATCGCGGATGTTTGATGAAACAGGATGAATTCTGGGGCTCTTTAAATTGTAGCTGATGAAAAACAGCATTAAAAAGTCTGGGCCTAGCTTCAGAAAACTGTTTTGTTTTTTTTTCGGCTCGCACAATTTTATAGAAATTAGTGAGGAGGGGTGTCAGAAAATGAATTCAAAGGGCCTTTATTTCGAGAAAATTCATTCAGGGAGGTGCTCGGTAGGACCCGGGTCCCCCTATTTATTTTTTTGAACTCGCACAATTTTTATAGATATTGCTGATGAGGCGTTTCAAGGTACCAAAACCCAATTACCATGTGTCTTGATTTCGGGAAAATTCAGTTAGAAGGTTAAAAGAACTTTAAATGCCTAGATTCCGACAAAATTATAATTTTTCGTGACATTTGCTTATTGGTGCAAATTGAAGTCACTGAAAATATACAATTCGGATAAAACGATTTATGACCTAAAAGGATAAAACGATTTTTTTAAGTTATAGAGAATATATTAAAAGATTTTTAAAATTATAAATACTCACGCATATTTTGTGTAAAAACTTATACGTGACGATAATTAAAAACAATGACAATATTATTAAAATTGTCCGTTTATTTTTTGTGGAATTTCGGAAAAGTTAATCCAAACGAATCGCTATTTAGTACTCACAAGTATTTAGTGTATTTCATTGGTCATTTACAACAACAATCGCATTAAAACTCCACCCAAATGGATTCATCTAAATACCAAATGATTTACGTAAATTCAATCAAATTTTTAGTACTAAAGGTTTGTACTAAAATATTATAACTGTTATTTCAAACTACAAAATCGACATAAATATTATTATGTCTTTAAAATAAAACTAAAATATTAATAAAATCATGAAATATGCAAATACACATAGGAAAAAACATTTTTACTTACAAACTTTGAAGCCAAAAACTAAATTCGATAATGGCTGTTGATTTGGAAAATTATAAATCCAAAGCCAAATCGTAATCCAGCATTGTAGCAGCATTTTTACTACAATGTCACAAAAAATTGTCATTTGTCACTTGATCAGAATGTAGATGCTGTAATCGGTTTCGATGAGTACTAATTTCGAGTACTAAATTAAATTTTTCCCGGTCGAACGATTTTTCAATGAAAAGATGTATTGTTTTTGAATGAAAATATCGAACTAAATTGCAAAGTTATGATAAGTAACGAAAATGAGGAACTGAAGAAGAAGAAATCGAATGAGGTGGGCGCCGGGTGAGCCATCTTGCTGATCCCACTGCTCTCTTACATTAATGCCAATCAATTGAGGAACGAGTAAGTAAATTATCAACATTTTAAGTTTAAGGTATATGTAATTGTGTCGCTCGGACGCATAGTTGTCTCATGAAACTAACCCAATGTGAACATATGGGAATGACACATTTAAAAAACCGATTTGTTTAGTTCAAATCACAATTACGATCCTCAAAAGACTCATAAATCAACCAAATGTCAAAAAAACTGTCGCCCTGAACCAAATCTTTTATATTAAGGGCTGTAAAAGCGATCAAGCTTCGGCTCTTTCATTAGGGGTGATGCATTTCAAGGTATTCAAGGCAACGGGGTAAAATTAAGAACGGAAAAATTGCTGCTAAAGCAAACCCGGTTTCTAAGAAAATGTTTGCCGTTACCTGTTGTTATATCGCCCGTAGTATTAACCCGTAGCTCAGTCGGGAGGGGTTAATACTTGGTCGTGGAGATGGGGATGCATCGGCAACGGCCTTGATAACCGCATCGGAATAAAATACGTGGGTAGGAATGGGAAGGGAGGAGTGGGGTACCGGACCCCGAAATAGTGGGTTTGGCTTTACCAACCCATGACGAGAGCCGAACCAACTGTGGTTGTGTTGGTAAAATGTTTAGTCAGACATTTTATCCTACCATAACAACTAATTTAAAAAGGCTCATTGGCCAAACAACACAAAAAAAGGTATAATTGTTAGTATCTTGAGTTAAGGTGATAGTGGTATGCTATCTAAGTCAGTCTCTTTCTAGTCCCTGTCAACAGCAACCCACTATCGTTATATAGGTGTTAGTCAACTCCTTCCCTTCAATACTTACCGGTAAAAAAAATCTGCACACGGAACGAAAGTTAAAAAAAAAACAGAAATACCAAATAAAACAACACCAAAACAATAACAATGGTCCAGATAAAAAAAGATTCTCCTTTTTTTCATGTTTCTTTTACAATCACTCTTTATAATTACAATGGTCGGCTTGGGAATGCACCCCCAAATTATCATCCAGGAAAAAATACTTCGTTATTTACCCAATAGAAGTAAGAGAATTAGTGCAGGAAAAACAAAAAGACCGAAAGAAATGGCAAAATACGCGTGCGCCGCAAGATAAAACCACCTTAAACAACTTGTGCATCAAACTTAAGGTAAAAGCAGTGAAAAATGAAACAATTGGAAAATATCTTTGTTCTCTAGCCCCAACTAAAGATACCGACTATTCCCTCTGGAAAGCAACAAAAGGGTTAAAACGACCAAAAACGCAGATCCCCCCCAATCCAAACAAACGATGGGAATTGGGCTAGAAGTGCGAAAGATAAAGCTGACCTGTTTGCTGAACATCTTGAAGAAACATTTCAACCTCTAGGTCAGCAGACCATAGTTACGAAAACACTGCTAATACGCCCAGAATATCTGATTTAGAAGATATCAGGCCTGTAACATTGAAAGAACTAAAAGCTGAAATTAAGAACATAAAAGTAAGGAAAGCTCCTGGTTACGATCTGATAACAGGGTAAATAATAAAAGAGCTGCCTGAAAAAGGGACCCGTAAATTACTGCACATAATCAATGCGATCCTAAGGAAAAAACATGTGCCAATGCAGTGGAAAGTAGCAGAAGTAATAATGATTCCGAAACCGGGCAAGCCACCGAATGATAGAAAATCTTATCGGCCAATTTCACTTCTACCAACACTAGTGAAATTATTTGAGAGGCTGTTGCTCAAAAGATTGAAAAAAACAATAGAACAACGAAACCCTATCCCAGAATATCAGTTTGGTTTCAGAGAGAAACACTCAACTATTGAGCAGTTCACAGGCTTACGGATGTCATTGAGAATACATTGGAGAGGAAAAAGGCTTGGTCTGGTATCTTCTTAGATGTGGCACAGGCCTTCGATAAGGTATGGCACAGAGGTTTACTCTTCAAACTACATAGAGATTTACCAAAACAATATTATATGGTTCTAAAATCATACATAGAGAATCGCCACTTTCGGATGAAATATGAAGATGAATATTCCGAGCTAAAAAAGATTTCGGCAGGAGTTCCGCAGGGTAGTGTTTTGGAACCTATTCTTTACCTACTCTACACCAGAGATTTACCTCAATTAAACGATGTTACCGTTGCAACATTTGCTGATGATACTGCAGTTCTCTCAGTAGGAAACACTATTGAGGAATCGATAAGGAAACTTCAAGAAGCATGTGACAAAATCATGAAATGGACAAAAAAGTGGCGTATTGGGCTCAATGAATCGAAATCCACGCATGCGAATTTCACTAATCTAAAAGTCAGTTACAAACATGTAATCATTAACGGTCATCAGATTCCGTATGCAAATAAGGCTAAATATCTAGGAATGACCCTAGATACCAGGCTCAGATGGAAAGAGCACGCTAAAAAGAAAAAAGAAGAACTTAATATCAAATATCGAAAAATGTATTGGCTGCTCGGGAAAAACTCGGCACTGACAACCGAAAATAAATTGCTATTATATCAACAGGTGCTAAAGCCTGTATGGACTTACGGAATACAGCTCTGGGGCTGTACAAAGAAAACCAACATCAAAATAATTCAAACTTTTCAAAACAAAGTGTTACGTGGTATAGTTATCGCTCCGTGGTACATTAGGAATGATGACCTTCATAGGGGTCTAAATATCCCGATGGCCCAAGAAGAAATAAAAAAAACGCAGTAATACATGGACAACGTATTTATCCACACGTAAATGAAGAGCTTCGTGGTATGTTGGACCCTTCACATGCAAAGACGATTGCAGAGAACGAAACCAATTGATTTAATGGATTAAGGACACCAAAGCAAAGAATATACTTCAGTAAATAACATATAAATGGAGCTGGCCAATGAGCGTCTTCTTATTCACAAGTGACTTAATTAAGAAAGAAAAATTACTAGATGAATTGTATTCAATTGTAATAATTTAAATAAAAAAAAAAAAAAAAAAACTCTTTATAATAATATTTAAACGCAACACAAAAATAAGAACCTTGATGTTACACAATCAAAAACACAAAAAAAAACTTATATTTTAAATTTAATTCACAAAAAAACAAACTTATATTTCACTATACTCAAAATAAACTATAGCCACTCGTTGGTCTCACCAACAACTGACTGCCCTCCCAAAACGCCACACGCGGTTATTTTTTTCTAATTTTTCATCAGTTGGTTGAGAGAGGGCAAACATTTACTATTTTCTTTTTTTTTTGTAATTAAATTGAAAACCTCAACCAATTTACGAAATCAAATTACCGCGCAAAATAAAAAAAAATGGCATTTTTGCATATGTGCATAAACGATGTAATCAAATTACGTTCATGAACATATTTTAGCTCATTTAACTTTGGTACATAAAATATTCTAACGTGAGTGAATTACGTTACCTCTAGTTAAATGAAACCTAAAAGGAAATGTTAAAATCAAAATATGACGATCACGTTGAATTGGAAATAGTTGAAGATATCGTCTTCGGGATAGACGAATTGGGATTGGTCAGTAACAGAATTAGATATAATTCTGTTACAAAATCAACCCGCGAAAAATTTGGGAGCCTTGGCCCCAGAACAAATTGCAGGGATAATAGAAAAAAAAGCTGCCAACTCTTTTTTTCCGGAACCAGCTGTAATCAAAAATATTTTTTTAGGTTAGTTTGCCATTTCGTAATAATAAAATGTATTCTCATGCCAGAGCAACGTTTGCAAATTGTTCAAATTTAATTTCGTTTATCGGAGCAGTTAATTCGATTAACTCTTGATCGCTTTCACACCGTTTACTTTAAAATAAAATATGAGTCCCGTAAGACCCCATATAGCGCTCACCGAGCAGGCGGTGGCAGCGGTAGTGTAACAGTTTTCTTAACGTGAAAATGTTCCGATAACAAAACTGTTTCAGACTCTCCTGCTTGTCGATTCCAGTGATGTCTCAGCCGGCTAGCATCAGTGGTTGAGGGGTAATTCTTTATTGGGATGAAGCAGACCTTGAATTTGCTGCTTGTTGTTAAATAAGACATTCGTTGTTGCTCCATTTTTTTTAACCACCTGGAATAATTCGTGTCGTTTTCACTTTATTCCAATTTTTTTCTTTTAATTTTATTTATTACACTTGTGCATGAAGTCACCGTTCTTAAAGTGGAACCAGTTAGGAATAAAATCTTAACTTATTAATGGCATTTCAAACTTAATTTTCATGTAAGAAACTCAACTGTCACTTAATAAAAAAATAGTACACGCGATTTTTCGCCCAAAAATAAGAAAAACTTAAAAAATTGTGTCGCAAAATCCGATTTTTATTAAATAAAAAGGCGGAAATTATTTGATTTGTATAATTAATAACTAAATTACTATATAAAGTTATTTGAATAGTATATACAGTACGTGAATTAAAAAAAAATGTTGCTGAATAAAAAATTGGGAAAGTCAGCGGATTTACTGAGAGATAAATAATAAATTTCATTTGCGTTCAATTTTTTTGTTGCTGTTGACTGGTTTTGTATTTCCGCAGGAATTCTTTCAGATTCTCTTGAAAGCATCATTCCCCACGTTTTCTTTCCTTGTTGTAACCGTCACATTAGTGCGTACTATTGAAGATAATCCAAAAAAAATATTCTTTATCGCGCACAACATTTGGGGGGACTTGATCCAACATCATTATGGAGGATTTGCGTAAGGATCATGGTTTACATGCTAACAAGATTCAACTTGTGCAGGTTTTCGTTTGGAAAGTTACCATCGGGCCGTATATGTTCAAAAATGATGCTGGTGAAAACATTTCAGTCAACGGAGACCGGTGGCGCCGGTGAATACCGGATACAGCGCGCAATACAATTAACTAAAACAAATTGAAACCAATATTTGACGAACGATTAATATCAAAAAATGGACCTGCCAACGGGTCTCACCATGTTCGACTAACTTAACTCCGCCGGACTATTTACTTTGATGGTATGTAAAGTCACCTCGCTGATAAGCCAGATATATGTGAAGATCCCCGGAAAATGCGATGGCAACACTAATTATTGCTATCATGACATTTTTTTACTCTCAGCCCAAAAAATCACGACATTTTTACTCTCAGCCCCGAAAATTTACTGTCATGACAGCAAAACTATCATGACACAAACATTTTTCTGAGCTGAGAGTAAAACTATTGCATTTTGGTGAAGGAGGCATATCTAAAGTAATTTTTGATTTTCGCTCTCAGAATATTTTTTGGATAGTAGAATTTAATTGTTTTTTTGTTTATTTCACGTGTTTTATAACTTAACTCTTAACATTTTTATTTATTATTTAGCTGTTATTCGAAAATATTTATACCCGAATTTAGATTTATTGCTATAATTATTAATTAAATGTCGCAATAGTATACATAAACTTGTATAGTGTTGCCATAAGCAACTATTTCGATTTTCGGGGATAGGAATTTGGGCTATCTTCACAAAGGTGCGTTAATGCCGACATATCCGAAATCATATTCAGCATTAATGGCGTAAAATTATTTTTGAAATAAAGTCAAATTTGCGGCTATTAAAATTATTTTTCTGTGTTTTATTTAATTTAAAATGAAACATCCTTTATTTTACGATTAGAATCACTCACCATACTTCTAAAAAATTGATTATTAATTATGAAAAAGTCCAACTTGGCAGTAGAGTCCTTAAAAATACGTTGGTAATTGACGGGTAACAGCTAGTATATACATATACATTTAATGGAGAACTTAATACAATTTAAAAGTTATTTCAAATATCAGTGGAAAAAGGGATACTTTTCACGCTCGAATTACTGCGTGTAAAATAGTTCCCATATGCAACCAAAAAAACAAATCTTTTTATTTTGCTGGTACAAAACGTGGTGTGTCTGTTTTCTGTGGCTTTCTAAATTCAAAACGATGCCAAAACGAGAAAATATAGTACCAAAACGTTTTGTGGTTAAATTCGTGTTACGTCATATATATATAATCTAATATGTATTACAATTTAAAAATAAAAATCCATAATACTTGCTAAAAGATGAATTACGAGAAGCATCTAAAAGTCTCAAACATTATTTAATGGCCGGCGCTTAAATTTTATTACATTACAATATGCCACTCAAAATGAATTATTATATACAAAGCCATAAAATTTACAATCATATTACGGTCATATACAGAAGAAAAATTATTTTTTAATCAAATATAAAATTGTAATTGTTTTCAAAATAATTGTGCTCAAGCAAAAAAGAAAACCACTCAATTACACCACCATTCAAATTTGTGGGAAAAAATGAGAAAAATGTTAAGCTCCAGACACAATAAAATCTTTAAATCTTATTATCATCACCGTCATCAAACGGTAGCGGTGTGGAAGAACGATGGCAAACAACAAAAAAAAAAAAAATGAAAATGTAAAGTGGATATTTTCGCGTTTCTCTTTCTGAGCCTAAATTTTAAAAAAACAAAAAAATTTAAATGTTCTCAAAGTATAAAGTAAAATGAGGGAAAAATTAATTTTTCTATTTAAATGTTGTCTTCAGTTTAAAAACAGGAAACTTTTTCATTTTTTTCATTCACATTTTCTTCTGAAAATTTTGAACTTTTCGTTATTGTTTTATTTTTCTCTTGTTTTATACTTTATAATTATTATTGAAGTTCTACATAATTTTTGTTGTTGTTGTTTTATTATAATCAGGGACATGAGAGAAATGACGCTGTTCATTTTGTTTAACGTTGCGATAATCAAATTTGGTTGAATGAATGATTTTGCGCACACCGTACCACCCCCTCAACGAAAATATTTGTAATGTTAGAACTAATGCAATTCAATTTAACGAAAACGATGTTACAAATATAATCATTAACGCAATGACATTAAAACAAAAGAGCGTGATTGCGGAAATCCTTTTCCGCCAACTTTATCTACGTTTAATATTTGCATATATTACAATAATGAAAATTAAAGCATTAACATTGGGAAACTGTTGAACTGTCTGTTTTTTATCGCTCTTCATTTAATATTGTCTAGGTTACGTTGAATCTTTATGACCTTATTTTTCATAAAATATGTCAACTGTTGGCTGGGCTGTTGTACCTATTTGACTCGAAAACTATTTTTAATTTATAGTGCCATATGAGATCTATTGATAATCTTGATTGTGTCTCAAGAGCGATGCAACCAAAGAATTTAGTTCCAAAGATGTGGATGGGTTTTAAATGGTTAAAACTTACAACCTTACATCTGCCGAATGTAGCATTGCTTAAATGACATGAATTTCGAAACGGAACGAATAGCAAAATCCTTCATTGGGGTGGTTGGTAGTTTATGAAATGTCAACAAAATAGTTCACATCATATGTTTCTGCAAGCGATTCGTAAACCGGTGCTAAATGAAACAAGACATGATGCAAATAAGACGCAAAGAACTAATTATAATGATTCAGCACGTGGGATTCAACTCAGAACGAGAAATTTAGTCTCGATAGAAGCAAATTACTTACACTCAATCCCCTTATAGATGAGCACATGTTAATGGAAGCAGGAGCAACAAGCCGTGAGGCCTTCGAAAGAGACGCATCGCAAAACTCTACATAGCGGAGTTCAATTAACTTTGTCACATCTATGAAATCCACCTATGAGGACTTGATCTTCTAATTTTATTAGAGTATTGAAAGGTTGTGGAACTAAATTATTCAAGAGATACATGATGAGATGTTCGTATGCTTTGCTATGCTACCAGTGCGCATAGAAATCATAAGAAATCAAACATCTAACAGAACCAATTTTGTTGGAGCCCGGACACATTTAGAAAAGGATAAACAATAACCTCTATAACAAGCAACTCCCGACCTACAATGAATATTAGCTGACGTTGTGTTTCAGTAGCACTTCGTACCACCATCTGCTCCACACTTTGGGGAAGCAGCTGTAAAATTTCTAAAATATCGCTTAAAATGTGTAATTGGAGACAAAACCCTCACATATGAAAAACTATCAAAGGGTTTTATCAAAAGTTAAGAACACATTAACCAGTTTCATCTAATCTAAATACATTCATACTAACACCGAGACATTTTTTAGTTATTGATTCTCTAATTACGATCCCAGAATCAATCGTGCTGAATTAAAATATTCCCGTAAGGTGTCGTTGAAGACTACTACAAAAAATGATTCAAGATTTTTAGAAGGTGCTGGTTAAATGATTACTTAATCGACAATTAAGAACTAAATGAACCAGCAAACAAACAATGGTGAGACTAGACAACTTTTTTGTAACAAAAAAAAACAATCATTTATAGCCAACACCTGGGCCTTTGAAAAGGATAATAGTAAGTTCCTCACCTCTTGACACCGAGAAGCCGCAAAATAAATTAGAGAATGAGGTGCTGCTACACCAAGCATAATCGCAATTATTACACTTCCTAACCCAGAATTCTTGAACGAACGATGTACATCGCCCGTTTCAGTAATCAATCTGGTTTGTATCTGAAAAAATTATTAAATCTGCGATTTATCAATCCGCAGTAGAAGATAATAATTATTTTAACCAGACATCCGACTATTCACATTTGACATTAAGAAGAAAATCACCAGATATGCTGAGTCTTAACAGTAGCATAGCTCTCAAGCATACACAATAGTTGAAATCGAGGACAAGAACGCAATACTACACTACAAAAGAATAAGAAAACGTGGAATCCTAAATATCGTGAGCAATTTAGTAAGTGACTTATTTGGAGTTCTTGACGTTTGCGATGCACAGCACTATGAAAATTAAATAGAAAAAATTAATCTAAAGCCATAACACATTTTATGAGAAGAAACAGGTGCTGCGTTGGGTGATATATCAACAACACTCAAAGAATGACTTCTCTAACCTACCAAAACACTTAACAAAACATTGATGTGCTTTTAAGTACACACAACAAGGCAGTGACACATCAATCCTACCACCATAAACTTAATTAGCAACAGTTGAATTTCCATGCTTGTGAAGTTTATCAAAACTAATCCAAAAAATACAACAACAACAAACTTATTGTAATAGTATTGGTGTAAGTAAGCATTCAGGCGAATTAATATTGCGTAATTTAGACGAGATGTGATTTTGTAATTGGCCTTAGATACATTCCAAAGTCATTCTAAGTATTTTCTATGCGTTTAGCATGAACTTCAGTGACATTGTTTAATATTATAATGTTAATTCGCCTGAATGTTCACTTACACCAATACAAAAAATACACATAACAGCTACAGAATCTTACAAAGGCATATTAAAATATCACATTTTTAAACCTCATGGGACACCCTTTCAAAACAATTAGAAAATCAAATAATTTACTAGGGACACTCTTTTGGGTTTAGACAGTGTACCAATGTCACTGAAGTGCATGCTAAATGCTTAAAAAATACTTAGAATGACTTTGGAATGTATCTAACTAACGCCAATTACAAAATCACATCTCGTCTAAATTACGCAATATTAATTCGCCTGAATGTTTACTTACACCAATGCTATTACAATAAGTTTGTTGTATTTTTTGGATTAGTTTGGATAAACTTTACTAGCATAAGTTTTCATACAGTTGATTAATTTCAACCAAAAATAGGTGCACTTTAAAAGAAAGTTCAGTCCCATTAAGAACTAATAAGAAACTCTCAAAAATAAAAATTAGTTCGTCATATCTACCGAATGTCAACATATCGCTGCATTGGATGGAAAGGCTTACAAATTTTGTAGGTCTCCAAACCAAAGGAACCAGGTCTTTCAAAAGGAGTTTCACGTTCCATGTTCCCATTTTTATAGCATTTTCTACGTACATTTTCCGGTGCCGTTGTTGTGATTCATCCGATAAGTTTATCCGAGGCCTTTTTTAGGAATCATAACGTGATTTGGAAGTTGGTTCAAAATTGGTAATAGATCCTTAGGTATCTTTTAAGGTAGGTTTATATAGGAAGTCATAATTATAATAGCTAGATCAAAAGTTACAATTTTGGCGGTGTAGGTTTTAATTGCAAGCTAAACCGACCAATCGTTCCGTTTGTAATAAAATCGGGATTTGTGTTCGGGAAATTGCCTTTGCTTGTTTCCACTACACCGCCTCATTCATTAATAATTACCCAGGGGGCACCGCGAGGAAGTATGGACCTACCACTTTGCGCTCTCTTTGCAAAAGTAAATTGATTTTGTAGACAAAAATAACTCATTTTATTAAATCCGAACATTGTCATTATGTAAGACCTAAAGGAGAAATAAAGTTTTCTTTTCTAAAGCGTTCTGTTTGCATTTGATGGAATTCTTCTACTTGACCGCCAACTTTTTCATCGAAGATTTTGTTTAATTAATGTTTCATACATTCGTTGCTGTAAAGCAGCGAAGCTGCTAGCTTCCGGAGTTCTAAAAGAAACTAAATTTTCTTTCAGAAAAATTATTATTCAATCAGAACCAGCCATTTTATTTACGTATCAGGACGACTTGTGGTCTGTTCACAATTCGAGGAAAATTTGAGAAGCATATTCGAGGTATTTTACTACAGCGGCCGTTTAATAAAATTAGGGTCGACTGTCAGAACTTCAACATTAAGTTCTTGGTTTCATTTATACATTTTCAGTCAATGAAGATGGTGAAACATGACTCTAAAAATATCTGACCATGTGTTTTTTTGACATGATGGTATATACCGTCGTCGAAAATAAGTTGCTTTGGGACGTGACATAAACCAGTGCCTTCTATAGTACTGGCCTGTGACAACATTCATTTTTTGTCGATGACGTCAACGTAAGTCGACAACCAGATGTCAGCACAATTAAGTAAAAATAATACACCTTGCCTCCTTATTACTACGGCAATAAATTTCACAAACTTAACAGATAAAAACTTAAATTATTATAAAATAAATTAATAAATTATGAACAATTTTAGTGTAATTGATTTTCTTAATTCATTAATTGAATTTTTCCTATCCATATTCAAGAAGTTTAGTGAGCATTTGAAGAAATGCGTCTATTTAGATAACGCAATACGAAGTTTTAGTGTATTCCACTATAAAAATATAAATACAACCGTGAGAGAAGAGAATAATTTGTGATCATTTTGTTTATATTTTGTCATTTCGATTTCATTTCTGTATTTCTATTTTATTTATATCGTTTTCACTGGCACAAAAATCCACATTTTTTTCTGATTGGAATCAATTGGAAATGGATTTGTTTACGTTTTTTGTCTTTTTTTTTTTTTGAAAATGGATCAAAGGAAAATCCAAAAAATTTGTTGGATTTTTGTTTTACGTTTACTCACACATATACTCAACGTCATGCCAATTGTCAAAATGACCACGCATTTATGTGTGAGTAAACGTCAACAAAAAAATCCAAAATTGTGTTCTCTGGCAAAAAATAATAAATCCAAAAATTTGGATCAAGATTTTTGTGCCAGTGAAAATGCTTAATCGACTTATGTTATATAAAAATGACAAAAAACACCAAAATCTAAAATAAAATGTACATGCATTACTAGAAAAATTAAAAAAGCATATCCTTCGGCTTTAACAGTTTGTTCGAAACTAACAACAAAATTACAAAACAACTGGAGTGGAGAGAGAAATAATATATTTTTGAATTGTTTTGTAATTTTGTATGACGGACGATTGACGAAATTTATTTTGGTTTTATGAGAACGATTTGTAGACATAAACTAGAAAAAACCGGAAAACCAAAATATAAAACAAATAACCGTCTGCTTCGATGTAATAATTACAACTAAATATATTTTGTAATGTAATTTTCCTTTTTAATATTTATCTGCCATCTAGTTGAACCGTCGACTTAGTGTGTCGTCATCAGTTGGTGTAAGCGGCCAGTAGTTTAGAAGGCATTGCATAAACACAGTCAAACAAATAACACTTTCAAAATCCCAATACGTTTTGCTAGGACTATTTGATGTAGATCCAATATAAAACTATTATTTTTTGACTGTGTTTATGGCATGCTCCAAAGCAACTTATTTTCGATGACGGTATATATCGTCATGTTCTAAACGAAAGTTTTTTTTTTGACGGCACTTGCCGTCATATCCGCGAAAGTGTTAAACTCATCTAATGTTGCACAAAATATTTCCATTTGCACTTTATGATTTGAATGTTGAAATCTATCTTGGTATTACTATACTTATATCAAAAATAGTGGCGTGCTTATTTGTGGAATACTCGACATACTTTTGTGGTTACTATAAGACGAGTAAAACACTAGTTTGTGTGTTTTGTCTGAGTGTGCGTAAGTTTGTGATAAATTTTGTTGCAAATCCCATTTTGTGATCTTGCTGCTACAGAACCCCAAAATTTGTGAAAAATTTACTTCATTCTTTCTGGACTTTTAAGAATACACAGACCGACCGAGACCACATTAAAAACCTTTTTTGCGGACTTCAACGAATTAGAGTGAATCTGCAAAAATTAATTAACTTACTTCGCAAAAGAAAGTAAAATTGTCCGAATATTATCATTATCAAACAAAATTATTTTGTTCATTCTGAATTATGCCACTGATTCATTGAATTGTATTTATTAATGCAAAAATTTGCACGTTTAAGGCGAGATGTTTCATCGAAAATTATTAATTATTATCAAGTTGCCTTAACAGGTTAACAAAAGATTAAAATACGAGTAGTAGAACCACCTTCTGCGACTAAAATAGTCGTAAACATCGTATGGGTGTCCATTAAAAATAATATTTTGTTCGAAAAGCCGAAAAAATTCTTAAACAAATATATAAATAAATTTAATAAAATAATAACTAACAACATACTTCTACATATTTGGAGCTATCACGAAATGTTGGTCGTATACCTACCATGTTCGCTTGCATCTTTTTTATTTCTTTCGTTTGACCACCGTCTCCATATCTTTCAAAAAATTACCCATTGTGAATAACATCATTGCCACTTTCATTAGCATTATTGTGTTATCACAATTATCCATTTCTTTTATTTTGCTGGTATGTTTATTTATCCACAAACAAAGAGATTTAATGGGGTCGGTTCCGTGATTGAAAATTTTATGTTATGTTATTTTATTTCCCCGCTTCCTATTGGAATTTGTATTGAAAAAACAAAAATAACATAACATAACATAAAGTTTTAGATCCCGGAATCGACCCCAATATATTATTAGTATTTTAAGTCTGCCTACAAATGACAGAAATGTCAAAAAAAACGGCGTCGATCTGTTTGCCAAAAAAGATTTGAACTTTGAGTGCCGAAGATCGGCCGCTATTCTTTTGAGGTATAAAACGTGAAAAGAAAATAAATTATTTTAAATATCAAAGACTCTTAGCACAGTTTATAACTAGATCAAGTTGATTTTATCACAAATAGAACAGGTAGTCTGGCGAATTCTTCTAAGCGAAAATACATTTCAAAGGTTTTTTTCTTTAAAATTTACCTCCCTCAAATTTCGGAGAAATCGCGATTTACAAGCATTCAAAACGCGTATTTGAAATTTTTGGCTCGATATCAATTACATTTGAAGAGTGCAATGTGGGCTATGATTATTTTTCCGTTACTCGGCAATCTTAACATGCAATCAGAGCCATATTTATAACAAAATTGCACAAAAATCACATAAGTAACGGCAAGACACTGATACACACACACTTCATACGAAATAAAACCATTATAAATATTTTAGCACAATTAAATCTAAATTGGACATCCTGTTCCACAAAATAATTGGGTTGTCATCGAAGAAAATAACTCGATTGTTTTTGGAAAAATATTTCAACAGATAAATCGTATTTTTTATGTTCTTTAGTTTTTCTATTTCTCGATTAGCACTAAATTTGTATTTAGTTTCCATAAACTATTTGATCCTAGTTAATTTTAATTGCAAATGACGGTGTTAGTTTGATACAGCACTAATGTTGGCTGTTTAAATCGTTAGCTAACTTTTCCGCTCTGTGAGGACTACATGCTTTCATTTTCTTGATTAAGTTTACATGAGGATTAAAAGCTGTGTGTTCTCTTTTTAATCTCTTTACAAAGTACGGTATTAAAAAGTAAAATTTAAGTTTATTTATTTATAAATGGTGCCTACAGTCATTACAATCGGCACAACAAAACAATTGGTAAAAAATTACATCACATAAACTCGACTACCAAAGATTATATAAAGCTTTGTTAAATGAATCTCTCGACAAGTAATAATCAAAAGCTTCGTACATCTTGTAAAATACCCGCGATGCCCTCGGAATTGGATCAGAAAGACCGTATAGTTCATTAGCGCTCGGTCGATGAATACAGCTTCATCACGTTGACGCATCCGACGTTCGGGAGCATACAATTTGGCACGTGCTAATAACTCGCTACAATCGACACAAGAATTAAGGATATCACGCACAAACAGCGCGGAAGCTATACACCACGGCGGATACCTAGACGTTTCAGTTTGAAAAGATTGCATCGATTTTGATATGGCGGAAGAACGTAATCCACAGCAAACATGGATGCTAAACGGGATGTGGATACTCTATGGATACTCTGAATCCTCTAAGAATGACAGTGGTAGGAGGGTGACCAAACAGGAGATGCATATTCCAAAATAGATCAAACAAAGCAGACGTATAATGATGTTAAAGTTAACGGGTCACTAAAGTTCCTGCAGTTTCGTTTAATGAAACCAAGCATAATGTACGACTTTGAAATAATGGCGTTGACATGTCTGGTAAATGTAGCATCAGATTCAAAGATCACTCCAAGATCCAAAATGAACTCAACCCAATCAATGGTTCTGTTGTACAGTTGGTATTGATAAAAAACTGGCGAGCGGATACGGAAGAAAGAAAGAGGTTTGCACTTACCAACACGCTAGAGACCCGGGCGAAAATCTTCATGTCGTCCGCGAAGAGGAGGCAGTTGGCAAACTTAAAATATTTAACAACGTCGTTAATAAATAATGAAAATAACAGTTGGCCGATATGACTACCCTGAGGCACGCCAGATGGCACCCGAAGGGGAAAAAGAATCCAGAATCCTAACGCATTGCCAGCGCTCTGAGAGGTAAGTACGTAACCAGTTGATAGGAATGAAATGACAATCGAGACTCTCCAACTTGCTAATAAGAATTTATAGGTCAACCACATAGAAAGCCTTTGCGAAGCCGGTATAGACAACGTCAAACGGCTGCTTGTAATTTAGACTGTCAAATAAATGACCACAAAAAGAGGAGACGTAAGACACGGTAGCCCTACCGGGATAAAATCCATGCTGAAAAGGGGAAATAAGTCTCTTGATATAGAAGTGCAATACTCTGTGAACCATGGATTCAAACAGTTTGGGTAACACAGAGAGGATGGCGACCCCACGATAATTACTAACCTTTCGTCTATTACCCGCCTTGAAAATTAGATGAACACATGATATTTTCCAGGGATCCTGAAAAAACTACGACGAAGGCTTTTGTTAAACAAGAAGGTAACTGCAGGGGCCACACTTAAAGCACAACGATTGACTAGGATCGGTGAAAGACCGTTGTGACCCGCTCCCTTACTAACGTCGAGAAGGAGCAGTTGATTCAGAACCTCCTGTTCAGTAAATTTGAAATAATATACAATGGATGTGGAAGTAGTAGGCGCCCCGGTGTCTGTCGACCGAAGCGGCTTGTAGACCGATGCAAGGAATTTAGCAAACAAATTGAAAATATCAGATGGCTGACTTGCGGTGGAGGTCTGGTAAGACATATTCGACGGAAAACCAGATACCTTTTCTTACTGTTATTAAAGTTCCAAAACTTTTAGGGATTGCATGTCAAACCTTGTTCGATTTGCACTACGTAATTATTGTAAAGGAACCAATTTAGGGTCTTAAATTCCTTGCGGGCTTTAACAAAATCAGGATAGTAATGTACACCGTAAAGCCTGATTTATTATTGATAACCCGCGGAACTCCCAATCGGTAATGCTGCGAAATTCATTCTTTGATGCATAGTCGGCCATTCTAAAATTAAAGTAAAAACCATTAGAAAAACAATTAGTTGTAAATTTAGTATAAAAATATTTATCATAATTGGTGTGTGATAAATGCTCTTACGTCCAGTGAAGTCCAAGCCCGGAGTAACATCGACATGCAAGACATCGTTGGCAAATAGCAGGTCCAGGAATTTAACTCGACTGTTGCTGAAACGGTTAAGCTGCGTTGTTGATATGGAAGCGAAATAATGGATGATAGTCAATGCTTTCTCATCAGTTGAGGATGAAGAGAACACACCGTCGACATCGTTCCAAGATATACCGGGTAAGTTAAAGTTGCCCACAATGATAATTTGATTTCCAGGACGAACTGAAGGTATAACGGCTGAGTTGATGTAGTTGATAAACGTGTTGTAAACATCCCGGCCAGATCCGCAAGGAATGTAAACGGCGACGGCGACAATCGAAGTATTGTAAGCTAGTCTGATGCGAACAGCAATGACGTCAAGGCAAGGATGGCAAGCGATCACTTCATTGGAGGCTGAATTCTTTACAGCAAATAAAACACCACCGACTCTACAACTGGTATCAAAATCATATCTGTCCTTTCTATGAACGACATAGTCAGAAGAAAAGTACTCTTCGGATAACAAATTGATCGTAAGCCAGGTCACGCTGATTATTATAACATCAAAATCATTGTAAAGTATGCCTAAGCAGAAATCGATGGTTTTACCTCGGATACTATGGAGGCATTGTGATAGTAGATCGAAGTGAAGGCGTTGATGGTATTAGATGAAGTGACGGTCGTCGTTAAATTAAACTGATTGGTTGACGCAGTAGTTACTTTGGCTGTTGAAACGTGGCCACGGTTCGGTTTTTTGATATGCGTGAATAACTTGTAAATGGGCGGATTATAGCACTAGCAGGCTGCCCCGGTGGCAAAGTAGTCAGCATGCTCGCTCCAGCGACCGGAGGTCCCGGGTTCGATTCCATGTGGTGACAAGGAAAAACCAGCCTTTTCCTTTTTAGGATCAATGGATTAATCACTCATTATCCGAAATGAAAATATGATTATGAAACCTCATTTGAGGCGGCCAATTCCTTGATGGGATATAGTGCCGGAGAGACATAGAGAGAGAGACAGGCCAAACATCAAAATTGTTAAGCAGGTCGAAATCAGCCTCCTTTAAACTAATTTTAAATGAAATGAACGTTAGTGAGCTGTTCAAAACTCGATCTTTGGGTAATAATAGCCTACAATTTACGTATTCTGGCTACGTCTGATATATAAATATTTTTTGACAGGCACTGAGACAGTTTTGATAGACTTGATGGGAGGCCTCGACCCTACAATAACTTGCGGCGACATCGATACATCATGGGTATTGGAGCTAGACTTGACCACTTTAGCGGATGTTGTCGGGTTGGAATTATCATGAGCAAGTTTATTTGTCAATGCGTTGATTAATTTACGGTTTTCAGCCACCTCCGTGCCACACCGACTATCTCATCAATTTTCCTCAAAATCTTGGACATGTAATGGTTTGTGCATCTTAATGTATCAATCGAGACATTAAGCCATTCACCGATTAGCTCACAATTTCATCTTACCTTTTATCAGCATAAAAATATATGATACAGTATAAATTGATCAGTATGTAACGTTGTATGGTCCAAAAAAATTTAAAATTTTACTTATGAAGATATATTTTATGTTGGATCGTCGGTGTTGCAGCGGCGATGTTAATTGCTCGAACCCATAGACTCATTTGTAAATTTTTTGCCCGTCTGGTAAACACAATCTGGCTTTGTTTTCATAAACCTAACTCCAGTTTTAATTAGCTATTCTCGATTTCCAACCAAGTAACTGACATCTGGTGAACAAAACGCGAATTGCATTTACTATTATGCAAGGGGGATCAAAACCGTCATAACAATCGATTTGAAAATTCTCGTCCCTCTTCTAGACATAGAAACCAACGCTATCTACATTCGGTGAAAATCGCCAATAGTAATCTGGTTTTTGGCAAACACGACCATACAAATTTATACTGAATCAAAACAATATCTAGTTTAACTGCGATTCTGAACACGATTATTTCGTTTAGTAGTGATAACTACCACACCATAGCATTAATTATGTATTAAATGATTGTGTCACTGATTGTCACAAGATTAATCATTTAAACGACGATGGGGCCATCTTTGATGCGGTTGCTATACTGTCGTGTCCAGTTGTATTAAGTGAATATCGTATTAGGCGATTTTGTTTTGTTTTTGATTTTCTAATAGCGTTTTCTCTTCCACAAAAATCTTGATCCATCCAAAATGGCTTCTTTGTTTACATTTCTTGATTCTCGATCAAAAATAAAATCCAAAAATTTGTTGGATTTTTTTGACGTTTACTCACACAATATCACAATATGTGAATTTTTTGAATTTAATTTTTGATCCAGAATCAAAAAATAAAAAGCCAAAAATGTAAACAAAGAAGCCATTTTGGATCAAAAATGGATCAAGATTTTTGTGCCAGAGAAAACGCTATAAAATAAATGGGCGATGTTATTTTAGAGAGCAAAGAAAATGGTCTGTATTCGTAGTTGTTTTTGTTTGACGGTAGTTGTACCGATTGGCAGCAGATGTTGTACGGTGTTTCTTGTAGTTGAAGAAACAAGCCGCTTCAATAACATAACGGGTCATGCGGAATTGCTAGATCTCGTGGCAATATTAGTAATCAGTGTTGTGCATCTACGCGTATTTCGCCATAATTGTCGACATGCTGGTGTCGAAAATAGCGTATAGACAAATGATTTTTGTGCAGAAAATGTCGATAGTTGGTAGAGTATGTAGACAATGATAAATATTCTTTTGTTTTTTCCTATTATTTTTTCAGTTCTAGTTTGCCGTCTTATAGTTTTCCAGTTCTAAATGGAGGTTTCGGAATTTTAAATTCATTTTTATAAAACCAATGGGTGAGATTAGTTTAAGATATCAACGTGTAAGCTGGGATGGTTTTAATTTTATTTATCATTGTGTGAACAGGATTTCGGAAAACTTAACTAAAATATCGATCTCAGTTGATTAGTTTTCGTTGTATTGGGAGTATAACTTAATTTTTTGGGGTTTTTTTTGTAGAAAAAGCACGTTTATTTCTAAGAAATGGTAAATTTTATTTTAATCAAAATGTTTTCCATTTTCCAGAGACATTTTTTGATTTCTTCGTGGGTTCTGAAGTACTGGTCTTGAAGATCGCTTTGCATTGATCCGAACAAATAGTAATCTGATGGGGTGCAATCTGGTGAATAGGGAGCATGCGGTAAAATTTTCCATTTAAGTACTTCCTGTGAATCTTTTACTTGTTTTGCGACATGTGGTCGAGCATTAACGTGCAGCTAAATCAATTTACGCTGTTTGTTGGCTGGAATCGGACGGTTTTCGTTCAATGCATGGTATAGATCTATCAATTTTTGTTGGCAACGTTCACCAGTAATAGTTTCTTTCGGTCTAAGCAGCTCATTCCATCACTTCTTTCTGATCCCACCAAATGCACAACAGAACCTTACTTCCATGAATGTTTCGTTTTGCTGTTGGTGTGGATGGTTCGCCTGGATGAACCCATGATTTTTTTGCGTTTGGGGTTATGGTAGTAAACCCACTTTTCATCGCTAGTCATAATTTGAGACAAAAAATGCCATCCGGTGTCTTGTAAGCAAAGAATTGCGAACCATTAAACGATTTTCAATGTTGGCTTAGTCAGTTCATGTGGTACCCATTTTCCTCCTTTTTTAATCATTTTTATGGCATGTAAACGTTTGCTTATGGCTGCTTGAGTGACATTCAACTGTTCTGCAAGTTCTTTTTCTGTTTGAGCTAAGTTTTCTTTCAATAATGCTTCCAATTCTTCATCTTCGTATTTTTTTGGTTGACGAGAACGTTCTTTGTCACTAACATCAAAATCACCTCTTTTGAATCGTTTAAACCAGTTTTGAAATTCGACATGTTTAATCGGGATTAACAATATTTTGTTTATGTTTTCACGCATAAGGACAAACTAAATTTTAAAGTGGAATTTCAACACTTTAAAACGCCGTAGGTTTCATTGCAAAATAATATTTAGTACTAAAGTTACGCCATCTCTTAGAAAATCCAGAAAACTAGGTTATACACCCAATACAATCTGATGGTTAACATTGCATTAATCGTTTATTTGGTAGTTGATCTATTTTTGTATAGCATAATCACTTTGTTTTCCAAAATTTAAGTGGAAATGAATTTTTACTTTAACTCGATATATCTTTCAGCGGTCAGACCTCCTCTACGGCCTCCACCAGGTACGAAACTAGGATCTGTTTTTCCCCTCAAGTGATATACCAGTCCTTTTTTCTTGCAATAAAGCAACAACATGTGCGGCTATTTCTGAGGTGGTTTATCCATGATTTTGAGGAAACAACCAATTAAATAGGTATAGAGATTTGTTCAGGTATTTACAGGCCTATGATTATTAATAAATATGAGTACTTCGATTCCTAGAAAAGAAAGGTATGTACAGTAATTTTTGCTTAGGCTTCTGGATATTTCACACATACGCAAAATTAGATCGATTGAGATCTGGTCATTGGGCAGGCCTCTTCAGAACATCAACACGTCAATCACACTAAGCACAGGTCGTGCTTCTTCTGCGATATCGTCAGTGTATTGAACCAAGGCATTGTCTAGAAGCTCAGCAAATAGTAGTGATCCCGTATTATACAAGCCCATATTTTGAGTAAAGCACTGTCGTAGTTTTTGTTTGGTTGTTTAAAAATATATTTGGATCTAGGTGACTTCACCAAAAAAATTTAGTTTTATGCTTTTCAGCTGAAGAAATATTCTGCCGTATAATTGCCACAATGTTTTCTTTTAATTTTAATTTCATCACAATTTGTCTGTTGATATGGAAACCGTGAACATCTGATCACGAATCTGATTTTGTATGCAAATTCTATTATACGAATTTTATTCCATAATTCCATAACATATACGTATTCCATAACACACGATGTAAATCATATGTTGAAAAATGTAAATTGGCAGCGGAAGTATTTATAATATCAAATAGCCATCAACATGTAAAAAAACCAAATGCAGTTATGTATTTTACCGTTGCGTTAAAAATAATATAAATAAAATAAATAATATATGTATTGCTATCGATTAAAAATGCAATACATTTTTAATGTACAATCATAAAGTTTAAAATACAAAAAATTTGATTAAAGTGTGATGGACTATATCCGGATATTGGTTTTTGCGATAAAGGTTTACTTTTTTCTAGCGTATATTTAAATGGAGCTGCCGCAATGGCATTTTGTGGCTCTGCTACGGCCTCATTTTAATAAACTAAACGATCAAATATTTAATCGGAACTAATTCTTCTATATAAAATATAGATGAGCCAATGAATTTAGTGTCGGTTTAAAAACAATACATTTTTTACGGGTGTACTACGAAATCTCGGTTTTCAAAATCCCGGTTTTCAAAATCTCGGTTTTCGAAATCCCGCTTTTCAAAATCTTGTTTTTAAAATCCCGGTTTTCTTTTCTTTTAGATCTAATTTGCACAAAATAATTAATAAAGTATTAAATTTGCAAGATTTTATACTTGCAACATTTTGTAGTTGCAATATTAATAAAAAAGGAATATTTTGTTAATGCAACATTTTGAAATACAAAAATTGTAGAGTCTGACGGCTTCGATAACTCTCACGGGCACTTAGCCCTCCATCCAAATTCCATCCTATTAGCCATTTTCTAGAACTTTTTCGCAAACTCATTTTTGAATTTTGTAAAAACATCAATTAAGAGTCCCATTTTCCCACATGCCAAATTTTAAAAATTCAAACCGAGATTTCTTAAAAATCGGGTTTTTTTTTATACAAAACCGGGATTTTGAAAATCGAGATTTTGAAAACCGAGATTTTGAAAACCGGGATTTTGAAAACCGGGATTTTGAAAACCGAGATTTCGTTACACACCCATTTTTGACATTTCAACTATCTATGAAATACCGCACAGCAACAGGGTTTACGAATTTTACTAAATTAGACTGCCTATAAAATTTACCTTATTTACCTTATGTCCTTAACTCTGGCATTTGGGGAGACTAATAAATTGAGTTATTCTTACGCTCTTCCAAAATTTCGGGAACGAGGAAGTCCAACTTAAATACCACAACACTGAGGTGTAGGCCGAACAACCGCAATGACATTAATGTCTTTATTTTGAGGTAATAATATCAGATGGGTCAACTAATAATCGGTGTGTTAAAGATACCTTTCAACAATGTGATTTGAATAGAACAAGTCACTCATGTTTTGCAATAGTGACGCAACCCCAAATTCACTCATTTCGAAGATATTCGAATCAAACGATTCCCAATAGTTCATATTTTTATTATTTCGTCTCAAAACATACTTTCTAAAGGTAAAATTCCAATAAATCGCTCAATTTGCGAAAGAAATTAACTCTTAAATTGTTAATTTCTTTGGAAACTATATAAGAAAATTTACAAAATATTAAAGAATTATAAAAATTAAGATCCGATCAAGGATGTAGGAATAGAAAACTGTATTTTTATTTACTTTTAAAAAACGCCGTTTTTACAATCAATTTTAAGTGATATTTTCAAATCACACTACTGAAAAATTAAAAATTTTGGAGTGTGTCACTCTTGCAGCAAATGAGCGATATATTCACTTCGCTCGAAAACAGTAAATTGGCAGCGGAATATTGACTTCAGCTTCTTGTACGCAGTGGATTATAATATAAAATAAGGCCGTCTATTATTTAGAATGAAAGCTATACAAAAATAATTATTTCAAACAAAATGCATTACGTATTTAGACAGCAAAATTTATTCATCCTCCACGAATCCAACAAAAGATGCAGAGAGAATGGAGAGCAAGCCCTCTCCGAGAACAATACAACCGTCTTCATGATACTAGTTAACTCTTTAGGCAGCAGCTGCACGGGTCGAAGCTCGATACAGTCTCCCATATTGTTAGGTTTTTAAAGCCAGCTGTAGAGGGCAAACCATACAACCTTGAGCAAAATTAAATTAATTTTAAAGTTTTTGTACAGGAAGAGATGGAGGAAACACAATCATTTTTTATTTTCCGTAATAAATTATTTACGGGCCGAATTTTGTTGAAAAACAGTATTTTTTTGTCTAAAATCGTAATTGCTTATATTTTTTATTAAAATGTCGAAAAGAAAAAGTCTACCTGCTCAACAAAAACAATTTTCGTACGTCTGCAAAAAAAAATATATTTGGAGTTATAAATGAAGATATCAGCAAACCATCGCACTAATTAAGTCAACCAAGAATAATTTGAGTGCAATACAATATTATTGGGAACACCAAATACCCAACATAGTTCATGAAGAATTTTTACACAGGGCAGAATCGACTTATACATTTTATTATAATAAAATCAAGGTAAGACAAAAAAGTGGAGGAGTGAATACGTTGTGTGTGACCAACACTCATGTCTGCACAACTCTAGCAAAAATCTGAAAAAATCTTTTAAAGTAAAATTAGTTAAGATGATCAGCTGATCGGATTATTGACATACGTAATGTTTCTGAAATTAAATCAAATTAGAATATTATAGTAAATCTCATATATAAACAAAATTTACCAGAGAGGTTGTAATAATAAAAATTGTAGATACCAATGACCAAAACCATAAAAAAAACATTCGACCAAGTTAATTCTGAACCAAGCCATGCGCTATCGACTGGAACAAGTGATAATCCGAGGAGGCCAGGTCTGGCGAATAAGGCGGGTGCGGTAGCAGATCCCATACCAGCGTTTTGCCTGGACGAAGAGAGTGCGATGGCACGGAGCATTGTTGGGCTGCAATATCACTCGTTCGTGACTCGTGTCCAATCTGGGCGTTTTTCGAAGAATACATGGTTCAGATTGATGAGTTGCGAGTGCTTCGCCAGGTGAAAGCCACGAGTTTTTGCGTTGGGGATTCTAACAAAAGTTTCTCATCTCCCGTAACAATGCATGCCGTGAAAGCAAATCAAGCCAATCAAAAGAAATCAATCAAGATTTCTCTCTTCGATTTTCCATCTATCTCTCAGTCAACTCATGCGGCACCTATTTACCCTCCTTTTGAATTTTTCCCATAGCATATAAATATTTTGAAACGCCTTGGCGCGTCGTGTTTAATGCCTCCGTAATTTGATTTTGAGTTTGCGTATCAGGTCCATTCAATAACGCTTGTAGCTCGGTGTCAAATGTTTTTTTTCTTCCGGAGTGCTTCTTGTAACCAATATCGAAATCGCCACTTCTGAAGCGTTTAAATCAATTTTCACAGGTAATTTTAGATTGTGCATGTTCTCTGTAAACCTCCTCAAGCAAATGACGTGCTTAAGCTGCATTTCTTCAAATTGAAGCAGTAAAGCAAAGATTCTCGCAAATGCTGTTTGTTTGGCACAAAACTCGACATTTTCGTTCTTAGAAAAAATATTTTTGCACTGCGATATGTGTTGTGAACAAAACACAATTTCTGACATAAATGACAACTAGATGTGTCGCTAGCACTATGTGTGTAACTCGCAAAATTTAGTTGCGCGAAATATATTTTTATTGAAACGAAAGAGAAATTAGTACTCAGTAAAATACTAATGAATAAAAATTACAACATAGCAATCTAACTGCACTTTTCTTTGTTTTTTGTTTGGAATATATGTAGTTTAAATTAAACGCATTTTTCAGTTCACTTGAATAGACGCAGTAAAATTTAAGTATTGAGATAGTGAGTAAATTTCGTGTATCACTAAATTTTTTTCAAAATTTTCAAAATAACTATTCAGTAGCTGACCAAGAATTAAAATTGGTACAAAAAATGTTTTAAATACGATAGAAAGGGCAAAAGTCGATGCCTACCACTTGTAGAATTTTCCAACCATGCTACACCTCGTAAAATTGAGAGTAGTAAGCATAATGTAGGAAATTATTTAAAACAGAGTGCATCATATGGAAGCAACTACCAAGGAAGATTGCCGACAGTTCTGGCGCTGTTTGATACAAGAAAAAATCATAGGCTAACGTCCAATTTAGCCTCTTCCACCAACAAAATTAGAAATCAACCGTTCGTAGAGCAATTTTAAATGTTTCATTTTTAAAATGTATGCAAGCAACAAAGAATGGAATTCGCCAAGCAACACATCACTTGGAATGTGCATCCGCAAACAATCAATAATAATTTCAATTTCGGATAATTTTTTTTAATTTTTTTTAACCAGACAGCTATAATTATTATTTTCATGACATTCGCAAAGAAGAATAATTTTTGACTTTCACTCTTGCCAGAAAAGGGGGAGTAATGGTATGGGGTGCAATTTTATTTTGATGCGCATTAAATTGAATTTTGTTTCCATATTTTTTTAGTTCCGCGAGAAATTACAGTAAAATTTACATTTACGATATGATATGATATGATTAAGGCGTACAGGCCAGCCATAACGGTGATCCTAGGTACGTTACCATAATCCTGAAATATCAACAATCAAATAACAAATTATATCTGAATGCGAATTATATTTCAGCATCATGCGGGCCCAGGCCCTGCCTGCATCCTTAACAGATAAGGTTATTTAGGAAAGGATGTTAGTCACAGAAACGACTAGGGCGAACCATAGCAAAGTCATTTTCTAACTACTTAAATATATTAAAATGTTAGTTACAATTAAATTCACACTCTAGAGTAGATTTTGTTAGTTTATTAATTTGGGTTAGTTGTGGTTGTGGTAAAGGATACTAATACTCATCATATGTATTCGGCATCAGTCATAATAGACTCTCTCTCTCTCTAGCTTCACATCCCATGAAGAGATTTTGCTGCCCGCACTATGGTCCTCCAGCCGTCTCGGTCCATCGCTCTCGACCTCCAGTTTCGACATCCTAGTGCCTGTAGATCTTGTTCGACGTCGTCACGCCAGCGCAGTCGGGGTCTTTCTCTACGACGCACACCGGCTGGTTATTGATGGAACACTTTATTGGTCATCCGTTGTTGTGGGGACCTTGCAACGTGGCCAAGCCATCTCACTCGATTGGATTTGATGAATCCGATAATATAGCAACCTCCAAGAATTTGCTTTATCTCGTGGTTCATGCGAATCCGATATTCATTGTTCGCGACTTTAATTGAACCAAAGATGGAGCGAATTGCCTTCCTTTCGAAGGTTGATAACAATCTACAATCATTAGTGGTTACAGGTCTTATGAGTGCTTTATAAAGTGCGAGCTTGCACGACTGCGCTAGATGTCTAGATCGCAATAATTTTGATTGGGCGTAGAAAACTCGATGTGCGGGTGCTATTCGGGCTTTTATTTCTGCCTGCATGTCATTTGATGATGTTATAACTGACACGAGGTATTTGAAATTTTCAACGCGATCAAAGTTATAGTCGCCAATTTCAAGATTTGCCATGGGGATGTTCCTGGGTGTTGATACAAATTTGGTTTTGCTACTGTTCACCTTCAAACCAAGTCTTCTTGCGCAGCAATCGAGCGGCACGAAACTGTCTTTGATATCGCTAGGTCTTCGGCCAAGAAGCACGATATCATCTGCATATCCAAGAATTTGGGCTGATTTATTAAATATACAGCGCGAAGTTTCGATGTTGCTTTTCCTCACTACGTACTCAAGCGCCAAATTGAACAGCACAGGCGCGAGTGCATCTCCCTGTCGAACACCAGATGTTATTTCAAAGGAGTTAGACACAGTTCCTTCGATTACAATTCTACATACAGACCCAGACGTTGTTAATTTGCACAGAGAAACGAGTTTCTCTGGAATTCCTAGGCATATGAGCGCGGCCCAAAAGTTATCGCGGTTTATACTGTCATATGCTTGACGGAAGTCTATATATAATTGATGTATGGTTATGTTGTACTCCCAACATTTTTCCAGGATCATCCTCATGGTAAAACACTGGTCAGTGGTCGATCGGTTGGGACGGAAACCACACTGGTAATCGCCAATGATGTTTTCGGCGAAAGGGATGAGTCTGGCAAGTACAACATTAGCCAACAATTCGTAAGCAGTGTTCAATAGAGCTATACCACGATAGTTTTCACATTTAAAACGGTCGCCTTTTTTATGCAACGGACATATGAGCGCGGTCTTCCAATTATCCGGCAGCTCTTCTTGGTCCCAAATACATACGATGAGATCGTGTAGACTTGTTGCAAGAGTAGTGCCGCCGAGTTTTATTAATTCTGCGGGGATTCCATGGAGACCGGGTGCCTTGCCGTTTTTCAATCGACTAATAGTTACGTCTACTTCCTCCACTGTGGGATATTCGACGAAGACCTCATCACCTGGAGGAGCTATTGCTCTAATGGGGACACGTCGTCATTCCGATTTAGTAGATTTTGAAAGTAGGTTTGCCAACCTGAGAGAACATCAGCCACGTTTGTTCTCAATTCTCCATTCCCGCCTTTGATGGCTGTACTTCTTGGGTGGAAGTCTTTAGTGAGATTCCTGGCATTAGCAAAACAGTCCCTTGAATTTCCTACGTCGTAATAGACTGGTTAGGTTATTTAATTCACATCTACGGGTCATCTCATCATATGCTGTTTTAACCATATTTTACCCTATCTTCCCACCCAACACCATCTAACCGAGGGATTTCACGTTCGTAATTACTCGACAGCATTATCATACATTATGATGACCTAAATATTGCTATTGTAAAACAATTAAATTTAAATTCGGTATTGTCATTAAGCTACCTATATTTAAATTCATCCAACTAAAAGCAGGGTTGATTTATATCTAACATTCACACACTTCACTAAAACATAACCTGAATTCAACAAGAAAGATCGTCGAAAAACAACATTCCATGGCAAAAGGTCTTTGGATCGTTAACATATTTGATTATATTGAGTTTATCCTCAAAGCGTAAATAATTAAATAGACCCCCTGTTCAAGAACGTTGCAATCACACTCTTCCCTGACCTTCCGGTATGTTCAAAAAACAATAATAATAAAATAAATTGAATTATATTTGCCGACAACTTTATTGTTTCTTTAAAGTCAGGACTTTCGACAAAATTTCAATTTATAGAATTTATGTGAACATTAATTCACATAATTTCAACAACTTTTGTTTTGTTAATATTGAGTTGCTATTGGTAACAGTGAAGTTACAGAACAAATCTTACGTTTATAATTTTACAGTTGCAGAGCTTACGTACAGTTTATGAATTAGACCATAAAGTAAGTGTGGATCTGTCTGCATTTCTGCTGGTGTACAACCTAAGGTATTATTTTTTATACTTTTCGTACTCATTGCTGGTTTTTTGCCAAGTTATACAAAGGCATTTGGTCGTTGCGCTAGTACTTTTCAACTGCCGAAGTAGTACCCATCACCTTAATTTATACGTTAATTGGGAAGAAAAAGAAGTTATTTAAAAGAAATCAAACCACACAACTGTAAACACATTTTAAAACATAAATAATTATGTGTACCAACTCTATTACGACCGTGTTCGCTTCCGTAAAACATATTTAAAATACCAATCTGTTCATAATTACATTTAATGCTGTTATACGTTTGAAATTCATTTTGTGTTTTTTTTATGCAAACATTTTTTCTTTTCGTTCATTGTATTCTGATTTTGTCATCTGTCTCTAATTTAATTATATTGTATGTATTCAAAAATTCAAGACTCAGATCGCTTTATACTTTTCCAACTGTAACGTAATCGTTAAAAATGCTAAAATTCCAGTCACTTAAATTTACATTAAAAAAAAATGCAAACAAACATACAACAAGTCCTTCCTAGAATATAGAGAACTTCTTAAACTGAACGTTTTTTTATGCGTAATGAAAACCATCTGTTGTTAATCGCTTAAACGACAATCAATTAATATTAATTTAAAATATCATAAAATTTTGCACTCTAACTCTTATCAAAAATATTCTGAATTTTTTTGCCATATAATTTTCGTCCGTTTCCATCCCATCCATATACCATATATACCATGTGCTTGGTTGTTGTTGTTGTTGCTGCTGGAACGTCATAATACCATGGTACCTAAATATACAAAGTGAAAAATTGAAATGAAAAACTTTTATTCTTCTTCTTCTCCGTCTTCTTCATATCTACTTACTGGTGCTACAATATATGTATATGGATGTATTTTCTTTTAAATCGATTTTCATTTTTAAGTTTTCAGTATTTCACATTGTTATCGATACGATTAGTTTATTGATTTATTTTTTTTTTTTTGTAGCTGGAGAATTTTTGTATTATTTTATTATTTATGTTATCGTTAAATTTGATTGTGAAATTTGAAAGGAATAAAAGTTTTTCGTCGTTTCGTTCGCTATTTTATTTTTTAATATATTTATGAAAATGTTGAACTTCTGCAACAACACTTAAAGATAGATAGTTATTAACTTTAAATAAAGTAATCATAAAATGTTTATTGTTATTATTATTTTTTTTTTTTAGTTTTTTATGTTCTCCAATAAAATTAAATTAAATTCCTGTTACTCCTTGTTGTCTCGTGTGTTGATGTCTACCATCTCAATCAATGTTCAAATAAACATTATATACGAATGCATCATGTCTACACAAACTCGAGAGGGAAACATGACACAATTGCAATGGCTCGAATGCGACAAATAGATTACGTATGAGAACATATAACACCATTTCTGTATCAACTATGACTAACACTATTCACATGAAAATTATTATTATTATGATTAAGCTGCTGGTAGGAGGGTACATTTTCGACCAAATTCAACTATAATTTTATGAAAAATTTGCTTTTTTAATATTTAAAGTTTGGCACAGTATGGCACTGTATAATTTATGATTTATGTATTATTTCTATTATTACTTGTTACAATAGAAAAGTATCAAGTTTAGTTCTTTGTTCCAATTTACAAAATGTACATACATGAATATTATGATATATGAATATGTATGTAAATAAGTATTAGGTATATAATTATGAACATTTATACGAGCTCATTAAACACTACCGAGTAAGGACAGTGATGTTTTCCCATATTTTACCCGCGGGTTTGCAAATTACTCGAATTTAAAAGTAGGTTGCGAAATAGAAAATATTTGTAATCTTCTGCAAGAACTTTAGCGAATAAAAAATTGTATGGGTGTAATCAGAGATGGACCTTTACACGTCATCTATAATTGTTTTACGTGGATCACTGCATGATGGTGATATTTTTAAATGGACCAAAGAAAATATGAATCAACTTTTCCCTCCAAAAAATTCGCTCGCTCCTCTTTTTAAGAACAATGGAACGTTAACAGACTCCAATAAAAATTTCAACAAAATACACTCGATATCCCGCGTGATAGTTGAAAACGCTATTGGCTTGTTAAAAATACGGTTTCGTCGATTGCTCCATTTTACAGAACAAATAGATTTGCCACTACCTAGAAAAATTATTTATCGTGTGTTCTGCATCGAATCCGCTCGAAACGCGATATTTCAAAATGCGATATTTCAAAACGCGATATGGTACAAAACGCGATATGGTACAAAACGAGATATTTCAAAACGCGATATTTAAAAACGCGATATGGTACAGACCCACCTGATAAATATCCTATGTACTATCGTTCCTATCGACTTTTAAATTCCTATAAACTTATCTATAATTAAATTTCCCCTTCACCCGCCTGATATAACCCGATCCTAAACTCCCGTTTTGTACCATATCTCGTTTTGTACTATATCGTGTTTTGAAATATCGCATTTTGAAATATCGCGTTTTGTACCATATCGCGTTTTGTAGCGTATCGCGTTTTGATAATTCGCGTTTTAAAATATCGCGTTTCAAATGGGACCCGTTCTGCATAATATGTGTATTGCGTTGAGTGATGAGTTTGAAGCTGATCAAATACTTCCTCGGAATGATAAGAATGACCAACAAGTTTCAGAAAAGTTATTTCAAGAATTGTTGAATAAAAACATAATATAACAAAAAAAATTGGATTTCAATAAATAAATTTCTAATTATAAAAATTTAAAAAAAATTGCAGTATTGATTTATTTTCTCGGTTAGTGAGTGTTTCGTTTTGTAAAGGCATCGATAATTTCTTGGTGTCGTCTGTTTTGCTCGGCGGTTAAAAAAATACAATAGTCCTTTTTTTCTCAAATGCTTCAGATTTTTGCTTACGAGAGCATGACATATTTGTAGCACTTACGGAGGAGTTTGTGGTACCTTGACGAAAGCTAGTGGTAGTTGAGCGAAAATTAGGCGAGATTGGTTGGTTTGTTTGAGAGCTGTACGAATTAGAGATGAAATTAGGTGTGCTTTCTGATTTTGTAGTGGTTTGGTAAGAAGATGGGGAAGTGGCTAGCGAATTCGGCAGGATTGGTGAGTTTGTACACTTGGAGAGACCCTGTTTGCTCTTCATTGTCTTTAGTTGATTTAAGCGGTTTAGTTAATTTTTTTATTTTTGTTTCCACCATAGTGGCACCTACTTCTTATTCCTAAAATTAAAAAAAGTAATAATTATTTGGAATAGTTAAAAATATTTTTACCAGTACCAGCTAACAAATCTTCTACCAAATTTTTTTTCTGACCTGAACAAATCCGTTTATTCGAAGTTTGTAAGAATACAGCAATGCCTTGGTTTCGTTCCAAGTTTTCGTTCCTAAATGTTGTAATTGTACATAAAAATAGTTACATTTTTAATTAAAATATAATTTGTTTGAAATGAAAATAATAAATTAAATCCTCAGTTTTGATAACTGTTTACGTTTTCAATTTTTGTATAATAAAGAATTTATGCACATTATTTCAAATATGTTTTGGCAAGTGTAAATAAACAAAACAGACTAGGATGAAGATACCGAGCAGGAAAATCACGTGAGAAAGACTAATGACTAATGCATGACTGTCATGCATGACACGTATATAGAATTTTATAAGAGAGAGGGACTGATATTCATGCGTGACATATCTGAGATGATTAGTATATGACAGTTCATAGATGAATCGTATATGACATATCACAAACGATAATTAAGTGACTTGGCATTAATGACGATGGAAGGAGAGTTTATAAGTGATTGATGTATGACTTGTCGTAGATTATTCAATAATAATTGAATATAACAGGCTTATTCAATATAACAGGTCTATAATTCAATTTTTAGTTAAGCTAATTAATATTTATTATCACAATATTTCATTTATTATATATGTTATTATAACAATATTTCGCTAGCATTTGATAACAACTTTAAAAATATTAAAATGATGACCGAAATTACTGGTTTTATCGACTGTTTCTTTTAATTGTTCTTTGATGTGTTCGCTTTAAAATAATTTTCATTTTATGTTCGTATTCAGCCAAAAAATCTTCCCCAATTGCATCTTAAAATGAAAATTTAGAAAACATATGTTACATTTAAAATATGATGGTTTTAATAAGGTGTGTGAAGGGTGTGTGAATCAATTGAGTATTTATATAATGGAAACCACGGCGACTCTTCAATACAGTAATATTTCATTTATCAACTTTACATTAATCTACATTGATGATAATTGCCATACATCGCAGGTTTTAAATGGGGTTGTGATGGTGTCCTTCCTGGGTCTTGTTGCTGCAATTTCGAAAAATTACTCACCGCATTTCGAACACACACACATACTGGTCCTCCTCATCCCCCGAATTGCTTAAAATTAAACCACCATTTTCTTGTCTGTACCTATTTCTAACAATATAAATATATTTTCATTACATTCAAATATAGGAATTACATTAATGATTTCAGATCAATTCGAATTTTAGCCTTAATAATAAAAAAAATGACATGAAACCAACAACAATTTTATTTTTGTGTTCGCGTATACGTCCTCGATGCTCGACGTATATTTGACGCCCGAATCAATTAAAGACGGTGAGTACCTCCGAGCTCGTTGGCTTCAACCGACCTGGAAATAAAGAGTAAGCAAAAAAACTTGCCCCAAAGTCGACTGTATTTGGAAAGAAAACTGTATTAGTTGTTAGTATTATTTTGTTTTGTTTTTAAGTAACACAAAAACCAAATTACTGCTACGACCTTGACGTAGTATATAAGAAAATCAGAACAACGAAATGGATTAATTACAACAAAAAAAACTGCCTGATCCAAAATTCCACTCCAGATATGACGACTGGTTTGCTCGTTTCCGGTTGCTGGTACGTTGTTGCCCCGTGAAGCAGGATTGCTAGTCAGCCAGCTCCAGTCCGCTGCCGGTGGGTTAGGTATTATATCCCACTTAATATGCCGCTGGTTTTGTTTTATTATTTTCTTTTAAACAATTTGTATTATCAAAGAAAAATGACAATGAATGATTTATATTTTTCTTTGTCCGATCGTTTCGGTGGTCGGTGTTCTAATCATCATTAATTTTTTTCTCTCCCCCTTCGTAGCTGTCAAGAAAAAAATCGATAATTAAGTCTCCACGATGAATTTTAACTATTGGACGAGCATTTCTGCCATCTGTTGACGAATAGCCACATGCAAATGTAAAGGTGGTGAATAAAAAAACTATTATGCATACAAACAATCGTTACATGCTTACCGAGTAAAATTAGGAAAAAATTGACAGCCATCTCAACCCTTGTTTCTTTTTTCACCATTCCAATTGTATTGGAATAGTAGTTCGTCCGAAAATAAATGTTTTAGTATATGGGAATAGTCTTGCTCCTTGCCGTGAATCTTTTTCACATAATCCTTCTATAAAAAGTTTAAATACAAATTAGTTTGAATTATGGAACCGAAATATGTTATTTTATGGTTTACAAATTTATTTTTGAAATTTTGATCGGCCAGTTTCATTTCTACATCCTGCATTCCGGTATCTGTAAATTAATTTTTTTTTTTGGATTCAATCCGATTCTCCATTTTCTCCAGTCTCGCATCCAACTGAGACAATTGATTTATCAAACAATTATTTATTTATTTAAGATTTCCAAATTGGGCGACACACAGACAAAGTCCAATTACGCGTCTCCTCTATCTACACACAAAGTTAAGAAATATAATAATAAAAAATATAAATATAGTATACAGAATAATAATAAGAATATTAATTATAATACTATAAGAAATACAAAATATAAAAAATTGAAATGACATTTTACTCGAATATAAATTAAAAAAGTTAGTCATGTGAAAATGAAGTTAATAGTGATCCGTTTAAAATACATATATGGAAGCCACTAACCAAATACTAGTTATCTAATTACGATATTTGTGCGTGTGATTAAAGAAGTTGAAATACCTTGATCAAACAATTAGGAAAATAAAAATCGAGTGCAATACAGAAGCAAAGCAACTAATATAGACAAGACAAGCTAATATTGATTTTGTATTAGAAAACGATAAACCCCAGATCTATTTTTTTGCATAGACAATGGCCAGTCCAAGGAGAAGAAAAGCTCGTTATGACCACTTTGCATTCTTGCAAAGTTTTGCGGATTCAGGATTAGTACGCGAATGTATTGGAAAAAATAATTGATGGTTTCTCATCCTATAAGCAGGAACATACAAATTCAACGATGATAAGGCGGAGGTTTCAATTTTAAAATTTATTATTTTGTACAAAAATAACTCTTCATGTACACATCTCCTATTTTCAAGGCTGACCATACTCAAAATTTTCAATCTTGTGCGGTACATAATATTGACTGAATGCGGGATAGATTTATATACCAAGAATCTTGTAAACTTCTTTTGAATCCGTTCTAATTGATCAAAATATTTATCGTAAAATGGATTCCAAATTTTTGTTTCTTACTCGACGACACTCCTAATTAGACAGTTAAAAACTATTATGAACTCCGCTGGGTCACGAAAATCCTTATAAATTTTGCAACATTTTTCAATTAAGATTTCATGAGATACAATATCAAATGCCTTTTGGAAATCAGAATAGATACAGTTCAATTGACAGCCTTATCGACACTCTCAAAAGCATAACCAGAAAACTCAAAGAGGTTGCTCAAAACTGAACGTTTTTCATAAAAACCATGTTGTACTATGCTTATGAAATTCCTAACTTTGTTATGTTGCAGTCACCGTTGAACGGTAGAGATTCATGATTTCCATCGTTTTTGTACCTCAATTGGCTGACAAAAATCATGCTGATATGCGTTTGGAGCAGGACGGTGCCACATGCAGCACAGCGCGGGATACAATTAATTTACTCAAAGAAACATTTGATGAAAGACTAATTTCATTACGCGAAATTCCCGTGATCCCGGGATTCGAAATTTGTATGAAAAACCACAAATAACACCGTGCTAGTTGAAAAATGTGACAAGCTGGGCACCCAGGGGGTAAACCTAATTCGAGTACGCTGAATTCAATGGTACCCATTTCAAAGTTAGTCCCCATTTTTGAGATATCGCTTTCGACGTGTTTTGGCTCTGAGTCAAAATATACCCTCATTTTCACGTTGATAGCTCTTGAACCATTAAGATTTTCGTTATGCTTTCTTCAGCAAAGTTGTTGCGCAACCCAAGACAAACAACTTTACTGAACATACCAAGACCGAAAAAGCACATCTACATTTTTTTTTTTGCTTTTCATTTCGACGAAAAACACATTTTTTATCACTTTATATCATTCTGTTGAATTTAAATCGATTAAAATCGATCGAATAAACATCGCATCGATAAATATAGATACGATAGAAAATATTTAAAAAAAATTAAATCGATTCAGTGGAGTTTATGGTGATTTTTCCTTAAAAACAATTTCCTCAAAAATTAACATTTTTCTGCTCTTTGACAAAATAATGGCTTGCTTGATTGAATGGCGCAGTGATATTTGATGGTTGATATATTGATGCACATGTTTCTCCGGTTTCAGCAGATTTAAATGTTGGTCGTAAATATTCTTCAGTTGGGTTTCATCTTTCCGGAACAGGAATTTCCTCGGGATTTTCGTTTTGCTTTCTGCAGCAAAGTTGTTGTGCAAGTCAAGACCAACAACTTTGCAGAACATATGAAGACCAAAAACCACATCCACCATATATGTGCGTTTTACTTAGGCCAAGGTTATGTTAGGTTAGGTTGGAGGGGCTTGTTCCGCACACTTAGACCAGTAGTGGCCCGTTGTGATACCACATGATCCTATCTCCCCTTTAACCCTGTTCAAACCCGTTCCTAGCTACGTACGTTCTGCAAAATATATCGCACTCAACAGTCAGCAAGATATGAAAGGTTTGGCCATACTGTACACGCCCAAATACCTATGCCTTCTGTATGATAGTGTCGGACACGAGCATAGGAAGTTATCAAAAGTCTCTTCTTCCTCTTCGTCCATGTAACTTCTACAAAGTCGTTCGTCTGTAGACCCAGGCTTCTCGCAGCTCCTCCCCCTGTTTGAGGAAGGCAGGGTCTTATAATTTTTGGCAAACGCTTCTCACAGAAGACTGCGGCTTTTACTTTGCCGTCTAGAGAAACATGGGTCCATCTGTGCAGAGATACACATACACAGGTTAGGCTAAATACAACTTGAGATAAATAGGACGCTCATTTCAAATTACAAAGAACACATCAATGACATAACCAAATTTAAAAAAAGTACATAAAATTAAGTTTCACACAACTCATAAAAACTGAAATCATAGGTACACTAAATTCAATAAAAATGTAACCATTTTACACACAATCAAAAAAAGGCCGAAATTATACAGGTTAGAAGATCTTGGTATATATTTTGGACAAAATTTGAATCAAATCGCGGCCAGAATTCACACCTTGAAAATATACAAAAACAAAAACACCAACAATTTACTTAACGGTAAAATCAACTTAATAAAATTTACTACTTATTATCCATAACTTAAAAACAAAGGAGGCGCCAACCAGCAGCGCCTAGCAACAGTATATAAACAGCTTCAAAATAAATTATGTAATAGTAGTAAAAAATAAACCGAAGAAGAGATTATTCTCGAAATAGATATTTCTAAAAAAGTTAAAAAATTGGCACAATATGTAAGAACTAAAAACTACAATATAAAATTAAAAATAAAAAGTTTTTCATTTAAATATATAAAGTGACAAAAGAACACAAAAAATCGGCTTGTGAAATCTTGTGAAATAAAATATAATATGGATAGGTATTTTAAAGTCAAATGCTGCTGTTATGTGTGAAGAAAATTTACATTTATGAGCAATCGCCGCAAAATAAGTGATGAAACCTCTGATTTATATCGACTATACTTTTCACAAAATATTATTAGTGGTGTAAATTGGACTCCATCTTTTGTTTGTATGGCTTGCATTTTCCATCTGCATAGATGGCAAAATACTGGAGTCGCAATGTCATTTTGTGTCCCGATGATATGGATAGATCCACAAAGACATGATCCAGTTCTATATGTTATGCGTGCATGAATTATATTCTCAGTACAAACAGAAACACAATTGGTTCTTTGACATACACTGCAACGACAAATTCTGAACTACCGCTGCGGCATTCACATGAAATTCCTGTTCCGGAAAGATGAAACCCAACTGAAGAATATTTACGACCAACATTTAAATCTGCTGAAACCGGAGAAACATGTGCATCAATATATCAACCATCAAATATCACTGCGCCATTCAATCAAGCAAGCCATTATTTTGTCAAAGAGCAGAAAAATGTTAATTTTTGAGGAAATTGTTTTTAAGGAAAAATCACCATAAACTCCACTGAATCGATTTAATTTTTTTTAAATATTTTCTATCGTATCTATATTTATCGATGCGATGTTTATTCGATCGATTTTAATCGATTTAAATTTAACAGAATGATATAAAGTGATAAAAAATGTGTTTTTCGTCGAAATGAAAAGCAAAAAAAAAAATGTAGATGTGCTTTTTCGGTCTTGGTATGTTCAGTAAAGTTGTTTGTCTTGGGTTGCGCAACAACTTTGCTGAAGAAAGCATAACGAAAATCTTAATGGTTCAAGAGCTACCAACGTGAAAATGAGGGTATATTTTGACTCAGGGCCAAAACATGTCGATAGCGATATCTCAAAAATGGGGACTAGTTTTGAAATGGGACTAGCACCATTGAATTCAGCGTACTCGAATTAGGTTTACCCTCTGAGTGCCCAGCTTGTGATAAAAAAAAAGTTTGCAATTCATGCACTGTTTATTAAGAAAAAACAAAAGTGTTAAATAAAAAATGCATTTTTTTATTGTCTAAAATTTCTTAAAAATAAAAATTTATTAACAGAAATTAAAAAATATTCCATAATAAAAATCTCATTCCTTGCATTCCTTGCAAGTACGAGAATAATTGATTTACCGTACGTGCTGTCTAGATTTGGTTGTGGTGGTTGATTAACATCAGGCAACGAGTGTGGTTTGGATTGTTGAATCGAAATGAGCTGAATGATAATTAAATAACGTGGGTGAAGTGTGGGCTGTTGTAGAATATCAGTATGATAAGGTTCAGAGGAATGTTCACCGGTAAGTGTGATGGTGTATATGTTTTTGTTTGTTTGTATGTAGGGAGGATATGATATCTTACAAGGATGCTTAGATATGTTTGTCTTGCATGCAGTGAACCGATGCGAGTGTCCTATGTTTAAAGAGAGTACAGTCCTCAATTTGCTGAGTGATGTCGTTGTGCTGGACGGGATGGCCCGTGGACGCGATTGATTGATTATTCCAATCATTAATGATTGATGACGATAGATACATCGAAAGGTTTATAGAAAGGTAAAACATAAAAAGTAGTCCCTCCTCATCTTTAAGGTGGTTGAAAGGATGGATTAAATAAACCAACAAAAAAAACTTCTTATGTATAATTCATCTTCATGGTGATAAAAAGAGGCCAAACAAGAAAGTTACTTATCCTTACTAACAAACTAACTGCTTTTTCACAGGCCATGAATAGTAAAAATATTAGCGAGGATTAGAAAACTGGTATCTGGTAACTATAGAAGAAGACAAAAATCGGACTATGGGGTACGTTGTCTAACTACGGCACTTGTAGTTCTTCTATCATTAGAACCTATAACATATCCTAAACCTGTAGAATAACAGAACCTCGTAGGATCAGGATACCCCGCATCAGTTCAGTCACCGAATCTTGTCTCAGGTTGATGTACAATTCTAGGGCGATTAAGTGATAATCGAAAACAGTAGTAGTAGAGTACATTGGCTCAAGACATTCAGTTGCCACGTCATCAAACGAATGTATCAACTATGGACTTGGACATACTAAATTACATGTAGTCTGTTATAGGATACCAGCTTAACAGCTGCCCAATACCTTGTAAAATATCATATCATATCATTACACAATCTACTTTCTACTCCTTCCTCCTTCCTAATTTTATCTGAATGCTGATATGATGAAGGATGGATTAAATAAACCAACAAAAAAAACTTCTTATGTATAATTCATCTTCATGGTGATAAAAAGAGGCCAAACAAGAAAGTTACTTATCCTTACTAACAAACTAACTGCTTTTTCACAGGCCATGAATAGTAAAAATATTAGCGAGGATTAGAAAACTGGTATCTGGTAACTATAGAAGAAGACAAAAATCGGACTATGGGGTACGTTGTCTAACTACGGCACTTGTAGTTCTTCTATCATTAGAACCTATAACATATCCTAAACCTGTAGAATAACAGAACCTCGTAGGATCAGGATACCCCGCATCAGTTCAGTCACCGAATCTTGTCTCAGGTTGATGTACAATTCTAGGGCGATTAAGTGATAATCGAAAACAGTAGTAGTAGAGTACATTGGCTCAAGACATTCAGTTGCCACGTCATCAAACGAATGTATCAACTATGGACTTGGACATACTAAATTACATGTAGTCTGTTATAGGATACCAGCTTAACAGCTGCCCTATACCTTGTAAAATATCATATCATATCATTACACAATCTACTTTCTACTCCTTCCTCCTTCCTAATTTTATCTGAATGCCATTTTTTTTGTTTTTTGCGTACTATAGTATCGAGCGGAATGTATCGCTCGATCAAATAAATATCAACCATTCCATTATTGTACAACTTTAGGCTGTTCGATGTCAACATATTTCTTGCATAACTGGGATCTATTATCTTGCTCATTTAGATGGCTTTATTATCGCAACTGACAAGTTTCTCATTTTTGTTTTGTCCCTCTGTAACTGTTAAATCCTTTGTGAATATCGCTTGTCGCACTTCAACAATTGTCACTAGTAGGTTCAAATAATTATTACATAAAATTATTTAACAGTTCGATTTTCACCACCGATGACAAAAATTTAGATACCAACCGTATTTTGAGATGGGTCATTTACACTAATTTGCATAAGGCTTATGTAATTGTAATAAAATGCTAAATCATCCACTTAATATTTAAGAGGAACCTCGAGTGCAAGGAAATATGCTTTGTGATTCTGATGTGGCATAATTAATTTTAGAAATTGTTCAAAACCTCCCAACTTCCTGATGAACATTTTGATAGTATTATCTTAACTATCAAACAGCACAAAATTAATTGTGCCCTCTAAATTTTGAGTTGACAATTGAATACAAAATTAGCGGGTTTATTGCGAAAAAAATCATTTAGAATTTCGTCGTTTTTGAACAATTTTGCACGTTTACATAATTATGTTGATTTTTTTTTGTAATATATCCTATTATACCATAGGACAAACTTCCCGCGAATATAAAATAGCTATGTATAGTCTACAACCCTAGAAATGTGTGGGTGATTTTTTGTTGTATGAAACTTTGCTTACACACCTTAAGCCAAAAAAAAAATCTATTAAACTTTCTCGAATTACATTTCCATTTAAATTACAGTTTTATTGCTTACACTACTTCAAAGTAAAATTGTTTACAGGTAAGTAATTTTTATTGTAATGAGCCTTTATTTAATTAACTTCCAAAAAATCATTACCGGATCGTGCTGATTCCTCGTTTTCTCTTTAATAATTTCGATTTTTAAACAACAAACGTATTAAATGGAATAATAACCATTGGTTTTGATAAGTTGCTAAGAAGATTTTCCGTAATATACACAAAAAAAAATTAAATTTGAATTAAGAAAAAGGTATAAGGTAAAACCGATATACATGTAGGTGTGTTACTCGTAAATCTTCGCCATGAAAAACTTTTAGTCCTTTAGTGGTTCTCGTTTTTTTTTGGTTTAATTTGATTACGTTTCAACATTGATTCGCCATTCAATCAACTTAAATTAAAAAAACACACATACACACACATAGCCATTAACTAGAAATTTAATTTTACCTACAAACACACACTCACAATACTAACAAGAAAAAGTTTTACCGTTTGATTTCATTTTTTGTTTTGGGAAAATTAAAAGTAGAAAACTCCATCCTAGTAACAAACAGAAAAAGCGTCCAGCAAATCGACAAACGAAACCAAAAAAAATAAAAAATAAAATAAAAGTTTGGTATATCTCGATCCAGATTGTTTTTAGAAGATTTCTTTTTTGTTTTTTCTGGTATGGATTTAATTTATTTTACCGGTTAAACTTTTCTTCATCTCACATATTTTTTTTTTAATTTGGTTTGTGATAATTATGAGATGAATATTCAGGAAATTCGGGTCAAATTTCCAAGGTATTTATTACAGCATGAAATTTTGTCATATTGTGGTACCAGCTTCACATCGAGGTGAGGTTACCAAAGCATTGGTAGTTCGTTAAACCAAAAAATTCGTTCGTCTCATCAGATTACAGTGACAAACTTAGTCGTGAGTTAGTTCGGAAAAAATGCCATGGTATCACACAAAATGTATTAAAACAACAACAAAGTTAAAACAATTTCAACTCGAGTTCGAAACTAGTAATGCGTGGTGTAAAGCATTTCATGTAAGTTGTTTGGTTTTCAGTTCGTTAGCAAGTATAGAACTATTTATTTCCGATGTCATGCACGCGACTTCAAAGTATAATCACAATGCCTTAGCAGATTGTTATGTTTCGTCGGGCATTTGTTAATCACTTCGTAATCTTGAATTTTATTGTATTTGTAGTGAAATTTTTGAACATAAATTTATGAATAAAAAATTAAACAAAATACAAAACACAATAATATTGCGCAATAATATTGAACGTGTAAGGGGCATATAACACTGTGCTTGAGTAATGGTTGCAGAGTGATTAATTATTCTTATATTGTCGATAAAATGTAAGAGTAATTTCGACCCGGAATGGGGTTTAGAATTTATGGGTATTCAGAACCGATAGAATGCTGCTATTCTGGAATCTAGGAATGTACTTTTCACTGGAATCTAGAAATGTATTCTATCCGAAAATTTTTTAAGGGTTCAGAAACTTCTCAAACTTTACATTTTTTTCAAAGGCTTTAGTTTGCTCCTTGCAAATCGAGTGAAGTTTTGGCGAACTCTAATCACTCTGACTTTAACGTTTGCTGCTATCCTTGCGGTGCATTTATGTGTTTCCATTAAGGATATTGTGACACTAATCTGGTCTCCTTTTATATTATACATTTTTACCTAGCTTAATACCATACTTGTTTATGTTTACCTCAGCTACTAGTTCATCCGCTTTTATGGTACTAGAAATTATAAATTGCCGGGCAATGAAAGTTTTTGGAGAGTTAAGTTGAGAAAGTTACACCAGTGAAGTCAAGATTTGGTTTTAAAGGACGATAGTTAGATTTTTTCTTGTGCCATATATAAGTGGTTCGCAAAATATTAAATTTTTGGTTTGTGATAAAAAAAAAATTGAAAAGCATAAAAATAATTATTAAATAATATTTAATTTATGACTTGTTTGTGTTATGCACACCTGCGCTATCAATAGATTAATTTTTATTGCTTTTTATTGCTTATTTTTGTCCCTCTTTCTTTTGTTTAATTTTTGCTTTTTTCTGTTATATATAACTAATTTTTACTTTTACAAATCAGTAGATACTCCTGATGATGACCTAACAAATCGAAATCGATCGAGTGATTTTTTAAACTTTTTGAACCAATTTTTTAATTAAAATATTCAAAAATCTAATTCTGCGAAATAAAAAACAAGTGTTTAATAACATGTGTTTATTAAGTAAAACAAAAAATGTTGTCAGTAAAATTTTACTGAGAGAATAGTTGTGATGGTGTTAGTGTACTGCCATAATACTGCCATAAAAAAAGTGAACTGGAGTATTTTTTATGGCAGTATTGTTCACCCATCTACGAAAAATGTAGGTAACGATAAGAATTTTTTCTCACACTCATATAAAATAAGTCGTTCGCCATTTTTATAGCCAAATGTCGATTTGTTTTTTTTTGTGTTGAAATTTGTTAACGTTAGTGGTTTTTTGTGGTATAGGTATATAAATATAAACATTAAAATTTTAAAATATATAAGAAAAATCGAAATGTACAAAAATGTACAAATTAAAACTTTTATGAAATTTTTAGGTTATGCTAAAATGTAAAACCATACAATTTTACTATAAAAATGAAATAAAGAATATTTCTGTTCTTTGTCACTCTTATGGAATTTCAATTTTTTTTTTGCGTTTTATCAGAAAAAAAATCACTATCAGTAAATTTTTTCCATGGAATTAAGGCAAAGTTAAAAACAATTTTATTCTATGTATGCTGTGTCGTCGCGCCGAAACGATAAATTTTGTTCATGTCTTCGCATTTTCCCTGGTAATTTCGGTATGGAAAAATAATTCCCAATTTACAAATATAAACATCAAGCTTTTTTTCTCAGTAGGCCAAAAAAACTGATTTATAGATCAAAGCTATGTAAAATATTTCCCCAGTTCCCCATTCCTAACTATGTGTGTGATGTTCGAAAAAACATCGCCGATTAATCATCGTTTAAACTTACTAATTCAAAACATGAAGAAATCCATGGATTTTTTTACCCGCGGATTTTTCGAAAAGATTTTCCGTATTCGAAATTACGGGTCATGAAACAACAACAATAATAAAGATATTCTTTGCAATAAAACCTTTGGGAATGACGCGCTGAAAATCGTATCATTTATTTTTATTTCAAATCAATCCTTATATTTCTGAGATTTCTGTGCAGCATTTGTTGCACCACACCATGACCAGCAATACATAATTTATTCAATAATTTTGTTTTATTTTGCGCTAGCGACCATTGAATGCATTTTACCAGCAATTAACTTGGCAAACATGTAATTCAAAAATTTAAATACTGATGTTAATTAGAACAAACACAACTAATGAGAAAGGATTGTTTAAATAGATTGGAGTAAAAAACTGATTGGCATTTATTATGTGACATCAAATAAAAGCCTACTTAATTTTCCACGTATTGTCTGCGATTACGAACATATTCTACAGTAATTCAAAATTTACGCGGATAGTTTTTTTTTGTGTTATGCAAAATTTAATGTTTCTTTATAAATTTTGTTGGCTGGGCCAGTTTTAAAATTAGAAAGGAACCTTTATAATTAAAACAACATCAGTGTCAACTATTTTAAAAAAAAACTGTGCCCTATGATGTATTTTGAAAGCACAGAAATCAGTTTTGCGTTTCCATTTTACTGGAGCTTAAAGGTGTTTCGAAATCAAAATTTCCTGTCAATGTCTTTTGGGGATAATACAAACCATATATTCCAAAAATAACCCTTTTCATTGTGACACATTGGAACATTGTATTTTTATTATTTGAATAATGATATGGATATTTATATCCATAAATTTTTTTACATTAAAAAAACCACGTCCCTCGTAACTATTAGCTTACATATATATATACAGGGTGTTTGCAGGTCAATGGGATTTATTATAAATTTTTTGATGCATGGTTTTGATCAGATTGTAACATGCGGTGAAAAACGATATTTCATACCACTTACAGTGCAATTTTAAATATTGTATTGATCTCATCGGTCGACAAAACCTCCAACGTTATCGCAAACACTTTTGTCGCGAATTCTAAACCAACACACTGGCGTAATATTTCATTGTGTTCTTGTTTCGACAATCAGCGACGATATTTTTTTTATTTTAACAGGAAATCAAATTTCGTTTTGTATTGATTTTTGCACACAAAACATGATATACACTTTTCGGTAATAACCGCACAACTGACAATTGGATATCGATTTGCAATAAATAATTTTTAGCACAAAAACTATCTATAACCATTGTGATAGAAATGTTGTTGTTGTTGTGTTATGAAATATTATATTCTAATAAAAAACTAATGATGTAATTCACAATACGTTACCACACATTTACCGTGATTTGGCACTTTGGAAAATATGTTAAAAATACTTCAATATTATTACGTACGATTCCTTGATAAATATTTATTTATTATTTTATTACATTTACTACATACATATATTATAATACACCGTTGAATATAGTTGTACATTTACCATAAACTGGTACGTATCAATTTAGTTAAATTCAAATTTATTTATAATCGATAGGGAATATATGAATATGCATATACGGATTATTATGTATTATTAAAATTCCACCACATTAAACTTATTTAAATAAAATTTTAATTAAAATATTTATCTATTATTTTCGATATTTCATTTCACCGACCCGATGACAGTAGAATATAACATTGCAAATATAAATTATTAATTAGGATTCAAAAACTTTCATAAACCACTTTAAAAAAAATATAGTTTTTTATTTCTGGCGCTACATCCGATAGAGGGATTTGGCGCATCATTTTTTTTTGAGGTTACATAATCGGTTATCTTCGGAATAATGTGTGATGGTTCATTGAAACTTAGTCTGGTTCTAAAGCTGCTTAAAGGGACATAGTGTTTTTTGCAGGATGAGGAATACTGGCATGCCGGAAAAGGAGGGAAGATTTTTTTCCTATGTTTGTGATTTAATTTAGCCCGTAACGAAACTTTCTTTTGGCTGTTTGTCCAATATAGTGCCCTGAAATTGGTCTAAATATCAATTAGCGAGCACAGAAATATGCGGTTCTCGTAGATAATGAAACCACCTTTTATACAGGACACTGTATCTGACAAACGCAGCTAATAGAATTTTTTGTTACTTTGTCATTCCAAATTTGGGTTCATTGTCTACGTTAAACGGTTACATTTCTGCTTGTTAATTTGGGATTATGTTGACAAAGCTTTTAACTATGATGTATATACATATTTTTTTGCTTTTACGTCATTTATTTTCTATTAAAATTAAAATAACACCATTTTATTGGGTTTTGATTCATTTTATAAAAGTGTATTTTTTGTACAAATGATTTTTTACCTATTATTTCTTTTAGTAGGTTTCATTTCATTTATACATATCAGGGTTGCCATAGTGAGCTACAATAATGTTTAATTCCGCGGCCATGCGGTCACCTAAATTTGTAGTAACCCGCAAGCAACAGTTGCTTGATATTGATGGTGTAATTATTGCCACTGATGTGACGAACTTAAAAAAATTTGTTATTTTAAAATTTACGCGAGTATGCATTCAATATTTTAACAGTGTAATTCAACAAAAATTTGAAAAGAAATTATTAAAAATCGTATTAAAATATTTAATCGTAAAGTCATTCAATTTTTTATATGTTCAATACCATCCTATCAACGAGCCCGATTGCAGATAGTTCCACACATTTACATTCTCTCTCTGACGCTATATCCCATCAAGGGATTTGACATCCTCGAATGAGGTTTCATAATCATATTTTCATGGACAATGAGTGATTAATTCATTGATCCTAAACCAGCCGTTTCCTTGCCACCATCGGAAACCGAACCCGGGACCTCCGGTCGCTGAAGCAAGCAAGCTGACGACTTTGCCACGCGGCAAAGGTTGAATTTACATTACATACATTAAATAGTCTAACTAATAAGCTTACAAAATATAATGGTAAGATTAATGGCAACTCATTCAATTTTTTGTGTTGGAATCGTTGTCTAATTTGTTGCACGGGGCCGATCCTGGAGATTTCCACGCGGTTTCATTATACCGGGTGTTTCTTTTAAACTGAGACGATCAAATATCTCGAAAAATAGCCACTCTACGGAAAAAATGTCCATAATCAAAATTTAATCATACCGCGTGGGAAATACATTAGTGCAAAAAAATAGTCCCCCATCCCCCGCTTTGAAGGTGGGGCGGGGGTAACTTTTAAACTAAGATAAGAAGCCATATTTTTTATTGCAGATACGGATTCTACGACTAAAAGTTCGTATGATTTGAATGAAATATTTTGTTCGGTTCATGATAGATGGCGTTGTAATCGACGAAATTCAATTTTTTCAATTTCTTCTTCTTAGAACACACGCATTCGATTCTGCAATACGTTTGAAATAAAAAACATCACGTTTTCATTGGAAATACTCGAAATTCGTCATCAAAACAATTTATCCAGTTTTGTAAATCACATTTAACGTTTGTGCTATTTCTTATCTTTATGTTTTTCGTAATTGCAAAATAAACGATAAAATACTTTAGAATGGAGCGTTTAACTGTGCCAGAGAAAATTGAAATGGTTCTGGTTTATGGAGAAGCTAGCAGAAATCTTGAAAATGCTGTTGCTATTTACGCTCAACGTTTTCCGGATAGGAATCGTTCACGTGCTTCATTTGGCCATACTATCAAACAATTTATTACTGATGGAAATGTTCAACCGAAAAAGAGAACCCGTAGAGCAACAGTGGCTCATAATCCTCATGTTAGTACACGAGAAACAGTTCGCGATTCCGGATTGCCCCTCACCAGTGTTTGGAGAATTTTAAAACCGCACAAGTATCATCCATATCATGTGTCTTTACACCAAGATCTTCATGGCGCTGATTTCTAAAATCGGGTAACTTTTTGTCAATGGGCACGTGAACAAATACAACAAAACCCCAATTTTTTTCGTTGCGTAATGTTCTCTGACGAATCGTCTTTTACAAACCATGGAACGGTTAATCGACACAACATGCATTATTGGAGTGTTACAAATCCGCACTGGCTTCGTCAAGTTGAACATCAGCGTCCTTTGACTGTCAACGTGTGGTGTGGAATAATTGGCAACAAACTCATAGGCCCCCACATTATTGAAGGCAACTTGAATGGTCAAATGTACCGAAACTTTTTGGAAAATGAACTGCCAACATTATTTGAAAATTTGAACTTAGAAGTGAGACGGAACATGTGGTTTCAACATGATAGTTGTCCTGCACACTATTTCGGTGGTGGAACGTGAAATACATGATCGTGATTTCAATGGTCGCTGGATCGGTAGAGCTGGTCCGATAAATTGGCCCACCAGATCACCAGATCTAACTTCGCCAGATTTCTTTTTGTGGGGCTATCTCAAAGACAAAGTTTACAAACAAGAACCAACAACACGTGAGAACATGATTGAGCGAATCAGAAATGCGTTTACTGCAATTCAACCAAACACACTTCTCAGTTGTGTACAATCATTGGAAATGCGTATTAATAAGTGCATTGAAGTCGCAGGCCATCATTTTGAACACTTATTTTAAGCTAAAATTATTTTATTCACCTGCCATTTACATTAATAAATTGTTTTGATGACGAAATTCGAGTATTTCCAATGAAAACGTGATGTTTTTTATTTCAAACGTATTGCAGAATCGAATGCGTGTGTTCTCAGTAGAAGAAATCGAAAAAAATTGAATTTCGTCGATTACAACGCCATCTATCATGAACCGAACAAAATATTTCATTCAAATCATACGTACTTTTAGTCGTAGAATCCGTAGTAAGACTATTTAATGTATGTAATGTAAATGTATGGAACTATCTTTAATCGGGCTCATAAAATTTAATTCGGAAGCGAAGCAGAATGTGTTTGTATCCGGCCTTTAGATGTACTGCCGAATTCGAAGTTCTCTGATTATTCAACTTAGATGTTAGTTGAGTGTGGTTCAAGTAGATGTGTATTGAACTTTATTTGAGATTAATGCGCTTCCCGTAGGTCAGAGCTTGGATACAAATCTTTTACGTAGAGATTTTGACTGGTTGAAAAAATCTAAATTATTTATTTTAATTATTCGGTTTATATACAAAATTACATGGTTGTTTACGCTAACAAATTGTAAAATCCATGTGCTTGCTCAGGATTTATGTTAATTCACTATTCATAAAATATGTTAACGACTAAGATGTTTTAACCTATCATTATTGCATGTTTACGATGTTTAACATACTCCCGGCCTTCACAGAATGGCAAAATGATGAGTGTAACGACGATCAATGTAATGACGTTGGTTGTTCAACTGGATCTGTCGGTTTCTTCTGACACCTTATCATGTATATGGCTACTAAGATAATTGTGGTCATGATACTTCCATAAGATACAATGTATTGATGTACGTCAAATCACTCAGTATTTACGTGGACGGCAATACTTCGCTTGCTTTTAATTTTTCGATTTGATTGTATTTCATCCCACTCTTGGCTATTATCTTTCATTGATTGAAGATTCTGAGATATTTGCAATGGATTGGACTTGTGAACTTCTAACAATTACTCTGAGATGTTCATGGCTGTTAAAATTGAACTATTTAATGTACTAACTGACGTGCGTGGAAGCCCGCTCGAACAATTCCTTGATCTTTGATAAAGCATCGCGATTGTAGTCTTAAAATTCCATTCCCCTTGATTTGAATCGTTGTCACATTTGTTCCGCAAATGATATCCATGGGTTCTACTTCTTGAATGAAGTAAATCCAGGAATTTGACTCGTGTAATTTTAGCCATTTTAAAGGAGTTTTTGTCCTTTGTATTTTGCATAACGGTTTGTATAAAGGTTCGATGAACGTTCTAGTATGCTTATTTCGCACTCGAAAACTTTTGTTTTGGCGGTATAAATGGCATGTGGCTTTGCACACCAATATTCATGTTCTTCAATTTTGTGACGTTTGTTGAACTCTATCATTAATTGCTAAAAATTCCGTTGATGGTTTGATGTAAACATATTCGTCTTCATTTTTTATTGGTAGTGGAAACACCTTATACACTTGATACCTTTGCTCATTGACAAATGGAATCCTCGATTCGAGTAGTAAATTTGATGTTGTAGCTCGTGACTTCGCGATCATAAACTTAAACAAGTTAGCAATTTCATTATCCATCTTACTTCCGGAAATGGCTAATGACCTTGGACTGTTTTGATGTATCAGGTTCAGCTATTGATCAAGTTGTTCTCTGGTTAGAATGTGTGGATTTATCTTACCTTGGTGTGTATATCAACAACAATATTTAGTAGTTCCCTTTGAATGTTTTAATAATTAATTAGGTCCAAGGCAGTACTTAACGTGAGCGTGGTGAATAATTGTGTCGCCGTGGTGAGTAATTGCTGGATGTAAGCCACCTGATTTGAAACGTACTGCTTCAAAGTCGCTACTGGTTTGCGCAGCCAACATAAGACAATGATTGAATCACTCCATAAAGTGTACCCTGCATCTTCTAGTTGTAGTGCGCTTCGTACATTATTGATCACCGTTACAAGGAGATGAGCCGTATATACAACTCCAGCCGTGGAATCGTAATTTCTTTCACTGGTGCATCCTCTGCCTTTGCGGTTATTAGCGAAACGGTTGTGTAGCTATCTGCATCAACTATTCGCATGTAAATCACTGCTGCATTGCCTTTCTGCTTGCGGAATACGGATCTGTGCCAATTGCTGTAAACCGTTTCGAAAAGTCAGCTAATGCGTTCGTAGTTCATCCGGCAGGTGTGCATTCCAATCAAGTTTCTCACGTTGGATCATATAGAGTCTAGCTATGTCGCTAAGAATTAAACGTTTAGTAGGTACGGCGTCAGATTCACGCAAATTGATTTTGTACAATAGCTGATCGCTGATCGGGTTCCAATGAAGACCGAGCACCGTAGTGCTAGAATCACTGAGCTCAAGCTCTGGAACGCATGGTTGTGAACCAATCGCCATAACCGTCTGTGAATCATTTGAATTCTATTTTCTTAAATGAAATTTGCCTTGTTGTAACACGGCGTCGATATCTAATACCAAAGTTACTGCTTCACTTGGAGAATCCGCACTGTCCAAATAATCGTCCACATAAAAATTATGTTTCTTAACCGGTGGTTGTCTATTGCACGTTGTCGCAATGCTCGAATACCGAGGTATGGTGAACAAGCCATACCGTATATCGTCTTCAATTGATATGTCTGCAGTGGCTCCATTTGCGATCCTCGCCACAATATTTGCTGCCATTGGCGATGGCATGGATCAACTTCCACCTTGCGGAATATTTTCTCCACATCGCCAGTAATAGCAATTCTCCGCTTATGGAAACGAAATATGATATTCACAAGGACTTCTTGCAGTTGTGGTCCAACCAGTTGTGTATCGTTCAGTGACGCACCGTTACTTGTTTTACTGATGCGTTGAATACCACTCTAAACTCGATGACAGCGTGATCCGGGATATAATATGATTGAGAAGGATCGCTTCGAGAATCAACCACTTTGTTTGTAATTCGGAATCACTATACAGTCTTCGTTCCAACTGATAAAACTGTCGCAGCGCTTGTACACTATAGTGACCTTCTGCGTTGCGTCTGACAGTGTTTTCAAAAAAATCGCATTCGGTTACAGGTTCTTACCAACACATTTGTTGACTGTAAATGTGTGTAAATGTGTGACTGTAAATGACATGCCCAAATACAACTCATCCTAAATGCGTGCAGTGACAATTCCATCTCGAATTATATTTCCCCAAATATCGGCACCAATTAAGAGATCTATCGGCCTTGGCTTCGCAAATCCCGGATCAGCAAGCTGTAGTGGACGGAAATGTTTACACCAACCAGCATCAATCGATGTCGCAGGCGTGGTCGACGTGATTGACCGTAATATATATATATATATATATATATATATATATATATATATATATATATATATATATATATATATATATATATATATATATATATATATATATATATATATATATATATATATATATATATATATATATATATATATATATATATATATATATATATATATATATATATATATATATATATATATATATATATATATATATATATATATATATATATATATATATATATATATATATATATATATATATATATATATATATATATATATATATATATTTATATATATATATATATATACCTTAAATTGAATTTCGAAATCAGCCTCTATAGTAGAGCGCATGATAAGCGTCATTTGAATGCGGGTGTAGAAATTCGTTGATGTGCCGATCCCTTTGATGGCTACTTCGCATCGGTTTATGTGAAGATTCAAATTATTAAACTCTGATTCAGTGATGAAACTCACCTGAGATCCGGGGTCACAAAGTGTTCTGCATAGGTGACGGTTTTCATGCCGATCCAATATAAATGCGGTTGTGGTGGCAAGCAGAACAACACGATGATGAAAGACTGCATGTGGCCGGTCAGTCAAGCGTTTTGATCAAAGATCACACATAGTTTACCTGATGACTTCCAGCTCGAAATAATGCCTGAGATGATTGTGGGTGAACAGCAGCAATGGGTACAAAGGGCCGAATGTCGAAGGGCCGAATGACGAAGGGCCGAATGTCGAAGGGTCGCATGTCGAAGGGCCGAATGTCGAAGGGCCGAATGTGTCCAAGGGCCGAATGGGCCAAAGGGCCAATTTTTTTTTTGTTTTTAGAAATATAAAATTTTAAATTTGTTGTTTTATTGAATATTTTTTAAAAAAAATTTATTAAACATAATTGAATTTATGTATTTTACTATTTTTCATCACGTATCCAGTTAGCGATACATTTTGGTGAAGGAAAATGAAAATTTTGTCATGGCCACCAATTGGTATATCCGTTTTCCTGCCCGGTAACACAATTGTGTGGGTACTGTAAAAGTGCCATGTCAAAAATTTATTTTTGTATGTGTTTTGACCCAACTTACACATTTGTGCATTCCTTTTAAACTTATTTTTGTCCGAAAAAAACACTATAACTATACACACAATTGTGTTGGGTGTACTTCAAATCAAGCGAAATTTTTTATCAAAAACGCGATTACATACTATGATTTTTTTATTCACACATTTGTGTGGTTTGGACTTAAATTGAGCCATTTTTTTTTTCTTTTTGTTGAAAAGGGATGTGTCCAAAAAATAAAACATTAATTAAATTAAATAAAAAAATAAAAAAAAATATATTTCTATAAACAAAAAAAAAATAAAAAAAAAATTCGGCCCTTCGACTCATTCGGCCCTTCGACATTCAGCCCTTCGACATTCGGCCCTTCGACATTCGGCCCTTCAACATTCGGCCCTTCGACATTAGGCCCTTCGACACATTCGGCCCTTTGAAATTCGGCCCTTCGACATTCGGCCCTTTGATATCATACCAAACAGCAGCTCTCTCTCTCTGATGTCGCGTTACGTATAATAGAGTGTTATGCTTCTGCCGGCAAAGTGCACAGTTTGATTATGATGGGGGTTCAGTTGAGGCTTTTGACGCCTCCCAGCGCTGATGTATACTCATATTACGGAAAATTTGGCATCTATAAATGCGATGTAAGCCCGAGCACGTGGTGAAACGAGTGCTGCAGGCGATGCTCGATTGTCGTTGAAGGCATATTCAATGCCCGTCCATTCACTGCTTGCAGCTTTTTGCAGTTTTCTTAATAGAATGGGATAAATTATCGCGTCCCACTTATTCGTTGGTAAATTCAGTACTGACAATGCTCGCAATGTTTGCAGATGCAGTCGATGATGTCTCGCCATCCGAAAGCAATTGGCGGAATTTGATACAGACTTGGTCATATGCCGCTTCAGTTTCGGCAAATATAGTTGGTCATGAGCAGCGATCACATCTGCCTCAGTTCCACCAACCAAAACCATATGATTTGTTCCAGATCGGATGAAATGCGCCTCAATAATCAGTAATGCGTTCACTGCAAGCACCATCCGTGAAATCGATATGCGGGATGATATACGTCAATTCAACTAGGCCATTCCTATTAAACTTCTCCAAAATTTCATAAACACTCAATTGACACACGTGTACAACTATAAGGGAAACCGAATAAAATGTCTGAAATACACTTAATTCCTCACAGGAAGCACCAAAAATGTTTAAAATTACTACGCTTTGTTGCGAATAATAAAAAAAAATGAGACCGAGCGAAAAAAAACTAGTATATCCAGATGTACATAATAATTACCGACCTACAAATCAGCATATCACAACCCAGCAAACCCTATACTGGGTGAGGGATTCGATCTCAAACAAATATGCTTTTTCGTCAGATTGGTCAGTATCAATTTTAGTTTCGTCAGGTCAAATTACATGCTGTATAAGATAGCGAAATTTTGACAACGGAAAATAAGAGATTACGCTGCTCGCCGCAAGTGGCGGCACTATCACTAAAGAGAATTAATTTTGTAATGTAATTACCAGCGGAAATTTTTCATTCATTATGTGTATATATTTTCACTAAATAAAACATTTCAGCGGAATAAAATATTAAAAGTGATCCTTAAAATGGCAAATTGATTGATCTCCGAAGTAAAGGAACTCGGTATACGAAATGTTGAATTTAACAATATTCCATCTTTCCGGCATTTCTTTCACTAATAACCAATATTTTCGGTTGTTTTTCTAATAGATTAGGTCATACAGAGACTATATGGAAAATTTAGTGAAAATTCATGGACTAGAATTTTCACTAGATTTTTTTGATTTTCTGCGGCCATATAAGTTATTTTCAGTTTTTGGCCAATACCTCAAAAACTTCTACTAGTAACCAACATCTTCGGTTGTTGTTTTATAGCTTAGGTCATACTGAGACTAAATGAAAAATTTAGGCAAAATTCATGGACTAAATTTTTTCACTTAAATTTTTTGATTTTCAACGGCCATATAAGTTATTTTTAAAATCAAAAAAAATCTAGCGAAAATTCCAGGGCATGAATTTTCCCCAAATTTTCCATATAGTCTCAGTATGACCGAAACTATTAGCAAAACAACCGAAAGTGTTGGTTGCTAGTGGAAGTTTTTGAGATTTTGGGTAAAAACTGAAAATAACTTACATGGCCGCAGAAAATCAAAAAATTTAAGTGTAAATCCTAGTCCATGAATTTTGCCTACATTTTTCATTTAGTCTCAGTATGACCTAAGCTATAAAAAAACAACAGAAGATATTGGTTATAGTAGAAGAAATGCCGGAAAGACGGAATATTGTTAAATTTCAACATTTCAAATACCGAGTTCCTTTACTTCGGAGATCAATCAATTTGCCATTTTAAGGATCACTTTTAATATTTTATTCCGCCGAGATGTTTTATTTAGTGAAAAAATGTATACAAAGTGAATAAAAAATTTCCACAGTATATTTAGTTATAATACAGAGAGATTGCATTTATTACAGTTATCAATAAAAAAGAAAACAAATAATACAACTAATTTTTAAATATTATATACTCATTTTTGCTCCCCACTGTATTTGTTTTTTTTTATTACCCTGCAATCTGTTCTGGAGCCAAGGCACTCCCAAATCATTCGCGGTTTGCTTTTTCGGTCCTTACATTTACGTCGTTGGCAGCCAATTTGAGGATGTACGGCTATAGGTCCGATTTTATCACCATCTGTACATGCATAGCTCCATGCCAGCCTATACTGTCATAGATGTGTTCCATTTCATCACAAAGTGTAATCTGTTGATGAAAATTCCCTTTGCATACTGCCCCTATCGGGATTCGAACCCGGTACCTCCCGATCCAAACGCCAAAGCTTTAACCATTGTGCCATTTGATCGGTCACCACTGTATTTCAAAATGTATTTTATAAGAGTATTTTATATGTGCAACCGTGTAATATTTAAATATTCGAAAAAATTTATCTCGTATTCTAGTGTCGCACTGGATTGATAATTTACACGAGCTCTTTTCAAGAAACCAATTAAATCAAATGCATATCATCGATAAATATTGAAAAATTTTGCTACTAGCAAATTAGATAATTATTCTGGTGAATGTTTAATTATTTATGGTTGTTGGCACTGATAATTTATCGATTTATATTTCTCAGTATAAAATTTATAAAAGTTTTGTTATAAATTTAATTATTCCTATTCATCCTACATAATTGACGCGTTTCTGTTTCAAAAATGTTGTTGCATTTTATTATGATTTTCCATGTTAAATCAATTTTGATAAATTTCTAACCAACAAAATGGCTAGTCTCCGTTATATTGAGATACAGATATCAGTTGTACATCGTACATAGAAATATCATCAATCCAGTGAATTAAAATTCTGTTTGAAATTTTCTTTTAATTTGATAAATCTACCTACGTACCATTTTAAAAGTCAACATTTTTGTACGTTTGTTAAAAATTAGTTTTTGCTAATTGATGTTGAAATTTAACCTGAAATTAGGACTAATTCGTTCTAAAATTCAATGACATTTAATGTATACATATATTCCCAATAGGTACATCAATTTCCACTTGAATTATTATAGAAATTATGGCGGAGAGTAGATGCCGTATATTACCAATAGATTTATGGGGACGCACAGTTTTTCTCATTAACATCAGAAAGACATCATCAATATTTTCATAAAGCATTCGTACATAAATCATTACAATGAATTTCAATTTATTTATTACGTCAAGAAGAAGCGTCTTTACAGGGTACAACATAAACTATATACCGAAAGTGTGAAAAAAAATTGGGGAACATAAAATTAATTTAATTTAATTTTCCGAAATTTACGACTCACATACATAAAATACCTGTTACAGCATTGAACAGAATACAAAAGAACACACTGCCATAACCAAAATGTATACCGGTCGGTATATAGAAAAAAAAAAGTTAATTTCATACAAATCTAATTCAATTATTACAAAGTTTTTCCAGTAGGATTGTTGTACGGAAATCGAGTTGGGGAAAAATCATCAATTTAAATTTAAATAATTTTTTTTTTTGTTGCCAATTGTTGCAAAACGTATAATATTGATTTTGGTCGAAATATACTGTTCGTGTTAGATTCTAGCACCTCTATCTATTTACATATACTCGTATACATATATATATATATATATATATATATATATATATATATATATATATATATATATATATATATATATATATATATATATACTGCATGCTGAACGATAAATAAATAAAAAATACACGTATGGATTTATAAAAAATATAGTTCATCTTCCATTTAAAATCGTTACACCTGCAATTTAATCGAATTAAGCACAAATTTGTAGTCGTTCACATCGTTATATATTTCCTATAAGCTCCGTACATCCTATTTTAACATGGTTATAGTTGTAGAGCTTATTTTCCAATATACATATATATATAGTTATATATAGAAACGCAAACGAGTCAAACACACAAAACTAACAGAAATAATTAATGAGGATTCAAAAAGAAAACTGTCGAGATTTATTAGAGACAAATACGTAACCAAACCATATACATATACCCGTATTTATGCGGTGTTTGAGCGTGAGGTGATTAAAAAAGATTTGTTGTTGAAATATACGAATTAAATTTGGAATGAAATTCCAAATGTTGTTAATTAAATTAATTGGTGGTATGCTAGATCTATCTATATACAGTCGTATACATATGTACAATCCTTGATTCATGTCTGTGACTAAATATAAATCATTCACATAAATAGGATTAAAATTGCAAACGTTATATGTGATAGGGATCATGACGTCTATCATTTCGGTCTAGTCGTAAAAGATTATTATTATTATTACTGGATGAGAGGAATTAGGCAAAATGAAATTTAATGTCGAATTTTTTACGACAATAGTTTTACCACAAATGAAATATACTTCGAATCATGTAGAACGTCATCAACATAGTGCTTAAGCGTTTTTAAACGATTAGTCTTTATTATCTCTAAGGCATTATTGCAAAGCATAAAATATTACTGGAATAACTAGCCTCTTTAAAATTTAGGGAATATGTTATTTAAATGCTCTAGACGTAACTCCTTGGAGGACACAAGTATATACAGGGTGACCCATTGGGAGGAGTCCAAACGAGCAGGGCGTGTATCTGGGTCAACGTCTTGAAACGAACCGCGTTACCTACTTAGATTGCATTTAAAATTTTTTAGCACGTCAGATTACGTTGGATGATGTAATTTGCAATAATTCTTCTAAAAACTAGTATAACTCAATTGTTTTTCTATAATTTTAAAGGCACAAAGTTCATCTTTGTTCTCGTAAATTAAAGTTTTCTTCCATATATTAAATTTATAAACACTTAACGTTTAAAGTGTTATGTCTGGGAAAGGTCTCGATTGAATCGGTTTCTCAATGGTTATCGCTGGAACAGGTTAAGTTTCATGTTGAGATTTCGTAAAAATTGGGGAGAGTGAAATACACGTGCAAACTTCAAAAATCTGTAAAACCTTAACGTCTAAAGTGTTATGTCTGGAAAAGTTTATATGTACATAATTTTTCTCAGAAATTTAATATGCTACTGAAGTTAACAGAAAAATGAGCAGACATTTTTTTGTTGTTTTTGACCTTTTTCTGTAGAACAACTATATTATTGATGTATTTAAAATAGTCGTAGAAAAATTGATAAAATTTTCTTTCTCTAAGCTGGTTTTCGGCCGAAATTCGAGTAAATTTCAATTGTTTACTAAAAAAAATGCATTCACATAAGCACAAGAACTGTTTTAATAATAAATTAGAAGTAGAAAGTAGAAAAATTCTCCAGCCTTAGGATTCAAAGGTCCGCAAATTTGTTGATTTATATAAGTTTTGGACTCCTATGTCTATCTACCGAGCGAGTATGACGATCCGCTGATCGTGAGAATTCCCGTGATCGTGAGAAAATTGAATCAATTTATCCACGACTATTTGTCAATTTTTTCTACAGAAAAAGGTCAAAAACAACAAACAATTTCTGCTGACTTTTTCTACTAATGTATATAAAGGAGGTCGATAATGCAGTTTTTTCTGATGAATTTATAAGCTTGCTTCAGTAGCATAAATTTAATAAATAATTTCATACTGTTAAAGTTAGCCGAAAGTTGCCAGCCCAAAGTGAAAAAATCGATAATGCAGATAGTACCTCGACTACATCAGCCGAAAGTTAATAAAAAATATGTATTATAATGAAATATCTCAGCCGAAAGTAATTAACCTACAAAATCAGACGAAAACAAATGTATTAGAAGAAAAAACAAACAGAATTAAAATACCGACATTAATTTAGTAGTTTCATGTGAATATATTATGTTTAAAACGTATATGGACAAGGTTCGCAAATTTATAAAATCCTAACGTTTAAAGTGTGGAAAAGATCTCGTTTGAATCGGTTTGTCGATGGTTATCGCTGGAAAATTTTTCAGGTCAAGTTTTATGTTGAGAGTCCGGAAAAATTGGGGTATTTCACTCCCCTCAATTTTCTTGGACTCTCAACATGAAACTTGACCTGGAAGATTTTCCAGCGATAACCATCGACAAACCGATTTAAACGAGACCTTTTTCAGACATAACATTTTAAACGCTAAGTTTTTATAAATTTTTGAAATTTGCACTTGTATACCTGTTAAAGTTAATCGAAAGTTGCCAGCCGAAAATAAAAAAAAATGAGATTGTGCAGATTGTGTCTCTGGTCTGATATCCGACAAGAAAAATTCAATAATGTTGATCAATAAATTTCAGACGAAAGTTACCGGCCGATATTTAAGAAAAACTATTTTTTACTTCATTTTATTTACTTCTTTAAGTTGATATGAAAATAAAAGTTTTAATTTATGATATGTTATGTCTACTCCAGCCCAAATGTGCAGAAATTCTGATGGGGATATGGGGGGTGTAATTTGACAATATTTTCATAGTTCGATTTCTGAAAAATTCATTGAATAGCCCGGCGCTCTTGTTCAACCTTAATTCGCATTGATGCTCCTTTGGCCATATGATAGGCCCTATTCCCTGTTAACAACAGTCCAATTTTAAAGAAATTCTGATGGGGATACAGGGGGTGTAGTTTAAAAAAATATTTCCATAGTTCAATTTCTGAAAAATTAATTGAATGGCCCGGTGCTCTTGTTTAACCTTAACTCGTATTGATGCCACTACAGTCATTTGATAGGCCTTAATGCCTGGTAACAACAGTCCAATTTTGTAGAAATTCTGATGGCGATTTTGATGGCGGCCTATCAAATTGCGATACTGGCATCAATGCGGATTTTAATTTTATTTTTTGTTTGTAATGAATATTTGCATATTTTCGGCTGATATTGTAGGCTAGTTCGGCTGCGATATTTCAATTTAATATAAGAAAACTAAATTCAATTTAAACTTTCGGCTGAAGTAGCCGAGGCACAATCTGCATTATCATTTTTTTCACTTTCGGCTGACAACTTTCGGCTTTTAACAAGGTTATAATTTCAGGGTTCTAAAATTCGCTCTACAAAATATATTATTCTTTCTTTACTGATCGAACAAATAATTTTTGCTACTAATCGTCTCGAATAGTGAAAAGTAAGCAAATTTTACTGATTATATTCATCTTGCATAGAATAGAAAACAAAAAATTTATTCTCTATTCTCTCTATAGTGGGATAATATATTATCACTGTTCATATCACGAGTTCTCTTTCCATCGTGTTCTATTATCTATTCAAACAAATATGAAAAGTAAAACAACAGAAGAGAATAAAATTTTGTTTTAGTTCTCGCAAACAAAAAAAATGAATAGTAGAATCAATTGCCATATGGAACAATTTTTACTCTAAAATACAAATTTATAAAGTATTCGCCAACTATTCGTTTAGTAAGGAGCAGACAGTAGTAAAATATAATTTCTGATCTATTCAAAACATCGCTCTTTGTTTTTTTCATTATTCGCTCACTATTCGTTGAAAACTGAATATTTTTCTTAATCTTTTATTTTACTATTCACAATCGAAAAAGTGGGAAGAAACTAAAAAATCATTGATTGAGAGAATTTAAATGGAATAGAAGCAAAGTGAAGAGTATTTTTGAACGCTGCATAATTTTGTTTTAACTTTCAGCTGAAGAAGTCGAGATATTATCTGCATTACCGATTTTTCACTTTCGGATGGCTACTTTCAGCTAACTTTAACAGTATCATTTTTATTAGCACTTGTTTCATTTTCGTTTGTGGAATAAAATTAATTTATAAACAGTGGCATTTCTTTAGCGTTTAATGGTAGCTACCGTAACTTTCATATCAGGCATTTACACGATCCTGTAACATTTGCTTATTTGTTTTATCGATTCTATACTGGCGTCGATGTAATCCTTCGAAAATAAATGCGAAAAATGGGAGAATCTTTTAAGATTTGTTTCTGTATCCAACGGTGTTTAAACAAATTTATAATTGTCATTGTGCTTGAAATCGAAATCTGTAACAAGATCAAATAAACGGTCAGTATGCAATGTACTTTCCTACTTTCCTGAGCTTAATCGATTATCGTTCAGCACGAAGCTAAATTCGGCTGTGGTTTAAAAGAGTTTTTTGGTTATTTCGGTTTAAATTAAACAAAAATAAAAAAAATGTGGCGAGTTTGTGCGCAATCGATTGATTTATGCGAGTTTTCCAGAGTAAAGTTGAACACAAATACAGGTGGGGATTTTTTAATGCAAACAATATCCATTTTGTACAGGTTAGCTCAAGACTACTTATTTCCGAGAGATTCACCAATATCAATCGATGTTTACTTTTCCCGGTCCGTTTCACTGGAGTTATCTTGCTTGAAAATGTCCTATAGAAGAAAGTGAATAATGGAACGGAATGAAACCAACTGGTAATATAACAATTCGAATTAAGCCTGTTGCAAAAACGCATCAAGACAAATCGGAAGAAATTGAACACAGTGTTTAAAGTTTGCCGACACGAGAAATGGCTTTAGGCAATACACTAAAAACATTCCTAAGGGAGAACAACACGCAGGAGCAACCAGAAACTCGCACCGATAGTTTACGAATAATGGATGCTTCTGGCTAAATTTTAACATCAAACATTTCGTTTACAACATCACAAACGATGCACGAATGTTCGAGTTAACATGTGGCGCTAATAACGGAATTGTTAACACCCATGCTTCATGCTCAAATTAAAATCGCTTTCAATATCGATTTTTTTTATTTATGTGCCCCAGAGAACTAAAATAAAAAAAGTAAACTTAGCACAAATACAAACATAAATAAAATTTTGGAAATTTAGTCTCATCCATAAAAACAACGTCCACCTACAATATTCAGTCTTTTGACTGATATTCTTAAAAACAATTAAATTCTAACTATTGAGGCATAAATGCACTTTTGGTAAACGGATCTCGTCTATTGGGCGAACTTCATATTTAATATTTTTGATATGCTGGAAATTGGAGACAACACTTTTTTAAAATTTGATAGGTGGAAATACAAATTTCGAAAAGGTGTAATCTAAATTTATAAAGCTCACTTGCTTTAAACTTACTTTAAAGTTATTTATTGAACCAAACGGTCCACTACTCCCATTTCAAAATAGTATTCGGCTACTATGGCTGGCTCTTTCACATTCACTTACCTTTTAAAATGTTTATTTCTTCGGCCTACGGATTTCCCCAACTCCGACACCCATGCTAACATGACACCCATGCGTTTGATGTTAAATAAATTGACATTTTGTTTTGCCACTTCACAATACATATGCTACGATCTTAGCTGGTCCCTTCATCATAAGACCCTTGCCATTTTAACTTTAACTGCTTATCATTTACATATGGAGGATATGGTAACCGTTTAGTTCTAGTACCAAATCCAAATGTGCTTTTAATTAGCGCACGAATATCACCGCTCTTCATGTACAGCTTTATATCGATACGTCCTTTAAACGGTAAGGTTTGCTAATCTACTATGCGAGCGTCCCTCTAAGGGATGTTCCCAACATCTTCTGCGATTAGCGGTCGGCGAACTGAATTTATTTTTCTTTTAAGCATTTTAAATATTTATTTTGTGTTTGTTGAGACTAATTACATTCTTGACTTCATCAAATCCAAAATATTCGTACCAATACATCAAAAGTATGCTTAACTTAAGATTCCCTATTTATATATGAATTCCAAAAATTATTTCACTTTGTTCGTCACCCTGTCAAATATTTTCTTCGGTTTCGTAACTCAATCGATCATTATTTTTAGATTATTCTGAATATTTTTTTGGTAGGTGATGAACGGTTCATTGCATTTTATACCTTTATGTTGTTTAAGAACCGTCCTAGTATTGAAATGATTTGTACCAATTTATGGATAAATATATTTATACCCCCAAATGAGGACGCCACCTTTAAAAGTAGTAATTTTGTCCTCAAATGAGTACACAACTTTTATTCTCAAAAAACAAATACAACTTTTATTGTCAAAAAAATTCGATATTTATTTTAATAAATTTATTAACATTTTACTATCACAAACATATAATTTGCAATCTTAGAATTCACAACACAAATTAAAAAAATATACTCTAGTTTTTACCTGTTTTGACGGGAGAACCTCACACTTTGAATCATAATACTGATAAATTTTTCTCATTGAAATTTGAAACAAAACAAAGAAATTGGGAATTCCCCTTTTTATATATTTAAATTCATCGTAGTACGTCAAAAAGGGTGTTACCAGCATTATATTTGACTAATAAATTCAATGAAAATATGACGTCCACAATTGTGAATAGATTCACTGAAAGGGTTAACAAGTCTTGATTTTACATTACAATTATCTTAGTATTTTCTAATTATAATAAAATGCTGTTGGATATGACGATGTTGGAGAGTGTCGACAAAATGAACTTAGGCGATAGATTATAAGCTCCGCACTATCGGAACTATAGGAAATCGAACGAGACATCCATGCGACTCAAGAGGAAATTGTTTTAGTTATGCAAATTGCGGTATCACAGGACCCATACAGATCAATTTGAAATACGTGAGATCAATCTCGTCTAGAGATAGAGAAATAATTGAAACAAATGTCTCTCGCGTTTTGAGAATACATACGAAATTATCAGTAAATGATTTTATGAACAGAGTCCAATTTTACGAGTATCATTGGGTGAAGCAACGAATTGAAGACAGTTCAAAATTTTTTCAACATGTTCTATCATCAGCCGAAGAGATACATGTATGTATTTAAAAGTGGCGGTTCATGATTGGATCAAATTCTTTTAGCGCACGATCACCAGATCTTACTTGTACTGTTTTTTATTTATGGGAGAAAAGCAAAAAATCTTTGAATATTATAGTCTCTTGATTTCTAAAGTGAAAAATTAAACTTACCGGATTTTGGGTAATAAAAGAAAAACATTATTCCTGCTTAAACTTCAGAAAACCGACAAGCTCAGCCCTTGTTGAAAATGTAATCTTTAAATTTATTTGAAACTTTAAATTCTTTGTCGGTTTTGTTTGTTAATGCTAAACTTTTCAACATCATTGCAAACATTTAAAAAGCTGACATGAAGGTGCCAGATGTCATGCCACTTCCGGCACGCGGTTTTCCACCGCAAGGATCTCCCAATTAATGGAAAATTTTAAATATGAAGTTTGATTCTGAATAGTCAATCCGTCTGCAATGTAGAGATGCCGAATTTGGGTAAAATAATTTTTTTTATTCAAAAATCGTTATTTCCGATAAAACGTAAAAGAAGATGAACAAAGATTTTGTTTAAAATTTATTTTATAATCTTAAGACTATGTTATTCTCAAAATATTTGCAAACAAGGAAAAAGCTCTTTTGAAAGCTGCCGCACTTCCGATGGCCACCAATGTCGGCCAAAAATCAATGAGATCTTCTAGTCTATGGAAAACGCTTAAGTTTCATCTCATCTCGATCAATTAATTAAAAAAATCAATCCATCTAGTCTAAGATGTAGCGAAGCAACAAAGCGACAGACATTGAGTCTTCACGGAATAACACATGCACATACACACATACAGAGTATTTTTTGTATAAATTACTTATTTTGAAAAACTAATACGAATCGTAAATCTGCGAAAATCTCTAGGCCATAATTTTTTGACTTGCTACTTTTAGTAAAATGTGGAAATATTCAATTAACATATACGAATAATAGCCCAAAACTATTGTTTTTTGGTATGGTTGATGATGGGATTTTAAAAAAGCTTGAAGAATTTCTGAAACACGGCAAACTGGGAATTGTGCCTTTTAGTAAGCATGATGAAATTTGGTATGGTGGATGGAGATGGTAACCTAAAATGATGTTTGTAAAGAATCTAGAATGTGACCATCTGTGTCCTAATTTTCTGATGATTCCCCGTTAATAGGGTACTAGGGTAGGAACTGACATGTAATTTGTGTCTAAAAAATAAAATTGGGTATAATTTTCCGTGCCAGTTTCGTTATAGAAATATTATTCCCAATTTATAAAAATTTATATAATACTGTTTTCGTTAGAAGGCCATAAAACAGATTTTTAGATAAAAGCTTTATAAATTCTTTCCTTAATTCATTAATCCCAAGGAGCTACCAGAATTGGGCCGCTGGTATGAAACTAGGTTAATTTTAAAGAGATTTTAATGATATTGGTATGTATTCTATAATGAGTTTTGGAAGAAGTTCTGGAATGTGGCACACTGAGACGGAACTAGCTTATATCTGAACAGAATATGGTGAAATTTTACATGATGGAGGAAATAGGAAGTTCTAAAATTATTTTTTTGAAGAAGTTCTGGTAAACGGACAACCGGGATGGAACTAAGATATTTTTTGACAGATCATGATGAAATTAGGTATGGTGGAGGGAACTAGAATTCTAAAATAATTTTTGGAAGAAGATCTGGAATATGACCAACAGGGGTGGAACTAAGCCATTTCTTAATCGATTATGATGAAATGGGGGTCAATTTCATTCATGAACCTCAACATGAATGGAACTGACTCCCATTCTGAAATCATTTTTGGAACCGATCATGATAAGTCTGGGTATGCTGGGTCAAAATTGGATCCTAAAATGTTTTGTTTAAGTATGTTAATGCATTTTTTTGGTGGAAGGCAAGGGATTTAAAAAATGATATTTGGTAGAAGTTCTGATATATAGTTAATCGAAACTAAACTAAGCCATATTTTAACCGATCATAATGTAATTTAGTATGATTGTTCGGAAAGCAGTTTGAAAATTATTTTTGAAAGAAGTTCTGGAACATAGCCAACTGGGTCGAACTAGTTTATATCTTAACTGACCATGATAAAATTGCTTATAGTGGATGAAAATGTTTAGGTACGAAACTCAAACATTTATTAAACGATCATGATAAAATTTGGTTGGCTGGATTAGGACTCTTAAATGATTTAGAAGAATTTCTGGAATATTGCTAACCGGGACGGAATTACGGTTTTTCTAAACACACTATAATGAAATTTTGTACGGTAGATGGAAATTAGATTCTAAAATAATTTTTAGAAGAAGTTCCGAAATACGAGTATAACCAACTGGGACGGACCGGTTACATTTTAACACATTATGTTGAAATTTGGTATGGTGGATGTAAATGGAGCTCTAAATGGTTTTTGCTAAAATAGTGTTCTGAAATATTGCGGAACTAGTTAATGTTGTAGCAAAAAAATTGAACTTTTATAGTACATATATTAAAATTGATGTGTTGAATTGCTTAAATACTTAGTGGTCTCATTTGGTAATTCGAAGTGTTGTGTTTTTATTAAGTTAATCTAATTTGATGTTATTATAAAATCGATCTCAGGTATGATAAATTATTCAATCGAGTCAGGATTTTAGTGTAGGCATTGAAGTTCAACCATTTGCGTGAAACAGGATCGCAGATGCCAGACTACCATTTTTTTATTAACTTTGCAATCTGTTCTGGGACCGAAGTACTTCTAATTACTTCGCGGCTCGCTCTTAACGTCCTACCTTATACAGTAGCCAAATCGAGTTCTGCACTCTGAGAAACGCCAAAACATTAACCGCTGTGCCGTTTGGTCGGTAGATTACCGTTTTATGAATTGATCAGGAAACATCGGTTGCCATCCATCTAATCGTGACGTCTTAGAATTAAATTTATAAACTTCTTTTGATCCAGAAGAGTTGAAATATTTCCAAGACCACACGAGTGTATTTACAAGTGTTTGGAGAAATAAAACAACACACTTATCACTTTAACATAATTTATTAAGGAAACCTGGAACCACAGAATTGTACGGGTTAGCCGGTTACATCAGCACACCAACAACCTTAAATTAAATAAAACATTGTAAAACAATAACCATGTCTATATATGGGACTTTTGACTTCTGTAGAACAAAATTTTTCATTGAAGTTTCATGCAACAGCTGTTGCAGTTATTGCTTGTTATTCAAATGAACAAACCAGTTAGCATTTTTCACCATTTAGCATTTTTATACTTCAGACTTTGTTATGCTTTAACTTACAAACAGGGCTTTTTTACGTTGCGCACATTCAGCACATTAAAGCCTTACTTTCAAATGAATGTTTCTATTAGCTGCGATTTTCTGAAAATAATCGAGGTGATTTCGCGATAGTTTTTCCAAATTTGCCTAATTTAAAATTATAAAATTAATTTTATTTTAAACAAATAATTTAGATTGAATAACCCTCTAAGTATAACAGAAAAAATCTATCATAAATTTGTATAGTTTTCTTGTAATATCGTTGTTCTGTATAGTTCTGTATAATAAACGGAGTAGTTCAGAACTATGCAGAACAGCGATATTACAAGAAAACTATACAACTTTTATGATGGATATTTTCGGTAACATTTAGAGGATTATTAAATATAAACAGTGGCGGCCGCTGAATGAATTTTTTTGGCATGCAATAATAAAACAGGGTTATTATATTAATGAAACATTTATTTTACACATTTATTTATACATTAATTCCATTCGTCTTGTGGTGTCACAAAATTTATTAATTACTTCGTCGTAAAAAAAATTTGTTTTGTGTTCCTGCAGTTCTTTTAAAAGAATTTTTTCAATTGACATGATGGAAAGCTCAGACAATCTATCCTGACTCATCGAGTTTCGGCAATATGTTTTTATTCGTTTTAAAGCTGAAAACGACCGTTCGTTTGAGGCACTCGTGGCAGGTACCGTCATAATCAAACATATTAATTTATATGTCTCAGGCAGACCGACTTTAAAATTTTGCCTTTCAAATAAACTAAAAATTTCCAAAAATAATTTATTTTCAACAGTTCTGTTTCATATAAAACATTTAATTCTGTTTGTAATAGTTTGAAATCAAAAATATTGTCGTAATATTGGTTTAAATTATAAAACACATCCTCAGGAAATTTAATTTTGTACTGTGGGAAGTTGGTTTGGTTTAACAGCTCCATAAAATTTACTTCAAAAACATTTGAAAATCGGAAACTAACAGTTTCAATCAATTTTACTAAAATGCTCCGAAACACGTTGTTCATTTTATCTTTATCAGGCGATCTTCTGAAAGCATTCTCAGAGTCAACTAAATCTTCAGCTATCTTGTAAATTTCTTCAAATCTATTGTCCATTTGAGTTTGTAGTTTACTTAGAAATTTTTTGATTTGTATGTTGCAAAAACCTATATCCGACCGCTTGGACTGCAAAAGATCAAACACAACATCACTCTCTTCAAAAACGTCCGCAAATACGTGTAAGAGAAAAAGAAATTCCTTATCTTTTAAATATTTCAGTAGTCCAACTGCTTAATTATGTGTTTTTGAGTCCCGGTGTCATTAACAATTTCTTCAAAAACCAGTAAAAGTTTTTCCCTATTATCCTTAACTTCAGTGCAAATTCTAGATGAATAATTCCATCGCGTTTGACTAAACTTTGGCATTCGCCGTCCCACAAATTCATCCAATAACACATTTCTTTTTGCCGAACGGGCGAAAAATGTGGAAAACGACGACAAATTTCCAAAAAATATTTTACACTCCTTTATTTTGCTAACAGCATCAGAAAGAATTAAGTTTATGCGATGTGCATAGCAATGCACAAACAAAGCGTTCGGAATTTCTTTCCTAATAATCGCTTGAACGCCGCCAACTGTTCCAGACATAACGGGCGCCCCATCATATGTTTGTGCGATAAGTTTGTCATTACAGTTGTATTTTTTCAGAAAATCTAATGCAACTTGTGCTATCTACAAAATTGATGAACCTTTCATAAACCTGTGATTTATAAATGTATCTCAAAACTATGGATAATTGAGATCTACAGCTGATATCGGTCGTTTCATCCAACATAATCGCAACAAACTGAGAAGAATTAAGTTCTTTTTGGATGCTGCTTAAAATTGTCTGCTCAATACAGTTTATCAGGTCATTTTGTATCGTTTTTGATGTTCCTTTAAAAACTGTTGCAGATTCCAAATGATTCCGAAGTTTTTCATCAAACTGACTCATTAACTTTATGAGCTTCTTATAATTTCCCATATTAGCCGAGTTTTTTGTCTCGTCGTGGCCGCGAAATGGCAATTCCTGCCTTCCTAAAAAACACACCTGTCTTATGAATCTTTTCACAACTTCGCGGTTGTTTGAAACCATTTGTTTATGCCGCGAATCTAAAAGTTTGGCTTGCTCATCAAGTTGGTGGTCGATTCTCGATTCCCCAAAAGCCAATAAGGCAAAAAAATACGAAATATGACTTTTAACCTTTTCATGCCGAGTTATAGCCGTATGCAGATTTCGTAAGTCATCTAATCCACCTGTTTTAGAATTCCAGTTTGACGCATCCATGGACTTGGCAAAAAGAATACAAGGCCATCAAAATAATTTATTGTTATTTGCACTACCGCATAGCCAAGGGTGTTTGTCATAAAGAATAACATTAAAATATCTGGTGCATTTTGGGGTAATAGTTTTTAAATTTTTCAGATCGGGGGTTGGTCTTCCTCTCTCTATTATTTTTTTTTTCCGCAAACGTTTTAGACCCAAAAGCGGTAACTTCAAAAAGATGTTGAATAATGTCATCAATGTCGTGATCGTTGTTTGAGGACATAATTCGCTTTACTGCACAAAAAACAATTTTTAAAGATAAAATTAGTTGAAATTCGAAAGCCATAAATCCGGAAAAACTATACAATAAATACCACGATCATCCAAATCATTTGACAATAGCTTGACCCTAAGAAATAAAAATAACCACGCGCTTGAAAACAAATACGCGGCTCCCAAACGACACCATGAAACTTGATGTTTAAATATATCAATGGATTTAAAATACATATAAGAAAACAAACATTTAAAATGTTTTGACAAAACCGTTACATCACGACCAAGTTAAACATATTTAAAAAGCACCATTTATATGTATGTAGACCTATAATTTGTAAACACCAATGCAATTCCCATACATATAGAATTAAAATTTTCTTAAAATTGTGCTTTTTTTACTTTATATAAATTAAAAATGTAACAACAAAATAATTTTAATTAATATAAAAATGAGCTTTGTATATTTATTTTTAACTTTGTTTTATTAATTTTCATTTTAAGGTAGATTTAACGAAATTTCGACTGCAATTTATGCATATAAACAAATTTGATTCGATTATATAGTGATTAACAGATTAGATTAAAGACATCGTAACAGAAAATGCAAAATTCCACATTAAAACTACATTAGAAACGAAAAAAATCAATCAAAAACATTAAAGCAAACAAAAAATTAAAAACAACAACAAGCCTAATCATTTTATAACCAGCTTATAACAAACTCAATAGTTATTGACTTGGCCGCATACGTATAGAGGCTTTGGTTTTATTGTACAATAAATAACACACCCACAAAGAATACATTGCATTTATAGAATTAGGGGAACTACCAAAGAACAAAACGCACAAATAATATTAAAAATATTTAAAGCATACACAATATGTAGGTACATATATAAATTATAATTTTCCTTACCGTATTTATTATAAAAAATGTTAGACAATATTACTATTTATTGATTAAATATTCATAAACCAATATTTTTATTTTTTACGTATTTGAAATAAATTCTACCTCACAAATCACACGATTACTTTATTTAACTTTAACGCCGCGACTAATTTTAAAAACAAATATGTAAATATGAGTTTCAAGCTTGTAGGAGTAAAAATTACATGAGATATTTGTGATTACTACAAACTCAAAGGAGGAGAATATGTAATAATAGTACATAAAACATAACAACAAAACAAAATACTCTAACAAAACTAAAACTAGAGAAGAAGGTTTTAGGAAAGGGAAAATAATAAACAATTTCATGCAGTCTCTCATATTATTTTATTCTTTAGTACGAATCTCGCTTGCATGCAAAATGAAAAGTGTTTTTTTTTCGTAATATAAACTTCTCCCGAATTTTGAATTTTTTGTCTTGTTCAAATGAAAAAACCATGAAAATTAAATGCAGATTTTAAAGTGCATGCAGGATAGGGATTATTGAAACAACAAATAAAACAAGACATACAAAAATTATTTAGAGAATGAGGGGAACTGTAAAGTAAAGATTTTCGAGTCTTTATTTGGATATGATTTTTTTATTTCGTGCTTCTATGTAAATAGTACTTTCGTTATAGTAATAATATTATTATTGATTTGTTAATTTCGTTGGGCATGCATTGCATGCGTTGCATTCATAAATGAAATAAATTATGAATATAAATTATTTAATTAAAAAAAAAACTATTTTTTTAATTTTAAATTGGGCAAATTTGGAAAAACTATCGCGAACTCAACTCGATTATTTTAGAAAAACGTAGCTGAAGTTGAAGTTTCATGCAACAATTGTTGCAGTTATTGCTTGTTATTCATATGACCGACCCCAGGGACCGACCATTTGGCATTTTTTTTACTAAAGTGCATACTAAGGCCATCATAAAAAACCATGTCTAGAACAAAATTTTTCATTGAACTTTCATGCAACAACTGTTGTAGTTATTGCTTGTTATTGAAATGACCGACTCCAGGGACCGACCATTTGGCATTTTTGTATTAAAGTGCATACTAAGGCTATCATAAAAACCATGTCTATATATGGGACTTTTGACTTCTGTAGAACCAAATTGTTCATTGAAGTTTCGTGCAACAACTGTTGCAGTTATTGCTTGTTATTCATTTAACCGACCCCAGGGACCGACCATTTGGCATTTTCGTACTAAATTGCATACTAAGGCTATCATAAAAACCATGTCTATATATGGGACTTTTGACTCCTGTAGAACAAAATTGTTCATTGAGATTTCATGCAGCACGTATTGCAGTTATTGCTTGTTATTCATATGACCGACCCCAGGGACCGACCATTTGGCATTTTTTTTTACTAAAGTGCATACTAAGGCCATCATAAAAAACATGACTTTATATGGGACTTTTGGCTTCTGTAGAACAAAATTGTTCATTGAAGTTTTATGCAACAATTGTTTCAGTTATTGTTTGTTATTCATATGACCGACCCCAGGGGCCGAACATTTGGCATTTTTTTTACTAAAGTGCATAGTAAGGCCATCATAAAAAACCATGTCTTTATATGGGACTTTTGACTTTTGTAGAACAAAATTATTCATTGAAATTTCATGCAGCAACTGTAGCAGTTATTGCTTGTTATTCATATGAACGACCCCAGGGACCTACCATTTGGCATTTTTTTTACTAAAGTGCATACTACGGCCATCATAAAAAACTATGTCTATATATGAGACTTTTGACTTCTGTAGAACAAAATCTTTCGTTGAACTTTCATGCAACAACTATTGCAGTTATTGCTTGTTATTCATTTGACCGACCTCAGGGACCGACCATTTGGCATTTTCGTATTAAATTGCATACTAAGGCTATCATAAAAACCATGTCTATATATGGGACTTTTGACTCCTGTAGAACAAAATTGTTCATTGAGATTTCATGCAGCACGTGTTGCAGTTATTGCTTGTTTATCATATGACCGACCCCAGGGACCGACGATTTGGCATTTTGTATTAAAGTGCATACTAAGGCCATCATAAAAAAACATGTCTTTATATGGGACTTTTGGCTTCTGTAGAACAAAATTGTTCATTGAAGTTTTATGCAACAATTGTTTCAGTTATTGCTTGTTATTCATATGAACGACCCCAGGGACCGACCATTTGGCATTTTTTTTTACTAAAGTGCATACTACGGCCATCATAAAAAACCATGTCTATATATGAGACTTTTGACTTCTGTAGAAAAAAATTTTTCGTTGAACTTTCATGCAACAACTGTTGCAGTTATTGCTTGTTATCCATATGACTGAACAAAGGAATCGACCATTTGGAATTTTTGTATTAAAGTACCAAAACCATCATAAAAAATCATGTTTTTCTATATGCGACTATTTACTCAATTAATTTTAATTATTAATTTATTTTTATCACGCAGCAATTGTTGCCAGTATTCCTCCTAAATGTATACTATTTGTATATTTGTGTATACTATAGTTTTTGTTATTTGGTAGAAATTTGACTTCGTTTAATTTTTATATATAATTTATACTTTACATTTCTGTAAAATGCAACTTCAAAACAAACCTTGTCAACTTAACTGTCATTTAATATTGTACTAGAGGAGTAGTACGACGAGTATATTTTACAATGTAATTAGCTACATATTTATATCGTATATCGTTCTAGCACTTTACATAATATTATTAGTAGTACATTTATACATTCAAACTTGATACAATCTACATTAATTATAAAATCTAAATATGATGGATAAACATACATATAATTTTTAAAACTATATATTGTAAAAGTTAATTCTATTCACTTCGAACTGGCGAATTAACAAGTTGTAAAAATTAAAAATTAAATTATAAATAATAAAACTCTTGGTTAATTAATAAAATAACAGTGATTGAGTTTCTTTCATTTTTTCACCATACATCTGTAACATTCATCTTTAACTTCCATAAATTTCCACACTTCAACAACTTGCATCTGGTTAAATCTCCATCAACATTACACATACAACAAGTATTACGAGAAGTATATGTAGGTACCATTAAGCACAAAATTATTAAGATAAAATCTTACAGATTCTGTAATTATCATCATAATTATTTAATTATGTAACTCTAATAGAAACGGTTGACACATGTTTTATGTCATTCAAACAATTTTAAATGTGTAATTACAGGATATGCAATTTTAAAATTTTCTCTTGCTTATGTTGCATGTCGATTAAGGAAATTATTTTGATATTCCTACAAATCTCAACTTTTAATATAAAAAAATTAAATAATTGGAAACGTCATTCAACTGGTTTTACTATTAGTTACTAAGCACAGTACAAATAGGACATTTTAAAAGGGATTCGTTTAATGCAGTCTGATTTACACACACAACATACGATACGGACGGATACAGTATCAAATGTTATTTAGATTATTCAACAAATATTTTTTTATCGTGATTCCTTCCCATAGTAGAAACGTATGCATTTACGTATGTACATAATCTAAATATATTCAGTTTTGTATTCTCAGGATCATAATATTTTCCTAACCGCAATAACATCCAATTGTAGATTATGTACTTGAACCAATTTTCTAATAACATTTAATTTTGATGTACGGTATTACTCTACATAGAAAAATAACGGTTGGGGGGTGGGAGAGTGAGGGACCTAGGTAAATATGTATAAGCATGATGTAACTGTTCACAAATTTTGTTATCCTTTTTGGTATTTTTAAACATAAAAAATGTTATTTTCTTAAATTTTTCCACTTCAGTAGGATTTTCTATTTTCCCTAAACAGAATTTGGTTTTATTTTCCATGACCTGATTAATCCTTTTTTTTTTATATATTATTATATTTTCATAACACCCACAAATTAGGAATTTTTCCGAAATTGAATTAATTCTGCCATCCTATGTATATACTTTATTTATATATTTACATATTATTATTTCTATATAGATTTAAATTTATATTGATATTTTAGATTTTGTAAATGAAACGGAGGGGTTTTCTCCCGAAATTTAGTTGAAGCCGCTTAGTACTTTCAGAAGGAAGATTATTTTTACTGAATTTGATCGATTTGTATACTTTCAATATTTGGTGGATATTATAAAGTATTTAATAAGTTCAGTGGGTGGTTATGATTTAAGTAAATTTAAAGTATTTTAGTGTATAAACTATTGGGAGTACAAATAAGTCTTGAGGGATGCGGCTTTTTTGTTTTAGTTTGAACAAAAATTGCAGCTGGTGAGCACCAATTGCTGTGTGGAAAGATTATCCGTCAATAAAAATATGTGAGTACTGGTTCCGCCATTTTAAAAGTGGCGATTTAGCACCAGTGATAAAGAACGCGAAGGGAAACCAGTAAAGTTTGAATGATTCATGCTAAACTCAAGAGCAGGTCGCTCAAAAAAAAATCGATTCAAAACCATCTGAAGACCATGGTTTGGTGCAAAAACCAGAAAATCGGGTTCCGTATGAACTCAAGGCAAGAGTCGTCTAACAACAACTGCTAACAACTGCTCCAAAGACAAAATCGGAAGTTGTTTTTGCATCGAATCGTGACGGGAGACGAAAAGTGGATCCACTACCACAACCCAAAGCAAAGAAAATACATCAACCTATTACGGATAGCTCGCAGCTAACCCGCAGTTTTCACTAAGCATGCAGGGGCCTCTCTCACGGTGATGTTTTGCCGGCTAGATTGTCGAGTGACTAGAGACCGCTGAAGTGCCACTGTGAGACCATGTGGATTTTACAGTCGTCCCCGAATGAACGATACATACGCTGGAGTCACCAATCCGACCCTGCGTGGATGTCCTGCCAAGGGGATGATGGGGAGTCACAAGCCAAGCCTGTGAATATGGAACTGACACCGAATGAAAAACCCCACCCATCATACCGACCCGTAAAAAATTTAGTACTTCATTTTATTGTAGAATAAAACAAGAAAAGGAATAGTCGCTAACCCTGAAATAATTGGGGAAGCGGAGAACGTATAAATAAATTGAATGTAACGGAACAAATAGATTGAACCAAAAAAAATAAAAAATAAAATGGCCGATGAATATGAACACATTATGTACCGAAACCAAGGTGCCCCAAATGCGCGCCAAGCAACCGCTTTGGCACTCGATTACACCAATTTATCAAAAACAAACATTTAAAAAATTGAAACAAATATGAAAATGAAAAAAACTAAATAAATTACCAAATGAAAAATTGAGAAAATAAAAAATTTGAGAATTAACTTTAACTTTACTTTAAATGAGCAACAGAAAGAAAAAATTTCTGGAGCAACTAAAACCGTTGGGCGTCTTTCCGCCGTAAACCGCAAATTGGAAAACCGTAAATAAGAATATCGTTGGGCATCCTTCCACTATTAACCAAAAATGCCGCTGAAATTTCGATCTTTATACTTTTTTCACTGCAATCTGTTAGCTCTTCCAACTCTCTCGCGGTTTGGCTTACTTTTACGCCATTGCCAGCCACGGACGTACGGCTATAGGTCCGATTTTATCACCATCTGCACATTGCATAGCTCGATAGCTGCATCAGCCTACAGCATACTGGCATGCAAGATGGGTCAGCCCATGAGTTTTGCACTCCGACAGGAGGTCATAGATATGTTCCATTTCATCACAGATCGTAATCTGTAGAAGAAAATTTCATTTGCATCCTACCCCTATTGGGATTCGACGTGGTGCCTCCCGATCCAAATGCCAAAGCTTTAACCACTGTGCAATTTGGTCGGTGATCTTTATATTTTTCGTAACTTAAAATATAACGACTTTTTAAATTAGCAATCGAACGAACGAATTAACTTTAGCAGTGGCACTTTTCCGTCTCCTTTTCACGTTAATAAACTAAATTTGTTTGTATTAACCAATAACCAAACACAATATGTACCCTTTTTATGTTTCCATTGTCTTTTTGTGTTAAATCACGGATTCCTTTAAGATGTTTTCCAAATACAGTATTAACCCGATTTAACGAAAGGCACATAGAATTTTGCTTTCGTAAAATCGGGCTTTCGTTAAATCGAATATTTTTTAAACCGGGTTTTTGAATCTTAAATTTCTAAGAAATATCTTTCATTAATTTCGAATTTATTAAAATAAAATTAAAAATTATATTATTAGGTATATGTCTTAATTTTTTACAGATTTTTCAGCAAATTTATTTTAACTAAAAATATCCCACAGATACATAGGAGAACTTTCTTTAAGTGAATGTTCTGTTTCGGCGTCGATGGTTCCCGTGATCTATCCACGACTTTTTACGTTTGGAGTTCTCGTAAAAAATAAACTTTCCATCACCAGTCACAATTTTCCACAGGAAGTCTTGTTTTTATAGCCGAGCAAGCAGTAAAAGGCACGTGTTCATACGCTGATCTATAGGTTATGCTCAGTTCCACGCGGGTGACCGATCTTCCAAGTTTTTGAATTATTCCCATTCGGTGCACACGCTTGGAAATAACTGTTTGGGGGACTCCTACCTGAACTGCAAGCTCTTCTTGCAATTGCGTTCAGTCTTCATACAGTAGAGCTTGCAATTCCACATCTTCAAACTTTCATGGTTTTCAAGGGTGCAGCTGGTCATTAAGATCGAAATAACCACTTCTAAAATGTTTGTATACAAATAATTACACGTTCATAAGCCACAACGTCGGCACCAAGAATACTACAAATTGATTGCCGTGCTTTAAAAGTATTTTTCCCTTGTTGGAATTCAATTTGCTTTGAAATTCTCTATATCTTTCTATCTTTTTCTATTCTCTTTCTCGCCGGCTACTTTAATCATTTTCATAATCATAATTGTTTCCCCCTGCTAAGGGAAAAACTCCTACTGGGTAATTCGAAATAATTTCCTTAGTAGGGAGACAAATATTAGTAAACTTGAAAACAAATTTGTAAAAATGAGATTAAAGTAGCTCGCGAAAAATTCGAATAATATAAAGGCGGTGATTCATTTAAAAAATTTTCCTGACAGACACAATTAATAATCGCTCTGATTGGTTAATAAATAGTTGTTAATATTTGTCTTATTGATAAAAACGAAATTCACACTTAAGCGATGCAAGTATACAATTTTGTCGTATGGATATTTTTTGACATTTTATAAAGCAGACAACCTAAACAGTGTTTTGATTTTTTTTTTCTTTTTGAATTATTCTTTTTATATTTTAATATATGTATTCTTTTGTTCTCACTGCCATCAAATCTTATACAAAATAGAGCGATATTCAATTTTTAATTTTTGTCGAACGATAAAAAAATATGGCAAACATTCAACTAATCAGAGCGATTACTATTTATGTCTGTCAGACAAAATTTATACATGAATCACCACCTTAAAGAATTTCAGTTCAGAGTTAAGAATTATTTATTTTGTGTTTTTGAAAGCTAATGGGCTCTTAAAATTATACAGCTAAAGAAAAGTAAATTTTTTATATCTTACTGATTTTTCTACTGATTTTTTATATATTTTTTAAAATATTATTGTAAAAAAATATCAATTCAAAAAATCATAATTATTTCAAATTTAATTGCGTTTAACTTATTTGTGATTATGAAATTTTACAAAGCAGTTTCTTTTGTTTAGGCAGCATAAATGAACTTTGCATTTACTGCAAAAAACATGTGTTTTTTCACACAATTTTCTACATCGACGCATTCGACATATTACGCGATATTATATTCGATAACAGACATTTAATAATCGACGTTCATAATCAACCGCGCACGAGCGCACTCAAAATTGGCTGTACGAATTTACTGGCATTGATGATTTTGTCAATTTCTCTCTTTCGTTTTAAAAATGTACTACCTCTCTTACTGTCTTACGTCTGTCTTGCCACAAGTGAACAAGACGCGCGCGCCGAGAAATATATTTTATCATTTTTACAATTAAAATTAATTTAGTATGGGATGAAAGTATATAATTATATAAACAACTCCTTGGTTCTCGTCAAATACGCACGAAGGCGAATCATCCTCAAGCCAATGGCATGGTCGAACGGTTTCATGGCCCGAGAAAACCGTATTCATTGGAGCTCCGAAATTCCCATCGTATTACTTGGAATTCGAGGTACGGTTAAAAAAGATCCCTAGTGCTGCTGGATTTGTTCACATGCTATTAGTTCATGCCTTGACCAATTGGTCAATACATATACATAACCAATTGTTACACATATGCCGAAGTTTATAGTCCAGATCGGTGTTGTTGACTGGCGTATCTAACACTTTTACGTTATGTAGATTGGCCTTAAAAAAATTACTGCGTTCTTCGGTTCTTTTTCTTCCGGCAGTTTATGAGGAATCCAATTTCCTTCCTTCTGTAATTTTCGCATTACATGCAATCGAAGCGATATTGCTTGGTGAGTAACTCCTAACTTTTCTGCAAGCTCTTTTTAAGTTTGACACAGATTTTGCTCCAGTAAAACTTTAAGTTCTTCGTCTGCAAATGGTTTACTGCACCTGGACGTGAATCGTTCTCAAGACTAAAACGGTCATCGCAAAATCTTGCAAACCACTTTTTTTACTTTTGAAGGACTCACAGAATGTTCACTCAAAGTCGAATTAATCAATTTCGTAGCTTGGGCAGCATTTTTTTCAATTGAAAACAGAAAATGGATTGAGCTACATATATCCAAAATGGCGGGCGATTTGGAAGTGTTTAAGTATATTGTAACTTCAGAGTTCTACCTGCTCCAGTTTCTACCTGCACGCGTAATACGTATATTGAGTTTCGAAGAATGAATGAATCAAATTTACCGGTAGCCGCTGTTTCTTCTCCATACTCCGATTGTTCTCTAGTTAGTGGAGGTAAGAGTTCCTGAAAATATTAAAAAATGAAAGAAAGGATCTACGAGTAAAATCCTCCTTATATTTTTGTTTCATAGAAGTAGTTCCATTTAACTCTTAACTGATCCAATGAATATTTCTGTAGTTGGGCAGTAGTTTGTATATCGCTAAAATATAAAAACTGAATTTTTTAACAACTACTAACAATGTAAGTAAGTTACAGAGCCAATCAGGGCACCAACCCCATTTTGGAAATCCCTAACGGTAAAATGTGTGCCGTTGCCTGGTTACAGAATTTAGAAATTTTTTATTCACGCATGACATGCCAGCCGCGCGTGCATTTAAAATTAAGTCGCGCAGTGTACCGATTACAATTTAATATTGAACAGCTGATTTGTAGTAAATAAATCGACCATCGCAGTGTTGAGGTGGAGTAAAATAAGTTTTTATATGTCTAAATTTCCCCTTAACAATATGCAGAAAATAGAGAATATTCTTTATCGTTCAAATGAGTATTGTTACATCTTCCGTGTTTTGTGAAAAACTTAACCACTTGCACCAAGTACAAGTAGTTAAGTTTCTCACAAAAACAAAAAGAAATCGAAAAGTGCAGCCCATGCAAAGCTTCAAAAAATAAACACCAAGTGTTTGTGTTGTTTTACTATGAAATTGCAAAAATAAACAATTTTATAAAAAATATAATTTGAAAGTCAAATTTTCTTGAAATTGATTGAGTAACAAGTTCCGACATGTTGTAACTTTCACATTTTTCGCTTCGATGCATTTTCGATAGAATAACGCGGTTTTAGAAGTAAAAGTATTTTTTCTTTCATGTAAATTTTTAAGTTTTCATCAAAGTAGCTCGGTTTTTTCATCAAAGCGAAAAAAGTGATAGTTACAACATGTCGGCCCCCGATTTTGGCTAACAAATTGCTTACTTGCTAGTCGATCGAGTATATCTGCCCTAATATCGGTTCAATTCATTTTTCCAAAATTTAAGCGGAAATTACAATTTTTGACAAAACATCTTAGGTACATCCCAGGTGAACTGATTGATCGGGGCGAAACCTTATACCTAATTTTTTCCACAAATTGGGAGATCCCAGTGAATTCCGGCCAAAATCTATCCATCGAAAGTGACAGCATCGTTAGAAGCTTTTTCGTTTTCCCACCGGAAGTGACAGCTTCAATAGGAGCTTTTTCGTTTATTGCATGTAGTTTGAAAAGTATATCATATAGAGAAAAACTAAAACGCATTAAAAGATTCTAATTTAAGTTTGCTACAATACTGGTCCAGATCAGTTTTCGAAAATGCATGAAATGACGATTTTTTTGAAAAACATTTTTCAGGATTAAACTTCATGCCAAAGCTTTTACCATATATTGGTAGAAACACAAAAATCCACTTAAAAACTGCATAATTATACTGTGTTGGCTTAGTACTCATATATAGTGAGAATTTCAGGAAGTTTCGAACTTGGTGACATAATTCGCTAAATCGATAAGTTCTTGTGTAGTACTATATGGGTACAAAGCAACAGTTGAACTTTTGCAGTTTGGTCGTTGCAACCTGATGAGTATACCAACTTTTTATCAGTACGAAACCAAGCTGCTAAAAGAGACCTAAGGAAGTTCTAACTTTTGTAAAGGTTTGTGTTTACACGTTCGCTTGGGGTTAAAAATTGGGGGAGTGCATTTTTCTACTTTTTGTGGTAGATATATTGTGAGTAAATGGTCTCTTTGTTTTCTGTGACTAAAAGAGTCATAAACAATGTAATATGTCACTAAAAATATTGTTGTGTCCGAAAAGCCGAAAAAATCTAAGACAAATTATAATTAATATCACGGACGATTTTTAAAAACTTTTTAATTATAATATTGTTATTTTAATTGTCAGGCTAATATTCCACTACAAAATTTAAACATGAACATGATAACCAATGTTTGAGAACAACCGATAATGAGCGAACTGAGAAAATGTTTTGTTGTTGCAAATGAGAGGGGCGGATGAATAATTAGTCTTTTCTGATGCACAAACACAACATTATTCCCTCCTTATTTGGATGAAGTCTTGAATCACGATGAAGGATCAAATTGTACCACATGTCTTCGAATTGTTCGCTGAACGACGTGGTAAATATGGGCTTGTAGAAGAATCGCTTGATAATTGATTTTGTCTATTCAAAATTCCAGCGACTACAAACGGATCAGGATAAAATGTTCGGGCACGTGTTCTGTTTTCATGACGTAGCACCCCACCAATTAGTGTAAATACACTATAAACGACCTTGTCAAGAAAAGCACCAGATAAGAAGTTTGCACTAAAACAGGCTGGCTCACAATGAACTTTGTCCACCAATTCTACGTTGAAGTTGACGATGGAAGCAAAAGAGATAACAGAATCCTTGGTTGCGAACCATGATGTGTTTTTCGAAGTTCTTCTGAAATTATAACAAATTTGAAAGTTCTCACAAACTTTTCTGCCTTTTTTATTTGACGACGGATGGAATGGCGTAGTTGGTCGAGAAAATTTGCTGTTGAAGGTTATCCCATTGTCACAAACAATTTTTTCTGGCAACCCTTCTATTGAAAAAATTTTGTAGTGCGCGAACCGTAATTTTGTATGAATATCGGAATACTATCCACACATAACATTCATATATAACCTAGAAATGATCCAGCAAATTCGACATGTAACCGTTCCCACGACTTCATTACTATTGGCCAACTTTCAAACACCTTTCACGGATTTGGAGCAACCTCCTGGAATCCTCTCGGAATTTCTTCATTGCGGTTTCGATTTCGATGTCAATTTTCTCGAACAGTTGCATCATTCGAACCATCCCCTAAGGTCCAGTATGCAACAGCGCCAAAACTTTCTTCTGCAGATTGGGAGAAATTATGACTCAAGTAAACTCAGTATGCTGTTTTTGCAGCAATTAATCAGCAGAATTCTTCTAACATCTCGCGATATTCTTCGTTCACTGGACACGAATATTCTGCACGATAAAATTACACAACCGAACCACCGGGAAGTCGTGAATCCCAACGATGGAGATGGTTTGAATTCATTACCCTTTTCCATCAGGGTAAATATGAAAAATCATCGCCCCTACTCCGTAACTTGAGGCATTTGTCGCTAATAAGATTGGACAGTCATGCTGCTAGTGGACAAGTTGAAACGCTTTCATAATGGAACTCGTTGTTGGACATTACATTAAAGTTATTACATCGTTTTTATAAACAATTTAATGCTACCTAAGCAGTTTATACATACAAAGAAACACAAAAATATGTAAATTCAAAAAGTGTTTATAGTACAAATTAAAATTAAATTATATCCGGTGTTGTACGGTATCCGGATGTGCAGCAGACTGAAATGCATGTTGTGTCTTTAACAGAATTTCCTGTGCCGCGTACTGAGACGACTCGTACATGTCCATCTGTTCCTGGATGTACTTCAACTACTTTACCTCGCATCCATTTAGAAGGAGGTAAGTTATCTTCTATTAGAAGAACGAGTGATTTATGACTTCGTATGTAACAGTTTGAACGTTGTTACAGTATTCGAAGATATTCGTTGCTCCATCTCTTCCAAAAGGCTTGTTTTAATTTTTCCAGTAGCTGCCATCTTGACAGTCTATTAATATGTGAATTCATCAATTTATTAGATCACCTTCGGGCACTGTTGTTATTGATGAGCCTTTTGGGAAGTGACCTGGTGTGAGTAATTAGAGATAATTTATGTCATTAGATATTGGACATAAGGGTCTAGAATTTGGCACTACTTCTATTTGATTTAGAGCGGTTGTCAATTTTTCGTAGGACTGTGTGGTATTTCCCAAAATCTACTTCAGCTGGGTTTTCACCGACTTGACGACAGCTTCCCATAATCCACCAAAATCCGACGATACTGGTAGCTGGAAATGCAATGTTATATCTTCCGAAGCTAGCTAGTTCTTCTGAAACGGTTTTAAGTTCTGAAACGGCATCAATGAAATTTATTGCGTTGTCGCTGTACATGTCCCTGCATAATCCTCGTCTAGAACTGAATCTTTTGAAAGCTGCAATAAATGCCTCAGTAGTAAGAAATGTTAATACTTCTATGTGGTTGGCTTTAGTGGCAAGACAGATGAAAATCGCAATATAGCCTTTATAAGTTTTATGGCCGAATTTCTACTTTTGCCCGTATTTAACTGTAGTGGACCTGCATAATCAACGCCAGTATGAGTGAATGGCCTTGAAGATGGTAAATTCCCCATTAGCTGGTTACATCCTTCATGTGCTCCAAATCTATGACAAGTGACACAATTTGAAATTACCGAGTTTGTGGCATTTTTTGCACGTATGATCCAATACTTCTTACGTAGGTATGAGAGCGTAAGTTGGATTCCTCCGTGCGTTATTTTCAAGTGTGCGTAGATTATTGCTCTAGTGAGCTGATGATTAGAGGAAAGTATCGCAGGATGTTTTTCTTCATTATTTAGAAATGCATACTGAAGTCTTCCACCTACCCGCAAAATTTCATGTTGATCCAAAAAGGGTTAAATTGTAGTAACTTGCTGTTTTAGTTGACTGACTTGTTCTTCAGCAGTTCTTCTATTTCCGCTTCAAGTAGATCAGGGCTCATCTCTTTTTTGCATCTTTTGAAAAGATGTTTACATTCTTTACGATTCTTTTTAGTTTCATAAAGCTTGAAGTTTTTTCTATTAAGTGTATGAACTGGTTGTCTTTCGCGGTAACATTTATCATATTTGCATATTTCAGTACAGCTTCTGCTTGTTCTTCAAATGTTTGGTCTCTTTCCATTGAATGATGATTTTTATTGTTTTTTAACCATTGTGGTCCAGTCCACCAGATGTTGTGATTCACAACTTTGTTGCTATTCCTCGACTAGCGCAATCGGCTGAATTATCTTTTGAGTTTATATGATGCCATTGATGCGGTTCAGTCAAGTTTTGGACTTCTGACACTCTATTGGCAACGAAAGATTTGAACTTTTGAATTTCGCCTTGTATCCATGAAAGTGCTATCGTGGAATCTAGTCCATCCAGTGGCTGCTCTCCATTGGCCACTTTCAGATAAACACAAGCTGCATACGTCTGTTCTAAGGCGTTACTAAATCTATGGACCTCGACGTTTTATTTACTTGTGAACCCTATCCTTCTGGGGATTTTCAATACATTAAGCAGGGTAAGCTCTTCTAGGTAGATAACCCACTGTTTTGCGATTTCTTCTGAGGCCGGCGCATCCCAACTAAGCCCTAAAAGCCAAAGTTTTTGCATCGTAATTTTCGGAGTTATTGTTATTGGGGCTAGCCATCCTAATGGATCAAATAGTTTGGCTGTTGCTGAGAGGATGATCCGCTTCGTCACTAATCCAGTATGCGCAGGGAAGACTACATGGAATTCAAACATGTCCGTACAAGGTTTCCAATAAAGCCTAAGAGCTTTGACGCTTTCATCTATTTTAATTTTTTGTTAATATATCTGTGCTTCCGATCTCGGTGACGTTAGTTAGTAATTCCTTATGATTGCTTGTGCACTTCCTTAAATTTAAACCGCCTATTTGTAGTAGTTGACTTAATTGATTCTGTACCAGCAGTGCTTCTTTTATCGTGTCACATCATGTCATGAGGTCATCGACATAAAAATCGGGTTTTACCACCTGATAAGCAGCTGAGATAGATTTTTTATCATCTTCTGCTAGTTGTTGTAATGTTCTGGCGGCAAGGTAAGTGGGTGACTCCCACTCAGGACAGCCAATGGTTTCTTTCACGGAAATAGGATCGAGAACAGCAAAAGCGAACGCAAAATTATTTAATTGAATGAAAATGAATGAAAGTGACCTTTACTAGGAGTAGTGACGCCTGGTTTTTAGGATTTTGTCAATATTTCCCTTGTGCACGTATTCTGGGTCTTTGGGATCATCCACGGTATCACATTCGATGATGCCAACTTCATCTTCGGTCATCTTAGCATCACGTTTTCTATCATTGTTTTTGTTGGATTCATTGATTCAGTTGGCGCGTTAACGTCAATCGACCGTCTAGAATTAACCAAAATGTTCTCAAAAAATTTAACGTCTTGACTTATGTGCAATTTTCAAGTGGCCCTGTCGACGCATCGGAAAGCCTTTGTGGCGTTGAATCCCACTTCTGTCTCTTCTCTTTCGATACATACACCCAAATCTACCTTTTTTCCACTGAACGCCTCCTCTGGTACTTGGCCATGAATTGAACTGGTAGTTGTATTTAGAATATCAACTGCTATGTTGGATGTCTCGGCCCAGTACGTTTTTGGCAGGTCGGCAATAAATTGACGGCATCTCCCCTTTTCCACGATGTTTCTGCTCATACGCTCCGCCACACCGTTTTGTTGGGTGGTGTATGCTGTTGTCTTAAGAGACTGAATTCCGGTATTCCGACAGAATTTTTTGAGGTCGTTGGAGCAGAATTACGTCCCATTATCAGTCCTAAAATTTTTATTTTTTCTCTTTCTGATTCTCAGAGAATACTCTCAGGGGAATTTATGAATGTGCTTAAAACCTCAGATTTCGTTTTCAAAAAATAAATAAACGGTTTTCTGGAAAAGTCATAAAATATAAAATATACTTAGCTTTTCCTATAGACATGGTTTCCATCGGTCCCATTAAATCCGAGTGCACTATATCTAATTGTTTGATGATCGTGTTTAACTTGCCTTGAACGGAACGTATTACACTTTTTTATTTCGCTATCGTCATCTTTAAAATTGACACCAATGACAGCTGTATCGCGCAATTTTTTTTTAATGACAGGAAATTATAGGATATGTCCTAATCGCCGATGCCATGTATATGCACTCCGGAGTGGGTACAAAGAGCCGAATGTCGTAGGGCCGAATATGTCAAAGGGCCAAATGTCGAAGGACCGATTTAGTCGAAGGGCCGATTTTTTTTTGTTTTTATAAATATAATTTTTAAATTTGTTGTTTTATGGAATATTTTGTAATTTTTTTTATAAAACATAAATGAATTTCTAATGAATTTATGTATTTTACTATTTTTCATCTTTGGTTAAAATTTTGGAGTTGGGGTCGTTTGCCCGACTTTCAAAATCCCGAAACCAAAATCCCAGCATTTTGAAATGCAATAATTTTAGAGGTTTAAGGCTTCCATAACTCCGAAGGGCTTTAGATTTGAACATCAGAGGACATAGGAGCCGGGATGAGTAAATAGGTCGCACTGCGGAGTACAAGTATTTTCAGATGCTTCAACACTCATGATGGAAATGTTCACTAGGACCGGCTAATAAAATAGCTGTTTTCCATTCGTTGCTAATAGAGAACCCAATACCTTCAAGCTTGTTCGAATTTTTATCTGGTCCTGATTAGCGCCCTTGATCACCTCCCGAATTTATTTTACTTATTTAAGAGTCACCCTGTGTACATGTAACAGTAGATTTTCTGAAATTGAAGCGGGAATAAAGATTTTTGAACAGTAAGATGTATTTTACGCCTTGTGAATCAAGTGTATTTACCATTCATAGTAAAAAAAAAAAAAAAATCGGCTGTTCGAGGGCCACAACATATACAACCCCTCTTTTTATTTTTGATAATTTTCACAAAAAAATCCAGAAATAAAAATTGTACATCGTTTTTGGATGCCTCACGTATTTCTATTTAACAAGGTACTCTCTTTAATTTTAGAATATCTGGTCACCCTAATTTAATTTATTTTTGCTTTTTAATTACAGCGAGGGTTTATTTTCTTTGTACAAAATTTTGATGAATAAATGTAGCAAAATGTTGGTTTCACAGTTCAAAAATGTATAAATATTATTAAGATAGCATACACATTAATGTATACGCTTACAATACTGTTCTGAAAGAATATTCAATTGCTCGTAACTACAAAGAAAATGGTGTAGGTCGTCAAAACTTATTTATATTTCTAAAAATGAAAATGCACAGCACAGCACATTAAATACTTCGCTTTGAAATTTTATCAATTTACTCGATTGAATTATTTCAAATACAATGATGTTATTTTTCACAGCACTGTGTGTGTGTACGTACTATAAATGTATGGAGAAAATGATTTCTTTACACACACACACACACACACAACATCAATTTTGCCACATTTTTATTCAATCAATCATAGACAATGATAAAGTTGTGCGAGAGCTTTTGTAAAATTTATGAAAATTGATTTATATTTACAAATAATAAAATATTTTGTGGATACATTTTTTATGTCACAATTTGAAATTACATTTGAAAGAAATATTATTATCATCAACAGCCGGAAAATGATTAATGATTGTTGATTGAAAGGTAGGATTTAATATTAGAAATTGTTTCCATATTCTTTCACCCTTTTACGTCTCTTTGACGAAAGTGACGATTGGAACGGTGTGTAATCTTAATATTTTTTCTAAACATATGCGCCCATTCCTTTATTATGGAATGGAATTGAGGGAATTTTATCTCACAGCTTCAGGATCAATTATTATAACTTTTAACTCTCAAGGGTGCAATATAAAATTAAATGTTAGGTCCGTTTGATGGCGCCCCTCGTGAATTTGTGGCAAGCTCAAGATAAATTTTACAATTGTGATGGGTAAATGGACGAGATTTGTACTGTACACATCCTTGTAACGTACTCGTATAGAACAAACATTACATAATATGAATAAATGGTACGTCGGTACATAATATACAATTGTGTATGGTTTTCGATTTGTATTTTCTTTTTACCATGCTTTTCGCAACCATATTAAAACAAATACCGCACACGAATTCCCATAAGTAGTGGCCATTTCATAAATGTATTTTGAAACATGATATTTTTTTTTAAATTGTTTTACTTGTTGGGTTTTAATTGTATTTATATTGTACTAAAAATACAGGCGAAAACCTCTAATAATAAAATACTTTAAAAACGGAATATTTAAATATGAAAATCAGTGGATATTATGTTTACCAAATATGTGGTGCGGACGAAGATAAAGCCAAATATTATGTTAACATACTCGAGTATGTATCAATTATAGAGATTATTGCTATCATTTAAATTTCTGAATTGCTGCATGTACATTTAAAACTTCATAAACTTTAAAGGCGTGAAATTTTCGACAAATTAAAAATGACAAAAAACTTTGTAATAAATAGTCCGAAAAGTGTAAAACTAATAATTGTTAAAACAAATATAATTCCTTAATAGCAAGCCATTTGCCATAAATATGTGCCGTACTGTTCTTTATGTTTTTTAGAAGCCAACATATTAGCTTGGGAGAAAAACATCCATTATTTTTACGTTTTTTTTGGAGCTTTATTTAGCATGGCTACAATTATTCGTTTTCGCCCAAATATGCGCCATTTTTTCGATAACTCGTTGCCATTTAGAAGGCAATGTCATTATACTGCTATCCCAAGACTGCAAATTGCTGACAGTAGAAGTCCGAATTGGGCGGTAGACCATTGGGTAGACTTATGTTTACACGAAAATATTTATTATTAAAAAATAATTTATTTTTTAATTATTTTATTTATTTAAACTCATTTTTCAATTAATTTTATTTTTATAACAATTTTGATATTATTTAGTGTTCTTTAATCGAATAATAACTTAATACTAAATTATAAAATATACTTAAATCTATTACATTGACACCCGATCTAATGTGTCAGCAAAATATGCATAAAGGTATTTATGCAAATTATGCATATTTGTTGCGCGTGGATTTGTACGGTATCAATCCGCGCGCTTTAGAAAAGTAGATCCCAATTCCATGTTATTTTGGTTGGCGTCATGTGCAGAGGATCGTAACTCCTCCCGCCGAAGAGAAGGCCATAGTTACTTTGTCCGTATGGTCTTGGGTTCACTGTGTTCTGGTGCAGATCAATAAAACAAAATATATAATTAAAAAGTTGTCTTAGCTGTACATATTTAATTAGAATAATTTTTCTCTACATTAAATTTATTTAGTACTGTAATGTTGTTGCATTAAATGTATGTTGCGAGCTATATCTGAAAAGAATTATTGTAAATTAATTTAGTTCTAGGATTATGCTTAGAATATTATGTAATTCAATTACTTACCAAAGGAAAACACATACAATTTTGCAAAGTCTAAAATCACTCAATCGGTTCCCTGGCAGCATTACTTACAATCCAACTGTTATAATTAAATGTTATAAACATTGTATGTGTTCTAATTTGTAGGTTTCTAGGTTTAAATCAGTACGTCAGTTTAGAAATTTTCATTCGTGTAAAAGTCGAGCAGCTGAAAACAAATTTTAAAATTTACATAACCCTAATAAAAATTCAAGGGAAATTATAATAAAAGTACACAGTAATTAATTACCTGGTTTCATTTATTGTGATACAACTACCTGCATTTATTACCTGGAGATTGAGCACGGCAACTGGAAACTTAAGAGTTTGGATATTACCTGGAAGAAATATAACTTACTTGGAGCAATCTAGTTTTCCTTTGAAGTTATATGTATATATAGAGCTGCTCGAAACACACTGGTTGACTGTGTATTGTTCTGTGTCGCTATTTGCTGTGTTGATTTGTAGCATCTCTTCCAGGTACAATAGATGACAATTGCAATAATAATGATTATGATCAGGGTTGTAGTACTGTGTCCTTGTATGCCGTGAGATAACGCCCACGCGGGGGGGGGGGGGTCACAGGTGGTGGATTGTGAACGGCCTATCGATAGGTAGGTTAGCGGTGAATTAAATAAACCGTCTCCAACCGCAGCTCTGCTGGAAGGAGAGTCTCAGAGAACGGGGGAGTGGTTAACCTCTGTTCACTAAATTCTGAGTGCCTAAGATACCCAGTAGGGAAAGGCGAACTGATGGCGCCATAAAACCATCGACCACAACCACGGTGAACTGAGCGTCACGTTTCCCTGCGCTCTTGAGCCTCCAGGTAGTGAGTAAGTGAGTAGGAAACCCTATAAACGGTAATCCCTTGAATGAAATGGGTCCCATTTGTTTGGGATATCCATATAGATGGGTGAATGAGTGGGTGGATGTTGGACGGGGTGGGTGTGTGGGGGTGGGGTACTCGGTGAGCCAATGGGCTGGATTAAGGTGTTACGCGACCCGTGCTTATGATCGGGTAGACTGGGGGCCCATTTAACAAAGCCCAGTCGTGAACGGAGCCCTCTGGATACCTGGCGACCTCCAGTTGTATTTAGCCTTACCTGCGTATACGGATCTCTGCGCAGGTGGACGTATTTCTCCGATACTCGTGGGAATAAATGAAAGTTTTAAAAAAAAATAATAAAAACAAGGGGACCGGTACCGACCAAAAACCGGAAAGTACTATAGAGGGGAGTAACTCTAACCAGAAAGGTGGGGCTCCCTCATCTGAGGCAGGGGTAAGCAACACCATGGCATCGAAGCCAGGTGAAAGCGGAACCGCCAAACAGAAGAGCGGGGGACCGAAAGAGATCCCACCAGCAAAGCGACGGTACAGAGAGAGACGGTTGGCGTTTAGAATTCTGGAGCAACTGGCTGCGACCCCTGAGGAGCAGCTTACAGTTGCGCAGAAGGAATCTGTAGCATGGGCTAAGAAAACTGTCGGCTGCAATAGCTCAGAGAGGGTCCTTGTGTCTAAAAGACAGAGGTCCCAGGATGAGCTTGAAGCAGAAGGCAGTAAGCGGGCCAAAGTGCAAGCAGACATGACGTCGGGTGCTCCTAAGGTGCAGAAACTGAAATTATTCAGTGAAATCCTGAAGGAGCACGTGCTGGTGCTAGCCGTCATTGACAAAGGTCAGGAAGATGGGAGCATCACATCGGAAAAGTGGAGGGTAGTGTATAATGCACTAAATTCCATTTTCTTGAGGATCCTGAGAGAAAATCCGGGATCACCCTCGTCCTGCAGAGATGCGGGATGGCACCAAGGGCGTGTTAAGCTAACTGCGTGCTCGGACCAGAGATCGGTCGATCACTATAAAAGGGCAGTGGCCGAGGTAGGCGAGGTGTGGCCGGGCGCGAGGCTTGTAGCAGTCAGCAGAGGGGAAGTCACGGGCAGGCTGAGGGCATGCGTCTGGTTACCAACTGAGCCGGATAAGCCAGAGGAGATCATTGAGATTATCCGGGCCAGTAATTACGGTCTTCCAACGGAAGGATGGAGGATTGTGAAGCAAGAGGAGGCCAGGAGGGGGGGGACTTTAGATTGGTAATCATGCTGATCAATAATGAATCATTGGCTTCCCTTGCTAGATCTAAGGGAGTGATCAACTTCAGTTTCGGGTCGATCACTCTTAAAGTTTATAAGAAAGACGAGGTCGATAAGGGCGCGGAAGAGCAGCCTGGGGGCGACGGCGAACGGACCCGGCAGGAAACGGTCAAGCGGGCTGAGGACGACCAGGGTAGCCGTTCCGATATTTCGGATGAAGAGAAGTTGGTGATGGGAGGCAGCTTCCTCTCTCTGAAGTCCGATGGGGGCAACCCGTCGAACACACGGCAGCTCTCGTGCTCAGACTGACTAAGTCAGATGAGGACTTGGTGTTAATCCAGGAACCTTATATTAACAATAACAGGATCGGTGGCCTCAGAATGAAAAGGTATAAATTATTATACTCAAGCAACTCTGAAAAGATCAGATCGTGTATCTTAGCGAAAAATAATTTGAATATTTTATTTTTAAGTGTTTATTTCTCCATTATCCGACATAGATGCCGTGGAATTTCGCTTCTTATATCCATCTTCCTTGTTAATAAGGGTCTCCGACATTCGAAGTGCTTGCAGGACTTCCAGTATTCCTCTCTTACTATGTCAAATTTCATCATTCTTAGGTGGCGTGGACCTGGTGTACAACAAGTGGTGGTACAACATACCGCCCCAGAAATGTATCAGCCGAAAATGCCGATAATGCAGATGCAAATTAACTTGTCTGTCAAAGACGGTAAGGCAGATTCATATACATAGTCAGCCGAAAAATGTCGATAAAGCATATAAATAATTTGGGTGTTAAACAGTAATTTTATTTTAAATCAAAAATGTTTATTTCGATTCATTAACGTATTACTCAAAATTATACTTTTTTATTTTAAAAATGCATTAAAACTATAATAAAAACTATTTTATTACTGAAAAAACTCGATGGCACATATCAATCAAAACTTCAAAAATTTCTGGTCAATTTCCATGTTGGAAGTCAGGGAAAACTCAACTGAATATATCGCACACACAAAAATTGAAAATTTCTAAAAATTGACCGTTTAAAGTGTCATGGCTGAAAATAAATTCAAATGAAAGTTCTTACTAATAACACTGTCCTTGAATTGCAAACTTTTTTTTTGTGACAAGCTGGGCACCTGGGGGCTAAACCTAATTTGAGTATGCTGAATTCAATGGTGCTAGTCCCATTTCAAAGTTAGTACCCATTTTTGAGATATCGCTTCCGACATTTTTTGCTTCTGAGTCAAAAATTTGTCAAAATATACACCTATATTTACGTTGATAGCTCCTGAACCATTAAGATTTTCGTTATGCTTTCTTCAGCAAAGTTGTTGTGCAAGCCAAGATAAACAACTTTGCCGAACATATCAAGATCGAAAAACGACATCTACATTTACATTTTTGTGTGATTTTTTTTTTGCTTTTCATTTCGACGAAAAACACGTTTTTTATCATTATTTAAATCGATCGATTAAGCATCGCATCGACAAATATAGATACAATAGAAACTATTTAAAAGAAAATTAAATCGATTAAGTTGATTTTATGGTGATTTTTCTGAACTTTTTTAATTTTAATTTTCTGATTCGTTCGTGTCGTCTTCGGATCTTCTTCCTCTTGCAAATTCCAACAAATGTCACGCAAGAGTGCATCTAGCTTTTTGTCGATTTACCAATGTTCGAGCCTTGCCGTCACTTGGTGAAAACGCTCGCCGTGCTCATCGGATTCGGCTGGTGATTGTTCGGCGAATTTTTTCACATTACAAAGCAAAAAATGTATTTTCAGTGACATTCTAACGTTTATATTATGAAAAGCAGTCAGCATATTTTCAATATATCTGCGTCAATCATCGGCTCGATTATTTCCGAGAACATTCTTAATAACTTTTTTTACACATTTCCATGCCACAAGCTCTCGTTCACTGAGAGGATTTTCAAAAGCATCATCGTTCATCAAACGACGAATATCTGGTCTATTAAGTATTCCAGTAATAAAAAACAAAAAGCGAGATGAAATTTCATTTGATCAAAACTTAGATTCGAGTAGATTCAAATACCAACATTCTTTTATTTTCATTCCACTTAACCGTGGAAAAATGAGACGCAATTCGAAAAACGCATTTAAATCTGGATTCAACTCTTTCATAAAATTTATAGCTACTCCAAGTTTGATATGAAGTGATGTTAGCTATATTTTTTTAATTGGCACAAGTGGAGCCTCAACGATGCTGTCATATCGCAATCTAATGGTCTCACGTAAAGCCCAGTTCTGTTTGTTGTATTGGTCGCCTTTAAAACATGTATTCCATAAGCACATAAAACACATGCTTTTAGTGTAACTCAATTGCATGCCACTTAAAAGAGCTATCACTTTTAAATCTGCACAAACTTTCCATTGATGGTCATTTTATTGGTCATAGGTTTCCTTTGTGTTTGTGCTGAGTGAAATTGGAATGGAATTCTTTGAGTTGATAACGTGAAGGGGAACTGCCTTCAAGGTTCTTTTAGAGGAATCGATAAACAATCGCCAATCTTCGGGATTATATGCATTGTGGATACCAATCCTCGGATATCAGTGCAAAAAGCCAGTTAATTATTCTCAATTGATTTGAAAAAATTCGTAAAATGACAATGACGGTTTATTGCTTCATATATCCGAACATTTGGAGCCAAAATGTTTACTTGTTTTAAATCCTTTGACAAAAGAATGGCTTGCCGCTGCGATAGTTTCAAGCGTCGTACCATAATATCCAAACGATTTTGCGAGATTTCAATGTGATTGCATGACGCAGTGACATTTGATGGTTGATATATTGATGCAGATGTTTCTATGCAGATGGAAAATGCATGTTGTACAAACAAAAGACCGCGTCCAATTTACACCACTAATAAGGTTTTGTGAAAAGTATTGATATAAATCAGAGGTTTCATCACTTATTTTGCGGCGATTGCTCATAATTGTAAATTATCCACACACATAACAAAAGCACTTGAGTTTGAAACACCTATCTATATTTTTATTTCACAAGACGATTTTCACTTTATATTTTGTGTTGTTTTGTCACTTTATATATTTAGATGAAAAACTTTTTAATTTTAATTTTATATGACAGTTTTTAGTTCTTACTTATTGTGCCAATTTTTTAACTTTTTTAGAAATTTCGATTTTGAGAATAATCTCTTCTTCGGTTTATTTTTTACTACTGTTACATAATTTATTTTGAAGCTCTTTATATACTGTAGCTAGGCGCTGTTGTTTGGTACCTCCTTTGTTTTTAAGTAATGGATCGTAAATTTTATTGGTTTTTCTGTTGATTTTGTCGATAATTAAATTGTTCGTGTTTTTGTTTTTGAATATTTTCAGGGTGTGAATTTTGGCCGTAATTTGGCTCATGACTCATGAGAAATTTGTATACGTGCAGTATATATGAGTCAAATTGTACCCAAAATTTATAGCCTTGGCATTGGTCTTCTAATCTGTCTAATCTGTCCTTTTTTGATTCTGTGCAAAATGGTTACATTTTTATTGAATTTATAGTGTACCTATGATTTTTAGTTTTTATGTGTGTTGCGCGAAACTTGATTTTATGTACTTTTTTAAATTTGGTTATGTCATTGATGTGTTCTTTGTATCTTATCTGAAATGAGCGTCCTGTTTGGCCTAAGTATGCCGACGTCCAGTTGTATTAAGCTTTACCTGTGTACCCATGTTTCTCTAGACGGCAAGGTATTAGCCGAAGTCTTCTACGAGATGCTTTTGCCACATCTAGCAAGACCCTGCTGAGGAACATGCGAGAAGGCTGGGTCTACAGATAAATGACTTTATAGAAGTTGCATGGACGAAGAGGAAGAAGAGACTTTAGATAACTTCCTATGCTCGTGTCCGGCACTATCATACAGAAGGCATAGGTATTTAGGCGTGTAGAGTATGGCCAGCCTTTCAGATCTTGCTGACTGTGGAGTGCGAGATATTTTGCACTACGTACGTAGCTCCGAATGCTTTTGAACAGGAGTAAAGGGGAATAGGATCCTGTGGTATCACAATGGGGCACTCATTGTCTAAGTGTTCACTCCAACCTCACCTTGGCCTAAGTAAAACACACATATATGGTGGATGTGGTTTTTCGGCCTTGATATGTTCGGCAAAGATGTTGGTCTGGACTTGCGCAACAACTTTGCTCAAGAAAGCATAACAAAAATCTTAATGGTTCAGGAGCTATCAACGTGAAAATGAGGGTATGTTTTGACTCAGAGGCAAAAAATGTCGAAAGCGATATCTCAAAAATGGGTACTAACTTTGAAATGGGACTAGCACCATTGAATTCAGCGTACTCGAGTTAGGTTTACCCCCCGGGTGCCCAGCTTGTCACATTTTTCAACTAGCACAGTGTAATCAGACGTGGAAAAAATTCCAGTCGATTTCCATGTTGGAAGTCCGGGAAAACTTGATTGAATATATCGTGTGAAAACTTCCTCTGTTGTCAAAATTTCGTACTATTATTTGTCTGGTAGCTCAAAATTTTCCAATAATTTTAGATATTTCATTTGGCCTGTTTTTTTATTACATCGGAGAGATCAGAGAGATAAAAAGAAAGCCTTTTCCGTTTTTTTATTTTCTCTGATCAATCTCAGATCGTCATTTTTCTATCTGAATTTGTTTTCAGACAGTTCAGAGAGAAAACGTATTTGAAATATTTAAACAGAAAATATGGCGGACGTTATGGAAAATGATAATTAATAAATTAATTTGTAATTATAAATAACTTAATTGTAAAATTAATAATACTCTAATTTATTATTTATTCGTGGTAGACACCCAAATTAAATGGGCAACAACAAATATATTATTTTTATTAAATAAAATAAAAACGGAGTTCAATAATCTTGAAAATGGTTTAATATTGTATGTGTTTTTAACTATTTCCGTCTATACTAACATGTTTTACTACATTTTTATTATAATTTGTACTTTTATATATTACTCGTACAATTTGTTTTAATTATTTTGACGTTTCACAAGTCATAACTTTGGCTGAAATGTCAGTCGATTGTCTAATGTTCAGTGGTCTTTACCTATTTTCAGTACAGTGTATAAAAATTGGTAATAAGCCTTTTCATATAAAATATTATCAGATTTGTCAGATAAATTATCTCTCTGATTTATCTGATATCTCGGACACAATAAAAAAACCGGCCAATTATAGAGTTATTCTGTTTCCATAGCTTTATTATTAAATTTCGTATTTCGATTGACTCTTCCGTTTGACGCACCATTTTTAATGCACGTTGCAATAATTCAATTATTTTAATTTTTTTTTGTCCAATAATAATTTTTTTTTGTTTAAATATTTTTTTCTATTATTATTTATATTACGACTAAGTCTTGCTCCCGTTTAGTAATTTACATTGCATAATAAAGTATTTTAATTCGGCGTAATCAAGTGATTATCCCCAGTTTCGTGTAACGTTCTGCAGACTAATTCTTTTTGTTAACTGTGTTTGGAAGATATCCCAATTGGTTTTGAAGCTCTTTAATTTCGGGTTGCCCTTTTCCACAATCATTGTCTGATGATAGGCTTTTTCTGTTCTCTATATGGATATAATTATTAATTATATTTACTGGAGTTTAAATATATTATTTAATTAATATTACAATATTTATAGTTTGTTTCATTTATCTCGATTTTGCAAATTTTAGCGGTGTATGTAGACTTTTATGCCTGACTGTAGTCGAGATGTGAGTAATGTTTTGAAACTCATTTTGTTTTTTCTATCCGTAATAAGTTTTTATATATTTTATAGTATCGAATTTTTATGATCAATAAGCTTAAGCCAATAATTACGTCATTTACGGATTAATGATTCCAACATATATATTATTTACTACACACATAATAATTTTAACATTCTTTATTTATTTCTAAATTAACACATTATCCTTTTCTAATTGCAGGTAATTACAAATTTATTATAAAGGGACCATAAGCCAACACATCATTAGAGTGAGTTCCACCACATTATATCTTTTTTTTTTATAATATATAATATTACGAGAGTATAAAATAAATATCTTCGCAGTCATCTACCATAGACCGATTATATATGAAAGCTGTGGTGATATAAATATAAGATAAAGTCAATTATATTTGGATCATACCATAATTATGCAAGGCACAATTAGGCAATTATTTAATACTATAATACAAAACTCAGGTACTTTTCTGCCATATTATTATTTGTGTACATATACTTTATCTAAGCTTTTTCACAATATGCTGGTAAGTTCTCTAGTAATGCCACTAAAATCAAATATTTATACAAAATTCTCGCTATTCCTATTTCTAGTTTTTTTTGTGTTGCAACGTAAACGATTAAAGTTTAATCATAAAATGAATAATTCTCATGATACTTTTAATGAAACGTGTTGTGTCAGTTCTTCTGTTCAGCTCTGTTATTTCCCTACCTTTTTATATCACATTTATAACATGTCATAGTTTTTTTGTTTCACACACAACCGAACTAAATGAGAAACGAGATAATAAAAAAGTTAATTGAAAATGGAAAAATAATTATATGAAAAGTTTTATTAAGAATTTATCCTTAGGTGTGGATCTTTCTCTCTGTTATGCTTCATTTTTTTTGTTTGTTTTTTATCTTTATTTTGTGTTCAGATGGGAAATGGATTTTCTTCTAATTTTGTAGTTCATCATCGGAAAGAAAATCGTTCATTTTCATGTTTTACAGGCATGCAAAATGCTTTGTCATAAAATTTATTATCACACAATAAAATTGTGTTGTCACGTAAGGATTTCTATTCCATAATGATGATGTCTTGAAGTGGGGGAACATATTGATTAGATACTTTTAATGCAAGTCTTAATATTTCAAAAATCATTTATAAAAATTATGGATTCATTTACAGGTGAAAAACTTGAGTAGCACCCTGCTTTATAACTAATCGATTTCTCAAATATATACGCACATAACCAAATCTGTTGTTATACAATTTAGATAAACTTTCTCTTATATATATACAACCGCATGGAGTATATCTTACGTACGAAATAATCAGATAATATGGTCAGAAAAGTTAAAGAATACAAATGATTATTATGAGGGCTCTCGTCATCCAAAAAAATTAAATATATTTTATGAAAATGAACACAGTAAAGCCATATGATGGTGATAATTTTTTTAGTCAATTGAGTCACAAACTATTCATGATGGTTGTGAAATGTCATGATGCGGTGTAAGCGGATAATTAACATTGTATTTTAATCATTATCGTAAAATTTAATCTTCAGGGCTTTGTCGGGCTACTTCAAAAACAAAATAATCAGTAACTTTTTTATAATATTATACAGGGTGTCCCCCAAGTGGAACATCAAAGCTAGGTGATAGTTAAGCACTTTTCCAACCCAAATAGCCAAACAAATTTCTATCCAATTGTTGATTGTTCAAAAGTTATTCCACTTTTTGTATTTTCTAACAAAATAATGTTTATAAACTCTGTTATCTTCTGTCAAATAAAAACAATGGTTTTGTGTAGTCTTTTTATTTCTCAAAATTTTTGTGGCTTTTAATTGACACTAGCGGAAAAATAATGTACTAGAGAAAGTTGACCGGGTCAGAAAAAGTCGGTGAAGTTAGCCCGAAATTCCATCCCGAATTTTTTGGTGCATTTCTTGGCTAAAGTGTAGTCAACCCGAAAAAAGTGTAGTCGTTACAAAAATGTAGTGCTATCCCGAAACCCCGAACTTTTTGAGTAATTATTTCTTGCATAAAAGCAATCGTTACATAAAAATGTAGGGTTATCCCGAAATTAAAATCTAATACAAATTTAATTTTAATTTACATTTTTAAATTTTTTTTTTGAAAACTGTCAAAAATTGTTGCAACCTCTTATTGTGGACTGACCGTGCAATATTATAATTTTATAAAAACCATTCTTAAAATTTTAAAAGCCCTATTGGAATAAAACACACAAAAAAATTAAAATTAGAAAATTAAGCTAAATCGAAAAGTGCATTGGCAATTCATGACAATAAAACAAGCAAACAATAATACCAGAGCTAAATTGCGCTAGCGGTATATACGGCTATTTAGGTCTTGGCTGTGCTAATAAACCCTGCGAATTTCGACAGAATTTTAAATTTCCCCTAGCTCCACAGAATTTTAAAGTTTACTAAAAATTCTCACTCGTGAAGTCTTTATCCACACAGATTCACATCATCATTTACATAATTTTCCACCTGATATGAAAATGAAATTCGCTTGAAAATGAAATGAAGTAATGAAATTAAATGAAAAGAATTTAATTTTAATTTTTTTTGTATGTTTTATTCCAACAGGCCTTTTAAAATTTTCAGAATGGTTTTTATAAAATTATAATATTGCACGGTTAGTCCACAATTCAATGAGAACCTCTAGAATGATTTTTTTATAATAATAGTCGAGGCAAAAAATAGCTTCCTAATGTGCAATCTCTTCTTTTAAGAAGCCGAAAAACCTACATTATCGACATATTCTGTATTAGGTGGTAGTACAAAATTCTGTTGTTATGAGCAAAAATTACATGTAATTGAAGTTAGCAGTAAATTTTCGCCGAAAAAAATTGAAAGATCGGTATCACATAGTTCGAATGTTTAAAGGTAATATGAACTGGGTAAAGTTAGACCAATTCGTAAATAGCTGGATCCCGTATTAATCTTTTGAAACAAATGCACGATGGCATCGTTTTTGCATCAGTGAATTGGGATAAAATTTTAAACGCTAAGGAGGTGAATGATAATGCTCACAAATTTTATGACATCATACATCGAAGATTTGATCTATACATGTGCCTATTTTCAACAAAACTCCAAATACTCAACCTACCGTGGTTCGACGATCAGCTTATAAAATGAGGAAATCAGAGTGGCGATTTTGTACCAAAAATGACAGCGCGAGGTGAGCAAACCGGAAAAACAAAGTAGTGGTTATTTTATTAATATTGGTTTGCTTGAGCGCATGCGCGACATTTTGTTTATATATTTTTTTTAATTGATGTGTCAAATGAGGTTTCGTATCTGTTGAAATATTTGAAAATGAAAAATCAAATCACATAGCAAACAATCGGTTCCATACTGCTCAAAAGCAAGCGAATAGAAGAGGTGAGGTATACGTCATCATCATAAATATTCAACCGGTTTAACCGGAACTTTTTATTTTGCTACTTGCCTTTGCAAAATTAACGAACAAAATGCACAGACACACGAGAGAAAAATAAAATACAAATATAAAATTGTATATTATACAGTGTATTTGTACACAAAATAATTGTTCACCTCGCCAAAATCGACACTCAGATCTAGAAACAGACAATATATGTTCTTGTTTTGTATTATCGGTACAAAGCAAGAGTAGGATTTTTGTAGTTTGGTCGTTGCAACCTGATGAGTAGACCAACTTTTTATCAGTAACCAAGCTGCCAAGAAGCTATCTAAGGGAGTTCTCATTTTTGTAAGGTTTTGTGTATCTTTGTGTACACAAGTGCCCTGGGGTTAAAGGTTTGGGAGAGGGGAGTACATTTTTTCTACTTTTGTGGTAGAAATTTTGTTAATAAATGGCCTCTTTGTTTTCTGCGACTAAAATAGTCGTAAACATTGTATGGGTGACAATAAAATAATATCCGAGAAGCCGAAAAAATTCTTAAACACATAAAAACGTTATGTTCACTATATTTCGCTTATGTAAGATTTCAAGTGGAAACGCTGTAATTGTTTGGAATCCTTACCACAATGTTCACATCAAGAGAATCGAAAGCTTACAAAATAAATGTATGTTATTCCTGTTAACAAAACCTGGTTGGGACTACGACCAGAGAGAAGCATTCCTCGTAAATGTGGCTCGATTACCACCATATTCAAAACGGTGTAAAGAATACAATATTTGCACTCTTCGAAATAGACGCCTTCTTATGCCACTTTTATCGGTAACGTACTACTTGGTCGCATTGATTTTGCCTACGTACTGGGAAGAATCTCTATTAATGTTCCAAGTAGATCATTTCGTAATTATCGATTATTGGCGCCAGAACACAATAGATCAGTAAAAACATTTAATACAATAGAGGATCACTTCGACTTCAATTCATCTAAAAACACTTTCAAAACTAACTTGAAAAAATATTTTTTAAATTTATAATTACTTTTGACTGCTTCAAATTTGAAGACCTACCCTTAAAAATTTTTTAATTTTTAAAATTCAACTTGAATTTGACTTTTTAATATCTATATGTATATTCTAGTAGAGTATCAACAAATTTTTCTGTTATTTTAAGTTTGAAATCATAACTGTATTATATTACTAAACCGATTTCTTGAAATAAATAAATAAATAAATTGCCTATAAAAGCTCACTGGAGACGCTGAACAGAACGTTGAAAGATCTTCGTGGCAATCAAAACATTTTTGGTGGAATCGTCATTCTGTTATCCGGTGATTTTCGTAAGGCTCTTCCTGTTATTCGTACAACTGCAGCTGACGAACTAAACACGTGCTTCAAATCCTCAAATGTGTGGCGGCATGAGAAGACCCTTCGACTGACGACTAACATGTGAGTTTTTCGAGCAATTGTTGGTCATTGGTAATGAGAAAATCGCAGTAGATATCTCGACCGGATTCGTCACATTGCCCACTGATTGCTTCCAGTTTATCGAATTGAAGGCGGACATCATTCGACATGTTTATCCGAACATATTGAAAAACTTAAAAATCATAATTGGCTGAGCAAACACGAGCCATATTATCGCCGAAAAACTAAGATGTTTATGATGTCAACGCGACTATTTCAAATTTCATTCCCGGACACTTGATTTTGTTCATATCGGTTGACACAGTTATCAACCAGGATGAAGTACTCAACTATCCCACAGAGTTCTTTAATTCACTGGAACTGTCCGGATTAACAGGGTGGATATTTTCATTGGTTCGGTGAAATCTCCATCGGATGCATACTATAAAGTTTAGTTGGACAAAAAATCCTACCCCGGTAAACCACAAGTGGATTATTCGCCTATATATTCGGATTGGCAAAATATCTATTGTTGCCAAAGGAAGTGACATAATTGTATAAGTAGGTGAGTCACAAGGATTATATATAGAAAGCAAGCCAAATCCAGTCCTATAATTGACTGTGACCATTGCAATAGTTACTTGGCTGTCAGTCTACTGGTAAACAAATCTTGAACTTTGAAACATGGCTTACAAACGGCTGTAAAGCTGTATATAAAAGTTACATTAAATCTAGCGTATAGTGTGCATAATTCTGACTTCAGTGTGCAACAAAACTCTGACTTCGGCGTGGAACAAAACTCTGCCGTAAACATGTGACAAAACTCTGACTTCAACGTTCGACATATTATTGATTATAAGTCATTTGTGGAAATTTAAAATAATTCGAGCGGCACCTTATATTTTATACATATTTTTATTTAAAATATAAAAATTTAACAATTTATTACAAAACTTCAATCAGACTAATAACAATTCAAATCGATAATTAATACTTATAAAATAACATGTATAATACAATAAAAACCCTTTCTATTTCTTCTTATAAGATTTTCGTTTGAAAAAATCTTGTACTGCATCGCATATATTATCCCTCTTATAAAAAGAGCACACGTCCTTTCTATTTTTGTTGCACACTTCCACAATAAAATCTAAAATATTTATATATTTTAGAAAAAATATATATTCTGAAACAAAAATAATTATAGAAGTTTAATATTATGCTTACAATTTAACGTATTTCATTACCATTTTCTTCAGCCAGCAAAGCTTCATTAACTTTTTTGATGCGGTCCCACCTTATTTGTTCTGCAAATTTTTCGTTTATTAATTTACTTAGGATAATTGTGCAAAGCCATTGATTTCTTTCTTGGCATCTATTTTTGACGTATATTGAGTATACTGGTAAGCCTGGAAAATAGAATAAATACATATAACAGAAATTAAAATAAATATGATTTGAATAAATTTACAAGTAAACAAGACAAAACAATTGCTAATAAATGTGCATATATGTGCCTGTCTGCAAAATTATTTTATATTACATATACATGAAGACTATAATAGCCAGTGCGTGAAAGTGGTGTTAAAATAGAATGTGGGTGACCTAGACCATCATGTTAATAAAATGGTTATAAAAATACTTACCATATTTACCATTCATACAGATTACGTTCAAGAATTTCTAATTTTGCTTTGTCGTCTATATCTGTCATCGCTATAAATGACAATGCGGCTGGCGACTTTTTACAAAATTCGTTTATCATCCTCATCATTACCTCGTTCTGAGCAGCTATTTTCTCTACATTTGAGTTGATGTTATCTATTTTTAGAGATAACATATCAGAATTGTCAGACTGGAGTTGATGAGACTGTTTTAGTTCAGCAAGTTCTTGCAAAACAGTTTGGAACGATTCATACTGAATGCATACAACATTGCTGACTGAATTTTGTTCAGTTGTCATTTCTATGGGCTTATCCGAAGATACGGTTTCTGGTAACTCGCTAAACTCGATTAAATGCTTCTCGGAATTTGAAGTGTTTTCAGTTGTTTCTATATCACATTGCTCAAACAAATTTGAGTAGTCTTTTAAAATCACCTCAGAATTAGAGACCTGTTTATTATGCTCGCTTTCGTCCGTATCCGAAGTAGTGTAATTTAGACGAAGACTACACTCGATATTGGCAGCTTTAATTGTTTCTAAACGAAGACAAAAAATATGAAAAATATAATACACCCGCAGCTTGAAATAAATTTTTTTTTAAATATACTCGTATACATACCAATATTATATTTTGATACTCTACAATTATGTCTTGCCAGTCACTTCTAGGTATCCCATGGTTTTTTAATTCCAAACTCCAATTTTTTGATTTTGGACAGAAATATTGTTTGGCATTTTCCGTAAGCCGGACGCATATCGTATAACTTCAATTAGTCTTTTGTGTGGTTCGCTTTGATCTGCTTCGAATTCCATGACAGCAAAATGATCTTACTCTAGTCATGCCATTTTTACAGTTAAAAGCTATACGACTATATTTAAATTAATTGTTTTAAATTAAACACAAAATCCACAATATAGTTAAATGTTAAGTAATTAAAAATCATTCACATGTACTCGTATTTATAGCTAAATAAGTTGTGATTTACCGATTTAACTAATGAAATTTAGTTTTCATTTTGGTTGGTTTTTTCGTATTGTTTTTTATATTCTCTTTTTCTTTTTATATTCTCTTTTTCGTATGAATTATATTGTACATTTAAAATGTTCAACTGAATAACGTATGAGTAAGTGTATTTTAAATATTAATGATACAACTTTTTACTTATTTTTTTATTTAGTTTTAAAGCGGGTTTGTCGATTGTTAGTAGTTTTATTTAAGTTTTAAGTTATAGTTAGGTTTTTTTTATTAAATTTATGATTTTAATACTGCATTAAAAATTCTGATTTATTTTTTAGAATTATGAAAACTTATTAATGGAAAAAATGGAATTAGTGATGGGGTTACTTCATCAATCACTGCAAATAATTTTCGGTCCAATTGAGAAACATGAAACTTTTCCAAGTTTAGTGATAAATTTTGACATTGATATACATTTAGTTTAGAGGAGCTTATTGGAAATATGTAAAAATCCATCTAGAAAACGTTGATATAAACGTCGTTTGAAAGGCTTGTTTTAAGTTGAATACAGGTATGCCGCTTTTACGGGGATTCTTCTTTAAGATAATAAATTCCACGTTCTCGCCTTGTTGGTCGTTGGCTGGAAGACTTAATATTGAACACAATAAATATTAATCAAAAAGAAACTGAATAGACACACCAATTCAGAATACGTTATAATTTTTATTTTTATCAATTTACTACAGCTGAGTGCTCGACTGAATGATTATTAAAAACTGTCTCAAAAAATGTAAAATTATTTTTGTTTACCGACAAACATGATACATAATACGAATACAAAAAAGAAGTTAAGTATATAATACAAGTTGTCAATATGATGATAATATATAAACAAAATTGTATGTGTAGGTACATAAATGGAAGGCTTAATAATAAGTAAATTGAAAATATTATAATAACTAAATGTTGTACATCTCGTTCCTGTGTGTTAGATGCCAAATTGATTACAGATGCATTTGATCGAGCCAAAGGTGGCATGGGGTGGTGAAGTTTGTCCACCATCTTTTCCATATATTGTTTGCCAAAAACGAAAGTTTGTCCTTCTTCTCTCACAAAATTGACGATCTCATAAATTTTCTTTTCTTTACTTAGGACATATTTATTTTTGTCATTATTATTTAATTTATAATCATAATACACCAACTCCGAAAAAGTGTTTTGTGTTCCTTCAACTGGTTTTTTTAGCTCAAACGGGGAAGACGGTGAAATTGTCGGAGACATTGAACTATTCATTTCATGGAGTGTGTTTGCAAATTCAATTAAAGGATGCTTATGTCTTGCCAAAAGTTTTCTAAATGGATGCATATACGACTTATTTATTTATTTATTTATTTAAAGAAATCTATTTTGTAATTTACATGTATGATTTCAGATTTTTTACAATAGTTTAAACAAAAATTAAAACAGTAAATTCAAACAAAAAGAAAATATAAAATATAAACCAAATTTTAGTTTGACAAATAAAAATTTAAAAAATAGTTCTTCAATATATTTTTAAAGTTGTTCTTTGATAAATTAAAATCAAATAGGTCGTCAATTAAGTTGAACGATTTCGTCATCCTATTAATGGGGTTGTTTTCTCCATAGTTAGTAGAATGGTGTTCAAGTGCTAAAAATTCATGGTTTCGAAATGTTCTGCATGGCACGTGAATTGATATGTTTTCCAAGATGTAAGCTGAATCAACGTGACCAAGCAAAACGTTACCAATAAAAGCCGCGCCCAAGAGAAGTCGTCTATTTTCAAGCGTGCATATTTTGTATTCCGTGCATCTTGTTGGGTATGGAGGTAAGCGAGCTACATTTTCATGGAATGGTAAGTTGTGGTCGTAATCCCAGTCACTTTTCTTTAACAAAAAAATCAGGAACTTCTTTTGAATGCTTTCAATTCTTTTTATGTGCACAGCATAGTATGGATTCCAGACCGTTACAGCGTATTCCAGTTGAGATCGAACATAAGCGAAATATAGTGAACATAAGGTTTGAATATCCTTAAATTCACCTGTCCATCTTTTAACAAATCCGAACATGGCATTCGCTTTCGCAATACAATTTTCAATATGCCTATTGAAACTGGCGTTTTCGACAAATGTAACACCTAAGTCTATAATCTCATTGACTCTTTGCAGTACTTCGTTGTTGACTTTGTATGAAGTAATAACCGGATTTCTTTTACGATGAAAAGACATGATTTTGCATTTCTTAGTATTTAAGTATAGTGCAGACTCAAAAGGAAATCCAGAAAATCATTACTTCTTTTGCGAGATGTCTAAGCTTATGTACATTATGATTCACCATATCTGATCCATACAATACAGTATAATTATTAACAAAGTCCTTCAAAAATCGTTCTGCAAATGAATTGTATTTGATACACCAATCTGGGCAACAAAGAATTTTTATCGCGACATGTAGGAGCATAAAATGATCATAGTATTTTTGCAAATGAGTTGGTAGGGATTTTTTTAATATAAATGGTCCATAAAATAGTAAAAAATTTCGAAGTTCACCTCCTTTGAAAACCACTAAATGCTCTAATGATCTCAGCTGTCTTTGAAAGTTATTTGGTAGCAATTTATTTAAAAATATCATTTTATTTGAAATTAAATCTTTCAAATATTTTGGAAATAATGGCTTTTTTCTAAACCAAATTTTAAGCAATTTTTTTGTTACACCAAGCAGTACTATGTGCAAATAATCCAAAGCTATCTGTGACACCATACCTATCCCAAGGTCTTCAAGCGGGGAATTAAAAATATGATGGCCTTCGTCTATTCTTTGGGCAAACGTTAAATCTGTACGAAGGCTAACTTCTGCATTGGTGTAACACATTCTATGAAATTTTTTATCAAATTTTCCTCTAACTACACATTTTGCACACCCTTCAAATGCATTATATGTATTGTTTAACGCCACAAACACTGACTCTTGCAGGAGCATCACATATTATTGCACGAATTTTTATGCATATATATTGTTCTTTAAATTTAAAGTTATCTTTAATATGTTTCATTTCAGAAACAAACGGATTTAAAAATTCTATAAAATTACTTGGTTTTTTGAGACCGTGATAAATTCCAATCACGAACACATTGTTTGAATCGATGTTTATGATTCGCCCTAAAATGAGCCAGAATGAATGTTCAGTATTGTCACTGAAAACGGGAAGCACATCTACATTTATATCAACATACATTATTTGTGGCAGAAGTTCAATACTGAAATTCTCTTGCCCTAAAATTTTCTTTAGATTATTCTCTGTACCGATATGAATATATTCCCCAGGAAAAATTTTAATTTTTTCTAGATTTCGCGGCGTTTGCAACAAAGTTCGGTAGTCCATCGGCAATTCGGGGAAAAACCTTTTCAAAAATTTCAATAACGCAGATATTGAATTCTTATTAATGTTATTTTCAACTGACCATTTTTGTAAAAAAGCCTTCACGTACGCATTAATTTCTTGATTGGTATACGGCTGAATTAAATTATTGATGCTCAAACTTTGAAGGGGATTTTTAAATTGCGTTTCATGCGATTTCTCTGGTAGATTTCATCATCACCATAATCATTTAAACAATGAATTGCAAAATTAGAATCATTTTGATTGTTTGATTCATTTAAACTATTATAACTTCCATCTATTTCTGGTAACATAGGCGATTCCCTTGCCAATTTACAAACAATACTTTTAGATGATTCAATAATTACAGATCTTGAACAAATTGCACCATTTCTTTCTGTAAAATAGTTGTGTATTACACTTGCACGTTCACTTGATATTTTATTCTTTTGATTTTGTAATATAATATTATTTAATTGTTTCTTATATTTGGTTTTTAATTTATATCGTAAATTATTAATAATTTTATTTCTACACTTATTATTTTTTAGCGAAATGTTCATTTTTTAATTAAATTTAACTTTGTCGAGAAACGACTCTCTATCATAAAAACGTGTGTTTAAATAAAAATATAAATTAATACTTACCTGGAGCTTGAACAAAAATAAATGCTGTCTGCACTAAACACTTGCGTATTATCATTTGTTACCAACGAAGCTTCTTAATTGCTTACAAATAACAGACTTGAGAGTCAATTATCGGTATTTGACGTAAGTGCCCGTCAAATTACTGACTTCAAAGTCAAACTTTTATAACCAGCGTTTACGCTAATCGAGTAACAGACGTATAAGTCAGTTTTCTGTAATTGACATCAACGTTAGTCATATAAAAGGTATCAAAGTCGACATCAAGTAACTGACGTTTAAGCCTGTCGAAAAATTAACGTAAAAAGCTGTTTTAGGATAACGGTCATTTAAGCTGGTCAATCAATCAACTTATAAGCCGGATTTTATAAAGACAGGTTTAAGTCTGTTGCATCCCTAGCATCAAAGTTAAATATATACATTCAGCATTCATGTTAGTTAATAGTAGACAAGGAAACGGCGCAGAAGCCAAACGACTAATTTCAACATCATTGTCACTGTCAGACTTAAGACCCACATTCCCTATATTTTAGGACTTGTGGTTTACCACAAGTCTAGTAGCAACGACCAATATGTCAAGAAATTTATTTCTTCCATTGTTCCATATAATAGAAATTGCGTTTTGTTTTTTTATTATTTCGTCACAAATAAGTCGGTACAATGAATTGGATCAAATTGACTGACTTATTCAAGATGGCGTCACATAAGTCAAGAAGTCTGAAATAAGCCAGTAATTGGAAAAGGGCGTAAGACTAATATTTCAGCCAAAAATTACTTTGTCATTGAATTATTGTTATTAAAGTGGTTGAGCCTATGTATATACATACTAGAAATTTATATGAATGTATTTTCTGGCTATGAAACTTTCTTGTTTGAGCTGTACTTGTAAATCAAATGGAGTTTTATTCTAAAATTTTGTATAGAAAATTTTAGGACCGGAACTGTTTTTTGCTCTTTGACTAGTATTGCCGGAGCCTTTATATCATAGAAAATGATTCAGAAATGAAATGTGTATGTTGATGGAACTCGATCATTTCTTTCTTAAATTTAATTAGTTAAAATCTGAATAATTAAACAAAGATCTTAACTAACTAAGGTGAAATTATGTTTTTAGAACAAAATCAGGATTGATTTTTAAACTCAATTTTAAAATTCGCTTTGCTGATTGAAACTTGGTTCATTGTATGGTCGAATTCGTTTTTGGTACTAATTCAACATTTATATGATGAACTTTTGGAACTTGGTCATTTCTTATCCATTAAAATTAAAATTTGATGTGGTAGATATAACTCTAACAAAAATTACAACTCAATGAAAATCGGTTAGAAATAGAAAACATTTTGCAACGCAGTTCTGAAATCTGGTCATGCTGAAACAACATCCGCCACCTTAACAATTTAATTTAACAGTTAACATTTTAAACAAAGTACCATAATTATTTTTGGTATAAACGTTTTTCATTCTAAAGTGTGGACTAATAAAAGTTTCACCATGTGAATAGTAAAAATAAAAATGCGTTGCAGATTTACATTTTTGCAGATTTACTACAATTCTTGAAAAATTTGTTTTCGAGGTGGTGTCTTCGGTGTGTGCCCTCTGTATAGCCTGAACAGGTTGACTGCTTTGTTTGAAATTTCATTCCTAAGTTTTTTTTTTTTTCATGAATTTAGAAGCCCCAGTAATATTTTGCGGAAATCGGGCCACCGAACGTAGCAGCTTTTATAGGAAATTTTTTGTTTTTTGTACATATTTTATCAAACATGAAATTACCAAACTAATTGATAAAGAACTCAAGGATTCTTGAATTTGCGACAAAGTAGGTTTTGATAATTTTTTAAATTTAAGAAAAAATTACGATTTTTAATAAAAATCTACTGTTTTACCAAAATTCGACTAAAGTTCTATTTTTTGGTTACAAAAATTTGTAAAAAAGACATATTATTTTGCGTGCAGATTTACCATTCGCTATATCGCTAAAGTACGAAAAATATTTTTAAAAAATTCACAGTGCGCCTGCACAAATATTTTGGCTGGTCCTAGTGAAATTTCAGACTTAAACTTTTTCTATTTTTATTCTTCTCGAAAATGCAAGAAAACAAAATTTTATAATAAAAATTTTTCAAGCCCAATACAAAAAATAAATCGCCTTGAAACTCGAGAAATACATACAAAAAGAGATACAAAACAAAGAACCTATAGCAAATCGAAGACACATACTCAACGCACCTCACCTTAAGATTAGTTTAAAGATTCCAAAGCGTTCTAAACAAAACAACCTTAAGGAAAAAATCGCAACAGTGAAGGCAAATGATGTAGACGAAATCATAAAAGAAACTGAGATCATAGAGAAACTGTCAGAAGATAGTATACAAGTATATGTCACAACAAGCGCATCAACGCAATGTATCCCCAACCAGCACAAAACCAACGATTTCAGAACAACACGAACCATCGTTCTAAGGAATCTCCGACGGATCCGTCCAGTTTACGAAAGGAAAGCCACTCTGCAATAAGTACTTTTACTTTCACAAAAGTATCTGGTTGTTTTTAATATTTCTTCGTAAATGCGGTATGTATACTTTTCAAAATATTTTTAAAAAACAAAAAAGCTCCTGTGGAACTTGCTACTTCCGGTGTGACCAAAATCCAATTTGTAAAAAACGCTTTAGTATGAAGATCACAAATCGACATTTCTCTCTTAGTTTTGGAAAACAGACCTGGATCGGTATTGTTGCAGAAGACATTTAGTCTGCACGAACATACGCACTAAAACACGTACAGATATTTTTTTAAGAACTGCTTTTCTTAGATTGGGCGATATAGCGAATGGTAATTCTGCAAAAATTACAAAGTTAAAATTTAAATTTACAAGTAAAGATTATTGGTAAGCATGGGACACCTCGTTCTGATGTAATAAAAACAATAGGAAGGGACGAGTTTGTAGAAGAAATTCAAGACATCTATCTAAATCACAGAACCTTAGAGTAACAGACAATACCAATCCAACGTCAGAGTGGTTAAAGCTTTCGCGTTTGGAGCGGAAGGTGCCGGGTTCGAAATGAACACAACTATATGACCCACTGTCGAAGTGCAGAACTCATGGACCGACCCATCGTCCATGCACCAATATTATAATAGGCTGGCATTGAGTTATGCTATGTGAAGAAGTTGCATAAATCGGACCTATAGCCGTATGCCCTCGATTTGGCAGTTGGGGGTGCTTCGGCCCCGGAACAGCTAGCAAACATTAAAAAAACTGACAATGCGTATGTTTTAGACACTATCCTTAAATGAGAGAGACACAAGGTTTGAATGAAATTTTACAAACGTCAACAAATATCCTAAGATACTTACTCATTTTCATTAATGTCTATGTGAGACTGTCCTAGATCATGCAACCGTTTGATATAACTTTTAAGCTGTAAAACCGTTCTATCATTGGAATTAATGAGTTCCAACGAGTTTTGCAATGTAATTTTAATGCTAGCTTCTTCCTTTCCTGAATAATATCATTACGGTGAGAGTTGCATTCCGTACCGGTGATTTTTTAAATAGCTTAATAATTTGTTTGGCTTCTGAAAGCACTTGTCCAATATTTGATTTGAAAATTAAATTTTACGTCGGATATGCGTCAGCGAAAATTGCAAATTTGGCATCCAGGATTGGGAACGCTAATTGCGTGCAATTTGCTAATTTTGTTTTACATATTTCGAAACTTTTAATTGTCTCATCAGTCCAATTAATTAATGATTTGTGTTTTTTTTTTATTAGATTGTTTAAAATATTCGTATAAAAATGCCTGACTGTTTACGTCTTCTGGTGTAAAGATTCTATAATAGTTTATCATACCAAGGAGCGTAAGCTGTTCGTCTGCTGTCTTATTCTTCAAATAGCTTAAAATTCGAAGCAATTGCCGATCCGAGCACAGCACCATGTTTGGAAATGTGGAAACCAAAAAATGTTAATTCGTCCGAAGCGAACTCACATTTATTCAGGTTGATAACCAACCAACCAATTGCTGTGTCCATCCTTATTCTTCGAAACAATGAGAATAGCATCAATGTATGTAAATGCGAATGATAGATCTCTGAATAAAGCGTGCACCATTCTTTGGAACGTCTGGGCTGCGTTTCGTAGCCCAAACGTCATTCGTGGAAATTCGAATAATCCGTTATTTGTGATTGCTGTTTTTTCGATGTCCTCAGGTTCAATCGGGACTTGATGGTATAAGCTTTTATACCAAAATAATTTTCGTAAACTTTGTGCATGATTATAACTAACGAGTGAAATCCGTTACAAACGGTATCGGATAACGGTCTGGATCTCGGCTTTCGCAATCGTCATTTTCTCAGTGCTCAATCGTCGAGCTTTTTGTAACAAGGTTGACCTTGTTACAGGATTGCTACTGCCATCCTGCAGATTTCACTAAGCGCATGCAGAGGCTTCCACGGTGGTTTTTGCCGGCTACAACTCAGTTGGCTCGGTGGCTTACACCGTGATTACAGAGATTTAAATAAAAAAAAAACGCAAATTATAAATAATCATAAACCGGTGTTCTGCCGAAATTACACATGATGGGAATTTTCTGCTCATCATACCCACACCAGAGAATTTACGAATTCATTTTTTGGATTTAATTAATAAAAAAAACAAAGGAAAAGAAACGACAACTTCCCACAAGAAAAAAATGAGGGAGCGAGGCCAATATCCACCGAGCGCGAGACAAACAATCGTTATTCGGCGCTCGATCACAATAAAGTTTTTTTAAAATTCAAAAAAATATTTAAAATATATAAGAACAAAAAGAAAAAGGAAAAGAAAAATATAAAAAAGAATTTTTTTTTTCAAAAAAAAAATAAAAATAAAATATTTTGTTGCGGCCTTGAGCGGCCGTCATGCATCAGGGTCACCGCCCCGGACCGTTGCGGCTTGGTTATGCCGTTCCTCTCTCCACCGATGCAGCCCAACCGCCGGTTAATCCTCGTTAGTTGGGCGTTGTTTTGCCACCCGTACCGTTGCGGCTTGGTTATTCCGTTCCCCGCTCCACCGATGCAGCTACTCAACGCTGCCGCTGTGCCCGACCAACACAGGTGCTACTCGAAGAATTGCCCCGATGGGCTACCAGTTGCAGTGTCTTTCCACCAATATCACACAAAACTGCGAATGGCCTCGTGATTGACCACCCTGTACTTTGCGCTCTATCTTTTTATATTTTGTGTAACGTATGATTGGATATACTAGTTTATCACAAAAACGAACCAACAAACTATGGACAGATGAAACGATCAATATTAAAAGTGTTTTTAGTTTTAAAATGAGACTCGCACACCGTTTATTAATGATTTAATATTGACATTTAAACTTTGCGATTGTTTCCAGAAAAAAAAACTCAGTTCACATTTTGATTTGATTTTATAATGAAAAACTAAACAATTTATCAAACCATTCGAAAAAACTGTATTTTTGTAGTAAACTGTAATTTTCACTAATTTTTATTTGTTTCTATTTTATATTTCTCCAAAACAAAATCAATAATTAGGCACAAAATTATTTTAATTAATTTTATTACAAAGGATTTTAATTTTTATTGCGAATTACAATTTTATTTGTCTATTACACTACATTACGTGAGAGCAACACACAATCTGCAAAATTACTGCTCGACTCTTTTTTTTATCAAAAATTACTCGACTTTTTCTTTCCAAATTCACTACTCGACTGTCTCCACCAAAAAAATCTCCCACCGCAATAACGACGCACAAAACGTTCTAGAAGAATTTCCTTTCTTCTCTGTTTTTCGTTTACATCAATTCGCATTGATGTAAACGAGAAGCATATAAGAAAAACCATTCTTCCAGAGCGTTTTGATTTGCACACATCCGATGCAGATTGGTCTCGCTCTGGTGTACCAAAACAGTTAATACCGGAAGCGAAGGCACGAACCATCAACCGATTAAGCAAAGACACAAATAGAGGGGAATAAAATATAAAAAGAGATAGTTACGAACACGTAGTCGTAACAACCTATTGTCTCATTATGATGGTGTACGTTGTGTTTTATGGTGCTAAGGAAACGAACACTTGTAATAATTTTTAAATTTCTGTTGGATAGGTATTTGCTTTAATGGAGATTGGATTTTAATTGGATTTCCCGGTGTTTTGCACATGGCATTGGTATCGATTAATTCCCTTTGCCGTTGACGTTAAAACAATTAATCCAAAATGTGCTAGGAAAGTTGCACCTAAAATTCATCTATCCACTTGTGCGATAATAAACCCCCAACTGAATGATCTGCGTAGACCTAGGTTAAGGACTAGGTTTCTATCACCGTACCTATATCGATTTGTGCGAGATTTGAAGAATTCCAACGATTTAGTTTTTTGTAAGTTTATAGGTTGAATTACCGAATTCAGCTCCTGAATTATCGAATTTTCAGCACCATCGAAACTGGAAACTTGTTGGAGGAAACTACTGCGTGTTACTATCCAAATTCTGCCGGGCTACCGATTGTTAAGATAATTGTTTGCTAGATTCTTCTTTATTGTTTGACCTTGGTGTCCATTAATAAACGGTATTTTAATACATCGAAAGTTAACTTGGATTATATTCGACTATCGAAAATTATTAGAATTATTTCCTCGCGATGATTTTGTTGTATTTTAAAAATCGTCGAAGTTTTCGATTTTCGTGCGGTTTTTGTTTTATTTTTTTTAAAAGTTTACTATTTTTAGCAAAATTGTTGGCACTGTGTCTAGCGTGAATCTTACAAGGAACGCAACCGCTATATAGGTGATATTGGCATCACTGTATTGCGGAAATACCCGTGCCCTTATTGTGGGCGGTGCCCTTGCTCCATTTGTGGTTTTTTTGTGGTTACTAGTTTGTAAAAGTAGAGTCGTTTGGATTAATTTAAATCGGTTAAACCCAATGGAAAAAGTAAATTAACTTTTCACCTTTGCATTATTAACTTTTTAATTATTCCATTTAATTTTCCTTAAAGTATCTGCATTTAATTTGCTGTAATATTTATTAGTTTATGCCTCTATATATTTCCAGACTTGAGTTTTGGTTTCTGTTTGTCTTAAATCGTATGGCGAACTAATTTACTTATTTTATCCTCACATTGTTTTTATATCTTTTGACAAAATATAATTATGACGCCCTAATTATGACGCTCTCTACACAACAATCATAAAAACGTTTTGATTTATATCTTAACTAAGTCTAATTTTATGAAATTACTCGCGTACCCGGGCCTTCGACACCCGGGTTTGGGAACCCTAACCCAAAGTAAAAATCATTTCAATGTAAATACACCCAACTCCGAGTACGGATTTTGTTCGAAAACTGAGAGTTGGGAGTTTTGCTGCTGTTTCACTTACCTACGAGATGCACAAAATTAACATTATTGTTGATTGTTGGAAATAACAATTAAATTTTATTTTTACATCATGAAACAACAAGAAATTTCCCAACTCTCAAATCACGGTTTCCAAATCTTAATTCGTATACAGAAGATCAATACGAGATCGAAGAAATGAGATTATGATAGATATTGAGATATTAAAAATTTAGTTTATAAGAACTAGTATGTGTAACAATTTTAAAGATCTATCTTAACATAAATAGATTAAAAAAAACATTTAATTTAAATGCATAATGAGTTTATGATTATAAAAATGGAAGGTGCTATATAAAGAAGTTAGTTGTTATACCACGAAGAAAATATCACGTTCAGTAAACGGATGCTGTATAAGATAGCGGAAATTTGCACCGGAAAATAAGAGATCACGCTACTCACCGCAAGTGTCAGCACTATCACTAAAGAGAATTTATTTTGGTATGTAATTACCAGCGAAATTTTTTTATTCATTTTGTATCACTTTTTTCACTAAATAAAACACCTCAGCGGAATAAAATATTAAAAGTGATCCTTAAAATGACAAATTGATTGATCTTCTAAGTAAAGGAACTCGCTATATGAATTCTTGAAATTTAACAATATTTCGTCTTTCCGCCATTTCTTAACGAATAACGATGAAATTTGGATAGTAGTATTGATCATGGATTTTAAAGTAAGTTTTGGACAAAATTCTATATCTGTTCGTGCTGGACTTACTGGCCATTTCATACCAGTCCTTATGAAAATGGTATCTGTAAATTTTACCCGTCATAAATAAATTTTAAACTGGAGGAAACTCCACTATTTCTTAATTAAATTTTGTAGAATTTGCATCGCATACAGATACAATTCGGAAAAATTTATAGATTACAATTTTTTCACTATAACTTTTTGATTTTGTGCAGCCATACAAGTTATTTTCAGTTTTTGGCCAATATCTCAAAAACTTTTACTAGTAACCAATAATTTCGGTTGTTTTTCTAATAGCCTAGGTTATACTAAGGATATGTGGAAAATTTGGGGAAAATTTGTAGACTAGTATTTTCAATAGAATTTTTTGATTTTCTGCGACATTGAATATCATAGCTCTTATTTATGAACCATGGATTATAACAATGTCCACTTAAAACTAATGCACTTGCATTGAACAGGTTTTCTTAATTATAACAAGGCAGGACTAGGACTAAAATTTAGCTAAGCTATTAGAAAAACAATCGAAAGTATTGGTTACTAGTGGAAGTTTTTGAGATATTGGCCAAAACTGAAAATAACTTATATGGCTGCACAAAATCAAAAAGTTATAGTGAAAAAATTATAATCTATAAATTTTTCCGAATTGGATCTGTATGCGATGCAAATTCTACAAAATTTTATTAAGAAATAGCGGAGTTTTCTCCAGTTTAAAATTTATGTATGTCGGGTAAATTGTACAGATACAATTTTTCAAGGACTGGTTATGAAATGGCCAGTAAGTCCAGCACGAACAGATCCTAGAATTTTGTCCAAAACTTACTTTAAAATCCCTGATCAATTATCTAAATTTCATCGTTATTGGTTAAGAAATGGCGGAAAGTCGAAATATTGTTAAATTTCAAGAATTCATATACCGAGTTCCTTTACTTAGAAGATCAATCAATTTGTCATTTTAAGGATCATTTATAATATTTTACCCCGCTGAGATATTTTATTTAGTGAAAAAAGTGATACATAATGAAAAAAAAATTCCGCCGGTAATTACATAACAAAATAAATTCTCTTTAGTGATAGTGCTGACACTTGCGGTGAGTAGCGAAATCTCTTATTTTCCGCTGCAAATTTCCGCTATCTTATACAGCATGTGGTCGGCAAGTAAAATCTATTCATTCATGATGTATCAGATCCGCCTTGCAGCTCAACATACTGATATCATGCCACAGATCCTGTTATAAAACATGGGTATTAAATGGGATCCATATCAACCAAGTACCACGATTTTGTGCAGTTCAGAAAATCAATCAAAATCAATAAAATATCAATTACCATAATACAAGTAAATCAATTTTAAATTTTCATTTTATCATAAAATGCTTTAACACAGCCAACCAAACCACCCCATAAATTATGCATTAGAAACAAGGGTTTTTGTGGTAAAATTATCCCATTCGTACTGTTTATTTTGATACCTCTGAAGCATATTAAATATTTAGAAATCATGAAAACGGAATTTATTTGTATACGAATATGATCTCGAAAATATTTCTTGGATTTATATTTATACACACATACACATATACATACACATTCAAAATAAATTGCTACAGGAAACTGAGAAGAAGTAATTTATTTTTATAAACACACGCTATTAATTTATAACTGTCAGAGCTGAGAAATTTACCCCAGTTCCAACAACACGAGTATACTCGTATACGTACGAATAGAACAACTAAATTAAAATTTCATTCAATACAAAATTATTTAGATACCTCATCAATTTATGTTTCTGTTTGCAAGTGGTTTAACATTTCTATAAAATTAAATATTCGGGGTTACTTTTAGCGGTTTGGGGTTATATTGCACTAAACCATTACTAATAACAATTTTTTATTAATTTTTTTGCTTTTTTAAATTTATAACCCACAAATTTCTGTCACTAACTTCCTCTCTGTTAAAATAATGTATAAATAATAACATAATTCTCTATACACAACAACGAAGTAGAAAACATACCTTTTTTTTCCAAAAATGAACTATACATATCCATAACCATATATAGCTAGCTACGAAGTAAAGTTTCATGCCAAAAGGATATAAGCACCAAATCATCATAAATAATAAATACTTTTGTTTCTAAGTTTTACCTTTTCCTATTTTAATATTTTCCTACGTTCTTCTGTATAAATACGAGTATACGAGTACTCACATAGCCATACAAATTTTTCGAATGAGGTGTGTAAAGTAAGGAAAATCAGCATACATTTATTATACACAAGGAAAAACTAAATACCTTTAATCGTATTTTAAGAACCTTAAATCATGCTAATATTGTCAACTGTATCAAAAAGAAAATCAGAGCAAAAAGAAATTTTTAAAATTTATGGAAACTTAAGAAAATACAAAGTAAAATATTTTAATTTAGGTTATGTTATGTGATTTTATAATTTATTTTAATTTAATTAAAAGCTTAACTGGTTGGTAGCTTTGTGGGTAAGGCAAATTTGTTTTTGGGATTTAAATCACTTGAAAAATACAGATACAAAATTTTAGGCTTGGTATATAGAAAAAGAAAATTCGTATAATAGACCACAATGAAGTTTTTCATTTTGGCGTCGTTGTCGCCGATATATTTCTTTGAGAGATTAACGTAGAATGATATGTTGGATAAATTGTCGGTTTGGATAAAATGGTAAATTTATAATTGATTAATGGTGTTTTAATTTTTGTAGAAACACTGACCAACCATCATAAGGCGAAGTGGATTGTCGCAGAATTTCAATTATATTAGAAAAATTAAAATGCGCAGAATTTAAATAATGCTGTTTCAATTTTCAGCAAATATTGAACTATTTCATAGCAAATACTTAAATTTCTTTTACTTGCAGGTTTAGGTTTACACCATTTAGCATTTTTTTTTCGCTTGCTTATAATTTTCACAAAAGTGAATCAAAAGCAGTTGTTCAAGAGGTTGTATAAAGAAAAGTGATTACAACTCTTGTAATAAAAGAAGCTCCACTAGGAGAAATTAGCAGCTAAAGTCGAAAATTTTGAGACCGTTAGATTTCTTGGTCAAATACGTTAGATTACCTGGTTACTTTGTCTCTCTCTCTCTCTCTCTCTCTCTCTGGCACTATATCCCATCAAGGGATTTTTGTCGCCTCAACTGAGGTTTCTTAATCATATTTTCATTTCGGATAATGAGTGATTAATTCATTGATCCTAAACCAGCCGTGAAATTTTTTCCTTGTCACCACCGGGAATCGAACCCGGGACTTCCGGTCGCTGGAGCTAGCATGCTGACCACTTTGCCACCGGGGCGGCAACCTGGTTGCACAAATTATTTGTGGATTTAATTCAATATTTTTAGTGTTGTGTGTCTACGCGTATTTCGGAATTAACTACATGTTGGTGTCAAAAATAGTGTAGATAATTAATTTTTGTGTAGACAATGCCGATAATTGGTAGAGCATGGGTGCATAGCAACAGTCGGGTAAATCAAACAATTACTACAGTAAAAATTGATTTTGGTGCAAATTTTACGTTTAGCTTGCCATAGAATTTTTCAAAAATAATTGGATTTACCGAAAAATGTAGTTCAAATTGATTTTTATTCGACTATTGGTACGCAGCCTATATAGATAATTCTTAGTAAATGTACAATATTATTTTTCATAGCTGTTCACATTGTTTTTCAGTACGAGATTACCATCTTATAGTTGGCTAGTTCAACTTGGGTGAGATTAGTACCTAGTGCAAAATATAAATTTTCAAATTTCAAAAAGTTTATAGAGCTGTCGTCAAATTTGAACATGAAATTCGGATAAAACTATGAGTTCGACAATGTTAAATGGAACCAGGCAGTTTCTCACGATTTTTTTATTTTTTAAATTTTTTGATTAAAATCTTGTGATAACTTCTGGATTAACACGATTATTGATTGAGTAATGGCCAAGCTCCAAAAATTCTTGAAAAATTCTTGTTAAGAGGCAAATCACATCCACAATCCAAATTTCATTATGAACGGTCAATAAATGACCGAGATCTTAATTAAAATGTAGGTAAAAATAGATGTTAATACTCGTACTGTCTACGCACCCTAAACCATAATTTAGTCTGAAGAGAAATAAATTTTTAATACACCCCGAACGTCATTGATGTCGTGTCTATTTAAGTTACTTACCTTTAATCCACTCAAATATTGTTAAAACAAATCAGCTAATCGACGACATCATTGATGATGTTCCAGTTCCTTCTAAAATGCCATGTGATGACATGGTAATATAAATAAAAACAATACTAAAATGTAATCAAAATATATTAGCAGACTGAAGTCATTGAACGTGTGAAACAATATAAATACCTTGATGTTATCATAAACTTGGGTGTTCAAAAATTTCAAAAAAATTCAACATTTGTTTAATTTTTTTTTAATGCAGATTCAAAGTCTATTTCAATACCTATCCAGTGGTACCTTTTTGTATTTATATGTGCCATCAAACTGATTTTTGGGGGTAAACATCTGAAGTATGCGTTTTTGTGAACTTGTCAGCACAAAAATTAGGGGTAAAAATCGAAATAAAACATGGAAATAAACAAAAAAAAAAACGTTTTATTAATAAGAAGTATTCCCTCACCTGGTCCGAATGACCATTCGATGCCCCATTGATTTCACCAAAGTTTTCACAAAATCTTGAGGTACCACCTCCCATTCCTCTACGATCACCTGTTGTAGTTCTTGGAGACTCGTTGGGGCAACATCTCTGGCTCTAACCCTTCTTTTCAACTCGTCCCATAAATGTTCGATGGGATTGAGGTCCAGGCTTCGAGCTGGCCACTCCATAACAGGCACATTCATCTCTTGTATGTACTGGTATACTACACTAGCCGTATACGGTCTCGCATTATCCTGCATAAACAGAAAATTTTCACCAATAAACCCGGCAAAAGGTACGATGTACTCCTCGAGTACTTGACTGTTACATTATTATTAAATGAATGTGTGGCTTTATGCTGGCAAGATATTTAAGGTTTGAGTGATGTTAATGCTCAACTAGAATTGTTGTTTATTTGTTTCAAAAGTACGTGCCACTTCGTTCTTTCTTAGTTAAATTAGCTAAGCATCCATGGCTAACGGAGGGTATTCAAAATTTGATCGTCTTAAATGATTTTTCATTAAACAAGTGGAGAAAAGACAGAACGGCGACTAGTACGAAGATATATAATATGATGCGTAATAAGGTTACCACACATATCCGTTCGCAGAATGCTATTTACCTTAATAGAGTGTTTAACTCTGAGCTGCCACAGAAAACATTTTGGAGTACAATTAATAAGTTAGGTTGTTGTAACAAAAAACAGAATCAGGATTGCTTGTTTTCTGCTAGGGAATTGTCTAGGGATTATTCTAGTCATTTATCTCACTCCCAGTATCATAACGTTTGGGAATCCATGGGTGATAACGCGGCCAGTTCTGTCCTTTCATTCAAGTGTGTTGATATTATTACGTTGGAGAAAGCTGTTAGTTTATTGAACGGTGCAAGTATTTATTAAAATAAGTTTTCCAGCTGTCGATTGCTTTCTTTTGTTTATCATGAAAAATATCATTATTAATCCATCTTTTCCTGAGGCGTGGAAGAGTGCTAAACTGATTCCACTTCCGAAAAGCAAAAATCCTGCCACTGTGTCTGACTTCCGGCCTATAAGCATTCTCTCTTCTTTATCAAAGGTTTTTGAAAATATTGTGAAAGATCAGATTACTTTGAATTTAAATGATTTTAACCTGTTAGATCCTTATCAATCTGCATATAGAAAAGGATATAGTACGTGTACGGCTATATTAAATATTGTGTGTGATATTCGGCGGTATGCTGATTCTCAAAAGGCAACTATTTCAGTTTTACTCGATTTTTCGAAGGCATTCGACTCTATCGATCATAGAATCTTAATCAAAAAATTACATAGTAACCTCCAATTTTCACTCTCCGCCTGTAAACTTGTTGAAAGTTATTTATCAGGCAGAAAGTTTACTGTCTTTAGTTACGACACGTTCTCAGATTTTGTTACAACCTCGTAGTTGCTCACTAGGCACTAGGCAGTATGAGCGATGGAATAAGTAATATAAATGATAACATTTTAGCTATTCAAAATTGGGTTGCGCGGAACTTCTTACAGTTAAACCCCAAAAAGACCAAATCAATTGTTATTTATAAGCATGGCCTTGATACCTCCTCCTTCCCGTCGATTACAGTATGCAATGAAATTATTCCTTTTGTTGATTGTGTTAATGACTTGGGTGACTTAATTAATAAATCCTTATCGTGGGATGAGCATGTTAATGCGATTTGTAGTAAAACCTTTATGAAAATTCGAAATTTATGGAATGTTACTGACTTTGCATCAACCGAGCTTAGGCGGAAATTATTTTTTGCCTATGTTTATCCACATTTTTCCTATGGTGATCTGAATCTAAATGGAATGAATGAATATCACATCTCTTTGTTTCTACATAATTTGATTGGGTGTCCGCTTAAAGATTATTATACATATCGTACGTGTCTGGCTATAGGTATATATAAGTTATTAGACACACATATTCTATCGTACTTGTTTGAGAAATTGGTCCAATTAAATCTATCGCGCAATAAATCCTTAAATTATATCGCGAAATAATAGTAAATTGTTCAATTCACCATTTTATGTTAAGGGTGTTGGCTCTTGGAATAGCTTACCATTGCATGTTAAGTCAACCGGGCCTTATGCAAGTTTTAGGAAATCGTTTTTTCAGGGTAATATTATTTATTTTCCTTGATTTACCACATGTTTGACATTATTATTTCGTTTATTATTATTGTTATTATTATTATTAATATTATTATATTATTATTTTTTGAAATCTATTTTATGTATTATTAAATATTCTATTTAAAAAAAAGGTTTTTGTTCTGTCAATTATTACTTTTCATAACGTGTATAATTAGCTCTAAGCTTTATTATGTATTAAATAATAAATATATAAATAAATAAATAAACACTCCCTCAATGTACCGTTGAGAATTCATTTCCCTTGATCGACAGGTAGTATTGGCTCGTGTCACGTGTGATGAATACAAGATCTGTCTTCACCTCTAGTGATACGCCTCCCCTAGAACATGCACGATCCACCGCCATACGAGACACGTTCTTCAATGCAACATTGTGTATATTGCTCTCCTTGTCTTCTGTATACTCCTCCGCGTCCATCGGTACCATATAAACTCATCCTGCACTCGTCAGAGAACAGGACTATTCTCCATTATTCTTCTGTCCAATTCAAATGCTGTCGAGTGAACTCACGACGGGCTCGTCGGTGGGCTGCGGTCAATTTCTGTGTCTGTGTGCAGTCAGATTAACTTCTCGAAGTTGTCCTTTAACTGTCCACCGACTGACTTCGACTTCACGAACTTCTTTGGGCCGCCGTCCCACTTGAACCATTCATTCATTATACGTCGTGGTCAACATTCCCGTAAAATTTACATCAATTCTTATACCTAGGTATAACCTTAAACTAAGAATTTTTAAATATGTATCAGGTCACAAGCCTCATTTTGCAGTAATTGCATTGTTAGTAAATTAGCAAGTTCGCTGATAATAGTGTGATAGTACGGCTAAACTGTACAATAGTGATAATAGTACAGTTTAGCCGTACAATTCAAAAATTGTATCGTTACCATCCCTAGTCGCTTGGAGACATGTACCGTCCGGTTACCCGGTCTACTCTAGCGCACTGTTACGTTCTTTTAAGACGCTGATCAGTTCGGCGCAATATGCCCGAAACTGTGGGAGTACTTCGGCACTCAGTAATTTTGGCAGTGATAATTCTTGTATGTTTGAGTTACCAAGCCACTTTTGTTTTATTGACTTGACCGTCACCTCGTTACATTCGAAAAGTAGGTGGTTTACATCTTCTACTTCCGAACCGCATAGACATCGACAATGGTTTATTATTTTGAATCTCTGGAGGTATAGGCCTTAAACTTACCATGCCCAGAGATTACTTGACTAAACGAGCTCGTTATTAGTAGTTTCATTTTTAGACGATCTTTTACGTCTGGAATGAATGCAAATGTGTGCCTTCCATTTGCTGATTCATTCTGCGACATGTATATGGTTACCTGATTCATTCATGGCGCTTCTTCTAAGGTGATACATGAGCGCTCGCTTTTTGATTAGAATATCCACTGGGAGCACGCCGGCCAGAACTACAACAGCGTCCTTAGATACCGTTCGGTAGGCCTTTGTTACTCCTAGCAGTATATTCCTCCGAGCACTTTCTGGTGATCTGATGTGGTGACAGTTTAACCTGTCATACCAACCAGCTGTGGCATACGTGAAAAGCGCCTCCGCCACACCTTTGTATATTATTACAAGTGTTTTGTGATTCAGTCCCCATCCCTCTCTTGACACTATCGCCAATGAGTGGAATAGTTTCTTAGCGTTTTCACAGACTCTAAGAACGTGAGATGTTACGCCCATTCGTTCATCTAGGTCAACTCCTAAATATCTAACGCACTTGGCCATTTTCATGTTTCGACCGTTTAGTGATATTGTTGATGGTCGACTAGAGTCAAATTTGCCTTTTAGCTGCAGCATCACTGTTTTTTCTGCAGATAGTGACATTTTATTCGTTTCGCACCGTTGTATCATGTTATTTATGGCGGTTTGACCCTGGCGTTGAAGTTCAAGCCTCGAGTTGCCGTGCACCAGGATGACTTTGTCATCTGCGAATGCTATTTCATCCTGGTCATTCATCATACTCGTATTAAATACGATATTCCCTAATCTGGAATATTGTATTTAATACGAGTATGATGAATGACCAGGTCCTAGGATTGAGCCCTGAGGGCATCCTTTTGTAACTTGTTTTGTTACTGAACCATATTTGTCTCTGATTTCTGCGGTTCGGTTGCTGAAGTAACTCTTAAAAACATTTATGATGTTTCCAGGTAGATTGTAAACTGATAAACTTGCAATGACACTAGGCCACGTTAAGCTATCATATGCTCCAGCTATATCCAAGAAAATACCCATAACATATTTTGAACTTTGGGTTTTGACAGTGTTTGTTAGGCGGACTATCGCGTGCTCAGTAGACATGCTACGTCGGAAGCCGAATTGTTTGTCCGAGAATAGTCCGCTTTGTTCGATTCTTGGAGAGATACGAACCGCTAGTAGCCTTTCTAAGAGTTTCCCCATGACAGGTAGCAGCATGATTGCTCTATAAGACTTCGGAGAAAGTGGATCTCTATCCCCAGGCTTCCTGATTATAATCATTTCCAGGGCCGGCCCTCCCATAGAACAGTATGAACAGCTTGCCGGGGCGCAAACATTTCAGGGCGCCAATATATTTAAAAAAAAATTATTTATTAAAAAATATTTAATTTTAAATTACATTTTACTATACTGCACAACTCTATTAAAATTTGCAGAATAACTTTACAGTCATTAAATTACCATATACACAAAAATATTTTCATTTTCAGTACAGAATTTTAACACTGTTCATAGTTCATATGTAAAGAAAAAATATCAATAAAAATTCCCCACCATTCCTTATATAAAAGCATCTCGCTCATGAACAGTATTTTTATTCTGTGCGCAAGTGCAACGGCTTGTATTTATACACTTGCGTGGATTTTGAATGAACATAATTTTACGCATACGTAGATAATTAAAAAATAATATGCCTAACAATGGAGAGCGAATAAAGAGTATTCAATATAGAAAAAGGGGAATAGAAAAAAACAGCAAGTCATTTTTTCCACGTCGGTTTCTCTCAATTTTGGGTTTACACTTTCCGTTTGCACAATGCACAGAATAAAAATACTGTTCATGAGCGAGTTGTTTTTATATAAGGAATAGTGAGGGATTTTTATTGATATTTTTTCTTTGCATATGAACTATGAACAGTGTTAAAATTCTGTGCTGAAAAATTTTTGAGTGGTACATTGCATTTTTAAAATGTTGTATTTGTAATATAATTTTTATTTTTAATTCAAAACAGACGCATTGAATAAAACTGAATCAGTCATATTTTTATTTACTGATGTGAAGTTAAAAATAATGATGTGATTAAAATTTTATGCAAATTTTAATTATGTATATTTTTTATAAAATAATAAATAAGTTTCATATGATTGTTGTTCATGATTGTCTGGAGGAAAAGTATTGTATTAAAAAAGTTAAGTTTTGTGATATCGTCAAGATATTCATCACATTCACAAAATTGGAAATACATAACTAATTTTTATCTCATTATTATTATAAATATAAGAAGTAAAATTATTTTAATAATTTAATAAAAATTCCAAAAACTTAATTAGTTTCCACAAACTGTAAAAAAAAATAAAACGGAAAAATATTTTTTACGCTGAATTACTAATTCGATAGTAATATTTAACCTTTTTATTTATATTTTAAATACATATTTTTGAGGACTATACCTACGTGGGATACCTCGTTTAAAAAATGCATTGCAAGTCCTACCTCACGGATGATGTGGGAACGGATTATTTAAGACAAACCTTTCCTTAGGGTGGCATTTTTGAAAAGTGCACGGGGCGCCAAAAGACCTAGCGCCGGCCCTGATCATTTCACCCTTTTTCCACGCGTACCACTTGAACCGTACGAATGCGGCGATTTAACCAAGTTGTTAGAAGAAAGCGGTCATCACGCTGTGCTGTAGCACGAAGTCGGTCAGATCCTTGCCGCCGTCTGAAACCACCAGTTTTTTGATATCTTTGCCACACTCGACGAACGGAGAATCATAACATCATGATATTTCAAGACATGCTATTGTGTTGATCTTGTTGAAGTAAGAATTTAATTCGCAAGGCTTTTACTTTGTTGGCATGGTACAAGTGCGAAAAAGGTACCACTGGATAGGTATTGAAATAGACTTTGAATCTGCATTAAAATTATTGAATTTTTTTTTTGATTTTTTTGAACTTTTGTGGAAAATTGACCAATGTGCGATTTTTTTGCACCCAAGTGTAGATGAAAAGTTAAATTTTAATGATCATTTGAATATATTGCTAAAAAAATGAATAAAAAATTAGGCTTATTTAATAGAATTTAGGATAAAATGCCACGTGAGACAAAAATTATATTTTACGAATCAGTTGTTGCACCACATATTGGTTATTGTTCATCAGTGTTATTCAGAATGAATCAATCACAAATATATCGTCTCCAAAAAATTCAGAACAGATTTATGCTAGGTATTTTAGGAGCAGAAATTAGGACACATATAAGTGAAATGCTTGAAGTACTAGGGTGAAAACGGAGATCTACCAAAATACTTGGACTTAATGTTATGCTCTAATAGAGAAGTTCATAACTATAATACCAGAAACACTCACTATCAATTTATGTACAGTAAATCATTTTCGCAGCGATCGTTAGGGTATGATAGAGTCAAATTATATGATTCTCTGTGCAATTTCTATACGTTGAGACTTACGAGAGTTACATTACAATACAATCAGTTTTTTAGGACTATTGAGTGTATTTATTAAGGAAAGAATTAGTATTTAACTAGGCTAAATACTAATTCTTTCCTTAATAAATACACTCAATAGTCCTAAAAAACTGATTGTATTGTAACTCATTAAGTATAATAATTATGTTCTATTTAATTAGTTCTACAGAATATATTAAGATTAAAAAACGTGATAAATAAATAAAAATAAATAATAATATTTAAGTTACCATCTAGTTCACTTATCTGTTCAGAATATCCAACATTAGTTCCGTACAGCTTTATATTATGATCACATTAGATTTAATTTATCTGAAATAGGTGCAAACCATTAATGTTGGAGCCACCTCGGGTTCAAAGTGGACAGCATGCTAGCTCCAGCAACCGGAGGTCCCGGGTTCAATTCCCGGTGGTGAGAAGGAAAAAATTTCACGCCTGGTTTATGATCAACGAATTAATCCCTCATTATCCGAAATGAAAATATGATTATGAAACCTCATTTGAGGCGGCCAAATACCTCGATGGTATATAGTACCAGAGAGAGAGAGAGAGAGAGAGATTAATGTTGGAACGAAGGATATTTAAGAAAAATACTAAAACTTACATAAATTTAAAAGAACCAAAATGAATGCACAACCAAGTTAGCCAAACCTTTACCTTTGGTCATTTCCTAGATTTTGATCACATGAAATTATAATTCTATATAATAGTTTGTCGAATTTAAATGAAAACAAATAATTTCACTTATCTTAAATTTCCATCGAATCCAAATGTCAACTTGAAATGTCAACAAGTAATAATTGGATTCGAATGCGTTCTTAGTGCAGTGCAATGATGAAAACGAGAATAATGCTCGCCGCGACATCTGCGTTTGAACTTGATCTTCGAAAAGGATCGTTCTAGCATAATCTTCGAATTCTACAGTACATTTTATTGTTATATCTCTGTTCTGTTCTGGATCTGCATAGATTTACACGTAATAAAAAAGGTTTGGTGGCGTGCAAAATAATTTAAAAGATTGTGTAAATATTAAAATAAATTAAAATTAAAGTAAAATTAAAGTAAAATAAATTAAAATTAAAGTAAAATTGTGCGTCGTCCTTTTAATCGCAATTAACACTAAAAAGGGTGTTTGCATAGTCGACCATTATACATACCAACAACCGAGTCTGGTGTTTTAACCTAATTGGGCCAGGCCTATACAAGAACCAGCGATCCAACCATGTATTACCGCACATGTATCTTTTAAAAAAATTCCGATTTTTGGTGTGGCTTTGCAATTTTTTGCGCCAACCCCATTTGTACTTTTCACTTATATTTGCACAAATGTATTAAGCCCCATAGTATAACCTAAAACATTGGCCATTTGCGAGATGAGAACACATACAATTTATTTTGTCTTCTCGTTTTGTTTTAAATATTAATGGAGTAGGCATTGATAAAAATGTCAAGATTAACATTTAATTGACTTTTAAATTGACAGAAATGATTTTTCTATTAACCAAAGACTTTAATAATATTATGTAAACTGGTAATAACTAAATGTCAAGCGAGTAAATTTCAATGAAAAAAGAGACAAAAAATAATCAGTATTGTATTAAGCATTTTTATTAACGAATGTGAATAAAGTTAGTTACGTGTAGAATTAGGATTGTCAGATGAAATTAATTTGTTAATGTCTATTGGTCTATTGGTCATTGGATTCTTTGTACTACAGTAAATTGTGCGATTCAAGCTATCGCTTTTTAATCTTAATATTTGCAAGAAGAATATGAAACAGCAGCAGTAACTTTGGCTCCCTGAATTAAAAAAAGGTGGGCTTAAAAATAGTGTTCTTACATGAAAAAATTGGACCATTTTTAAGTCATACTTTTACAAATTTTCTGGCTTAACAAAGATGTTTTACAAAAACTAATTTAATTTTAAAATGACACAAGAAAGGCATATTTTATGTTATTTTACAAATATATTTTTTAATTCATTTTCAAAATGACTTAAAAAATGCATATTTTATTTCACATTATATACATAAAATTTACACTTGTTTTAATACACATAGAAAGGCCTGCGTAATTTCACGTTTTTAAAATAGTCTCTTGTTTTTCTTGTTACAGTTTCATGTTGTATTGTAGAGAAAGATAAAAAACTTGCATTTCATAAATTTCATTTGTGAATTATTATTTGTGTATTAATTATGAATTAAAATATGCATTTTTTAATTTTTTTTGAAATTTTCAATTGTTTTTTGCACATTTTCAGTAATGAATGCATTATTTAAACATTTTTAATTGCTTTAATTTTCATATTACAGTAATAGTCCGATTATCTGGCATCCAATTAACCGGAACACTCAGTTAACCGGAAATTTAATTTTTATGTTTTTTTCTTGCTTTTTTCCCCTTTGATATGCATTTTGTAATTCATTTTGAAATTTGCAATTGTATGCATCCAATTAACCGGAACACTCAGTCAACATTCAATCTCTTGAAAAAAACAAAAAAACCTAAAAATTAAAATTCAGGTTAACTGAGTGTTCCGGTTAATAGGATGCCGATAATTGGGCTTTTACTGTATCATGAAAATTAAAACCATTCAAAATTTTCAACTCATGCTTTCATTACTGAAACTGTGCAAAAATAATTGCAATTTTCATAATGAATTACAAAATGCATATGAAAGAGAAAAAATAGAGAAAAAAGCAAAAAAAAATATTAAAAATTAATATTCCGGTTGACTGAATATTCCGATTAATTTAATGCCGGATAATCGGGCTTTTACTGTAATATGAATATTAAAGCCATTCAGAATGTTCAACTAATGTTTTCATTAATGAAAATATGCAAAACACAATTGCAAACATCAAAATTAATTAAAAAATGCATAATAAAAATATCCTAAAAATCCGGTTCCGGTTAATTGGATTCTGGATAATCGGGCTTTTACTGTTATACATTTCTCGTTTTATTTCGATCTTAAATACACATTTTATTTCATTTTCAAAATGACTTAAAAATACACATTTTATGGCATTTATAAACATACTTCTTAAATCAATTTCAAAATGACTTATGATATGCATAAATAAAGTCAGCTTTTTTTATTTCATTTCCATTACAGATTTTAAGTCAATTTTAAAATGAAATAAAAACGCTGGTTTTAAGTCCGAAAAAACACAATTTTTAAGTCAGCCTTTTTTAATTCAGGGAGCTAAGAACGAATAGTGCATATTGCATTTAAAACATTATTGCAAAGTTTATTTTGGTTTTTTTGATTTAACATCGGACACTTTCGAAAAAATCCTTCCAAGCACGCGGAAGCGATAGTAGATGTAAAGGCAGTTTTGATAGTTCTGGAAAATTTTTTTATCATTAAAATGTTTCAATGTTGATGTCCGCCTAAAGAATTGACCAACATTATCTGTGCAATAAACCGATTTTTGGGCTTCTGTAAATTAATTCGGAAATGACCGCCATTCAATACTAAGCGTATTTTGATTTAATCCTAGCGTTTCTGAATATTTTTTTAAAATCAAACAATTCCATTAAATTTCGTAAGCTATCTAAGCCCTAGGCTGTCATCGTATCGACTCCGAACCAATTGGTAGTATTTTTTGAATTCCAGAATGTAAAATTATAAACAATCCAGCCTTATCCTATCAGCTTCAGTCTTAGGAATGGTTTTGATAATCTCCATACATTCTGGGTCAAGGTAAATTGGTTCTATATCGGACGAAATGTATGTGGCAAATTAACATTTACGTTGGGCCTTATTTGAATAGGCTTAATAAAGTTTTGACCCAGATTCTTAAAAAAATTTACGGATTCAGAATGAAGCTGACTTATTAGCGGTTTCGCTGATTGAAACATAGCATTAAGGCAATTGAAAAGTTCTGGTACTTATTTAAGAAAAATCAGGTATACTTTCGTACACTCGTTGTGTAGTTCTTGCAAAATTAATTTGGTGTTTTTGAGCTTATCTAGTTTTATTGCTTCTTTAAAATTACATTTATAACACGGTCCAATTATTAAGAATACATGCTACCAATTTTTGATGCGATCTAGCCAACGGGAATTTGTCGTTTTGAGAATTTTTCTTTACTCTCCACTAACACCTCCCAAATTTCTTGGAGTTGGCTACAACGTTTAGTACTGCCGGAAACATAAACTCCTATTTGTCATAAAAGGTCTTCAGGAGCTCGAGGTAAAGCAAGACAAGCTTTGTTTGCGATTATTGCTGCGCTGTAATATATACATTTAATAATAATTATATTTGGGATGTCCACGTAATTGGGACACAAAGAAATTCGTTGCGCCCACCATAACATTAGCTCCATCGCTCCTAAAACCGATAAGGAATGCCTAAGGAATTATAGTTTATTACTATAGCTGTTTTGCTTTGGTAAATTTAAGCGGGTTTTATACTATAATATCTCAAAGCAACAGCTTTTGGCTTTAGTTTTTCGATTCATTTTAATTTTCCTTTGTTGGTAATAAAACATTTATATGTCAAATTTTGATCGTGTGATAAGTGATTATGTAGTTTTAAATAAATATATTAAAAAAATTTTAAAAAATCAAAAACAAATTAAAAAATGACCGCCTTGCGGTGAACACCATAAAATGATGTTATTTTCTTAAAACTAAATTTTTTTTTGGTTTACGTAAAACATCGTTGTAATCGGAAAACAAGGGTATCGGCGTTCTTGCTATTATATCAAGTTTTGACTTAAGTTCTGGTTAGAATCGAATTACATGTTTAAAAAAACCAAATAGAATTTTGACACTCAACTGTAAACAAACGACGTTAGAATAACGCTATAAGAGAAATTGCCCTGCGAAATTTGTCAATTTTTGTTTTGCCCGCTTTAATATACTCGTAATATAAATATGTAGATCCTGTTGAAATGCTTACTGCCTTAACTGAAGCGAATCGCGGACGACTCACTCTGACGAGAGATTCTCATTACTTTTTTACTTTTTTACGCTAATTTGAGCATTTGAAATAGTTTTACGAGAAATTGCTACTCGTTAAATTAGTACACGATAAATTATTTTTACAATAAAAGCACATGTTATTTCACATGGTGCTTCATTAGATTTAAAATAACTAAATATCCTTTAAAGGACATAATAAATTGAAATAAAGTTAATTTTTGGACATTGTTATCCAGCCAGAGAGATGCTTAATTTAGTAGAGTGTTTTCATCATGTTTCCTATACATATAAATTTATCGACGAAATCAATTCTACTTTAGTTCTTGAGAAAATAAAATCTTACTTACATTCCAATAACTATTTTTTTTTGTTGGAAAACTTTTAAAAAATATTTCAATTTATTTCTACAGAAAATATATTGAAGTTGTACGACAACTACTACTGCAAGCACCAAACAACTTTTTGCTCAACTAAAAACTGTTTACTGGACAATAACAGAAAGAAAATTGATTTGTCGACCAAAATAGTTAAGGTAAGCTTCTTTCTTTGGCATGTTCGAGCTCTACTTAAGTACAAATTGTTTTACAAAATACATGATTTAAAATTTCAAAACGATATACTCTTAACAACTTGAACTTTTAAGTTTCAAGATTCACTGCACAATTTATTTCATGTTTCGTAAAAATACCGCTATTAGCATATACGGTAGATTATATCGTGTGTGTAGTTGTGTATTTAAATGCTTATAAAAATTTTTGCAAACTTCCATTTAAAAGACGTCTTGCTCTCGTGTTACACTAGATTGCAATTTCACGACATATTTTTCAAAAATGTAAACTAGCTTAATAAGTTGCTTATTTCCTTTAGACCCGACTTAACATATGTTTTCGTTTTAAACAAAAAAAAAATGTAACCCATTTTATTTTAATATAAGAAAGCGAAATACAGAATATAAAATATAGATATTTTTCCCAACATCTTATATGAAAAAAATATAATTTTTTATATTTTTCAAATTCATACGAACATCAATCAACTTAAAAGGGTCTTATCGTTGCGAAAAAAAAAATAAAAACGAAAAATTTAAATTTCATGTTGAGCTATTCTCCTTTATGTTGTCTTGATAAAAAATATTGCATCATTTAATAAAATACAACAACAAAAACCATATATTCCTAAAAAAAAATGGAACAAAGTTGAAGAATGAAAACGAACTGTACTGAATAGACAAGAAATCCATATAAAAACACTCGCCGGCAAAAGTTTACATACATCGATATAAGCTTATTGTATATAGTAAGGGTATTTAGACTTGTGCCGGTGAGTGTAAATATTATACATATCATGTTCATATTTACATATCGATGAAAAATTAACCAACTAGAAGAATCAAACAAAAACCTTTAAATTTATTAGATTCCTTTATTCAGATTTGCCCTCCAATTTATCTGATTTTATGGAGAACTCATATACCCTATCGTATATCTTATTGATGACTATAAAAGAAATCGAAAGTTGAAATTATATTTCAGAATCATGACCGTGACGTATTAAAAACATGTACAAGGCTTATTTAAAATTGTTAACTTGCTATAAACATTTTGATATATCAAATTAAAGTAAAACCATTTATTAAATAGCTTATATATACGGAGATTGTCTGAAAAGTTTCCGACCTAACTAATATGTGAGACATGTTTGTTCGAATTTATTTTTATTTCTCTACATAGTCTCCTTGTAAGTCTGTACACTTCTTCCGCGTGTTTCTCTGCAAAATAGCTGCTTACGAAGGTGATGACCTCCTCAACCGACTAAAATCTTTGTCCTCTGAGCGCAACTTAGGGAACAACAAAAAAAGTCGCTTTGGACTGGATCTGGTAAGTAAGAAAGGCGGTGGTCAAGTAGTTCAAACCATAATTTCTAGATATTTGCCATGGTAACCGCCGAGGTGTGAGACTTTTTGTTTTCTGCAAATGTGGCCGTTTTTCGCAATTTCTGCCTTGAGCTGATAATCGATTAAGATAACTCCACGACTGCCCCAGAAAACATTCGCCAACACTTCCCCTATTTTGAATGTATTTTTGATTCAGCTGCCAAAATTTCAGAATGGTAAATGATTGTACAGAGTCCCTGCCCAACTCGTCTTTGGATTGCGCATTTGTATTGCCTTTCAAAAATAAATATTTAATAACAGCTCGATACTCGATTTTTTCCATTTTCAAAACAACACTCACATATCGACTCAAGCAAACAATTGTTAAACAGGAGTACCTTTCAACACATAAGCAAACATACTCCCCCCAATTTGGTTGACGAGTGCTGCCATCTTGATGTTAAGGTCAGAAACTTTTTAGACAGCCCTCGTATACAACTGTAATACAAATAATAAGATCACTGACCTTTATTGTGGTAACTAATACAATTGTATGAAACTTCATTAAGTACGAAATCCGAAACCGAAAATTTTGTTGTTGTGGTTAGAAAGGAGATGGAATCTAACAGGCGATCAGAGTTGGTAGGTTTTTGAACCAACACGTCATCTAAAAACGATATGGTGTTTTGTTTTTCAAAATCAACATATCTCTTTACAGCCGCCAAATATGAAATAAGTCTATTTGCCTAATTAGAGTAATTGCCTTATTGAATTGTCAGTTCCATGAAAATAACAAAACAACAAAAAAATTAGCCCCAAAATAAAATTAATATAGCCATCAAAAAAGCCAAACACACCACCAACAATAACACGAGCAATAATAATCCTCTCATTACCAACAATATTGAGTAAAATAGTCTTCCCTGCATATCAACTCGCTACCATGGTTTGACATATGTTCATGGATTATCACAACGTGAAATTGTATAACATGACCCATCGAAATGATCACCGAGTATAATTCTACGGTCGCCATACCTAAATAAGTCTAAGATAAATTAGTCATGTTAAATTCACCCGAGCCTCCAAAAATTCTCATAAAGTACGAAAATTAAAAATAAGAGAAACATTAATAAACCAATTCTACACTTTAATATAATTAATATTAAACAATAATAATTTTGAACAATTAAATAATACAAACTTTTTGGGAGCGAGTAAAGGCGGTGATACATGTACAAATTTTGCCTTTAAGGCAAAAAAAATTGCCTTGCACAAAATTGAGAAATGTTCAATTTAAAATTTTTGCCTATAAGGCGATTCAAGATGGCCGACTTTTAACCAATCAGCGCGCATAATTTTTATGCCTTAAAGGCAAAATCTGTACATGTATCACCGCCTTAACACAACCCTCAAGTTAAAGGTGACCAGATGTCTCGTTTGTCGGCTGGCTTGATTTGAACAAAAATTCGATTTATTTATCGCAATCGCATGAACATTTCAAGTGACTGTCGTTTGAAGTGGCAAGGTTTAAAAAAAGTCCACAACGAGTTTTGCAAACAATTATTTGTAAATTTTTATTTAATAATCTAGCAACCACGAAGATGAATAGTGACGTCGCATGAAGTAGTACGACCACCGATTTATATAACTCATCGATACGGCACAAAACTAAATTACCATAGAAAACACAAACAAAATATGGTAAAACTTTTTGTTATATTCTACTCGCTTGTATTATATACACCTCTTACTCGAAAATCATATCACGCACTGGAACCAAGACAAATCCGAAAATTATTTGAAATCGTTTCCTTTTTCCTAATTAACATAGATAGACAGAAAAATAATCAAAATTGTTAATTTTTCAAATAATAATTTAATAAATAAAACACTGCTGCCTAATTTCAAAAAATATTTAAATAATTTTTTCGTATTTTTCCCTTGAAATATGAAGTACATATCTGTAATAAACAAGATACAAAAGCCAAAAAAAACGTGGAAAATTCGGCATAAATGTCAAACGTAAATAAAAATACACAAATTTAATTTTTTTTCAAGATTATTTTACGATCAAATTTTGAATACATATTTATTATTTTCAGTGAGTGTATGTCAACTGGTTGTGGTCTAACTGACACTAATTTAAGTTTGTTTTCCGAAAATTCGAAATTCTAGACAAGGAAAAGGAAGATACATTTTTGCTTTCTCTATTGCATACTAGGTACGACTTTTAGTTTTATTTTTTACGCCACAGTTTTTTTATGTATGCTGTATCCTGTATCCATGAGTTACATATCAGTGAGTACGACTAAGGGAATAAGGGTGTTGATGTCAGACATGGTTTTTACGCTATCTATGAACAAAAAGGTATGAGGTACAGTGATTAAATTATTGAGAAAATTAAATTGCTGTTAGTTTCTACTATGGTGATTTGTAGATGTTTTGTTACAGTGTCCATAAAACATACTGTGTCTTACTTAGTCCTGAATGGCGTTCAAAATTGTTAATTATCCATAATAAATCTCCAGTTCAAATAGGAAGTTAGAAAAATAATTCAGTTCATTGTTTTATGATATCTATTGATGATAACTGGTACGAACTCACATAAAATTAGTTTAGTCAGTAATTTAATTGAAAGAATTGATATCGGGCACTAACTAAATTGGTGATTAGTTCATACTAGTCATTGCAAGATGGGTCTATTGGGTGTGTGAATTAATTCTTAGACTCGACATTTAGTTGTCGCTATGTGAGATTGCGTATAGTTTGACAAGCAATTCTAATTGAATTTTGTAGCTGTCACAATTGTCAATCTAGTTCAGAGCAGAAAGTGTTATTTTTCATATTATGTGATTTTTTTGTAATCGATTTAAAATGGATCGTGATAAGTTGTTTTTTCGAGGGGTTCTTTTCTTTTTTGATTTCAAGAAAACTGCCGCTGAAGCTCACTGATTGCTTTCTGACACTTATGGTAATCAAGCTCCACCAAGAGCAAGCTCTTTCAATTGGTTTCGTCGATTCCAAAGTGGTGATTTTGACTTGACAGACAAAGAACGGCCAGGTCAGCCAAAAAAGTTTGAAGATGCCGAATTACAAACAAAAAATCTTGCTGTGTACAAAAACCATAGTTTTTTGCATCGAATTGTTACTGGCGATGAAAAGTGGGTTTATTACGATAACCCCAAATGTAAAGCAGCACGTCGATCCAAGCAGGATTATCGCTGCCAAAACGAGATATTCATTGCGCTAAGGTTATGCTGAGTATTTGGTGGGGCCAGGAAGGTGTGGTGTATTATGAGCTGTTAAATCCAAATGAAACGGTTACAAGTGATTACTACCGACGCCAATTGGACAATTTGGCACGTGCATTAGACGAAAAGCGGCCAGCAATAGTGAACAAAATCTATAAAGTTTTGATCATGATGACAATGCTAGACCACATCGTGGAAAAATCGCTCAAAACAAGGTAGAGCAACTCGGTTTTAATCGGTTTGAACAACCTGCGTATTCTCCAGACGTTGCACCTTCCGACTACCACTTGTTTCGATCAATTCAAATAGGCCTGGCTGATGTACACTTCCGAAACGCCGGAGAAGTGCGAAATTTGATCGACGGCTGGATAGCTGGGAAAGTTGAAGGCTTCTTCAAACGGGGAATCCACAAACTTCCCAGGAGATGGCAGAAAGTCATAGCTAACGATGGCGAATATATTGGATAAAATATACTTTATCGTTATCTTTTAATAAACATTTCTTTTTTATAAAAAAAAGTCTAAAAATTAATTCACACACCCAATATTGATATTTCGTTTTAACTTGGTAAATTAGTTCAGATTTATCAATCTTCAATTACAAATATGTTAGAAAATGTATAAATCCTAATATATTTAGTTTTGTGCCATCTATAAACGAATTTGTTCATCGGAAATTTAGACAAAAATATTCATGCTGAATATTTTCAAGTTTAAAAAAAAATTAGTAAAAATATTATATTTTAAACTTGAGTCTTGAATAATTAAATCGATTTATTTTTTCTTTCTCTTTTCGTTGAATTTTCGATAAAGATAATTACGATACGCATTTCCTTATAATTATAATTCGTTAAGGCCGGATTCATACTTCGCTCTTTCTTCGTTCCTTCATTCATTAATTATGAATATCTATAATACGGTAACATGAATCCTGTAACTTCTTTGTTTCTTTCTTCTTTACCTATAAAATAATTAAATTTTATTGATAAAGGAGAAAGGAACGAAGAAGTTACCGGATACAAGTTACTCTAGTGTGGCTATGCAAATTCAAATGAATTTTTTTTTTTGACGATTCATACTACATAATAAAATTCCCTGGGCACGTATTCTTGAAATCGATGGATATTTTCGTCGGCGGATTTTAATTTGCATTAAAATTCTTTATATTATTCGAATTTTTCGCCGTCATATTATTTTTTCAAATTTACTTGCACTCTATTATTTGGTTAGTACTCTATATTATTTCACCGATTTTTGTTTAGTATTGAAATAAATAATAGAAAACTTGCAAGCAAATTTAAAAAAATGATTAAAGTAGCCGGCGAAAAATTCGAATAATATAAAGAATTTTAATGCAAATTATAATCCGCCGACGAAAATATCCATCGATTTCAAGAACACGCGCCCTGGGGTGTAATGTTATAAATTTACAGTTTCGATAATTTATCGAAATTTGTGTCTCGCTTCTCGAGAATAAGATGGGACACTGTTTCATTTTTTAGAGCATTTTCCAGCCTTAAAAATTGATTTAGATTGATTCTAGATTTAAAAATAGTAATATGTCTACTCCATTTCTATTACCAAATAATTTGATGTTTTTGATACTAGAACGAAATTGGAGATAATGGTACTGCTCATATTTACTCTAGTCGTTTGCAATGAACAGAAATAATTCATAAACGAAACCGTCGGCAACAAAGTAACGAACATGTTATAACATCACTCCAAAACGAAGCACAACGATCTTGTCACCACCTATCGTTGAAAAATTTAAGTTTTTGACGTTTTCATATTGGATTGTGTAATTTATATATATATATATATATATATATATATATATATATATATATATATATATATATATATATATATATATATATATATATATATATATATATATATATATATATATATATATATATATATATATATATATATATATATATATATATATATATATATATAGTTAACATCCGTAATGCCACAAATACCTAAATCCAGATCAACGATACCAAAGTCCAAGTCAACACCACATTTGGCCGGTAATATGTAAAAGCAACAATAACAATAATTGCATTATATAGAATTATATTACATACTTACTATCTTATTTATATGCTAGCGCATAATTTGCAGATATGCAAAAAGTAATTATATTTTCATTACTAAGAAAACAACAACAATAATTATTGTATTATATAGAATCATACTTTATCTCATTATTTTGCATTACTAAGAAAACAACAACAATAATTATTGCATTATATAGAATCATACTTTATCTCATTAATTTGCAACTATGCAAATAGTAAATATTATAAAACCATGTTGAATGTTTCTTGCGTTGTTCACTCTTTTTCATACTTTTCAATAAACAACACAATAAAGGTAATAACAACGTAGTCTTACTTACTCTTTGCTTAAACCACAACATAACTATATATATATATATATATATATATATATATATATATATATATATATATATATATATATATATATATATATATATATATATATATATATATATATATATATATATATATATATATATATATATATATATATATATATATATATATATATATATATATATATATATATATATATATATATATATATATATATATATATATATATATATATATATATATATATATATATATATATATATATATATATATATATATATATATATATATATATATATATATATATATATATATATATATATATATATATATATATATATATATATATATATATATATATATATATATATATATATATATATATATATATATATATATATATATATATATATATATATATATATATATATATATATATATTTATATATAGTACCTTTTAGGGGCTAGTTTGTAAATCCTCAATTACGAATGAAAATTTATGAAAATCATATTTCTATGACAAACACAAATTTCGTCAGTGTAGCAACCTTTGGAAAGTTTTAAAAGTAGGCTTAAATTATTTCTGTTTTTTTCTTCCTAGAAATTGGGTTTTATTTGTTTCGTCTTTCTGGCGAAATTTGAAATTTTCTTTTCCCGTTTTTTTAGCCCCTGAACTAGTACTAATTTTTTCATGACCACTAATTCGGCTAAAATTGGGCTTAATCGATATGCAAAGTTTCATTTTGAAATTCGAAAGTTTCCCTGCTGTAAAAATTCAAAGCAATCGGTGAAGAACTTTTGGAGATTTAAGATTATTAACAAATGAACATTTACATCTTTATTTATATAAAAGATAAACAATAAGTATTACAAGTGATAGTTGAAAATAAGAAAGTCAAGCTGTTACCCTTGATGAAAATTTAATCTAGCAAAAATTGAAAAGCTTGCAAGCGGCCACTTCCGGTGCACAGATGACCACCACATTTCGCATGGGTCTCACAATTGATGGAAAAAACTTTAGTATGAAGTTTGATTCTGAATAGTTAAGTTAAGTTACCATTCGCTATGCCACCGAACTCAAAATAGTAGTTTTTAAAAAATGTTTGTGTGTGTATCTGTGTTTGGTGCCGTGCCCACTAAATGCTGTTGGTTCTCTATAGACCAGATGGATTGACTGATCTGGGTGAAACTTTATACTTAAGCTTTTTGCATAAATTGGGAGATCCCAGTGGTTTTTGATCTCAATCGGTCCGCAGGAAGTGGCAGCTTCCACAGAAGCGTTTTCGTTTTTTGCAAATATTTTGAAAAGTATATCATTTACGATAAAAACAGATATGAACCTAGATAATCTAAATTAAATTTTCAGCAATATCAGTTAGAGTCAGTTTTCCAAAATTTAAGCGGAAATGACGATTTTTTACAATAATAATTTTTTATACCTGTCTTTTCGAAATTTTTCGATTTAGAATAAAAATGAGGTACATTCGAAGTCTGGCCACAACTCATTCACTCCCCCATTTTTTGCATTAAGCTGAAGTAATCCAATTTCTCAAAGTTGTTTCGATTATTGCATAAATGGAAAAATAAAAGTTCAACAGTACTATATAAAATATTTTTTGATTTTCGGTATATGTTCAAAATGATTGATTGATTAATCGCTCATCAAATTTTATTACATGCTTTTGATACTTAAAATCATAAAGTTGAGTGAAACGAAACCAATCTACAAAAATCAAATTGCTGGTTTACGATCTAATTCATCATTCACTTAATCTGCATTAACCTATCTAGTAAAAGATTTATAAATTAGACATTGGTTACTATCGGTAACAGGTGAATAAAACAGTCGATGAAATATTGTATTGTTGATCAAACGGAGTAAGGGAGAGAGAATGAGAAATAAATATTATATTTATTCTATACTCGTATACATGAGATGTCACCCTGCATCATCTGATTAATGAATATAGACAGCCAAGTATTTTAAAAGTACTATGGTGCGTATCTCAATATTCTGTAAAAATCTACTCAATACTTTTATCTCAAACAATCTGCTTAATCACATAAATATATTTTATGCATGCTTCTGAATAATCCCGATCATAATTTCTTTAATACGTTTTAATGTATTTCAGACAAGACGTGAAGAATATTATTGACATACATAAAATCGGTGGTTCAATGGAAATGATACGTTTTATGCAGAATTGCTGAGTTATGTCCAATATATACATACACAGATCGTTAAACATGTAGGACATTAATATGATTTTATTATCGTTCATATACATTTTTTTTTTATTTGATAAACCTCTCAAAGATAAAATCATGTTAAAATGAAATAAGAAAAATTTAAACATAAATTGGGAAATACAATATAACATCGTTGAGTGTGGAACACCGATTGACTTATTTCCAAACCTACAATTATGATACTCTCGACTTTTTCGTTTTTTATTGCCCGGCCAAATAACGAGCAAATGTTACGACTATTTTCTTATATCCATAAAATACGTTATCAATAAAAAATTATCTTTCTCGTTCGGTTATGGTAAATTACATAAAACGAAAGCATATTATACATTTTGTAGTTCTGAGAATACCTATATAAAATCTATGTTAAACAGAAACTTTACACATCTTTTTATCACACATACCGTGTATTCATGAAACATAACCTAAAATATAAATTGAATGAGCTATGGCTGTTCTTCGCTTCATAAAAGTATTTTATAGTGTAAATTCCATCTACTACCTACGTATATAGAAGAAAATCATTTGGAAAATTAAATATTCTCCCAACACTCATAAATTCATAACGAAGAAATGAAGAAACGTACATAAAGCAAGTATGTTGCAACAAAAAAAATATCAATCAAGTTCAATAAGACCATAAAAAAGAGTTTATCTCAAAAAAATTTTCCATTTATCTTTGGTGAAGCCTCGATAAATCTTTGATGGTTTTTAAATTTAGGATTCGCGTTTTTTCTTTTAAATTTATTTATTGATTTTTAAACTTGATGTACATCTATTAAATTATGTATTACACATCAGTGATTCTCAACCTTTCGAGCTCGCTGCACATCTATATTCGTAAAGCTTTTACATAATCAATTTTTGTTAGTCCGTTGAACCCTTACTAGTTTAAATCGTACAGGGTGGGATAAGTATTTCTGATCGAATTTTTAATTATGGAAATTATTAAACCTTTTTAGCTATTTTGAGACTGCGGCCATATAAAACCTTTTGAGTTTTGGCCAATATCTCCAAAACTTTTTTCAGAAACTAAAAAGAACTTAAACAGCCGCAGAAAACTAAAAATTATCCGAAAAATTCTGACCGATAAATTTTCCCCAAATTTGCCATTAAGTTTTATCGTGACCTAAGCTATCAGAAAAACAACCGTACATATTGACGTTGTCCTTACTCGTTTAAATCCAATTAATGCTGATAAAATAATTCGCTAAAAAAATTTGGTTCGAATTGCGACCCCTGATTTTTAGCTATGACGTTAAGTCCCCGAAGCATGAAATCCATGTTGAGTACATAGTAAATGCAACAGTGACCGCAGTATTATGCGGTAACTGAACCGCTTCTCGTATACCGATCGATAATTATCAGATATATAAAAAGGACCAATGATGTCTAAGTGAATTTCTGCGAAGCGTTGCGAAGATAATTTATAAGATGCGAGAGGAGAAATTGTAAACCTTGTAAGTGTTGACCAAATTACATAGCTAGGATGAGACAAAATGTGAAAAGCTTCAAAAGTTTTTTTTTTTTTCAAAATACAACAGGTATAAACAATCTTTGAAAAACACTCGAAACATCACAATAAATTGTTTTATTGGAATTAAAATTTTGTGAAATTTACCAAGGGAATCCAAATCGGTTCTACCCGAATTCGTGTAGTTGGGCAATTACTTACCCCCAGAGACACCCGAAACCTTCGGGAAATGCTACAAACAACCGAAACCGACAACCCTCCTATGCATCTTAACGAAAATGGAAAAAAATAGAAACGTATGTTTGTAGAAACCGGTAAAAAAACGGAACCGAAAGTCGGGTAACCGAAATTCGGGTAATTGGACTCCCTAGTCGGGTAATTGGATTCCGTAGTACATACTACAACTACACGAAATCGGGTAGAACCGACTTGGATTCCCTATGTAAATTTCACAAAATTTTAATTCCAATAAAACAATTTATTGTGATGTTTCGAGTGTTTTTCAAAGATTGTTTATACCTGTTGTATTTTGAAAAAAAAAAAAACTTTTGAAGCTTTTCACATTTTGTCTCATCCTAGCTATGTAATTTGGTCAACACTTACAAGGTAATCATTGGCTTGTGCATTAGCAATTTGAACATAATCTATTCAGAGATAGAAAAGATAGTAGATTAATTGCTTATGATACGTAAACTAGGTAAATTAGACCTTCTGAGATATCTAAAATAGTTGATGCCGGAAAAAGCTGCAAGAAATCTATCATAAGCACTATATCTTTATTGCGTATCATTAAAATGAACCGAGAAAAAACCAGAATTCATCAAAACCAGAATTGATGATTAAACATGCATTCTTGAGTCTAAAGGTTATTTTAGTAAACCAAATAAACGAAAGAGAGTTGAAATGGCGGTTTTGGGAATATCAGACGGTTCAATCGAAATTTGATGGTAGGCGTGGACAAGATTCAATGCTGAGAAAACAAAACATCTTACAAGTTGATACGAAAGATTTTTGTAGGTGTGGAATTGGATAGAGATCAGGAATAGTGACAAAATTTAAACCCATGTCTTCCTCACCGCCCTCCCCCCGAATCTTCACATGGTCCCAATTTCCGTATTTCTTCAAAACAAGAAGGGGCGGACTAGATCATGTACTGTTATGTGAGTGACAAATACCAAGTGCCTTAAAATTTTCGAACTCTTTTCTTATCCGGTGCCAAACGTTGAGTTTTACAGCGTCCATTTCTTTTTAGCCAATGTGTAGTTGGATGTTTTACTGGTTTAAAATGTAAAGGGAATTCATTTGCGATACTTATTCAATTGTTATAGTGCTGACTCCCTGCACAAGGTGCAGCAATCACATAAAGCAATGCTCTTTAATTGAAATGGCTGGAATAGCACTCAATACCCCAAGGGGCCGTCCCCATGCTGCAAGCCGTATAGATTCCATCAAAGTGTGGATGCGCTTCATTCTTGGCAAACTAAATCCGTTTAGTTCGGTTTCCATGATCAACCATGTGCTTTTTAAAAAATCATCACCAATAATAGATAACGATACGTCTGCAATAATGAATTCCCATTTAAAATTTCGAAGGAGTATAAAGTCTATGCCCAAAATTTTAGTTCCGTATGCCTTAATTGGTGTTCCGTTTGCCGTAACTAATTTTGAAGCCATGACCACTTGCGGACCACTTACATAAATTTAGTAGAACCACTGACACATCAGCTCCAGTAGTTATTAAAAATTTTGTTTTTGAAGGTCTAAACTAACGTTTGGTATACGCTTCATCAAAAACGGTTGTCAAATCCTGGTGAGAATTTAAAAATTTTACTGTGTTTTTATTCGAATTAAATTTGTTGTAAAATTTACAAAATAGTTTTCAATTTCTGGCATTTACACCATATTTAAAATGAATGAAAAGGGCATTTGTCATATTTTGGGTTTGGCCGATTGTTTGAACCCTCGTGAACGAGAACGTGGGTTAATCTGGTATAATTTCTGATAATATTTCAATTCTAAAATTTATAAGAATTGAAATCAGTAATTTCACCGGCTAATTTTAATGGTAAATTTTGAGAAGCTGGTCTGTGTTTTCAAAATTTACTATCGAAATTAGATAACATCTGGTAAGAATTACCAGAATTGGTATATTCAGTTTAATTTGGGGAATCATCTCCATCATATTGTCAGCTCGTTCTGCCAAAACGTTAAGGGTTACATCGCGTTCAAAAGTAGTTAAAACCACTTGGACTTGAGAGATGATAACCTTTGTTACGGATGGCTCGCAGCCAACCCGCAGTTTTCAGCTAAGCACGCAGAGGCCTCTCTCTCGGTGATTTTTCCGGCTAGATATCAGGGTTATGAACGTGGAGAAGTTGAGGTTTGTGTGCTAATGGGCCTCGATTCTGTGTCGGTGATAATGATAATGAAAAAAAAAGATTTCATTTAAATTCTCATTTTATGTTTATCAGTTCAAATTATCATTTATTCAGCAAATGCAATTCCTTGTGCAAAATGAAAAAAATTAATTAATTGAAACATTTTACGCAAGATGTCGGAGAAAATTGATTATTATTCGGTCATTATTCTGCCTCGTTGCTCTACTATGTTTTAAATTGTCCATTTAAATCTGTCATATAATCTATAGATTATTTAAAATCAGTTCTACAATTGATATACACGAATTTCAAAAAAATGACACAAAAAAACAATTTTTAATACCGTGATAAATATTTCTCATCGACAAAATGTGTATGATAAAATATTTTAGTTTTTTCACATTTATTTATCATAATATGTATATCACTACATTTATCATTATCACCCACACAGAATCGAGCCCCTGGACTACACCGTGTGACAGAAAAATTAATATAAAGCAAATTACAAAAACTGAACTTAAGTTAAGTCGAGCACAATTTGTCGAACGAAACTTGAGGAACGTGATAAATTAATCATAACCGGGTGTGTCCATCCGGTGGCGACCGGATCTCCCCGAGTGACAAGTACCCAGTCTGTAAATATGGAATTCCAACACGAGAAGAGAATCCCCCTCTCGTCATACCGAACCGAAAATTATTTAGTGATTCATTTTATTTAAAACAAAATAATTTTATCAACGGGAAGAAGAAAAAAATAAATCTGACTGAAAGGAAAGGATTCGGAGCGAAACCAACGTGCTATGGCGCTCGATTACAATGTAAATTAAATAATACAAAAAAATTGATTTTTTTTTTCAAAATATGAATTTAAATAAAAAAAATAAGTTGACCTATAAGATAAAAAAAATTTAATTAAAAAACACAACAAAAAAATCGTACATTTGAACTCCGGGAGACCGAACTTGGGTTGGGCGTCTTCCCGTCTTACCATGGGTTTGGCGTTGGATCGCCTTGAACCGTTGACAAATATTTGTTGGGCGTGGGCTCGCTAAATTCTGTATATATTTTTTTTTTGTTGGGCGACATTTTTGCCAAAACCGGAACGGATGAGGTGGACTCAACTGGCCACCTGTAAATAATTTGGTTGTGCGTTGTCCCACCTTAACCGTAAACAACATTAGTGAGCGACTTTTGGAATCGCCTCACCTGGCCATCCGTAACCAAAAATGCGGTTCCTTCGCACTTGTTGTGGCACTTTCGCCGTTATACTTCAATACAGAAACTCAAATGGCCTATACTGGCCTTGAACTTTTCTCTTTTGCCTTAGTTTTCATTTATTAAGAATCAGATTGATCAGTGACGGTTAGCAACCCAAATATTTTATATAACTCAAATAGAATTAAGTAAAATAATTTACACTGAAATAGTTAAAGAAAGACCAAAACTTTCGTGGAAATTTTTAATTTTACTCAGGTAAGGATTTCACACACTAGTTTTTCTTTATACTTTCCACTATTAAGAATTTAAACCGTTTTAACTTTGTTTTATCTTCGTCAAAGCAGCTCAAATTCCGAGGGTGTGTGTAGTTTCACACCCCACATAAACAATTAAAAAAAATATTATGTTCATGTGTTTCAATTGGTTTAAAAAGTTAAAAATTTATACGTGGTATTTTTTTAACTTTTTATCTGTTAAACCAGTTGATTAAATTAATTGATAATTGTACGGCTGCTATTTAATGTAATTATGAACGTATAAAAGATACAAATTGGAAAACAATAAAATCCAAAATATATCTTTAAATTACGGTTCTATTTACAAACAACAGTTTTGTGTCAGCCAAATGTTTCTCATATAAAAAAGAAGCAGACAAAAAGTTTGACATTTTTATTTACCACAATTTTTTTAACTATATGTATTTATTTTATGCGGTATTTAAGCCAATTGAAACACACTCTTACACTCAATCACAAATCACAATATACGCAAGTGATTAAATTTATTTTTTTTTTTATTATTTTATCACTTTGGACGGCAGTCCAAACGAGTGACGAAAGCACCTACTGTGCTGGAAGTCGAACGAAGTATATTATACAGCAAGTTTCGAACTTTTTCCCTTTGAGGCCGCCAGGATCATGTTATATACCATTGGAAAGGCCTTGAGAAATAAACCTAATAATGTATAAAAACATGAATTTCTACCAACATTGAGTGAAGATATGACCTTCCGAAAATTGCCCCAAAAAATCAGTTTTTCGAGTATAACTGCCCCAAAAAAGGCCCCAATTATTTTCTAGCTAGCAAATTATGATTGTAGACGTCAATACCAATTCAACGATATCTCAAACGTCCAAAACGGATGATTTTAACCAAAGTTATGACAATTTTAAATTTTTCTATGACGTCACCATATAATCTTGCTTTGGTATATATGTTTGTTTGTCCGTACCTCTTTTATTTGATCTCATATTTTTAGGGGTTGTAGTACTTAAAAAACTAAGCAACTTTTGTTCTACAACTTTTTGATTTGGCCGCCATGTTGGCCGCGGCCGGCCTCTAAACGGCCATTTTGCCACGTCCACAGTGCTGAATGTATTCGACATATCCTAGACATATGCATATCGTTGGAAAGGTATTGACGCCAGCTATCAAATAGCAAAAAAAGAATTCAAAAAATTAGGTTGGAGGGTCATTTTGGGCAAAAAACTGAAAAATGCGAAATCGGCCGGCCACATTCGGCTAAATTGCTAAAAAATGAGCCCAAGACTTTTAGTTCATATTTTCAGGATTATTAGCCACATATCTCACCTACAATATGACATCAACCGTTTGTCCCAGAAAACTCGTATATTTTAGATATTGACCTCCATAACTTAAAAGCCACCTTAATTTTTTGCAAAATTTCATTTTTTGGCTTCAAATGCACCCTAATATCGGTCCGTTGCGGTTCATAATGATAGTGAATCAACGTATTACAATGAACAAATATAAATACATCATGTTATTATCATTGCTACAACATTGAACAATCTCCTTGCATAAAATCGATACTTATTTAATCTTTATGATGGTTTTTTCAAAAAAATAGATCTTACCACTCCTCCCATGCAAGAAACATGCAAAAAAATTGTTGAATTATCCCGGATTTTATCCGTCGTATGAATATGACTTAAGGCACAATAACACGTAGCGGCCACTTGTGTGCTATCGAGTGTGTGTATGAACTGTTTTGACTGACAACAATAAAACGAATCGCAATTCAATTCATTTTCAATTTGCCATGCCAAATTCATTGATATCAAATAAAAAACCTCTTAACGAGGTAAATGTTCGAGTGACGAAAGCCGAATGCAATTCACAAAATTTCTGATATCAAATTTGTGCCGAAAAAAACAATTGCATTTGATTTGTCAACGATTTTTCGGAATGTTAGTGCATTCGGCGCGTTTGTTTACATTTTGCTTTCTAGCTGTCAAGACTAACGATTGCTAACGATTTTTCGGAATGTTCAACAACAACGCACTGAATGCATTAACATTCCGAAAAATCGTTGACAAATCGAATGCAATTGTTTTTTTCGGCACAAATTTGATATCAGAAATTTTGTGAATTGAATTCGGCTTTCTTCACTCGAACATTTACCTCGTTAAGAGGTTTTTTATTTGATATAAAATTAAATTACAATAATTTTTATTTTATCGGCTCAAAATCAACTGCCAGTCTATTACACCAGACTCGACTCTTTTTTTAATATGTAATACTAGACTCGACTTTCTTTTTAACAAACTAAAGCGAGACTTGTTTTTTCAAACTCAAAATTAGACTACTCAAAAAAACTAAAAATTTTTGTAAGCAAAAAAGCAAATATTTTGTGGTACGTAATCGTCGAATGGTTTGAGAGTGAGACCAACCCCTTGTGCATGTGTGCGGCTGAGATATAGAAGAGTAGTTTTGTTGTGTTTGTTGTTTTGGTGCGTGCACCTGATACGGGTGAGAGGGAGTATACAAGTATTCAAAGCATTCAACAAACATTCTTCTGTAAATGTAAACCAAAAGAAAATTTAGTTTTAATAAAATAAAACCATTTTATAGTTATGGTGTTCACCGCAAGGTGATAATTTTTTAATGTCTTTTTGTTTTTTTTTTTTTTAAATTTTAAAGTATTTATATTTAAAACTACATAATAATCAATTATCACACGATCAAAATTTGACATATAAATGCATTATTACCAACAAAGGTAAATTAAATTGCATCGAAAAACTAAAGCCAAAAGCTGTTGCTTTGAGGTATTAAAGTAAACCCGCTTAATTTTACCAAAGCAAAACACCTTTTAATGCCCAAACAAAAGAAATCATTAATGCCTCAGTCACAAAAAAATGTAGATGGCAATGCCATCAGTAAAATACATTATCAAACAATCAATGAGAAATCAAAAATTTGAAAATGAAGCAGTAAAAAATTTAATGTGTTATGTCCAGGGAGTCGTAACACCTTTTCTTTTTAGACAGATATCTAAGAATTTTTTCAATTAAATTGTTACCGGCGAATCAAATTTAAAAATTGAGACATTTTTCTGTCTCCTAATGTTTGATTAGTAAATACATTATTTAAGTGAGACATGTCACACTCTCCTAAAACCCTGACTTCTAGAAATTTCTACTTGATCCAATAGTTGTAAAAGAATCGTGTTAAGACCATTAAATAATTGTTTTATTTATAATTCTTATTTATTTACAATCTAAATGTGAATAGATTAATTTTTTTATTTTCTATTTTTAAAATTTTATTTTCTTTTTTGTTAATATATTTTATATTTTACTTTTGTTAATTTTGAAATCATAATTGCAATCTACTAAATCGATTTCCTTTAATATTTAAATAAATAAATTCATTTATAGAATTTTGAAAATTTCTTAATTGTTCATTTAAAAATTTTTGCAGATGAGAAGATCTTAACTGAAACCGTGAATCTGCTGCAGCAGTGCCAACAAATTGATCCACTTTCACCGGGGAGCGGAACCTTCCGAATTTCGCATTCCAATTTTTATAAATTAACAAAAACTTATTAAAAAGAGAGATAAAAAGAAAACCACAAAACACAATTTGGGTCCGCAAAAAACATTGCAGTTTTAGTGTTACCCGATGATGCTATTTTTTATTTTTCTGGAATGGAATTCTGGGCTAATATTACAAAGGTAGTACCTCGCCGTCAACTAATGCTCCTTTTTGTAATTTATATTTTTTACATTTCAAACGACAGATGAAAATGACTGAAAAGTTGTTTTTGAGAAGCAGGATTCGTTTGCGGTGAGATCCGATTTCCAAAAAATTTCATTGGTCGATATGGGCCAAGGGTGTGCCTGAAATCGATTGCGTTGAGTTCAAATTTCTAAAAAACTTCGTACATTGAGTCTTCCAGTGGAGGCCTGATTCCTTTTTCATTGTTTTTGGCTTGAATGATTTTTATAAAAATTGGTGACTCGGTAGGGGTCCTCATGTGGGCCGTTATGTTGTATTCTCTTGCAAAATAGTGCATGATGTTGTACCATTTTTCATAATGTTGCGCCATGTTGCATTACTAGATGTGGCATCATGCTACGGGAAGTAAGTCAATTACCGGGATGTTGTGTTTATTGCATCATGTTTCATAATACTTTGCCAGGTTACTTATTTGGGCCATAACGAAGGGTTGCATGATATTGTATTGTATTGCGATATGTTGTATTGACATATTGACCTATAACTGTTTAATAATACAGGGTGTCCCAGAAGTGGACGATCAAACGAAGCAGGGTGATAAGGGAGCTGATTTTCAATAAAAACAGCCAAGTAAAAATTTTTCGAATTATTGATGGTGCAAAAATCATTCCACTTTCAGTGTTTTTTAGTGAAATCGCATGCGCACTCACAAAACATTAATTTAACAAAACCAAGAGTTCTTTTGTTTTAATTCCTATTTTAATACGATCTGGAAGAGTGTGCCTTGTCAATAAAATCGTTTTTATAAGCTGCATTATCTTCGGTCAAATAAGAACAATGGTTTTGTAAATTCTTTTTGTTTCTCAAAAATGTTTGTTAATATTTAAGTGACGGCAGCGAGAAAACAATGTACTACGGATAGTTAACCCTTTATCAGAAAAATATATGTCACTAATGCAGTTTCTAAAATGTATCACTCACCTGACTATTCACAACAAAATGTTTTTATCAATTTTTTTTTGACAAAGTAAATCCTGTTTATTAAAAAATGTACTTAATGCACCTGCTATGCTTTGTCCGAAATGAAACAAAACTAATAAAAGATTTTTTTTTTAATAACTTTGAATATTAAAATATGTAAGTGTTTGAAGTGTCCACCATTTGGTAAAATACATAATCGACATCGCCGTATAAAATTTTGCTTAATCCGTCTAAACGTACTTTCGTTATTTTTAGCAATATTTAACGCCTCTATTATACGATGCCGCGTCTAATGTTCAGTCTGGTTTATTCTTTTATAAACAAGTTCCTTATTTATTTACCGTCGAAATTGTTGTTGAAACCGACTACGCCTCACTACTTTTGTGCAAACTATGGATATTGAATATCCCCTCCCTTTTAAAACATGTTTCGTCTCTCCATAAAATGTTGTTAAAAAATTGCGAATTTTGTTGGCATCGTCGCTTTTAAAAACGATTTAAAAAAGTGAAGTTTCGTCAAGAAACGCTTTTCTTGACGAAACTTCACTTTTTTCTATGGTCAGCAAGTAAAATGCCTTTTACACGCTTTTAAAATACGAGCAACGTCAACCGTGGCTCCCCCGAAGGTCTTTATAGCACGAACACTTATAGATAGGTCGTTTGTCACCATTCCAGTTACTTTATCTTGGTCTGTATCAAATTAACCGACTGTTCCATCTCTTCTAGGATGACCAGGGCAATGCCTTCTATACTACTGGCCTTTTACTACTCTCATTTTTCGCACATGACGTCAATTTAAGTCTATACCGAGACTGCGCAATAATAATTTTAGGATATTTACACTAACAAAGCAACTAGAGAAAGCAACAACAACGTCGACTTAGCGTGTCGTCATCATTTGGTGTAAGCGGCCAGTAGTTTAGAAGGCATTGACCAGGGACTTCGCCTTCACTGTACATTTGATGTATGATTTGAAATACTCTGTAATCGGGAAAGCGTTCTGTAACATTTAGCATGATGTGGAGGGTATTTGAATTGGAAAAATTTAGTTGAAACAAAAAAAAAACAAATAAAAATGAAAATTTTCTAGTAACGGCAAAAAAATAACAAAAAAGAATAAATACCGTTCTCAACGTGCTTGCTATAGATTTGATCCAAATAGAGGCTTCGAAGCGGTTGTTGCGCGGCTAAGCATCACGTACTGGAAAAATTACAACTAACTCACCTCGGACACTCATCCTAGTTCATCCTCAGTCCAGTTATAAATTTATCTTATGTTAATGTTTAAATGAGAAGGAATAAAATTTTTAATATTTGAACCGGAAAATGACAATTTATTAATTAAAACTAAAAAAACGAATGGGGTTCAAATTCCACATGAACCGCAAATATTTGGTAAAATATAAGGTCTTTCTCATAAGGGTTTTTTTAGGAATCCCAATCCCATCACAATCGGTTAGCAACTTGTCGAGTTCCGTCCCAGGTGACCATATTTCAAAAAATCCGGATGGATTTCCGGACGTGCCCCAACCATTTGTTGGGGCAAAGGCCGCTCGTCACAAATTCCGCTTCCTTTACTTCTGCGGTGCCGCTTTCGCTGGTTTTCCTAAGATGTCTGTCGTTTCGCTGGTTCAATACTTTTAACACAAGTTGTTGATTGAATTTTAATGAAACACGAAATTAAATTCAATCTTTAACAAATCTTGATTTATTTATATATTTTATTTTATAATATTTTATGTTAACTTGTTAACTCTATCACACTTGTTTTCCATCCGGATTTTTTTTTTCATTCACCATTTATTTATCATAATTTTAAATAACAAAAATCAAAATTTTTCAACTTCATATCTCGTAATCAAACCTAAACTAAGAACTTTTTTTTTAATCATTTTTATGTTCTACAATTTTTATAGCGGACTCCCAATTTTTTTTTTCATCCTCCTCGCAAAAAAAAATCGCGAAAAAAAACAAAAAATCTATTTTTACTAAGTCATTTTCAATGCTGTATTGACCACTCGATATTTTTTCAAAATTAATCGACCTAAATTATCGATTGATCGATAGTTTACTTTTACGATCACTCTCAATTACTGGTTCGAACACACAATATCGTAGTCAACATTTAGGGATTATAAATGAAAATTTGCTGACACACACAACGTACTTCAGGCGATTCGCATACAAAAAAAAATCAAATGCAATTTAAAAACTTGTAAAGATGCCATTCAGAATCGTTACAGTTCCCAATTTGGATAACGTCGTTTCGAGTATTTATGGAACTACTAATATGAATTAAAAAATGTTTGTCCTTTTATACCACAAATTGTGTTTAATTCGGGCTACTAGATTTGCTTAAAAAAATTTATATACTTTAGTTTGCCATTGTGAAAATAATTTTGTTGTTTTCTGACAAAGGATCTATTTAAGGACTCGTAATTTTGTTAAGTGCATTTTTTAATAAACACGACAAACTTTGTCAAAAAAATCGATCAAAAACATTCTGTTGTGAATAGCCCGGTGTGTGTGTGATACCATTTTAAAATCTGCATTACTGTCGCATATTTATCAGATAGTGGATCAACTTTCCGTGTGGAAAGGCGCACTCTTCTAGATCTTATTAAAAAAGAAAGTTAAACAAAAGAATTCTTGGTTTTTTTAAATTAATTTTTTTGGTGAGCGAGCATGCGATTTTACTAAAAAACACTAAAAGTGGAATAACTTTTGCACCATCAACAATTCGAAAAACTTTACTTGGCCGTTTTTGTTGGGAATGAGCTCCCCTAGCACCCGTTTGTACGTTATAACCTCCATAAGACCAGAGGATTCGAAAAATTCATTATGTGGTGGAACCTAATTCTCTTTTTTCAATCCATCTGATTGAACGATTTTGATGAAAATGGTTTGTAAAGGGTTTCAAAAATTTGGGACAAACTTTTTATTTGAATTTTTTTTTATCTAAAAATCGGCTACAATGATTTTGCTAAAAAAAATCAGAGGAAATTTTAGAGTGTCAGAAAACAACATAATTTCAAAAATTTCTTTTAGTAGTCTTCCGGTTTGAAAGTCATGATCAGTCTTGTTCACAATAGAACTAAGTCATTTCTCATTGGATGAGGATGAAGCTCAAATTATACGATGAAAATGGGAATCTAATATAATCTTTGGTCCTAACCAATTTCCATTCCTAACCGGATACATAGTATCCGTACACCAAAAATTATATTGATCTAACCTGCGACCTTAAAGATTATGACAATCTGTGGAGTACACTTTTACCTTTCTTCTAACAACTGTCATATTATTGTCGTTTTTCTGAATTAATGATAGTGGAATAAATAAAATAAAAAATGAAATATTTCACTCCATTTTGAAAATGCTGTGCAATTATCAGTGAAACAAACTTAGCGCGTTTAATTCAGAGTAACCCTGGTAAAATTATCCAAATAAATTCGTTAACACCCAAAAAGTTAAATAAACTGTAGTCATTTATTTCTAAACGGCTATTACCGAATTCAATATTTCCACTCAAACTTATTTATGTATTCCAACATAGATATGTACAATCCATGTTGTATTCAACTAACTTATTGTTAATTGCCATTATTTATAACTCCCCTAATTGTCATTATTAATTTATCTTTTGATGGGTAATTAAGAGAGAAAAACACAGAGCCAAAGAAGGAAAACGGATTAGTTGAAGAGAAATGAAAATTTATTGCGAATAATTCACAAAGTTAAGTAATACGTCTTCATAGTAAGAACGAAATTAAAAATTGACATCAGAAAACTTCGTCCACCCATAAATTTTTGAAATATTATTTTTTTTTTTGGTACTCGCAAAGGATTTTCTACCTTGTTGTGTTATTTATATTTCTTGCAAAAAAAAGGTGAAACAAAAACTACATTGTGGTGTTTACAAAACCAACTTTTTCAACCTTTTATTACTGTTTAATGTATATTAATGATATTTAACGATTTGGGTACTGAAATCATTTGTTTATGTTTGTTGGGCAAACGAGAAATTGTTTTCCATGGACCCTTATAATTAATCAACAGTAATTATCCTATAAATTATTTTTGGTGTTTCTTGTTTCTCAGTAAAGCAAAAAACCCAACATTATGCATGGCACACAACGACTATAAGAAGAAAGTCTAAATCCAGAAAAAAAAGTTAATTTTAATTTTATTTTTATTTTTCCGTTTGCTGTTGCCCGTAAGACATTTAACAACTTCATTAAATCCAACAAGGAGAAAACAAGGGAAAAAATTTACGAAAATAAAATTTATGAACTTTCCATTTTTCCTTTGTTTTTTTTGATTTTTCTCCCAGATTGAATTAGGAAATAAAGTTGTGAGATTATTTCTTTATTGTTTGGATTTCAAATATCAGCACATAGAAAATTGAATCTTTCAATTTGATCCATGTATAAAGATTTGATCAACTGTAATGTGGTGTTAAACTAGGCGCCTTAGCCAATTTATTTAATTAAATAATATTTAGATGTTTGGTTTGTATTTCAACTGTTAATCATTGTCGTGCATCTATAGGCTTTAGTCAAAGAAATTGAAGCTGGTTAATAATAAAATTGATACGGTACAAGAATAAGAAGCTATCGTGGATACACGCGTATATCATATGAGACATATGCTCCATCGATTTACAAGACGTGGTCTGGGATGTTGAAACATCACTGTGTTGAGACATATATAATTTTTTATGGGATCTAGAAAACCTAAATTACGGTGTAATTTGTGAATTTACTTTGAAAATTTTATTGAATTTCTTTGAAGTTCAAATATTTTTTAAAAATGAGTATATTTTAAAATTGAAAACTAAGACTTCTGATTAAAATGTATTCGAGGCTTAAAATATATATTTTTGTTGTTAAAACGGTATTATTTAAACTGGAAGGAATGAGATAGAGGTTAGATCCAACGTCCTTGCCCCTTTTAGAATACGCGTTAATTTTTTCATGCGAGATGCCAATCCCCCTCTCATCATACCGGCCTAAAAAATTATTTAGTAATTAATTGTAAAAGGCAAACAAAAACCGAAGTACTAAAATGGTTAGATGAAAAATATTTATGGAGAAAAGCCGATAACTATGGCTTGAGATATATAAGACAATGCACGATGTAACACATAACACATTAAAAACGCCCAGTCGTAACTTTTTGTCACCACCAGGAATCGAACCCGGGACCCCCGAATTACATAGCAAGCGCTCTACTTACTATATGCTATCGAGGGTGACAACTGATGAACTGACAACTGAAAAGAGGAAATAGACCGACCAAGAAATAAATAAACCAAATGCCGAGAATCGCCGTACTCTTTTTATTAACAAAAGAAAATATTATCTAAAGATCAGAGGCGGAGGAAGGGTAAAAACGAACAAAATTACAAACCAATAGAGATTAATTTTGACGGCGAAAACTAAATCGATTAACAAAACTGAACGGATTAAATTTGGTAGCGAGACCCGACCAAGCAACCCTTATGGCACTCGATTACACCAAATATAGTAAAATAAGTAAAATAAAATTTGTAAAAAAATTGGAAAATATATATTGATTTGAAAATTAGATAAAAATAAATTTGACTTTACTTTAATTGCGAACAGGTAAACCAAGAAAAAAAAAGTAAATCAACCTCAATATAAAAAAAAATATAATGGTACCTATGGGTCTTAGTTTAGGTCACCCTGTACGGTTGCAGCATTCCTTTCCACCGAAATGGGTTGGACGTCTTCCCGCCTTTTGTTAAAGTTTTACAAATGGTAGGTTGGCCATCTGTAGCGTTGCGGGGCCTCTCTTCGATACCAAAACAACAAATGACCGGTTTGCCACCTGTAGCGTTGCAGGGCCATTGTGGCGTTTTCACCGATACCGTTGCGTCTTGGATCGCAAAAACCGAAGAAAATAAAGTGGCCTCAACTGGCTACCCGTAGGTAATTAATTGTTGGGCGTTGTCTCGCCATAAATATATTTGGCTTCGACTGGTCGCCGTAGATAATTTATTTCTCCGACACCCGTAAATATTCCCCGAAAACCGTAACAATGTGAAGTACCTCACTTCGGTAACCGTTAAATAGGGTGGCGACCTTGCCGATAATCACACCACTCGTAAATATGTGTATAGTGGAGCCACGTGTAGGCCGCCCGTGAATTGTGGCGACTCCGTAACGATAGCCACACCACTTAAAAAACCATACAGTTTTTCGAAATTAAATATTAAATTTTAATCACTATTGTTTACCAAAAAAAAAAAAAAAAAAAAAAAAAAAACAAATGGGCAACGTAATGAAATTGTATCCACTCTTGCACGAAAATCAATAAAATTGTCCAGAAAATTCCACCAATTGAATAATTCCGAAATAAACAAAATCACTTTTTTTTGAAATAAAACACCTTCAATTTATTTTCTATAAAAATTGTCTTTTATTGTTATAAGTTTTTCCGATCTTCTTAATTCGGTCTTTTATCAATTCACCTTTGAGCGTTACTTCGCTCTAAGTTCTCCAAAAAAATTATTATTTTTATTTTTGAACGTTTTTTTACAAAATACAAAATTTTTTAACTCAACTTTAATTCAAACGATTCAAAAAAAACTAAACTGATTTATTTGATGTAAATCACTTGATGTACTCAAACTCAGACTCCCAAAACCTAAAAAATTCCAGGTTTGAGCCACAGGCTTAAAATTTAAACATCGAAGATGGGGCTTGAAATTTTACTTAATGCCTTAAAAATTGATTTTCGGCGCACCAGCGTGTATTGGTTCTCTCGTATTTACTTTATTATTATTTTTTATTTCGTTGCATATACTTTCTATATAATGCGACCCCAAAAAAATCTTCGTTGTTAGAATATTTCTCGCACCGCACAAAAATATAGAAGAATATTTTTGTTGTGTTTTCGTACAGTCCCTCTCCTCCATCAGCTGCACGCACCAAAACAAGAAAACACAACAAAAATACTTTTCTATATCCTAATTGCTCACATACACGCACAAAGGTTACACCTCGGTCTAGCTCCCAAAATCAATCGACGTTTACGTAACACAGAATATTAACGCCCAATTCACAAAAGAATGTAATACCAATGACAACACAGATGGCAATGCCATCAGTAAAATGTATTTTTCAAACAATCAAAGAAAAATTAAAAATTTGAAAATAAAACAGAAAATCATTAATGTTATGACCAGTGAGTCGTCACATATCTTTTCTTTATTTAATTTTTAGTGTGTCCTCCATTGTTCATTACAACATTATAAATTCTATAAGGCAAAAAAATATAAAGATTTTATATTAATTATATCGGTACTTTCTCGCAAGCATCATAAACAACTGCCATAAGGTGATTCCGGCATTCCTATTGCCGTCCATTGGTATAAATTTGTCTTGATAACCATCCGCAATCGAATTTAAATCCAGACACAAAGCCGGCCAATTCAAAACTTCCACGTTATTGTCTTCACACCACTGTTTCAAACATTTCATCAAAATTGATGCTTTGCGAGTTTTGTCGGCCCTCTATAACAACCAAATCAATAGCACCATGGAAAAAAATTGCTGCCCACACTATGATGGAACTATCACTGGTGTGGCGGCTGGGCAAACATAACTCCGATTTTCCCAAATCATGGAAATAATCTTTAGACCATCTGGTCCACGTAATTATATTCGTCCGGAAAAATAACCTGGAACCATTCTTCCTTCCAATGCAGATGTCCACGGTAATATTCCAATCGAGCACTTCTATGTTGTTGGAGCAAACGTGGTTTTTCTTAAGTTTTATCACCCGAGATCTGAAAACTTTTTCATTATTCTCTGAACAATACGGACACAGGCAGAGACTCAAATTTTCTGCTTTATTTTTTTGCAGATAGCATCGAATTCGACGCTTCGCGCAAAATAGATGTTCTCTTTCTGTTGTCGCCCTCTTCCATTTTTCCCGTAATTTTCTGAATCTTTGAGATAATTGTTGATTGGCCAAGAATTACGACCATTAATTTCGAAATCGCAAGCTGGTTATAAAGTTAATAAATTATTGATAAACTATTAAACTGAACACAACTAAATTTATTTATATGCAACTAATGCCTTCGACGTCAAGAACAAAGTGATGAGGGTAATCAAGTGTCGCATTTTCAAAAGTAAAACAATCGTAATAAAGATTTCCATTTCGCATTGTATGCAAGTATGCGTATTAGTTATTGGAAAGTTAGATAAGATAGAAACCAAGGTATTGAAAAGATTTCAAATAATTAGGCGCATTATCTTAGGTTTTATGGAAGATTTTCAAGTGAGGGTAATCAAGTTTCGCGGAGTGTATCACGATTTCAATAGCGAATAACTCGAAAAAATTGTAATTTCTTGAATTGTAGTAGTAATGAAAATTGTAGTTTTTGAGCTTTTAAATAAAATTTATTTGTTTAAGATTTATTATTTTTCTTATATATGTACACCTAAATGTTGATAATGCAATACATACACGTACAGTCGAAACAAATAGTTTGTCTGCGATATGCACAGAAAAAATATTGTTCTTACGGTATACAAACGAATGACGCCAACTGTATTAATATGTGTCTTGACAATATTACTGACCTTGGCTGCTGGGGCAGATAGTTCTTCTAGCAGTACTTTTACCCAACGAGAAGTAATTCAGGACAATGCTTCTAATGATCCCCTTAAATTAAAGAGGCTTTAAAAACCTTTAAACAGCCGTGCCTGTGAATTTCGGTATAAGGCTGTTGCTATTCGATGCGAGAATAACAAGAACAGAGCTGCGATTAGCTCATGCGGCACATGGCTCTGATAGCTGCTATACACCCCCGGGGCAAATCAATAGAGGATTTTAATAATTTTTCGGACCATATAGTCGAAGATGCCATGGACCCTCGGGTGGGTAGGCCATACAGGACGATAATGTTGTGGTCAAAAATTGATAATTGTATCGCCTACAATTTCCAGATTTCTGCAGATATCATTCGCCGTCAAAAAAAGTAGTTTATTAGATATATCCGTGCATATGTGTGTGGCTCGAAATAAAACTTTAGACTTTAGATTTCTCCATAAATTGGGAGATATCAGTATATATATTTGTATATTAGTTATTAGGATAACGACTATGAAGTAAAAGATTCAACATTAATTTGCAAAAATTTCCCGAAATTTACGTGGAAATTACGATTTTTTGTGTAGCTTTAATTCGTATATGTGTTCGTCCTACACGGTAAAATCGTTCAAAAAAAAAAATTAGTGCTTGCAATCTTTGTCAACGGGTTGTCGATATTCGGATTGCTTTATATTAATTTAATTATTGAAGCTTCAGGACGACCGTTGACTACTTTCTGGGTAATCTATAAAATTAATCTCGATCCGCTGCTTCATCATCGATATATCTGAACAGCGTAGCACCTCCATTGCATCGAGAGTCTCAAAGAAATATTTCTGTACGTCATTGTCCTTGATTAAACCATTTTTATTCGAATTTTTGTATAGTCTCTGACTTAGTACAACCTAAAAGGTATCTGGTATTCACACAACACTCGATGCCCGTCGTCTTCAAATTAAAACAAAAAACAGCACTTCCCGCAAATTGTGTTTTGTTAGCACAACGGTTGACATGGTAGGAGCACAAAGTATATGTTGTTTGCAATTCAGCGATTTTTAGTAAGAAAAAATGACACTTTAGCATGAATATAGTTACAAGATGGCCCAATGCGATTTAATACTACCTAGTTACGCCATCTTTTGTAAATCCCTCAAAATTTATTTATACCCCAATATAATTCCGACGATGAACTATTTATCCAAATAAGCAGCTTTGTGATTTATATGGTTTCCTTAAATACGCCGAGCCTTAAAGCGTATTTCTCTTGCAATTTATTATAAAACGGCTGTAACTTCATCATAAGAATTAGCCTTACATTTTTACTGTTGTATTGGTAGCAGAACAGACTAAATAATTTGGGCAGCAATTTTCGCGGATTTTGAGTTAAATTCATATATCAATCGAGCTCTAGTTTCTGTAAAAATTTACCACCCTCATGCTGAACTTTGTTTATGATAAATTCATCGCCATCGTCAACCTGAGGCATCCGGATTTCATAACTCACGTTAGTATGATGAAGATATTTGTATCAAAAAACTATCCGGTTTGATTTCAAATAGAAAAACTCTAACACACCGAAATGCTATGGGAGCATTAGTTAAGTTCGGTCTCTAAGATGCTATTGAAATCCTAAAAAATGATGAAACCGACCGTGGTCCAAAGCCACATTTTTCGACGTATTGAAGATCCCTGATGAAGAAAATACAAAAAAGTTTCCGTCGGGATAGATAATGGGTGAGTTTTTAAGCGCTTGGTTTATAATTTTCAAAAATAAAACACAGTAAAACTGCTTTATTTTAATTGAGAAATCAATGATTGGCTTGCTGCTCATCACACCAAATGCGTCAATTTTGCTTATTTACCCGTTTAACCTAAAATTAGCTTCGTTGCTGAACACAATTTTTCTGGAAAAAACAGTATTTTCTCAACATGTCCTAAGGCCCAAAAACAGTTACAGCAATATTTTCCTATGTACGCACTCCACGCATAAGATTTGATGGATTGATCTCCAATAAAGTGGACTTAGTGCGAAATTTTGCCACAATACAAGAATCCCTCCAAGAATACGATTAATTCGTTCCGTGTTCTTTAAAACCGTGTTGCACGAGAACACAAACAATAAAATAAAAGAAAACGTTACGTTTTATTTTTTGTTATGCTTATGATACACAAAAAACAAAATAAAAGACAATAACGAAAATCGTGTTGTTTGAAACCGTATAATCGGAGAAAATGGGTATCCGTGTTCTTCGAATACCGTGTTATTGGAGGGTTACCTGTAGTTTGAATTTTTTGCTCAGTATAGGTCAATTATGACGAACATAAAATGGATGAAGTGCGGGAAACACATTTTCCACTGAACTCAAATTTTGATAATAAAATTCAATAATTTCTAAACGTTGTTCAGTTGTTAATCTATCCATGATGAAATGGCAATGTTAAGTGAGAAGAATTGACTTGATGATATTTCAAGAACGGCTTATGCGATTCGAATTTTTTGCCAATCTTCTTTTATTTTTAATTCGAAGAATTAAAACCGTCAAGGCGGTCGGGTAACTACCTGCCATAGGAAGTCACTCAACATACCACCCATACCAAGACATTGCTTTATCTTCTTCCCACATACCTGTGTAGAACACACTTTTCGCTGGTGAACTGAGTACTACAAAATGAAAACAGAAGTGAAATTTTCCATTTCTAAATGGAACTGAGTACTAGTCTTTATTAGGGAAATAAATAATAGAAAACTTTCAAGCAAATTTGAAAAAACGATTAAAGTAGCTGGCGAAAAATTCGAAAAATATAAAGAATTATAAAGCAAATTATTTTCGGCAAAAAATTCCAACGATTTCAAGAATATGAGCTCAGGGCGCGTATTCTAGAAATCAGTGGATATTTCCGCATGCGGATTATAATTTGCATTAAAATTCTTTATATTGGTGTCGATTCAATGTAAACTTTCTAATCTTCTTTTCTTCTATGCTGCTATTTTTACTAGGAAAACTCGATGCTTTTAAGCAAGCAAGCTATAAATTTAAATAAAAACTTTGAAATAAATATCGAGTGGCTTTTGAAATGATAGAAGAATAGAAGAAAAGATAAATAGAAGATGTACGAGGAATCGACATCATTATTCAAAATTTCCGTTTTTTCAAATTTGCTTGAAAGTTTTCTATTATTTGGGGGAATAAATCCGCATTGATTTACCCAGTCGGAAATTTCCACTGATTTTTGTTTAGTAGTGAAATAAATAACAGAACAATTGCAAGCAAATTTTAAAAAACGATTCAAGTAGCCGGCAAAAAATTCGAATAATAAAGGGTTTTCCAATAAGAGGTTTCATTTTGATATTAAAAAAACGAGTATTTTTTAAGAAAAATCAATGAATGTTTTTTTCATTGTAAAGAGGAGGGTATGCCATTAACATTTGAAAACGATATCAGGCAATTTTTCCATGTCCAATTCGCACATTTGCGGCTGTATGTCCTCGATAACGCCACGAATTCCATATTTAAGGTCTTGAATCGATTGTGGAGCATTGATTTTCACATGGCCTCTAAGAAAAAAGTCTTAAGGTGTTAAATCAAAAGATCTCGGTGGCCAAATGTGATCACCTCTTCGAGAAACAACACGGTCAGGAAACTTTTCTTGCAAAATTGCGATTGTTTCGTTGTTTGTGTGGCACGTGACGCCGTCTTGCTGAAAATAAACGTCGTCCACATCAACAATATCTTCCAATTCAGGCCATAAAAAAATCGATAATAGGTAGCACAATCCATTCACCGTAACAGATGCATCAGCCTCATTTTCGAATAAGTAAAGCTCAATCACACCACCAGCCCAAAAACCGCACCAAACAGTGACACGTTGAGGATGGAGAGGCTTTTCAACAATCATTCTTGGATTTTTTGAGCCCCAAATGCGACAATTCTGCTTATTATCGTAGCCTCCGAGGTAAAAATGGGCCTCACCACTGAAGATGATTTTTTGATGAAAATCCGGATCATTTTGATGCATTTGAAGGACCCAATCAGCGAAGATACGACGTTTATGGTGATCGGCCGGCTTGAGTTCTTGTGTTAACTGAACTTAAAAAACCTTAAGACCTAAGTCTTTGTGCAAAATACGGTGTAATGTCGTTTGTGGAATGTCTAATTCCAAAGATCGACGAGGAATCGCTAAACCTGGGTTTCCGTCAACACTACGGGCTACAGCAGCAATATTGTTCTTGAGCGATGCACACGGTTTCGATTCTTCACATCACTATAACTTATCCCAACAGCTCAAATTTCTCTATTGCCGGTCGAAAAGATGCTTCACCCAAAAGTGTTTTAGTTTTGCGAACTGTGACCACAAAATTTTCACCATTTTTGAAGTGAATTTTAACAATTTCAATGCGTCGTTGAACCGTGTATCGCACCATTTTTAGTAATGGCGTAGTTTTTACTTGTCAAATGTCAAAAGATGAAAACTTCAAAACTGACAATTGCCCAAATAGCAGACCAAATCCTTTATATCGTTTAAAAGGTCTAGCATCAAACAACAATTTCAATATACAACTTTTGTTCATAAATCCCCCAATTTCAGCTGGTAGCTAATTTTTGAAAATGATTTTTCGATTTCGTAAATCTTTCTGAACACCTTAGTTCTCAAAACTATCGTTGTAGCGCTGGAAGCAGTTATAATTTTTATCATTCCCTGAATATAAGGGCTCAAGCTTCCAGTAATACATCTGTTAGAAAAACAAATTTGCCAGGAGTAGGTAGACTTTTGTTTGTCTGAGATGCCATGCAATTGAATTGTTTAGACTTTTTTGAATTATTGTTTTATCTATGATCTTTATGGTTTATGTTGCCTTTGGTTGGCGTTTGCCTTTGTCGACCTTTTATCCTTGTTGGTAAATGGTCTCAATTTTCGACATTTGATGATAGGTCATAAACGGGAAAATGATGGAACATATATAGTTTGCCAGAAACGTACTTAAGCGAAATATTTGTAAATTTCAATGATTTTCGAATTGTTATGTCCTTACATGATTGTCTGGTTTAGGGATGATTCGGTAACATCTGTAAGAATTCTTTTTTATTTTATTTAAGCGTGTGTGACTTTCTATCTTGGTATTAGGTATATGGAACAATCGAATGATAAGATGGGGACGTTTATGATTCGTATTCTTGATAATGTTCATTAAACCGAAAATTTTCCTTTTTCTATACCCAAAAACCTACCGGTAGGTATCAAAATACGATACACGTTATCATTTTAAGCATATAAATTTATTTTATCTGATGATTCGTAATTGTGGCGAAAATTGTATGGTGGTATGAAAATATTTGAATTGCTATTGAATTTAAACTTTTACCATTACAAATTCTGGTATTGTAAATTGCCAATCATGGTAATTTAGTTTTAAACCAATAATATCCGCAGACTACATATGATGTTGAGAATAGTTTTTATTTATCTATGGCTTCTTTTCAGTGAGTGACCTTTATTAATTTCTGATAAGATGAACAAAATAGTTCCTTATGAGCGTAGGGATTCCTGATATATATTTATATGGCTATTGACATCAAGATTTATATCAAATGCCGAACGATTTCAATTAGTTTAGTCTTTACCCATAATCCTGAATTTTTTTTAGTGTGGGAATAATTTTGTTGAAGCAACTTAGCACTCAAAAAATTTTGATTCTGGAAGAAGTTATAGTTTGCTCGTTCCTATAATATCAAGTGAAAAACCATCTGAAATGTATGGTATTAGCCATTTACGGGTGTGATTTATTTCACATCTTCCTCGTCTTTATCAATGTGTCATGATTCCGTAAAAGTTCATTAGGATTTTCTGTTGGCTGGGTTTCCTCTATCAAATTAGTAAGAAATGGGATGATGATTTCTGAAAACACGGTCCTTATTTTTAAACTTTTCGGCTCGTACGATTTTAGTAAAAATATTTGAGAGAAAACTTTCGGGTGGCAGGAAACAACGGCAATGAATCACATTCGGGCGGTCCGTTTGCGGGATCTGTTCCACAATATTAAAGTCATTTCCTAATCGATTGGGATGAAACTCAGATTTATGTGATCAAATGGAGATCTAATAGTAATTCTGAACGTATCTCTAGAAGTTGGCCCATGTAAATGGCTATACGACATTTGTTAACCAATCAGGATAAAACTATGTTTCTATCCTATTTTCGGAAATGACTTAAATGGACGGCAGTAAGCGATTTTTTAAACGGTTGGGGTAGAACTCAGTTAGTTCTATGCAAATATCAAATATGCGTTGTACAAAACCACGGGAATAAAGTAAAATTACTCTTTGCAATTGAACTAAACTGAGTGCGGCATAATTTATTAACTACCGGGAAGAAATCCAATTTAATTATACGCCTACGTGAGGTTATCGTGAGAGTTGGTTTATGAATGACTATTCCAGAACGTGAAGCACAGAACACAATAGTTTGTTTAAATGAACAAGAACAGATATCTTTAAATTCATTTGAATCGTTTAATTTTTATTTTATTTTTTGTAAATGCTAAATATTTCAACATTAACATGAAGCTTAGTTTCAAAATCAGCCTGGACTGTAGAAATGTAAAATTTTGCTAAATAGAGTTTTTTTTATGCAAACTCGTCATTTCCGGAAAAGTTCAAACAAATGGTGTGAACAAATTTTGTTAGGAACTTAATTAACAATCTTTTTGTTTTAATCGCTTTTTTTTAATGATATATGTATAGGGGAGAATGAGGCACATTTGACAACATTTGGTAACTGTTGTTGTCATGAATAAAAAAAACCCGGTCTACGCCTAACAACAAATCATGTTACGCCTGGATAAGGTCTCGTTTGAATCGGTTCGTCGCTGGAAAATTTTCCAGGTCAAGTGTCATGTTGGGAGTTCGGGAAAATTGGGGGGAGTGAAATACACGTGCAAACTTCGAAAATTTGTAAAAAAAACTGAAAATTTCGCCACTTTGGAGTACGTTTACAAAAGAGACGTCGAACAAACATGTGTGCAATCTGATAACGCAGATCCGCTTAATGGGTTTTAAATGCGTTACGTATTGTCGTATACGATTGCCGATTAGAAATTCAACGCAATCCAACCGACTCCTAACTTGATAGTGAAATACAAAATATTACCGTTTTATATAAGTCCAGCGGATTTTATAAAGATTTTGCTGCCATCGCTAATTTCAAAGAATTGAGACAACATCCCACGGCTATTACATTTGTATTTATCGACAAAAATTTTTGAAGACATGAAATTTGACCAGCAATAACCATCGACGTTTTCGACCAGCAATAACCATCGTTAAGTTTTTATAATTTTTTGAAATTTGCCCTGTACGTTTCATAGTTCATACATATTATATGAATATGATGTTATTATAACATTTTTAATTTTAATTTTTGTTTGTAATGAATATTTACATATTTTCAGCTAATACTGTAGGTTAGTTACTTTCAGCTGGGATATTTCAATTTAATATAAGGAAATGTAACTTTCTGCTGAAGTAGTCGCGATACAATCTGCATTATCGTTTTTTTCACTTGCGGCTTAAAAAAATTGGCTAACTTTAACAACATCCAAGTTTGACGTTTGGTAAACATATTTTCAATTTAAAAAAAATCATAAAAAAGGTATAGCATATAATCTGTTTTAATACGAAGCAGAAAACATCATTGTGGTGATTTAACAATGATTTTTGACATTTATTATGATAAACTCTGGTTATAGTCGACTTTTTATAAATCTATTTCAAATGTATCCCACTTTCCCCTACTTTTCAAAATATTTCCAAAAACGAGAAAGCTCCTATAAAAACTGCCACTTTCGGTGGACCGATGCCTTTATGGGAAAAGCTTAAATATAAAGTGTTTTTTTATAGCCTTTATGGGAAATTTATGGGAAAAGCTTAAATATAAAGTGTTTTTTTATAAAATCTTTTCTTAACCCATATTGGCCCAGCGATCTATGTGTAGATCAATACAAAATATCTCTTAAAAAGAAAATTGGATAAATTATAACGGAATATTTTTACTGCAATGTTCTGTTTAAATAAAAATCCTTGCGAAAACATATTTAGTATAGGTTTTGCAATCGCGTTTGTTACATAATTTCAAGGACTTTGAAGGTAAGTTGTTATTTTTTGCAGTTCTTTATTTTCTTGCATTTCAGTTACCTAACGGTTGTTTTTTATTTTTCCAACAATTTTTTGTTTTCCAAATTCGTCATACCAAATACTTACTATATTTTATATTTTATTGAAAAAAAATTAATTTGGGCTAATATGGGTTAATATTAAAACAATAAAATTATTTTTTATGATAGATCGAACCATAACCATTTTTATGATCTATCAGACTACCTTTCAAAAGACCAATCAAAATCTGCCAACATTACAGTTTTCACACAAATAAAATATCAAACAAATATTCATAAAATATCAGAGTTATAATGTCCGGACGAAGAATTAAAAAGCCTGATAAACAGAACTAATTCAAAAAATACAAAATACAAACTGGAACTTGTTCAAGTCGCTGGCAACGAACTCTGTATTGTGAAATTACCCACAGGTAATCAACGAGTTTACATTCCTCAATCATTACGACGTGTAGTTTTTAATTCATTGTAATGTCTTTCAGATCCAGGGGTGGTATGTTGTACCATCACTTCGAATCGAAATTCGAAAAAAGTCGAATGGCGGTATGTTGTATTATTTTCGGAAAGCAAAAATGATACAACTTTCACTTTTTCGGTTCGACTTTTTTCGAATTCGTCTTTTTTCGATTCGAAGTGATGATACAACATACCGCCTCAGGAATCTAATAGATATTTATGGCCTAAGAATCAAGATGTTAAAAATTGGGTAACAAACTGCGGATCCAGCACATACACATAGTTATAGTTGGTCCATTACCCCCAACGAAAGACAACCGTTATTTGCTAACTATCGTGGACAGGTTTACCAGTTGGCCGAAGGCATATCCAATTCCAGACATGACCGCTGCAATAATTTGCGAAGACGTTTGTCGAGCATACGTATTTGAGCCGTTAGTTTTCTCAGAATTTACCAAAATCCTGGGTTCGCACAGAATCCGCACGACAGCATACCATCAAAAAAATGGTATGGTGGAGCATTTTCATTAGACACTAAAAACTTTACATAAAGCCCGAGGAAACACTAAATATTGGAGTTCTGACTTACCAATTATTTTGTATCAGAGCATGTTTAAAATATGACATTAGATATATAGTCCGCCAGACTTAGTGTATGGTCAAAGCCTCAGGCTTCCTAGCGATATATTTTGCTCCCAGTTCAGAACTTCTTCCATCCACGAACAAATATGCAACATTTAGTTCCAGTCGATACCCGAAAATTAACGCATGATATATTTGGTCCCAAAAACTTAAATAACTTGAAGGTTGTTTTTGTTCGTGTAGATAAAACACGAATAGGCATCACTTCACCTTACGAGTGTCCTTTTAAAGTAATTCGAAGGCTACGAAAAATATTTATAGTTGACGAAAGTGGAAAACCACTGCATATCTCAATTGATCGCCTGAAACCAGCGTATGGAATATGGTCGACTCTGGATTTGAATAAAAAGGCACAAAGGAATGTCATTTTCGAGAGAGAAATTTACTGCGAGGGGAGTAGTGTAGCGGACCTGTCTTTCTTCTTTAAAAACGTTTCTTAATATTAACAAATCACTTTTTATGATAGATTCGAACAACACTCAGAGAAAAATCAGGTAAAAACAACCTGAATTGTTATTAAATCAATTATTTTTTACTATTAAAATTAGTCAATGCGATTTCCCCTATTATTGTTATAATTGGAAAACTATTAAATTATTGATCTTCTCAGATTATTGTTTTCAACAATTTGTACTATTAAAAATTAAAAAGGTATCCCATTATGTTCAGATTGTACCAGATCATAACGTTGAATCAATTACTTCTCTTATTAATTTAATGCGAATGATACTTTTAACTCAATTTGATTATTATATTAATTTAATACTCCATCTAATTATTTTAATGTTTTTATAATATTAAAAGAATAATTAATCCCATTGAAATATAATGCGGTAACTTATTATTTTCGTAGGGTACGAGATCATACTATTGAAAGTTATAATTACCTTATTATTTATTACTTTTATTTATTTATTATTTATTATACTATTGAAAGTTATAATTACCTTATTACCTTATTATTATTATGTAATATGGGTAACAGTGTTATTCTAATGTGACAATCGTATTATTTTAATATTGTAAATTTTTATTTTTATTAGTTTGAAGCATAAAAGCAATAGTCCGTATCATTACTTTTCAATAAGATGTATCATATTATTGGCATATAGTTAACTATAGAATACACTATTGGAATTAATATTTATCGTATTGATCCAATAAGAGTGATGCTATTAAATATGATGTAGTTTTAATGTGACATATTATTATTTTAATACTGCAGACTCTTATTTTAATGTACATATTGTAATCTAGGAGTATTATGCAATATTACAATATACGTATACATACTCACTCTTCATTATAAATTCTTCAAAAAAATTCTGATTAATTAATAAAAATTCAAATATTCTTTATATACATTAATATTTATTTTTATTAATATAATTCAATATTTATTTTTACAAAATCGTGCATACATAATTATATGAAAATAATTAAAATAGTTTTATTCGAAAGGCTTTTCTGCCGTTATTAAGTAAATGTAAATGTATAGGAGGTCCGTCAAACTCATCGATATTTTTGAAAAATTTCTTTTTAACGTTTTTATTTTCTACAATATACGCCTGCAAATGTTCACTAAAATAACCAACATCCCATTGGCTACAAATGAGATATATGATTTCATTATTTAAAACCATTTCTTCAATTTTAAAAAGAAAAACTTTGCTTGATTGTGTTTTTGTCAAAAAGAAATGTTTTTTATAAAATTTTCCTCTAAAAAATAATCTTGTTATGCAATGTACAGCCTTTAGGTCGATCAGGTTCTGATTCATATTTTTACAAGTGTCGCTTAGGTCGGAAATAATAACATCATTTTGGTTAAACATTAAATCTTCTTCAAAAAATGATTCGTTCGAAACATTTCGTGCGAATTTCAGACCAGCCTTAATTGATAAAGTGTACGGAATATTAACTCTAGAATTAGTAGCTTTAGCTGAGTTTTTGTATGGTTTATGAAGCGCTTCAAATCTCATATTCCACAAATGTTTTAGAGGGCCACATTTGCGTATTGAAGTCGGGTAATGGCATAAAAAATGATATTTTGGTTTTAGTGTTTCTTTGAATAGCTTTATATAAAGTGAATTATGCTTCGAAATGAGGTATTGTAAAGAATTTATATTATTTTCTGTTAAAACCGAAAGTAATATAAGGTCTATAATTTTTATTAAAACTATGAAAAAATACCATATTGGATCATTCTCTGGAACTAAATCCCCGATCATTAAAGAAAAATAATTTACAAATGTCATCATCTCACGTGCAGTCATTTTGAAATTGTTTGATTTCAATCCTGCCATAGTTAACGGTGGTGAAATATTACCAATTTCGGTTTCTCCGTAATCAAACATTTGCTTTCGGTAGTTAAATTGATCCAACGAAAACAACTTTGTTGTTTCAATAAAATATAACAAAATTTTAGACAGGTCATATCTACAAATCCCTTCATAGATATCATGCATAATATCATAACAATAATTATCTACAACATGAAAAGATGGGTATATCATTAAAAACACATTTCTCCCTTATTCCTGTAGATGTTTCATCTTCAATTGCTAAGTCATCCTCATAGTTGATAATATTTCGTAAAGCCTCATTTTTTTCGGTGATGTCTTCTTGCATTTCAGTCTTCTTTCGTTTGCAAGATCGACAATAAAAGTTAGCATTAAAGCCTTTTGAAAATCCCAAAAAAGTATTGAGACCTAAATTATCACCAACGACAAAGGCTAAAACAAAATGAACATAATATTTTATTGTATTTTTTAAATGAATAGTTAAAAAAACACCTTCTTGAAACCACATTTTTGTGGTTTCAAGAAGGTGTTTTTTTAACTATTCATTTAAAAAATACAATAAAATATTGTGAAATGGAAACCACGGCGGTTCAAATATATAAAAATTATTAAAATGAACATGGTTGGTTTTATTATTTACATCAATAATAATACCATCAGTTTCAAGTTTAGTTATTTGATCAATAAACGGTTTTAATGTAAATGCATTCCCAAAAGCTGATCTATCTTTTGTTTTGAAAAACCCGGCGACAAATAAATTATTAAGTTTGGATAAGTGATGTTTGGGTATTGTGGGAAAGGAGTAATAAACCCCGCAAACTGATTGTTCTTTAGCATGCGAACCTAATGGATTATCGACCGAAAAATCGTCTAAGTACAAAACATAAGGTAGAACTATTTTCCCCTCAAACGAAATAATTTTTGATTTCCATACACTGCCATTTATCAAATTAGATAATACTCCAGAACGACTATTTTCTAAAGCTTTTGTGTTTTCTATAGTTTGCTCAAAAATATCCTTTGATTGAAAAAACTTCTTAAACTGAAATTCCAACGGCATTATTATTCCAGTTGTTTTATTCGAGTCTATTGTTGGTGAATTATTTACAATAATTTCACAAACTTCATCATTGATTATATATTGTAATGGTGTTTTATAAAGACCCGCAAGTTCTAACTCTTTAAAGAATTTATATTCGGTATTGATATTTTTGAAAGGATGGACAAACTGTTGTAAAATTTTTTGAGCTTTTTCTCTGTTTTGTGAATTTTCAATCAACGGTAGAATTGTTGTAGAGGTAACATTTGCTAGCGGGTTTGTAATTTCTCTTTCTATTGCATTTATAAATTCGGAAACATTTTTTCTATTGAAATTGTTATTGTTATGAAGATTTAATGTAAATCTAAGACCATTTATGTTATTGGGCGGGCTAACCAGTTTCACTTCCTGACTCTCTTCTCGTTCAAGTTTACCTGTCGAATTTTCAAATTGTTGACAACAATTATTATCTGTCATTATCTCTATGCCATCAATACTATTATTGGTCTCAACCGAAATTGCACTGCTACTAGATGGTTTATTAGAAGAATTTTCCAAAATATTTCTTAATTTTGCATGGACTCTATCTAAATGTCTTTTAAAAGAATACAAATTTCCAAACATTTGAGAACAGCCGCCTTGCATACAGCGAATGTTTTCATTTAATTTATGAATATGAAATGATTTTAAATGGTCTATTAAATATTTAGACGAATTAAATGTCAAGGAACATAAAAAGCAAGTAAATATATTATTCATGTTTATATTGCAGTAATTTAAAAGAATTCAAGTTTTTAATGTTTAAAATTAATCATAATATGTATCCCATTAATTTTTAAAATTACGATCGACAAAATTGATTAAACTTAGTAAATTTGAATTTTTTGGAGTATCAAAATTATAAAAATAGTTCTCGATAAAACAAAATACATTTTTACCTTCGGTTGGATACTTAAAATTCATAACATGAAATAACTTAAAAGTAGTGTCTAAGCATTTTAGGAAACTGGAAAATTTGTATAATATCCCGTCATAATAAGTGTAGAAGCTCTCTAGTGCATTCAAATCTGGTCCAATAGCAACAATTATTGGTTGAAACGTCATTCCTTTATCTTTTAGTTTTGATTTTAATTCATCCAGTTTTTCCTGATAGTGGCTAACAGATATGCAATGTAGCAGTGTAGATTCCTGACAATCAATTATGCTAGGCTTCAATTTTGTGGTTGCTGAAGTAGACAAAATCGATGATTTCAAAACCGTATGCAATAACATGAAAATAATGCAGTCATAGGAATCTGAAAAAGTAAATGTTATAAAAGTAAATCAATAGATGAATACAACACATCAATAAAAATTACAGTTAAAATCAGAACTGCAACTACTTAATGCATAATAAAAATAATTATAAACTTTACAAGCCTGATTTAAACTATGTATAGCAATACAATTCAAAATAACTTGTTCAACTTACTAGTGTCAATTTTCTTCTGCAAGTCACCGAGCATAACACGTGATCTTTTATCCTTTATATTAGTGTTGAAATAAGAAACGACGTGTTGCTTAAAAACCGGCCATTTGGTAAACAATTCCGATGAATTTTTAGGAAATATAAGATTGTAGTCAATTTCAACCTGTTAAACGATAAAAAATTAATTCTAACAATATTGTGTTTAATTTAAGTTCATTTTAAAATACCAGAGTGTGCCCTAGACTATTCTTGAAAAGAGGCCAGTTCTTTAAAATGTTTACACAATCCGTTAAAATGTCTTGCCTTCTAATATTTAGTAGTGAAGCCCATTTATTTTCAACCTCCGTCCATGGCTCATTGTTGTGACATAGCCAGATATTAATTTGTTCTTCTTCAGATGTTGGTACTATTTTGCTTGCGGTCGAAATTGCAATAGAAGGGTGTGGACCTAAATATATGCTCTTGAGAAACGTACTGGTTAAACCTTCATCTTTCTTACCGTTCTGATCTCTGCTTGACGATTTCGGTAATTTTCGTATTTTAACCCGTGCGTTGACCGCTTTGTCATACAATTTACCGACGGGATTCTGACCACGATTTCTTCTCCTTAAATAATAATCCTGTTACAAATAGTAAAAATATTAATAAATACGATAAAATATGTGCACAGTAAATCAAAAATATTTAAAGTAATAAAGCATAAAATAATTTGGCTTACACTACATTCAAAAGGGAAAGTTTCTTTTATAATTTTTGTAACATTAATAATATCACCCATTGTCATAGCAATATTTTGCATTGAAAAGTGTTCTACAATAATGGAAGTTAGCGTTTATCTATGGCTATCATTTAAACAATTATGTTCTTGAGAATATCTCATAATTTCAGTTCCTCGTTCTGTTTTTATCAATATTTGTTTTAAACTGAACTTGTTTAATTCAATATTAACCTCGGACGTTGAACTAGTAGCAGGTAGTAAAACTGAAACTTGGTTTAAGGGTTCGCATGCCGCAACGCAGTTTCGCTCAATCCATTCTTTAGTGGCGCTGCTGATTTCTAAAGTGCTTGCCTAATAAATATGAAGTGAAATGAATACAAACTCAAATCTATGCTTAGATAAGTATGTATATAAATGTATTACATTTCGCCTCCAAACATCAAGGTGGTACCTCACCTTTGCTCTTGACCCGATTTGTGCAACCGGAAAAATATCTTCTAGATCCTTTTCCGTTAGGACAATGAGACTTTCCATATCAACTCCGCAAGCTTTTAAAAATAATAAAACATCAGTACAAAACCAAACCATATTACCCCCGACTCCACCTGCCATTGAGATCAAGTTATTCTATTTAGTTCCGAAAAGTTGTTCGTAGAACTTGCGAGCTTATACAAAATAAATTAAATGAGATTCGATGGAAATTCCGAACTAATAAATTATTTATTTAAGTCTATATGTTGGATTTCGATTTGGATAGCAGGTGAGTTACTTTAATCTTCTATTTTGTATTGATTCTTGCCTAAACAATTTTATCCAGTTTAAAATTAAAAACAGATGTTTTTGTTTAAATCAAATAAGTTTGAACAAACAGTCCTCTAAGTATAACAAAATATATTCGTGACAAAATGTCGATAATTTTCTTATAATAGCCTTGTTCTCTTCAGTTCCGTTATTATGTAAGTGAAGAGATCAATGATATTACAAGAAAACTATCAAACAATTAATCAATTAGTTTATTTTTTTATCCATAGATGAATATTTGATTTAAATTATTTGATTTAAATTTCTGTTTTTAATTTTAAATTGCCTAAATTTAATAAAAGCTACCGCGCCGCCATACAGTTAGTTCTAGACATTGATTCGTTGTTCTATACGCGAAGCGCTTATATTACCGGTGAGTCTAACAAAAACTTCCTCTGTTAAGCCAAATTGGTCACAAATTAAGTTTTTTAGATCGTTGTCAGCTGTTTCTTCATTGTTTGTTTCTTCAGCTGTACTTATAAAAGTAATTATGTTTTCATCAATATTCAACAATTTTGAATAGGTATTTGCTTCTTCCTCATTGTCTGCCATTTTGACGCCTTCAATTTGTTGTTTCAAATGTTTTAATAATCCTTTAAAAATATATTAAACACTAAATCCGATATAATCCTTTTAACATTATGAAATAAGAAAAAATATGTAGGAGCAAGACAAGCTTGTAAAAAGCTGTTTAAGTCTATTTCGTAATTAAACAATTGAACTTTTAACATGGACAAAACTATATTAGGTGTGTTTGACTACGCAGCGTAGCGTCCAGGTTGTTTGTTTAGACTTGATCGTTCATATTTTTTCGTTATTTGCAGTTTTATGAGAAACTTTTTAATATAACATGTGAAAATACAAGTTACGCATTCAATAAGCATTATGGCATAATTAATAAAAGTGAAAAACTTACTTCGAATTAACACTTGAAATGTATAAGAGCTAAAATCCGTGTACCATCGGTCAAGCGCCTGAAATTCACATTTGTATATAAAGGAAAACTGTAAACTGGTGTAACGGGATTAACACTAATATAATTATGTATACTAGAAATGTAGATACCTTAAAATTACAAGGAGACTGCGTTTTGCTAACGAATTTACTATTAAAGATTATACTGTTTAATTACTTCACTCTAAAAACTTTCACCTTAATACGAGTACATATGTATATCGTTCACACTATTATGTATTTATGTACATAAAATTGTTAAAAAATATAAAAACACGCGTACTGAAAACACATCCGATTTCAACAAATGCAATCACACGAATGTTTATAATGTACACGGATAGCGTGCTAAATTATTCTAGGAAAAAATGAATTCAATAGTAAATCCTTTTGAAACAAAGAGAAATCGTATGAGAGTAACGGTGTGCTCACTACATAATATGCGTTCAATATCACAGTAGAATATATCACATTAAATCAACCTGAAAATAGATGGATACAATAGTATTTTATCTTATTAATAATTAAAAGTTTTGTAATGTTAAATTTAATTCTATAATATTTTTGAAAAAATAGTGAAATTTATATTAAATCAATAATGTATCCTATTAATTTAATACTTACACTTTTTTTTTAAATTAATGAGACAAAACACTAAGATTTTCATTGAATTAAAAGGAAAAAACTATTATTTGGCTTACTATAAAATCAATACCCGTCTTATTAAATTTTTAAACGATGGTTTTTCTCTGAGTGTATAACCATTTTTATGACCTATCGGGCCACCTTTTAAAAGACCAGTCAAAATCTGCCAACATTACAGTTTTCACACAAATAAAATATCAACCGAAAATTCAGTAAATATATTTTTAATTGTAATTAGTTAGTAACAATCTTCGGTTCGTAACAATCAAACCCCAAAATAAATATTATAAAATAAAGTTAAAATTATTATAAAAAGTGTCTAAAAATAAAATCTTTTGGCACGTCGTAATAAACTTAAATTAAAAATTAATATTAAAAATTAAATGTTGAGTTTTAATTTTAGTTTTTCATTAATTGAACCCAACAATTTCATCCATATCTGACAAACCCTCTGAACTGCAAGTGTGTGAAGTTATCCCAGTATTTCATCCCAGAAAAATAAAAAATTTTCATCAGGCAATACTAGTTATCTCCCATCCCAGGATTTTTAAATACATCCCAGAAAATTTTAAAATGTCACAAAATATGACAAGGTCACCATTTTGTATAGAAATTAGAAGAGATCGAAGACGACATTTTAGGTTCCTGGGAACCATTAATTTAAATCTGATTTTGTTCTAAAAATTATTCGGCCATTATCACATATGACCCCATAGCGCCAATCCTAACATACGGATGTCCATGGACTTTTATTCGGAGGTAGTACACGTTTTGTCTGATTGATTCCAAATGAAATCGGCTACGACACTTTAGGTTCCAGAGAATCATTCGTTTAACTCTGAAATATAAATTTTATTTAAAATGGGTTTTAACGCCAATCTCATCATACGGCTGGCTTTTATAATTTTATGATAGATATCTGAAGTATGTTCACTTTAAATCATCTATTATCACATTTTGTGACATTTTAAAATTTTCTGGGATGTATTTAAAAATCCTGGGATGGGATATAACTAGTATTGCCTGATGAACATTTTTTATTTTTCTGGGATGAAATACTGGGATATTTTCACGCACTTCTGAGCTGCGGAGAACCAACAGACATTTAGTAAGGAGCTCGCAACAACATACACACACACACACACACGAAGCTAATTGTACATCTGCAAAAATAATAGAATAAAAGAAAGTAATAGACAAAAATTACGCACATAAATAAGTACATAAATAGCACACACACACACACACACACACACACACACACACACACACACACACACACACACACACACACACACACACACACACACACACACACACACACACACACACACACACACACACACACACACACCAAGCGATGGAATAAACTACCTAAATTGATAGTTTGACAATCTACTCATTTTCGGTGTCATTTCAAATTTCACAGTGAAATTATTTTGTAGTTGTTGTTCTTTTAGTAAACTCGTTCATGATTTAATTTTGTTTTTCATTCTAGTTTGCTTAAAGTGCCATATTTTCATTACAATGCTAATTATACAAAGCATTCATCAATTTTTACTTGTAGTAAAACTGCTATATAAAAAAAAATCGGTGGGCGCGCCTAAGATCGCGGTGTGCGCACCAAATATCGTACAAAAAATTTTCGTTTTAATCATTCTCCTGATGTATTATTGATTACCACAACCTTTTTTTTTTGGATTCGTGCTACTCAGACATAACATAAAACGAATGCAAAGCTTTATCGAAATTAAGCCACCCAATTTTGATGCGAACCATACCATCGCGTACTAGTGTTAAATTTAAGAGATAATTAACAAACAAGCACAAAGAACAAAATCGTATTATAAGGAAAGGAGATGTGGGCGATTTTGTTTGTAATGATTAATAAGGGCAACCATAAAAATTGTTATTTTATGTTTGAATTAAAATGAAACACGAAATGTTTTTTGGGAAATTTTATTTTGCCATATTTTTTTCCTATTACGGTGTTTGTGTACCATTTGAACAAGGAGAAAAATATATTGACGAAAATATTTTTTTTTTTCTGGGGAAAATTTAAGATTAAAGTTTTGGAATGGAAAACAAACACTGAATGTAAAATAATCATAGTAATAAAAAATTATAAACATAAAAGAAATTTAATTATGAATTTTTAATGTTAATTGATATGACGCCCTTGTAATTAAAATAAAATCTTTGAGAGAAAACGCTTTTTTACATCATGTCACATCAATTAAATTAAATTATTACATTTTCATATAACAAATTATGAAACAGGAATTTCGCTTACAATACAGGGTGGTCTAGGCGTCAGGTAACATTTTCTTTCGTAATTATGTTATTTGTTTTGTGTTTAATTGGCCCACGTCACAAATTATAAGATTAATTTATAAATACGTCCTTTATTTATTGCCACCCTATACAAACTATTCATTAATCAATTCAAAAGATCATTTTTCATGATGTCTTGTTTACAATACGTATACATCTAAATGTTTGAATATGCCTTCAGCAATACACTTGCAAAGATAATTAAAAATGAGGAAGACGTTAGATAACAAATAATAACGTATGTGTGCCCTCATCCACATATAGATCTAGAATTGGTTTCAAACCGCAATTCAATTTTAATTAATGCCAGTTGTGCTTTGAATAAAGATTTCGTATTATGTATTCATTCTTCATACCTAATTAAACCAATTTGTTATTGTTACAAATTTTGTAAATATTAATATTTTTGTTTTACATCGTATATGAAATTAAGGGCTGACATATTTTACTGGGAAACATGATAAAACCAAAGTTTCGTTTTGTTTTTTTTTTTTTGTAAATAAAAATATTGTTTACAATTTATATTTAGTTTTTTGTTGCTTCTTCTGGAAATTAATACTGTGTTTTATTGAAAGTAGCTTTTAGAGTTCTAGTATGGGTTACAATTACAAATTGAATTTTGTATTTTACAAAAATCCTATTCATCCTGCCTAAGTAGAATTGGTTGAACTGAAAATGGAGTTTCAACAATATCGGGATTTGTTATTGGACTAAGTCGCTATATTTTTAAGGCCATTTTAAATCGCTGATTCCGTTGCAATTTTTATAATTTTGTGAAATATAAAATTGTTATGAGTTGTTTTAATACTTGAATAAAAATTTGACGTCTTATGTGTAAATGTTTAATTATCAAGTTCAATTTTAACAGTAAGTCAGTTTTATGTTACTTCTTAAAATTTTTTGTTAAACTTTAAACTAGGTAGCATTTATTCTTATGTTTCTAAGTTATTTTGTGCTAATTTTCAGTGCATTTGATTTGTGTCATAATTAGTGGCACCCAGGTCTGTTATAACTTTCTTGCAAATTGGTCTAAAGTTTCAAAAATTCCATACATACGTAAAAATCGTGTTATCAAAATGGAGACAATTTTTTTAAATTATCTATTTGAATTTTTTTTATAAAAACTATAATTAATTTATAATTCATATTTAAAATTCACTTTTCCCCTAAACGGTTTGCAATGAGCATAGAACGACGACAGGGCTCTAACATTCACGATATATTTTCTAAGCCTTTTACTGGATGTTACATACGTAGTGCGGTACATTGTCACATTAAAATCTTTTGCATACAAAAAATTATACAATATTATTACGGTTGACACGGAAGTCAACACACAGGTTTCATTTAAACATGCAGAGGCCTGTGTGTAATAGAATAACAATAGAAATAAAAGCAAACTAAACAACTTAAAATGTAAGACCGGATATCCACGAATGACAAGTTCAATGCCTGCTGAAGAAAAAGGGGAGGGGCGGCGATTGACTTATCGACCCCTAGAAGCCGATGCCCAGCCACAACGAAGCAGAAAATAAAGTAGGGACCTTTCTCCAACAGAGAAAGCCTCTCTTCACCTGGAGATACCTCTAAGTAACCTCCCACAATTCACTCTCCGAAAGCTGGAAACTATTGGAGGGCCATAGGGAGACCACGTAGATTTTACGGTCGTCCCCGAATGGACGACATATATGCTGGACTCGCCACTTCAACCCTGTGGATGTCCTGCTAAGAGCACAACCTGCATGGCATTAACTGGCCACCCGTAAACTGTAGATCTCGTTGGGCGTCTTCCCGCCGTAAACCGTAAATAGAAATGCCGTTGGGAGCCTTACCGCCCTAGGATACTAACGTTGGGCGTCTTCGTGCCTTTAACTACTAACGTTGGGCGTCTTCCCACCTTCGAATAACATACACGTTGGGTCTTACCGAAAATAAATTTGGCATCTATAGGTCGTTGAAACTGTTGGGCGTCTTGTCCCCGAAACAGTAAAATATATTGGGCGTTGATTTGCCTCAAACAGCAGACAATCGTTGAATGGCCTCAATTCAAAACAAAAATTCAACTAAAAATTCAACGTTGTGCATTGCCTCGCCAACAAAACCGTAAAACCATTAAAAGACTTCAACTGGCCACCCGGAAAAACGTTGGGTGTCCTTCGCCTTTCAAATGCCAGTTCCAGAAAAAAAAGTCGTAGTCGTCCCAAAAAAAAAAGTCGTCTGCGCATCGGGTCGGCCTCCTTATAACACTGGGTTACGGCTTCCACACCGACAAAATAAAATAAGACGAACTATGCGTACCTATTTGAAGTTGGCCCAAAATTCTAGCCCAAAATATGGCAGATTTAAAAGTTGGCAACACTAATGCAAGTATCGTGAAAAAACGAAACTATCGTGATAGAAAAAATTAATATACAAAAATGATAAATCTTTAAAAAAATTGGTGTGGTTCTTTATGTATTTGAAGTTGGGCCAAAAATGTTAACCCCAAAACTATTAAGGTATTGTAAAATATCCGAACATTTACTGCATCAAGTATCTGCAAGATATTTTGTATTTCCAATATGTTAAATCAAAACTTATTCTGTTATCAAAGCGAAACCGCATTTTAATGTCAGCCCAAAAAAATATATGTCGTAAAACTATAGTTATATCAATTCTATCAAATCAAATATGAAAAATTTTATGGAAATAATACATTTTAGTTCCGTAGCAGTTTATTTTGAGAATTACCTTTTGACTAAAATTAGAGCTTATGTTAAAGTATACATCAGAGCATTAAACGAAATAAACAGTTTTTGGCGAATCGGAGGTTTATGCAGCATACATACCTGCGGACCCGATTGCGGCACAATTCTGCAGTTTTGAGTTGAAGTTAGTCTTTGCTCAAAATATTAGTCTATTTCGTACGTCATTTTGATTGTCAAATTTTTCATTTGTAATTTTCGCTTGGACAGTGAACACGCCATATAAATATTTCTCAGTAGGCGTAAATTTTTTTATTACTTTGACGTTTCAATTTTCGGAGTGAAGAATTTTGTCTGAGTAACATTTTTAATTTTTTTTTTTATTATAATTCAAACGACTGCGTTTGATAATCATGTTGGAATGGAGAGAGATAGGTAAAAGTGATTGATCAAGCGACTGGCTGATAAACATGTCGGAATGGAGAGAAAAAGTTAATAGTGATTATGGCGAATATTGTTACAGGTAATTTTTCTATAAAACCACCTGAATTCTTTATTTCTATAACTATATATAAATATTTAACCTTAGGACGAAGTCAATCAAATTTACAGAGGAAAAAATTGGAACTGCTTAATGGCCAGCGCGTAATTACAATTCGTGAGAACACAAGGCAAATACTCGGGTAAAAAGCCAAAGACAATCGCACGAAAGTGACTGCGGTACATAAGGCCCATATTATGCGAATGGAGTGTTTTTTTGTGCTGCTGTCGTGACATGGTCGTTAAATATCCCGAAGTGAAATGTGATGTATTTGGATAATGTGTGCTTAAACATAATGCAGGATCCACGTAAATATGATGTGCTTGTTATGCTAAATTAACATTATGGTGACATTTTGAGTGATGTGCGCTTGTCTAGTTGGTGGTTTAGGCACCAATAGATATAACCCGAACCACCATTGCGTAGACGGGCATTTTGCTTCCTACCTTATTTTTTTACTACTATGTTATGTATTAAATCCAGGAATTTTTTATCCTCTTAAAATTTAATAAAAAATTTGATGTTTTAACAAAAAGTATTGAGTTTTTATTTGTTATTTCATATAAACTACAGCCCCTTCATAAATATGGTTGATACCCCGTGATGATGAATCTAGATGACGTGCTCCTCATTGAATTGTAATCACTTCGTAACATTCGTGTACCATCTTTACCAGATACAACCAGTTACCAAATCCGAATCACATGCAGCAATACAAAATAGTGGCGTATTTGCCGAATATGCTTGCCGTGGTCGGTTTATCTAAACCTGTAGAAAATTCCGTTCAGGCTTTCTTGAATTTGTATATTAACCGATGGTGGATAGTCCAGTTGATGGTCAGGGTGTCAGCAAACATCCCTTGCCATTCGGAATTATTGTAATTTTCGTTTCGCTTTTACGTTGCTTCCGTAAATTTCCTCTGTTTTGTGATCGGCCAGTGTATTTTGACCTAAAACTACTTGTAAATGCGTTTGAAGAGCAAATATTGTCTAAAATTGTAAAATTATACATTAAATTGTTACTGAAATAATTATTTAAAAAGCCATTACCGTATAATCAATTTTACTAGTGTCGTTTGTTACACAATTATCTCTTGCGGCCATCATATTGATCTTCGATTATTAATATCAGTTTTTAGATCATTCTTGATTCGGGACAGTTTCCTAGATTTCATGCAAATTATTCTCAAAGTTGACTACATCCTTCTCAAGTATTTGAGCTTGAACGAAATTTACTTGGCCCATTATGGTTTCACATCATCGACCAATAATGATTTCAACCGTTTGCCGTAAATTTTTATTTTTTCCAAAGCATGGAATTGTTTATCGTTATAAGTTAGTGAACGAGTAGCTCGATGACGAAGTAAATGTTGGCAGGAATCACGCAATCGCTCAATTGAGGTTTTCAATTTTTCTTTTGCTCGGATTCGGCCCGGACATTTATTATTTCTGATGGCATTTTGCAATTCTCGCGTTAGCATCTTATCAGTTACAGTTACTGACTTCGAATAGTTGCCGCACAGGATTCACAACCTTATCAAAATCAACTTTTAATTGTATCACCTCTTTTAAAAGTAATTTACATTTATTATTTTCATCCTGTTTTACAGACATATACCTATATCACACTGTTTTACACATAAACATAATACTAAAAATATTAATAAATAATAATAATATTATAAAATTTAAAAATATTATTATTTATTAATATTTATTAATAATATTATAATACGCCTTATTAATAATACGCCTTACAATGAGCACAAAATTTAGTTCTTTTTGTAGTTTTTGGTTGGCAAGCTTGAGGAAACCATAGCTCAAAATAAAAAATATTTCAATTCGATTGCGGCAAGAGTAGGCGGGGCATAGAGCAAAACACGTAATTTGATTGGTTTATCTTGTGGAAACGATTGCGACAATTGTTGTATCCGCAAGTATGTATTCAGCATTAAGGGGCCCCCTTGTCATTATTCCTATAATAGTACCATTCAACGAAATATGTAATTGATTTTAATTCTGTGTTGAATTGATTCGAGTATGGCCCCAACCAAACACTAATTTACATCGAGCACATTTGTTTAGTGATTGTAAATAAAGTGTTGAGTCAGTTAGCAATGCTATCACCAAATCGAGCAATTACTGACTCGTTTGATTGCGAAATACAACATGAAAAGAACTACAGCACTGATGCAATAATTACTTTTGTTCACCCAAACATACCAAAAATTCTTTTACAAAACTATTATGCAATCAGTTAATGCAGACAATGGTAGGTTATATTTTCTGGATGCTCCCGGAGGCACGGGCAAAACCTTTTTAATATCGTTAATTTTAGCTTCACGAAAAGACAACTTTATTGCATGCCTCCAGATGATGGAAGAACGGCACGTTCAGCAAGTACATGTTTCTTTTTTGGTAGTATATGCTACTCCACGCACATCTCAGGGTGTCCGTAAAGTTTCTGACAAGAATGATACCGTCGGATTCCTTCTTTAAGTCTTTTTTCCTTTTTTGTAAGAATTTTTTTTTTCTGTACCAGTTAAATGGTATTTAACTATATATTAACAATTACTCAACGTCACTAAACACTTTTTGATGGAAGCTTAGTTCAGATTCTTACCTTTAAAAAAAGCTAACTGTGTGTTACTTTTGCTATATTATGCTACATACAAAATTAAAATTCTTTTTTTTTGAGTTTCTTTATTAGACCCAAGTATGTTGGTACCACTATGACACATAATTTGTCAAATAAAGCCAAATCAAAAAAAAATTGTGAATTTTAATTTTGAAGATAACTTAATATAGCAAATGTGCAAATAGTTAGCTTTTCTATAAGCTAAGAGTCTGAACTATGTTATTGTTAAGAGAGAGCTCTTAAACCTCCGATTCCCCAACAACTGTTTATGTCGCTTAATGCTCTGATGCATCCATTGACTTAAAAGCTATTCATATTTAGGGGCCATACTCAAATTAATTCAACACAGAATTAAAATCAATTACATATTTCGTTGAATGGTACTATCATCGGAATAATTACTATGGGGAGCTCTTAAACCTCCTATTCTGCAACAAATGTTTATGTTGTATAATGTTTTTGATGTATATCCTTATATTTAAAAGCTATTCATATTCAGGAGTCATACACAAATTAATCAGATACTGAATTAAAATTAAATTGCATATTTCGTTTTATTTAAGTTTTTTGGGTTGACAGTAATATTTTTCTTTGATAGTATCACGACAGATTTATTTTGGGCTGACATTAAAACATGGCGGATTTTCTTTCGTTAACAGATTAATTTTTGGGCTGGTTTATAGAAAATAGAGACTTTTTAAACATTTTTGGGCTGACACTTGCCTATAGTCAAAGTCTGTATATTTCTGAATTTGGGCCAACTTCATATACATACCATGCGTTGGAACTTGGAAGCCTATATTACTTACACTCGGGAAACAAATTAACTTATGAAAATTTATATGTAGTCTTTCACCTTGTATGGAGGTTTAAATAATAACTCAAACAATACTTCCGTAATTTCCAATATTGCGGTCGAGATTTATAAATCACGTTTATGCAGATGTTCACATATGCTGTGTTTTTTATTAGCGCCCGATAGCTGTATCCGGAGCAGCCAATTTTCTATGTCAAACTTATATTTAGCGCGCTATTATTGCATGCTATCGGGAGCACTATCCATTTCAGAGTGAAACTTTAAATTTCCCTTGTTTTGTACAACCCTTAAATCAAATAAAACTTCAAATTTTGACGTATGTCAATTTTTCTTTGTTTTGTATTGTTTAGAAAAATATTCGAAATTCTTTTTAGTAAAAAATAATTTTGTGTTTTAAAAAAAAATTTATAAAAAAAAAAATTAAATTTATAATATAATTTAATTTTTATTAAAATTAAAGTACGCTACGTGATCAAATTATTTAGCCGCATACGTACGATGTATTGTTGCGACGGGGTCAGACTGATAACCATCGATTTTTGGAAATTGTACAATTATCATATCTAGAAAGTCGGGACGTGATCTAAACGCTATCGATGTGCTATCACAATCCACAATTTGCAATTTTGGACGAATGTACGAGCGCCGTTTCGGTCGATGTCGAAGGATGCATGTAGCAACAATGCCGAAAATCAGGAATCACATTATTCACCGTATCCCATCGTAAATCACTATGGAAACACCATGATTACTTTTTACAGTTCGAAGGACGTAGCGGTTATGAATTTGGGCCAATCAGTGGAGCAAAAGACGAGCGTGGGAAAATTTTCCGGTGGAAGAAGAACAATTTTAATTGCCTAATTTAATTTAAATTTCTATCACTGTAAAATTTTAATCATTAAAAAATTTTTAATTTTTGTACAGTTCTTGTGTTAGCGGATAGTCGTTCAATTTCATAACATGTATCTAAGGATTTAAAATACATAATAAAATCGTGGAAAATAAGGAAAACTTTAATAAATTATGTTTATAAATCAAAAATATTTTGTATATTGATAAGAAAATTTATTAAATTAAAAAACACGATTTCAACTGTTCATTAGTTTTTCTTGAAACGCGTCGAAATCGTACATTATTACGCGCATTGATGAACCCTTTTTAGGCATGGTATACTTATTTGTTGTGGTAAGTAATCGTGGGACGGGATTGCGAATCGCGGTAACACACTATTTATTAGTTCATGTGAGCATCTTCGTGGAAAAATAGTAGTTGCTCTCCGAAAAATTCATTGGCACATAGACGACATGGAACCTGATTAATTTCATCTTGTTCATCCAGAAAATATTCGGCTTAGGTTGAAGTTTGGGAACCTTCGTCTTTTATAAAATACTTATCGGAGCATGTGAGTTTTTCATTTGGTGGATCTTCATCTTCTTCAAGGCGCTCTTCGAGTTCGCCATCCGGTTCGGACGTTAAAAGTGGAGATTCAACATCTAACTGTTTAGTTTGTGGTAAATGATATTCTTGATAGATAGGTTCTATTCAGGAGATGGACAGTCACATACATTTGTTGTCATTGGTTCTTCAGTGTGCTGTCTCTAAAGCAGACTTATTGAAGGCATTTTGCTCAAGGTGATATCATCCTCCATCTGTGATTTATCTTAACTGGATCGAATAATCGCTTATCTCCTCCGGGCATAAATTGTTCAATATTTGAAACAAATATTGTTGGGATTCGTACAGTAACGGGCCGCAGTGTTTTTTTGGTCTCGAATTAAGTGGCGGATCTTATCTGCCCATTTCTGAGCTCTAGAAAAGAATAGTACATTGGATTAAAATCCTCTACCTACCTACAGGATCGAAATAATTCAATGGTACTTACTAATCCCCATTCTTTGCAAATTCGAAATAATGGACCATACGGTTTTTAAGTTGCAAATTATAGCATGAATAGAACAACACCGTCTCGACATTTTCGCACCCATAAATCCATTATCACTATCGCTGTCATCTATATTTATGTTACTATCACCTGCGGTTGATTACAGCATTCTGAAACTAAAAAGATCGTTAAAGAGCGATTCCTTACTTTGATGGTTCCAGCCAAATACGTACTTATTCATGACGCATGGCTTATAACTAATATTGTATTCCGTAAATATTGTCCTAATTTTAACGGGCCGTCCAGCTTTTTGTAATTCATAAAATAAAATTTCTTTTTCAACAAGTGTTCTCATTGAGTATAAATTCATTTGGTGTATTGTCCCAGTACAGATTATCGTAATCAAATAAAACTTCAGAGTTATTCGATTCCAGCGTATTTAGAAAAGTTCCATTCGAACTATTCATATCGCTTAAATTCGATTTTATATCGGCAAATACGGGATCCAACAAAGATACCGTATCTAGTTTACCATTTATCATTCCTTTACATTTTGTTACGGTTGAACTTTGTAGACGTCACTTGTTTGCTTTAGCCTTAGCCCTTGCTTTTGGATCCCGCACATGATTACTACTCTCAGCAACTAAACTATCCGTTTCGGAAATTTAATGAAATTCACGATCAAATCTAACTCATTTACAACTGTGGGCAAGGCAAAGATGTTTTGAATATTAATAACGTTCGAGAGGCTTTCGTTGGAGTAATCATTATATTTATAAGTATCACAAAGGCAAAGCACTCAAATTTTAAACTTAAAAACTTATTCACTATATTTACTATTGTGAACAACTAAATATTAATAAAACATTGTTAAATATATCTAAATTATTATTAATTTCGCAATTTGTTTGTTCAAACAACATAAACACAAGAGTAGAAATGTCATTCGACTGCATGAAGTTTACAATTTAATTTTTTTGATTAGTAGTGACACCAGTGAATAATAGCTGCAGCAGTTTCAGTAGAAAATGTCCCTTTTCGGCGCCGGATAGTGCTCCAATACTAAAACACAGCAATAGTCTAACTTTGTTGCTTTAGGGAAACAAATTATTATTTGCTTTTCATACGCACATATTGGGATCAAAAAAAAATCGTAACACCATAATAATATTTTTTTTAAAAAGTCAGTTGTTCGAAATTGTTTTCTTGTTTTTTAACCAAACATTTATTAGTTAATAATCAAAAAAAAAACTTTTCATTACTACAATACATTATTCTACATAACATTTTTATTACACATCAAAAATGTCCGTACGACTAAAAATTTAAATGACCAAATTCAAAACTACCTTATCATTTAATCAAAAACAAACAAATTGAAGCTCGTGAAAATCAACTTCAAACTTTTATTTTAATACTAAAAAAAACTTCACCTTTCACAATTCATCACGACTCCTCCATATAAAAATCAAAACCAAACTGAACTAAAAAAACATTCTCGCACCAAAAAAAAACATACTAGAAGAATATTTTCGTTTATTGATGTTTCCTGTTTTGTTTTTGTGTGCGCGTCACTTGCCCACCCTTTCGTACCGCGCATCAATCGCACGTACCAAAACAAGAAAACATAACAAAAATCAGCCGTTCGCACACACGCACAAGGTGCACATTGGTTTCGCTCTCAAATTATTCAAAGTTTATTTAATAAAATAGGGTGGGTAAAAAAAATTTAGAACAGAATATTAAGACGCACGCACACTTCACAACAATTTTTAGTATTAATGTCATAATACAAATGGCAATGCCATCAGTAAAAAGCATTAAACAAACGGCTATAATGAAATTGAAAATTTAAAAATAAAACTAAAAAAAGTAATGTTATGACCGTGGAGTCGTAACAATATGCCAATAGTTAGCCTTTCGCGGAAAAACCATTTGTCTACAAAAAAATTAGCTATTATGCCTATAATAAACCGTTCGCTATAAGCACAGAATGACGTCAGGCCGTTAACATTCACGATATCATTATTAAAGCCTTTGGCTGGATGTTACATACATAGTGTGCTACATCGTCACATTAAAACCTTTGCATACAAAATAATTAACAATTACTGGCCTGGTTTTTTAATATATCGGAGAGATCAGGGAAATAAAAAGAAAGCCTTTTCCGTTTTTTTCCGGGAAATGGCACAGTGGCTTTCGCGTTTAGATCGAGAGATACCGGGTTCGAAAACCGATAGGGGCTGCATGCAAAGGGATTTTTCATCTACAGATTACGATCTGTGGTGAAATAAAACATATCTATGACCCCCTGTCGGAGTATAGGTTGGCAAGTATAGGTTGGCGTGGAGCTATGCAATGTGCAGATGGTGATAAAATCGGACCTATAACCGTATGTCCATGATTTGGCAAGCAATGTGTAAAATAGGATTTGAAAAGCAAACCGCGAAAGAGTTGGGAGTGCTTCGGCCCAGAACAGATTGCATACATTAAAACATAAAAAAAAAGAGTGAGTCCATTAGTACTCTCAAGGAGATGTGTAAACACGGCATGTTAGTGCGTGTGTACGGTTTACTTTGAAGGAAGAAATGAAATTTTACTAACCAGATTTTTTCATTCGTTTATTATCGTCATATTGGTCTATTACTCTTTCGGTATAATCAATGCAATTGGCCTACGGTAGCTGCAAGCATCAAAGACGTGGTCCCATATCTCCTAGTAGATATATAGGTTTTTCAGATTAAATGAAACCATTTCCAAATTTATTGAAACCTTATTCAATTGGAATGAAACCATTTATAATTGGAATGAAACTATTTACAAATGGAATGAAACCTTTTATAATTACTTGATCGCCTTTGAATTTAATACTGAGATTCATAAAGTATAGACTATAATAAATACTAATTTAGCTGTTTTCAATTTAAAATTTAAAATTATTTATATATTATAAAGCTAAATTTAGCTTTATTTGGTCTTAGCAAGAAATGTACGGCAATATTTCGCCTGCTGCTGCAGCAGGAAGTGTCATGAATTATGAAGTTCGTAGAGTCCGCATATGTTATTGAACTCACACTGTCCCTTATAACTTCCACCATATTCTGTTCCCTCGTTGAAACCAATAAATTTCTAGCATTCCCTAGTGGAAAAATTGAAATTTTTTATACTAAAAATAAACTTACGATTTCATAGAAATTTAATGATAATTTTTGTATAATTTTAGTAGGTTATGGCAATATAATTTTAGTATAATTTTTGAAATTAAACAGAAATTATACTTTCGCAAATTATCTAGTTAAAAGTATATTTTTTGTATATTGTGTTATAAAATTAATACCAATATCAGTGGATTTTATGTATTAATTAAGATAACACAAGAACCAGAATAAGGATCTTTTAAGTATAATTTTAGTAGGTTATGGCAATATAATTTTAGTATAATTTTTAAAATTAAACACAAATTATACTTTCGAACATTATCTTACTAACAGTATAATTTTTGTATATTTTGTGTTTTAAAAATTATACCAAAATAGGTGCATTTAAGGTATTAATTATGATAAAAAAATAACCAAATTAAGAATTATTTAAGTATAATTTTAGTGGGTTATGGCAATATAATTTTAGTATAATTTTTAAATTTAAACAAAAATTAAACTTGAGATAGAATATAATGAAAATATTCCATTTATTGTCAATTTTAAATCATTTCCATGTAGTTGTTTGTATTCGCCGACATGCCACGTCATCATTCCCCTGCATTAATTATTTCACGCCGTTGTTATTATAATTCTAGAATTTTCCTAATTAGAATAATAATCGCTTATAATTTTGGATTTCGACTGGACTCGAACCGGCGACTTTCCGGATGATAACACTTAGCGGTGTACACCTTAACCACTGCACCACCAAAGCAATAACTAAAGTTTAATTCCTAACAATATAAATCAATATATTTAAATACACAATTAAACTTAAAATATACTTAATTTGGTTTATTTCATTTGCTGCAAACTACACCAGCACAGCAACATACAAAATACCGCGAAATACGACTACAACTAAATATATTTTTTCAGCACGATAGTATTGATCAGTGTTGCCAGGTAGTGTGAAATTTTTCCTTTTGCGGAAATTTCATCGATCGTGCGGGATGAAAAGTGATGATTAAAAAAAAGTATTTTTCTAAAATGTGTAATACAATTTTCGATTCCAATAATTCGCTTAAAATAATTTTTTAAATTTATGTTTAATTCTGACTAAATTTAAATATTTATATATACAAAATTAAAATTTAAATGTTTATAAAATATTTAAACATAATTAAACTTCAAAACCGCTGTATTAAGTTTTATCCCAAACATACTTAATTTAGTTTAAAATTTGAATTTAAGAGTTGATTTTATGTTAAAATATTTTATGTATATTTATGTTTAATTATAACTAAATTTAAATACTTCTATATACAAAATTAATATTTAAATTTGTATAAAATTTTTAACCATAATTAAACTATAAAACTGCCGTATTAAGTATTTATCCCAAATATACTTAATTTAGGTTAAAATTTAATTAGGTTAGAATTTAAGAGCTAATTTTAGGTTAAAATATTTTATGTATATTTATGTTTAATTTTGACTAAATTTAAATTTTTTTATATACAAAATTCATATTTAAATTGGTATAATTTTTGAGATGAATAATTTAAGCAGAATTTTGGTCTATAAATATATTAAATTTTAACCAATTTAAAGTATATTTTCTATTTAAACTAATCATTTATACAAAAATAAATTGATTTTGGTATTCTTCAGTATATTTTTTTGGTATAAATATTCGATTTTTTCCACTAGGGTTTGCTTTTATTTTTGAAAATTCCTGTTCAATTGGGTTCAACATGGGTGAGTACGGTGGTAGAAACCTTAAATGATTTCCTCAGTTTTCTATTATATTTTTGACCTGCGCAGTTTTGTGGATTTGGGCGTTATCCATTATAAAATATTTTTCCAGTGTTCTCTAACTTTGCAACGAGTTCTTCAATGAATTCGCAAAATTTGCTTGAATTGCATGTAGAGTTTGAAATTTTTTTGTAATGGATAATCCCCCGATCCGTCAACCCTGCTATCAAGGTAACATTTCGACCTCTTATAGTAGGAAGGATAATTCGAACAGGTGTATTTTTCTTCGAACGAGCGTGTCTTCGGCGTAAATGGAGGTTAAAGCCAGATTCATTGATTTTCGAAATTTTTACTTTAAACTTCAGTTGCCATATTATTCGAATGCAAAATAAAAATGAATTTGTTGAATTTTAAATTATTGAAAACAGTTATTATAGATTATTCTTCATAAATCTCAATATTAAATTCAAATGCGATCAAGTAATTATAAAAGGTTTCATTCCAATTGAAAAAGTTTCATTCCAATTGAATTAAATTTGGAAATGGTTTCGTTTTATTTGAAAAAGGTTTCTGTTTATTTGTAAAAAGTTTCGTTCAATTTGGAAATGCTTTCATTTAATTTGAAAAACCTATATTTCGATCTGAGTTCTTGTACAAATCGAATTCGTCTCGCAGGAAGTTTATAAGTGATTCAGCTTACGGAGCAGCAAAATGAAATCCCTGCTCATAATCATCGGCAAAAGATGTTAGTCTTGGAGAATTTTTGAAATTCTTTCAGAATATGGAGCAAGGATGAAACGTATGTACTTGATTATGCCTTCGACAGCTTTATTTGGCGAGGTGTATACAGCTACCGAAACCATTTTATATCGCCAATGGGTTGTGTTGGTACGCTCATACCAGTTGTTTGTCCAACGATGATTTCCTTATGCGAAGTTACTGTATGAGTTCTACTTGAATTTTTATAGTATATTGCTAGTCCGACCGCCCACTGACTATCTCTCTTGGACTGAACGCATCATTCAAAATTGGGAAAGTTGAACACGCTCGAGCAAAAGAATTGATCATCCCTGCGGGACTGTATCAGTTAGGTCGAGGTGAAGCGACCTGAGATTTTCACAGTTCTATGTTAAAAACCAGATGTCATTACTATCTCGTTTAAAATTCGCCATTACATCCTGAGCTATACTTAGCAGTTTTGTGGTGAGGCGCGTTAACTCATTTTGAAGAGGACCAATTGAGGTTTCATTTTTACGTTCTGGTAGAAGATATGATCATTGTTAGCCGGCGTGATGAACTGCCCTACGAGACTCGTGATAACGCAACATACACAAGTTGTTTACTGTGTTTTTTATCGTAAGAGTATACCATTTCGTTATAGGTACCACTCTGTAGTGCATAAATTGTGGTGGCACACGCTATTTTAAATTTTTTATTTTTTCTGTTCGCTGGAAATGTCGATTCGTCGATTCGTCGTTTCAATCTCATTTTATAAATGATTTTTTGTTTTCTTTCGTACTATATTTATATATACACATACACTCAGACTATGTATAGTACAAAATTTATATATGTATTTTGTTGTTTTTGTTTCTTTTTTTTGCAATGAAGTACGTCATTTCCGTTCGTTTCATTTGAAAGTTTACTACCATACAAAAATTTTTGGCATACGCGCGTAAAGATGTTTACACATCAAAAAGATTCAGATCGTCATTTTTTCCATCGGATTTTTTTCAGATAGTGTAACGACGGCCTCGGTTGCCTCCATCGTTCCGAGCCATGCCACTGTGCTAATCATCATTCTAATTTTATTACACTAATTTTTGTCTTGGGATATTTTTATAGTACACCTGTAATCGGACACCCCCCAATAAACATTTTTGTGTGCAAGGCAATATAAAGCAAAGCGGGCGGTCAAAGTTTTTAGATAGAGCTTTTTCTTGTTTTGTGAGTCGCACAATACGTTAATTATTTTCTGGCAATACAATATTGCCTTTGATTATGCATACATATTATAAATGTAATATTTTTTTGTTAAAATTATATTCGCCATATTATTGCACTAATATTTAAATAGCGAAGTTATCTCGTTTTTATTAATCCCTGTAGAAAAAAATTTGCTCAGATTTTGCAAAATTCGCACAGATCGCGTTAGTTATTTACGGTTTATGATTAAAACTAATTTCGTTCTATAATAAGAATTTACAACCCAAAACTATATAAATACAAAATTCCGGAATTAAACATTTGGTTGTAATCTTAAAATTAATTCCGAACTGTAATTTATAAAATGAATTATTTAACCCCCTGATTCTAACGTACAGTCACAGACGTATTTTCAGTCTTAGCGAAAACTTTTGTCTTAACGAAGACCTAGATACTTTAAATTTAAAAAATTCAGATGCAAAGCAAATAAAAAAAATGAGTTTTAATTGCTACCCATAACCATCGATCGTAGATCGATAGAGTGCAGATCATAGAACGTCAGCAATTCACCTTTATACAATAAATTCATTGAATCAAAAAACGTAATACAGGGGCAAGATTTTGTAACATCACATTTTCGATACTTTATCGAAATTTATGTCTTTTTCATAACCCTTTCAGTCGTGAAGTTTTTCCGCTGGTGTAAAAAAATATGTTATACATTATTCGTGGCAAGGAGTATTATTTATTATTTTTAAATGCCCGGAATAAAGCCTTTCCTAATGGGTTTAATTCAACCCAATTCGTATAATCGATCAAAACAAATTATAAGTGTGTTCAATCTTGAACAGTTTATTTCACACGATAACAAGAAACTGTAAAGAATGAAAGCGGATGTATCATTTTCACATAGACGTTTTGCGCTGTCTATGCATATCAAATGATCATCCGCTCACACGCTGTACATTTGTTTCTTGATATACATGTTCTGTTATAATTTAGTCATAATTTAGTTTTTCTTTTGTGTTTTTGTTTCCCACGACTTTTTGTATAAAAACCTAAAATTTAAAAAATAAAGGGTTAGTCAAGTTATTTAAACCAACGAATTAAGAGCAGTTTTAATTCAAATAAAATAATTCTAGACAGTTGGCCTAGAATTTACACTGGTCCTTCGAGCCGGATCTCAGCACAACGAGATTCGAAGTCAATTATAGTCCACATAGGCTGGTTTAACAACAACGATATACGACAACCGCCATATAAACCGCAGTCTATTATAAACAAATTGTAAGCTTGGTATTTCGAGTAAATCTGCCTGCCCACAACATTGAGCGGGTGTGAACAGCATACAACAACGGCCATCCGGTAATACCACGCCATCAAATTTAACTCACATTAAATCGTTGACACGAGTTTTTTGCGCCAACCATCAACAAACGGCAACATCTCGAATCACACTCAGCCAGTCAACAACAGGCCATTCGAGATGAAACAAATATTGCTCGCACAACACGAAATTGCTACCAACATAAGGCAGTTGCTTTCCAATTATAAAAAGGACGGCAACTCCCGGAAAACAAAAAGCTATTTGGAGAAGAAAATAGCATATGTGAAGGCGGCACATCAGGAGTTCATCACCAACGATGAAAAGATTCTAGCGACATCCCCTCCAATGGAGAATTCGCACCCATATCGTTCAACTAGACAAACTACACCGGATGAATGCACCTGGCTTCTAGGAGACATGCGCCAACGCTTGAATGCAGCACCTCCGAGCACTCCAACGAGTACAGCGGTCGAAAAATTAGGCTGGACCACACTTTTCCAGCCTGATTCCATCGATAACGACGTTCATTCGGAGAGCCATCAAGAAGATCCGGAACCAAATTTAAACAGGGGCAATCAAGAATCCAGTAAACCTCCGCCTGTCAAGAAAACCGATTCTTCGTCACACTCTAGCAGTAATGAGCATCATGAGACGACAACTGCATCTTTAAACCTCGAGTGCAAGCGACAAGATTTCTATATGCGTCAATTACATCAAGACATATACGCAATAGAATGCAGATTGGATAAAGAAAGTTGTCCGAAGGAATACCTTTAGCTAAAAGTAAATCAACTGCAGAGACAAATGCGCGATATATATCAACTGCATGCAACCATCATGATAGAAACGGATGAAAAGGACAAAACAACAAACTATTTCGTCCTAGATTTCTATGGCACCATCAAAAATAGAGTGGAAAATACGATAATAAGATTACAACAATGCCAGGAACTGGCAGAACGTATTACGAGTAAACCACATGTAGAACAAAAGGTCAAGTTGCCTTAAGTAGAAATACCAACCTTCCATGGTGACTACGATAAATGGACCTCGTTCAAAGATTTGTTCATTGAAATAATTCATAACAATGATACATTGTCCAACACAATGAAAATGACCTATTTAAAATTTAAGCTGCAAAAGGGAGCGGCTCAGCTCATCGCTCATCTAGCCGCAACAGGTGATAATTATGATATGGCGTGGGAAGCCATAAAGGCCAGATATGACAACAAGAGGTTGTTGTCCAGCAATTACTTCAATTCAATATTGTCGATGTCTACGCTACAACAACCAACAGGGCCAGCAATCCGCTCGATGCATGACACGCTTAAGGAAGTGTTGCATAACATCCGGCAACTCGAACTGAAGTCCACATTCGAAGCATTTGTGGTATTTTTAGTCACTAGAAGGCTCGATCCAGAGTCAATAGGATTGTTTGAGACAAATTTGCAACAGCCCAAGGAAGTTCCCACTTTGAACGTGTTGTTTGACTTTTTAGAACGACGATTCCAGTCTTTAGAAGCCATGGGTAAAAACAAGCATGTAGCAACAAAGCGTCAAACCGTTACACAGCCGATCAAACGTGTAAATGTCGCGACAGCTTCAGTACGCTGCGTGGTACCCAATTGTAGCGGAAATCACAAGTTAGAGATCTGCCCACGTTTCAAGAATATGCCAAACTTGGAGAGGGCTAAATTGGTCAACCATCTACAATTCTGTGTGCGATGCCTGGAAGGTCATGATAAGTTCAAATGCTCCGCCACGGAATTCTGCGTAGTCTGCAATGGTAAACACAACACCCTCTTGCATTGCAACAACTCTGCATCGAAAACCGAGCAGGGTCCGAAAACATTCGTGGTGCAGCAAACATCGGCAGTGCTACTGCCAACTGCCGTGGTCCTTTCAACAACCGCCAACGGTCAGCTCGTAACACTGCGAGCCCTGATAGATCCTGGATCTCAGGCAACGTTAATATCATCCAGAGCCGTAAATCGTTTCAATTTCAAAAGGAAGAAAATTAATGTTAAAATTTCTGGCATTGGTGGTCAACCGGCAGGAGTATGCAGACATGCTGTGAACACTACGCTATCACCCAATTTCCCTGGGAGTTTCACTTTAGCTATTGAGGCACTAGTGTTCGATAACCTGGATCATCAACTACCACAAGTCAAGGTTGACGACAGCAAATGGACCCACCTGGGTAGACTAAAGTTGGCAGATCCGAGGTTCAATCATCCACAACCCATCGACCTAATAATCGGTGCCGACTATTATGCGTCCATAGCTATCAACAACATAATCAAGATGTGTCCCAACGACCCGATGGCTCAAGAAACTGAGCTGGGATGGATTTTGATGGGTAACATGGGTCAACGTTCTGGAGAAAAGCTTACAATGGTGACCACTAAAGCCATCGAGAATCAACTAAAACTCTTAGTGGAAAACGACGATATTCCAGACGAAAGGGTCCGTACCGAAGAAGAGCAGAGAGCGGAGGAACACTTTTCATCAACAGTTCAACGAAACGGTGACGGCAGGTACTCGGTGAGCACTCCGTTCAAGGAGGATCCCCCAAAGTTAGGAGAATCCAAGAAAACGGCTGCCGCTCGTTTATTATAACTAGAGAGAAGATTTAAAAGGGACGCCCCGTTTAAACAACTATACCAAAACTTCATGCAAGAATATCTAGACTTAGGCCATATGGAGTTGGTTCCCAAGGTAGAAGAGCAGCCAAACTATAATAGTTACTACATTCCACACCATGGTGTAATGAAACAGGACAGCACTACTACCAAATTACGTGTAGTGTTCGATGCATCATCCTAAACAACAAATGGATCATCCCTTAATGAGAAAATGATGATCGGCCCAAAGTTACAGCAAGATTTGGCGGACATAATCCTTCGTTGGCGTAAACATCAGTACGTGCTGACCGCCGATATAGAAAAAATGTATCGGCAGGTATGGATTCACGAGCAAGATAGAAATTATCAACTAATTCTATGGAAGACGGAACCAACAAACCCCATAGACATTTATAGGTTAAAAACGGTCACATATGGCACCACAGCCGCCAGCTTTCTGGCCGTGCGTGCCTTAAGGCAACTAGCTGAAGACGAACGGCGATCGTTTCCTATCGCCTCCGAAATCATATTGTCTGATTTCTATGTAGACGATTTGCTGACAGGAAACGACAGCTTAGACCAAGCCTCGGCCATGATACAACAACTAATAGGGCTCTCCGAGAAAAGTGGACTAAAACTAAGGAAGTGGTCTTCCAATAGTGAGGAGCTATTAGCGCAAATACCAAAAGAATTGCAAGCTACCAGTAACGTGTTGTTAAAATTAAGCGATTGCATCAAAACCTTGGGGATTCATTACAACCCCACGAAAGACACCTTTGAATTTCACGTAGACAATTTGGAATTGTCTGAGGGGACGGCCACTAAACGTTCACTCTTGGCTGATTCATCAAAATTATTTGACCCAATCGGTTGGTTAGCACCCGTCACCATTGCTGCTAAGATTCTGATGCAAGGTACGTTTGTCTCCGGGATCGAATGGGACGAACCACTACCAGAAGAAATAGGTAAAAAATGGTTGATCTACAAGAACGAAATGCCCGCTGTGAAGAACATAAAAATATCTAGGTGGGTCAACACAACAAGAAGCACCAGAAAGGAACTACACGGCTTTGCCGACGCATCCGAACTTGCATACGCCGCTGTAGTATATTGCAGGACTACCAACGAGGCAGGACAAGTAACCACTAATCTTGTAATGGCCAAAACATGGGTGGCTCCCATCAAAACAAAGCTGTCAGTTCCTCGATTAGAGTTAAACGCAGCTAGACTACTAGCTAAACTATTAAGGCATGTGCAACTTGCAATGCAGCTAAATGAGTGTGAAACGCACGCTTGGACCGATTCGTCCATCACGCTAAGCTGGATCAAGGCAGAACCAAGGCGCTTCAAAACATTTGTTGCAAACCGCATCTCGTGCATAAAACAAAAGTTACCAACAGCCACTTGGCATCACGTAAGGTCCCACGAGAATCCCGCAGACCTCGCTTCTCGAGGAACATCTCCTAGAGAATTAGTCCACTGCAAGTGGCATGGACCAGAATTTCTACAACATGATTCAACTCTATGGGGACCCCCTGAAAATATCGAGCAAAACAGTGAGACGGACCCACAAGCCTATCTCCCTGAGGAATACGAGGAGAAGGTAACCTTAATAGCAACAACGAATGTAACCAACGTCTGGTGGGAATTGTCTCAAAGGATTTCCAGTTATGACAAATTAAAACGAGTAGTAGCAACCTGCGCAACGTTCATTAATCGGGCTGCACGGAAAACTCCAACATTTAAGGCGATCGCGCCTGAAACCATTATATTCCGCATGAGTCAAGAGGAAGACTTCTACCAGGAGCTGAGATGTCTGAGAAACACACAACGATTGCAGAATAACAGAAAGCTTTTATCTTTGAACCCCTTTCTAGATGACAATGGTGTATTACGAATGCGAGGGCGACTGCAGAACGCGAACATCCCAACAGCCACCAAAAATCCCATTATTTTGGGTAAAAATAATTCAATTACTCGGAAACTCATCGAAAGAGCCCACAAGTTAATGTTGCATGGAGGAGTACAGCTGACGCTATCACACCTAAGAGATAGATATTGGATCCTGGATGGAAGGCGAGTTGTACGACTCGTGATAAAGAAATGTGTTATATGCTTCCGGCACCAACAACAAAACACGAGACAACTTATGGGTGATCTTCCAGGTTCCAGAGTATGGCCAGGCAGACCATTCGCTAAAACTGGGATCGATTGTGCTGGACCTATTCAGCTGAGAACAACAAAAAGCAGAGGTCATAAATCTTATAAGGGATACATAGCTCTATTTGTTTGCATGGTGACCAAGGCCGTACATATAGAAATAGTTAGTAGCTTAACAACGGCCGCCTTTATTGCCGCTTACCAACGATTCACGTCACGACGAGGCTTATGCACGGATCTGTATTCGGATAATGGCACCTACTTCGTTGGTGCCGATGCCGAAATGAAGAAGAACCTTCACGTCGCCTTGACCACATTGCCAATCGATATAACAAATGCAATAGCCGAAGGCGAGACAACTTGGCATTTCATACCACCATTCGCCCCTCATTTTGGAGGCATTTGGGAAGCCGGAATTAAATCCGTAAAGGGTCACTTAAAACGAGTCATAGGTGCCACTACTCTTACCTATGAAGAATTAAGTACCATCACCGCTCAAATAGAGGCTTGCCTAAATTCGAGACCATTGACGCCGTTAACCAATGATTCATCCAATCTTAAGGCATTAACTCCTGGCCATTTTTTGATCGGAGAAGCTCTCAAGAGCCAGCCTTCTGGCATGGTCGAGAACATACCTCTGACCATAACATGGCACCTAGTACAACGGATGATACAAGACTTTTGGAAGAGAGAGCACCTGAATATCTACACCAATTACAGCCACGCAGCAAATGGAAAACGCCGCAACCAAACTTATTGATAAACGACTTAGTCCTCTTGCGAGACAATCAACTACCGACAACATATTGGAAATTAGGTCGAATTATTGAAACTCAAGCTGGTGCTGATGGTCTAGTTCGCGTGGCCACGGTTAAATGCAAGGGCAATGTGTACAAACGACCAATCACCAAACTATGCAAGCTCCCCATAGAAGCGGAGATGACAAATACTCCAGAACTCGAAGCTGCCAACAACGAAGCCCCACCTATCAGGAAGCAACCGCCGAGAAGAGCAAAGTGTGGTTTAAGGGCTAGCAATTTAGCCTTGGCGCTATTATCAGTATGCACCATTCTAGGTTTGGCGCGCGGTATCACTAACATCCGCCCCTTCGACCATCTATCAGGCATATACTTTGAGGAAATGGGAACCCTAGAAGCCGTCGCCATGAAATGGAAATTAGTAATTTTTTACAACTTGACCGACTATTGGAAAGAGGTAGAAAACTGTAAGCAAGCCGTAGCCCAACTACAAGGAGCTTGTAAAGATCTGCCAGGATTCAACTGTAATACTACCCTACAACATTTGCAATGGCGACTCAACAACCTAATAGCTGAAAACAAGTTACTAGAAGATAGCAATAAGGAACGCAAGCGATCCAAGCGAGGATTAGGAGATACGTTGGGGATTGCTTTGGGCGATATATTTGGCATCTTGTCGCAACGCGATGCAGCCCAATACGAATCCCAGTTTGACACGATCAACACCAACGAAAATCATCTACTGACATTAATACAGAATCAAACATCAATAATAGATAACACGGTAAAATTGATAAAGCATAATTCCAACCTCACCATGATGTCCATGAACAACCTATTACAAGAGCAGAGGCGATTAAGGGAGGAGTTAAAGGTACTACAAGAGTATCGAAGCTCTGAGGACAGGGTTCGCTCGGTGGTAATAAACATAATCGAGTTAACCTTGATCTTACAGAACTTGGAAGACACCCAACACAGTTTGCTTAACATAGTGTACTCCGCTCATCATGAGATTTTGCATCCCACCATACTCACGCCGGACCAATTAGAAGAAGACAGCCGTCAGCGTCTCTGGTCACCAATTGTCTGATCTGATACATGTATATCAGAGTCTAACAGTCAGAAGTAGAATGACCAAGAAGAACGTGATCATCGAAGTCATCATTCCACTGGCGTTCGCAACAGAGTATACGCTTCTCTCCGTGATTGCCGTGCCGGACATTCTGCATGACCACACACAGTCAAGCATAGTAACTTCAACTGAGTATCTGGCCATGGACAGCCATCGCGAACATTTCGCGTTCTTCTCTACGGAACAACTATCTCGTTGTCAGATTGTTTCCTCAGCACATTTCCTATGCGAGACATCACCCGTCTTCAACGCATTCTCTAACAACGGTCGATGCGAGGTAGCCATCCTTCAGCGGAAAGCCGCTCTTGAGCAATTCTGCAGCTTTCAAACTAGGAATTCCACTAATAGATGGATTCCCCTCGAGGCACCCAATCAATGGATTTATGCAGTTCCCAACGAAACTACGGTCGATGTCTTATGTGGATCCCAATCTAGTCCGCTCACTCTTCAAGGCTCGGGAATGATTAGCATTGATGCAGGCTGTATATTACGCGATAGGGATTTATACATTGTAGCTGTGGGCACAGCAACCAACAGTATAAGCAAGGCGTTTCAAAGATCAACCTCGGGCATTACCACTTCCAAGCAGTTGAAAAATCTTGGAAATCACATCAAAACCAAGGTGCGTGATGACGCCGCGGCTGACCTCATCTCCGGTCTGGACACTAAAAAGTTGGAAGATGAAATAGCAGCTCTTCGGGAAAATTAGCACCTGATTCAGAGAAATGAGTTCTTCACCTACCAAAATCAACATCATGTTCATCACTACACCATGATTCATATTTTATTCGTGGAGCGCTCTTATCGTCGGAATAGTCTGGATCATAGCTTACATACGGCGCCGGCGCCCATTAGATCCACTTCGACCACAATCAACGGACGCTACTGCATAGTACGACCTTGCCATAGTCGCCCGGGAGTATGTTCAATCTTGAACAGTTTATTTCACACGATAACAAGAAACTGTAAAGAATGAAAGCGGATGTATCATTTTCACATAGACGTTTTGCGCTGTCTATGCATATCAAATGATCATCCGCTCACACGCTGTACATTTGTTTCTTGATATACATGTTCTGTTATAATTTAGTCATAATTTAGTTTTTCTTTTGTGTTTTTGTTTCCCACGACTTTTTGTATAAAAACCTAAAATTTAAAAAATAAAGGGTTAGTCAAGTTATTTAAACCAACGAATTAAGAGCAGTTTTAATTCCAATAAAATAATTCTAGACAGTTGGCCTAGAATTTACAAAGTGAAAATTTTGGTTTGGTTCAAATTCATTGCTTTATTTATCACATGTTTCATTTCAAATTATCACAATTCAATAATATCATTTAAAAACTAAAAACCAAATTATAAAATAAACTAAATTTATAATATAAAAATATAAAATATTAGGAACAGTAAACTACATAAAATATTTGATTTTTGGTCCAAATTTAGGTACCTATTTTTTGTGGAACTTAAGGAAACAATTCCGTTCTTTGTTTAAACATAAATGAACCTTACATTTTATACAAAAGAAATGTGATTTCGCTGTACAATTTTGAAATTTACAGCGCATTGGGGAGTTTTTTGATTATGATCTGGAAAATGCTCTATTTGGTCGTATTGCATATCCCGGACTGGTCTTACTCCAAATCGTTGCTTTTTAATTTTATTACATTCACTCGAAGGTGAATCATTTTGTTCGGATAACGTCGGACGGCCACGCTTACGAGTAGATAAAGTGCTGGAAACCATTAAACTATTTTTATTTGGAACTCCTGCTTGTCTTTGATAATTTTGATATTCTATCCAACTGGCACAAACAGCAAATTCTATAAAATGGGTTACGACTCTCAAAGTCCTGTTTTTGGATTTCATAAATATTCTATAATAACTTATTAGCTAGTCCATAAATCTACTCCGCCCATATTCGTATTATACATTTTTATTATTTGTGGTTGTTTTATGGAAATATATTTTTTCTGCGATTTATCCGAGCGTTGCACATCACCTTCATTACCTATACCAATAATATTTGAAGCTACATGAACAGTCTTATTATCTTGCCATTTAACAACAACCACTTTCACATTCCGACAATGAACCTCTTCACTAACTCCTCTTTCCTTTGTATCTAAAACCGGTGGATTTTTAAATCTGTTGACTCTAATTGTGCCAATCGCATTGATATTGTTCTGTTTTAGAATTTCGAATAACTGGTACGTAGCAAAAAAAATTACCAACGTACAGCTTGTGTATGTCCAGGCAAAGTTATTCTTTTTGAAAGATGAAGCACTACAGCAAATCCAAAACCAAATTTTTTTGTGTCAACTTCGGATATTTTTGTAGTTTGGCCTTGATAAATGAAAAAGTCGTATCGGTAAGCCGATTTTACCATAGACAGTACACAATTTTTTAAAGCCCATGGATACGGTTTGCCTTTAACGTATTGTTTCACATTTAGCTTACCTTTGAATGAGATTATTTGTTCGTCGACTGACAAATTTTCCTCTAGAGGATGTTGTAAACATCTACTTCGAACAATATCGACCATGGCCCATACTTTATAAAATTTATCTTTCGAGTTGTTTGTACATTTCAAATTGTTCACAAAGTGCAAGTTGTTCCGAAGTTGATGAAACCGGTCGTTCTTAATACAATTAATGACCGATTCAATTTTGTATATTGGCGTTCCAGTACAATCTGGTTCTTCATAATCCTAGTTTCCCATTATGTGAAGACCGAAGAGTTTCCTTATTTCATCTGTATTATAGTTTGTTTAAAACCTCGTACATTATTTTGTTCAGCATACAGATTTGTGAAAAATGACGTTTTTTCGAAAAATTCATTGGTAAGATATTTTTCAAATATTTGGAGCGGCGTTAATTCAAAATTTTCATCTGAATTTCCAAGAGGTATGAATGGGATTTCGTTTTGTTCGAATGGTTTGTTCCCCCGGCGCCATTGGATGTTGGACTTTTCAGTAAACATACGACTGTCTGAGTTTGCTTCATTTATGAACTAAAATTGAACATTTTCGTCAATCACAGGGTTTATGAAAACCTCTGTTGCTAACACTACATATTCATATGGTTATTGCTCTGTTTCCGATTCAGAGTCACATTACTTCTTTTCTGTTGCTATCACAACCTACTAAAATAAATGTGACAATTATTTCTTTCTTTTCTGTATGTAATATGTTTTTATGTAATGTGTTTGTAATCTGCAGGGGTGGGATGTTGTAACATCACTTTTTTCGATACTATCGAAATTTACATCTCTTTCATCACGAATAAAATTTAACGTTTTCCCATTTATCAATTACGTTGTTTCTAATGCGATCTCTACCTAATCGAAGAAAACATTATGTCGTTCTACTCTTATTCTATCACCTACGTACTTTATGAGTGAGATACTTTATCGAAAAACAAAAAAGAGATAAATAAACAATTTATTCTAATAGCGTGTGATCGCAATATTGAAGCAAAATTGAAAAGCGAAATGGCAAACAATTTTATTTTAGGAAAAAAAGATACAATATTCGAAAAATATCGAAAAAAGTGATGTTGCAACATCCCACCCCTGTATGTAATATGTTTTCTCTATGTTTTCGTTGAAGTATCGTAAATAAATTATTTGGTGATAGAAATCGAGTAGATATATCAAAAATTTTTAATCTAGCAGGCTTGAAAATGATATAAAATATGAAATAGTAGGTATTCCATTTTATTCTAGAGAAACGAGACATAAACTTCGATAAATTATCGAATATTGTGATGTTAGAAAATCCCGCCCCAGATTCCGATTTTGTTCTTTTGTTGTTTACGCCGACAACTTACATAGATGTTATTTTTCTATCTATGTAATATCTTACGCTCAGTGTTTCACGCTATACAGCCCGCGTACCTTATCATAACCGGTACAAGCCACGAACGATAGAATACATTTGCGAGCTGATACGGAGAACATTTATGTATAACTGGGGTGCACGCGTTAGGCGAGAAGGATTCAATGGCCGCTACAACCTTGCTACTAATTTGAATCTCTATTTACGGATTAAGGATACCATGATGCGATGCAGAGTAACTATGTAATTGTACGGTATTTGAAATTTTACAATTTTATCATTATTAAGTTTTACTATTCTTATGTCATCAACATTAAGTTACTGTATTTATTATGAATACATATGAATTAATGGAATGGGTACAAAGGACCGAATATCGAAGGGCCGAATGTCGAAGGGCCGAATGGGTCGAAGGGGCGAATGTCGAAGGGCCGAATGTGTCGCAGAGCCGAATGTGTCGAAGGGCCGGATGTCGATGGGTCGAAGGGCCGATATTTTTTTTTGTTTTTAGAAATATAATTTTTTAAATTTGTTGCTTTATTGAATATTTTATAATTTTTTTTTTTTATTAAACATAAATGAATTCTTTATGAATTTATGTATTTTACTATTTTTCATCACGTATCCAGTCAGCGGTACATTTTGGAAGGACAATTTTGTCATGCGCCACCATTAGGTATATCCCTTTTCCTGCCCGTTAAGTACTATGTGAAAAATTTATTTTTGTATGTGTTTTGACCCAACTTACGCATTTGTGCATTCCTTTTAAAATTATTTTCGTCTGAAAAAACAATATAACTAGCTTAAGTGTAGATGACGTATACATCACCGAAATCGAGTAAGATGAAATTTTTTAAAAAAAAAAATCTTTATAGGATTGTATACCTATCATTTTTTGGAGGTGCAAGCCAAAAATTCTGGGAAAATCACCATATTTTCTTCGAAAATTTTCAGTTTTTCCAAAAATATTTTTTTGATTTTTTCATCAAAAATTAAAAATCTGCCGTTTTTATTTATCAAATCTTAATTTTAATGATAAAAATTTGAATTACACTGTCATGAAACGGGTAACAAATTATATGTTTGCGTTATTTTAAAAAAACTTTTTGATTTTCCGGAAAATTTTATTAATAATAATTGCTTCGTCAACCTTACAGACACAGATCAAAGAGTTTTTATCGTTCTTCTGATAGTGCCACAAATGTTAAAAAAATCAACTTAAATCAAAAAAAAAAAAAAAAAAATGCAGTCAATGATGGTTGATTTTGCAGGTGCAAAGTCAACATTGGCCTAACTATATAATTCGACGTTCTTTTTCGACGGCTTTCGTTTTCCTATAGCAAGCGTAGAAACAAAAGAGAAAAGAATAGTAAACATTTCATACATTTTTCTTTTTTCTCCTTTTGTCTAAACAATTAATGTCGAATTCAATAGTTATTGCCTAGTGTTTAATTATTTTTTAGTTATTTTTTACACAAGAAATTCTTTTTTTTTTTTTCATTGTTTTGAAATGAACAAAAGTAGCGTCACTAAAACAATTATAACTTGTAAACATATTGATCGAAATGTCATGAAATTTTAACAAGTATCATTTCAACCTTCAAATTAGAATTTAAAAATCTTATGAATTTTTAATTTGTGGCCCCATCTATGATTTAGTTTTCAATGGTTGCTATAGAACACTTAGGCCAATTTTGGCCCATTGTGACACCACTCATTCGCGCAACATCATTAACCCATTCACCTACTCACACAACTACAGTATACCACCTGCACATTGCATGGAGCTTGCCTCAACCTGTACATTGACGTGAACGGTGGGTCGACTCTGAATTCTGCACTCCATCAAAGGGTCTTACTCGTGTTTATTAACATCACCGATTGTAATCGATGATGAACATTCGATTTGCATCTAGCCTCTGATGGGATTCGAACCCAGTACTTCCCGGTCCAACTGCCGAAGTTGTAACCGCTGCACCACAAAAAACATTCGGATTTCTCGGACAATAGGCAATACCATCCTGGTCACAGCTCAATTAGTCAGGTAAATCGATGACAATTTGCTCGCGCTTATATACTTGTCCATCGCTGAGTTCATTTATTGGAAATGTCGATGTATGCGTATTGCAAATGTAAATCACTTGTACGTAGTTGTATTCACGAACATTCACGTCATCAATTCCCCTGTCTTGATGATTAACGCCGTTATTAATTTCAGTCTTTTCCATGATCACTATCGCCGCCGGTTACAATTGCTTTCGATATTCGAGTATTCCAATTCCCAATCAGTATTGGAGGAATGATCCGGTAAAATCGATGTATGTCAATATAACAATAACACATGGTGGTGAAACCTTATAAAAGAATTTTCAATAATTGCCTATCAAAGACAGACACATGTTCATAAAATTGTTAATTATTCACTTGGATTGAGCAATATTTTTCCCATCCGTAACTGATTAATTTTATATAAATAAATATTATTGCTGAAAGAAAATAAATAAATAAAAAATATTATTTATTAATAAAATATCCGATAAATTTTATTTGCCCAATTTAATCTCTCGGTTGTTGACCTCGCCTTTCTTATACATATATTGTATTGTGCTCGTAGGTGTAGAAAATTGAAGTTGAAAATGGATCAACATCTTTTGTTGTATTGTCCCCCCCGTCTACATATAGAATTTATTTTTTCGATTACCTATTTTTCAATAATATTGTTATTTCGCAGAATTGTTATTTTTGTATTTGTAATTTCTTAAAATTTTGTTACTCTGAAAAGTTGTTTTATGCGAGTTGCTTTCTTTCTGAATTGCGATTTCGCAGAATTGTTTTTCAAAGATATTTAGGCCCAAAAACCAATTTGAAAAAATTATTTCAAACAATTTTATCGATTGAGTTCAAAACCAAATATTAGATTTTAATCTGGTACATGATTTCAATGAAATCTCAATTCAAAGTATATGGTTGTTTCCAAAACTTTTACGTTTACTTAAATACTTAGATTTTACATTTTCATATGCAGCAATTCTTGTAAGTGAATGGTAAAAAGTTTTATTAATTTCATTTGCATGTTAAAATTTTAAATTTATTTTGTTTGTTCTATACCAACTTTGAGGGCTAACAGGGAATCTATCCTACCACAACCAAATGCTTACAGTAGTCGCTATCAACTATGGCTCAATCATATGCATCGGTTCTGAAAATGAAGTCCAGTGTGTCAACTATCAGATGAAAATAAACCCAGCCCATCTTAAATTTAGTAAATAATTGAAATAACTATATAAAAGATTTAAAAAAATGTACACGTTTATTAAAGTTTAGAAGACGTGTAAAAATGCCATCGTTCATTTGGTAAGTTGACACACAGCATGTAGTAGTGGAGACGCATGAACTACTGCTAATATCGTTCCATTGGAACCGCATCTTCTAGCAAAGTATTATTACTGGTATTGTGAAGGAAATGATTTTTCCCATGTGAAGTTTTTTACATTACAAATTCCGAATTTGACCAGAGGTGCATACGTTTTTGGCCTATATGTTTTTTCACAAATTTAGAGTCTTTGTGTAAAGAAAACTATTAGAATTTTGTAAATTCGGCTCATTGGAATAAAATTTTTAACAATTTTCAAATTTTAACAGAAAATCCACATTTACAATGCACAAAAAGCTTAATGCCTTCCGATAATGTCCGTCCATATGTGGCTCTTTTTCAACTCAAAATCAAAAAACCACGCTGTGTCGAGATATACTTGTTTTAATGTGGAAACTTAACACTTTATGAACCATTGATTCAAAAAAATTTTGTACCGATAATTACTAACCTCAAACATTCTACCTTTTTTAAAAATAAGTGGAATGCAAGAATATTTCGAGGGCTAGTTAAATAGATCTAGAACTAGATTTTTTTTTTAATATCACGATATTCGGAATATATAAACATTCCACTAGTCGATGGAATCGAACCTGGTTCATATACGGAAGCAAAATACCTCGCAAACAAATCATATATTACCGATAGATGACTAGCGACCGAACTCTGGTAGGAAATTGGAGATGGGAAACCAGCACCACATTTTTCCTGGAATTCATGAAATTGTGCCTCATCTGTTGTAAATATTTGACCAGTTGTATCCTTTATGGTTTTCGAAAATGTGGACGGAGAAAATCTAACAAGGATTGCAGCGAATGTATTTTCTCCGTACCGAGTTAAACACTTCTGGAAATAGCATTGTCACCTTCTTCAAGTTTACTGCACAATACTGAATTCCTGTCGCACTCCGTTACATAATCAATCATTGCACTATTAAATCATCGAAACCATTTTTCCCCAGTGCAGTGATCCATTGCCATCCTCGTTCACTAAATAGAAATCGCACTTTGCCATTTGATCGGTTAAACAAACAAACGATGATGTTCCAGCACAGAAGTGACCACTGACTTAATAATTTATCACGAAGGAATTAAATATTCTAATATTGTTTTATTAAAATTATGTACCCCGTTTAGACTGAAATATGTGACAAATTGGTAATTCGTATGATGGCAAAATTATAAATCAGCGAGCTGGCAGCCGAAGTATTTTTAATTTCTGGAGATTTCATCCCTTCATTCTGTCGCATTCACTTTTTTTGTATCATGATTCGCATCTTTATTGCAGACGTCAAATATATTAAACGTCATGAAATTCTGTGAAATTTTAATAAAGCAAAAATTGTAAATAAACTATTAAGTGTGTAAAGAATTAGACTAAAATGGTAAAATTCGATTTAACGGCAAGAACTTGCCAATATCTGGATCGGCATTTAACTTTTCCGCTGTTCACATTTTTGTGCTACAAGCAGGTATGTCTGATGACAGCATAACCTACAAATTATGCATTGAATTACTTTTTTTAGATATCCCTCATGGGTTCGGCCAATGGCCCTGTTTGGGGAATAGCTGCAAAATGAAATTATTCCCTATTCTCGGGAATTACCAGAATAGGGCCACAAGAAATATTTTTTTCCATCAATATAAGTCTACCACGCGGAATTGTGTATAAAAAATGGCAAGTTGTCTTCCGGATTTTAACGAATCTTATTTAAATTGGAATTTCTTTTGAAAAAGCATTATAATTTGATGACCTATAAGTTATTTAATTATAAATAAATTTTTTACGACATATACAACAAGAAAAAATTAAATGAGAAAATTTTGGAAAACGTGAATAAAACACGGGTATGGGGGATTATACGACGGATATTCGCCAAAGGTTAAATATGACTGAAACTATACCGGAAGAACTTTCAAATCACAAATCTGTTGTATTAGGTACATAGAAAGAATTACAAACTGAAGTAGCCCCATTAATGAAAACTATGGAACTTTTGGAGATTACGGATAGTGTTTAAGATCCAAAAACGTTAAGATATAATCCGAAATTATGAAAATTCAATTTGTAATTAAAAGCCGGAAATTTCAATTAATCAACAATTGTTTTATTTTGAAAAATTTTCGGGTAAACTACATCCGACATAAGTGTTGTTCTGAACCCACTAATTGATGTACCGCCAATTTTAGTCAATGCACAATCAGTAGAGATTGCCGAAGATTACAAGTAATGCTCGAGGACGTGAAATTGCTACATTGATTCTCTTTATATCATCGACAAATTCAATAGCGTTTTGTAGGTCTTTAATCGCTAATTGTTTCGTTGAGCGTACGGTTGACATGAGTTTCATCTATCTTTCTTGTTCATGAAATTCTTCAACTGATCCAACTTTTGGGGCTCCTCGAACGCAACACTGTAGACTCCAAGGTGTAACTATGCCGATGTCCAATGAATTAATTCCGTTCCGATATAGCTTGATGACGAATTCAAATATTTTGGTTGGCTCGGCTGAATTGAACCACGATGGACTGTCGATGTAGTAGATTCTGCCCACGATGGAAATATTTTTTACTCGATCTGGACATATTCGATCAAAAATATTTGATACCCGTGCATGTGGCTGTGCTAAATTTGAATCACGAAAAATTTGACAAATAGTCGAAGGGAGAGAATTTATGTGACTGCGGTCCAATTCATTACTTATTTCGTGAAAACTGACTTATTTGAAAGTCTACAAGCATCCAGTCGTCTGGATATTTTGTAGACTTGTTTTTTTTCATGGGATGCTTGTGCCCAACCTGGTAACTCATTAAAATAATTCAAGCAAGATTTCATTAAGTCTATAAATGAGGAGACTTATTGTAGACTTTCGAATAAGTCAGTCTTCACAAAATAAGTCCCAATTCGTGACTCTTTCCGCAGTCTTAATGTTCACAACATGATTTTTCAAATTTAGTGTCATCTTTTTGCGTACGTAGGAACTATTTTAGGAGTATTGTCAAAAAAATGATTTCTAATTTCGTTTATGTAGTTATATCTTAGAAAGAATGGACAACACACTTTTAGGGAATATACAAGTTGGGATTGTACGTAGGCACAATACAGAATCTTAATGTCTCCAAATCAAAAATGTCATCTGTTCAACGTTTCAAACTGTGCATTCAAATAACTTATAGCAGATACAGATCTAATAAATCTGCAGCGGTTTTGAAACTGTGTAATTATCAATGTCTTCAGCTTTGTAAACAGATTGGAAAACTCATCAAATATGTTGGCTATGATTTATGGATCACAAGACTTTTGATATTTAAAGCTCATCCAGGTCGCTTAACTACCAATTTCGCATTTGGTTTTAAAAAAAGCTACAAAAACATTGGATTAACCAGAAAGTGACCAATCTACGCTAAACTGACGTATTATGCGAAATCGTTACAATATATTTTGACCACTACAGGGCTGAATAAAAATTTCCGCTTTCGGTCGGTGATAAATAAGTTTGAGTAAGCATGATGGCATGGTAATATGGCATGGTTAAGGACCGCTGAGCATCTATACCAACCCTAATCTGTCTATATTAGTGAGAGAATTTGGTTTCTCAAATTAGAAAGTAGCGCCACTCAGTGTAGTCAAGACCAAAACAAATGAAAGTAAGTGCGGTACTAGAATTAGAAATTTGAATTAACCATCCCTCTTGCGGAATTTGATGCAACATCGAATACTAAGAAGAAAAGCGGAGCATTGCATGTGCAAAGAAATTCGTTTAACCGAAGGTAAAACCGTATCGAATTCAAAAATAAATCAAATTGAAGGGCAATAGAGGTTTGTTTTTCGCACAGATTTTGTGTGCTCGAATTTATGGTGGTCGTGTAGAGAACAACCTCCAAAGAAAAATGATAGACTGTTAACGTTTGTTAAAATTGCTTTATTTATTACCACAAAACGGTATCGGTGGTGTGCAATCGATTAAGTATTCTGCAACAAGGCCGAACTCAATATGTTACAAATCGCATGGATGATGATGGTTCTGATGCCGCTGAAAATGCTTTTATAGCCGTGCAGAACTCAATTGAACGCGGCTGTTCACCTGGGTATATTCAATAGGCTGGGTATACTGTTCGGCTATTTAAGGTCATCGCCGTGCATCGTATAACATTTTCACTTTCTTCTAGAACACGTGTCGATTTTGTCTTGTCTGTCTTTACGCAAAATTTGACACCAAAATTGCTTCCAACAAACAGTTAAGAATTCCTATCGCTAGTATGGTAAATCGCTCAAGTCATGGGTTCGCGGTGTGGCTGTCCCCGACAGCTGTCACCCTTAATTTAATAATATCAACAACGACACCTTCGCGCCAAAGAACCGAATTAACGAATAATTGCTTGCTAGGTACTCATACCACCCAAGTTCAAAACGTGCACATAGATCGTAAACGGAAGATGAAATATTTTAACCACAATATCGTGGTTTAAATTTATTTACCGAATTAATTAATTATCCTATCTTGGTGACAATACTTATCTGCACACATCAATATTATGTCCTTATTGATAGTTAGGTAATTTTTATGTTTTGCCTGAATAATTTAATAATGTTTAGATGTTTTCTTATCTCGTATGTATATTATGGTCATGTCTTATGTGCATAACTAATTCAATACACTATCTACCTCTATATACCTATATAAATAAACTGCTTATCTTGCCGATTTGCATTTTGTGGTAAATTTTATTTATCATTGAAAATCGCATAGCTGGTAGTTTCGATTTTTCCTAGACGAATCTAAGCAAAAAATTGAATTTGCTTAACATTGCAAGACGAATAAAATTTATGATGTCAAGTCATTACTAATTGTGACAGGATCAGTAATTTTATCAGACAATAAAATCTAATTATTATTTTGCAAATTTCTTCGTACAATAAAATCGTCATTGTAATGGAACATGAATAAAACTACGCACTGATGCGTTCACGAACCACCTTGTACCACAATACATACATATCCAGAAATTTATATCGATTTTACAAGATTGCCAGGTATGGATATCTAATCCGTAAAATCTAGTAATATCAAATTTGTTGAATTGACTGATTTTTATTTTTATATTTTCTGGAGTCGATAAACAGCAGTTCAGCAGATGCCATATAGATGAGTTTAAAAAAAAACAGATCTGAACCATTTAGTTTAAGTAATAAAAATGAAGGGGTCTATATATAGACCAACATAGTTTCTCGACAAGCGAAAAATTGAACTTACCGGACTTTTGATAACACTGGCTTGTATAATCAAAAAACATTCTACTTAATTAAATTTCAGAAAACCATCAAGGTCAACCGTTGTTGGTTGAAAATTTAAACTTTAAATTTATTTAAATCTTTTAATTTTTTGCCGTTTTTGGTAAACGTTAGTCTTTTCAACATCATTGCAAAACTTGAAATAGCTTCCATTGAAGATGCCACTTCCGGTGGACCGATTTTTGCAATACACCACTGGGACTTCCCAATTTATGGTAAAAGCTTAAGTAGGAAGTTTTATTCCGATCAACCATTTTAAATTTTGGAAAATTGATCTGGACAGTATGGTGCAAAATAATTTAAAATCGTTTTTCGTAAAGCTCCCATGGCTGCTGCCAATTCCGGTTTACCGAATTTCCGCTAAAAATCTTTGGGGGATCCCCCAATTTATGAGAAAAGCTTATGAAGTTGTATCTCCTAGTACAGAACCGATATTTTTTTAATAAGAGTTTTTTGCCTTAAACGTCATTTCCATTTAAATTTTGGAAAAATAATCTTGGCCGGTATTGATGCAAATTTAATTTAGATTCTTTTAGTTCATAATTATTTTACATAATTACTTGACAAATATCTACAATACACCCAAAACCTCCAGTAGAAGCTGACACTCCTAAGAGAATTCAGCCATGAAACACTAGGATCTCCCAATTTATAAAGTTTTTGTCAAAAATGATCATTCTCGATTAAATTTTGAAAAACTGGTCTGAACCGACATTGTTGCAAAAATCTTTTGAAATCTTATAGTTCATAATCATTTTTCTGGTAAATGATATATATTTCAAAACATTTACAAAAAACGAAAAAGTTCATATAGAGGCTGCCGCTTTCTGTGGAGCAGTTTCAGCCTATAACCATTTGGGTCTCCCAGTTTATGAGAAAAGCTTAATTATCATGTTTCATCTCGTCTGGGCTGTAGAGCAGCTAGAGGCATTTAGTATGTACAGAACCACAGACTGATACACACTCAGACTTTTTTTAAATTATTTTTATTGATTTTGGCGCTATATATCAAATGGTAAATCTGCAAAAATTTCGTGGTCAAAATTTTTTATGATTACTATTAGTACTTCAAAATTTTCTTTCACTTAGTAAAATAAAACTAAAGTAATCATGAAGAATTTTGAACACGAGATTTTTGTTGAATAACCATTTGCTATATCGCCAAAGTCAAAAAAATGGTTTTTAAAAAATCTGTGTTTGCAGACTAAATGTCTGTAGCTTCTCTACAGCCCAGACGGATTAACCAATCATATGAAACTTAATATGTATTTAAGCTTTATTCATAAATTGGGAGGTCCTTGTGAAATTTATTGTGATATTTTTGAAAATATTTTGAAAAGTTTATCATTCACGAGAAAAGCGACTAAGTACTATAGAATGCAAATGACGAGTTTAGATGAAAAACAACTTTCGGATTTATTTTTCGAAATAAAACTCCCGACTCAAACTTTTTCCATTAATTGTGAGATCGTAACAGTTATCGACACAAACACTGTTACTTCAATTAGATCTTTTCAATTACAAAGAATTAAAACTTAATAAACACATTTTATTAAACAATTGTTTTTTATTTCGCAAAATTAGATTTTTTGAGTATTTTAATTAAAAAATTTGCTCAAAAAAGTTTAAAAAATCACTCGATCGATTTCGACTTGTTAGGTTAGGAGTACCTACTGATTTGTAAAAATTTGTTATATGTGTATAGCAAAAAAAAGCAAAAAATAAACAAAAGAAGGGGGGACAAAAAATAAGCAATAAAAAGCAATAAAAATTAATCTATTGATCGTGCAGGTGGGCGATTAGTCATCGGCTGAGTAACAAAATTCAAGATACATTGAAGTATATTAAAAAAAAGAAGAAAAAAAACAAGTGTTTAGTAAAATGTGTTTTTTAAGTGTAAGTGTATTTCGCGAAGTGCCTACGGCAAATAGTGTAAAAAGAAAGAATTAAAAGAGTTAAATAAATTTTTAAAACAATAAGGATTGAACCACACTTGATGGGTTTCTGAAATTTAAACAGGAATAACGATTTTGGATTATACAAAACAGTTTCACCAAAAGTACTGCATTGTCTATTTTTGATCGTAATGTTTTTTCTTTTTTAATATGACTGTGGTCTTAGAGGACAGCCCATCAATGCTTCTTGATAAATACCACTATTTCAAGCAAAATAGTGGATTTGGTGTTGAGGCATAGTATATTATGAGTAATTCTGATCTTTTACTAGCTAGCAAGAGCGTCACATATGATCACAAAAAAATTCCCGTGCTATGTTGTAGAATTTACTGCGGTTTGATTGGCATCCCTGACCATTAAATTCACCATGCCCTGTCAGCTACTCGTATCATGCTAGGAATCTCAATGATTTACGGCCCAATTTGATTACTCCTTCTAGATGTCCTGAATCGATGATGCTTTTACCCAGTTCATAATTCTTCTATTTAAGTGGCTCCAATGCTGGGTGGCTTTTCATAAACTAGTCTAATCAAGTAATTTGTGAGGGAAATACATATTTTTGTCTCAACAGTGAATTTTGAACAACCTATAGTAAGTTCTTAAGAGATACTAATTTTTATTTAATTTCACCTGAGATTTTTGAACTGGACTATCTGGTCAAATAAAAAAAAAATTTAAATTTCGGCTGGTGTTGACCCCTTGAGCAGCATTCCCTCTATCACGTACGATCTCAAAACATCAATCGGTCAATCAATTTCCGGCCAAGGAATGTTTTGGAAGTTATAGAAGATTTTCAAATAAAGGCCCCCGCACAAATTTTATGGAAATTGGGTTTCGGTCAAATTCGCTGAATTTTTGATATGTGATAAAATTTATCATACTGGTCAATTGTCTCAATGGCCACAAAGCTCAAAAATGGATAGTTTGGCCGGTACAGAGCTTTAAAGCTCCGAGTATCCTCTACGGATTCATGTATATGCGCAGTGTGTATAGACTTTTGAAATAGCCTATTTTTTTATTATCTAGGTTTATATGTTTGAGGTTGCTGAATTCAGATCTGTTGTTAGATTTCCAAAATTGACAGTTGGCAGCTGTCAAATAACTGTCAATGTGCTATAATAAGCCAAAAACTTGTTTTTTTATGTTTTATCTTTCTTTTTTTTTACTTCGATAAGTTCAAAGATGATATAAAATCAATAACAATGACTGTCGGCAGCTGTCATTTAGCTGTCAACAATACTTTAAAGTCCGGTAATAAAGTCAAAAAATTATTTTTTGTTTATAACTTCAAGTTTTTTAGATAAGTGAATATGAATATGATATAAAATTATGTATTCATCAGCTTAGAGCTGTCAACAAGCTGTCAACTAACTGTCAAAATGCAATAATAGAGCAAGTAACTTATTTTTTGTGCTTAACTTTGTGGATAAGAAATCAAACATGATATAAGTTTATGACATCACTTTTGAACTCAGTGATCTAAGCAACTTAAAGTTTTTTTAAAAAGTAACTTGTAACATGGAACATGTTCATAAAGAGGGGGTACTTCGCGAAGGCCTCCACTTAGGAGGGGGTGCAAATGGTCAGTTGTAGGAGGGGGGAGGGGGTTTGAAACGGGACTTAGAAGAGTTTCGATTTAGGGACTTAAAATAATTTCGTTAAAGGGACTTAGGATAATTCAGCTTTAGGGACTTAGAATAATACTTTTTATTAAACTTGGTTATTGGTTATCCGTAATCCGTAAACATGTGCTATGCCCGTCAATTGTGTTTACACAACTCGGTTTTGACAGTTAATTGATTGATAGGTGACAGCTGTAAGCCGAGAATATTCTCGAATGTTGCCACATGCAAATAATAATATATAGGTAAAGGTTGGTTTATTATGTTTTTAACTTGTTCATATTGAAAAATAGATTTACACTTTCTTTCTCATTAACCCTTTCCGGGGCACCGGTACATATTTGTACCGGCTAGATTTTTTGCTTGTTACCCCCGTATCTACTACAATTCGGACTTTGGATGGTTGACTATGGGTATTTCATGTCACTAAGATGTTCCTGAAATTAGTCCTAGTGATTTTTTCACGTAATTGTTCACTGTTATTTAATTATAAGCAATTGAAAGTGAAAAAACTGTATTTTTCGGAAAAAAATCGTCCACTCGAAATCTGGTACATTAGTATATGATTTTAGTGTGTGCATCGATGTTTTGAAGATTGCTGATCACGATGCTGGTGGCCAAAAGTGCATTTTGACAGCTGTCAGGTGTCAAATCGGGTGCCAAATGACTCAATATAATCCGAATGATCGAAAAAACACATTTATTACACAATTTGGCACGTCTGACGACAAATTCCATATCAGAAGTCTATTTCGGCAATTTTTCACAGAGGATTGTTGACAGCTAAACGACAGCTGCCGATAGACATTGTTATTGATTTGATATCATCTTTGAACTTATCGAAGTAAAAAAAAAGAAAGATAAAACATAAAAAACAAGTTTTTGGCTTTATTATAGCACATTGACAGTTATTTGACAGCTGCCAACTGTCAATTTTGGAAATCTAACAACAGATCTGAATTCAGCAACCTCAAACATATAAACCTAGATAATAAAAAAATGAAATAGGCTATTTCAAAAGTCTATTCACACTGCGCATATACATAAATCCGTGAAGGATACTCGGAGCTTTAAAGCTCTGTACCGGCTAAACTATCCATTTTTGAGCTTTGTGGCCATTGAGACAATTGACCAGTATGATGAATTCTATCACATATCAAAAATTCAGCGAATTTGACCGGGACCCAATTTCCATAAGATTTGTGCGGGGTCCTTTATACTGGGCCATGTTGAAGCTGGAAGATTGTACCAATCCTAATATATGGCTGGTAATGTAGAGCACACCATAGTTTGCTCTTATCAGCCACCAACTCAAAACAAACCGAACTATTTCAGGTGTAAAAAGTTCTTAGGAAATACAAATTTTTGGTTAATTTTGGCCAAAACAATAACGAATTCTGGCTCAGGGCAATTATTCTTGAAATCGGTGGATGTTTCCGTCTGCGGATTATAGTTTGCATTGAAATTCTTTTATTATTCGAATTTTTTGCCGGCTACTTTAATCGTTTTTTCAAATTTGCTTGCAAGTCTTCTATTATTTATTTCACTAATAAACAAAAATCGGTGGAAATTTCCAGCTGGGTAAGCGGATTTGTTCCCCCAAATAATAGAAAACTTGCAAGCATATTGAAAAATCGATTAAAGTAGCCGGCAAAAAATTCGAATAATAAAAGAATTTTATTGCAATTTATAATCCGCAGATGAAAATATCCACCGATTTCAAGAATACGCGACAAGAGGCCGTGTTCTTGAAATCAGTGGAAATTTCTCCAAGATATTATTTCTCCAGAATAGAATTTGCTTTGAAATTTTCTATATTATTCGAATTTTTCGCCGGCTACTTTAATCATTTTTTCAAATTTGTGTTCAAGTTTACTAATATTTGTCTTCCTATACTGAGCAAATAATTTCGAATCGATTTAGCCGGCGAAAATTTCCAATAATATAGAAAATTTCAAAGCAAAATGTATTCCGATTGGGGGAAATTTTCACCGATTTCAAGAATACGGCCTCAAGGTGCATATTCTTGAAATCCAATCAAATAAAATCGTCTACGATTTTTTCGATTAAAAACTAATTCTGTCATGTGTTGATTATAGTTATGTCAAAAAATTTGGTTTTTTGGTGTTAATTGTGTTGTCATATATTGTTAAAGCCTGTTTTGCCTCTATAAAGTCTATTAGGGCTTCTTTTTGTTGTTTAAAGATATGCCGAAAAAATATGACTTGTCAGATAAACGTATGCGAAAATGAAACTCACCGGTTTTATACCAGTAGAAAATTTTCGTGCACTTTTATATCGAAAATTTTCGCTTACGAATTTCAAGAACGCAATAATTTAAACTTTCGATTGAATGGCGTATTTTGGCAGAAAGCCGTCGACGATTTTATTCGATTGAATTTCAAAAATATGCGACCGTAGGATGTTCTTGGAAGTTAAAGACAAATTTCATATCACAAAACTTATATAGATGGTCATTTCGAAGCTGGAAGATTGTGAAAATCCTGCTAGCTCTATGAAGATCACCATAGTTTGCCGTTATGTGCTGCGTTTTTTATTTTTTGGAAAATTCTTCTCTAGACCACGATAAATTATATTTTGATTTTTTAAACAATTTATACAATATTAAAATATTTCGTCACTGTATTGAATCCTAAAGAACTTATGTTCATTTCATGCATTATATTGTTGAATAAAGTATATATTTGGTTGTTCTCAACAGCTCTAATCAACTCTTGTTTTTATGCTCGAAACAGAACAAGAGCGAACGCGGCGAGCGAAATGGCCTGTCATATTACAGAACACCGAAAACATGCAATACAAAATTACAAACACAATTTCGTTTAAATAAATTTAAGGCGTATTTCTATTATTATCGCCGACGTAACAATGTTGCCAACTGTTTTATATATATATAAGTTGGTAACGCCCCTATGTCATGTGCCAAAAACATAAAAGATAAACAATATTTTTAATTTTAAATTTTTATTATTCGAGTATTCTAACTTTTAAAATCCATTTTGACATACAGTGGTGGACAGAAAATTAGGGAAAGCAAAAAAAAAATATATAAAATTAATAATGTAACAAAACTCAAATAATTTATTTAATTCCAAATGGTTGGTTTACAACTAATTTTGTATACGCTTCGTATGTAAGTAGAAATAATTTCAAAAATAAACAATTTTTCTTAAAAAATCCAAAAAAATAAAAAAAGGCTGGACACAAAATTAGAGACACTAGAGTTACAAACGAATAAAACTAATTCCATTCCCAATTTCTAATATAAATATTAGTATTTGGTAGCCTGTTCTTTATTTTTAATCACTGCCTGGCATCGTCGTGGCATAGAATCTATTAACCTTTGACATCGTTGGATAGGTATTGACTCCCAAGCTTCCTTAACGGCTTTCCACAGTTCTTCCTTATTTTTTTGTTTTTTGCCGGCTACGGCAACTTTAAGGTCCTTCCACAGATGCTCAATTGGATTGAGATCGGGGGATTGTGCTGGCCAAGATAATAGATTGATATTTTTGCTAACAAAATACTGTTTTGCCTTCCTAGACGTGTGCTTAGGGTCATTATCTTGCATGAAGACCCACTTTAAAGGCATGTTTTCTTCAGCATACGGGTGCATGACTTTCTGAAATATATCATCTACGTAAACGTGCTGATCCATTAATTCTTTAATCCAGTATAAAGATACAACACCATTGTAAGAGTAGAATCCCCATACTTTAATACATCCTCCGCCATGTTTCACCGTTTTTCTTGTGTGCTGAGGAAGAAATTCTTGGTTTTTTGGCATAAGGACATACTGTCTCCCATCAGAACCAAACAGATTAATTTTGATTTCGTCGCTCCATAGTATGTTTCTCCATTTTTGGATCCCGCGGTCACCATTCCAATCAATATGGTCTTTGGCAAATCGGAGTCTATCGACGATATTTTTTTTTGTTAAGAAGTGGAACTTTTCGAGCTGATCTGCCATGCAGATTACACTCTGCTAGACGTCTTCGAATTGTGGGCGTACTAATTTCTAAATTTAGTTCCATTTTAACGTCAACAGATGTCTTAAAAGGATCTTTTTTCCACCTTTTTTCACCGCGTTTATTGTGCGACTTTTTTCTTTTTATGGCATTGGCAACCATATTCTTCGAACATTGAACGATGGCAGCAATTTCACGGTATGATTTACCTTGACTTGTCAATTTTAATATCATCCGTCTTTCATCCGGTGAACAATCAACACCACGGCCCATTATCGTTAAACGTGATATTTTATTTTTATTTTTTTTGAGAGTTTTTAATAAACTACAATATTATCTTGTTACTAAATAGGAAATTACAGTTTTTAAATATTAAAATTAAATTAAAAACAAACACAGAAAAATACGTGTCCCTAATTATTTGACCACTTTTGTTTGACGTTTCCAACATTCTAGGGGAATTCCCGAAATATATCAAAAATAAAATACAATTTTATTATATTTTGTAGTACTAGAGCAAAGTAGAATTCTTTTAAAACAGATGTCAGATCAATGGGATAAAGTGAAATATTGAATATAGAGTTTTAGTTATGTTACAAATAGCTGTCCCTAATTTTCTGTCCACCACATAAAACATGTCGTCGTTATGTCATTTGTGGTTATTTTTTTATCGCCATACGCTGACGCTCTTACTTTGTTAGCTACAGCGATTTCGCTGCGTTATTTTTTCGTCGACGCTCGTCGTTCTCGCTCTTGTTCTGTTTCGAGCTGTATGTAGAACAGAGTTCCTCAAAAAACTTAATAATTTCTGAACTAACGAAACAGGGAAATTTTTTTAGTACACAAAGTTTGATTGTTCTTTACTTCATTTACAAGAAAAATGACAGTTCTGTTGTATAGGGTGTCCCAACAAGCGTGCCGGGTTTAAATTTGCCGCCATTTTGTTAATACAAGTTGTACGGTGATTTTTTTTTACATTTGTCACGTACAGACCACGAGATTTACGAATATGGTGAAGTATTCAAACCAACAACGAGTAATTGGCCGTATTTCTTTGAAAATGCGGCTGGAAATGCGCTAACTGTTAATGCAGTGCGGTATCGCAAAATGTTAACAGAGTTTTTGTAGTCTGAATTTACATCCAAAATGATTTGGAGGGCATGTTTTACAACAAGACGGTGTCACCTGCCACACAGCACGTGAAACAATGGTGTTACTGCAGACTAAGTTTCCAGGCCGTGTCGTTTCTCGATTTGGCGAACAACATTGGCCACCAAGATCGTGCGATTTAACACTGATGGACTTTTTTTCTTTGGGGCTATGTGAAAGAAAATGTGTATGCGAAATACAGTCACATTTATGTGAAAACTTTATTGAAAATTTCTACAAAAAAATAGCCCTGCCTATATATGCCGGGATGGATAAAATATAAATAATTAATGGACCATAATACGTAAGTGTAAGTATTTTGATTTGTATGTATTCAAAAACATGCATAAATTAATTAGAAAAATAAACTATTCCATTTACATTATAGCTAAAACAACTCTGACTAATTCAATATGGATGGTAAAACAAGGCTGTATTTTGGACGGTTAAAAATTTACTCGGTTCAAAAAATTAGCACGGCCTGCCTGTTTGATGCTTTCGTGAAAATTTATCGAATTGAAGATATATCCAGTTTATATCGTGATTTCATTCCTGAAATGTTTGGCGTTTCTCACGAGGCACTTCAATTTATAACCTACGAAGAAATGGAAACCCCATTATACATGGTACATCATCAATTATTGTGTACAGAACAACACTTATGTAGTTTACCTGAAATTTTTAAAAGTAAAACAATACTGTCGATAAATTGAAATTTTCGACTTATTATTAAAAGTTTAATTTTGATAAATCCGGATTATTCTGGCTTCTCAACTTTATGGGGTGACTATAAAAAGAAAAAACGTTTATGAGTTCCACAAATTTTTTAGTAGTATTGCCAATTTTCACCATTTGTGCTTTAGCTTTATGTTGTCTTTCTACAGTACCGGTGAGAGCTTCCGAACGAACCGAGAGGGAATCATTTTTTTCAGGATTCCCATTACAACTTGTCCCAATTTCGAGTCAATTTTAACATCGAGTCGGGCATTACGAATTAAATTTACAATCCAGCAATCAGCTTTCTCCAATTTTATGTTTAATTTATCGACCAACATACTTATGGCAATGCATTGATGGATTCAGGATTTTCCAAAATTTTCTCACACAAAAATTCCAACAGCGGAAAAGTTAAATGACATTCCAGATTTGTCAGATGTTAGAGGCCAATTTTGATTTCAGTAAAATTTGTTTATGAATTGGAAACGGAAAATAATTGTTGATCATAGTTGGCTTTTATGTCAGTAGTAATTGTAATCTGGGTAGGAACCAAACGCAAATTGTATCGATTAGAAAAATCAATTAAATTTTCATAAAATTTCAAATTAGATTGTAGCAGGCCTTGGATTTTACTGCTATTGGTCATCAAAAAAACAAAACTAGGAAAATAATACCAAAATAAGTCTAGCAAGCTTTGCCTTCTCCGTTTTCTCCTAAAAAATCTTTTTTTATGTTTATATTTTTTTAAAACTTTACTTTAATTACTACTGATAAATACGCCAACTATGATGAACAATTATTTTCCGTTACTGGAAATTAACAAACAAATATTGCTGAAAGCAAAATTGACCTGTAACATTAAAGCTAAGTGGGCTTTGCGAAAGCAAAACAGCTATTGTTTCTCATCCCGAGGTATTTTAGTGCTTTAATACATCAAAAATTGAGATTCCGAACACTAGTAGTTCATCAAAAAATCTAGTTTCCTTTGAATTTTCTATTTGTCACTGATATATTTGGTTGGCGGGAACCAATTTTTTCTGTTCTGTCAACATAAAAGTCATTTTTAGCAAGTTAATGTCAATTTTGACATTTTTTTGTCATATAAATCGTAGTCTGTCTTGAAGTTCTCCATTAGGAAATCATGATCCCGAAATTATGGTTATGAAACTATTAATGTGTTTGTAGTATTGTAAGTCAAAGGCGCAGTACAATATTCGTCATATAAACTAAGTTTCCTATTCGGTTGTGAAAATGTCCAGTTCGATTTAAATATTATATTTTCTTGACTTCCGTAGGGGGGAAGTCTTATTAGAGTTTCAAAACCCCTTTGAATCCCATTTACATTGCAAAAACTGATCCTCATCCCAGTCGGCTAAGAAATCGATCTACTTAAATCAATATATTGAATACCTTTTTTTAGGATTATCCGAGATTTATAGTTGATGGATTTTTAAATCAGGGATTTTTATATCTGATTTTTTTTATTTTCACCCCAATGATTTTCAATATTTTTATTTCCACGATTTTGAATTCCGGAATTTCAGTAAAAGTGTATACATTTTAAAAGACTTTACGTCTTGTATCAAAGTTATTGACAAAGCTATCACCAAGTATATGCATAAAAATTAGGAATACAGCGGTGAGCTATACTTTGAGATTTGAGGATACCTTCAGAATTAAAATTACCTTAGATATACAATTCCCAAAATATTCGAATATCTCTTTTAAAAATATAATAAAAATCGTAATCCCATTTTACACCATTCAATTTGTTTTGTTGTTTCACTCTTCGGTAATTTTATTTAAGTTATATTGTTATTTTTTTTTTTTGTTATACTCAACCAAACACAAAATTGTATTATTTTATATTTTTCCATTTTCCAAAAGAAAGAAATCTTTGCATTATATTTATTTAACCAGTGAGATTTATCATCATTTCATAATAATTTATCATCTGGAATTTACCGTGAAAATACATACGTTATTACGTATAGATACCTGCGATGTCCTTATGTTATAAGCATGTGTATTATGTATGTTTACGTACGTAAGTAGGTATGATTCAAAATCTACTTCACTTTTATTAATTTGAATTCAAATAAATGTAGTGTTATCGATATATTAACTACCTACAGCAAACAGACAATTTTTTATTATAGATCGAAATAGTATCGAGTATTGATATTGATTAAACCTATTAAGACTGTACGCTCCACATTTTTTCCCAATGGCACGAAACGAAATACGAAATTGATAAAATTTATATCCTCAATTAACTTTCTTTTATTTTTTCTTATTGTATATATGTGTGTGTGTGTGCTTCTTTTTCCCGCTAAGGAATATGAATGAAGAACAGCCAAAACCAAAGAAAATTAGAAAAGATATAGAGCACAAGAAAACTTTATATTTATTTTCCTTCAAAACGAATAAAAATTGAAAATAAACTAAAAGATTAAGACCCATATATCACATTCATGTTACACACATTATAAAACACACGTATACATAAACAATACTCGTATATATATACAAACACACAATCACACACATATGTGTATGAGATTGAGTTGAAGAAAAATCAATTATCTCATAACCCAAACTCACACAACCGTAAGAATAATTTTTCCAACTCCCTCCCTCTACATGCTCGGTATGTTTTCAGTACGTAATGTACTGTGCACTGTTTTTGTAGCACAAAATAAATAAGCTTGCCCTACATACTACGTACAAACGTTGTTAAAAAATAAAAGAAAAACTATAAAACGAAAATGAGATTACCTGCTTGTTACATTGAAAGATGTGTGTGTATGTATGTAGTATGTTGACAACAAAATTTTCTTCACTTTGATAAGAGGAAACTGAAAGAAAAATCGGTTCTTAGGATAAAAATATTATTAAAGTCGAGGAAAATTTATATTGCTTTAGCGAATCCGAAAACAAACAACAATTTAATTTTTTTATTACATATTTCAAATTGTTTATGTGACATGAGACAAAAACAAAAAAAAAACATGGAATGCTATGTATCTGAGGACCAAAGTCCCAAGTCTACTCTTAATTTAAACAGAATTGTGCTAGAGTTGCAAAAAATTCAATAAAATTATAAAAAAAACAAAAATAAGCATTGAAACTTTTTATAAAATATGATACAAGGCATTGCCTTTTGTTTACATTACCCCTCCCTCCACATAACATCTGAGTCTGAGTGAAATCCACCACATGTGGCAAAAATTAAAAACATAGAAAACGTATTGCAAGAGTATCTTATAATATTTTCAAAAAAAAAACATAACATCTAACCTCAATCTTCCCATGTTATGTTGACATATATTTTTTTCGTGTGGGTTTGTCATTTCGAACGTTACTGTTACAATATATACTATTTTTAAGGTAGGTACGGTTGGGTCGATGAAACCCACGAATCATATATAATGTGTATTTATATACAGTTATTTTTGTGCCGGAATAAGTTTCCGGAAACTCCTGCCAAAAATACACATACGCCGGAATTACCATTTCGTGACCTTTATATTTTAGTTGTGCCTTAACATATATGTTAGTATTTTGAGCGGACAAAACAAATTCAAATTTAAAGAAAGTACATTATTAGTTTAGTAAGAACCGGATGTTTGTGTTCTAAAACAAAATTTCATCTAGAAGTTTTGTCAAATAATAAAAAAGTATCATTTGTTTTATATATACAATATTGAATTGCTTTGTGTTGCTTTAGTTAAGTTTTAGTAAAGTCACATACATTCCTTATTATGGTATACGATAGCAATTTAGGTTAACTTAGAGATTCGTTGTTTTTGGTGGGATACGGAATTGGTTTAGCTGCTCCATATTGATACTAACCACTACTTTTTGGCCTTAAACAATTAGAAAAAATTAATTTAGACAAAAAATTATTTCGCCGGTTTCAAGGAAAATCGTGACGACGGGAAAGAGTTACCATCAAACAAACTTATTAATAATGCACAAATGTCCGTAGCTTTTTTCAACTCGAGAAGGGTAATCGGTAGAAAGTTGATATTTGGCATGCTTTTAGGGTTCGGTGAGGAAAGTTCACAGCCGTTGAAATTATACCGATAGGTTCTTCCAGGGCTGAGCTGTTGCGGATGAAAGTTTCAGAAACTTGCAATTGAAAATACATGGCATTCAAAGATTAGTATTTTTAAATTTTGCAACATAAAAATACTACTTATTACAATCTTTAGAGGTATGTTAATCTCTTTATTTCGCATTTTTTTTTTTATTTTTTTTTTAATTCGTCTTCTATTTCTAATCAAATAATAAATTCCGACTCGGAAATTGTCTTATATCATGTTTTACCACAAAGTAGTACAATTTTCTATAGCAACTTAATAACTACGAGTTTTTAATCTTATATGTCCCATATCCCATATATATGGAAATGAGATGCGTGTGAAATACGTCCCAAAAAAAAATTTGTTGCATGCAGCAAATGTTGCACGTGTGAAAAACGTCCAAAAAATCCCAAATTTTTTGCATGCAAATCCCAAATTTATTGCACAGAAATCACAAAAAATATAAGGACTGATTCAGCACGTTATTTCCAAAGATTTTATTGCAAAGAATTTTTTTATTATTGTCGGTGTTTCATGAGTATCGTATGTTATAACCTTACATGTTGGAAATATAAATAACGGATCAAATCACAAAACTTATCAGAATATAAAATAAAAAATCATACCATTAAACTATAATAAGAAGGCAAGTGTATAACAAGTAAGTTTTGAAAATGCTAATAATAAAAGCCATCTTAAGAGACAAATACAAAGAGTATTTTCACAAGATTAAAATTAGAAATCAGTTCTACAAATTTCAAAAGATTGACATGTGGGTAGGTTTTCTAGAATCCTCATGAAACATTCTCTTAATGGGACAAAGAATCGCACGATTCCTGGGGTTGGCGATATAAATAACGAGTATTTTACAAAGAGGTTGTTGCAACAAATTTCAATCAACAAATTTGTTCAACAGTAATATAAAGCGGTCCCCTTCCCAAAATGACATCATAGGTGACGTAGTCGTAGATGATTGAAAAAACATACATTTAGAGGCAACAAAGTCTGACAAGTCGTAGATGTCTGACAAATCATAAATTTAAGGGCAATCGAGATTGAAAAGCTAACATTTAAGAGAAAGTTCGTTAATTTTCGCCAAATAGCATAAAATTTCAATCTTTTGAATTTGTTGAACAAATTTGGTAACTGAAATTTGTTGCAACAACCCATTTGTAAAAGACCCGTTATTTATATTGCTGACCCAAGGGATCGCTCGATTCGTTTGTCCCGTTAAGAAAACGTATCACGAGCGTTCTAGAAAACCTACCCACAAGTTATTCTGTTATAATTTGTTGAACATATTTGTTAATTGAAACTTGTTGCATAAACCTATTGATTTTGAATCATTTATTGCATGCAACAAATTTGGGACATATTTCACTTGGGTGAAATAGGACAAAATATCAGAACAAAAAAAATAATGACAGTTTTTCTTAAATGTTCTATATCCATAAATACTGGGATATAGGATTATGCGAATGGCAAGCACCAAAATGTGACAAAGCCTGTGCGATTAATTGCGCAAATTTTTTTCTTGAGTCAAACAGAAAACAAATCCATAGTGATTTTGGAATATTGTCTGACCTAGAAAAAATAATATTGTTACGGTGACACCTATATTAGAATAGAATAAGTTATTTCAATAGTTGCTCAATTCTATATGTGGTTTGGTTCAACATCTAGGCGTTATTTGTATACTAAAGTATTTTCTCGAATGTTCTCGTATAATTTTTGGAGAGCATTCAGGAGTATTCTAGAAACTAATATTTTGGTATATAAAGGCGTAAATTGGTGTTGAATGACGAGATGCATGCCCATTTTCTGCAGCACATCGGACAATAATGGGAGAATCACAATGGTAAAACATCGAGTAAATACATAAGCAGAAACGCCGATTAACCAAACACCCAGGAGATTACGATTGGCAAAGCAAGGAGAAATGGATCGAATGATAAGAGATATGCAAGCAGCAGGGATAATCGAAACATCAAGCATTCATGAGATTCTGCGTGGATTACCGAAAATTAAGTGCTGTGACGAAAAAGGATAGTTACTCATTGCGAACGGTTCGTTGGCACATTACACACATTATCGGGTGCTCGAATATGTTTGACACTAGTTCTGCAAAACGGCTATTGGCAAGTAGAAGTCCAGGAGGAAGATCGCGAGAAAACGGCATTCAGTGTGGGTAACGGATTGTGGCAATTTAACGTTATGCCATTCTGAGTATGTAACGCCTCTGCGACTTTTGAACGGCTAATGGACCGCGTACTAAAAGGATTACATTGGAGGACGTGCCTCGTATATTTGGATGACATCATCGTCATGAGCAAGGGTTTCGACATACATTTAAAAAATTTGGCAGAAGTTTTGGACCGGATACAGGCCGCCGGATTAAAGCTAAGCCCAAAGAAATGTAAACTATTTATGATGCAAGTAAAATATTTGGGTCATAAGGTAACAACCAACGAAATTCACACCGATGAAGACAAGATCGCAGCGGTGAAGGAATGGCCACGACCTAAAAATGTACATGAATTACGGAGCGTCCTTGGATTGTGCACCTATTATAGACGATTCGTGCTAGGATTCGCCGGCATCGCAAAGAGTTTACATGAGTTAACCAGGAAGAACAAGGCATTCAAATGGAAGGATGACCAAGAAGAGGTATTCGTAGAATTTAGACGACGATTATGCGAAGCACCAATCCTCGCATACACTATACCCAACGTTAAATTCATTTTGGACACCGATGCAAGTAATGATGGTATAGGAGGAGTATTATCATAGGCAACAAATGGTGAGGAGCGAGTTATTGCATATTACTCCAGAGTGTCGATTTTGTACCAAAAATTAAGCGCTACTATGTTTTTCCGGTTTGCTCACCTCGCGCTGTCATTTTTGGTACAAAATCGACACTCAGATGTTATCAAAACCGGAACGAAATTATTGTGTGACACGGAAACAGTTGTTGGCCATAGTGGAATGTGTTAAGAACCTCAATGGCCAAAAATTTCTTCTACGGACGGATCAAGGAGCTTTGCGCTGGTTGTTACAATTCAAAAATCTAAAAGGACAAGTAGCACGTTGGATCGAACATTTGCAAAGCTACGACAAATTGAACATCGGAAGGGAAGCGCATAACATCATCGATATTCGGCTTATGCAACCGCTACCTGATGCGGAATGTACTGATGAAATGATCAGGAGGGAGCAATTACGGGACGCTGATCTGTCATTCATCATGGAACATAAGGAAAAGAATCACCGGTTCACATGGAGCGAGATAGCCGACAAAACTCCCGTTGTAAAAGCTTATTGGGTTCAATGGAATAGGCTTTACAAAATGGGACGTTTAAAAAGAAATTGGGAAAGCGCGGATGGTAAAATAAAACAATTGTTGGTAGTGGTGCCAAAAGATCGGATCACGGAAATAGTCAAGCAGTATCATGGAGGAGCAAATGGAGGTCACATATGGATTAATAAAACACTAGCCAAAATTCGCCAGCGTTTCTACTGGTCCGGATGCAGAGTCAGTAGTAGAATGGTGTCAGAGATGTGACCAATGTGTGGCAGTAAAGGGACCAGCAAGAAAAAGCCGTGGAACCATGAAACAATATAATGTAGGGGCACCAGTCGAGAGAATTGTAATGGATGTGGCAGGGCCATTTCCGACCACCGAGAGCGGAAACAAATATGTGCTTGGTAGTAATAATGGATTATTTCAGCAAATGGCCAGAAGTGTATCCCATACCCAATGAAGAGGCAACAACAACAGCTGATGCCGTGGTCATCAACTGCATTAGCAGATTTGGTGTACCGATGGAAATTCACACGGATCAAGGAAGAAATGTTGAATCGGTGGTATTACAGGAAATATGTCAGATATTTGGTATCAATAAAACAAGAACGACGCCTTTGACACCCGCAGTCGGACGGTATGGTGGAAAGATTCAATGGCACATTGGAGGAATATCTAGCAAAGGTTGTGGAAAAGAACCAACGTAACTGGGATCGACATATACCGATGTTCCTGATGGCCTACCGATCAGCGGTACATGATACAACAGGTGTGACCCCAGCTAAAACCATATTTGGGAACAATCTGCGATTCCCGGAAGATTTAAAGTTTGGAGCGGTTCCATCAGCGGCTCAATGTGGACAGAAATACGTCGACCGGATGAAAGATGAACTTAATGATATACATCAATTTGTATGGAAGAAAATTCGGATATCAAGTGATCGAATGAAACCTCGATATGACATACGAGCAAATAATCAAGGCTTCGAGGAAGGGCAATTGGTATGGCTTCACAACCCGCAACGGTAGAAGGGATTATCACCGAAGTTGCAACCCACATCGGAAGGACCTTACACTGTCATTAAAAGGACGGACGACGTGGTTTATCGCATTCAGAAAGGACGGAAAGGTAAACCGAAGGTGGTGCGTTTAGAGCGTTTGGCGCTCTACAGAGGAAGTGATCTGGTTCAACATTTAGGCGTTATTTGTATACTAAAGTATTTTCTCGAATGTTCTAAAGCGTATGCGATATAGTAAAATTTAAATAGAGTGATTATTAAAGCGATTATTAAACTGATAATTAAATAGTGTGTTATAATTGGAATATTTTGTTGTTAATTTTGTGTTGTGTAATTTTTGTGTCGTGGAAATAAGTTTGTGTGTATCCATATTTAAAGCAGTTGTTTTACTCACAATCCACAGATTCGAACCTTGAGTGACAAGGCGAAAACGTAACAATATTTTATACAAAATACGTGACTATGGTACCAGTTAAGCGAAAAACAACAAGCTCAAAAAAAATTTTGACCATAGCACTGGGGTATCAAAAAAAATCGAAGAAAGGGTTTCGCATGTGAAGAAAACGTCAGTAATGCACATATTTAGAAAATTGGAGAACACATTGAATCATGCTCTTGCATCGATCCGCATTACTTGAGAGCTGATACGCAAAGATAATATCTGGAGGCATTGTTTGGTATAAATTGTTTAAAATGAAGAATGATTCAAATAACATTAAATACCTTACATATGGAAAACTCTTTAATACAGAGTAGCACAATCTATCGTTTTTCGTTCCTAAAATTGGTTTATGCGACACATGCTGTAAGTATCAAAGTACTTCAAATCCAACTGATCAGCAAACTACAGCAGAATATTTAAAACACACGGAACTCAATGGAAGCGCCAAGGAACGCAAAAGACTTGGCTAAGCTCGATTTGACTGTGGAAATTATTTCATACGATTTGCCAAACATATTTAATCTGCCAAAAGCAGTGCATTGAACCGCTAATATAAAAGAAAATTAAAGTTGGTTAATTAAACATGTTATTGCCACATAAACCGTGTTACATATTGCTCAATTTGGTATGAGTCGCTTTGCTTTTCGACTGCAAACGACATCGCCAGCGCTTGAAGCACTTTTGAACGATAATCCTAGTGTGAAAAAAAATGATTTGGTGTTCCACAGAATCGGAGCCGTATTACTTAGGACACTTTAATATTCACACGACTAAGTGGGGGCTAATATTTTTTAAATGTTACTGGCGGTCACATGATATATCATTTCAAAGGTATTTTAATTCTTCTGTCAACGATATGTGGTTTTTGAAAATGGGTCAAACGTTTCAATAACCATCATCACTAGATAAAACTTTCAATTAAAACAAAAAAAAACATAAAATTATGAAACTAAAACTTTGTATATTTCTTTACTATCTGTTCGAATTGTATGGTCTTACTTCCTTCTCTGTCGAGTTTAAATTTTGTTTGAACCATCCTGAAATTCCACAAGGTCAAGGTATCAAATCAAACAGTTTAGAGCGCACAACTATCAACACGGAGCAATGTAGGAGTCAAAATTGCCGTACGATTATTTGAATCACGTATCTATCCAATTGAGAAAATCGACAAACAATCAACAATCAAATTATTTTGGCTATTTCCGAAACTCACGGTAAATCTCTGTCAGAACAATGAAATCCACTTAGAGCTTGATACTAGTAAATTATGAGATTCCCCATCACTAAATGTACGGAATATCCGAAAGATTTGTATTCAGATCAGAAGACGTAAAATCGTGCAACATAAACCAATATCAGTCTGCAATATTGTGCGACATAACCCAACATTGTGGAACATCACATAACATCCCTCAAAAAGATACAACATCAAGCAACATGCTGCAACATAGCACAATATAACGCAACATTGTGCAACATCGCGCTACATGGCGCAACATCGTGCAACATAGTGGGGATAATGATCGTTAAATAACCGAAACACGGCGCAACCTTTCACCAAAATAAAGGGGGAATATTTCGAAGGCCAGGAACCGATTGCGATGGGTCTTGATTTCGGACAAATTCGTTAAGAAGGGCATCCGGTGCGGCCGAGTTCCAATATTTAAAATTTTTCAGCACACACTATTTTAATAAATATTGGCGGTGGGAGATTCCATATTCCAGGAATTGATTTCGATTAATTTTAATTTCAGGTAAATTTGGTTAAAGAGCCTTTCGATAGGACCCGAGACGGAGCCTTTTTAGAGTTTTTTGGCTCCATCGATTTTTTTAAAAATTGTAGTGATAAGGATAAGGGTTTTCTAATAGCGGGATGTGTTGCGATGGGTCCTAACTTTATGTAAATTAGGGGATCTCCAGTGCCAGAAATTGATTCCAATGAGTTGTTTTTTTCATGGAGCTTCTTGTTGGGCCTTTAGGCCTTTCTTTCAGCATTTTATTTGGTTTGAAAATTTTGTCAGATTTTGACGGAATAGGGTTTGCGTGTGCTAGGAAATGAATACAAGCGTAGATTTCTGGAAAATTTATTTAGGAGTCCTCCGGATACGGGTGTGAAGTATTCCAGACTTTCCATAGATGTTATGTATGTATGAGTATCACACTGTTAATTCAAATTCAAATAGGAAAAACATTAATCGTATTGGAAATTTTAGTGCAATCATATATTTTTTTTAGAAAATCACTCAAACCTCAATTTATATTAAAAATATATAATGTTTTCTAAAAAAAAAAATATTAACAAACTGAACCACGTATTGTGTAGAAATTATCGCACGTTATTGCTACGAATTTTGATGTTCTAGTTGTACTGCCTTCATTATAACTCAAATTTGGATTGCCATTATCGGCCATTCCCAGAAATCGTGATTCAGGTCTGGCTAGTACACAAAATAGGTCATTGAGTCACCTAACCAAAACCACCACTGCTAATAATGCACCACTTCAGGTTTATTGCCACAAATTTTCATATTCTCGGTGTACCGATGTCATTGTACCGATGTCATTGTACCGATGTCACAGATCGTGATTCAGGTCTTGCTAGTGCACGATGTTGGTCATTGAGTCACATAACCAAAACTGCTACGAATTTTGATATTCTCGATGTACTAATTTCATTTTCACTCCAATTTAGATAACCAATATTAGCCATTTCCGATTTTTGTGATTGAGGTCAGAAAGATTTTTTAGGTTTTTATACTAAATTTTGATGGCCATGACGACCATATCTGGAGATTGTGATTCGATTCTCGCTAATTCGTGAAATAGTTGATTATTTGTAATACGTACAATATGATTTTAATCTATGGAATATTTCACGGGCCCCCTACGGATGGGCCTTTATATTGCACCATGCTGCGTGATGCTGCACCATTTTGCATGATATTGAGCCATGTTGCCATAATGCTGCGTCACTTGTACCATGTTGCGTGATGTGTATGTTGCACCATGTTTTGGGATGCTGCACAATGTTGTGAGTTGTTGCTTACTGTTGCGTAATATTGTACCATGTTTCGTGATGATGTAACAAGTTGCTTTCACTATGTTGGGTTATGTTGTACACTACTGCAGAATTTTGCATAAGTTGATTGATGTGGTTGATTGATGTTGCATAAACCTGCGTACTTTGTACCATGTTGCGTGATGTTGCACAATGTTGCTTTATGTTGGACCATATTACACCATTTTTTGAGATGTTGCACTGTATTGTAGGATGTTGCCTCATGTTGTGTCAATTGTACCGTGTTGCGTGATATTGCACCTTGATGCATATTGCATCTTGTTAAGGGATATGATGTGATGTTCCATGTTGCAGAATGTTGAATCATATGCTGGAATGTTGTTATGTGTTACACGATATTGATTCATGTGTACCATGTCGCCCCAAATTGTGTGATATTCCACCATTTTGCACTGATATAGTGACTGTTTAAGTTTGAAAGAGAATACATTTAGTTGTTCAAATCAGTAATCCGTGTTTCGATATGAGCTGTGGTGCTCACGTAATGAGTTTTTGAAGTTTAACCAAATTTTCGGGTATTGGGTTTGAATTCAAATTTGTTGGACACACTAAGCCAAATAGAGAAGAGTCAAATAATATTTGACTAAGTGCAGTGCCCAAAAATGTTAATTCAAATCGAATACACGAAAAATTGGTTAAACTTCAAAAATTCATTATGAGCCGACCCATGTCATGAATTTTTTATATTTAACTGTTTTGTATTCAGAATCATAATTAAACCTTAATGTACCAATTTTGAAATTATTATAGGTTTACACTACTTAAACCTTCCAATTCAACCAACTTTGGCTGATCGACGCTTGGTGGTCCAGGAACCATTTACCTAATTGTATATATGTACAATGTGAACCTAATAAATGTTAGACCATTATAAATATCCCACGAAAAAATTGTGTAGATTTTTTGTCACCAATTACGTAATTTCCACCAGGTTGATTCTTCCTTTCCTATAGGAAAAAAGAATTAGGAAAAATATTTGCATTTTGTTTTCTGGCATACTAAGGTAAACAGTTGGAGTAATTTTTTTAAAAACAAAATGGAATATTTTTCCTATCCAATTTCAATAGGGAAAAAATATTTCCTAAATTATAAAATTTTAGATCCAACGCAATTTCGCAGTAGGCCAGAAAATGATATTTTTGACAAAAACGCTATGTAAATATTTTTCCTAATTCCTTTTTCCTGTTGGAAAGCCAGAATCGACCTGCTGAAGTCAATTGTATTATAAAAAATTTGTGTTATAGATAAGAAGTTATAGTAACTTCATTTTATACCAATATATTATGATCGCGGAATCTAACCAAAAACAATATCCATCGAGGTACCAAAATCAATATCAATTTTAGCAAATGGTATTAGAAATTAATTAGTCTCTTAACCGTAGAATACAGTAACGTTCTGGATCTATGTTTCCAACTGAAGCGTGATAATCACGATTCCTTTCATTCTGCTCTCAACTTACTCAATGATACAGCTGCCAGGTAGAGACTCTAAAAGTTTATGTGCTTAAAGTTTAAAATGGATTTACGACTTAATGAATCATTCATTATGTGAACTACTTACAAAGCAAAAACCGAAGAATTTCAATTTTTAGTCGTGCAGGAAAAATTTTTGTAAATCATAATTTAAATCTCATAAATATTTTACGTTCTCGTTTATCCATCGTTATGATGAAATCATCATTTCTTAGCCTGATAATATTTTATTTTAATCTAATTCGTATTTTTTATCTGGAAAACGTAGCAAATACCGTCCTGCTTTCTAACTATATATGTACATTATACGCTAACAGCTGAATAATTATTTACCGCTAACATGAACATTTTTCATTTAATCCGTTTCATGGTTATTCCAATTTTTCTTTTTTCTTTTTTTTTTTTTGTGGAGGAGGAATATAAAATTCCATTTATATTATTTTAATTTAATTTTAATTTTTATAATTTTTTGGAAAAGCGTTTTTTGTGCCATTTCATACAATAAAACCAAAAACAAAAAATGAAAATGAAATAAAATTTAATATTATGAAGAACTCTTAAATTAGATTTTCAATTTAAACAAAAATATAAAAAGTGCCGTAAAGTAAAAAAAAAAATTACAAAATAATTCTCTGTTATAATTTATTAATTAAATAAATAAATTATTTATAAGTAAAACAAAAAAAAAATAAACGAATTCTTTAATTTAAAGAGAGAAAGGGAAATTGTTTATTTAATTAATTAGTTTGAAAAAATTAGATAAAACCATTATGTTCTTGTGTTTTTGTTTTTACTTCAATTTTTCATGATTGAAAATTAACAACGGCAAAAAAATAAACAAAATAAAAAAAAAGTTTTAAGAAAAAGTTGTAAGTTGAATTTATCAAGAAAGAAAAAGTATAAATAATGAATAAAAAAAAAAGTTTTAGTTTTTTTATTTTAAAAAAAAAAAAAGTTTATGGTTAAATCAAAACGAACGAAATGGAACGGTAATGTTTCATTTAACAACTTTATAGTACTAAGACGAAATTTTGATGTAATTAATTATTTTGATTTATTCATCTCTAAATATGCAGACATATGTATGAACAAGTGCATATATGGTAAAGAATATGTAATCCTAATTATAAAATAACGAAGGCATAAAGTTGTTATTTAAATTTGTTGATTGCCTTATTTGGGTGGAATATAAGTACTGTTTGTTACGAATTTTGTGCGGTCGAGGCGGTCGTAATTGATTTGCAAATAATGCGTTCAGCTGGTTTATTTGTTATATTACACGAATTATTTATGAAGATTTTATTAGTGATATGATGACCCATCCTTTCATGTAGTTGAATCTCCACTTCTCTATAAGTGTCTTTAACTCTTGCTTTTATGGTACGCTGAGCATTTCGGCTTGTAAATATCCAAATGCGTTCGTGCTACAGTTGATCCCTTCTAACTACTAAAAACATATTTTTTTTGAAAAAATTGAATTTATTTATCAACATATTTTCCTTCAAGAGTGATGCATTTTTTCAACAATTTCCCGTTATCATTTTTTACTGACTTCGAAGTAGTAGTCGCTGGAAAGCAGATCTGAAAAATACAACGGATGGAGGAACTTCATTTCATTCATTTTTTGCAACCGTAGCCAACGACTTGTGACATGCTCGTTCACTGTCTCTTCTTCGGGCAGGCTCGAGTTATGTGGAATACATTTGCTCTCTTTGTTGAGCAACAAAATCGAAACATATCATATTAAAGTGGTATCGCGGAAGACATAAGTCGCTAATAGTGTTTTAAATATCCTTAATTGTCAAAGACAAAGATAATCCAGCATACCCAGCTACTCGCGGAATCAATGAAAGCAAAGTTAGTCATCAGTATCTTATTGTGTTGTGGAAAGAGCCAGAATGGTTAGATCAAAGAGAAAAAAACTGAGAAATTTGCATCACAAGTTTTTATCTCGTCTATTATTATCTCGTATATTATTTGCTTTATCTCGTCAAAAAATAGGATATTGAGTGGAGTTAATTATGTCGATCTTAAATGTATCACTTGCATAAATATATAAATGTATGTACCACTAAAATCACATCACCATTCCCCGTGGTGAGTGTAGACTATGTAAGACCGATTGTTTTAGTATAAAGGCCGTGGAGCAGTCATTGAAATTCAAATTGATATTGAATTTGAAATGGAAATTGGAAATTGGAAACTGGAAACTGGAAATTTGAAATTGGAAATTGACATTGCAATAATTGAAATTGAAACTAACGACCGAAGATAAGAGCTAAAAAGAAGGGTTCAACGTAATTGAGATTGCAATTTGAGGTCGAAATTGAAATTGAAATTGAAATTGAAATTGAAATTGAAATTGAAATTGAAATTGAAATTGAAATTGAAATTGAAATTGAAATTGAAATTGAAATTGAAATTGAAATTGAAATTGAAATTGAAATTGAAATTGAAATTGAAATTGAAAGTGAAATTGAAATTGAAATTGAAATTGAAATTGAAATTGAAATTGAAATTGAAATTGAAATTGAAATTGAAATTGAAATTGAAATTGAAATTGAAATTGAAATTGAAATTGAAATTGAAATTGAAATTGAGATTAGCGACCGAAGATCCATTTCTTATCTGCGTAATGTAGAGAAAACATGTTTTTATCTATGCTGAATTATTATCGAATGTATTATAAGATATATTTAAATGCGGAATCGGCGTTGCCTCTAATCTTCTGCCTTAAATTTTTTAATTCCGCTTTGTAGATTGGCTGATGATGATGTAGAATGTTTCCACGACATGCACTCATGTCCCACTTGAATATTATCTGGAGACTAGTGTTTCACAGAGATCTTTATAGTGCACCATCCTACACTCGGAACCCGTCGGTGTATGAGTTTATTTTTCTGGCTGTCAAAACGATTATGTTCTGATGGGTATAACGTTTTTGACCTTTGCTGATCTTCAGTGTTAGGTACTTTTCAACAGGAGTTTATTGATTTTCGCCCTCACTAATTTTTTCACGGTTTTCTTAATTGCACTTATTTAATATTTGTTACACTTATTTTCCTGTTTTTGCTCTAATTAACGAGTTTAGATGAACAAATATTAAACAAATAAATTTATAAGTCTTTATTTTTAACATTTAGAAACAAATTCTAAGTTAAAATATTTTGTCTTTCTATATAAAAATAAAAGCTTAACTTGTAAAAGTATAATCATTTTATGTTGACTCGGAAGTTCTATTTATGTTCATTTACATCTGCATTCTCAATCATCTTGAAACCTTTCATGTGTAAGTGTAATCCTTCAATCTGTTTCCATGCTGATTAAAGGTCATCGAGAAGCACAATAACAAGTATCGTATAATGTAAAGAAAACATTGACTAAAGGCAAACCACTTTAAGGTACAAATATCTACAAAAAACGGATTTTAAATCTTTAATGTTTGCTCCAACCAAAATTTTATAAAAAAAAAAATCAGCAAAAATGAAAACCACTTTAACTCAAAGCCATTAGTAGGCAAATAAACATTTTCCATCATTATTTTATTTCTTTCCGGTAATTTTTTGTTGCTGTTTCTGTTGCTACTGTTATGGTTTTTGGCTGTTGTTGTTGTTTTTGGATCTCGTTTTTTTCCGAATGGGAAATTTATTTATTTATAAATTTCAGAGATTTTCATTGTATTCAAAATTGTTGATTGTTATCATTGTGTGAAGTACATGTAAGAACCCCGTCGTTATTTAAAAATTCTACATGGCAACAAAAACCTTATTTCCTATTCGATGACTGTACGAGATAAAAACCAATGAAGTGATCAAATTAAAGTGTTCAAATTACAGCAATTTATATTGCTATCGATTTTTATTTATATATTTATTGAAACTGTGGGATTGCTTGTGCGGTCCCATTGAAAATGGTGTCTTCACATTTCATCGTATCTCTATGTTAACGTTAATTCAATTAATACTTTTACAAGTATGTATGTAAGCATAAAAATCTTGACAATAATGATATATGTATATGCTGGATGTATTCAAATATTTTTTCAATGCGCTATCATAACATGTTGTTGGGGAAGTACGAGTATATGGGATTCATTCCCATAATATTATGATGCGTACGTTATACGAGTCTAGTAATTCAATAATGTTTTTATTGTTTTGTTGTTGGGAAAAATAATACAAAATAAATTTGAATAGGGAATTATGCTTTTGGGTTTGCTTTCGAAAATTTTCTGTGCTTTTTGTGTACGATTAAATCAAGCTTCGAATTCTATAGATTCAAAAGAATCATGAAATATTATTATTTTGAAAATATAGAAAATTTTACTCTTAATTTTATAAAATTATGCATATCTCTTTTGTGTCACAAGTAATTTATAACAAGTAATTGAGTGTACGTACATTGTGTCGAATCATTACGGAATACTGTATGATATTTCACTGTAAAGCTTAATTTGAAAACAGACTACCATTATCAATACAACACTTTGGTTAGGTTTAAGTCTACCAGGGAGTATTGAAAAGTAAAGTTTTTTGTACAACCACCAGGAGGAATCCAAAGTGTGGAGTAAAGTTTATTGTACAACCACCAGGATCGGAACAGATTTCCACTTGTGGCCCCGTTAACAAAACACTTAGAATTATCAATTAGAACGCGAATTCACAGTTCCATAGCTATAAATGTTTCTAAACTGAACAAAATATTACCTTGTAAGTTAAAACAATTAAATTTAAATCAATAGGATTTGTGTTTCTCTTCTATGTTCTGTTGTGAAAGTGGTGACCCCGATGTAATCCAAACACGCTTATAAGCAAACAAAATGCTAAATAGGTTAAAAAGCTCAAATGGGTGTCGATGAAGATAACAAAGGATGTTCGCCCACCGTCTCCGTACAAGCAAATGGTACGATTTTACGCTTGCCAATGTCGAGACGAAGCTAGCAACGTTACCACGGATAATAAAATGTATTGTACGGTAACGGCACAAATTCCGCTCAGCTATCTGGAAGCTATCCAAACGGAAACCGGTCAAGGAAAATAAAAATTACGGGCACGTAGTCAGTAATAGTGGAATTTTACTCGGATTCAAAAAAGATTCCGAGAAGCGGTTAACGTTGTACAATGATTCAAACGAAAAATTCACCAATCAAGGATCCACACATAGCAGCCACACAAATGATTTAGCAACAGTCCGCAGCATCGGGAAATTCGAAATTTTCTTCGGTAGCATCGTCCGAAATCAGTGTACTACGAAAGTTGTATAATCAAGTGGCTAAGCTTGAACGAAAATTTGACAATTTCCGCGGTCGCACTAATTCAGCGATCACTAGTATAGACCACGTGCGCGTTCCAAATCCCGTTTGTAGCATCCAAATTGTTGGTTTCACGGAAAGTTTAGCGTTAAAGCAAACAAATGCCGCAAGCCGTGCAGTTTTGACCTAACGAATTCTGCGCAGTCAAATAGTAACTTAATCTAACTGCCTACGATGGATTAAGTTAACGAACAACGTAAATCAAAATTAGCGACTAAAGATTTACGACAATACTACGAACATCGGTTTTTTGATTGATACAGGGGCCGACGTTTCAGATTTCATAACAAAATATGGTTTTTTCCATTCGATTTGAATGGAAAAAAAATTAATCTGCTCACTGGCCTAACAAAACCGAATACAAAACATACCAGTTGGATTCAAATTATGCTGGTCTACTGCAGAAGTTCAAGCAAATTACGACGTTTGGCTTATACGCAATGCTGCACAATTTTCCAGCGATTTGCGTACACGCCTCAACAATGCCCAAAGATCACCATGAGCATTTGCGAATCGTTTGCGGGCGATTGAAACAATACGGTTTAACAATAAATTTAACGCCAAATGCGAATTTTACCGGCAGGAGATTGATTTCATCAAATCATTTCCATTTCCAACAATGATAAATCAACTAAAAAGTTTTTTGGCGACAATCAACTATTATCGCAAGTTTTTCAACTATTATCGCAAATTACTGAAATGATTTCCGGAAACAAGAAAAATTATCGAACGATGTTAACATGAACGGACGAAGTGAGAAATGCGTTGAATAAGTGCAAACTCGATTTGTACAACGTCGCTTTACCCGCTCATCCATCAAAAAATGACACAGCTTTCTCTGTATGTCCTTCCGACATTGCGGCTTTGGTGTTTTTTCTCAAAAAAGTTCGACAAAGCGCAACTTCGATACAGCTCGTACGATCGTGAGCTCACAAGTGAACGATCGTCAAGCAAGGCAACTCGATTACATCAGACAAATGACCATCGATATCTGGCACGTTAAGTTCACTGAAAACGTTACAGCAGATCTATTATCACGCATTGAAAGTATCCAGCGGATGACCAGAAAATTGATGCTGAATTAAATCTCTACTAGCGGAAGGTAATAACATTTCTATTAATTAAAACTTTTTACCGTTACAGGCAGTCCAAAACAAATATATTGCGATCTTGATTGCGATTACTCCACTAGTGAAGTTCGTCCATTCGTGAAGCAAAAATTTCAAAGTAACTTCATTCAGGCGATTCATGACATCTCGTATCCAGATGTACGAGGTAAGGCGATTCCAATTCCCGATGTCAGCATGCACAATCCTTTCGGGGTGGTTAGCAAAATATCGTGGGTCAGAAGCAATCACCACCGACCAAGGTTCTCAGTTTGAGTCACATCGTTTCGATGAGCTGGTGAGAACTCTGGGAACTCGACATTACAGGACAACGGGGTATCATCCACAGGCGAACGGCCTCATCGAAAGATGGCACCGCACGCTGACGGCAGCAATTCTCTGCCATAACACCGAGAAATGGACGACGCATTTACCAACAATTCTCCTCGGTCTTCGATCAACGTATAAAGAAGATTTAAGAGCCGGTGTTGCGGCTAAACTCGTTTTCGGTACAACGCTTCGCATTCCACGTGAATTTTTCGTCGAGCAGCTGTGATGGCTGGACAGCAACACAAACAGTCATCGACCAGAGAAATTCAATGAGCAAGATTAGTCCAACAGCAACGGCGTGGCATGGCAGTCGAAAATTATTCGTGCGTTAAAAATTGCATACAGTGATCCACGTATTTCTATGAGACAACTCAGTTCGCCCGAGTCTGACGCGTCCGTAGAATAGAAAATTCGGGGTGCTCGCACGAAGGCCAAGTGTATCTGCTGACAAAAAATATACCGACAGGTATTTTACCGGCAGATCCAAATCAAGCAACAAAGTAGAGACCGACAACAAAAGGAAAAATAACTAACCAACCAACTACTATCACGACGGTACCAGAATCGACTAAAGTTACTCGATCCGGTCGACATGTGCGTATCCCGGGGAGATTTAAATAAACACCGACTTTCGTCTAGCCGGGGGGTACTGTAGTCAATATACGTTAGCCTTTACAAAATTCATACTTACAAGAAAAAATTGTTGTACAATCTGCACTAAATATCAACAGTGGAAAACTGTTGAGAAGGATGCCATGTTTTAAACAAAAGGGATTCAAAAATATTCACTTGGAAGACGGACGAAAAAATAAAAGCGTACTGTAAAATTTTTTGGGGGTTAATTATAATTAAATAAAATTGGGGTGGGGGGCGTGAATATGTTGTGACCAACATTCGACTTTCTTTTACTACGAATGTATACATACTGTTACGGACGGCTCAGCAGCCGACTCGCAGATTTCAACTAAGCTCGCAGAGGCCTCACACGGTGGTTTTGCCGGCTAAATCTCAGGGAGAAATGCTTGGGTCGTGCCTACACCATATTAACAGATAATTTTAACAAAAGACAACGCAAATTAAATGAAAATAAAAAAAACGGTTGTTCCGCCGAAATTTGTCAGCCAAAACTTGAGGAACATTGTGAAATAATTATAACCGGGGGTGTAAACGCCACAGAATGGAGTCTCCCCTCCCATCGCACCGAACTCGTCAAAAATTAAGTGATTCATTTTATAAAGATTTGTTGTCATTTGATACAACCAAAACAAAAAAGAAAAATACGAAGCGGAGGAATAATCCTAATGGAAAGAGGGCAAAGATAAGGGTGGAGCAAGTGAGTTAAATAATGTCCCATAAAACACCAAAATAACAAAAAAAAGCCTAAATGAGCGCTCGAAAATTATGGAGCGAGACCATTGTACACACCGGGGGTGTGACAAACAACCGCTATTTGGCACTCGATTACAATTTTTTATCAAGTAAATAAAAATTTGAATAAAATAAAAAAAAATTTAAAATAAAAATAAAACAACACAAAAATTCGTACCTTAATACTAAACAAATTACCGTTGCGGCCTGGGTGCCGTCACGCCACAGGCTCCAAGCCCGGACCGTTCGGCGTCTTTCCGCCGTTAATCGAATAACTGTTGCGGCCTTGGTGCCGTCCTGCCACAGGCTCCACGCCCAGACCGTTGGGCATTGGTTCGCCTTAAAACCGTAAAAATATTTGTTCGGCGTCCTTCCTCCTTGCCGTAAACAATCTGGATGTGGAAATTATACAAATGGCCGTGTCTTTCATCGATACCAAAATTAATTGCAAATGGCCCCGTGACAGGCCACTCGAAAATTGCAACCCCGTTAAATATTTGTGGCGCCCTCCGATAGTGCGGCACCCGTTATTACAAGATGGCACTCGTAGAAAATGTAGTGCTTATATATATTAGACGGCGCCCGTAGATAATAATGTCAGCACCCTTTGAATTATTTGGCACCCGTTGAAAATATATGTGACACTCGTTAAATTGCATAGCACTCGTTGTAATTATATGGCACCCGTTGAAATTATTGCGGCGCCCTTTGAAAATATATGCGACCCTCGTTAAAATTATTGTGGCGATCGTTTTTACAAAATGGCACCCGTAGAAAATGTCTGTACCCGTTGATAAATTTATACACGTTGGTAAAAGACGGTACTCTTTGATGCTGTGGCACCTTCGTAATAACCAGGTCACACACTTACAACTACCAAAAAACACTTTCGTAGCTATGCTCGTCTCTCGAGTTGCATTCACAGTCAATATTTTCGGAATCAAAGCAAAAAACTGACGGCGTTACACTAGTTATCTCTCGGTTAAACACCCACTGTTGCCACTCACAAAAAACTTGAAATAATTTTTATTACTTGTCATTCGTAAAATTTTGATTTTACATCAACAAATGAATTGATTTTATCGTTATCACACAATATCATTTTGTTTTAATTTTTAAAGTTTTATTATGTTTCATAAAAACAATAATCCCATTCCCCAATTGAAAAACTGAACGCAAAATTTTATTTTTCATATTTTAATTTTAATCAACAAAAATAAATAAATGGCCATAGCCAAATCGAAACTGTCCCAAAAAACTTGACCCTATTTTGCAAGATTTAAAACTAGACTCCTTTATTAAATAACCAGAAAAAACGAGACTTTATTTTTGAATAAAATTCCAATCAAGACTAAAAAAAATTCTCGCACCAAAAAACTTCTAGAATGTTCTTTTTTGTTGTTGTTTTTTTTCTGTGCGCGTCACACTCGCACTCCCTCCAACGCGTATATTGGACGTATTTAAAAAAAAGAGAACACACATACGCACACATTGGTCTGACTCCCACATCCGACGCTCACGCGACAACACCGTATTGAGAAAAACGGGAACCAACCAATAAAGAGGCATTCACAATGTGACAGTAAAAACAAAGAAATATAGGTACTAAAAGTACCAAATGCTCGAGAACAGATGGCACTGTAGTCAAAAAAATAGTCCATAGAACGAATAAGAAAGAATACACATAAAGAAGGGAAATAATTGTTATGACCATAGAGTCGTAGCAATACATATAGATCTCGAATACACCACACTTGATTTTTAAAGCGAAAAATTAAAATTGGCGGACTTTGGCTAAAACTGTCTTGTATAATTAAAAAACTTTATTCCTGAGAAAGCAACAAGCTAAATCCTTGCTGGCCGAAAATTTATTTAAATGTTCGCAAGAATACAAAATTGAAGTTTATCCTAAATTAATCCTTAACCAACAAAAACAAAAATTAATGAGAATGTATTGGTTTAATGCTGTCAAATATTTCTATTGAAATAATCACTTAAATAATTATTTATTTATTTAATTCGAATTTTAGTATAAAAATAATAATATTTACATATAATTAAAGATGTTTATGAAAGTCTAAAATCAAATAAAAAATTAACACTTATAACTCTAAATTAAATTATATTTAATTAAACATGCTGAAATATTCTCTGAATCACAATATTTTGAACGAACAGAAAACATGTGTCTATGATATTTTGGCAGACCCATGTGTGCACTTTACTTGTACCATGTGAAACCTAAATAAACATTTTAAAATCGCTTAATTGTTCGCAAATCACTAATACATCTCTCTCCCATCTCTCTCCCCCAATACTGACCGCTATTTTTAATATTTAGGATTAATTTAGGATAAACTTCATTGGCATCGCAACGATCTCCTAAATAAAGGGAAAGGTTTAAGCAGTTTCAATTCGAATAATCAATCCGCCTGAACTGTAGCGATGCCGAACTTTGGTGCAATATCGGTTTTTTAAGAACAAGAAGCTCCTATGGAAGCTGCCTATTCCGGAGGACCGATTTTGGTTAAAACTCACTGAGACCTCCCAATTTATGGAAAAATCTGTAGTTTATAGTTTCTCCCCGATCCGTCTTGGCTGCAGAGAACCAACAACATTCATTCGGCACGACACCACATACAGACACACATAAACTACTTTTTAGACATCGGCGGTCGAGCTCAAAATTTTTCATTATAATTACTAAACTTTGTTTTACCACGTAAAAGTAAGTAAAAAGAAAAGTTAAACATCAAATATAGAATAATACAACGGTTGGTTATTACAAGAAGGCTAATATACAAACGATAAAATGCTTTCAAAATATAGTGCTGCAAGGGATTGTGAATATGGTACATTAGGAGCGATAACTTTCATAGGAACTTGAAGATGGAATAAGTAACCGAAAAAATAATGAAACAAGCAATAGGAAACACGTATACAGCGATTATATCGGCATGAAAATGCAAACTTACCGTTGTATGTTGAACACCACCAATGGAGTGAGAGGGCTCCAAAGACAAAAACCGATGGAGCTGGGCAGTTCTAATTAAAATAAGAAATTATCTTAAAATGAGTAATCAATTGGTTATTTATCATCAATTACTAGATGATCTGTGAATAAGTTGTATTACAGTAGGCTCGCGATAACAGGAACGCCGTATACCGTGAACTCCGGGTAACGTGAACAATTTTTTAATTACATGTACTCGATAACGTGAACAATCAGAAAGTCCGATAACGTGAATTAAATTTTGTACACTCTCGCATGATTCGGGGATTCCCAATTTTTTTTTACATAATTTGATTGAAGTAAACTTGAATATGTAATTCGGGAATTCCCAATTAGCCATTTTTTCATAATTTGAAGCAAATTAAATTGAAAATATGATTCGGGGGTTACCAATTTATTACCGATGTGAAGTTTGTACTAAGTTTGTCCTAAACCAACAAAAACAATATAAAATGTTTGTGTGTGTGTGTGTTTGTGTGTATTTATGATAGGTAAACATTTAGGCGATCACACGATGTATTTAAATTGTTAATAGAAATTTAAAAACTTTAGTATTTAGGTTTAATAGGAACATTGAGGAATATTTAATTAAAGTAGGTAACTTTACCACATAACAAGACTATAATAAACAGTTTTCTTTTAATAATAGTGGAAAAAGGTAGACAAAATAAATTAATCACAAACCATAAAATTTAATCCACATACTAATTTAAAATAAAAGTTTCATAAATACGCCAAACAGCTTCTAGACATTGATAAAAATGTATGCCTTAAATCAACGTTTGAGTAAATTTACGTCTTAAATCGCATAGGGGTGGTACTTTAGGGTAATACTAAATGGGGTTGCAGGTTATTCTTATCGGTTTCACTAGTAAGGGAGCAAGATTGTAGTACTACTGACTCAATCAATCAGTTTCATAAATTTATAAAGGAGCTCCATTATAAATTTATAAAACTTATTGATTGAGTCAGTAGTACTATAATGTTGCTCCTTTACAAGTGAAACCGATGAAAATAACCTGCAACCCTATTTAGTATTACCCTATAGTACCACCACTATGCGATTTAAGATGTAAATCCACTCAAAGGTCTGTCTCACTAAGTAGGCTCCATTATAAATTTATGAAACTTATTGATTGAGTCAGTAGTACTATTATCTAATTAAGTAAATGAAACCGATGAGAATATCGTGGAAGTGTGTTTATGGTTTTTCGTTTTTCTATTATGATTTCAATTTTATAATATTGTTTAGTGTAATTCAATTAAATATTATTTAACTATGTATTAAAGTTCGAGGTTTTAGCATTATATGACAAAATTATAAATTTAATTTTAACAAGTGATTATTTTGTGTATTCGCCTGAATGTCTTCATGTCACAAATACATATAAACAAGTTACATTGTTTTTGTTGGTTTAGGACAAGCTCAGTACAAACTTCTTATCGGTATTATGAAGCGTGAACTTTTTCTTAAGTTTGTCCTAATTTATTAATTTTTATTTTTAGGACAAACTTAGCACAAACTTCCCATGCATAATTTATTCCTTTTTTCATAATTGGAAGTGAGTAAGAGTTGAAAATATGAAAGTGCAGCAGTAAGAGAAAATACTTTGTCCGATAACCTAGTGTGTTTTGTAAAAATTTTATTTGCTCTGTGATTAATAGTTTTTAATTAAAAAATGGGTAAAAAAATAACAGTTTTGACATTAATGCTGGAAACACATGTGCAGAATTCTGCATGCATCAAAATTAGAATACACTAGTGTATATGGGTTAAAATACATGTACGACGCATGCCATGCAGAATTCTGCACGTCGTCTCTATTTCTAATTTGACTGCGCATCTGTCGGTGTTGACAACATGAAAAAAAAATAATACTAAACATCGTCGGCAACTTCATGTGACATTGTTTGATATTTTCCCCTTTTTACACTAAATTTTGTCAAGGTAGAGGAGAAAATTACAGAATTTATGAAAAAAAACAATTTTTATACGATACAAGACATTTCAATTGCAAAAATATTTATCTGTGTGACAAAAAGTTGATAGCTTGCTTTAACTCTAAATAAAAAATGCCGCACACAAATGTCAAATAATTATATGCTCATGTGTTTTACGTGCAGATCTGCATGCGGTGCTGCATGCAGAAAATCTGCACATCTGTTTTCAGCATAAAGATAAAAATCTGAAATTATTCAACAATTTCGTAAAGAAAAAAGTGTTACAAATTTATCCTGAAAATATAATGTTGCTAATGCCCAGCTGCACATAAAAATGACTAAAAATGGCAAATTAGTTGTGCACCAGTTAAATGTTTTATATGAAATATGTTTTCGCAGTCAGAAAAAAATCATCGCAAACTTGATTAAGTATATTTGATTCCGTGGGAATTTAGCTTGTGTATAAATATTTGAATGGCCAATTTTGATTGAATAACTTTTTAACTAATCGTTAAATATTTCCATGGAATAAAACATATTTAATCAAGTTTGCGATGATTTTTTTCTGACTGCAAAAACATATTTCATATAAAACATTTAACTGGCGCACAGCTAGCCTGCCGTTAGTCATTTTTATGTGCAACCGGGCATAAATCAACTATTTGTGAAATATTAGCAAAAATGTGATGAAATTTTAAACGCGGTGAACAACACCTTTATGGGGCCTTTGCTTAACGGGAATTTGCTTAAATTTTTACGTGGTCAAATAAAAGAAAATGAAACCACTTTCAATGCAAGTGTATGATCATAACAATTATTTACCTCCTTACGTGTATTCTTTTTACTCGTTCTATTGTAAATGGAGTTTATTGTTTGATCACAGTGCCACCTGTTCTCGAGCATTTGGTACTTTTAGTACTAATATTTATTTTTTACTGACAATGAACGTCGTATAAGTGTGGGAGTGAGACCAATGTGCACCGGGTATGTGTGTACAATCACACGAGGGAGTACGAGCGTGATGCGCACGAAAAAACGGAAACAACAACAAAAAGAACATTCTAGAAGTTTTTGGTGCGAAAAAATTTTTTCAATCTAGATTGGGATTTGAAAAAGAAAAGTCTCGTTTGGAATACCAATTAAAACATTGTTTAGTTTTTCTTGTATTGGATAAAATAAATCCGCTTTGTTTAAAATTGTGCTAGCAATTAAGACAATTTTGATACAAATTTTGTAATAAAATAAATTTTTTTTTAAATAAATGAAAAATATATGAATCTGAACTAAAATCAAGTCATTATTTGGTGTAAATAAATGCTATCGACTTATGATTGATTTTTAATTATGTTTTGGAGACATTTTCGTTTTTGTGGTGAAACAGTGGAAAATAATTTCTTTGTTTTGGAAATGCCATGATGTGATTCAAGTTTTGGTGTTCAAACAAAAAATTTCACAGTTAGTCAAATATACCATTGGTGATAAACAATCAAACATTGTTTCAATATTTTATCGGAAAATAATAAGCAAGAAAGCTGAGTGACGTACACCGTATCGTTTAACGGTTGACCAGCAAGGCAAAATCATTTTGAATGGCCAGTTGAAGCCATTTAAAGATATTTTCGTGAATAACGGCAAAAGTGCCGCAACAAGTACGACGGTACCAAATATTTACGGGGCCACCAAAGACCACTCAACAGTATTTACGGGTTATGGTGTGACAATACCCAATATATTACGGTTTCGGCGATAGGACACCAACTCCCAAGCAACTATTTACGGGTGGCCAGTTGAGGCCACGTTTCTACGGATCCGGCAGTCAGTTGAGGCCAGCCGTATTATTGGGAGTTACAGGCGGTGGTGCCGCAACGGTGGAGCAGGAGTATCGGCAATACCAGACCGCAATGGTCCGGGCGTGGAGCCTGTGGCAGGACGATGAAGGTCAATGTACAATTTATTTTATTTGTATTTTGTTTAAATTTTTATAAAAATAATATTTTAAATTTACCTTTTTTTTCTTTTTCAAAATTTTCAAAATAAAAAATTTCCTTAATAAAAATTGTAATCGAGTGCCAAACAGCGTAGGTTTGTCGCGCGCTCATTGTGCACGTTGGTCTCGCTTCACCATTTTGAAAAAAGAAAATGTTTTTGATTTCATGCTGCTTTTGTGTGACCGGACAAGTGGTGCAGTGGTTAAAGCTTCGGCACTTGGACTGGAAGGTACTATGTGTGCGTATGTGAATGGGTTAATGATGTGGCGTGAATGCGTGGTATCACAATGGGACAAAATTGGCCTAAGTGTCATCAACCGCACTGAAACCTAACCTAACCTATGCAGCTATTTACAGAATTTGAATACGCAGTTTAATTTTTTACTTTTTAATTTTTTTTTTGTCTTTGCTACAACGTTTTAAAATTCCTTTTGGTGTGCGCTTCCTTAAAATACGGGAGAGAAGTTGTCCTCCCAACCTAAACTTGTGGAGCCATTTAAAAGAAAATTGCAAGCAAAAATAATTGAACTTGGTCTATCTGTAAACTAAATGTATAATGCAGATGAAACAGGCTTGTACTGGAAAGTTGTACCAGAAAAGGCTTTTGTTTCGTCATTAGAAAAGAACATGCCTGGGAGGAAAAACGAAGACCAACGCATTCATTTTCTATATGCATATACTATGGCAAATAGATTCCATATTATTACGACCATTGGTAATTAGGGAAGCTAAACAATCTACGATCATTTAAAAATTTTGACTGTCCTGTTAACTATAAGCATTCAAAAACTGCGTGGATGACAACCGGCTTGTAAATGTTTAAAAACTGGTTCCATAAATCATTTGTACCACAGCTAAAAAATTATTTTAAACCAATATCGAACGATGGATGCATAATAACAATTTTTATGCCGCCAAATGTCAAACCGCTCATTCAGCCAATGGACCAAAATGTTTGTTGCTGCTTGTGAAAGACTTCAGTAAAGTACTATCGCAAAATGCTGGCGAAAGATCCAGATGATGACGTTCCTTTTTTTTAGAACAATGGAATCCTGAAATTACCTCTGACAAAATTCAACCGAATGATGCCTCTGTTACACCAAGAAAAATGTACTGTCAGTAAAAAATACTGAAAAACCAAAAAAGAAAAATGGTATAAAATTGCATTGGAGTGAAGAAGACAAATGTTTCATTTTTTTTGTTGTTATAGCAAGGTTTTTTAGCTAAATTTTTACAACTACAAAAAACATAACCAAACAAATTTATTTTTGGTGCGGCTCGTTGTGTGTGTTGACAATTATTAAGTTTACAGTGGTTTTTGAAACAAAGTACAATGAAAAATAATGTAATCAAAAATGACAGAAAAGACCGTTACCATAATTAACTATAAAAAATGTGTGAGAAAAATATTTTTTATCCCTACACAATATTTCTTCATATGTATTGAAATGTTGCCATAAAAAGTACTCTCGATACATATTTTTATTAAAATTTTTATGGCAACATCACAAACACATACACAAATATTTTGTCAGTAAATTTTACTGATTTTATTTTTTGTTTCATTCTAGTATAAAGAAATTCTATATTTTTATCTTGTTTCGTTTTTACTGACAGTAAACTTTTCTTGGTGTAATAGAGACATGAAGCAATTGAGTCTTTCAATAAGGCTTTACATTGGGTTGAAGAAGACTGGGTGAATAAACTTGTAAACAATCTCGTAAACATGAATTTGCTTGGTTTTATTTTGTTCGCGTTATCGCGAGTCTACTGTATTGAATAAATATATTAAAAGTAAAAATAAATTTTCATTAAAGTCTGAAGAGAATCCAGATCAAAATGTTCTAACTTCGTTGCCTGTTCAGTTCAAAGATTCTGAGTACTTCAGATTAAAATGTATTTTGAATTTTTTTTTTTTGTATTCTTGTTGTTAACCGAAAATCAGTTTATGACAGAACTGTTTTTTTATCTTGTAACGATTGGAGCGACAGCATGGCTGAATGGTGTAATTATAATTAATTAAGTATTAATTTCTCTCCATAGATGTCATGTCGATTAGAAAAGCAAAATTCGAAGGTGCAGCAGAAGAAGCATGTTTTAAATAAAAATTAATTACGATAATTTATCAATCGTTGTAAAAATCACAATTCTTCACTGTTTGGTGTTACAAGGCGAAATAAGATCCTTACAAACTTTTAATTAGGCACTCTAAATCAAAGCACCATTGATAATGAAAGCATATACATAATTGGTAATCATTTAAACGACGAGTCATTACTAAATTACATCTTTGGAGAGTTTTTTTTACCAAAATTTCATCTTGATGTATTATGAATAGTCTTGAATACCTTCCTAACAATATGTTTACCCTAAAATTAGACAAAACAGTTTTTTTTTGCCCGATCATCATTTCAAATGACCGTATACCATAATCATTCTACGCAACAAACAAATTAATTTTCACTAACATCTTAATTAAACCAATCAATCATCTAATACAAGAAAGAAAACATATCAATTACATGATAATCTAAACGTATGTATGTATGTATGTATGTACGAGTAAATTACACATACAAGATTATAGGGGATGTTGTATATATGTATTGTATGTTGTATGTCGCCTCCTCATGTATTTTTTAAAAATATCATCAACAATAATTTTACGAATAATAACATTAATCCCTGAGATGAAAAATTGATAAATAGATAAATCACAATTTCTAACAAGGATAAGATGAAAATGAGGATGAACAAAAATAAAAAATAACTCGTATGTAATAATGTGTAACGACAACAAACATAAATGGAGTGTATAGTGAATGAATAGAGATAAGATGTATCTCATATGTGAATGATGAATTATTTATATTTCAGGACATGTTTTATACGAGCAAACCATCTTACGTCAGGTATATATCGTTCATTATGCGAATCACACTGAAAGGGTTGTATAAAAGTTGATTATTTCTTATACATACATACATATATGTATTTTTAGTGTTGGTAATATATTTTCTTTGCAGAGAGATTATATCGAAAATCATAAAACGAAAATATTCCCACACCTCTAAACTTTTAGATTAACCGCAATTTTCAAGAGGCTTAACACAAATCTATAAATAAATTCAAATCTCACATCATAACACAGATACGTTTTTTATATTCCGTCTACGTGCTGAACAAAATAATCATTGCAACCGGTTCGTAAAGGTGGATTTTGCAAATATCGACAACGGATCTTGTTTTGCGTTCTAAAGCATAAATTTGTACCAAAACGCTGCTGAAACGGAACAAAATCGAGCCATTATTAAAGCGAATGATTACTAGTGATGTAAAGTGGCTAAGATACGACAACGTTGTGTGAAAAAGATCATGGACGAAATGAAATGAAGCTTCCCAAACGGTATCAAAGCTAGGACTAACGCCAAGAAAGATAATGCTGTGTGTTTGGTGGACTTGTAAAGGAATCGTGCATTCTAATCTTTACCGTCAGCAACTAACGCGGTTAAGGCCAGCAATTCAGTTAAAACATCCAGAATTGATCAGCAGTGCGTCGTGTTCCATCATGATAACGCTAGACCACACACATCATTGATGACCCGGCAGAGAGAGCTTTGCTGGGAAGTTTTGATGCAACCACCATATAGACCTGATCTCGCACCATCGGACTATCCGGTCCATGCAGAACCATCTTAATGGTTTTACATTAAATTCAAAAGAGGCCTGCGAAAATGAGTTGTCTCGATTTTTCGCGTCTAAACCACAGAAGTTCTACAGTGATGGGATCATGGATCTACCAGAAAAATGGCAAAAGGTCATCGATCAAAATGGCACATTTGAAATAAAAAAAATTCTTTGTTTCAATGTCACCAAAAAAAAACATGAACTTTCCCCATACCTCTTATAATCACCGATGTTATCTAGGCCATTTCTAAATTTAAAAAAAAGTACATACCATTTGCAAACGCTGCTGATCAAAAACGTATATCTAAAGTTCGTGTGCTTAAGTAGGTTATGTACACTATAGGGAGCAAGTGAAAGTCGACGGAACACATTCGCAATGAAAAGTATTACTTTTAAGAAAATCATTATCTCAAACTTCATTATATCGATTGTTTGAGCCATTCCACACAGGTTGTTAAGAAGCAGCTTCATCTTCGTTTCTTTCCCCGTTTATCTATGAACCCGGTTTTAATTGCGATTCATTTTTTAACAAAAAAAGTTTCTGTGAAGCAGCTTCAACAAAAATAGAAATGAAATAAAAAAAAATTAAGGCCATTTTTGAGATGTGGGTTTTAGTTTAAATTTTATTTTTGAAAGAGCAGAATAAAACGATACAAAAAAAATTTTTGTTTAAATATAAAATAAGGTAATATAATTAGCAATAAAAATTCTATTCCGATTTATTTTGAAGCGTGAAGTAGATTTCATTTGACAACCCGTGTGAAACCGCTGAATGATCATATTTGTATTGCGACAAACATCGGGCTTTTTTATACGAGTTGAACAACAACAACCTAAGTACAACAACTTACGTGTACACGAGAAAATGTTTTTGATGTTACTTTCGTATACAGGGTGTTTTGCAGGTGAACCGACAACGTTTTATGACAGATTAAGGGGGTCATTTGGAAGCTTTCATCCCATGGAACCGATGTCCTAAGTCTCACGGTAACTGAGACATGATATTTTTAAGTTTTTTTAAATTACCCAAAATCTCACCTTTTAATGGTCATAACTTTTTTGTTTGTAAACGAAAAGACACGAAATAACTTTTATTGTATTCTGCAATTTGATTTTATTCTAAATAAATCATTATTTATTACAATCGGTCTAAGAAAAATGAGTTATGGGCTTCCAAATCCTAAAAAATGTATAAAAGTATAAAAAATGTATACACTTAAAAAAAAACTAGCGATTGTTTTTAAATAACTTTTGTTTTAAAAACTTTTCTAGTTTATGTCTTTTTCAACGGTATGCTACATGTCATAGAAATCATACGTTTTGTGGTCAAAATAAGAGATACTATTTTGCCGGGGTCAGGTTTAAGAATATACCTTTGAAGTTTTTTTTTAAATTTTTTTATTGATAACTATACGCGATCTGTTTTGGGGCTAAAGGCTCATCCTGCTCTTCAGTGGTTATTCTTTTTACATCCTTACTTTACACTTCCCGACCAACTCAAGGAAATACGGCTATAGGACCGATTTAAGACCATCTGTACATTGCAAGCTCAATGACAGCCTATACTGGCATGGAAGATGGGTGGGGCCATGGGTTTTGTTCCATTTATTAGATTTTGTTTAAAATGACCTCCTCCACTCCGTATGCATGCAAGGTACATTTTTGTTATCTCCATGGTTGTTGTGCGAGGTTGAATTAATTTTTCATTTTTTTAAATGCGCCCAATATGTAAAAATCCAAGGGCGTAAGGTCTGGGGACCGTACGCGCCAAAAAATAGGGCCACCTCTACAAATCCATGAGTTTGGGAATGAATCATCCTAGTATTCTCTTACCGTCCGTTGGTTATGTGCCTGACAGAATCCTCTTCAAAAGCTTGTATTATTCTTCTGTCGACTGAAAAACATTTTGTTGCCTCACATTCAACCAAGACTCGTGAAAATGAAAGCTGCCGGTTTTCTTCAGCCGTCGATAAGTTGTTGAGCAAGTTTCGTGGTGCGGTAAACGTCAATCAGGATATCACTCTCAATTCTTCTCGCTTCACGCGCGCATTGCAATTAGCACTACCATACATACGTAACAACATGTCAGCATATTCTTCGTTACTATAGTATAGGTATCGTAACAATAGCGAAGACGCAAGAAAAAATTCTTAACAATTTATGTTAAGTTCGGCACATAATCAACGAACGGTAAGAGAATACTTGGATGATTCATTCTCAATCTCATATTGGTAGGGGTCTTTATTTATTTACTAATTAAATATCGGTGACCTTAATAGGGGTGACCCTATTCCTTGGCCCGCACGGTCCCCATACCTTTCGCCCTTGGATTTCTACATCTGGGTACCTGCTAAGCAATTACTGTATGTAACAAACGTACCCACAATAGAAATTTTAATTGAAATGATAAGCGGCGCATTTAAAAAAAATTAAAAATTAAATTCAACCTCGCACAACAACCTTGGAGATAAGAGAAATGTACCTTGCATGCATACGGAGTGGAGGAGGTCATTTTAAACAAAATCTAATAAATGAAGTATAGGATTAAAAAATTATGAACAACTTGAAAGGTATATTCTTAAACCTGACCTCGGCAAAATAGTACCTAATATTTTGACCACAAAATGAATGATTTCTACAACATGTAACATACCGTTGAAAAGGCATAAACTAGAGAAGTTTTTAAAACAAAAGTTATTTCAAAACAATCGCTAGTTTTTTTTAAATGTATATAGATGGTAGACATTTTTCATACTTTTATACATTTTTTAGGATTTGGATTCTCACAACTCATTTTTCTTAGACCAATAGTAATAAATAATGATTTATTTAGAATAAAATCACATTGCAAAATACAATAAAAGTTATTTCGTGTGTTTACGTTTACAAACAACAAAGTAATGACTATTTAAAGGTGAGATTTTGGGTAATTTAAAAAAAAACTTAAAAATATCATGTCTTAGTTACCGTGAGACTTCCAAATGACCCCATCAATCCGCCATAAAACGTTGTCGTTCCACCTGCAAAACACCCTGTATATACATATGTAAAATTATTTTCATTTCGTATTGGAATTCGTCGATAAAGCATTATAGGCGGCATTGTGTATATTTTCTTGAAAAGTAGTTGTCATTCTGTTTGTAGTTTTTAGTGTTTTAATAAAATAATTTTTTGCGAGTGTTCTAAATAATTTTGAAATTTTTTAAAATAGAGTTTTTATTGGAAAATAATAAAAATAAATTTCATTTTTTCTAAATAATTAGAATGTTTCACGAAAAATAATTTCGGCAGAGTTCCACAGATCGCATCCCATTCAATTCCTGAGAAAAACCAAATAGAAATGGTTCAATACGAACTAATAAATGGAGCGGATAAACCAACGTCACTCGTCAATTTACTCTGATAATTTAAAGCTGTGTTTCTTATTTCCGATCTAATCGTTCTGATCGATCTCAGTACTAAAAAGTTGTTTCTTATTTCAGCTCAGATCGATCTGATCAATTTCGTTGCTGTTTCTTATTTTTCTTCAGATTGAAAGATCGATTTTTTTGATTTGTAAAAATATTCTGATTTCTCGGATAAGTTTCAGTTTCACTTAATTCAAATTCATATTGTCATTCATTCTCATCATTTTTGTTTGTTTATGCAAACGTTATTAAAATGGAAACAGAAAGAAATTTTAATTATTATTTTATATTGTTTTTATTAAATAATGAAATAATTATTTTATACAGCCATATTTTTTTATAGAGTATTTGCAACAAGTTGTATAATTTCACATTCGTGGTACAATTTCCCGAAAGTAATTTAGCACGTTAAAATTCCCTTCGTGTTCGTATACGGTCGTTCGTAATATTTCCTTCGTGTTCGTAATTTGAATCCAAATAATAAGTAGCTAATAACAATTGATTTGTATTAATCGTGTATTTTTTGACAGTTCGATGACAGTTGATAAGTTTTTTGATCTACCAAATCTAAAACCTGTTTCTTATTTCAGATCGATTAGATTGATCTAATTTCAGATTTCAAAATCTGCTCGAAAAATTTGCGAAAACTATGTTTTTTTGTGCCTCAACAAATTTTAATGTGGCACAATTCTAATTGTGAAACTACAAAATAATCAAATTTATTTGTATTATTTTAAATTAAAAAAATTATTTAATTGTAATTAACTTACATTACACGCATAAAACATACTTTTTAAAACTAACAAAATGTCAGCCAATTTTCGATATCAAAAATTTTACGCAATACATGTACACGGAGTTTCTTTTAATTTAATAATTTATAACAAATTGTACAATATTTCGAAAAAATCGAATATCAGAAACTCAAATTTCAACAAAACTTTTTTTTTATAGGTAGAGATATTTTCTAGTCGAAAGGCAAATTTGAAATAAAATCGGTTTTGAGAAAAAAAATTAACCCAAACATTTTTTCATAGCTTTTACGTTTGTTATAGTAAAGTTCCGATTCGTTCAACACAAAAAATTGGTGTTGAAAAATTACGTAAAACAAAATTTTAGTTTATCGGCAGGGGGGAAAAATGAGAAGAAATTTTTGGTTGAATAACAACTCGTGTAAACTGCCGGATCGCTTTTAACAACCAAAAAACAAAAGTAAGATGAACGGAAAATTTTCGAATTTTATTAATTGCTTTGTTTTTTTTCGGTGGATAATAAAGTTGACGTAGTAGTGCAAATATAAGTTGATGAAACTAAACATTAAAGAATCGTGAAAATAACTTAAATTAATAATTTTTAAGCCTTTTGGATTAATGTAAGTATTTAGTATATTATATTTAATATGCAAAATAATAATAATATACATGTTAAATGCAAATAAAAAATTTATATTCTGAATTGAAGACAATACCGAAATGAGAAAATCCGAAGAAATTCGCAAATTAATTGTAAAAGATCGTAAAAATGGATCTACTTACGGTGAATTAGCTTTAAAATTCAACATTTCGAAGCAAGGTGCAAAAAATTTTTAGATAAATATTATAAAGAAGGAAATGTTGAAACATTACAAGGAGGTGGGCGTAAAAGGAAGACAACCAACCAAGACACTCGACGAGTATACCTTGAAGCAAGGAAGAATTCTAGTAAATCTGCGAGAATTCTAAAAGAAGATACAGGGCTAGTCGTTTCGATATGGATACTGCGATGAAGATTAAAAGAGTGTGGTCTAACTCTAAATAACTATACATATTTCCAAGAAACGTCCACTAATTAGCGCTGTTAATAAAACATAGAGAGTGAATTTTGCAAAAGCTCTTGAAAACAGTCCACCAGAGTATTGGAACCAAATAATTTCGAGTGATGAATCCAAATTCGAATTGAAAAACCCAAAAAAGAGAAAACGAGTCTAGTGCAGGAAAGAAGTTCGCCTTAAAGATGACCACATTCAAAAAAACTGTGACACATGGAGGTGGTTCTATCAAGGTTTGGGGATATTTCTCTAAATAAGGAGTGAAAAAGCTGGTCAAAATAAACGAAAGGATGACTGGCAGTTTATGCCTAAACGTACTACAGGACAATTTAACAGAATCAGCTGCCAAAATGGGGTTAGGTCAATTTATTTTCCACCAATTTAATGACCCTAAGCATACATCTCGGATTGCTATAAATTATTTTAATGTTGTATTGAAACGCTGGATTCGCGTATGCTAGAGTTCTTAAATGCAGCCCATTGTTTGAAAGGTTAGAAAGTGCGAACTCACCGATTTTACCAAAATATCATTTAATAGCAAATTCGACATATGGAGAATGCCCTCCATGATTACTCTTTAAAGACAATGGAAGTGTAAACAATTTATAATACACGTTTGAGTTCAGTTCGATCCGTAATTGAAAGAACATATGCCCTTTTAAAATGAAAATTTCGAAAACTTAAATATATGGATTTGTCCAACCATAATTTTGCAATAAAAAATGTTGTAGCCGCGTGTGCTCTATATAATTTTATTTTAATGGAAGACGGCATTACACAGGCGATGAACTTTTGAGTGCCGAAATATCTGATGGCGAGGATGTCGATTCACAACAACCTGAATTCGCTCGTAATAAAAAACGATTTGTTGCTTCTTTATTTTAATCAAAATCCATTTTATTTTATTTCATTAAATTCATTTTATGTAATTCTATACACATTTACTTCATTTATAATTAAAAAATAATAAAATTTAAATTTTTCTACAAGATTTTTTACTGTTGATTCTTCAGCGTAGCTTTCAAAAAATTACTAAGAATTTTATTCCTTTATTTTTGTACTTTATAATTTTCCTCAACCGCTTCACCAGAGTTGCTATTCTCGTCTGCATTGAAATTCGTGGAACACCCTTGATCCAATTCTAATGTCGATGATTCTAGATTTTCAGGTAGGTTCACTGTTAAATCGTTTCGAAATATTTCATCAAACAAATCATAAAATTACCAATGTGATCTTCCTCGACCGGTTTTAAAATACGTCTTTTTTAAATTTGAGAATTTTTAAAATTTAAAATAGTGAATATCTTTTAAAATAATGAATATCTTTTTATAAGTATCCTCCTATATAGGTACTGATAAAATTTTGGCTAAATTTAGAGTTGATTAAAAAACTTTTGATAATTCCAATGTCATGATTGTATTTGTGACTTTACATTGCGTGCTATGTAAAAATCATGACATTGGCAGTATGAGAAGTTTTTTACTCAACTCATTTGTGTCTATCGTTTTATAAAAATGAGAAATCTATGGTAAACTTATTTTTCTATGCTATTACAAAATGTTTGTTGTTATTGTATTTTTTGGATTAGTTTGTAGTTTTTTCACCTGGTGACGAGTAAGTGAGATTCATCAATATGGGTATAAATTTAAAATAATGTCTTGGAAAAGTTCATGGATTTATTATAAATGTGACGGGGTGTTCGCCGAAATAGAATATTTTTGTTTATAGTCGGCCGTGGTTGTATATAAGAAAATCATTTTTAATTCCTTTCGACTTCTATGTTACTAGTGAATTGTTCGGAAAAGGAGGAATATTTAAATTGTACAAGTTAGTCCTTATAGGATATCAGAAATGCCTATAGAAAGACACAAGATATACTGATTATCGTAACATAGTCAAATATTCCTGCCAGACTTTGATCAAATCCGCGACTGTGGTTTAATATAGTACCTCTTATAGGCTTACGTAAACTACCTCCCAAATTGTACATTATAAAGTCATTAATAATTTCGATTGAAGAAACGATTTTCATGATATTTTTCCTCCGCCATAAAATGAATTATAACCCAGTAAGAAATATTAAAAACTTTATTTTAATACTCTAGCGAATGGAGCGACCTCGATATTAAAGTCGGTTTTCCCCAAATTCCGTAACAAACTAATGTTATGTATCGAGAAAAAAAATTCAAGAAAGATGATAGATTTAACAGTCTCAGAACATTAATAACATAAAATGAACATTTACGTGAATTGAAAGTTAAAGTCTAAATAATATGGAGCAAAATTCTGAATGATGTTTTCAAAGTGATTAATGAAGCTTTCTGTTGATATAATATACTGGTTTTTGTTTTTGTTTCTTTAAATATATTTTTGTAAAATCTCAATTTTTAAAAAGATTTATCTTTATGTTTCTTACAGTTTACACCATCAAACAAGGAGTTGTCACTTTGGAATAATGACGTGAAGCAATTACTTTGAGGGTTATACAATTATAAAACGTAAGCATTAATTACTGTCATTTTATGAAAAATATTTTATTTTTATTGTTTGTATACCATTAAGACTTAAACCTATGTTTAGAAATGAAATTACATTTGTTTGCTTAAATTAACAATTTGATAACATATTGTTCGTCTTAACTAAGTTGTCATAAAGCGCAGTAAAATATTTTTGTTGAGAATTCAAACGATAAACTTCTGCATGACGGGCGAGTCAAATTACAAAACGTGAAACATTATATATAGGGTGTCCCGCAAGTGAATGACTCGTAACTAACCTCCTGTCAAGTCATAAACGTCTAAAAATAACCTCTCTAAAACAGCACCTTTTGTGGTTTTATTTACTTAATTAGAAAAGTCTACAAATTTGAATTGATGCATACAAAATATTAAATAAGGCAAAAATATATTTTTAAGAATTAATTAAGTAGTCGACTTGTCAATGTTGAGGTTGTCAATTTTGTTTAAATCCATGCACTTTATGACCATAATTCGTCCTGTATTTCTTTACCTGAAGAAAGTCAGAATTCTTTAAGATGTTTCCAATAAATGAACACCTCAAAAGCTCTCATCAATTGGTTAGAGTGTAGGTTCTACATTCAGTCAGGTATGGCAGTAGTTCTTGCAAGTTAATGTGATACGGTAAGTTAAGTATGGTATACACTTCTATTGGATATGCGTTCGATTATCAATAGCATCAACAGCATACTCAAAATGAGATCTGACTTAGCCGAAATACAGTCAGTGTTCGTCACGCCATGCGGAACCATATCAGCTGGAACCAATCTAATTATGGCAGAAGTAGCACGATGCATTGTGCCCTATATAAATTTTCAGTCTGAAACTTATAATTCCAGCTGAAACCTTCGTAAATTGCTGGCCTGCTATGAATCCGGCCGAAAAATCATTTGATGTACAATGATTCACAATACATAGTGCTTCTTGTGCGATAGTTAGTTTGGTGTGAAGGATGTGGTTCCGGCTGGCTTTATATCGTTCTGGCTGGCTTTATATGGTTCCGGTTCCGCCTGCTATTCGTGTGGTCCTGGCTAAAAGCTTATATGTTTCACAATCATTTAAGTGCATTATGCTCATTGTGCAAACTCTTAACGTTTCCATAAAGTTCCGTAATAAAACTCTGGTTTTAAATGGTTTCGGCTGGCTTAGTACTAATTATGGCTGGAAATCGGATAGTGCGCACAGATGCATAATACATTGTGCTACTTGTGTCACAGTTAGTTTAGTTCCGGCTGGATTTATAAGGTTATGGCCGAAATAATAAGGTTCCGGTTGAAAAATCATGTAGTGCACAATGGCCCCTTGTGCCATAGTTAGTTTGGCTGAAGACTGTATGGTTCCTGCTGGCTTTATATGCTTCCTTGTTGAACTTGTTGAATTTGTTTCACAACTATTTAAGTGCATGTTACTCATTGTCCAAATTCCTAACGGTTTGGTTAATAAAACTATAATTTCGACTAGCTTAATTAGGTTCCGGCGGAAAAATAAGATTGTGCACAATGATGTACAATGCATTGTGTTACTTGTACCATAGTTAATTTGGTTCCGGCTGGCATGGTTTTGGCTGGGCTTATAAGTTCCGGCTGGAACTTTAAGGTTCCGGCTGCAAAATCATACAGTGCACAATGATATACAATCCATCGTGCTACTTTTGACATAGTTAGTTTAACTATATAAAACCATACCATCGTTTCCGGCTTGATATATAAGGTTCCGGCTGGAAAATTATATAGCGCACAATGGATCATGCTACTTGTATTACACTTGGTTTGGCTGCATTATGGTTCTGGCTGGCTTTGTTATGTTCCGGCTGGAATTATAAGGATCCCACTGAAAAATCATATAGTGCACCATGATACATAACATCGTGCTACTTGATTCTGACAATAGTTGGTTTGGTTCGAGCTGCTATAGTTCCGGCTGGCGTGACGGACACTGGCATTAAATGCTTCCGGCTGGCTTAATATGGGTTCCGAGTGAAAAATCAGATATTGCACAATGATGCACAATGCGTTGTGCTATTGTGTCATAGTTAATTTGGTGCCGGCTGGCTTTATGAAGTTCCGGCCGGAAATAAAGGATGTTCCAACAAGAACGCCGGATTTAATTTTAAAGAAGCAAGCATTTTTATTTCAACATAAAGAAAAATAGGCAATAAAACATCTAAAACATCTATTACTTATTTTGAAGTAAAAAGTATACTTCAAAAATAATCGCGTGTGGAACGGGCTATTTGCTGCAAGTGTGACACAATCCAAAAACTGTAATTCACTCAAAATTGAAAATATCACTCAAAATTGTTTGTAAAACGACGTTTTCCAAAAGTTAATAAAAATACATTCTGATTAGTAAAATATTTTTTTTTTCTATTCCTACATCCTCAGTCGGATCTTAATTTTTTTAATTCTTTAATATTTTGCAAATTTTATTAGGATAATTACCAATATCTTAAAATGTGAATTTCTTTCACGAATCGAGTTAAATTTTGTGTCCGTCACGCCAGCCGGAACCATATGAGCCGGAACCAAACAACGATGGCACAAGTAGCACGATGCATTGTGCATCATTGTGCACTAAATGCTTTTCCAGCCGGAACCTTATAATTCCAGCCGGAACCTGATAAAGTTGGTTTTACTGTTGTAGGGTTCTGGATCTACAACAGTAAAACCAACTATGGCAGTAGTAGCACGATGCATTGTGCATCATTGTATACTATATAATTTTTCAGCTGGAACCTTACAAATCCAGAAATATACGATTTTTCGGAAAAGAACCTCACAAATTCAGCCGAAACCCTCTATAGCCAAACTAAGTATGGCAAAAGTAGCACGATGTATTGTGCATTATTGTGCACTATATAATTTTTCAGTCGGAACCTTATAAATCCAGCAATATATGATTTTTCAGTGGAACCTTATAATTCCAGCCGGAAACGATGGTATGGTAATATACAGTCAAATTAACTACATCACTAGTAGCACAATGGATTGTGTATCATTGTGCACTAAATGCTTTTCAGCCGGAGCCTTATAATTCCAGCCGAAACTTGATAAAGCTATCCAGAACCCTACAACAGCCAACCAACTATGGCACTAGTAGCACGATGCATTGTGGATTATTGTGCACTATATAATTTTACAGCCAGAACCTTACAAATCCAGAAATATAGGATTTTTCGGGAAAAACCTTACAATTTCAGCCGGAACCATACCCTCTAAAGCTAAATTAACTATAGAACAAATAGCACGATGCATTGTGCATCATTTTGCACTAAATGCTTTTTCATCCGGAACCTTATAATTTTTGCCAAAACCTGACAAAGACAACCAGAACCTTACAACAGGCAAACCAACTAAGACACTAGTAGAACGATGCATTGTGCATCATTGTGCACTATATAACTTTTCATCCGGAACCTTATAAATCCAGCAATAGACGATTTTTTAGAGAAAAAACCTAACAATTTCAACCAAAACCTACAGTCAAACTAACTAAATCACAAGTAGCACAATAAATTGTGTATCATTGTGCACTAAATGCTTTTTCATCCGGATCCTTATAATTTTGCTTAGAACCTGATAAAGCCAGTCAGAACCATACAACAGCAAAACCAACTATGGCACTAGTAACACAATGCATTGTGCATTATTATGCACTATATAATTTTTCAGCCGGAACCTTACAAATCCAGATATATAAGATTTTTCGAAAAAAAAAACCTTACAATTTCAGCAGGAACCATTCCCTCTACAGCTAAACTAACTTAAGCACACGTAGCACGATGGATTGTGCATCATTGTGCACCAAATGCTTTTTCAGCCGGAACCGTATAATTCCTGCCAAAACCTAACAAAGACAGCCAGAACTTTACAACAGCCAAACCAACTATGACACTAGTAGCACAAACCATTGTGCGTCATTATGCACTATATAATTTTAAAGCCGGAACCTCACAAATCCAGAAATATAAGATTTTTCGACAAAAAACCTTACAATTTTATCCGGAACCATACCCTCTACAGCCAAACTACCTAAAACACAAGTAGCACGATGCATTGTGCATCATTGTGCACTAAATGCTTTTTCAGTCGGAACCTAATAATTTCTCCCAGAACCTGATAAAGCCAGATTTTAATTTGCTTAAACTTGCCGGATTTTTAGAAAATGTTTACATATCCTCGACAAACATTGGTAAATTATCTGCGGAGATTTATAACAATCGTAATAAATTGCTCAATGAAATTTTTTGCCGAGAACGTTTTATAAAATCGGGCAACGAATGGATCACTTTCATTGATTGCAAATCATCAATTGGAGAATTTTTCGCAGACCTATGCATTTTCAACGATGATATTACTTTCAGTGTCAATATTGAAATAATTTTTGATAAATGTGGAACTAAAATAGAAAGAAAGTTGCCATTACTTTCAATAGACGTTAATAAACTGGATTTGAGAAATGTGAGTATCTCAATAAATATAAGTATTCGGGAATCGTACTGTAGCTGTGGAAACTCACATAATCTAAATAAAGTATATAATAGCGTAGTAACGTTGGAGATCGAGCCTTTAGAACCACTAGAAAAACAACAAAAGGTGGCTATAAGCCACATAACCAAATCGCTGAATTTAGGAAGTAATTTCTTCAATTTGCGCGGTCTAATTGAGTATGACAGTGTAAATGAGCATTCCACTGCACATGCACTTAGAAACGGTGGCATATGGAAAACATACGATGAATTGCAAAAGGCCGAGACCAACACCAATACTTTACGAAAAATGCTTGCCTACCTTTTATCCCATGTATGTACAAATGCAAATCAAACAAAGTTCTTCTGTAAACGATGAAATATGTTATAAAATATTATTAATAAATTATTAGAAAATAAACTGTTATTTCCGGACTTTTTTAAATGTTATTTAAACTTTTTATTTAATAAACACTTTTAGCGGATCGGGAATTAATGTGTCCAAATAATTTCACTTGAAATTTTAGCTAGTTCAGGTACAATGACCGTCAACCAGGCTTACTCTTTATTGCTCCGAATGGTTCACACCAACTTCATACGGTTGCGGCTGGTCTTGCTGGTTCTGGTTGGGTTGGCATTGTAGTGCATAACGTTTTGATCGTTCCGGAAAAATCATAGATTGCACTATTTATGTAAACATTTTGTTTCGACTGGATTTTTGTGCAAAAACATATAGTGTTCCACCCATTGTCCTACTTGTGCTATAGTTACTTTGGCTGAAGAGGATTCCGGCTGGCTTTATTAGATTCCGCATGGATTTATAAGGTTCCGGCTAAGAAAACAACTAGTGATCAATGATGCACAATTCATCGTGCTTCTTATGCTATAGTTGGTTTGGCGGTAGTATGGTTCTGGCTGGCTTTAACAGGTTTCGGATAGAATTATAAGGTTCTGGATGATAAATAACACAGTGCACAATGATGCACAATCCATTGTGCTTCTTGTTTGATAGTTAGTTTGGCTGCATATAAGGTTTCTACCGAAAATCGTGTAGTGCAGGACTTATAAGGTCCCGGCTGATAATTTATATAGTGCACAATGTTGCACAATGCATCGTGCTATTTGTGCTATGGTTAGTATGGCTGTAGGGGGTATGGTTCCGGCTGAATTTGTAGGGTTTTTCCCGAAAAATCTTATATTGCTCCTGTTTTTAAGGTTCCGGCTTTTAAATTATGTAGTGCACAATGATGCACCACAATGCATCGTGCTACTAGTGTCATAGTTGGTTGTGCTACTAGTGTCATAGTAAGGTTCTGGCTGTCTTTCTCAGATTTTGACAGGAATTATAAGGTTCCGGCTGAAAAAGCATTTAGTGCACAATGATGCACAATGCATCGTGCTACTTGTACTATAGTTAATTTAGCTTTAGAGGGTATGGTTCCGGCTGAAATTGTAAGGTTTTTTCTCGAAAAATCCTATATTTCTGGATTTGTAAGGTTCTGGCTGTAAAATTATATAGTGCACAATAATGCACAATACATCGTGCTACTAGTGCCATAGTTGGTTGGCTGTTGTAGGGTTCTGGATAGCTTTATCAAGTTCCGGCTGGAATTATAAGGTTCCGGCTGAAAAAGCATTTAGTGCACAATGATACACAATCCATTGTGCTACTAGTGATTTAGTTAATTTGACTGTATATTACCATACCATCGTTACCGGCTGGAATTATAAGGTTCCACTGAAAAATCATATATTGCTGGATTTATAAGGTTCCGACTGAAAAATTATATAGTGCACAATGATGCACAATACATCGTGCTACTTTTGCCATACTTAGTTTGGCTGTAGGGGGTATGGTTCCGGCTGAATTTGTAAGGTTCTTTTCCGAAAAACCGTATATTTCTGGATTTCTAAGGTTCCAGCTGAAAAATTATATAATGTACAATGATGCACAATGCATCATGCTACTACTGCCATAGTTGGTTTTGTTGTTGTAGGGTTCTGGATGGCTTTATCAGATTCCGGCTGGAATTATAAGGTTCCGGCTGGAAAAGCATTTAGTGCACAATGATGCACAATGCATCGTGCTACTTGTGCCATCGTTGTTTGGTTCCGGCTGATATGGTTCCGGCTGGCGTGACGGACACTAATTTTTACCTAATTTGCTAGAAATAACTACATAAGAGAGCATGTTTTGATACAAAATCATGAAAATATGAATTATTGGGAATCGTTTGAATCGAATATCTTAGAAATGAGTGAATTTTGAGTTGTGTCACTGTCGCTGTAAATGAGCGATATAGTAAATAATGTTTAGTTTAAATATAACTTTTAAATTGTACATATGGCGCCTATTCTCGTCTGTTTCTATTATAATACAGTTATTTCGCAAAAATTTTGGTTTAACAGTGTAATATTGCGTATTAAAAATTTCTTATTGAACTTGTATATGTACACGGGAGTTTTTGGGGAACACACTTCACAACCGTACAAGAAGTCATTCAACTCGAGAGAAAAAGTTTTCTTTAGTATTTAATCTTTGCAAGATCCCATCTCTTTCACAGTTCGCTTTTCACATCCTTACCTTACGAAGTCGAATGCCAAATTGAGGACGTATTGCTATAGGTCCGATTTTGGAAGTTGGGTCAGCCCATTAGATCTACACTTCGACAAACTGTCAAAGTTGTGTTCATTTCAAAAATGAAAGTTGGATGAGATCTGCACTCCGACAGAAGGTCAAAGCTGTGTTCATTTTTATCACAGATCGTAATCTCATGATGAAAATCCCTTTCACATCCCGCCTCTATCGGGATTCGAACCCGGTACCTCCCGATTCAAACACAAAAACTTTAACCTCTGTGCCCTTTGGTCGGTAGAAAAAAATTTATTTGAGTTTCAAAAATTATTTGAATGATAGGATTTTTTTTCAAGGGATGCTTTATAAAACTGTCTGTATGGTAGTCTACCCAAATTTTAGTTTTCAGTTTATAATGAAATTTAATTAGTATTATGTATAATTTTATCGACCGTTATTTCATTGTGAAAGACATGAACCCAATATAGCACCAGCAGTTGTAGCACACTCCAATGAAATGGTACCACAATTTTTTACAAATTTGTTACACACAGTTGGAAATTTTTTTACAGTTTCCATTACGCTGCAATTTAATAAATAATTGTCGTACTATGTGTGGTACTGGAATTTTTTTCAAATTAATTACAAATATGCACAGTTCAACCAAACACAAACTAACCCTAAGTGGTGCAACGCTCTAAAATGTATTTTTTTTAATAGTCTTAGTTTTGTTTTAGAAAATCCCATGGAATACATTCAATATCAATAAAATAATAGTACAGCATAATAAAATAAAACTAGATAGTGAGTTCCTGATTTAACAATGTCACGGAGTCACGATTCATATGTAAAAATAATAAAAAAAATGTAATACAAATTAGAAAAAAAGTAAAATAAAAAATAAATTAAAATTAAAAGTAAATAAAAATAATCTAACAAATTTAAAAAACAAATGAAAGAAAATAACAAAATTTCAAGCAATATTTGCGCATGTTTTGAATATTGGATACAAATTCATCAGCTTACTTTCAATAAATAAAAGTAGCATATGATTACATATGTTTACAAAATTCAAGATAATGCTCTAAATAAAACCTCAATATAATTTTTTGAAAATAACCATTCTTTCAACAATTTTATAAATAGTCTAAAAGTGCCTGCAGATGCAATATAGGTTGGTAAAAGGCTATAAAACTTCGGTGCAATGTAAGAAAAGAAATTCTTGAAATGCTCTTTCGGTTGCGGAATACTAATTCTATTTCAATTACGAAACAAGTATGGTGCCCTATATATATTCACTAAACAATTTCCACTTATTAAATATTACATTTTTAAAACTTTAAATACGTATAGATATCGCAACGGTAATATTTTATAACTTAAAAACAAAGAGAAATATGGTGTAGTTCTTGGTATAGACGGTTCATAATTCTAAGCACACTTTTTTCTATCGTCAATATTAGTTTGATGTTTGACCAATAAATTCCACCCCAACATGTTAACCCGTACTGAAGATGAGAATCAATCAAAGCGTAATAGAAACATTTTAAGAATTCGGAGGTGCAGAAATTACGCAAACGGAAAAATGATCTTAAAGCACGACGGAGTTTTTGATTGATTGATTGATTGGACTGTAGAACCAAGTACTTGACAGGTGGTCCCGGATAACGCCGGGCCTATTCCTACAGCCTTTTTACACATAACAATAGGAGGGATAGGAAAGGTTTTTTTTTTTTTTTTTTTGGGACGGAACGACCCGGTTTCAGACACCTAGCGATCGTACGGCACAACACAATTCTAATCTACTTCTAGCTACTAGAGGGAGGATAAAGGCTTAATAGGTTTGATGGATAACGATGGTTTTGGTCTTCAACAATTGCTTCTTTAAATCAGCAAGCTGAGGGAAAATTTTTATTATTTCACGTACATCTGGAAATTTCCTGAAATTTAATTCTAAATTAATGCTTTCCGGCTTCCTAAACAAGTTGATTGATTGAATCAGCCCGATTACAGACATCTAGATAAAGTCGATAGTTAGTAACACATTAACAATAGGCAATTCTAATCTACACAATCTACAATTGGATGCTTCATTTGCCAAAACGATTAACTCCGTAAAACAAAAAGTTGATAAAAACTGAGAAAATACAAAAATGGTTTTAAAATTCGTTAGAAATTGCAAATTTAGTTACTTTTAGTTTTGTCATTTAATGGTGTTAACACTTATTATTACTGTAATTTATTTTCAATGTATAGAGCCAATCAAGTACGTTGATATTAAAATTTACAAATATTCAAAAAATGGAGTTAATCGGTTTGGCTTGTGAACCATCAAAGGAATATTATTTCACCTACATCGGTAGATTTCCTGAAATTTAATTGTAAATTAATATTTTCCGGCTTCCTAAATAATATAAACATTTATTAATTTAATAATAATGCAATTCCACAACTTAAAGTAGAATTTCCTGAAACCATAATTGTTTAAATTACAATATTAAAAATTACTCTAAAATCCATAAGTATTTAATAAAAAATATGTGAGGCATCCCAAAGGCAATGTTACATATTCGATTAATTACCAAGTAATTTATACTGCACAGGACATATTATGCCGAGCATGGCAATGGAGCTTCATCGTTCCTCAACCAATTTCTGTCAAATATGGTATGTAGAATTGGATTGGCACCATAACATTATGCTCAATGGAACTAGGCCATTTCTCAACAAATGATGATCAAATTCAATGTACAAAGCTGAATTTGACTAAATTTTGGGATTCGGATATAACAGATTAAACCAGGCCGCCTCCTAACCTACAACTTTAAACTTCATTTTGCAGTGCTGGGCTAGGATTCTAATAAGAAAGGTCAGCTTAAATTGGGATTTTAACGTGTCTTTTTGATGAAGTTCTACAATTCGACCATTCTGAATGGACCTTGGGAATCATATTAAAAAATATATATATTGTCAAATCAGGTATTCAGAATTGGGTGGGGATTTAAAAATGGTATAAAGCGAAGTTTTGGAATTCGACCGTCCTAAGCAATTTATTAATCAATCATGTTCGAATCTGGTATGTTGAGCTAAATTGCGACTCCAACATAAATCCCGGATGAAGTTCTGGATCTTTCCACAAAACAAATCCGAAAGCAATCGGCCAATTAACTATCCAGTTCGTTTATTCACCATAGCTGAAACAAACTTCGCTTAACCCGCTAAGAGATGAACCAGTCAAATCCAGCTTCCCAAAACAAAAATTTGCTAGAATTCCAATCCAGCCCAATTCATACCCAAAAATTAATTTATGCATCTTCTGCAGTATACTGTCTAGAAATAGATTACTGAGACAATTTCGCACATCTCAGTCATTCAAAAACGATCAAGGTTTACGTGAGGTGATGGCACGAACGGAAAATAAAACCACGCGGAATGCTTCTTACATAATTGGTGCATGAGCAAGTCATTGAATAGGATTTAGAACTCATCAATACTTGTGTCTGACGTTCCCATGCAATTGTGAACCTGTTTCGAGAAATATTGTTGAGTCGGATAAATTCTTTCATAGAAAAGAGTGCCAGCAGTAAGCAATCTAAAAAATAACCAACATTAATAGCCCGAGGCACATCAAAGATTTACTTGTCGTTACAATTACAACGAAAATAAAAATTAAAAACCATTTTTCCTTTGCCATGCCGTAACACATATCGCTCATGACATGAAAAAGAGACACAACTCAAAAATTAAGATTTTGCAGGAGAGCAAAAACAAAAAATGCTAATTACGTTATTAGATTCCAAAATCATAAAACGAAGAATGGCACTTTGTGCTCTATCATTTTCGATGAAGGAAAAATAAAACTGTTTTTATTGAGGGATATGGATACTAATATTGCGCATCTTTAATCTCTTGCGCAGTGAATTAACGGGAAAAGTTCATTTTTTTGAGTTGTCACCCGTCCATACCACGGCGAAACAAATCTTTAAAACTTTTCCAAATACAAATTTTTACCGCGCATTATTAATTATTATAGAGTAAAATAATTTAATTAAATAAATTATAAACCAGTTAAATAGACTGTAAAAAAAATAAATAAATAATAATAACACCTATCAATGCATGTACATATTATTATTACAATACATACATGCATTTAAATTACATTGGGGAAATCACACGACGACACATTTGAGTTGAGACCGGTTTCTAACCTCAAAAAAAAAATAAAAATCATTCACGCGCACACACGTCACATGAGTCCCAGCTCATCGATAAATTTCTATGTATGTGTAAAAAAATGTCGGAAAAAATCACTTTAAAAAGTCTTCGCATAGTTCACCCAATATAACATCGTGTACCTCCACACCGCGGCAACCCCTGCCCGTCTCGATCACCCCACCCATAAAACTTATAATTGTATAGGTAAAGTACAAAGAAACGAAGAAGCTACCGGATTCAAGCAACCGCAATATGGATATGCACATCGAAAATATTTTACACAATAACATAAATGATAAATGGATTTTACACATATACAATAATATATTAAACTAATTATTAAAAAAATTATAAATAAAAACAGTCAATTATATATACATATACATATTATCCACATCCCCTTTCCTGCCTGCCATCACAATTGTGTGGGTAAGGCAAAATAATCATGTCAAAAACTTATTTTTGGAATGAATTCTGGACCAACACACACATTTATGCATTCCACTGAAATCGTCCGAAAAATAACACTAAAACCATAATAGTAAAATAATTAAAATGTTATCAAAAACAAATAATTAGTATGTTATATAATTTATATATGTATTATCAAATTATAATGTTTTTCAAAAATAATTCCGATTTAACTAAGATCCGTTAAAATCCGAAAGACAATACAACCTATAATTTTTTACACACACATTTGTGTAGGCTCGACTCAAATTAAAACAAAACAAAAAAACTTTATTTGGCAAGAAAAGGGATATATCAGAATCCACTCCAATATAAGTCCCGCTTACTCTTCTCATTGACAGATACCTATTTAAAAAAAAAACTAACAAAGAGTGTGTTGGTTACACTAACAATGCAACGTAAATTTGAGTTTTTTTTTTTTCATTTTTTTTTGTTTCTGCATCAACACACTTATACATACTTAGTTATTAAAAAAAAATTACTATGGAAAAAAATTTCCAATACATCTTTACTTAGTTATTATTTATTTCATATGTGTCGAGTTAGCACGACTTATATTTAAGAAGATTCTGGATATATATATATATATATTTTACATACATACGTAATACACACACTCACTTATATGTATATACCATATTATCACATACAAATTTGCTCGCATTCATTTCAAAACAAAAAAATATTCGGAAATACAATTCCCATAGTAACAAAAACACACACGCGCGAATACGCCTCGTAATTTCAATGATCCTTTTTATTTTTGATCATCCCGATAAAACACACCGCATTCTTTTTATACATACAACAGTATATACAAAAAAAATCTATGTACATAAAAACAAGAATATTTTCTCTTTTACATTTTTAAATATATATTTTCTTGTATATACTAACGAAAAGGACACAACTCTCACTCACACACACGCAAACCGTACCATATCACTACTACGACGATATATTATAAATGCGTTTTTCTTATTAACAAATGGAAAAATGATCTTAAAGCACGACGGAGTTTTTGTTTTAAAATAACCACGTGATTTTTAAAGTTAAGCTGTGAGTCAAGATTTAAACCTAAGTATTTGAACGAACTGACTGCTTCAATGGGTACACAGAGATTGTTGCAATTACAGTCATTGCACGGCATTGAGTAATAAGTCACTGAACCAGAAATAGTGACAAGACTACTCAAATTAAAGTCCATAATTTTAGACTCGCAGCTAAAAACTATGAAAGGACCATAGAACCATTTTTTTAGTAATTTCAGTTCACACTTAATGTCATAATTCAACGAGTTCATATTAGGATTGGAATATTGCAACGCGACATCATCGGCAAAGGCGACAATTTTACCACGCAACTCAAGATCAAAAATAAAATTACAATAAATCAAAAAAAAGTAGAAGTCCCAGCACAGATCCTTGAGGAACCCCAACATTAACAATTTTTTCATAGCTATACGGACATGATTTATACATACACTCTGAACTCGATTACATAAATAGGATTCAAATGGAGAAAGTGCCACACCTCTAATACCAATATGCGATAATTTTACCAGTAACACTTCATGATTAACGGTATCGAAAGCTTTTGTAACATCTATAAAAAGAGCAGAAACCTTAAGGTTAATATTCAAATTGTCGTGAACGAGCCTTAAAAATGAAACGAACGAGCCTTGAAAATGAACTGGCTCCGTTGATGAATTTTAAATAAAACCAGATTGATGTTTATCGAGAAAACTCAACAATCTAGGTTTAATAATTTTTTCAAAAATTATTGAGAATGTGTTCAATAAGGTGATAGGACGATAATTGTTAGGGTCCAATCGTGAACCCTGCTTACACTCAGAGAAAAACTTGGGTCAAAAGAAACAAAAATCTGAGTCTATTTTGCTAAATCTTGGTGATTTTCGATCAACCAAACCTCTTATAGTTAAAAAAAACGAACAAGATCTTAGTTAAATAAAATTTTAACTAATGAAACATTGAATTCTTTATATTTAAAAAAATCGACCGTCTCATCAGACTGCAGTGATCAAATTACAAAAACATTGAAATTACTTTGAACTTACATTCAAAGTATAATCACAATGATTTAACGAATTTTATTGATTCGCTACAATTTAAGACTTTTATATGACCAAATTTATAGGTCAAAATAACTAATTAAAATAAACCAAAATACTTGGTTAGTCATAACAACAATACTGTTCACCTAACAAAATTTTTTTTGGTTAAATTAAACAAAACTACGTACCAACATCCTGGTAACTCAAATTTTACTCAGTTTTTGTATAGTAACCAAGTAAGAAAATACCAAGTTTCTAAATTAAACAAGAGATTTGGTTTATCTAGCTCAGATTTTTGTGTTAAAACAACCAAATTAATTTAACTAAGTATTTGGTAGTAATCTTTTGTCTTAGTGTAAAAAGTGGTTTCATGATACCAACTTTTAATTTATCAGGAAACACGCCTTTACACGCCTTTTAAATTAAAAACAAACGCTAAGACAGATGCTATAATAAAAATCACTTCTTTAACCACTACATTAGAGATTCCATCAATACCGCACGAGATAGTATTTTCGAGTTTACAGACGGCTGAAACAATTTCCAATTCTTCATGTAGTCTGAAACATACTTAGCCATATACACATATTAGGTCTATAACACTAATCTCCACATACGAAGTGACTAGGGGTTTTTGGTGTGGTCATATGGTGGTATTATTTTGGAGTAGTGGAATTAATATATTTTTCTACTGTACGAAATGTATTCTTTGTGCCATTCTAGGACGTAAAAAGCACAACCACGAAAGAGCAGGGTGAGCCTTGAACCCCAAAACAAATCGCATAGTTAACTATAAAAAAAATTCATATTTTTTATAAGTTTTGTTGTTTCGTTTGTTGATGACCGAACATGTCTAAATATATATTCCCTTTGGGTATTGATATTGCCTAACTGCCATAATTCATTGAATAATTCAGCCATATATTCACAACTTACTTTAGATTGACAATTCAATCTACATTTAGAGTCATAACCTGGACCCATTTTACAACCAGGAACAGTTTTCCGTGTAAGATTAATATACTCCATTCCAGAATTGGTTGGCTTGCGGCTTTCATCCCCTTCCGGGCCCTCGTTTTATTTCAGTCATCTTGCGTTTGCAATTGTTTGGCAAGTCACTATTTGAAAACGACTGTAGGGTATTACTCAATGTTCCTAATTCTGGTTCTTTAAGTCGATCTGTAGAAATGTTTTGTTTTAAAGGACTGTAATTCGGCGAAAACATTTCAGAACTAACTCTCACTGCCCAAATAAAATATTCAATTACCTTGAAACTCTTCGGCCTCTTCGTATCCTGCCACAGCGCCAGATGACATCATTGTGGTCATACTTCGGATATGTTCGCCTTTGGATTTTCTAACTTGCTGTAAATTTATAATTATATATTGTATTATAATCAAATTCGTCGGCCGTTCGTTGTATTAACAGTGCACTTGTACTTGGGGTATTTTCAACTTCGTATTCTCATAATAAGCGCTACGTCTATAATAAAAAAAAACAATTTATATCTTTTTTTTTAATATTACTGTCATTTGAAATAATTTTTTCAACCTGATCATCTACAAAAAAAATAATATTTATGAATAGTTTTACAAACTGATTTATTATCAAAATAAAATAAGAAAGTAACAAAAATAAAACAAAAAAATTATCTTAAATGTCATAGTTATCATTTTTTGTAATTTTTTTACAAGCTAATTGGTACATTGAACGTCCTCGAATCGCCATTTTTTTTATTAATATCCACAACCTTTGTTTTACGATATCACAAGAACACTGGTTTTAATTGACAAAAACGTAATACTTACAAAATAAAAATCCCGCTATTTATGGGCCTATTTTTTAATTCAACCTGAGCAAGCTATGCGCCGTCAAAAAATACTGTGTTTTTTTATTCAACCTTAGTAATTTTACTCTGCACACTGTGTTTTTATTTGTGAACTGTGCTAACACCGAGCATACTCGGTTCTTTAAATTTTACTCTTAACAAAATGCCAGTGTACGAGAGTATGCAAAGTAAAAAGCAAATTATTACTCTATGCACACTGGGTCATTTATGGCACTCCACAACCTGTGCTTGGTGTACAATACCCAGGGCAAGCCTGCTTGTTCGGGTTTAATTAAAAAATAAACCCTATGAGTAGCAATTTCTATCTCCGTTAAAACTAGTACAAGTTTCGTTATTTATCTCCGAAGTTGTGCAAGTATTTAATCAAAACTATAACAAATACTACAAGTTATAGTAAAAATTGTTATAAAATTAAAAATTCTTGTCAAACTATTACAAATTTGTTTTAGAACCCATTATTTTCAAAAAAAAATATGACAACTTGAAAAAACACATTATGTTATTGACGACTGTTAAAGTTGGGAATGTGACATCTAGTGCAATCAAAATCACTTGGGCTTGTTTATACCAGTTGAACAACAACGACCAAACTACACTACTTACGTTTACACGAGAAAACGTTCTTGATATTACTTTACGTATGTATGTACATATATGTAAAATAATTTTCATTTCGTATTGAACCCAAACAATTTTTATATCTTTTATGTTTGGCTTAGTAAGTTCCGAATCGTTCAACTCAAAAAATTCGTGTTGAAAAATTACGCAAAACAAAATTTTAGTTCATAGGCAGCGGGGGAAAGAAAAGAAGAAATTTTTGGTTGAATCACAACCCGTGTAAACTGGCGGAATGAGTGTTTTTTGCATGAAATTTTAGCACGGCATACTTTATGAAAATAAAAATTAACATACAAAAATATACTCAACAAGTTTAATTTTTTTTGCCGTCAGATCCACTTATAGTTGTCTATAAAACATTATGTAATCATTAACTCTATCGTTTGATAAAATAAAAACAAACTATGTCATTTCGAGATGTCATACTATTGATTGGCAGCGTCGAAATTATCTGAGAAAAATTAGATGATTACTCCGCTTACAGATGATTACTTTTTATTAATGGTTCTCATTATCCGAGCGTTCCAAGAACTGGATCAGTTTTTCGTGACTTCAATGATGACTACTAATCACAATAAAAAAAATTTATATGAAATTGGTGCTATGGGCCTATATAAGTACGACCAGGTGTATCGCAGACAGTTTTTCAAGGATAAGTATTTAAATTTCAGTATTTTTTGGAAATGTAGTCATTTTTAAAATTGAAATTACATATTTTTGAATCAATCTTTTACGGTCAAAGAGCCAAATCAATAAGGGTATCTATTCTCTGTATTCTCTGAATTAGAAAAATATTAATTATTCAATTTGTTACGTTGGTCTAATCGATAGCTACTTTGTATTCATTACCTTTGGTCGATTTGCCAAGTTATTTACCATACGTTACTAGGTGTGTACAGTAGTAAATGTATAACTTAAAAAATTTCAACACATTGAAGTATAATTTAAATTGTTGTGGACAAAATGCCAATATTCTAACAATAAATAACTAGGACAAATACATATTGAAAATTCTATGCTAGACAGAAAGTATAGCTCGTAGTGTAAAAAATAATTTTCATACTTCATTTGTCTCAAATTGCTTGCACACAACAGCACAGTATTCAATTTTAGAAAATATGTTAAAAAATTTATTTTATTGAATTTTTCCGATTCATTCAACAAAATATATATGTATCCAATTGTAATTGTAATGTGTACATTGAAAAATTTATATAACATAAAATATAAATAAATCTTCCAGCTAATTTGCATTTAAGAAATAAAAAAATAAATACAGAATGGGAAATGAAATAAAATCGATGGCCATGCAGAATAAAAGTTTTTTTTCCGATTAGGAGCTTTTTTATTTATTATTTTTTAAATTGATATAAAACTAACAGAGTTAAATGAATTTTCTTTTTGTTTATCTTGTATGTATTGTTATGAATTTTCATATTTTCCAATGCATCGTGTACGATAAACAAACAACCTTCGCAAATAAAACGAGCATACAGAAGATTATGTATATATATAGAGATGCAAGCATTGAGCGGATGAACAAATCTAAACAAAAATCGAGTCTATTCAACTCCTCGAATGACACTTTTCCTCCCATGTCTAAGATTTAAAGATTTTATTTGACATTTAGTATATATACAAAAATATAGTTTGGTCCCAGCCTCTGAGAAAAATCTTAGTTAACAGCTATTTTGATTTAGTTTTCGAATATTTGATAAAAGCTAAGTTATTTTGGCTTTACCATATACTTTATTATTTAATTGTTACGACAAAAAATCACCTTATTTATTGAAAAATATCAGCTATTTATTAATATATTAAGAATATTCAAACTTATGTCATGTGCCATAAAATTATGCCGTCTGACGTCTGCTTTTCTAAGAGTTTCTCTGTTCATTAGTTACCACACATTCTTGATAGGGTTCATGTCGCAGCTATTACCCGACCGCTCCATCTTACTTAAAAATAAATGTATGATATCAAAGGGCCGAATGTCGAAGGGCCGATTGTCGAAGGGCCGAATTTCAAAGGGCCGAATGTGTCGAAGGGCCGAATGTCGAAGGTTCGAATGTGTCGAAAGGCCGAATGTGTCGAAGGGCCGAATGTCGAAGGGCCGAATGGGTCGAAGGGCCGAATTTTTATTTTTTATTTTTTTATTTAATTTAATTATTTTTTTTCATGTTTTGTAAATATACCTATTATCATAAGGCTGACATAGGACCGAATATCTCAGGTGTTGCATGACAAAATTTTCCTTCACCAAAATGTATCGCTGACTGGATACGTGGAATTTCATGAATATCCAAACATGAAAAATATTAAAATGCATAAAATCATAAGAAATTCATTTATGTTTAATAAAAAAATTACAAAATATTCCATAAAACAGCAAATTTAAAAAATTATGTTTCTAAAAACATAAAAAAATCGGCCCTTTGATCCATTCTCCCCTTTGACATTTGGCCCTTTGATACATTCGCCCCTTCAACACATTCGGCCCTTCGACATTCGGTCCTTCGACATTCGGCCCTTCGACACATTCGCCCCTTCGACACATTTGAGGTGTTGAAGTGATACCAACGGATTCATGACCACGGAGCGGTTAGCAGCTTTTCGAATGGGATCTTGAGTGGAAACTGAGGCAAGAATCATGGTCTAGAAGGTGATCAGAGTCTGATGCCCAGAAAGTATACGAGGTTGTAAATTGAACTTCGCCACGGCCAAGTACACCTATAGCACAAAAACACCCGATGCTGCATACCAGTCAGCCGGCGGAAAACTAGCAAACAACAAGTGTGAGGAGGAACTAGGCGGTTGACCCGATCATTCTCCTTTTCGCTATTAAAACGTTTCGTCAGCCAACAAGAGGAGTTTTAATGAACGGATATATAGAAGATCAACCTTGTGAGATCATTGTAGGCAGCGGAGCAATTGCTTTCTTTTTTAGCAGCCACACATGGGAAAATATAGATCTGTGTATGACACACAATTTGGATACGTATGGTGCAGTATTAAGCACAGTGAGAGGAGGGAAACCCACGATTCTGGGAAATTGCGTATTCAACTTCAAATAAGGTAGGCAGATATTTAGCCATGAGGTTCTGGTGACCGAAATACCGCATAGATGTAACGGAGTACAAACGGCCCGGTAAAAACAGAAGCCGTAAGAAATTGACCACAAACGAGAGACAAACGTCAGCTTCGTACTTTTCTGTGATTGACGATATATTAGAGGAGGTTTGTTCCGGCCTTTTCTAAAATAGCTAAACGACTTTACCGACTTACAGAAGAAGCCGTATGAAATGGAAACGAAAGAGCGAGGAGGCAAAAAAATTAAAATAATGGTTATTTAGCTCTTTTAATATTTTATTTATTAATACTTAAGCTTTCGGAACCATTTGATAAATTGATATCTACAGAAAAAACACTTTGCAAAATAAAATTTGACTTTAAAAACATTAATTGAAAATATTTGTATGCATAATATTTGAATTGTGTAAAAGCAAAAAATCAAATTATAAAAATAGATCATATGAATTGCCAATGTACGCGAAATCGTTAATTTTGTTAAGAGAATTTGAACTAGATTTTATATGTAACATTTCCGAAATAGATCGTTTTCTGTAATTAGATTGTTTTTCAAAAATGTCTACATCTTCAAAAATAATATTATGGTTGGTATCTCTAATATGTTCCGAAAGTGCACTTATTTGATTTGAATTTGAAATTCCCGAAGCACCACGTAAATGTTGAAAAAACCGCTCCCGCAAAAACTGTTTAGTTTGTCCCGTGTAAATTAGGTTACAATCATTACATTTAATCCTATAGACAAGATTAGATTCTTTCTTTAATGGTATCCGGGTCTTTTAATTTTGAAAACAAAATATCATTTAAACTGATAGCTGAACGACCAATAATTTTGAAATTATAATTTTTAAATAAACGTTTTAATTTTTCGAAAAGATTTTTATGTAAGGTAAAGACAAATAATTTGTACTTTCAATTTCAGGATTTAATGTACAATTTTGATAACTTCTTTGTTTCCAAATCACTTTATTTATTAATTTTTTAGGATACTGATTATTTACCAGTGTTTTCCAAAGTTTGAAATTATTCTAATGAAATTTAGTATCGGACAATTTTAGAATTTTTTGAGTTAAAATTTTGATTGTATTAATTTTGTAAGAAAAAGGAAGCCAAGAAATAAAATTTAGATAACGACCGGACCAGGTATTTTTATGGTACCAGTCAAAAGAAATTTTACCATCCGGTTCATGAATTAAAAGTAAATCTAAAAATGAAATTTTGTGGTCAATTTCTTTTTCAACAGTAAATTTTATTCTATTATCCAAAGAGTTAAATACATCCAGAAAACTTTAAATTTTGTCTTCAGGGATTGCCGTTATAATGTCATCTACATAACGAAAGTAAAATAACGGTTGAAAATCCAAAGAGATTAATCCCATTTTTTCCAAAAATTCTATCATTAAATTTGCTATTATGGGACTAATAGGAAAACCCATTGGAGAACCAAAAGTTTGTTTATAAATTTTATTGCCAAAAGAAAAATCAGAATTATTCAAAACTATTTTCAATGCCGACATAAATTGAACTTTAGTCGATTTAGTTTTTGAATTTTGTTTAATACTCCTCCAGTTATCTTTAATAATGTTAGTCACACGTCTATTATCAACATTAGTGAACAAAGACGTAACATCCAAAGAAATTAAAAGGTAATTTTGAGGAAGAGTAAGATTCTGAATTTTTTGTTTAAAATCTTCCGAATTTAGAATATTTGAATTTGTATTACCAACACTAAATTTTAAAATATTACCCAAAAAAGACGATAAACTATGTGTTGGACCATTAACTGAACTGATAATTGGTCTATATGGAAAACCATGTTTGTGGATTTTTGGTAATCCATATAATTTTGGAATCACCGAATTATATTTGGTTAACATTTTTCTAGTTTTTTCATCCACATTACCGGAATTTTTCCAATCTTTAACCATTGTCTTAATTGACTTCTGTATCGGAACTGTATTATCTTTTGGTAATTCTACATATGTTGTGTTATCATTGAGTAAATTTTCCATTTTTGTAACATATTCAATTCGCGATGTTATAACAGTTACGTTACCTTTGTCCGCACGAGTTACCACAATATTTGGATTAGCTTTCAAAAATGATTTAGATTGTTTAATATAACTTAAAATACGATTTTCAAAAGGAGTTAATATATTTGAATTAGATTTATATTTAAAATTTGTCAAAATATTTATAAAACTGTTCCGAATAGTATAACGATCATTATCGTTCAAATGAAAAATTGCACTTTCGACATCAGAAATAATTTTGAAATAAGGCACTGAATGGCCAATTGAAGGAGGAAAAAATTTGTTTCCCAAACTTAAAATAATTTTGACATGAAAAGGAAGATCTATATTGGAGATGTTCACTAGCCATTTATCAACAGTGTTCACTAAATTTCCAGACAATTCATTTAAACTATCTACTAAAATTTTATCAAATTTGATTTTTTGCCTTACCTTGATTTCATTAAAATGGTAAACGAAATATTCATTCGCCTTAATAAAAAAAAGAGCTAAATAACCATTATTTTATTTTTTTAACTTATAAGCTCATTAAACAATTTGAACGAGGAGGCATTCAGCAAACTAAAAGAGGTTTTAGTGAGTGCTCCAGTTTTGGCCTTTCCTATCTTAGGCTTGGAGTTCATACTCGATACGGACACCAGTAACGACGCAATGAGAGACATGTCATCTGAAGTACTGGGTGATAATGAATGAGTGTGATCGCCTATTGCAGTACTACGAGAAAAGTGTTGCTGGCAGCGATCGCTCATGTTACCACTATATGATCAGAGGTTTACCCTGCGCACCAACCATGCGACATTAAAGTGGCTGGTGTCATTCAAAGATGTGAAAGGTCAGTTGGCTAGGTTAGAAAAATTGATTCAGTAATAAACATTTATTACTGCTTTATGACAGCTAGGATAAAACCCGGCAATGCAGATGACCTCTCTATAGATAATCCCGCGTGCCAAAGGTTGTGGTCATTGCGATTGTGTCGAGGCATGGTTGCAGTAATTCTATTAAAGCGACTCTAGAATCTTCGTCTCCACCACGAGATAGTATAACAAACACAGCTAAAAGATCCAGTATTATCATTGATTCACGGGTGGGCCCAAATAAGCATGCGTCCAGAATGGAGTGAGTGGTCTAAGTACCTTAAAGCAAGCAGAGGAACTACATACTTCCTCAAGAGTACATACCTACTATAATGAAGGAGATGCATGATAGTCCCAGAGAGAGATATTTCGGAATGGACAATCGATTGACGTAGCTGCTTGGTGCCGTATGTTTGAAATATGTAATGTACGCAAGGGGCCTAGGGGCTCATTGCAGGTCTCTATCCGTCTACCAAACCACTGTCATTTGAGCTGCACGCTAAATAGGGCCGTTCTTTTAAGTCTAAGGTTTTCCAAAAGATAATGGACCTTTTGGGCATTAGGAAAACGCAAACGACAGCACTTAATCCACAATCTGATGGTTTGGCCGGTATACCGGATGAATATGTCCTGGTTCGAATTTCTTAGAAGGGTTTCAGAGGGTTATCGATCTGAAGGATTGCAAAATCCAAATAAATGTCGAGTAGATACATGCTGCAGATAATAGTGTTCTAACTTAGTTTGTTTTGAGTACACGATGTGAAGATGTGGTTTGGCAGGTTGTTCCTGCTAATGAATATCTTACCACAATTCTACAGTATTCATATATCACGTGTTTTCACAAGAATTGCAAAAAATTCTCTTAGCTGTTTTGGCCAGTGGTATACGGCAGCTTCTCCAAGGGTAGCATCCCATTAATTATCTTCTTGAAGCAAACCACATTTGAATTTATTCCACAATGAAAAATTATTCCACATAATTCCGCGTTTATTCCATAATGAGAAATTATTTATTCAGTAAAGTATATTTTAGGAGAAACAAAAAAAAGCTAATGAATAAATTATATTAGAGTGACAGAAACAAAAACAAAATTTATGGGAACATTTTATAGTTAAATTTTGACATCTTGAAGATAACATAACCAACAAATCTTCATAAAATAAATTTAATTCGGCAATTTCTTTTTTTTATAGGAATTTAAATTAGATTGGTATTACATAATTCATCAATATCAAATAAAAAATATTTTATAAATTTCTACTCGCGAAGAAATCACATATTATAAAAATAATAAAAATGTTGGTTCAGCATAATTTTTTTCCAACTATAAAACGATCTTAGTGTGCGAGAAATATTTCTCGTCATATATTTCTTTTATGTCAATGTATTAGAATGTTGCTATAAAAAATACTCTGGTTAGCATTTTTTCCATTTTATTATGGCAACACACTACTTAATATTAAAGGATTTTGTCAGTAAAATTTTACTGAATTTCTTTTTTGTTTCGTTTTGGCCTGTAGCGAAATTATATTTTTATCTCGACCTTTTTTTACTGAAAAAATATGTTTCATTGTGGAGTAAAGGCTTCATGCTTCTCTAAATGTTGCGCAAATTATTTCCATCAACCGTTCTCATATCAAGAAAAGATATTGGCCGAAGAAAGAAACATTTATGCTGATTTAGGTTGGTGAGAGTTATTTCTCTAAAATATATCCAATAAACATCAGGACCATTTATAAAATTGCTGTCATTTCAAGCTTGTAAGACGTACATAGCATTCCAAGATATTGAGTACATATCAGACATACAGTGCCTGGCCAAATTATTAGACGCACTGTAGATATTTTACAATTACATGTTATGTAGGAAACTTATTAGCCCGATCCACACTGTGCTTCTTTGAAACACTACTTCACGCTTCGCAATAAGTCGTCACAGATAAATCTCTAAGTATTTTTAAAAAATTTGTCAAAAAAACTCATTTTTGAAATGCAATACAATTTATCGAAAATAATTTACACAAATACAGCGTGTCCCAAAATTGGCAGATCAAACGAAACAGGGCGCTAGGGAAGCTCATTTCCAACAAAAAAGCCAAGTAAAGTTTTTTCGAATTGTTGATGGTGCAAAAGTTATTCCACTTTTAGTATTTTTTAGTGAAATCGCATTATTTATATAAGCTGCATTATTTATTTGCTTTTGTAAACTTTTCTGTTTCTCAATAATTTTTGTTCATGTTTAAGTGACGCCAGCGGGAACAGAATGTACTACAGAAAGTTGACCCACTATCAGAAAAATATCTAACACTAATGCAGATTTTAAATATTATTATTATTCGATTGTTTGTATTATTCGATTGATTTCCACCAGATTTCCGAAGGAAATCCGAGGGAAATCCAAATCCGGGGGAATCAGGTGAAAATTCAGAAAATCCGAGGGGAATCCGAATAATATTCTTTAAAATTAATAAAAAAAAGAAATAAAACAAAATATTATTTCTGAAGCATCATTTTAGAACTCGAAATTTTGTTAAGTACGTATTTTAATAAACACGACTTACTTTGTGAAAAAATTGAAAAAAAAACTTTCTACTGCAAATAGCCCGGTGTGTGATACCATTTAAAACTCTTCATTAGTGTCGCATATTTTTCTGATAGTGGTTCAACTTTCTGTAGTACTTTTTACGCTATTTGCCGTAGGCACTTGGCGAAACACACTTATACTTAATAAACACATTTTTATTAATCACTTGTTTTTGTTTCGCAGAATATATATTCTGCGAAACAAAAACAAGTGATTAATAAAAATGTGTTTATTAAGTATTTCTGTAGTACAATCATACCCCACTGGCGTCACTTAAACATCAACAAAAAAATTTGAAAAAACAAAAAAAGTTTACAAAATCAAATATTTTATTTGACAGAAGATAATGAAGCTTATAAAAATGATTTTATTAGAAAGGCACATTCTTCTAGATCGTATTAAAACAGAAAGTTAAACAAAAGAATTTTTGGTTTCTTTTAAATTAATTTTTGGTGGGTGCGATTTCACTAAAAACACTAAAGTGGTATAACTTTTTTCGAATAGTTGATGGTGCTCCATCATCAATTCGAACAACTTTAAAGCTATATATACATACATATACATACATACTTTAACATATTTTTTCAGTATGCTGCTTCACAAAATAATTTTGGATGAAAAATTAATCACAGTTAAAACCGGTTTCATAGGAAAACGCGGAGAGAGACGAAGATGAAACTGCTTCAAAGAATCACTGTATGGAACCGCCCATTATATCGTGCCTTTTTATATTCTCTTCTGAAATGTTGTTTTGTTTCAGTCGTATTCTCGCGCGATGCAGGTGTTAACTGCTAACGTGATTTTGTTATTTTTGTGTTTTATTATTTCGAAGTATTGTACTACAGAACTGTGTTTACTTTGTGTGCAGCACTGTTGACAATCAAAAATAATCTATTGTGATCTTTTAATCATGGATAAAAAAGGGGACCTTTAATCACGCATAAAAGCTGAGCTGAAGGCCCTCATTAAAACAAAAATGTTTTCTAACCGCGAAATATATCGGAAATTGAGGATGTCCGAAGCTAGCGGGAGCCGAATAAAGGCACAAGTTGAATCAGGGTACGAATCGAGCCCAAAAAGAAAGGAAAATAAGGAAGAAAGCTCATTTTTAAAGAAAAAATTAAAAGATTTAGGTTTCAAGGCACGCCGACCCGACGAAAGTTCGTTCGGGTTTACCAGCCTCATCAAGACTTGCACTTCTAAATCAGCTGTCCCGTCTATAAACTGCATTGCTGGTAATCGTTCTTGTGCTCCTGGAGAGCGATCAAGGGAGGAACGTCTCGTGAACTGGTCTATGTCTGTGGTGTATTCTTGGAAGCTTTCCCCTCGCTTCTGGAAGCGGCCTCTTACAAGTTTATGGACTGGTTTGTTGCTTCGCCATAACATAACTTTAATAAGTGAGAAGTTTGTTTAATTTCGCCGATCAGCCTTCTCCAGTATCCGCTACTCGGCCTTAACATGGCGATTAGTTGCACTTCTTTTCCAGTAATCAGGCTTCCCCGAGAACTCATCTCACCTCCAGATGCCCTTGCTTGTGCAGAAAAATTTCTTTCTTTCAGGAACTCTGCCCCTAATGCCTCGATTTCCATACTCAACTTCCGTGTAAATAAAATTTCTTGAGCAGCCAACTCTTCCAGTGCCGTCTTTATTAAAGATACTTTCTCAGAGCTTAATTTTGCATCGATTGCCTTAAGAAAAATCAGCAGTCAAGTCAGTGCACCATCCATTGTTGCGACACCTTGCCTATCTTCCTCGCACATGACAAATTTCTATTAGTCAAAATAATCTCACTTCCAACACCCATTGTGTAACAAGCTGCCAATCTAGTCATTCTCGTCACACTCTCCACTGTCATTTTTAATGGTCGATATTCTCCAAAATTTGCATTCAGGTTGATTTCTTACTGTTGTCAAACTTGTTAGCGCGCAAATTGTAATTTTTATTATTTTCGGCTCTTTATCTTGGTTACCCTACTTCATGGAGCGAGCTCCAGGCCTAACGATGTTCTCCTCATCCCAGATCAGTTTGGCAGTTAGATGGTGACATCATCTTTTGGAGACGCTAGAAATGATTCATCCTGCTTAATTCATCTACCACTCGCTAACATGATGGTTATGTAGCTATATGTAGCCTGGTGCATGAAAAAGGGGCTTGCGTGCGAAAACAGGCTATCGAGAAAACAGCTGTTAAAAGTAAAAAACTCGTCGCGTCAGTTTCGCGTTAGTTGTTCCCTTTTATATGTGTTGCCTGGTGTCCAATTATATTCGAGGACGTTAAGTAATCGTTTCTGTTGGTACTCCGCTTTCTCTTCACTTTTAGTAAACTTTTCCACAAACTATGATTTTCTGGTTTTCATCATGTGAAAGAGCGTCTCATACTGTATACTCGAATCGACAAAAACGTGAAAAATGATTTATTGTCAGCTAAGCGAGCTTCCTTTTGATAGACCAAGTCAAATACCTGGTGATTTTTTTAAGCTAAAACTTTCAAATATCTCCGAAAATAAGCACATGAAAAAAATGTGCATTATCAAAATTTAATCATTCCGGAGGAGGCCAATTACATTTCTACAGGTACCAATTTCCCAATTATTCAGATATTTGTAAAACAAAATACAAAAAAATCATTTATTTGAAAGCAGATTCAATCGCATGTTCCTGGATTACGATAATAGTAGTTTCTTGACAAGTCATTTTTCAGTAATTATTTAAGAAATGCAATTTGTTTAAGACTAATTTCGAGTATTTACATTGAAAACTTGTTAATTTTAATTCAAACGTATTACAGAATCGTATGCATAGGTTCTCAGTAGAAAAAATCGAAAAAATGTAGTTTCGTTATTACAGCGCCATCTATCATGAATCGAAAAAAATGTTTCAAAAAAGTCCTACGTACTTTAAGTTTTAAAATCCGAATGAAGGTTTTTTAATTACAAAGTTGCCTACAAGAAGGGGAGGAGGGGTACTAATTTTAACACTAATGTATGTCCTCCCCCCTTAACCGCAACCAATCCAAACCTCCCCCCCCCCGGAATGATTAAATTTATTTTCCGAGATATTTGAAAGTTTGAACAAGAATTGTCGTTTTACTTAAATCCCCCTTAATGTTTGAGGGGCTCTATTTCGCTTTTCCCATTTGTTTTAGTTTCATCCGACGAGGATCACAACAACCCAACGAGCTCGTTTCAATCCATAAACGAGATTTGGTTTCGCTACTCCTCCATAGAATGCGCCACTTAAACCACAACCCGGAAGGCACATTAAGTGTAATCACATTATTCGCGGCGCAAGGAATAGTCACACGTAACAATAAAAAATAAAATTTTGAAAAGATTTATATGGAAAATGAGCTGTTAACTCTGTTGATCTTCTACGTTTATGCAAACCTAGCACCGAAGTGCCACTGATGCTATCGTTTATGTTTTTCTTGTTGGCAAAAGTTTGGCAAAAATTGGTTAATAATTGGTCGAGTTAAATTCGAGAAATATTAAGTGGAAAATTTTCTAAACAAATTTCGTTTACGAAAGGTAAAACGGAATGACTATTTGTCCGCGATTGCAATACTTATCAAATCTAGCGTCGTTATGGGGAAAATGTAAAAAAATAAAGAAAACTTTAAAATACTAAAAGTATGCCTAGTGTGACACACACAATTGGTGGATATGAAACATGTCAATGAGTGATATATAAATAATAGAATACGAGTACAAGTGAAGAGGCTCTCCTTGAAAAATATAATCAAAATGTAAAAACTAACGGGAAATGTAACGTTATGATTTAAATTCTACATACGCAAGAACATGGAAATAAAGACAATGGAATATTATTTCTGTGTCACGTCTTTTCATGATTAATGAAAAGTAATTTTAATTAAAAGAAGTGGGGATATTATAACATTACGACGCAACGGTAAAAAAAATCCTTACGGTATTCTTACGAGAAGAACACGTACATATGTAAGATATGACACTTAAGCTCGCAATTCAACTTCCATTATGAGTTTATATCCGCTCTCAGTACTAAAACGCGGCATAACTTTAAATCAACGTTAACAATTTTATTGTTACGATTTCATTGCGCACCCTGTACATAAAGACATGAGAAATAGAAACAAATTAATCCTTAATCTTAATTTATTTTTTTAGAGTTTTATTACTCGAATATGCAGGAAAAACAAACCGAACAACGTCCAATTATTCGATTAAATTTTGTAGATTTTGGTAAATGTGGTAAATCTTATTTACTAATCCCGTTGTACAGCATAACGGTTTTAATCTAATTGTTGTTGAAGAAGTCTAATTGGTTTGGCTTTTCGTTTACTGATTATTACTTTATCCATTAATCACGTTTCATGAAAAACATGCGCCCATACCACATAAAAATCAAGAAACTGTAGAAGATCCAATTAAGATTAAACCTTATATCTTAATTAATTTATCAATTTTATTTATTTTTGTTGTTGCTGTTAGTCTACATAAAAAAACATTGATTATGAGCGTGGGGAAAACTATCAAAGAAAATGTCGTAGCACAGAGGGAAAAAATAAACAATTAAAAATATTTCCATAATGGAAAATTAGCTATGCGTGAGATAAAATGATAATTTATTCTATGTAAAAGCAGGGAAATGTCTATTTTGAAAATGAAAATGTCGAAAATGGAAATTATTTTATTAGTAAAAATTATGTTTTACTTCCGAATTCGGCATGAAACTCAACGAAATGAAAATTTGTTTTCTGTAAATTAATTGAAGGTCGTTTGTAAATTAGTTGGCTTTGAGAAAAGATAAACCAATAAACCATATTTATAAAAGCTTCCTTTGTTTCTAAATTTTTGTTATTGATGTTTGCTTTAAATTTTCATTTTTCATTATTAATATTCGTTTTACTAATCTGATTTCTTGAAATAATTTATTCTTCTAATCAAGGGTATTTCTAGCCTAAAGAAAACGTTAGGCGTGTAAACATTATTTTATTATAATTAGCCTTTTACAAGCTCTAAAGGAAGAGAGTTATTTAAGGGAAAGGTCAAAGACAAGAAAAATTCTTTGTGGAAAACTTCTTAAAGAGAGTTAACGTATACGCTTGCATAAAACAGTGAGCTCGAGTACTAGTGAACCTTGAGTACAGTGATAATACAAAAAAAACTGGCCTAAATTTTCAAACAATAAAATCAATTTAGAATTATTTAAGAAGATAGTGAGAAGCATCCATTAAACCTATATCCAAAAATCAGAGAGATAAGGAAAGCTCATAAAATCAAAAAACAATCTCATGCTCTACAACGTAAAAATATCCTCAATTTTCTGTGTTATAAATTAAAACAATAATAATAATCAGCAACGACCTATTACTCCAAACCCGCGCGGGGAGTCTTCATTTGTATTATTATTACTTTTTGAGTTTAATTCAAGAGAGAAGGATATCGAACTGCTTAACTAGTGAAATTGAGAATTTATAAGTTAAAACGGTAAAATATGTATTCGTCATATTAAAATCAATAAAATGGCAGTGCTGATTAGCTTCGTACAGCATTCTAGACACGGGCTCATTCTTACCGTATTCAGTTCGATGAGGGGTGATTCTAAAGATAGGTACCGTTCTTAAATTTCGCGAATTTATATTTACATTAATTTTTCATAATAGAACAGGAGGATCGATATTGCCGGTTACTAGTTGATGAATGAAAACCACGATATTAGTATGGAGGGAAGTTGAACATATCCACCCACGGTGGCCCGCGTAAAGCAAAGCGAAGAAATCTATGCTGAACTGCTTCAATCCTCTTTATGTGAACCTTATAATAAGGCGACCGCACCTTGCTAGTGTACTCGGACAGCGGACGAACGAATGTTGAATAAAGAGCTTTCGTAACGCGAGTATTGTCGAATTCTTTCAACCAACGCTTAATAAAACCGAGCGCAGAGTTGGCTTGATTGGTAATACGACCAATGTGATGTCTAAAATTCAATTCACTGTCTCAAATAACCCCCAGACCACGAACAGAGCTGTCTTTGGTAACGGTATTGCTGTGAATATAGTAGTCGCGAGTAATGGACTGTGTAGGTTTTCGAGAGTAGGTGATTGTTTGACATTTACTTTATTTTATTGTTCTTTGTAAAACATGCGGAGACGTTATTGAAGTCGGGTTGTAATAGGCTCATATCGGTGGTGTTTGAAATCCGTTTGTAAATCTTAATGGCATCGGCGTATACCGGGTGAGTTTTTTAAGCTGAAACTTTCAAATATCTCGGAAAATAAGCAGTCTACGATAAAAATTACCATTATCAAAATTAAATCATTCTCGAGGGGAAATACATTAGTGTTAAAATTAGGACCCCCGCCGCTGTTTGTAAGGGGTGGGGACAACTTGGAAACTAATATAGAAACCCCTATTTTTTATTGCAGATTCGGATTCTATGGCTAAAAATACGTAGGATTTCTTTGAAACATTTTTTTCGATTCATGATAGATGGCGCTGTAATTTTCGATATTAAATTTTTTTCGATTTCTCCTACGATTCTGCAATATGTTTGCATTAAAATTAACACGTTTTCAATGTAAATACTTGAAATTAGTTTTAAACAAATTGTATTTCTTAAATTTAAAAAAAAAATACTTTTAGCGTAACACAGGAACAACGACGTGGACATCATCTTTTAATTAAATTAAGTGCTCAAAATGATGGCCTTCGACTTCAATGCACTTATTAATCCGCATTTCAAATGAATGTACACAACTTAGAAGCGTGTATGCTGAAATTTCGGCACAAGCATTTCTTTTTCGCTCAATCATATTCTCACGTGTTGTTGGTATACTTTGTCTTTGAGATAGCCCCATAAAAAGAAATCTGGTGAAGTAAGATCTGGTGATCTGGCAGGCCAATTTACCGGACCAGCTCTACCAATCCATTGACCATTGAAATCACGATCAAGTACTTCACGTGCTACAAACGAATAGTGTGCTGGACATCCATCATGTTGCAACCACATGTTCTGTCGCAATTCTATGCTCAAGTTTTCAAATAATGTTGGCAATTCATTTTCCAAAATGTCTCGGTACATTTGACCATTCAAGTTGCCTTCAATAATATGGGAGCCGATGAGTTGGTTGCCAATTATTCCACACCACATGTTGACAGTTCAAGGGCGCTGATGTTCAACTTGGCGAAGCCAGTGTGGATTTTCAACACTCCAGTAATGCATGTTGTGTCGATTAACCGTTCCATGGTTTGTAAAAGACGACTCATCGGAGAACAATACACAGCGAAAACAATTGGGATTTTGCTGTATTTGTTCTACTGCCCACTGACAAAATGTTACCTGATTTTCAAAATCAACGCCATGAACATCTTGGTGTAAACTCATATGAAACGGATGATACTTATGTCGTTTCAAAATTTTGCAAACACTGGTCTAGGATAATCCGGATTCGTTAGCTATTTCTCGTGTACTTATATGAGGATTATAAGCTACTGCAGCCAATACAGCAATTTCGTTATTTTCCTCAGTGACTGTTACTCGGCGGGTCCTTTTCTTTGGTCAAACACTTCCATCAGTAGTGAATTGTTTGATAGTCCGGTAAAATGACGCACGTGATCGAATCCTATCTCGAAAACGCGAAGCGTAGAGATTGACCGCATTATCAAGACTACGGCCAGCTTCTCCATAAACCAGGACCATTTCAATTTTTTCTTATACAGTTAAATACTCCATTTTGAATTGTAATAGCCTTACGCAAACAGGTCTTATTGTTTTCGAAATAATCTTTGAACTGAATCGATATTTTTAAAACAAAAAATGTCATTTAAATGAAAACAAATTTAGTCGCATGTTCCTATGCAAAATCATCGCCGTCGTTTTTCCTGTGTTACGCTAAAAGTAGTTTCTTTTTAAAACTTAAGAAATAGAATTTGTTTAAAACTAATTTCAAGTATTTACATTGAAAACGTGTTAATTTTAATGCAAACATATTGCAGAATCGTAGGAGAAATCGAAAAAAATTTAATATCGAAAATTACAGCGCCATCTATCATGAATCGAAAAAATCTTTAAAAAAAATCCTACGTACTTTTAGTCGTAGAATCCGAATCTGCAATAAAAAATAGGAGTTCCTATCTTAGTTTCCAAGTTGCCCCCCACCACCCTTACAAACAGCGGCGGGGGGTCCTAATTTTTGGCACTAATGTATTTCCCCTCCGGAATGATTTAATTTTGATTATGGTCATTTTTATCGTAGAGTGCTTATTTTCCGGGATATTTGAAAGTTTCAGCTTAAAAAACTCACCTGGTATAGATATCGATGAATTTTTAATTAGACATTCAACATCGTTGGTTTGACAGAATGAAATTTTTTTACCTCAGATGGCTGCCTTGGAGCACCCCAGATGTCGCCTTGCTAAAATCGGTGAAAATAACATCAACCTCATTCCCTGCCTCCATCCTATTTAATGTTTGTGATGTCAATTCAATAAGATTTGTGGTCGTGGACCGTGCTTTGAGAAAACCATGCTGATTGTCGACAACGGTTTACAATGAAAGTACAGTGAAACAGCTTAGGAACACAAGATAATTTCGCAATCGGTCTGAAATTACAGATGACTGACTTGCAGCCGTTCTTATGAATTGTAACTATAAAAGAAATTTTCCAAATAGATGGAAAAATTCCAAACGAAAGCGACTTTTGGAAAAGTGCCGTCAGCGGCTGAGCAAGAATATCACTGCACTTTTTTGAGACGATGAATGAGGAAAATCTTCTTTAAGTTTGGAAATCTTTTATACCACGGATTCATAATCGATTTGAATCGTAAGTCAAGGTTGTTGTTTGAATACAGTTATGTATGTAAAGTAACCTTCATCGGGTTCAAAATTGCTGTTTGTGAAAGCTAGACTGAAGAAGTTAGCAAAATGATTTATTAAGAAGTTTGTGTTTCTATGTCATTATTATCATTTAAAGGTATCGCAAAGTAAGCCAGTAAATCACTAAGTTTCACAATGTCGGCCTTACGAAAGTTGAAATAGTGGAGTTTCAGTATCGACAGTAAAACTACATTGCTCCAGACAAGAAATGATTAAAATTGAAACCGGAGTTGCCTGTTCAAACTGTTCTTCACGTTTCTGATCTGAAATAATCCATAGTTCAACATATTATCAGTGAATAAAGATTCTTTGGCGGTTCACCCACAACAAAGATGTCATCTTGTGTATCCTTCAGGCCAGAGACGGAATCAACAAGCTAATAGCTTTTAATCTGACTTAGAGGGCGAATATTGCAACACAAAATAAAGATAATATTTTTATTATATTTAATTTTGACACACATTAGCTCGATATTATCAGTGTTTGGAATGGTGACAATTTGACGAACCCCTCTACCGGTTAAGTTGGTGTCTGGACAGTAAAAACCGTCTTTCCGGAAAACGTTAAAATCCGAGGTAAAAAACTCGTTACTGTTGAAATCACTATTTAAATTAGTCTCAGTATGAGTGCAAAAATATCAAATGAAAGTCTTTGAATTGCTGAGAAAACGTCGCGAAAACGAGTTTTAGTTCTTAGTCCTCTTACGTTCTGGTAGTAGAGGACGTTTAAGTTTTTTGGTACTGCCATTTTATTGTTCTATTTCGAAAATCGACCAATTCTTTAAGAACAGTTGTTTCGGGCCATGATTATGGGGAAAGTAATAGGTGGAATAGAGCTTCAGAAATCGTTAATTTAAATGACGCAACTTGTCTATTGGGATATATTTTTACATTTGCAATTTCGACTTTGGATGTTGTGCCGATTTAATATAAAATTAACGTGTGACATAACATTTTACACAACTTGGATAAAATATCATTTTTAGTTTAGGGACTACCCTGAGGATGCATGGAAGATTAACATTGCCGCTGCTATAGATTAAGTAAAAAATCGCATCGATTATTTGTTTCAGTGTACTGTGTTGAGTATTGAGGGAGTTGGTATCAATGTTAGCAGGAATTATTTGAGATGAGGGGTTAGGCCGTTATTTGGATTATTTTGCTAAATCTCAAGTTATTCCTAAAAAAAAAAACCAAAAACAACAATACAAAGTGTGATGGTATGTGTAAAAGTACATATTATCAAATAAAATAAATAAATACGTTTTAACGAGTAATATCACAATATTTTTTTATCAGTAAATTGTCTAAAAAAAATTTCTAATGAAACTTATGCCAAACATGAATCCCGAACTTTAATAAAGTACAGTCAAACCTGTTTTTGTGCTGTAATAAGGACCGCATAAAAAAATCTTCTTAAACTTCACTAACTCAAAACATTACGGAACCTAACGTTACGCAATGTGATGAAATATCAAAAATCGAAAAACAAAATGGCCAACGTCAGTTAACTAATTCAATTATGATCTGATTTTACGAAAATAAATTGTTTCATACCGCATAAAAAAGTCGCACAAAAAAGGACCTCACAAAAACAGGTTTCACTATTCGCAAAGATCAAAGTTTTCACATAGTACACTTAATACTATGGAAATAAGAATTTTTAATACAAGTCCAGGAAAAAAATCGAAAATTACAAGTTTACATTTCTAAATGGCGCTTGTTTTAAAGAAAAATTATTTTGTAAAGAACGGGAGCTAATTCCTACGGGAAACAGTTTTGGAAAGGGCTAAAAGGTTTGGAACACTAGCTTTTCGATTTTTTTCATCTCATGTTCAATAAATCGCTCGTCCTGTTCAATCAAAATTCTTTCTCTGCCTCTACCATTTTTAGGCTTTTTCGGTTCCCTCATATTTCTATTTGTTTATAATTTGGTACACTGTAAAATGACGCGGGCCGACAATTTCTCCTATGACCAATGACCAATTTTCGAGGACATTGATCGACTTCTCCTCTTTTGCTTTCCATTTTTAACATTTTTAATTTTATTTAGAATAAACTTCAAAGCATCCGTACCACGTAAAACTTGCTATACAAATAACATTTTTGAGAAATTCCGTAAATTGAATGGAAAATTTCTAGTTCTCAATGGCTGATGCCACACGAGATTTTTGGTTTTTTGATTATTATTTCAAGGCCAACTAGTCGTAATAGATAATGTTTATGTATGTGTCTTTTATTTTGTTTTGTTCTGCTCTCTCGAAAATAAAATTTAAAATAAAATGAGTCAAAAATGACCTTGAAATATTTTTTATTTCACTTATGTTTGTGTTAGTGTGGCTGCACCGAAAATTTGTTTAAGTCGCAATTAAAACCCGTATCATAGGTAAACGGGGAAAGAAACGAAGAAAAATACGGTTTCTGTGATACCTTGTTTGGCATCAGTGAATGGCTGATGGGACACGGGGTATCATTGAAACCGTATTTTTCTTCGTTTCTTTCGCAGTTTACCTATGATACGGGTTTTAATTGCGACTTAAACAAATTTTCGGTGCAACCACACTAACACAAACATAAATGAAATAAAAAATATTTCGAGGACATGTTTGACTCATTTTAGTTTAAATTTTATTTTCGAGAGAGCAGAACAAAACAAAACACACGTACATATATACATTATCTATTACGACTAGTTGGCCTTGAAAAATAATCAAAAAATCAAAAATCTCGTGTGGAATGGTGTAACAGTTCGCTGTTATAGATTATAAGTTTTGTGTCCTTAAACTTGGCAAATCTTAAACATCACACAGAATCCCGCTCACACAATAATTCGATTAATACTCTAGCAGCGCAGTGTACTAAATGTAATTGAAACAACGCACAACTCATGCAGTCAAGTTTGTTGATATAATTTTATAGTAGATGGAGAAACAAATTTTTTTAATTTCCCCTGCATGCTGTTCAAAGTGTTTTAAAATATTTGACGAAATAATACAAAATAAAAAAATAAATAAAACGTAAAACAAGTTAAAAACAAGAAAAAAATAACAAAGATTTATGTGGTGCCCTAAACTGGGTTACAAATTACAAAGTGTTGGCAGTCAAATCCCCTACGCGAAGAACGGACCAAAGACCGAGAATCTAACCTCAATCGGCCCTCCTGACCGGAATTCGCTTACTGCGAAACAACTTTTTTGGAGATTATCGATATCGCCAAATCTTTTCATGTGAAGTAGCGCTAGCGGTGTAGGTGAATATAAAATAATTCGCGGCTAATTATTTGCACGTAACGTACATATAAATTTTATGACACTAATAAAAATAAAAACAAAAATTACGTACAGGTATTAAGAAATTTATTTATGTGCATATACCTTTAAATAATTCCGAATTCTGCCTGCTTTCAGAAAATTATAAGAAATATTACTTATCTTTTTGTTGTTTGTGCCATCAAATACGCTAAAATCTACATAAATTTTCATTCATATCCCACATATGGAGTTTATCATATGATTACATGAAAATATTTTGATATTCCTTATTCATGTTGTTGTTGCTGTGTACGTTGAGCTGAGTGAAATATGATGACAAAAGAAAATATTTAGGCACCCAACTTCTCAAATATTGAAACATGTATGGCATGGGGAGAAAACACTGTGAAAAATACTTATAGAGGTGTATATGGCCTTTTTGTGTTAAATGCACTCAGTATGTGGTCGCGTGTAAACTAAATTATTATATCATTATTCCTGTATATTTACGAAATTCATGTAAAGCTTCACCCAGGCCTTGGTAACAGTATTATTATATACATACATAAGTATATACTTAGAGAATATATGTATATTGTTGTTAGATGATGATGTTGATAGTTTGAGTGGGGTTTTGTTTTCAATATAACCAAGAATTGTTTTTCGAAATGATAAATACCTGAAAAACCCGAAAATACTTTCTATTAAGATTTCTTTATTTTTCATAAAATTTGAAGTTGGGTACTTAGACACGCATATACCCGTACAGCAAATGAATATAATTTGCAGAAAATGATTTAATTATTCAGTGTCGGTTTTATAATATAATCTCTATCTTGGCATGAATGATTGTCAAGTCGATGACTGTCAGTCATTAGATGTACTCATGGTACATTGACGGTAAATTCAGCACGAAAAATTTCATTACAAAATTGTTGGAGCATTTCTTGAAAGTGTGGTCAAACCCGAAAATTGTAAATATATAAAAATATAAGGCCATTCCGAAATTAATCGATTCGATCGTTGGTAGATTGTGCTATCTGTTTGGGAGAAAGATGATTCTAGCCTGGGTTGTATCCACTGCGTCGCTATTGTACACCCGTACTTCTTCCGGCTCGCTTATATAGTTCATTGCCGTTTATCTAATGATTTTGTCCCACTAACGGCGGATGGTCTGAATACTCGATGGCTTTTATGCTTCGCTTTTCTAATTAGATGATTTCGCACATCTTGTCAACCATATACCACTAAGCGTGTCCAACCGAACCATATGTCGGGCTGAACTGCAGGCACAATTCCAATTACCTCCGCATCTTGTGCGTCCATAGCGTACCTGAAAGTTTTGTGATGCAACGCAGAGCTTCTAATGGCCGGCGGTCCCCGATATCCGATATTTTCGGCAAACGTGTTTTCTTTTTCAAATATGAATTGGACGCAATCAATATTAGGTATTCCGTTTGCATCATTGGGTAGGTTGAAAGACTCTACAATAAATGTAGAATTTTTTATTGAATGTTATTTAAAAATACGATTCGTCCTGTATTCAGCAACTGGGACAAACGGTAACAAAACTAGTAATTGGACACGTTATATTTGATACGTTGGTTGATCAGGCTGATCCGCACGTAAATGCATTATAATATCCCGATAAAATTATGATTCTTCACCACTCAGTTCGTTAATCGTTGGGGCATTGTACCGCCTTTGGTCATTGCCTCTATCATTAATTAGCGCTAATGCCACATTGCCTACCTCAATTAACGTTTCTGAGCCCTGCTTATTTTCTGAAAGGTTCATTCGTTGGTAGACTACATCATGAGGCCTCAACACGTATATCAGAGTAAAATTTCTGTCTTTATTTTCTTCAGGGTGCACTGTTCCAATTAGATGAACTATTTGTAAGCATAGGCAAAAGAAATACAGACCGTTTCCTTGAGGTGGTTTATGCTAACTCCGGCTGAGGCAAACGCAAATGTAATTGAACGGGGATAATTGTCACGTGAAAATGGATTTACTTTGTTCTTCTCATCGCAACATCGTATAAACTCATCAGTAGCTCGATTCTGATTTTTCCTATAGGAAAAGGAATTAGGAAAAATAGTTTCGTAGTATTTTGGTCACAAAATTCTTTTTCTGACATACTATGGTAAATAGTTAGTGTACATTGTTTTCAAAAACAAAATTAATTTGGGTATATTTTTCCTATCCAATTTCGATACGGAAAAAAAATTCCTAAATTATAAAATTTTAGATCAAACATGATTTCTCAGTAGGCCAGAAAATGATATTTTTGATAAAAATACTATGAAAATATTTTTCCTAATTCCTTTTCCTATAGGAAAAACCAGAATCGACCTGCATTATTGTTTTCTAAATTCTGTAAAGTTAAGCTAAAAGCAATGTTTGCACACGATGATCATTAATCCAAAAAAATCACCTCAAAAATATTCACCACCAGCAAATATTTTGTTTATTCTAATCTCAAAAATTTTATTTAACTTAAACTATTAAAACAGACAAAAAATTTAAATTAATTTTCAATTTATTTGCGTATTTACACAGAATAATTACAAAATACGTCAACTTCGAAACGTGTCACTATGAAATATATTTGAACATATAACCATAGAAATATAAATTTATAAGTTATTTTTCTATGATAAAACAATACAAAAATAAAACAAAATTTTAAAGCCTACTCGATTTCACATTTTTAACATTTTGTACTAAACGATATTTCTTGTAGAAGATGGAAATTTAAATATAAACTGTTAGTATTTTTCCACTGTCCTTTATGTTGGTATAAATAAAATTGGACAATATAACAAAAGAAAAGCATATCAACATTGAAGGAAAATAAAATATTATAATCGCTTCTTGTTCTTAGATTTGTTTTGTACTTGACATGGACAGACATGGTAAAAATTTTACTGTGTCTTTGTTATATTTGCACCACGCGGCCGTTCCTCCATTTCTGTTAGGGCAAAAGATGTAATATTTAGTCGTTTCGGATATATTAGAATTTTATTTTCGGTGTAGCGGCTTGTTCCTTGTTCTTCATCGAACAATTCCCCGTAAAAAAAATATTTATCAGCGGACAATACTCCATAGAAATAATTATTTCACAGTAAAGTACAAGAACAATAAATAATCTTGTACATAAGAACGAAATTGGTTTAAGTAAAATAAAGTAAGACCCAGTTACCAGTATAGAATTTAACGAAAACTTATTATTGTATTTACTTGTGGCTATTATATGGCTGAAACTTTATACTGAAAATTCGTGATATAATTTGAAAATAATATAATTTGGAAATATCAGAATCCAATTCTCCACTTTAACAGTAAATTATTTTTAGATATTTGTTTTCTTGTTTTATTGCGATCGCGTATCGGCCGAGAAAAATTAAATTATTTTCCCGTAATTTTATTCCCCAATTGACAAAACTAACTTTTGGAAAACGGGGAGGGAATTGTGAAAAAATGTCTGGCAAATAGCTGCTACAAAAATAAATATTCTGTATTCCCGGGAATTATCAGAATAGTGCCACACGTGAATACGAAAGTAGTCATTGAGGACAATAATCAACATTAATATAAATAACCAAAACCTGAGAAAACATCATCAAGACACTTGATGTTGGCGGCTACCAAATTGTGGGAAACCAACCGTAATAGTTCGTTCTTGACAGACGAAATTACGTTTGACGCCAATAAAATCACCGCAGATAAACAAAAATTTGTGCATTCAGTGCAGTCTCTATCGGAAGAGTGGACATGTAGAGTAGGTCGACTACATTTTGCAAAACCGTCCAGCACCAGATAAATTCGAGACAATTAAACGAAGAGCAGCATCATCCTGTTCCTTACATATGTGGTAAAGAAAAAGAGCAACGACTGGAAATCATCTGACCGTTGCCGTATCCCACATACCTATACAGAATTTCTCTGCAATTACATGGATTCGGTTTCCACAAAATCGATCTCATGCAAGCATATCATCCCAGCAGCATCCTCCTTAACCACAGTCACTGACTGAAAAATGATCGTAGGTAAGACTTTTTGTCTTTGTTTTGAGTCTGTGACCAATAAGACCACCAAATTTGTTTGACCAATGCATGCGTAATTTCACGTTTTTAAGAAAATGGTTTCTTGTTTTTATTGTCACAGCTTTTGTTATGAAATAAAATATGCATTTTTTAATTCATTTTGAAATTTGCAATTGTTTTTTGCACTGTTTCACTAATGAAAGCATTAGTTGAAAATTTTAAATTTTCATTTTACAGTAAAAGCATCCAATTAACCGGAACACTCAGTTAACCGAATTTTTAATTTTTACGATTTGTTTTTGCTTTTTTCTGTTTCTTTTGTCTTTCGCACGCATTTGTTAATTTATTTTGGAATATGCAATTGTTTCTTACACATTTTCATTAGTTGAAAATTTGGAATGGCTTTATTTTTCATATAATAATAAAATCTCAATTATCCGGCATCCAATTAACCGGAACACTCAGCTAACCGGAAATTTAATTTTTAGAATTTTTTTTGCATTTTCTCTTTCTTTTCTCTTTCATATGCATTTTTTTAATTCATATTGAAATTTACAATTGTTTTTTGGAATTGTCAGTTTTTTGACATTTTCATTAATGAAAGCATTAGTTGAACATTTTGAATGGCTTTCATTTTCATACAACACTAAAAGCATCCAATTAACCGGAACACTTAGTTAACCGGAATTTTAGCTTTTTGGAATAGTTTTTTGCTTTTTTCTTTTTGAGAAGGGAAATTATTATTTTTTTATTCGGGGATTATAGAAAATATACTTTCCTTTACTTGTTTTCTGTTTTATGCCTTATTCTATTTGAATTGAATGTGTAAAGTTGTACCCCAACTAGGGTTAGTGAAATATTGAATTTATGTATTATTGGGTACTCGTATGAGTGTACTCGCATACATAATATGTATGTATTATTATTTGTAATAAATTCAATGAACTGATGTAAAATTTGTAAAAAATTTGTTTTTTGGTACATAATTTGAAAATAATAACGAGAATCCTAAAAAATAATGAAATGCGAAATTCTCGTAATATTCCCAGTTTTAATGAAACATTCGATTATCCGGAATTTATACGGAAAGCTCTCATCACCAAGAATTCCGGATAACAGAGTTTTTACTGTAATATACATTACAGTAAAAACCCTGTTATCTGGAATGCTTGGGTATGCGAGCATTCTGGGAAATAGAATATTCTGGATAATTGAATATTTCATTAAAACTAGGAATTTTACGAGAAATTTGCTTGATTTCATTATTTTTAGGATTCTCGTTTATTTATTTTCAAATTATGTACCAAAAAACAATTATTTATACATCAGTTCATTGAATTTATTGCAAATAAGAAATACATACAAATTATGTATACGGGTACACCCATACGAGTACCCAAAATTTAATAATACATACATTCAATATTTCACTAACCTACGTATGTAATACGACTTTACAGAATTCAAATAGAATAATGCATAAAACAGAACAAAATTAAAGGAAAGTATATTTTCTATGAATCCCGGAATAATAAAAAAAAATATCCCTTGTAAAAAAAAGAAGTAAAAGAAAATCGTAAAAGTTAAAATTCCGGTTAACTGAGTGGTCCGGCAATTGGATGCCGGATAAACGGGCTTTTATTGTAATATGAAAATTAGAGCCATTCAAAATTTTCAACTAATGCTTTCATTAATGAAAATGTGCAAGGAACAATTGCAAATTTCAAAATGAATTAAAAAATGCATATGAAAGAGAAAAAAACAAAAAAAAACGTAAAATTAAAGTTCCGGTTAACTGAGTGTTCCGGTTAATTGGATGCCGGATAATCGGGCTTTTATTGTGATATGAAAATTAAAGCCATTCAAAATTTTCAACTAATGTTTTCATTAAAGGAAATGTGGAAAAAAATCGCAAATTTCAAAATGAATTAAAAAATGTATATGAAAGAGAAAAAAGCAAATGAAAAATCGTAAAAATTAAAATTCCGGTTAACTGCGTGTTCCGGTTAATTGGATGCCAGATAATCGGGCTTGTACTGTAAAATGAAAATTAAAAAATTTCAACTAATGCTTTTTAATGAAAATATGCAAAAAACAATTGCACATTTTATTTCATTTTCAAAATGACTTAAAAATACATATTTTATATCAACACACTTCTTAAATCATTTTCAAAGTGGCTTATGATATTCATTAATAAAGTCAGCTTTTTTATTTCATTTTCATCAGATTTTAAGTCAATTTTAAAATGAAAAAAAAACGCTGGTTTAAGTCTGAAAAAACACCATTTTTAAGTCAGCCTTTTTTAATTCAGGGGGCCTATTGTCTTCATCGTATCCAGTCCAACCTCATCCATGAACTGCCGAGTAATGCGGGCTATGTTACATCGGGCATTGTCATGCATTAATATGAAATCTTCCCCTATATATCCTGCTTAGGGCATTACATGATCGAAGAGAATGTTCTCGATATATCTTTCAGTGGTCAGACCTCCTCTACGGCCTCCAATAGGTTCGAAAACAAGATCGGGTTTTCCCTCATGCGATATACCAGCCCACAAAACGCACGATCCGCCACCGTACGAGACTATTTCAACAAAGCAACACTGCAAAAATCGCTCTCCTGGACGCCGGTAGACCCTGCCTCAACTTGTGCGGCTTTTTCCATTGTTTTGAGGAAACAACGAATTTAACTTGTAGAGATTTCAACACGCCAATTGTTTTCACTGAAACATCGCATTTTGCTACGGCTGCCAAAAAAATTTACGTTTCGTTTTACGAAAATCGGTTAAGCCATTTTAAAAAATTCGCCTTTTGGTACGCACGGAGGATGAGTCGATTTAGTTGATTGCGTTTATTTCTAAGAAATGGTAAATTTAAAAAAAAATATTTCCCAACGTTATCTATGACTTTCGACCTTTTTTCTGGCAGTTTATGGCTTCCATCGAAAAAAATTGTTTGTCTTTTGATGCGATCCATTCGTCAAGCCATTTTTGATTTCCTCGTGGGTTCTGAGGTGCTGGCCTTGAAGATCGCTTTGCATTGATCGGTACAAATAGTATAAGCTGATGGGGCACAATCTGTTGAATAGGGAGCATGCGGTAGAATTTCCCATTTAGGTATTTCCAGCGTATTTTTACTTGTTTTGCGATGTGGTCGAACATTGTCGTGCAGCAAAATCACTTTACGCTGTTTGTTGGCTGGAATCGGACGAGTTTCGTTCAATGCGTAGTTCAAATCTATTAATTGTTGTTGGTAACGTTCACCAGTAATAGTTTTGTTCCGTTCTGATTCCATCAAATGCAAAACATAACCTTACTTCTATGAATGTTTCGTTTTGCTGTTGATGTGGATGGTTCGCATGGATGAACCCATGTTTTGCAATTAGGGTTATGGTAGTAAATTCACTTTTCATCGTCAGTCACGATTTGAACTAAAAAATGTCATTTTCGGTGTCTGTGAATTGCAAACCATTAAACGATTTTCAATTTTGGCTAAGTTAGTTCATGAGGTACCCATTTTCCTCCTTTTTGAATCGTTTTTATGGCACGTAAACGTTTGCTTATGGCTGCTTGAGTGACATTTAACTGTTCTGTAAGTTCTTTTTTCTGTTTGAGCTGAGTTTTCCTTCAATAATGCTTCCAATTATTTGTCTTCGAATTTTTTGGTTGACCAGAACGTTCTTTGTCACTGACATCAAAATCACCACTTTTGAATCATTTAAACCAGTTTTCGCAAATTTGTTGAGTTGGTGCATATTCACCATAAATTTCTTGTGGCAAACGAAAACTTTCAGCAGCTTTTTTTTCTTTTGATTAGTTATTCTGCTTCGTTAGTACAAAATTCGACATGTTTAAACGGGATTAAAAAATATCTTGTTTACGCTTTCACGAATAATGACAAACTAAATTTTAATGTGGAATGTCAACTCTTTAAAACGCAGTAGTTGTCATTATAAAAGAATGTTTAGTACTAAAGTTACGCCATCTCTTAGAAAATCACCATCAAACTAAGTTATACACCCAATAATTACAAAAAATTCCCATTTCACGTTTCTTAATTGATCGGACACTATCTACCTACACTTATTGCCATCGTCATTGACGTTAATATCGGGAATCCAATGAAATTTATCTGTCTCCTAATTTCGTTAATGTGTCTACTTTTGTCGATGGGCTACGGTAGATACAGCCATATTTAGAATAATATGAGAATAATATTTAAAAATTATTTTTATCAGTATTACATTGTCTAGTAATATCGTAATACTATTTCATGGATAAAATTGTAAACCAAAAACTTTACAGTCGCTTTATTTCCATAAAGAAAAGGCAACAAAAAATACCATTCACAAACCATATTCAAAGATATCACTATATACGAATGGGTTACACACATAGCCAAAATTCACAAAAAATGTGGTTCCATTGGATTTCATTTGTGGTTTATAGAAGTTTAGATATTTTCAATCGAAAGTTATTTTTTCGGTCAAAGTTTTGTTTTCATTTTAGCTCTACCGAATTACAGTGATTTGATTTCAATGTGACTACAACAACAAATATAAAAAGTGTGTGTGGTTATCAGAAAGCTTAATTTTTTTAATTAAATCGATTTTGGTCTACATATAAGCATCGAGTATTGTTTAAAGCAATTAAAATTATTTCCAAATAGAACCTTTCACATTGTATGACGACGTGTCATAAATAAGAATTTAATTCAATCTGTTTACGACAGCCTCTGTACGACAAAAGTTATATCGTCTTACATAATGCAAACGTATGTTAATGTAATACTGTTCGGTTATCTTTTGATTTTTTTGTGATCTCATTTCCGTTATTTTTTTTTTATCTCCTTCATTGATCTTAAAGTTTTTCATTATGTAAATAAATTAAGGAAAAAATTGTTTTTTACAGTCAACACATATCATAATAGTGATTATATGTATATGAAGTGTGTACCAACAATGCCTTCTATACTACTGGCCTTTTACTACTCTCATTTTTCGCACATGACGTCAATTTAAGTCTATACAGAGACTGCGCAATAATAATTTTAGGATATTTACACTAACAAAGCAACTAGAGAAAGCAACAACAACGTCGACTTAGCGTGTCGTCATCATTTGGTGTAAGCGGCCAGTAGTTTAGAAGGCATTGGTACCAATGTACGTACATACATACATACATACATATATAAATGTGGTGATGTATACATAGCATAACAACATACGAGTTATGCATAAAACACACAACAATCGGCGTCGTTCTTATGTAGTATGTGATGTGATACCCTTTTTAATCAACAAAACCAATTTGGTACATCATTTTGAGATGTGGGAGCAGAAAAAAGGGAATATACAATACACAATATCATTTATGATTAAAGAATTAAAATAATTTAAGTTCCATTCATGAGAATTTGTGTTTTCTATTAAATATTTTGTGTGTTGAACAACAATAGATTCAAGAACAACATAGACCTAATCTAAAATTCTTAATGGAAATCTATTAAGTGTATGTTTATGTGTTTTGAATAATAAATTAGAGATTTTCTCATTTTGATTTTCTACAACAAAAAAAAAAACCAAAATTTCTCATTTTCCTCGGTATCCGCATTTGAAAGGTTGTTTTTCTTTATCTGTTTTCAACTTTTTATTTGATTTTTCATTTTTATTTTGTCTTACGAAAATGAAATATACATACAAGGGGTTTTTGTTGAATTTTTAAGAAAATTAGCTAGAACATCGTAATTATCGTTACAAGATATCGAGGAGAATGTATACAAATTTGAAATTTTTACATTTCCAGTTTTTTTTGGAGCATCTCGCATTTTATGTTTTACAAATATTTTTTTAGGTAAAACATTTTCAAAATAACGTCGTTTTCATACATAGATTTTCCATCCCTGGCAAACATTTGCAGAGCAAAATGGTCATACACAAATATACATGAACCAATTTGAATAGTAAGGTTTCCTTCTTTTTGGGGGTTGGTTTGCATTATATTGCAGTACACCACGCTATACATGTAAAGTTGTGTGCGAGATATCCACTCAATTTTTGTTTTATTTAAAAGAATATTTTATGACATTAAGTGTACAATGTCATTCAAATGACTGCCGCGGCTTTGCTTAGGGCACGTATTCGGAAGGCCCAATCTGGCTGAATTTGTTGGATGGCGTTCTTTATGTTGACTTTGAGTGTATCAAGCCCGAAAGGAAGAAATCTAAATGTGTTAAATTGCACGATCTTGGTAACAAGTCCGTGTAGCCAGCGTGCGAGATAACCATACCACGGGATAGACAGAAGCGTCAAATTGAATTGATTTTACTATCTGATTTTGCAACGTTCAAACCGGCCTATCTATCCGAAGATAATCCGGCAGATTAAACAAATTTCTTCATGAATTCGAGGATTGCATCTCTATTATAGCTCGAAGTTGTCTAGTTTAAAAATTTTATTGAAGCTGGGTGAATTCTCACCCGCCAAAGACGAAATACCACGACTACGAAAAGCATTCATTAAAAGGATTTATGGATAATTATGGGCATCTATTAGTCGAGGCATTAATCACAAGTTATTCGATTTATCGTGATGATAGGCTTTGTTGAAGATGATATGTTGTACCTAAAAACAAAACCAAAAATACAACAAAAATTAAAATTTAGATTGTTATGTAAAAACTTAAATTCAAACCTATCTTTTTTTTCTTAGATGTGAAATCATTTTGATAATCTAACACTACTACACGCTAAGTTGATTATACGAATATATAAAACCGTTATAAATAGTACTGCATTTTTAGTACTTGTATATAATGTCGTTAATATTGTTTCATGAGCTCCAACACAGATGCGGCGGTAATAGTTTATTCAAATTTTGCTCTAATAAATTTCTTATTGTCATTGGGGAAATTTATTAGTTCAAAATACCTCCTCACAATTCGAAAAATATACAGAGCGATAATTATATAAATATGTACATGGTTGTGAATAACCAGCAAATTTTGAGTTTTGAGTCCTTCGAGCCGGATACTGGGTGAACATTTTGTTAAAATTTTTGTTGATTAATTAGCAAAATTCTCCAAATCCAAATTAAAATAAATTAAGCGTCAATCTGAGTTAGACATTTTTTAAGCCTGTGTGAAAAATTAAAAAATAAAAGCAATTTATTAAATTTATAAAGCGATATACAAAATTAAGTGATAATTTGATTAAATTGAAAAGCGAAGTCAACGGCTTGTGACCCGTCACAATTTTGAATTTTTACCGAATAGGTATTGGACCTTGTGAAAGGACGGCGCCAATAGCTACATTACTTGCATCTGTGGTAAGGATAAATTCCTTAGTAAAGTCAGGGTATTGCAAGATTGGTTCATTACACAACAACTCCTTGCAATATTCGAAGCATTGTAGATATCTTGTATCAAGGATTATTTCTTTGCCCTTCCTTAAACATTCCCTTAGCGGTTTGGTTACGTCGGAGAAGTTTTTTATGAATTTTCGATAATATCCCAGAAGACCCAAAAAGCTTTTAATTTATTTTTCCGTTTTAGGAACGGGAAACTCTTTAATAGCTTTTATTTTGTCGGGGTTGGTTTTAACTCCGTCGCAAGTACCGATATGGCCCAAAAAGGCAATATATTGTACTTTCAGGTTAGCCTTTCTTAATTTATTGAAGACTTGCTTTAGATTTTCTATGTGTTCTTGGAGTGACGTCGAGAATACAATGATGCCATCCACATAGCACAAGCAGCAAGATTTGCCTTGAATCTCGCCTAACACATTATCCATGACCCCCTGGAAAGTTGAAGGGGTATTCTGTAGACCAAATGGCATTTTTATGTATTCAAAATGGCCATGATCGACGGAAAATACGGTTTTAGGAATATCCTATTTCCTTACTTCTATCTGGTGAAATGCAGATGCGAGGTCCGCAGAGAAATATGTACATACATTCCCCTAATTTATCGAGAATATCGTTAATGTTTGGTAAAGGGTACCGATCTTCGATTGTCTTCTCGTTTAGCTTGCGATAGTTTACTACTAATCGCCACTTGTCTTTTCCGCTGGCGTCAGTTTTTTGGGTACGATCTAAGTAGGAGACGACAAGGGCGAGAAGCTTGGACGTATAATTCCGTCCTGTAACATCTTATCGATTTGTCTTTTGACTTCCTCCTTGTGGATATGAGGATATCGATAACTTTTAGTGAAAACAGGTTTGTCATCCTTAAGATTTATTTCGTGCTTTGCGGCATTTGTAAAGGAAAAACGTTGTTCTGTTCTAAGAAGTAATACCTCATATTGATGACATAGTTTCAAAATTGCCATCTTTTCTTCACCGTTATAGGGTTTGCTCTAATTAGATTAGAAATGGTTTCACCTGGAGTAGGTGTATCGCATGCTTGGATGTTACAGTGATTAGATTCGGCTCGATGAATTCTTCTAAATAAATCGGATTTAATCAGCTGTTTGATTACGAAAGTATGGGGTTTGTTACTATAATTCACAACTTCTAAAACTGCATACCAATTTTTGCAGTGATAGATTCCTTCGAGAATAATTAGATGATGTATGTGTCACCGTTCTCGACGTTAACCTGAAGCAGTACTTAGCTTGCTTCTGGGTAATATATTGTAAACCTTTGAAGTATAGTTAGGTTTAAATAGTAGCGGAATCTCAACCTTGTCCGTTTTAAGAACAGATTTACCAAGGTATAGGGTTACACCTAATTGTTGCATCATGTCCAGTTCTAATAAGCCATCAAAGTATTTATGAAATTTAAAAAGAAGGGATTCCAAAGGTTCCTTTGTTTTGAATTCCATAAATCCAGGGACCATAAATTTTTGGTTTATTTGGTGATCGTTAAACATAGTTTTAATATTTTCACTGGAAGTATGGATCGTACCCGTGAAGGATGAATGAACTCTGGGTTCAGAAAAGATTTATTCGATCCCGTGTCTACTAAAATGTTTAGGACTTTGGTTTTACTTAGATTAATATGTATATAAGGAAGCGTATACGTTTGGTGTTTGTTCACGTGTACGTATCCGATTACGGTTGGGAAGCTTCCGGATGAACATTTTCATCATCCACCTCACCGTCTTCCAGATCGGGGAAGTACAGTTAAAGCTGTTCTTCGTAGACCTCTTTTGTTACTTCTTGTTGATCATCAGCTGTATACAATTCCTACGATCGGATCTTTGGGGGACCCATTCTAATGGCGTGCCGTACATTATAAGGACTTCGTTGGTGTTACCCGTGATCTTATTTCTAATTGTTCTCAAGAATATTTTGGAGCATGGGTGACCGTTAATTGCGTTATAAAGGCTCAAAAAATTTTCCACATTTTCGATAAATTCCTACTGCCTTCGTATTTTGGCAGATCTTTAATTGCGTCTGGTATTCTTAGACTTTTGAATACATCGGTTACGTTATGATTATTGTCGTCGCCGTTTTTTGCTGTTTTTGGAGAATTTATCAATGTGTTAGGATGATTGATATTTTCACTAATTTTAAAAATTGTGTTAAAGTTTTTTGCTAAATTATTAATTTCTAGTGAACGATTTTGTTTAGTAAAAATTCTATAACTAGTAGACTCGTTGTCCGTAAAAAACATCTTCCACCACAACGTCGATTGTGTTCGTATTTCTTAAATCTTTATTCATAAAACTCCTATACTCCGTAGAATATTTAAGCATGTGAAGTTATCCCACTTTTTCATCCCAGGATTTTTTTTTATTCTTATTTACACGAAACTATTCTATTCCATCCCAGTTTTTTCCTTTTATACCTCTATAAGACGATTTCAATTATAAATACAACAACAAAATATCCCATCCCAGTTTTTTTTCGTTTATTTGTTGTTCATGTAAAACAAATACTTGGAAATAATGTATTGTGTTTGAGAAACAGTAACTCTGTATATTTAAAGTTCGAAATAATAATACGCCATATTATTAGTTTAAAATATTAAGGATAACTTATAATAAGCGCCCCAATGCAAGCCGTATGTTAGGATTGGCACAATCTTCCTGCTTCGAGATGGCCATATAAATTTATATGAAAATCGTCTATAACTTCCAAAACCTTCCTTTGCCGGAAATAGCGATTAATGTTTTGAGATGGTATATAATTAAGTAATTGCTGACCAAGTGGCCAGCACCAGCCGTATGTTCAAATTTGAGGAAATGGCCAAGTTCCAAAATCTCAGGTTGAGTTAAATAAAAATATATATCTCCTAAGAACTTCCTAGGCCGGAAATGATTCTACGTGTTTCGAGTTAGTAATGATAAGGGCAAACTATGATGAACTCCCCAGTGCCAGCCGTATGTTAGGATTGGCACAATCTTCCTGCTTCGATATGGCCCCATATAAATTTATATGAAAATCGTCTATAACTTCCAAAATCTTCCTGGGCTGGAAATAGCGATTAATGTTTTGAGATGGTATATAATTAAGTAATTGCTGACCAAGTGGCCAGCACCAGCCGTATGTTCAAATTTGAGGAAATGGCCAAGTTCCAAAATCTCAGGTTGAGTTAAATAAAAATGTATATCTCCTAAGAACTTCCTAGGCCGGAAATGATTCTACGTGTTTCGAGTTGGTAATAATAATGGCAAACTATGATGAACTCCCCAGTGCCAGCCGTATGTTAGGATTGGCACAATCTTCCTGCTTCGATATGGCCCCATATAAATTTATATGAAAATCGTCTATAACTTCCAAAATCTTCCTGGGCCGGAAATAGCGATTAATGTTTTGAGATGGTATATAATTAAGTAATTGCTGACCAAGTGGCCAGCACCAGCCGTATGTTCAAATTTGAGGAAATGGCCAAGTTCCAAAATCTCAGGTTGAGTTAAATAAAAATGTATATCTCCTAAGAACTTCCTAGGCCGGAAATGATTCTACGTGTTTCGAGTTGGTAATGATAAGGGCAAACTATGATGAACTCCCCAGTGCCAGCCGTATGTTAGGATTAACACAATCTTCCTGCTTCGATATGGCCCCATATAAATTTATATGAAAATCGTCTATAACTTCCAAAATCTTCCTGGGCCGGAAATAGCGATTAATGTTTTGAGATGGTATATAATTAAGTAATTGCTGACCAAGTGGCCAGCACCAGCCGTATGTTCAAATTTGAGGAAATGGCCAAGTTCCAAAATCTCAGGTTGAGTTAAATAAAAATGTATATCTCCTAAGAACTTCCTAGGCCGGAAATGATTCTACGTGTTTCGAGTTGGTAATGATAAGGGCAAACTATGATGAACTCCCCAGTGCCAGCCGTATGTTAGGATTAACACAATCTTCCTGCTTCGATATGGCCCCATATAAATTTATATGAAAATCGTCTATAACTTCCAAAACCTTCCTTTGCCGGAAATAGCGATTAATGTTTTGAGATGGTATATAATTAAGTAATTGCTGACCAAGTGGCCAGCACCAGCCGTATGTTCAAATTTGAGGAAATGGCCAAGTTCCAAAATCTCAAGTTGAGTTAAATAAAAATATATATCTCCTAAGAACTTCCTAGGCCGGAAATGATTCTACGTGTTTCGAGTTGGTAATGATAAGGGCAAACTATGATGAACTCCCCAGTGCCAGCCGTATGTTAGGATTGGCACAATCTTCCTGCTTCGATATGGCCCCATATAAATTTATATGAAAATCGTCTATAACTTCCAAAATCTTCCTGGGCCGGAAATAGCGATTAATGTTTTGAGATGGTATATAATTAAGTAATTGCTGACCAAGTGGCCAGCACCAGCCGTATGTTCAAATTTGAGGAAATGGCCAAGTTCCAAAATCTCAGGTTGAGTTAAATAAAAATGTATATCTCCTAAGAACTTCCTAGGCCGGAAATGATTCTACGTGTTTCGAATTGGTAATGATAAGGGCAAACTATGGTGAACTCCCCATTGCCAGCCGTATGTAATGATTGGCACAATCTTTCTGCTTCGATATGGCCCCATATAAATTTATATGAAAATCGTCTATAACTTCCAAAATCTTCCTGGGCTGGAAATAGCGATTAATGTTTTGAGATGGTATATAATTAAGTAATTGCTGACCAAGTGGCCAGCACCAGCCGTATGTTCAAATTTGAGGAAATGGCCAAGTTCCAAAATCTCAGGTTGAGTTAAATAAAAATGTATATCTCCTAAGAACTTCCTAGGCCGGAAATGATTCTACGTGTTTCGAGTTGGTAATGATAAGGGCAAACTATGGTGAACTCCCCAGTGCCAGCCGTATGTTAGGATTGGCACAATCTTCCTGCTTCAATATGGCCCCATATAAATTTATATGAAAATCGTCTATAACTTCCAAAATCTTCCTGGGCCGGAAATAGCGATTAATGTTTTGAGATGGTATATAATTAAGTAATTGCTGACCAAGTGGCCAGCACCAGCCGTATGTTCAAATTTGAGGAAATGGCCAAGTTCCAAAATCTCAGGTTGAGTTAAATAAAAATGTATATCTCCTAAGAACTTCCTAGGCCGGAAATGATTCTACGTGTTTCGATTTGGTAATGATAAGGGCAAACTATGATGAACTCCCCAGTGCCAGCCGTATGTTAGGATTGGCACAATCTTCCTGCTTCAATATGGCCCCATATAAATTTATATGAAAATCGTCTATAACTTCCAAAATCTTCCTGGGCCGGAAATAGCGATTAATGTTTTGAGATGGTATATAATTAAGTAATTGCTGACCAAGTGGCCAGCACCAGCCGTATGTTCAAATTTGAGGAAATGGCCAAGTTCCAAAATCTCAGGTTGAGTTAAATAAAAATATATATCTCCTAAGAACTTCCTAGGCCGGAAATGATTCTACGTGTTTCGAGTTGGTAATAATAAGGGCAAACTATGATGAACTCCCCAGTGCCAGCCGTATGTTAGGATTGGCACAATCTTCCTGCTTCGATATGGCCCCATATAAATTTATATGAAAATCGTCTATAACTTCCAAAATCTTCCTGGGCCGGAAATAGCGATTAATGTTTTGAGATGGTATATAATTAAGTAATTGCTGACCAAGTGGCCAGCACCAGCCGTATGTTCAAATTTGAGGAAATGGCCAAGTTCCAAAATCTCAGGTTGAGTTAAATAAAAATGTATATCTCCTAAGAACTTCCTAGGCCGGAAATGATTCTACGTATTTCGAGTTGGTAATGATAAGGGCAAACTATGGTGAACTCCCCAGTGCCAGCCGTATGTTAGGATTGGCACAATCTTCCTGCTTCGATATGGCCCCATATAAATTTATATGAAAATCGTCTATAATTTTCAAAATCTTCCTGGGCCGGAAATAGCGATTAATGTTTTGAGATGGTATAATATAATTTATTTATTATAAACATTTAAAACAAATAAAACACACTTTGTTAATTTTTATTTCACAACAATAATTGAACAAACAAATACCTTTTTTTTATACGGTTTTATACTGTTTTAAATTTTCGACTAACCACTAACTCTCTCGATATAAAATTTACTCAATAAACTACAGCTTATATAGAATAATGTATTTTTCGGTAAAAAACCGAGAGTAAACTATTTAAATCGAATTTTGAGAAATATCTTCTAGGAACTTTTCAATATGTATTGTTCGGTATCTGGCTATTTTATTTTTAATTTTACTATTTCAAATTAAATAATGTTTCGCTAGGTTCTGAACAGTTTTCATCACAATTTTTTCTGATTTTTGTCATAGTGAAATAGCATCGAAGCAATCCAGAGCTTAACTAATTCAATTATACCGACAGCATTAAATGTTATTATGGTGAAATTTTTAATATAAGGGGATTTATGAACCATTCAAAGGACTCTTAACATTATACAGCTTACTCGCAACGATAGATATGTTGGCCCATTGAGATACCACCCATTCACGCCAATCATTAACCCATTCACCTATTCACTAACATGTGTGAGTTGCAGTACAGTATAAAGTATACCACCTGCACATTGCAAGCTCCATGTCAACTTGAACAATGACGTAGAGGGTGGGTCGGCGCTGAACTCTGCACTCCATCAGGGAGTCTTAGTAGTATTTAAATTTATTAACATCAACGATCGTAATCGATGGCGAAAATTCGATTCCCCTAAAAATAGACCATTGTTCTCATTTATTAATTTGCAAATATAATTTTATGCCTCGTATGACCTAGCAATGCAGGAAAGTTATTCGTAAAACAGCAACCTTTTCGAAATGAAGATTAATGGAAAATATACATCAATCAAATATAAATACACAAATAGCTAAAAAAACGCGCCATTGACTTTTGAGCGATACTGGATAGAGGAGCAAACGATGATGATAAATTGTGTAAACGCGTTATACCGCTCACCATTTGTTTGTTTTTAACATTTGCAATCTATTCTGGTATCGAAAAACTCCCAACTCTCTGGAGGTTTGCTTTTCACGAACTTCTTGAAACAGTGGCTTAAACGACAACGAAGGCTATAGGTCTGATTAACGTAGAACTATCTGCGCATCCATGCGAGATCCTTGAACTCTGCATTCTGACAGGCAGTCATGGTTGTTTCATTACTGATCGTAATAAGCCATAATTGTATGCCAATCTTATCATAAGGCTATACTGAAAAAGTGCACCAAAGTTTTCCCTTATCATTACCAACTCGAAACACGTAGAATCATTTCCGGCCTAGGAAGTTCTTAGGAGATACACATTTTTATTTAACTCAACTTGAGATTTTGGAACTTGGCCATTTCCTCAAATTTAAACATACGGCTGGTGCTGGCCACTTGGTCAGCAATTACTTAATTATATACCATCTCAAAACATTAATCGCTATTTCCGGCCCAGGAAGATTTTGGAAGTTATAGACGATTTTCATATAAATTTATATGGGGCCATATCGAAGCAGGAAGATTGTGCCAATCCTAACATACGGCTGGCATTGGGGAGTTCACCATAGTTTGCCCTTATCATTACCAACTCAAAACACGTAGAATCATTTCCGGCCTAGGAAGTTCTTAGGAGATACACATTTTTATTTAACTCAACTTGAGATTTTGGAACTTGGCCATTTCCTCAAATTTGAACATACGGCTGGTGCTGGCCACTTGGTCAGCAATTACTTAATTATATACCATCTCAAAACATTAATCGCTATTTCCGGCAAAGGAAGGTTTTGGAAGTTATAGACGATTTTCATATAAATTTATATGGGGCCATATCGAAGCAGGAAGATTGTGTTAATCCTAACATACGGCTGGCACTGGGGAGTTCATCATAGTTTGCCCTTATCATTACCAACTCGAAACACGTAGAATCATTTCCGGCCTAGGAAGTTCTTAGGAGATATACATTTTTATTTAACTCAACCTGAGATTTTGGAACTTGGCCATTTCCTCAAATTTGAACATACGGCTGGTGCTGGCCACTTGGTCAGCAATTACTTAATTATATACCATCTCAAAACATTAATCGCTATTTCCGGCCCAGGAAGATTTTGGAAGTTATAGACGATTTTCATATAAATTTATATGGGGCCATATCGAAGCAGGAAGATTGTGCCAATCCTAACATACGGCTGGCACTGGGGAGTTCACCATAGTTTGCCCTTATCATTACCAATTCGAAACACGTAGAATAAATTCCGGCCTAGGAAGTTCTTAGGAGATATACATTTTTATTTAACTCAACCTGAGATTTTGGAACTTGGCCATTTCCTCAAATTTGAACATACGGCTGGTGCTGGCCACTTGGTCAGCAATTACTTAATTATATACCATCTCAAAACATTAATCGCTATTTCCGGCAAAGGAAGGTTTTGGAAGTTATAGACGATTTTCATATAAATTTATATGGCCATCTCGAAGCAGGAAGATTGTGCCAATCCTAACATACGGCTTGCATTGGGGCGCTTATTATAAGTTATCCTTAATATTTTAAACTAATAATATGGCGTATTATTATTTCGAACTTTAAATATACAGAGTTACTGTTTCTCAAACACAATACATTATTTCCAAGTATTTGTTTTACATGAACAACAAATAAACGAAAAAAAACTGGGATGGGATATTTTGTTGTTGTATTTATAATTGAAATCGTCTTATAGAGGTATAAAAGGAAAAAACTGGGATGGAATAGAATAGTTTCGAGTAAATAATAATAAAAAAATCCTGGGATGAAAAAGTGGGATAACTTCACATGCTTGAATATTTGATTTGATTTTCAAAAGTTTATTTATTAATATGTATGTATATCTAAATTTTCTATCGTCGGATGATTGAAGATTTTATAAATCGTAGAATCCTCTTTGAATTGATAAGTTAAAGGATTTTTTTTAAGGAATTTTAGTTGGAAGTAAAATTTAAATTGCCAATATCCCGCTTGCCACGATAAAGTTGCGATGATGATTGCCAAGAACATCGATGATCCGTCGATTCTCGTATAGCTGCACGTCACTTTGTTTGGTGGTAAAGTGTTTCTTTTAATTTTTATTTTTTATTTTAATAATTTTTTTTGCACTATTCTGGTACGTACGCCAAGTCGTATTTTTAGATACTTTATTATGTTCTATTTGCTTACCGTGGGTCGGGGCAAATAGATTACAGGAAAAAAAAAATATTATTTTGGATTTATTATTAATTCACTAAATTATAAATGTTCGTTGTCCACTTGGTATCGATTATCCTTCGATACGAGCACTTTTATACACTCCGAAACAACAAAAAAATTTAGAACGTATATGGTTTTTTGATGTTTAAAAACAACCTACCAACTGCGCCACTTATGTTTTTAATACAGAATTAATTATAAAAAAAAAACAATTTTTAATTAGCTTTTTATTTATTTAACAATAAATTTTGATCTTATTCCTTAGCCTTTAACTTATCAACTAACTACAATAAATTCTTAATCTATTACATTGACATTAGATGCCAGAATGTACATAAATGCTTTTATGCTTAATTACATTTCCCACCTATGCATTTATGTGCATTCAGCTTTTTTGGTGCGTGTGGTTTTTTGATGTGTTAATCCGCGCGCGATAGGAAAGTAGTTCTCTGTTTGTTACGTTGTTGTTGTTTCGCTGCGTGTTCGTAAAGGTTGATGATTTATATTATCGGCGCGGTCGATGATTTATATTATTTATACCAAAATAAACATTGTTACATGAATTTATTATGAGAGTATTTATATTATAAGTGCATTTCGGTGCAGTACAGTACAGCGAATATCGTTTAATCCAAAAAGAATATCGTCGACCGAATATTGGTTTGTCGTAAACGCCAATTTGAAGATTTTGAGTTAGTAATTAATCCTTAGGTTTCAAGGTACGCTCTTTCTGAATTTGAAACCTTTTTTCGCGTATCTTTACCCGTTACGTAGATAGCCAGTATCATTTTTGTCGTATATCCTTCAAATTTTGATTTATTTCGTATTAGTTTGTCGTAAACGCCAAATTTTGCACATACGATAAAATATCGTATACTAATTGCACTTTGTTATCATTCAATATTGTTTTGTCGTACGTTCATTATCTACCTCTACTGTAACTTTGATATAATTTTTTTTTATGGGGTATTTACCCGTAATATTATTGAGTATTATTCTAAATTCCAGTTATATACTGAATACTCATAAATTCCAGTTAGATGAAAACGAAAATTTCGAAAATATGTTATTTAGGTTTCAGTTGTGTTTAATATCTCGTGGAATAAGGTTGGTATTTAATGTATTATAGATGTCATTTTATTTAAATTTTGCTGTTATATTCATTAGTAGATTGTGTAATTCCGAAGCCATAAAATTTAAAAACTATAGTAAAATGAGCAATCAAAATTCTTCAAGCTCCTCGGATCTCCTCGAATCGGATTTTGGTGTGTATTACAAAAATTAAATAAAAATATTACTAATTTAACATAATAAAATGTTAATAGATAATGATGATTGTTTCGCTGATCCGGGCTTTAAGGTAGAAACAGATGTGGAAACGACAGTAGAAAAATCTCTGAGTGAATCTCGCCAACCCTTGAGAGTATATACTAGAATTAAACCCTTAGCTTCAACATCGAGGTGCCTATCTCCATCTAATATAGAGAAAAGTATTTGCGATCTAACTGAATTAGATTGTGGGCCATCGAATGAAAATCTGTTAAGTATTCCATCAAATTATCAGTCTACAGGTAAAACAAAATTATATTTATTGTTAAATACTGTGTTACAGTTGGTTTTTTTTATTGAAATATTCAGAAAGCGATTCTAATAACTCGCCATTGCCAAAAAAGAAAAAAAGTGACCCGCGATTATGGAAACAGCACGTTCATCAAAACCTTCGCGAAACTGGACAACAGTATGTCAATATTGACGGTAAAACAATACCAGCTCGAATCGTAAAACAGCCTTGCAAAGATACTTGCTCCTACCTGTGTACAATGAACTTTACCGCAAATGAGAGAGAACTAATAATTGAAGCGTTTTGGGCACTAACGGATCAACAAAAAACATCATTCTACTGTAAATTCGTAAAAAGGGAGATGATAAAAAGACGAAGAGTACACGATTCGTTAAAAAAGCAATACACTTTTAATTTCTACTTGCAATCAGAGGGAAGAATCCATAGAGTATATAAAACATTTTTCATAAATACTCTAAATATTAGTGAACGGAGAATTTACTATTATTTTCAAAATTTGAACGACAATTCAACTGGTGTTCCGATACCATCCAAAAAAGGAAGGAATACAAAAAGAACTACATCGCCCGAACAGATCAGAGATGTTAATAATCATATTGGAAGTTTTCCCATCGTCGATTCACATTATTGTAGATCAAGTTCAACAAAAAAATATTTAGACGCTCATTTAACTGTTGCAAAAATGTACACTTTGTACAAAGAAAGCAGTAGCAATCCTGTTAAAGAGTCCATCTATCGGAAGCATTTTAAGGTTTTTAATTTGTCGTTTCATCGACCAAAAAAGGACCAATGCGACAAATGCGTGCTTTTCAAAAGCAATCGCAATCCGACTGAGGAGCAAATATCGCAACAGAATGCCCATAAAGATGATAAAATAGCCATGAGAGCTGAATGGGAGCTAGATAGGCAAAATGAAGAACCGAAACATGGAATTATTTGTTTTGATCTACATAAAGTGTCTTTGCACTACCTAGAGGAAACGCGTCCGCTTTTTATTATAAACGGAAGCTAAGCGTATTTAATATGACAGCGACTTGCATTTTAATTAATAAGCCTAAAATAACTTACTGTGCAATGTGGAGCGAAGTTCACAGTGGTCGTACAGGAGATGATATAGCAAGCTCGATTATAAAAATTTTAAACAAAATTATTGTTGATAATCCCGATTTAAAATATATTACACTTTGGAGTGATTCCTGCGTGGCCCAAAATAAAAACAAAGTGTTGTCGACGGCATTACTATATTTTTTATACAGAAATCCAACTGTTGAAGTTATTGTACAAAAATTTTCAACACCAGGCCATTCATTGATCCAAGAAGTATATTGCGTGCATAGTGTCATTGATCGACATTTGAAACAACTTGAAATATACAGCCCATTATCGCTTTTACATCACCTTATGAATATGTCATACAAAAATATTACTCTTAAAATTATCCAAATGAAAGAATCCGATTTTAAGGAATTTTCTAGTAAAGCGTTTAACTTAGATTATTCTCAAGTTCCATTTACAAAAATAAAAATGCTGAAATTTGAAGGAAGTAATTTGTTTAAACTACAATTCAAAACCAACGCACGGCATACTGTATCAAAGCACATCTTTAATGAAAGCAGCCAAAAGAAAAACGATAGCAACTCCGAAAGACTTATTCACTCAAAATATTAATTCGGTTCACAGTAAGGTAAAGCAAATTTCAAAAGAAAAAATTGCCGATATTGAAAGCTTGTTTATGTTTATGCCCCAAAATGACCAGGCATATTACAAAGTTCTTCTCAAGTTAAAATAATGTGGATACCAAAAGTTCCTCGTACTATAACTACGAGGAAAATTAGAAAATTTTTAAATTTTGATTGTTCTAGAAGGATTGAAGTTGTGTTCGAAGGAACAAATAATTATTTTATATCTTATTTTTTTAATAAAATGAAGCCGAATTACGAAAAATAGTGTTTTATTCTCTTTTAACTTAGATTAATATTATACTCGTTCAAATTGGTATGTCGTACGTGCGCTTTTTGTCGTACGTATAACAGGGATAAAACAAATCCTTCATAATTTGACGTTTACGACAATCTTATTCTGGGCTAATTTAGCTAAAGTTTGTTTATTGAATTATTCGGAAGCATTGTTTCAATGTAATTAAGTTGAGAATAAATTAAAGAACGGTTTTACGTTTAAATGAAAAAAATTGATCGGCTAGTTATTTTTTTATTAACGTCCAAACTTTAAACATCGATTTCCCACACTTTAGCAAATGGCGTTTACGACAAACCAATATTCAGTCGACGATATTTGAAAACAAAACGCAAACGAATATACACGAAAGAAAACCAAAATAGATACAAACAAAATAAATAAATACAACTCAAATATTACATCGTAAAATGATAGATACGAACGCACACCGGAATAAATACGAACCCAATATATGAGCTGAACCGACCTGATAATATAAACCGTTGATGCATGAGACGATGCATGCCTGAGCTGAGCCGCGCCGATAATATAAAACGACCTTTACTCACCAGTAAATAATATTAAGAACACTTACCGTATGTTTTAACTGAGCTTAGCGGCAATCCCGTAAACTGAGTTTAGTAAACCGATTGTTTCTTTATTCACGATTTCTGTATAATTACGGAAAAACGAAAAGCTATTAGTACTCAATGCACAGATATGAACCGTAAATATAATTACGAAATTTTGAATTACATTAAACGCCAAAAGTTACACAAATACTCGTATTTATAGAAATTGATTGATTGATTGATTGATTGATTGGACTGTAGAACCAAGTTCTTGACGAGTGTCCCGGTTAACGCCGGGCCTTTTCTACAGCCTGTTTACACATAACAATAGGAGGGATAGGATAAGGTTTTTTTTTTTTTTTGTGATGGAACGACCCGGTTTCAGACACCTAGCGATCGTACGGCACAACACAATTCTAATCTACTTCTAATCTACGGAGGAGGGATAAAGGTTAGGATAAAGGTTAAAGGATAAAGGTTAATAGGTTCAATGGATAACGATGATACTGGTCTTCAACAATTGCTTCTAAAAATCAGCAACCTGATAAAAAAATATTATTATTTCACGAGCATCTGGAAATTTACTGAAATATAATTCAACGTTAATACTTTCCAGCTTCCTAAAACAAAATTAATTGATTAATTCACTCTACTCAGAGTCATCTAGGTAAATTCGATAGTTAGTAATACAAACACAACACAATTCTAAACTACACAATCATCAATTAGTATTTTAAAGAAGTATTATTCCACAAACATCTTAAGACTCCTGAAGTTTAACTCTTCATTAATGTTTTTCGGCTTCCTAAATAATACAAACATTTATTGATTAATCCTCTTAAAACTCAACAACTTACAATAGAATTTCCTGAAATCATAGTTATTTGAATTATATTAATAATAAAACTAAACTGAAACCCAGTAGCATTTAAAAATTATACTGCAAACATGAGCTGTATAGTACTGAAATTGTCAGTCTAATATTTTGAAAGTTACAAACCAATTTCTCAAAATTCCATCGTCAAACAGCAAAACACTTATCATCAAATTGGTAAGAAACACAAATCGAAATATACAAAATTTCAAGATCAGTCTCGAAATAACGTAAAAATTTCAAAATTTAGTAAAATATTATAAATTCCATCTTATCGATAACTATACCAACGATAAGTTTTGTTTTACGCCGCAATGACGATTTCATTGAGTAATTTTAACTATATCCCGCAAATCTCTTTTTAATTAATGTGTCCAAGATAAAAAGGTAATTCAATTATTACAACAACAATGTTAGTTCCGAATAATGAAAATTAACAGAATTATTCATTAATTTACACGTATGAGCACTTTAAGTAAGAACTAACAAGCAATTTATACAAGATTTAAATGCTCTTAACTTATTAAAGAATCAAATCAATTGCATACATTAAAGGGGCAATTAAATATCTATACTTAAGAAGTATACTTATCTATACTTCTCAGTACAATACAACCCTAAATTAAAATTTAAATATAATATATAACATAATTAAAATATAATACGATTATGTACAATAAAAACAATTCACCTGTTATAAATTCTAAATAACTTAACTATTTATTATTGATTATTGATGCCATCTATCGGAATTTATAAACTCAAAATAACAAATGACCACTGATAGATGTCACTTTCTTAAGTTACCATTATTTTACTTTGGTAACACTAAAAAAATCGATTACTCATATTTGAATTTATTACTCATCCTCATTATCCTTTAAATAATAAGCCAAGCTTAATAGTGAAATATTATTTGCACGTAACAGTACATAAATAACAATCTTGAAAAATACTCGTATTTATAGAAATTAAAAAAAAAATTACCTTCAGAATAAAACTTATGTATATTCAAAAATACCATTATCCAAATTTGTTCTGCTAAACGGTCTTAGTTTTCCGTATACGCAACCGGCGATGTTTATCGAAAAATATCCAGCGTTAATCACCAATTGGCACTAGTTACAACACGATTAATTACTAAACGATGACTTATTTATATACAAATTAATTCGTTTAGTTATTTGCACAATTCACAAAAATATTAATTTAAATATTACCTTTTAATTGAATTTAGAGTACTATTCCACGGCAGCGGTCACTATACTAATGATTTAATAAAAACCGTAAGGCTCATCCGTAACCATCAAACAAAATTCATATATTTACATACACCAATACAAAGAAAGAGTTGAATCGCAAGTCAAATTAATCAACAACATAATCGGGCAATACTTAAGCGACAAAGATGGAGTGTGCGCTGATTGAAAGTTTGGTACATTTTAGTACGGTGCGTCGGTAAACGTTCAGTGTCATGTTAAATTTCGAAAATAAACTAATTAAACTAACTAACACACTATTAACTTAGCAATAACGATAGACTTTTAATCGTTCCAAATCTTTTACATAAATCGGTTTACAGTTGAAACCACAAACGGGATAAATCGGGCGGTAATATATCAGTCCATCCTTTATTTTATTGCCATAGCTATTGGAGCATAACTTTGATGGTTACAGTGGCCGAAAATAGCCATCTCCGGTTTGTGACTTCAAGTTGAAAGTAATGGGAATCTCTCGGGAGTGGGAAGGTCGCTAGGGGTTTCAGATCCAATAAGCTGTTAAATACAGTCATCAGTATGCCCGACTACTTCACGATCTTCTGAACCGAATGAAAATTTCTATAAATTCTGAGTGAACTGATGGGCCGGTCATTAGGATGTCATTCAGCGAATACGTTGCGCTCGTTCTTGCCGAACCATTAAATAAGGCTATCGAGTTTGATTGTCGGGTAATGCGCCAAATAAAAACATTCACCATTCGACGACTTTTTTTGGTTCACATTCAATCAACTGTTCTCCACCGACTCACAGCTTGAGTTAGTGAATTTCCAAGATAGAACTTTGGATCTTTCAAGAAAGGCAGACATACATCATATGTCACTTCGTGTCACCGTGGCTTGAAAAAGTACTTTACACCGTCTCTGGATTTAATGGTCGTGCACATCCTCTATTGTCAAAAATATGTCTATTTTTTCATCAATATTGAAATCAAAATGATAAATGACAAATACAACGTTCAAGCAAGATGTATGACCGAACCGCCAGTTACTATCCATCCCAAGGTAGTGCCATTTGCAATTAAGCCATTTCACCCATTCAGCTTGTCAGATTTCAAAATTTAAGGTTTGGGGTATTTAAGGTTGAATTTATGGCTCCCTGAATTAAAAAAGCTGAAATTAAAAAGGTGGACTTAAAAATGGTGTTTTTATATGAAAAAATTGGACCCTTTTTAAGTCATACTTTTAACAAATTTTCTGACTTAACAAAGGTGTTTTACAAAAACAAATTTTATTTCAAAATGACACAAGAAAGGCATATTTTATGTCATTTTTAGGAATTTTTTTTTTTTGCTTTTTCTTTATTTTCTCTTTCATATGCATTTTTAATTCATTTTGAAATTTGCAATTGTTTTTGCACATTTTCATTATTGAAAGCATTACTTGAAAATTTGGAATGGCTTTAATTTTCATATTACAGTAAAATCCCGATTGTCCTGCATCCATTAACTGGAACACTCAGTTAACCGGAATTTTCATTTTTAGAATTTTTTTTGCATTTTTCCCTTTACTTTCTCTTTCATATGCATTTTTAATTTATTTTGAAATTTGCAATTGTTTTTTGCTCATTTTCATTAATGAAAGCATTAGTTGAAAATTTGGAATGGCTTTAATTACAGTAAAAACCCAACTATCCGGCATCCAATTAACCGGAACAGTCAGTTAACAGGAATTTTCATTTTTAGGAATTTTTTTTTGCTTTTTCTTTATTTTCTCTTTCATATGCATTTTTAATTTATTTTGAAGTTTGCAATTGATTTTTGCACATTTTCATTAATGAAAGCATTAGTTGAAAATTTGGAATGGCTTTAATTTTCATATTACAGTAAAAGCTTCAATTATCCTGCATCCAATTAAGCGAAACCCTCAGCTAACCGGAAATTTCATTTTTAGGATTTTTTTTGCATTTTTCTCTTTATTTTCTCTTTCATATGCATTTTTAATTTATTTTGAAATTTGCAATTGTATTTTGCTCATTTTCATTAATGAAAGCATTTGTTGAAAATTTGAGCATGGCTTTAGTTTTGATATTACAGTAAAAACCCGATTATCCGGCATCCAATTAACTGGACCACTCAGTTATCCGGAATTTTCATTTTTAGGAATTTTTTTTTTGCTTTTTCTTTATTTTCTCTTTCATATGCATTTTTAATTCATTTTGAAATTTGCAATTGTTTTTTGCACATTTTCACTATTGAAAGCATTACTTGAAAATTTGGAATGGCTTTAATTTTCATATTACAGTAAAAGCCCAATTATCCGGCATCCATTAACTGGAACACTCAGTTAACCGGAAATTTCATATTTAGGATTTTTTTTGCATTTTTCTCTTTCATATGCATTTTTAATTCATTTTGAAATTTGCAATTGGCTTTAATTTTGGTATTACAGTAAAAGCCCTATTATCCCGCATCCAATTATCCAGAACACTCAGTTAACCGGAATTTTAATTTTTAGGATTGTTTTTGCTTCTGTCTCTTTCTTTTCGCAGTAAAATCCTGATTATCCGCATCCAATTGACCGGAACACTCAGTTAACTGGTATTTTAATTTTTAGGAGCATTTTTTTCATTCTTATTGAAATTTACAATTGTTTTAGGAATTTTTCAGTTTTTGACATTTTTATTAGTTCAGTAATGGTTTACTTGGCATTACTTTCCACACTTTCATCATCATTACTTGAAAATTTTGAATGGCTTTAATTTTCATATTACAGTAAAAACCCAATTATCCGGCATCCAATTATCCGGAACACTCAGTTGACGTGAATTTAAATTTTATGGGATTTGTTTTACTTTTTTTTCTTTAAGAAGCGAAATTATTTTTATTGTTATTCGGGGATTCATAGAAAATTTACTTTCCTTTCCATTTTTTCTGTTTAATGTATTATTCTATTTGAATTGAATGTGTAAAGTTTCGATTATCCGGAATGCTCTCATCCCCAAGCATTCCGGATAACAGGGCTTTTACTGTAACGTATACTACATTTTCAAATTATGTAACAAAAAACAATTTGTTTTTACATCAGTTCATTGAATTTATTGCAAATAATAAATACATGCATATTATGTATAAGAGTACACCCATACGAGTACCCAAAATTTAATAATACATATATATGTATATCAAATATTTCACTAACTTAACTATGTAATATACGACTTTACACATTCAATTCAAATAGAATAATGCATAAAACAGGAAAAAGTAAAGGAAAGTATATTTTCTATGAATCCCCCCCCCCCCCCCCCCCCCGAATAATAAAAAAAATAATATCCCTTGTGAAAAAGAAAAGAGTAAAAAAAAACTCCTAAAAGTTAAAATTCCGGTTAACTGAGTGTTCCGGTTATTGGATGCCGGATTATTGAACTTTTACTGTGAAGAAATAATGAAAATTAAAGCCATTCAATATTTTCAACTAATGCTTTCATTAATGAAAATGTACAAACAACAATTGCAAATTTCAAAATGAATTAAAAAATGCATATGAAAGAGAAAATAAAGAGAAAATGCAAAAAAAAATTCTAAAAAGGAAAATTCCGGTTAACTGAGTGTTCCGGTTTTACGGGCTTTTAACGGGCTTTTACTGGAATATCAAAATTAAAGCCATTCCAAATTTTTAACTAATGCTTTCATTAATGAAAATGTGCAAACAACAATTGCAAATTTCAAAATGAATTAAAAAATGCATATGAAAGAGAAAATAAAGAGCAAAATGCGAAAAAAATCCTAAAAAGGAAAAATCCTGTTAAATGAGTGTTCTGGTTAATTGGATGCCGGATAATCGGGCTTTTACTGTTCTAGATTTTTACGTTTTATTTCGATCTTAAAAACACATTTTATTTCATTTTCAAAATGAATTAAAAATTTACATTTTATGTCATTTATAAACACACTTCTTGAATCATTTTCAAAATGACATATGATATACATTAATAAAGTCAGCTTTTTTTATTTCATTTATTTCATTTTCATTACATTTTTAAGTCAATTTTAAAATGAAATAAAAACACTTGTTTTAAGTCCGAAAAACACCATTTTTAAGTCAGCCTTTTTTAATTCAGGGATCCTGAATTTACGATGAATAACTGGAAACCAACTCATTTCGATGTCTTTTACCAGAGCTGCTCTAATACGCTGCGAAGTCTCAATCGCTAAGAAACTTATTGCTACAATTGTTCGTATTGCGGCCAAAATATATTTGTGTTACTGATTGGCATAAAAATAAAATAAATAAAATAAAATTTAGGAAGTGGGATTTAATTAAAAAATAATAATAATTTTTTAATTAACTTGTGGGTACATTTACCGACAACGGGGTTAATTTTATGTATTTCACGTCGATGTCAATTTTTTATCATTGAAACTAAAATATAAAGAAAAATGCCAGTAGGAAATGACGAAAAGCAATATTATTCCGGATATGAAACATTGCTGACAGTTTAGTTTATTTTAAACTTATCTTCATTATGTGTGTGGGTATAAATCCAAAATATCAAATTAAATATTAAAATATCGACGTCTCGAAAAAACCCGTTAAATTAAATGTTGACTCGGAATATACAATTGAAATACCTATACCGCGATGTAATTAAATATTACTTTAAGAACATATAGACAGCTTGTAGATTGTATGATGATTTATTGCAAAACATTGAAAGCATTTTTTCTTTGAGTTTCCAGTTAAATGAGCCACCATTACCACCACCAGACTGAACTAAATCGACAGGCACGATTAAAGCTACATAACAACCATTTCTCTGTCACTATTCTATTTTCCTGTATTGTTACACAAATTAACAAAAAAAAAAGGTATGAACAAGAAAAAATACCACTGAAAAGAGAAAAACTAACAATGTAAATTTCATTCAATAGCACAATGAAAAAATCCACTGGAAAATGAACAAAAGATAAGAAAACACAACAAAAAAAAATTGGAACGACGCAAAGAAAAAAAAAATTGAATTTTCAACGTGGTTTCATTAACATAATTGAGTTAGTTGCGTTACTGAAAAGTTTACTTAATTTTTAATTAAAACTAAAAAAGGGAAAGCACATTAATTTCTTTTTATATTTTTTACCTGACTTATTCGCTTTTCACCGCAATTTTTGTGAAAACAATAGTTTTCCACATACCTGTAAAGCAAAGAGAAAAAAAATTATTATTTCTGTATTAATCAACTCAACTGTGTAGATCAATTTTTATATCTTTCAGGTTGTTTTCGGCAAAAATTTTAATGTTTAATTAAAAACAACAAAATTTTGTTGAAAGTTTTCGAAATATGGATGTATGTATGTAGTTCGTTTAACAATGAAAAGGGCAAAGATTCAAACATGGGAAATAATCAAGTGAAAAATAATGTTAATTAACAAATTAAATTAGAGAGGCCTCGTTTTAAAAGTTAGTGTTGATATAAATAAATAAACTGGATTGTGGACCCATTGTTATTTATTTCAAACAACTTAATTTGTTTAGGTGCCAGCAATTCTGTAAAATGATTCCAATTAAATGGCGTTTCAGTTTGTGTAACATAATAGAGTAAAATGTGCCTTTTCCTCTCTTCTTAGGTTTAAGACGAAACTTATAAGTTTGTTTTCTATAATTGGAAAAACCTACGCACAAATTCAAATTCAATTCATTATCAAATATTATCAGTATCACCATCGTGTAAATTTTCATTGACCTTGGACAATACAAAAACTGGAAAACATCTCCCTCACAGTACAATGAAAATGTTAGAAATGATCATTCATGAACCGATATCAATAACGGTCGGTCAATCAGCAAATCAGAAAAGAACAGGCTAGCTTTAGACCTGGTAGAAGCGTATCATCGTTGAACAATCAAACGAATGTAGCTCACAGCTCTTTCTACTCATCCGCAGAAGTTCCTCGTTTGAGATCGTGTTATCCAGAAGTTATTCACAAATACCTAGAGTCTTCTAGTGATTATCTGCGTGTGTATCCATATTTCGCTTCTATACAGCAGTACTGATTTCATATAGGCATTGAATATTCGTAGCTTTATAGTTCGTTACAGGACGGACGCATTCCAGATTGGAATGAAGCAGCATATTGAATGTATTTCGTGCTTTTGGATGCGCTGGTTGATATTTCTCTTCAGTTCCGCCTGTTTTTACTACAGTACAACCAATGTATGCGAACTTGTCAATATCCTCGATGGTTCCTTCGATGGTAATGGGTTTATGAATGTTCGTCTATAGTCTCATAGCCTTGATCTATCTGATGTTAATTTTCCTTGGACTATCTGATGTATTGATCTCTATTCCCCATGGGATGCAGAAAATTTCCTTAATGAGTTCAATCATCTTTCTCGGATTGATGAGTAGAAAGAGCTGTGAGCTACATTCGTTTGATTGTTCAACGATGATACGCTTCTACCAGGTCTAAAGCCAGCCTGTTCTTTTCTGATTTGCTGATTGACCGACCGTTATTGATATCGGTTCATGAATGATCATTTCTCACATTTTCATTGTACTGTGAGGGAGATGTTTTCCAGTTTTTGTATTGTCCATCATGCAAATTGGAATTGAGCATGAAATTAAGAAACCTAAATGGATTTGACATACAGTAAGCAAAGGAACCAATGATATAACGAGAATGCCATTGCAATGGAATCCGCAAGGGACGAGTAAAGTATGAAGACCAACTAGTGACCAGGAAAATAACAGTGCTATTCGAGGCGAAATAACTCGGTGAAACATGGGAAGAACTGAAATAATTGAAATTAATATTAAAATATTTGGAATCGATTCAGATATTTAATTCTAGTGATAATCAAATGGTTTGAAAAAAGATTTGCTGAAGTGCACAATAGATTTTTCAAATTGCTTTTGCAGTATAAAAATATAACACATAAAAATAAAAAACATAAAAATATAAAAAATTACAATATATACAAAATATATAAAATATACAAAATATAAAAATATGTATGTGTTTCCACCCAAGAAACATTCAACTTCTTTCTAGCTGCTCTGGTCGATTAACATGCATAAGAAAGGTAACATAGTTATTACTGCTTCACGATTAATATTCAATCATCTCCACTATCCAGTCTGCTGAGATGAACACCAGTAGTGCTGAAACTTTCGTTATATCCGGACTGCTCTGCAGTAGCCGACCACAATTTCTAGACATCTCTCATTTTAATAAGAAGAAAACAAGCACATCATTTCACGTTCCCACATTTCGATGTCCATAGACGGCTCCACCTTTCTAGCACCCCATCAAAAGGTTTTGACAAAAGTGATGAACGAATTCGTTCGGTGATCGTTTGGTCAGGATTGGTCACTGGTTTTTATTGTTTGGTCATTTACGATTAAACGGTAAATAAATACTCATTGCAAGAAAATTATACCGTTTTTATCAAATTTCGTTAGGTCAGAATTGGTCACCACAATTTGACGTTTGGTCATCAATGGGTAAGTTTTTATTGCAAAAAACACAATCAAAATTGTAGTAATTCAATAAAATCAGTTTCGTCGCTTATTTGGGAATTTTATTTTACAAAATTAATAAAAAATCCAATTGGAATATATCATTTAGATAAAAATATTCCTTTTTTTCAAAGAATGGTATCTATAAAGTGGAAGACATATGATATATTCAATTCAAACTTCATAATTCGTTGAGAATTGGTCACTAGTTTTTTTTCGTTTGGTCATCCCAACATAATGATTTATTGCGAAAATTCTTGAAAAACTCATAATTTCTACATGATTTCAAGTGTTCGGGGCTGGAAGCTTGACCAATACTAATAATTTTATGAATCCAACGATCGGAATCTGTTGATCAACTGTCATTGAGGATTGGTCATTAATTGTTTTCGTTTGGTCACAAACAAGAACTGAAACTGCTGTTCCAAATCTATAAGCATGGTTATAAAAGTATACTTAATTGAAGGAAAATCCGTTATAGTTGTCTCATATCAAGATAAAACCAACTGCACTGACTTAATCTATGTGTTAGATACATTAAAGTCATATTTACAACATAAGCAGGGATCATTGGTCATAACAATTGACATCAATTGATTTGTAGATAAACTTAAACTGGCTCTGAATTACATCTCCAACTGTTCATGCTCCAATATCAAATGGGTTCTAAATATTTAACATGTCAACATATTTTGAAAGAGCTTTGTCGTCTCGTTGGATCACTGGTGAGCCTTCCAGATTTTTGAAGTCTGCCATTAAGAACAATGTGCCAGTTTCATCTCCTTCATATTATGCTGATATTAGCGCAAATTCTTACTATAAGAACTTTGTTATGGAAATAATGATTTATATTAAACGTTCTGACAGTATCATTAAAAGTCATCTTCAACACTACTACAGCAAATACATCCATTTGATGCCGTTCGCCTCCTAATCTTTATTATCATTGCACATCTTCGTATTTGACAATCTAAACAACAAATATCTTGAGGAACCTACAACTATTCATCAGTTTGGTTTTGATGGCGATCACCTAATTAAATATTGTGAGTCCGCAAACTGTTTTTTGACATCTCAAAGATATAATTTCTGCTCCGCTGGCACTGAAATTATGCTCGATCTCCTGACATATTCAAATTAACAACACATCTATGCAATAGACAACATCATGCGACCTATCGTTACTGGTGTCCACCAAAAATTAGTGACCAATCCTCAATGACAGTTGACCAACAGATTCCGATCGTTAGATTCATAAAATTATTAGTATTGGTCAAGCGTCCAGCCCAAAACACTTGAAATCATGTGAAAATGAATTTTCGCAATAAATCATTATGTAGGGATGACCAAACGAAAAAAACTAGTGACCAATTCTCAACGAATTATGAAGTTTGAATTGAATATATCATATGTCTTCCACTTTATAGATACCATTCTTTGAAAAAAAGGAATATTTTTATCTAAATGATATATTCCAATTGGATTTTTTATTAATTTTGTAAAATAAAATTCCCAAATAAGCGACGAAACTGATTTTATGAATTACTACAATTTTGATTTTGTTTTTTTGCAATAAAAACTTACCCATTGATGACCAAACGTATAATTTTCGTGCAATGAGGTGCTACCCGGGAAATTTTTTTTTGAATTTTTCATTATTTATTTACCGTTTAATCGTAAGTGACCAAACGATAAAAGCCAGTGACCAACCCTGACCAAAAGATGGCCGAACGAATTCGTTCAGCACTTTTGTCAAAACCTTTTGATGGGGTGCTAGAAAGGTATGGAGCCTCGTAGTGTAGTAGGCGTGTAGAATAGATCACTTAGTTTACCAGGTTGCTTTCCTGTAAATTACTAGCTTTGTCTACGTGGGATTGTCTACATGTGCCATAGAAAAAATAATTGAGTGTGTTGTAAATTCTAAAATTAGTGTTGATTACCGTTTTGAAGTTGGATTTAACTGCCTTGTAACATTATCATAGGGATTTTAAAAAGTTTAACTTGTGGTTGAAATGGTGGAAATGCGAGTTTTAACGTCCATATATACACTGCTATAACTTGCTTGATATTTCATTCCCAACTCCAAATTAGCCATTTTATAAAGAATTTAGAAACCTGGAAAATAATGGTGTGGAAATTTCTGTACGACCACTCCTTGTCGATTAATTGAAGTTTTAGCGGGAAACGTAGCCAAAAAATGAGACAATCATATTAGTATATTGCAACTTTCTTCAAACGTAATAAAACTAAAATCTATGAACAAAACTTAATTTTCAATATCGCGTACCCAGTCGAAAATTTTCACTGATTTTTGTTTTGTAGTGAAATAAATAATAGAAGACTTGCAAACAAATTTGAAAAACGATTAAAGTAGCCGGTGAAACATTCGAATAAAAAGAAGAATCTTAATGCAAATTATAATCCGCCGAAGGAAATATCAACCTATTTCAGCATACCTGCGCTTTGTCGGATTGTCGTAAACTGTTTTTCACGGTACAGTTACAGTAATAATCTGTAGAAATTTCCAGAAAAAATTTTCGTTTGGGCTTATTCTTAGGTAATGATGTTTAAATTGTTTTTTCGAAAAGATTTCAGTGAAATGGGTTAAATATGATTAGTTGTAGTTTGATATTTACACTGTTAACATCGTAAGCGAAATATCGAATGACAATTATTTAGAATGCTTCTAAGAGGAGAACTTAGTACTTAGTACTGAAACACGTGCGCTTATAATAGCTTATAAAATAGCTGGTATAACTACTCGGCAGACTGCCGAAATTAAACTACGCTACGGTCGATTATAATGTTAAAAAATATCGGTTTTCTTAATAAAATACGGAATAGAAGTCAAGGAGCGACAACTTCTGCAGAATAATGATTCATCATATAGAATAGATACAAAACAGCCCAGGAAATAACCGCAGAATTAAATGTTGATCGTCCAAAATCAGCTAGTGTTTCTATGGTTAAACGTCACCTACAAGAAGCCAGACTCCATGACCGTATTGCTATGAAGAAAGTATTACAACGTAAACAAAAAAGACAAAATTGACTTAAATAGCCCCGTGAACAACAACATTGGACGACAGAAGAAGGGAATAAGGTTTTATGAACGGATGAGCCCAATTTTGAAGTGTTCGGTAGTCGAAGACGAATATTCGTGAGAAGATCTGTGGGTGAACATGCCACAAAACAAACTGTAAAACTGTATTGCCGCTACCGTAAAGAATAGAGGTGGTTCAATGATGATTTTATGGCTGTTTTGCTGGTACTAGTGTTGTAAAAATTGACGGAATACAAATTTTGGAAAACCACGAAACACCTTCAGGAATTCGACTTTTGAGTCAACATTTTATCTTTCAACAAGATGATAAGATAACAACCCAAAACATTCATCTAAATTATGTAAAAGCTATCTTCGCCATTTGGAGGAGGAAGGAATATTTAAAATTATGGAATGGACTCCCCAGAGCCCTGACTTATTGAGTTACTGTGGGAAGAACTGAACCGCCCGCCAAGTATAGCAATCAGCTCCAATATCAGCTACTGTAATGTGGAACAAACTTCAATCAATTTGGAACTCAATAACGCCAGAAACTCTGGCAAAACTTATTGCAAGAATGCCTCGACTGTGCGCTGCGATTAGCGTGACCAAAATTCATAAATTAGGGTATTCTTAAATTAAGGTTTTATTTTCCACCAAAAAATTTGTATTAAGTGTTAAAAACTGGTATGGTGGATGAAGCTTCATATTTGGGCATTTTCAAGTGTTGCGAGGTCCAAGAGGGGCTTTGGCTGAGGTTGGCCCACCAGATGTGGCAGCGTATCTTATCTTATCTTGGCTTAAACTTTACCATTTTGGCTTTTTTATATGTTTTGGAAGATAGCATCTGGAAGGGAATCGTTTGAGAGCGAAAGAATTATAAATTGCATGTGTAGTAGGGCTGGTCAGGATCATTTTAGGAGAAGTGGCAATTTTCATTGAAAAAATTTCGTTTTTGACAGTATTTTGGAACAGCATTTACGTGGGACTCGATTAGGAATGAGTCGGTTCTAGATGGAAGTTGTAGCAAGGCTGATCCTACTCATTTTCCGCGAGTGACTAATTTTAATAGAAACAGTTTTTTTGTGGGAGCTTGTTCTTGTTTACAAATTATTTGGAGGATGCAAGATTTTCAAAAGGGCTGGTAGGTGCACAAATGTTCTGGATTAGATTTGGAAGGGGAATGGTTCCTGTTAGTTGGGCGGTTGTGACGGTGTTTTTGTTGTGTTTTTCGTAAGAACTTTCTTGTTTTTTTTTTTTTTTTTTGCTAGTCTTTTGTACACTATGGGATTCAAGAAAGGCCAGTCGAATTCTAATGTGACTTGGCGTCTTGGCCCAGGACAATTTTCTGGAATTTGGTCGGAAGTGAAGATTTGTCATAAAAAAATGTTTTGACCAAAATTCGTCTAAGTTCTCGTTTAATTTTTGACAGGATTTGTTTCCGGAACAAACTTTTTTATTTTTTGTCATTTTGGAGAGAAGCTGACTAATACTGTTTGAGATTGTGATAATGTACGGCATACAAACACAAACACAACACTTGGCGTTTTCTCTTTAGCTGGGTGAACAGAACGATGCGATATCAGGGGTATAGAGATCGATACGAAAATGTTGTACAGCGTTTTTGCATGTGAGCTTGTACTCGTTGTAGCGGAAGGCCGGGCGTTGGCCACAAAATCAATCAACAATTGGTTTTACTGAGAGACAAAAGATACGTTTTGCCTTGTTGGACAGTTCTTGTTGTACTGCGGACAACAACGTCCTAGATTTCAAAAAATTCATTTAATGTTGCAAACCGTTGGGACTGGCCAAGAGAACTCGAAGCATAAAACTGTAAATACTGTTCGATTTGGAGTATTTTCCGTAACCTATAAAATAAATATTTTCACATTTTTACTGAGTTTTTATATGTTGTATGCTGTTTTTGACAGTGCCTAAACACTTATGACCGGTAGTGTAATTCATACGTGCTTGGTTTAAATCTGTTCCTCGTGGAGAGTGGTTTATTAAATAATAGCGATGCGGCCAAGCATTATCATATGCATATGAAGCTTTAAAATTTCTTCCACATACCGTGTTGATGTTAAAGCTGGATGTGGTATTAATACCAACTATGTCTTGTAATTCCACGAAATACCCGCAATCCATCACCGAATGCTCCATAAAATGCTTCGACTGGCATCAGACAATTATGGTATATTGTTGTCCTGGTAAACGCCAACCTCTGCATCGCTCGTGTGATGCGTACAAATTAAACCGCGATTCCTGATTTTTTTGTTTTTTGTAGCATAACGTATGATAAACTCGATTTTCTCTTGGTCTAGTTTTTTTTGTTGAGCAGATCCTTTACGCCGACTCACACTACCTGTTTCTAAATATTGATGCCAAGTCCGGTTCACAACAGACAAAACAACATAACAGACACACCAACACCAACTAAAGCCGTTATTTTTATAGCACGAACGAGTAATTATTATTTTCGATTCATCTCGCTTCAATCTTCAAATAACTATGCGATAAATTAAATTATTGTTTTCCATAAAATTATGTAAAATTTAAAGAAACTTAAAATTTTGTTTATTTTTGATACGTTTCTCGCTAAAACTTTAATACATCTACAAGGAGTCGCGGTATACAGAAATTACAACAGCATGATTTTCAATGTTTCCAAATTTTCTATTAAGGCTGCGAGCCAATAGTCGGGTAAAAGTCAATTTTAAGTCAATTTTTCGGTAAATTCATTTATTTTTCAAAAACTCTATGGAAAACTGATCGAAAAATCAGTTTTAAATCCAATTTTTACAAGAGTAAACGATTTACCCGACTATTGGTCCGCAGCCTAAATGGTTAATTTGTATTTGAGAATGAAATATAGGGTTTTTTAATACGAATGATATGATTTTTAAGTGACGTTTCGGCCATTTGTAATATTGTAATATGTCATGATCTGTCATTATTTTGTTTCATTGTATTCAGTTATGTTAACAATTTCATCATGGTGAGATATATGCAAGAACAACGTTTACAAATTATTCAGTTTTATTATCAAAATAAACGTTCTCCAATTGCAACTTTTCGTGGGCTTTTGCCATTTTATAGTCGTAATAATCGTCCAAGTGTGCTCGCTATTCGTCGAATTGTTGAAAATTTTGAGCGTACATTTTCTTTACATAATGTTCAAGTGCCAATAAGACAAAGAAACGCTCGAAGTAATGCAAATATTGCTGCCGTTCAGGCAAGTATTGCTGAAGACCGCAATTTGTCGATTCCAAGACGTTCTCAAGACTCTCAAACCACAACCTGGCGGAGTTTGAGAAAGGACTTGGGCTTGCATCCGTATAAAATTGTTCTCACTCAAGAACTGAAGCCATTGGGCCACCGTAAACGTCGTGAATTTGCTGATTTTGTCTTGGAACAACTTGAAAACGATAACGATTTTTTTAATAAAATCATCTTCTCCGATGAGGCTTACTTTCATGTGAGTGGTGCGGTAAATATACAAAATTGTCCATTCTGGTGCGAAGAAAATCCACAAATTATTCATGAAAAACCATTACATTCACCTAAACTGACAGTTTGGTGTGGTTTTTGGTCTGGTGGAATCATCGGTCCGTATTTTTTTCGAAATGAAGCTGGTAACACCGTTACTGTGATCGATGAAATCGGTATAGATCGATGATAACCAACTTTTTATGGCCAAAATTGGAAGAAATTGATCTTGACAACATTTGGTTCCAACAAGACGGGGCTACGTGCCACACAGCAAGTGCAACAATTTAATTATTGCGAGAAAAGTTTGGAGATTCGATTATTTCAAGAAATTATGATATTGAATGGCCTCAAAGAAGTTGTGATTTAACACCATTAGACTATTTCTTGTGGGGTTATTTGAAGTCATTGGTCTTTAGCAATAAACCAAACTCTCTTCAAGCTTTACAAGTTAATATTGAACGTGCTATTCATGACATACGACTTGATTTAGTGGAAAAGTGCTCGAAAATTGGGTTCATCGAATTCGTTCCTGCAGTAGAAGTCGTAGAGGCCATTTGAATGACGTTTTATTCAGAACTTAATTGTATCGATTGTACTTTACATTAAATAAAAAACCATTTCAATTTTCTTAACAATTAGGGTGTTTCTTTTTAAAGACATCATATCACTCCTATTGGGAAACCCTATATCTAGCAAGTTCGTTTACAGTGTCAAACAACAGCATGTTTTTTTTCTTTTAGACAATTTTTTACTCAAAAAAGTCATAAAAAAAATAAAATAAAACGGATTCCAGGGGGTCATTTTATGGTGGTTATATCACATTTCGTGGTATAGAAAAAATGTCGTAGCATACTTCAGGCGAATTGTAGATGATGTTCGTCACGTCTTTTCTTAATTTAAATTAAGAAAACCGCAATATATTCTATCTCGTTCACACATACATTATTAAAAAAATGTTTTGACGTTTGTTTTCAAAATACGTTTATACGTCATAATAACTTATTATTTTCATCATAGCAGAAGTGTTTTAGAAACTGCATACATATTTTTAATCTTAAATAAAGTTAAAAATAATAAAATTAAACGCAATATCTATAATAGTGGTGCTTTTAATAGTGATAAATAGAAATATGAATACTGGCAACACGGGCAGCGAAATATTAATAAGGAGCGAAGGCAACAGTCTATCCGCTATGAAATACAAGAAGCTGAATTTAGGGGCTGAGTTACAAGCTTTGCAACGCCCCAGGGCCACATAGCATTTAATTTTTATGCAACCGGTTCCTATCAAAACCAAATTCGAATTATTGGCTATATGTCACAGAGAGCAATTAGTAAATCCATCGGAGAAGTGACTTTGACCTCCTCAATCTTCATGCTCAAATATATAAAATTTCCAGATGATAAGGATGAAAGGAATCGAATAGCAGGAGTATGCTAAGCAAGGGATACCGGGGGTAATTGGTGAACAAATATGTACGTTATCCCAGTTCAGTTCATGACAGTTTTGTTTAGGAAGCCAGCAGCCTCCTAGCAATATTCGAAAACGAGTTCACCGCTCCCGTTGCTCATAAATATTGGCTTTTTGGAGATCAGGGATGCCCGTTACTGTGAGCGATGAAAAAACAACTGCAGAGAAAAAGAATTTTACCGAAGGCATAAAATTATACGTAGCCAAGTTAAAAGGGCAATTGGGATAATGGAATCTAGATTTCGTTGTATACTCGGAGTGAGGAAATAGCATTACGCTCTTTTGAAGTGTGCAAAAATAATAAATGCTGTCGCAGTGTCCTACAGTTTTTTAATAATAAATTGCTATGATGAGGAGGAATACGATTCAACCGAGAAGGAAACGGATAGAGGTACTTGTCAGAAGTTGAAGCAGGCTTAGTGGAAACAATCCTTATCTTGACGCCGGTCGGGAAATTCGCAATTCATATTGACAATATTGTATTATAAGAAAAAATAAAAAACATTTTGTAAATATTATCACATAGTTGTAATCACATTTCATTTTTATCAATAGCTAAAAATATTTACAAAATATAATATAAATTTGGGAAATAAATTCAAAATTTTTTAAATTTCTTTGGATTTCATTTCATTCAATAAATTGACAAGTTTTCTAATTTATTTGGTTCTGTCTAATTTCATTAAGAATCCTCATAGTCTTTTTATGCCAGTGTTCGCTTTCATTATGCCGGCGTTCGTTTTCGTGACTTTTCTACTTTATAAGTCTAAGCAATTCTTTCTGTAGATTATTGCTTTTGCGAAGCTCGGTTAAACCTTCTTTTTGTAATCAAAAACTATCCTGGCTAATTTTTGAAAAAGACGTTCGGTACAAATTGTTTGCAAGATAATGTTTCTTGCCTTGATCAGTCGCTAGTCAGTCTTCATCGTTCGTCAGTGCTGTTGACTAAAAAATATTTTAGTAATATGTATTATTTGCATAATACATATTTATTTATTTTATTTATTTATTTCATTCAAAATTAGCTAACAAACGGAAAAACAATTCCCAATTACTTGCTAGCATAAACACGATTTACAACATTAATTATAATAATATACAATAGAATTAGTAATGTAATATAATGTAATTACATATTTTTTGTAAATTGCTAAAGAACCAATATTAAATTCTAAATCATTACAATAAATATTATGAGCATTTTGCATACGAATTAAAGGAGAGTTTTTACAATAATTTGTTTTAAACGGTTTAACATTAAATGTTAAGGGTTTCCTGATGTTGAATGGATGTGTGTTCAGTTTAACTTTCGTTTTTAAATCCGAATAAATTATGTCATTTAAAATTTTATATAACGTAAGCTCGTCATTGATTTTACGTCTATTTTGAAGCGAATGTAGACAATATCTCTCCAGACGGGAAGGATATGGTTCGTAGGGTAATCTCATTCTAAGGTTAAGTAAGCGAGTGAATTTTCTCTGAATTTTCTCCAAAGCTTTACTATGCACCTCATAATTTGGATTCCAAATTGGTGTTAAATATTCAGTAATCGATCTAACATGAGCACGGTAAAGGGCCAGAAATGATTGATAATTGCAAAAATTTGATGTAACTCGCATAATAAAACCAAGCATTCTAAGGGATTTACTAACTATTTCTTGAATGTGGTGGTTGAAGCTCAGTTTATTATCAATAATAATTCCTAGATCATGGGCAAAACTTTTGACTTCAAGTTCAACGCTGTTGATTCGATAATTGTATCCGGACGTTATATTTCTGGGTTTGATTTTAAGAACAAAACATTTATTTATATTTAATTCCATATAATTTAGCTGGCACCAGTCAAATAAACTATTAAGATCCTTCTGCAACTTCTCACAATCAGAGATAGTTTTAATAGCAGCATATATTTTAAGATCATCCGCAAATAATAACATATTATTTTCAAGATTGGCTGAAAGATCATTAATAAAAAGTAGGAATAATAATGGACCCAAGGTGGAATCTTGTGGAACACCTGATGTGGGAACTATTTTATTAGATCGAATTCCTTCTATTTCAACATATTGAACTCTATTGCTCAAGTAGGAGGTGAACCAGCTAAGATTCTTACCACCTACGCCATAATTTGGTAGTTTACTTAATACGAGAGAATGATTTACTTTATCAAAAGCCTTTGAAAAATCAGTATATATAACATCAACTGATTGTCCGTTTTCTAACGACTGATAAGCGAATTCAGTAAATTGTAGCAGGTTGGTTAAAGTTGAGCGACCACGAAAAACCCGTGCTGATATTTCGATATTTTATCTTTAGTATGATTGAATAATTTCGTAGAAAATAGTTTTTCAAAAACTTTAGAAAACACGTTTAAGATACAAAGTGGTCTATAATTTGCTACATTGTTGATGTCCCCACTTTTAAAAATAGGCACAATCTTCGCTGTTTTCCACTCACTGGGAAAAATACCTTCCTGCAAGGATTTGTTGAAAATAATTGTTAGTGGTATTTAAATAGAACCAGAAACATTTTTGATAAATAATGGTGAAAGTGAATCTGGGCCACAACCCTTATTTGTGTCGAAGTTTATCAAATTGGTATAAGTTTCTTCATAAGAAACACAAAAATCGTTTAGTTTCGAGGAACTACTACATTCAACTAGACTGCTTGGATTCGGTATTGGTAGGTTATTATTATTGTAGACTGATTTAAAAAAGATTGAGAATAAATTTGTAATAGTTTTATGATCTGAAGCATGTGTGTTATCATAATACATACTAGATGGAATACAGTTTTTATTTGTTTTTTTGCAATATTACCAAAATAATTTGGGATTGCTACAAATTGAGCTTTCGATATTATTCAAATATTTCTTATAACATATTTTTTGTTCCTTTTTGACTCGGGATCTTAGTAGTGCAAACATTGAATGATATTCAGAATCCTTGGTTTTATTAAATTTTTTACGAAAATATTCTTTAACAGATAATAGCTTGATCAATTTAACGGAATACCATTCCGGATAGGAATTATGTGTGTTGCGAATAACAGGCACATCTTTTGAAATTATAGAATTTATCAATTTGTAAAATAGTCTAACCGACTGCTCAGTATTATAGTTATTGAGCGTATCAACCCAATTTATCGCATTTATTTCGAAATTAATCAAATCATAATTGCATTCTTTGAAATTTAGAATTTCTCTTTTAATTTCCTTTAGGTAATGCATTTTGCTTATTTTTAATATAATTTCAATTGGAGGATGATGTTCATCAATTTTAGTTAAAATGTCCTCAACCTGCTTAACCAAACAGTGAGTAGGAAGGGTATTACAAAGAACTAAATCTAATAAACGGTAGTTACGGTTACGAACTGTATTAAACTGGAATAATCCAGAGAGTTCAATCGCTTCAAGTAACGCTTCACCAGCTTTATCGTAGTATTTAATAGGCGTCATTAAGTTTTCATCTTCATGCAACTGCCAATCAATATATGGTAAATTAAAGTCACCTACAATGATAAAAAAAGAAGACGATTTCTATATATTAATATGATTATTAACGTTATCAAAGTATTCTTTATAATTAGTTAGTGAAGCTTGCGGATAAATATATGGTACATTAATATATAGATTATTATTGTTTAGCTGAACACATATCCAAATTTCTTCCTTATATACCTCCCAAGTTGGCATACGGTAAGATTTAATATTTTTTTTCACTGCAACGAGGCAACCACCTCCGTCAACTTTATCAGTACATGGATTCTGTTGCCTTTTCAAAATCAATTCAAGTTGAATTTTGTATACGTATACAGTGTATAATATACACTTTTAATATTGTGTGCTGTCATTTTGTATCATTGTGTGTGTGTGTGTCAAATCCACATGAAATTTCGCCAAAATGTTGACCCGATTTTATAAATGATACTATCGGTAGTGAAACAATACATTTCGTCTGCTCGCGAGCAAACGAAAAAATGACATGATAAGAAAATGGTTTCGATTTCAATTTTTTTTTGTGAATGTTTCATCATGTATATTTAGATAAAACTTGAATAAAATGAATTTTATTATTGTTTTTAATAAAATTAAATCGTAGGTACATTTGTCTATATTTTATGTGTTATTTATGGAAATAGTATTGCAGCATGTGTGTGATAGTCGGAACAAGTATTGTACGTACGGCCATTAACGTGTTAACTGAGGAAATCCATATAAATAAATTTGAAAAATATTTTTATTCTCTCTTGTCTTCTTGCAGTCGAGCCATGCTACACACAATTTTGGTTTCTGGATTCAAACTACTGCGCAACAGATTTTAATTTTTAATTTAAACCCTTATTTTAAATTAAATCATTAAATTTTTTTGTTTTGTTTTATTCTGTTCGCTCAAAAATAAAATTTAAACAAAAATCTACATCTCAAAAATGTCCTTAAATTTTTTTATTTTCATTTCAATTGTTTTCATTTTCATTTTTTTTTACGCAGCTGCGACATAAAATTTTTGTCCGTGAATCCGAAATGAAAAAAATTCAAATGAACATAAATAAATTTAAGGACATTTTTGAGATGTTGATTTTTGTTTAAATTTTATTTTTGAGAGAACAGAATAAACCCAAGTATTTTTACTTTCAATTTTTCTGGCGATATTCGTACTTAAGTACTAAACTTAGTCTAGTATTTTTCTAAGTTTGAGTTGCAATTTATTAAAATAAAACGTATGAAACGTGTTGCGATTATTCGAAACTGGACGAAACTCAATAAAGGAGAATTGTATACATGTATGTGTGAACAGAAAAGACAAAAAACAAAATCGCGGGAGCGAGCTTGTGCATGAAAGTAAAAGGCTATATTTGAAAATGTTAGAAGAAAAAGATGGCGGCATCCAAATGTGAGAGCAAAAAAAAAATTTAGGTTTAAAATGAATATTTTTATTTTATTAAATTTGCGGTATAAAAATATACATACATATATACATATTATATACGAATCTAAATTATATTTTAGTTAATTTTTTAATTATTTTTTATTATTACACAATTTGAAATTATTCTTTGATTGTAGTATTAAAAGTTTAAATAATTTTCCAAATAGGTACTATGATTATTGCACATCAAGTTTATTATTTTCGCATTTGTTTTCTACCTAAAAACTTAAAACTGAACTAGAAATTAATTAATTTATGAAAACAATATTTGAATAGATATAAAATATATTTTGATGTAATTTTATTTAAATTAACGCACATCTTTAAATTTTTTTAACAAAATCTATTTTATAAAATTACCAAACTCATGGCGTGAGCATGAAAAATAAAAACAAACCATGTACTAGACACATTACTACGAAAGTAAAATTGCGGTAACACAGTATGCAGTAGTGTGTAACAACACAAACAACACAGTATACATATACGCACCACTACTAAAGTATCAATTCTTAGACTTTTTTGTAATATTTTGAAGGCAAATACGATAGCTCAATTTTGAGTTTCGTCTTGTTATACTTGGGAAACAAGACAAAAAAATTTAATGATTTAATTTAAAATAAGGGTTTAAATTAAAAATTAAAATCTGTTGCGCAGTACTTTGAATCCAGAAACCAAAATTGTGTGTAGCATGGCTGGATCGCATCGATGTTATTTTTTTGTTGTTTAGTTAGTAGAAATACATCTGGAAATGATAGACGAAAGATGGACAAATGCTTAAATTTTTTTTATGTTTACATTTGACTGATTTTTGATGATAATGTAATTACGTTTTGATTTATTTACTCGGAACTAAATTAAACTATATAGGAATAGGGACACAACACTTTATTAATTTACATAATGTTGTGAAATTTAATAACTTCACAAATTATGTACTCACACATTATTTTGTGTTCTTAAATGACGTCAAAAACACAAAACAAAACACATATACCAATATGCACACCACTACTATTACCTTCCGGTAAAATTCAAGTTGAATTGTAAAAAGGCAACAGAATCCATGTCCTGGGAAATATTAATTTTATTAAAAACAATAATAAAATTCATTTTATTTAAGTTTTATCTAAATATACATGAAACATTCACAAAAAAAAATTGAAATCGAAACCATTTTCTTATCATGTCATTTTTTCGTTTGCTCGCGAGCAGACGAAATGTATTGTTTCACTACCGATAGTATCATTTATAAAATCGGATCAACATTTTGGCGAAATTTCGTGTGGGTTTGACACACACACAATGATACAAAATAACAGCACACAATATTAAAAGTGTATATTATACACTTTATACGTATACAAAATTCAACTTGAATAGATTTTGAAAAGGCAACAGAATCCATGTGCAGGAAACAAATCTAAATTTCTATCTTGTCTATAAACAATGTATTTATCAGAAAATATTTCATTATTATTTATATTTGAATTAAGTCTAGTTTCCGTTAAACAAATTATATCATAATTACTTAGTAACAAATTTAACTTTAATTGATTTAGTTTGGTTTTCAAGCCATACACATTTTCATAATAAAAGCAAATATTTGACATTAACACAACAAATATATAAAAAAAAGGGAAAAGTTATTAGAGACAAGATATGTTAATCATTAGTTACATTATTAATGAAATTATCAATGAAATATTCCGAGTGAATTTTTATTATTTTAGAATTAATTGTTTTTCTAATTAAGACATTATTATTTTGCACCCACACAAAGGAAATCAATTTATTTTCTTTTAATTTTTTTGCCTTCAAAAGTAAATTTTGTTTGTAGGACGACAAGTGTTCTGTTACAAAAAAATCTAGTTTTTGAAACCCAACATCAGTGATGAGCAGTTTACGATTTTTTTCAATTTGTTTGGCCTTGCATGCATCTATAATTTTCAGTTTTGTTGATCCATTGTCACATTTAACAATTTTTGTATTAACAGTTTGAGCATCTTTTTTATGATGATTACGAACGATGTTTATGACCCCTTCTGTACATGACGGAATACCAAGATTATCAAACACTTGTTTTATTTTGGTTTTCACATTTTCAGCAGGTTCCTCAGGTACCCCGTGGAAGATTAAATTGTTTCTGCGAGAGTCTTCCTCAATTACCCCCAATATGATATTAAAATCTGCTACTTGCTTTTTTAATTCAACATTTTCAATTTGTAATTGTTTTATTTGCTGACCTTGATTTTTAACAACGGTGGATAATTGTACGAATTTTTCAAATTCTTCATTCATAAATTCTGGCGATGCAGTAAATTCGTTTTGTTTTGTTGTTATCGATTTTAGTTCGGCGGGAAATCTACTTACAGATGTTTTGATATTAGAAAAATCCTCTTCGTTATCATCCTCAACCTCAACAGTAGATGAAAATAATGCAGACGACCTTTTGCATTGCGGACACAACCATTGTAAATCATTTTTAACTATTTCAGCAAGCACTGTTAAAGGAATTTGTACACAATTTTTATCACACGCTGCACATTTAATACCTTTTTTATTGCGGTTGATTTTTGAGTCACATAATACACACTGCATTTTATTCTTAATTATGCGTCAATGTTAAAACTGTTATTCATGGGTTTGATTTGGTTAAAACAGCTGATAGATTTCGAAGCAAAACACTATTTTACATTAAACTTGACTATTATTCAGTGATTATTACACTTTATCAATTAGATTTTATTAGATAATATTAAAGTTTAACTAAAATACACTGGATATTATTTAAGCAACTTTGAAATATTAATGAACAGTTCTTGTGTAAAGATTGTAAAATTTTGTATAATAAAAAGTGTAAAATCAGATGATTGATGTTCACAGTTCAACAAGCAGTGACAGAATGAAATTAATAAAATATTACTATAATTAATAAAGTTTACCTGTGTAAATCTCATACCAGATGGACCAGGTAATTGCCCAAGCTACAAACGGAGTCCATAACATTGGGGCACTGTAGATTCCTCCGCCGTAATACTCGAGGCTCGTACTCCTACTTCATTAGGGATAGTGTTAGTGACCTAGAGGAAAAAACACAAAATAATATAAATAGAATTAATAAAATTGAACGTAATTGTTAATAATTATATTCATACAAATCCTCCTTCAGTGCAGTCAATGCAATGCAGTCAATTAAATTCACTGGATAATCCGCCGTTGTTATTGAATGAGAATGAACAATAAAAATAAATAAATAAAAAAAAAAAATGCCCTCCACTTGCTCTGGAGAGGAAACATACCCAGTAACTTCTCCTCAAATGGATCCAGCTTCACATCTAGCGGCTCACTGCCTCCCGGCCTAAATGCGTGGTTCCTTTTTTTCAAACTTCCCCCTCACAATACCCCTTATATCATAAAATGACTGTGAAGAAATAAGAAAGTAATACATATATGTGACGCATAACATAACTTTGATGAGAAATTACTTTGATGAGCTCCCTCCATGGCATTCAGATATTTTTGATAACTACATATTAAATTAAAAACTTTTATTTTGACATCGTTCTGTATATATTCATTTTACATGCTTACTTCAATACTATCTATTTGTACATATTTTGATAATAAAACATCTACAGTGCAAAGTTCTGAAATTGATAAAATAAGATTTAACTTACCATATTTGAACAGTTAGATATTTATACAATATATTAGACCACATGACAACCACTTCGTAATAAACGTTCATACGAGCAAAAACAACCATAAAACGAAATGTCAACTTATCACTTTTAGTTCAATATTTCCCCTCAAAATTCATTTTGCAGTGCTGGGATGTTCTAACATCACTTTTTGCGATACTTTATCGAAGTCTACGTCTCTTTCAGCTAGAATTAGTTTGACTTCTGTTTCAATTATCAATTATTTCTTCTTTATTGCTATCACAGCCTACTAGAATATATTTGAACAATATCTATTTCACTTATTTTTGTTCTACAATCGAAAAAAAAAATATTTGGTGATAGAAACACAGTAGAAACATCACAATGTTGCAATCTAGCAGGCTGGTAAATGATATAAAAATTGAAACAGAGATAAATTTTATTCTACAGAAACGAGAAATAAACATATCGATAACATATCGAAACATGGTGATGTTAGAACATCCCAGCCCAGGATTATGTTTGTAGGCTACTTTGTTTTGAATTATATCACAAAAAAATCTCCAATAGTGGTATAAATTCGTGATATAACCACCATAAAATGACCACCCAGTATCGGAAAAAAGACAAAATTTCATTCAATCAGAAGCAAACTTATTTTTTGAAAAGTTTTATCCCACCAATTTTCAAGCGCTCAAATCTGCGTATTTTTTAGAAAAAAAAATTGTTCCGTTTCGTTTGGCGCAGTGTATGTAGCTATGTTATTTCATAAGAAATCTCTTAGCTGAATTTTGTCAAATAATTTTGTTTGTTGAAAAGTAAGTTGCGAGACTTTCGATAGAAGAGCGGTAAAGGATAAAAGTCTTCTTTATCGCGACATATTCACAAGACAAATCTTTCATTAATAATGCATCTTGTCAACACCAAATAATTATTCTTGATTGGCCTGTTTCCCTCGCTGTTGCGCATGAAAATTTTTTATTGTGAATTCAGTTTAGTGTCATTTATCCAAACCATGGCGTAATTTACATTTCAACAAACATTATTCCCCAGTTGATTCAAAAATAAATGCTGAGTCAAGCAATATTATTCCACAACTAAACCATTTTCTATTATTTTAATGCCCCAATAACCTTAGGTATTGTACAAAAACATTGCCTAAAACAATTTTTTTTTTACTAGCGATTGTTCAAAAATTCGTTTCTTCAAAACGATTTTACAGTAACTGCTGAGTCTATGTACAAACAAAAAAACATCACTTGGAACGCTTTCTCCAGCGCAAATTTTTCAATACCTGCTGTTTCCATATACAGATCCTAGCGCCGTACTAAAATAAAACCCAAATGTAATAGAATAAAGTATAATGTAAGCCAATATTTGCCGAAAAAAAAATAATAATAAAACCTCCCTCTTAATTTTTTTCGTACTAAGTTTCATACGAGTATGAATAATAATACAATAATAATAATAAGAATACTGAAGTGAAAATTATTTGTACTTTCTTTTTTAAATCAATTTATTTTTATTTTATTTTGTAACGAAAATCAATTTTAATGTATAAATTTTATTTGGTTTAATTTTAAGTACACACAGTTTTTTATAATAGTTCTAGAGCAAAAAATTTGTTTTCGAACGAATTTCATTAAACCGTTAATCAGACAAATACTTTCTGTTCTACATTTCCACTGCAAATGTACATTGGTACAAACTCCCATCCATCCCCCAAACAAAACCATAACAAAAAATATTCTTAAATTTAAGATATGTATCTCTATCTACCCCTCCTAAAAAAAACTTTTTTTCTGGCGTTTGTTATTGTTATGGTTATTGTGATTATCATTTGGATTTCTCATTTGTAAGTTAAAAAAAAGAAAAACAGAAAATGAAAGATACTAGTACAATAATAATTCTCGAGAAAAATTTAATGACTTAAAAATTAAGAAAAATATTATTATCGGGTAATTTTCATTTGCAAAGCAAGTGATTTAAATATTAAAGCAGAGTTACAGAGAGAAATATTACGAGTTTACCCCGGCCGCAAAGAATTTAAATGGGCGAATTTCATAATATGAATATTTACGAAAATCCATTTACAGAATCCGAAAAGTGTGTTAAATTTTAATTTAAAACTTTATGTAGTGTGGTAAAACACTCATTGCTGAAAACGAACTATACAATATTATAGAGTCTCGCATGCATAAAATTTAATAGGGCCTTCGAGTGCTATCAATTATCACAATAAATACTATACGTCTGTGCCAAATATTCAAAATAATAATAGCCAATTACTACACCAGCATTATTTTTTATTGAATTTTAATGGCATTTAAAAAAAAAGCAGATCCGACGAGAAACGTAATTTATATCTTTTTTTTATTATCATTTACGGTTATTCTTAAATCTTTCCGTCTAGGAAATTCAAAAAATGTTGTGAAATCGTCGAAAGCTAATTAAATTAAATTCATTACGAGTTATTCTACGAGTAAAGGAATTCTTAATATCCTGAATTAATAAAAAAAAAGGTGAAGAGAACAAAACAAAAAAAAAATGTAAAGAGAATATTTAAGTTGAGGTAGATCCTGGGAACAGAGTTATTTTTTTAATTTAATCATTTGCCTGCGTGTAGAGAGATCAAAGCGCAAATATGATACAAAGCCATCCAATAATGGTTTGAATTGTTTTGTTACTTGGTTAGTTTATTATTTAGTGATCAGTTTTGGATATCTGGAATGTTCATAATTCAGGGATGGGCGAGATTACAAAGCGATTTTTGCGTTCGTAACGTCGACAATCTAGACAACAAAAAAAAAAATCCAAATTTTATCATTATTTTTTTTTTTATTTCACGTTAGTCGGTCTGATAAACCAGGGAACCAGTCCAGGGAAGTTAGGAAAAATAGAGGAAATTTTTAGGGACAGCAGATATCGAGATGCGGTTTTCTACATTGTGTTCAGGAAAGCCCCAGGAAAAAAGTCTATATCGTCTGGTTTAGCCATTTTTTGAAAAATGCCTTCAGGGCCGGCTCTGCAGGGGTATCCGAGGGGTCATTCTGGGGGGGAAATCGCATAGTCCATAGGAAGCGCTCCAAACTCGGAGGTTTTCGGGGATTCCCAATTCAATTCTGGCATTAGACTTCCCCGGGGCGGCTCTTTGGGAAATAGTAAAAAAGAAAGTGAAAATCACAAATTATGAAAATATACTTTATTCAAACATGTAATTGCACAATAGACGGCATGGTAAACAATTATATTGGGCAAAACATATTTGCAGCGGGTGCACCAAAAACAATTTGGCGCACGATTAAAAACCAGAAAATCTGGTTTTGATTTTTGGTTTATTTTTATTTTTTTGGATCGAAGTTAGACAAGACGACGAAGATGAAAAAAATATATCTTCATTCTATTCGATTTTGGATTTTGCAGGAGCAACATCAAATCGGAGCTCATCACTCACCAGCCAAACGAAAAAATAATATTTTATTTAAATAAATTTTTTTATTAATTTTAAAATTAAATTAAAGTTTGTTTTATTTATTTATCAAATTATTATTATTACATTGTTTTACAAAGCGCTCCGCTTCATTTGGGTTTTCACTTTCCGCCGCATCATACTTCTATAGGTCCAAGAGTGCCAGACACCATTCAAACACCAAAACAAGGTCCAAAATCCAAAAAAAATGATTATTTTAGCACTATATTTACGTATAAGAAAAAACCAACGTGGTATAAGAGCGCCGGACAGAACTCAAACACCTAAAAAAGATCCAAAATCCAAGAAACTTGATTGCTGTAGTACTGTATTTACATACAACGAAAATGCAACGTGGTCCAAAACGACAGATGTAATACTGATGCCACATAGACACTGACTGCGCGCGGGAACTGGACCCATATTTTTTCTCTTTCGTGTAACGATTTTGGAGTGATTTTCATTGACGCTCGCTGCCATTTCCCCCCCCCCCCCCCCCCCCCCCAGACAACCCCACAGAGGGACCCCCGAGTGTACCCGGGGAAGTCTAATGCCAGAATTGAATTCGGCATCCCCGAAAACCCCCAAGTAATGAGTTTGGAGCGCTTCCCATGCACTATGCGATCCCCCTCCTCAGAATGACCCCGGATACCCCCGCAGAGCCGCCCCGAGCGTCCCGGGTAGTTCCAATGCCAGAATTGCATCCGGTATCCCCGAAAACACCCGAGTAACGAGTTTGGAGCGATTTTCATGCACGCAGCAAAATGTAACCTTGTTAATGTTAGTTCGTACCAGTTTCAATAGATGGCATAACATATAGTAATCTGAAATTTTATTCAAATTCCCTAACTTAAATTAAATTTTATCAATTCTCTAAATCAAATCTACTAAAAATTTAGTACGCAATTTAGGACTAAATATCAGCCCCAGTAAGTTTTATGACTGCAGCTTAAGAACTAAAATAACTAGCACAAGCTATTTATACTGTGTGTCCCACGGTAACCTTCATTTTAATTAGTTGGAGATTTAGACAGAAAAATCTATTTTAGGCACACAGTATTAGACAAAAAAACTGCATGGGTCACTTACTAAATATAAGTTACTTGCATTCCCAAAAACCGAAGTCAATCACTACTGGCGGAGGTAGAAGTGGTTGTCGATGTTGTCTACGAGTAGTCGACGTTCACTAAGAGTAATCGATATTGTCTACGTTGTCGATGAGTGTTAATTTCTCCCCATTGCCGGATCCTACTAAAATTAGTTACTACAGAGATTATTTGAGAGATGTCTAATAAGATTACAGCGTCATCTAGACATTGAGTGCCCACTTTCTTGAAGATGATTGGTCATTGCCCACAACGGCAATACCTCGTAGACATGTCGACAGTAATAATTGTATAATCTACATATTTTGAAGTTCTGTTTTCGGAAATTATCTGTTTCCGGAAACCAAACTGCTCTTCGTTTGTGCAAGTGATTTGGTAGTTGTCACGTATCCATAAAACATACCGTGCCTATTATTGGAATAAAATTACATATGTTTAAATTAGTTTAGTCAGTAATTAATTCGAAAAAATGTGATCAAGCATACAGAAATAGTGTTTATATTCCGTGTGCCTATCGTTGATTGTTTTGTACAAATTTTTGACTTACTACGAGTAAATTGATGGTTAGTTCATACCAGCTGTTAAATAAATTAGAACTTATCAATTAAATATCAGCATTATTTTGGTTGATGAACATTAGAGACATCAATAAGTGGTACGAACTAACCATCAATTTAGTTAGTCGTAAATTTAGATAATGCTGTGTGCCTCAGGACGATTTTTTCGTTTAAATTATGGACTAAACTAAGTTGCACAAAACAAGCTGTGCCTGACTAATCGAAATACTAAATTTTCGACTGTTCGTGGATAAAGGAAATATTAAATTAAATTGAAATAATGGAAGATGGTACGGAAGTTGCATTATTTGCAAATGTTATTATAAACTACGAAATGCTGTTAAAATGTTATTATAAAGAACTATTATTTAAATAGCTTTGTTTCTGTTTTGTATCAGAATTGTTTTTGTTTAGAGCGCCGTTTAATGAGCTTCCTAAAATGACGGGTGGGATATCTTCCTCATCATGTGGAATGTATGCTATATTAGTCAGAGATTTTGACCATCCATCTCAATGCTTGTTGTGACCACAACTGAATTACTGTAAATTGATAATCGAAAGATAATCAGGTTATTTAAAAAAAAAATGCTGGAGCGAATTTTACCTACCTTCTTCACGTATAGCAGTTTATGTTTAAGAGTCTTAAGTCAAAGTATTCGATCACCATTGACCCAAGGTTCTTGGACTAGGACAATGTCTGTCCTTTCTGCTCAGTCGGAATTGTTTTGGCTTGATGGAAGTTAATCTGAAAGTTCAGCCAGCGACTCTCTATTTAACATAGTTATAGCTGACCTATAATCAGTCTTTGGTTCTTCACTGGGTTTCGCTGGGAGCCAAGCTCCCACTCTAGGTCTGCGGGGAAGTGACTGCTTCTAGTCCAGCACCAGACCAGATTTGGCCTAGGCTCTCTACACCCTTTTTATACAGAACCAATGACCGTTGATTGGCACAAGATGTCGACTTGACACGATTGCAACCCTACGGCCTGGCAAGCCAGAGCGGGTCCAGAGTTTGTCTTGATAATATTTATTAAAGTGGCAGCTAAGGTTTTGTCCACCTTCCTCCAATTGCTAAGCAAAATATATCCGTTTTGGTGGGCTCTGTCAATGGCACACACTATATGTTTTGCCTTATACGAAAAATGTATAACAAACTACAAAAATATTTCTTATTGTAAAACGTTGACACCTGATTACGATGGACATCAAAATGTGCATACTCTATTTGTACACAATTTGCATATTTACCTGCGCATGCCTTGAATAGTAGACTCTACCCCGCGAGCATTGGAAAGTAGACCCTACGTTACTACGTTGATTTTTAAGATGGTTTTGAGTCATGTATAAAGGATCGTAATTAAGGTGCATAAGTAAAGTTTAGTAAGAGGCCTACTATGCTGTCAACAAAGACTCATGCTCACTGATCTATATTACATGGATACGACATGTCAAAAACTATATGGTAGAGCAAAAATAGTTCTACGTTTGTGACAAAGACAGAAAAATTTTCTGTCTTTTCTTCAATTCCGAATTTTCGAAAATCAAATTAATGTAAACAGAAAACTGGTTCCTATGAGTTTTTGACGTTTGACGTTTTGACGACAAGAACTCTTTTTTTTATTCGAAATATTTGCAGGAGAGCATTTGAAATATTAAGGGAAATCGCAAGAAGAAATTTGCATACAAAAGCGGTACCACATGAATTAAATGAATAAAATGTGATTTATAATTTAAACCATTTGAATATTATTATTTGTTCATGACTATAATAATAAAAAACCAATTTCAGAAAATTTCGAACTTAAATCTATCTTCGGTACGGTCCTATCTTTCGGAAATATTTTTTTAAAGCAAGAGGTGTGTATAAACGAGCGATATGACTATACAAAAAAGTGCTCCCATTTTTAGCTGTTGTTTTATATGGTTTCTGACATTGATGTCGTATCCATGTATATAGATCAGTGCTCATGCTTAGGCTGCGAGATTTTTCGTAAATAATCATGGTACTAGTATATGAATGTGGCTCCAGATCAATGCTTAATCCCCATTATATATTAATGGGAGTACGGATGAAGCTCAGAAATAGTCCTACAAATCTAATAAAATCATCCATTAGATCCGACAGTTTCTGTGAACAGAGATTCGTGCTTTGAAGTAGTGTGATTTTTGGAAAAAAAAAATCAAATTACTCGTATATGAATGTGGCTCCAGATCAATGCCTAATCCCCGTTATGTATTAATGGGAGTACGGATGAAGCTCAGAAATAGTCCTACGAATCTAATAAAATCATCCGTTAGATCTGACAATCTGTACGAACATAGATTGATGCTTTGAAGTTGTGTGATTTATCTAAAAAAAAAAATCGAGTTACTCGTATATGAAGGTGGCTCCAGATCAATGCCTAATCCCCGTTATATATTAAGGGGATTACGGATGAAGAAATAGTCCTACGAATCTAATAAAATCATTCGCTAGATCTGACAATCTCTACGAACAGCGATTCACGCTTTGAAGTTGTGTAATTTTTCTAAAAAAAAAAAATTTAGTTACTCGTATATGAATGTGGTGGCTTCAGATCAATGCCTATTCCCCGTTATGTATTAATGGGAGTACGCATGAAGCTCAGAAATAGTCCTACGAATCTAATAAAATCATTCGTAAGAGCTGACAATCTCTGTACTCAGAGATTCATGCTTTGATGATGATCTTTCGTTTAATTTAAAATTAAATAATTTAGAAGACAAGTTATGTTCTTTATTTTCTATTTAAGAATTTGTATTTAACTCTCTTGCTACATAAAAATATTAAATAAAACATCACACAAGTTTTAGTTTATTTACTTTTAAATTAAATAATAGTGCTATTAGTGCACAACTAAATTATGGGAAATTATTCAAAATAATTCTAATCTTTGAATCGATTACATCCTCTATTTTGTTTTATTATAAAACAACGATTCCGATTCTCGTGGCATAAATATTTTATAACCCCGCTTCTTATATTGAAAAGAATAACAATGATAATATGTAAATAAAATTTTAGATTCCGGAATCGGCCCTTAGCTTTTATTTTATGGATTACTAATATTTATTGTCTACTAAGATGTGGGGGCAGGAACTGCAAGATACATACAAATAATATTATTAAATTAACTATGAAACCATTCATTTAATTCCTGCACAATTTTAAACGAGTACGAAGAAAGCAATTTTTTAATAGAAAAATTGCTTGAACCAGTTCCCAGAAATTTATTTTAGTTTTCGGGATAGAGTATGATTTGAACGTAAATTATTTTTATTTTTCGGACTAAACGACTTTTAAATGAATTTTAGCGTGGGTGCCCTTGCCTTTTTATAAAAGTCTTTTTTCGGGATGGTTTTCGGGCTATCTTCACATACGTCACTTTGCCTATTTGTTTAAGATTGTTAAAGTTAAATTTTTCGCTTAAATTTAATCAATTATGTTTATATAACCCCAATATAATTGTTTAGTAATTCTTCTAATTGTTGAATAGTTATTTTTTTAATGTAATTTCTTGGAATTATTCTTTTAAAGAAATTACACAGTAAAAATTGTAAGTAAATTTTTTATTTTTGATGCAGATGAATGTATTAGATTTAAAGTTTAAAGTAAAAAGAACAGTTCTATAACTTGATACAAATTTTTAATAGAAATAAATTTACTTAACAGTAAAATTAATTCTTTTATTACAAAATTAAAATAACATTGTCTTAAGGATACTGAAAATTTAAAAAAAAATCAAATTATCTTATATGGTATTATTCTTTCCTCATTTGGATTATGTTTGAGTTTTATAAAATATTTATGATGCACTGGAGGTAATATTAAATAATTATTTCCTTAAATATGCGAATATTCGCTTAATACTCAAAAAGTAAAAGAAAATTACTAAGAACCATGAATAATCGATATAATAAAACAAAAAACATACAGGTTTCATTTAACAAATCATAAATTTAAATAGCATTTAAGAAATAGAAGTGCGTTGAGATGTTTAAATTTTAGGCTACTTATCATTATTCCCGCCGTAGAGAAACCCCTTTTATTTCTGTTGAGGTGGGGCTAATCGTCAATATAGCATTATACAAGTTGTCTAATTTATCTGTTCTTTTTTTGAACAAATCAAAATAACAAAAATCTTTTTTTAAAATACTTCCCGCGATTTGCATTACCACTGCTACTGCATCTCTTGGTGTGGAATCTATAATTGAGTTAACCCTTAGTTGCACCTGTTGTTCCAATATATTTTCACATTGATTGTTGACTGTAAGTGACTTGAAATCACACGAAATCAGCAACTCGTTATCACTATTTTCATTCAGAATCCTCTACTACTTTTATGGTTGAGGAGGTGAAGAGTCTTTTAGCGAGATCTTCCGCTAAAGTTTTCGCGGCAGTTTTCGTTGCGTAATCAAAATTTGCACTCGATCGTGGTGGTATAGCTCCAGTTTCAAGATTTATCAATAAGCTGGTAAAGATTTTGTCTGTTCTTTGATCCATTATTTTCTTAAATTCGTTGTGTAAGGTTTTAACTAAATCACTGTTGATTTTCGTTAGAGAGTTAGAATAAATTGACTCGGTGTCAATGGTATTATCATCTTCGATTTCACTATATTCCGATTCGCTGTCAAATACAAATTAAATACAAAATGCAATGAAATATTGCAATTTCGAAGATTGAAGTTCGAAAAAGCATTAAAGGGATGAGAAACCATTCGCAGTTTGTTTTACAAGACATTTTGGGAGATAAAAAAAATATTCGCATATTCGCGTATAAATATTCGAATAACGAATACTTAAATTTACCCCAAATTAACCAGATATTCGAATACTCGATTATTCGGTTTTGAATGCTCTAAAAGGGGCGTAAATTTTTATAATTTTCTGCTTTAGAATATTTATGATGTGATACTCTACTACATATTAATACATTTTATCAATTTTTGTTACGTAAAACATTCCACATCAAAGTTATTTTTTTTCAATTAGACTTAAACCACTATCAAAATTATTTTTTTTATATTTCGTTAACTAGCTAATTTACAAAGGCAATTTTGTTGATACTAGAATTTGTTTATATGTAAATAAAAAGAATTATAAGAGTTGGGATTATTGCTACCATTAACTATTTCTTTTTGGAAAATGGCCGTAAACCACTTTCAAAATAAACGGCTCATATGTAGAAAATTTGAATGAAATGGATCAAAAGCCGGGCTGTGATAACTTCACACAAGAGCAAATTGGTTATTGATATGTTAGTGTTGTCTGATTACAAAATTTTATTTTCTGGGATAACTTCACATACGTCTTTCACCAATCGTACTGGAATCTTTTGCTGAGCTACCCCAGTGATCTATCCCCTTGTTGGTGAGCCAAATCGTCCCTTGGTTTCTCTAGCCTCTTCACGTTGTCTTACACTATCCGTTCGTGAACTGATGTTTGCCTTTGTTGGTTGTTATTTGTGATCCTCAGCAGTTTTCCGTATTTCAGCTTTCTTTCCTCCCGCCAGGTTTCACTTAGTCTATCTTGGGCGTCAGGCTGTCTCGCTAAATGATAATTCCATCGTTGTCTACAATCTTGGATGTAGTGACCTAGCTTTGTTGACAAGTTTGAAATGTTTGTCCTTGACAGCAATGATGAATGCGTCCACTGTTAGACCGTTCTATACACCTGCAAGAGCATTACCATAAGCTTGACACGCAAATTTCGTTATCTCTCTTTTTCGTTATGTCGTTTTGCAGGCTTGCTTTAATGTTGTACGTTGTTGCCCGTATCTTAGTTTATACTCAGTCATAACCCGCTCATAACTCCTTTTTATTGGGGATACATTTTTACAACCTCTGCACCTTTCGCTTCTGGAAAACAGATTCTAGTTTTTCTTGTATCCTGTGTGAGTGTGCAAGGTACGGGTTGTTTCAAACAGACCTTCACTTCGTTATTTTTCTGTTCAAGCTCCTACCCGGGGGGGTAAGGGGCATCGGTCTAGAAGGTCAATACACCAGCCCAAATGTCAACCTCACCTGCACGTGGTGCTCCCTGCTAATTAACCAACGAGGCTCTGGCGACCGAGTAACGGCGGAATAACCGAACACCGAGAACCTAGTAAATGATGTTCTCTCCACTGACCCACTGCCAATTTCACTGGTTAGATTGGTAGCTGCTTCAATAACCAGTCATTATAATGCAATGAGTTTTCAACAAAAAGGAATTTTTACCCCAGGTGGTACAACAACTGCTCAGTTGGCTAATCCACCCTCAAACGAGGCCGGCTCAAAGGATTCTGGGGTGAGCCAACCATTGCTATTCCCATTCGATCGAAGTTCAAAATTAGCTAGGTCACCACCTAGACAAATAGAGTTCGCAACTCAGCAGGAAATCGAAAATGCTGAACTACGCAGAAGACTGAGTGAAATAGAAAAAGTCGCATCGCAACTTAGCAATGAAATCGCTAAGTTAAAGAAAGAAAACGAGGAGCTAAAGAAGCCCAATCTGATAGAGGTTGTGGAAACTCCTCTTACTTGTTATAACGAAACCAGTACCCTTGCCCGTACTGACGCTGAGTTCCACACAGATGAGGAGGAACTTGCAAGAGAAACTGATTGGATACACAAACAGAAGAAAAGACCAAGGAAAAAACGAAGAGCAGAATTCTCGCCAGAAGTTGAGGAGCTCTCGCAAGCAAAAGTTAATGAAACTGTCAATCCAGTGCCTGTACCCCAACATCACCAGCGACAAGAACAACGAAAGGTTGCAATGAAGACAAAAGCACCACCGCCAATTAATGTGGTAGGCATTACTGAGTTTGCGAATATCCAAGCTCTAATGAAATCAGTGTCCACAAACGACTATAGAGTAGTTACACTAAACAATAATGTTTGGAAGATAAACACAAGAGATCCCGATGCATACAGAGCTTTAGCCACAAAGCTCACTGAAGAAGGTAAAGAGTGGTATACATATGAAGACAAAAATAACCGAAACATCAAGGTTATGGCCAGAGGTCTACATCCCACCTGCAGGAAGGAGGATATAATAGAAGATCTCAAAATGAAAGAACTGCAAATTGAAGACGCAGTCAATATCCTTAAACGAGAGAAAGTTGAAAATAGTCAAGGAACCAAGATCGTTAAAAGAGGGCTCCCGCTATTCATGCTCACATTCAACAAAAGCGAAAAAATTGAAAATATATTTAATATCAAAGCAATACTTAATATGAGGGTTAAAATAGAACCACTGAAAAAGAACACGAGATTAATACCTCAATGCAAGAAATGTCAAGCTTATAACCACACCCAAAGATATTGCGGGAGAGATGTTAGGTGTGTAAAATGTGCCGGCAGACACAACGCGAAAGACTGTTCTCTTAGTCGAACCGAACCTGCAAGGTGTATAAACTGTAAAGGACAACACCCAGCCAACTATAGAGGATGCGAAGTAGCGGTACAACTGCAAAGGTTAAGAAATAAAACACGCCAATCGACTCAAAACAGTAATGTTAGAAGAGAAAGGATTCCAACTACAACTAGAGCGCCGACTCAACCAGAGCCCATAGGGCCAGAGAGGAGATCCTACTCTCAGATAACGCAACAAAATACTATTGAAGAAAATCCACTAGAAAGGATATTTCGAAGTATAGAAACGATAAATGCACGCCTAGCAAAACAAGAACGTGGTCTAGAAGCTATATATAAGCGGCTGGATAGACAAGAAGCTACCAATGGACTTACATCAATGCTATACTAATCAAATGAATAGATCATTTAGAATTGTTATTTGGAACGCGAATGGATTACCACAGCATGTTCCAGAACTAGAAATTTTTCTAAACTTAGAAAAAATAGATATATGTCTTGTCTCGGAAACTCATTTAACAGAAACTTCATTTATTAAAATACGTAACTATCAATGCTACCATGCTATTCATCCAGGAGGAAACGCTAGAGGCGGGTCTACCGTAATTGTTAAAAATAATATTAAACATTACGAAGTGCCCGGCATTGAGGAAGAAATTATGCAGGTTAAAACCATAATAGTTGAATCAATATATAATAGGGAACTCAGTATCTCCTCTATTTACTGTCCCCCACGCCATCAATTAAAAAAAGAAGACTACAGTCGACTTTTTAAATCACTAGGATCAAATTTTATCATAGGCGGTGATTTTAATGCAAAGAACAAATATTGGGGATCTAGACTTACAACCTCTAAAGGGAAAGAGTTATTTAATGCAGCTCGCGAGAACAACTGTGAATTCCTCTCTGGCGATAAACCAACATATTGGCCTGCTGACATACATAAAATTCCAGATCTTCTTGACTTCTTTGTAACAAAAGGAGTTTTAGAGGACTACACATGCATTGAAAATAGTGAAGGACTATCATCTGACCACTCACCTGTGATCATGACACTGAGTACAATGATAATAAAAAAAGATAATTCACCTAAGTTAACAAACAATAAAACCAATTGGGATCTGTTCAAGAAATTAGTAGAAGATCGAACAAATCTCGGCGAACCAATTAGAACGAAGGTGCAGTTGGAAGATCAACTAGAAATATTTAATAACATCATCCAACAAGCGGCTTGGGAAAGTTCACCGATTTCTCATACCAACGCTATAATGAAACATAACTATCCTCTTGAAGTCAGAGAGCTACTTAGGGAGAAACGGAAAGCTCGCAAAATCTGGCAGCACTCTCGTGCACCGCAACACAAAACTATTCTAAATTTTTTGTGCAACAAATTAAAACAACTAATAAAAGAAATAAAGAACGAAAGCATAACTAAGCGACTACGAGGTCTTTCTGAATTAAAGGATGACGATTACTCGCTTTGGAAAGCAACGAAGGGACTAAAAAGATCCAAAATGCATGTGCCGCCTATCAAATGCGATGACGGTTCATGGGCTAAAAGTGACAAACAGAAAGTCTCTCTATTTGCTGCTTATTTAGAAGAGACTTTTCAACCGTTGCCGAGGCAAACAGCAAATGAAAATACAACAGTCGTAAACAAAGCAGATGATCTTGACATAAGGCTTGTGACTTTATTGGAGCTTAAAACTGAAATCAATAGTAACTTAAGTATTAGAAAAGCTCCAGGTTATGATTTAATAACTGGGCAAATTGTGAAAGCCATTCCCGAGAAAGGTTTGCGTAAATTAAATCAAATAATTAATGCAGCTTTCAGATTGAAATATGTTCCACGACAATGGAAGGTGGCCGAAGTAATAATGATTCCTAAACCAGGCAAACCAGGAAACGATAAAAAATCATATAGACCGATATCACTACTTCCAATCATATCAAAAATATTTGAAAAACTGTTGCTGAAAAGACTCACACCTATAATAGAAGAGAGATGCCTAATTCCACCACACCAATTTGGGTTTAGAGAAAACCACTCTACAGTTGAACAAGTTCACAGAATAACGGATGTCATTGAGGATGCACTCGAGAATAAGAAAATATGCTCCAGTATTTTCTTAGATGTAGCTCAAGCTTTCGACAAAGTTTGGCACCAAGGGCTTGAATTTAAACTGCATCGAGACCTGCCTAAGCAATTTTATCAAATTTTTAAATCGTACATAGCTGATCGACACTTTAGAGTCAAATTTGAAAATGAGTACTCTGAAACAATATCAGCAGGTATACCACAAGGTAGCGTACTTGGACCTATTCTGTTTATTCTTTACACGAGAGACTTACCGAATATTGAAGGTACCACAGTAGCAACATTTGCAGACGATACAGCTATTCTAGCAGTTGGAAAAGATATTTCGGAAGCAACAAGCAAACTTCAAAGTGCAGTTAACACGGTGAGCAACTGGACTAAAAAATGGCGCATCTCATTAAATGAAGCCAAATCAGTACACGTCAACTTTACAAATCAAAATGTAAACTGTATTCCCGTGGTTCTCAACTCAAACCAAATTCCATATGCAGATACAGCTAAATACCTTGGCATGACCCTCGATGCTAAGCTAAGATGGAAAGAACACATCAAGAAGAAAAAAGAAGAGTTAAACATCAAATATAGAAAAATGTACTGGCTCATGGGTAGAAACTCTGAGCTCTCAATACACAACAAATTGCTTCTATACAGGCAAATGCTAAAACCAGTATGGACCTATGGTATCCAGCTTTGGGGTTGTGCCAAGAAAACCAATGTACAAATGATACAATGCTTCCAAAATAAAGTGCTACGAGGGATTGTGAACGCCCCATGGTACATTAGGAATGACAACATCCATAGAGACTTGAAGATGGAATACGTCACCGATGAAATAAAGAATCATGCAAGGAAACACGTACAGCGCTTATCTCTACACGAAAATGCAGATATCCGTCGTATGTTGGACACCACTAACGGCGTGAGGAAACTCCAAAGGCAGAAACCTCTGGAGCTGGGCAGTTTGTTTTAGAAGAAAGTATTATAAAATGAGTAACCAATAGGTTACTCATCTTAACCCGAGAACTTAATTTAAGAAAGATAAATTACTAGATGATCTCTGAATCAGTTGTAATATTGTATAAATAAATAAATAAATTTATTAAATAAAAAAAAAAAAAAAAAAAAAAAAAAAAAACTTCGTTATTTTTCTGTTCAAGCTCCTACCCGATATACAGTCTTTGCCAAAAGTATTGAGCACCCATGATATCTTACAATTTTTTTGGGGGTATCAATTCGAAATAAATTGAAACAATTTTTATAGGTTCACATTACTATTTATTTATATAAAATTAATATTTTGTGGGTCCACCCTATCATAATTACGGCAGAAATTCTTTTGGGTAGAGAGCTTACAAGTTTTTTACATTGTGCAGGACGTATGGCGCTCCTTTCTTGGTGCAGACAGCGTTTTAGGTCTTCTTTGTTATTTATTGTGCAGCGCCTAACTTTGCGTTTTAATAAACTCCATAAATGTTCTATGGGGTTCAGGTCTGGGTACTGGGCAGGCCACTCCAGAACCTCAATGCCATTTTCTCGAAACTATGCCATTGGGCGGGCAGATTGTGGTCCTCACACATGAACATTTCGCTAACTCCACAATTAGTCATGCAGCTCCAGACCATTATGCTGCCTCCGCCGCGTTTTACCGTTGGTACCACACACTCTAGACTAAATACTTCCCCTACCCGGCGACGCACAAAAGACACACCAGGTGTACCAAAAATCTGAAATAAAGAAAATTTAGAGACTTCGGAAAACTAAAATATTTGTATCGCCTTATTTTTTTAAAATCTCTACTTGTGATTTCCCTTGCTCATGCAGAAGCTGTATCTGCACACTTTGTTCTAAACTTAACTCTTTTTGTTTCGGCATATTGCAATAATATCACTAAATTTAACAAATCAAATCACCAAAAGCGGACTAGATCACGAATAAATACAAAATGGAAAAATAACAAATTTTATTGCACCAGATGGTATATTGCCACACCTGCGGTGTGAGTCACTATGTTTTTAGTCCTTTTTAGATGTCGAAAAAATAATAAACAAACAAAAGGGGTTGTTTTCTGGTGTACTTATCGTGTACGCCCCAAATTTATAGAGTGCTCAATACTTTTGGCCAAGGCTGTGTTCTTCAAATTGCTTAATCTGGCTCTCGACTTTTTTCATTTTACTTTGTCTCGCCTTTTAGCTCTTTAATTTGAAAGTCATAGGTATTCTGAATATGGTCGAGTTTTTTGTTTTGCATAGACACAGTTCAGCAAACCGACCACTTAGATCTACCAATTTAGTACCTGTTGTCCAATTTAGACTTCACCTGAAATCAACATTATAGATCGCTCATTTCAAGCGCGGTTTACGCTGCTCGGCTGTAATCAATTGCACAAAAAATTTTCCTTTTGTTTCACGCACCGATCTGAATCCCTCACTTTTAACGATTTTTGGTTATAGTTTTTATTTCACATTATTCTCGTTTCGTTAAATTATATGAATTGTACATATATTGCATTTCAATTATATTCCCCTCCACATGGAATGCTATTCTAAAATCAAATTCCTAATCTGTATTAGCCGAATACTTGATGCGGTAACACCGATGCCTGCCTGTTCAGAATAATAATCACACAATAAAATTATGGACTCTGATTGGACTCGACCGCGCGACCGTTGGTATGATAACACTTAAGTTTGTGATGAAACACAGACATAAAACTTTCTATCATTTGACCCTGCCTTAATTTTGCAAAAAAAAAAAAAAAAAGTCGAACAATGTCTGAATAAATTTCGAAGGCCACATTGTACAATGTACTGAAGAACTGTTTATACACACTCGAGTACATTTCACACTGCATCTGTACAAAGCTTAAAATAAATTTCCTTTTCTTATTTCTATTGTATAATAAAGTACAAAGTAGACTTTTGTTATAACAAAAAGCTTTTTACTAAGAAAAAGTAGAAAGTATTCTTATTGTACGTACATATTTTGTACAAAAGAATAACATCTATTGTGTTACATCAGATATTTGCAAACTATGGGCTAACTTTACCAATTTTATGGGAAAGAACTCAACACTAAAATGCAACTATGTTTGCCTAATCGCGAACACGTATAAATGATGCACAATCACGTACGTCGTAAAACGTATTTAATATCTAAACGTTTTCAATTATCTGTAATCATAAGGAATAAACCCTGCTTCATTCTGCCATAAACAAAATTTCTCTATGCTATTAAATTATTCTATTGTTTTCGATGACATTTATTGACATTCAATTTTTTTTTAATTATTTTCAGCACAAATGTATTTGCCGAATCAACACTTCACCATAAACAAATAACATCATTGTAAAATCGTACTGAATATAAAAACAAAAGAAGCAATTATTGTTTTCACAACTGAACACCAAAACAAAACAAAACACTACTAAAATACAATATTTTGTGCCGCCCAATCAACCAAACCCAATAAACGACATAGTGCGAAATTGTTACCAATTTGAAAATGAGAATAGTCGACAATTAATTGTGATTACAAGTAAAAATATGGCAATAAATAAAAAAAATGGATAATAAAATAATTTTTCTAAAAAATTACAACACAAATAAAAATCTAATCCTTTTTATAATTTTCGTAATAATGAATTATAATTTTAATGTAACGAATGCCGATTGTCCAAAAGTGTGCGACTGCAAATGGAAAAATGGCAAAGAGACGGTACTGTGTACCAATGTTAATTTAACCATAATTCCGCACAATTTAGATCCTAGTACACAAGTGCTTGATCTAACCGGAAACGAAATAACAAAAATATTACACGATGCATTCCTAAAAGTTGGTCTCATCAATTTACAAAAAGTATTTTTACAACGGTGTAAACTAAAATTGATCGATCGGTACGCATTTCGTAAAATTAAAAATTTAATCGAATTAGACTTAAGTTATAACGCATTAAATTTTATCCCATCGCAAATTTTTAATTCAATTACGGAATTAAGGGAGCTCAAGCTGAGCGGCAATCCAATACAAAAAATTACGAATGATGCGTTTAGCAGTTTACCGCAGCTGTTGCGTTTAGAATTATCAAATTGTAAAATAAATTTTATCGATCGGTACTCGTTCAGAGGAATTGAACATACGCTCGAATGGTTAAAATTGGATGGTAATAAAATAATGGAGGTCCAGTCACCGGTCACAATAACATCATTAGAAAATTTAAATGGAATTGAGCTAACGAAAAATCCATGGAATTGTTCATGCACGATAAAACCGATCGCTGAATATCTGATCAAGAATAAAATATCACAATCGGTATCGCCCGTGTGTCGATATCCCGCACGATTATCAAATCGTTCGTGGGACCGTTTAACGCTAGACGAATTCGCATGCATACCAATAATCACAACTAACTATTACGATGATCATAGCGATCGGACGGATCACAAGCCAATCATCGAATATGAAAACTCGAATATCACGTTATGTTGCTATTTTAATGATTTCATCGATAAACTGAACATTAAATGGAAAATAAGTAATAAATTTATAAATATAAATAGTAATTCAAATTTAATAACAAATAAAAAATATAATATAATTTTTTTAAATAATCAAACCCAACTAACAATTCACAATTTAGAACGGCATGACAACGGTCTGTATTCATGCCATATCGAAAATAAAGCGGGGAAAACGGACGCCATCTTTAATTTAGACATTTTGTATCAGAAAACAATTTTTAATTACGTCAATTTATATAAAATTATAATATTTATAATATTTTTTATATTCCTAATATTTGTAATATTTATAACATTTGTAATAAGCATAATATTATACCGGCGGAAGAAACAAATTATTACGAAAGATTATAACAGTAGTAAAAGGGGTGGCGGTATCGATCCGTCGACCCAGTCAAATATTACACTAAACAGTGATATATCGAAAACAAATGGTCGACATGACAGTAACAATGTGAATCATGATTACGAGAAGCTGGATCATTTTAATATACCGTTCAGTAAATTAAATATAAATAATAAAATTTCTACGTCTATTTTATTAACAAATAGTTATAATAACGATGCGACTGGTAGTTGGAATAATAATTCGAGTAGTAATTTAAATAAAATCGAAGATTTACCGTTAAGACAATACCGTGAATATAAACATATTCCAAGTAATGATCATAGTGATAATGATGATGAGGACGACGATGATAACAATAGTAACAATAACTATAATGATAATGAAACTATGCTCCAGGAAAGTGGGGATATAGATAGTATTAGTTTTAATGAAATGAGTAGTGGGAAGCGGAAAACTTCGATCATGAATAATTTTAAAAAGTGTAAAAATCGTGGTAGGGATGGAGATAATGACAAGGAGATATCAGTAACGATTGGTAATAATGGCCGGAAGCGTGGAACTAATACAAAACGGTAAGTTGTATGTTTTACTAATAAATTTCAAATTGTAATTCCAAGTAGTTGGGTAGATTAGGCTAGGTTTCAGTGGTTGCTATCGCACACTTAGGCCAATTTTGGACCATTGTGATACATAAGGATCCGATACCATTAAATTTCCTTTAAAACTATTTAGTGCTATTCACATAACGTAAAAGAGCTTGCACGTTAAAGCTTTCGAGATCAGAGAGGCTGTCCATAGTGTATTTGCACAAGTGATCATGGCTTCTGCCAGCTAGCGCAGGACATGAGCATGAGAAGTGAAAAAGAGTCTCCTCCTCCTCGCCCTTGCAGCTTTATCATTTGCATTCAGACCCAGCCTCCTCAACTACTTTCCTATGGCTCGCAGCATTCAGCACAGGCATAGGCCTTCCTACACATTCTCCGCCTGGTTCTAGTTGGAGAATCCTACCGTATCTTGCTAATTCGTCTCCCCTGCAATTTCCCTCAACGTAAAAGTGGCCCGGAACCCAAACCAACTGGATATTGAAATGTTCACTCATCTTTTTAAGAGTCACCCTTGACGCCAGGGAAACTGAATCCAGTGAAAGAATAGCCGCCCAGTTTATGACCTCTTTAATCGCTATAACTTCAGCCTGATACACGCTGCAGTAATCAGGTAGATGAAAATATAGAGTTACATTTAATTCCCCCACAGAACACACCAGCTCCCACTCTACCATCGAGCTTGAAGTCGTCCGTGAAGAATTTAACTGTCCCGGTCTCCATAATGAGACCATTCTTCCAATCCTCCCGAAAGGGGAGAATCATCTTCAAAAATATAATAAGCTCACATAATTGACTATAGTTGAGTACCCTTTTTGCAGGCACTTCCAGCCCGATAGCCGGGCGGCCATATTCACCGCCATTTCAACGGGAGGAGGTACAGCATGATCTCTAAGTAACTAGTGGGTTTCGTATTCAACGTCCCACTAATGAGCAAATAGGCTGCCCTCTGCACCTTCTCTAGAGCTGGCCACCATACAGTCACACCATACATTGTGCATCACATTCCTGATTGTATCCAGGTACTTTCCCCAAACAGCTATAGCTACGTCATCGGCATAAGCAACCACACCTATTCCTCCCCCTCCAGTTCCAATAGTAGTACATTGAATACTATATTCCAAAGAAGGGGATAGACAACCTTCCTGGGGTGCTCCCCGAACAACCCAACTTCTGACGGAGACTTCCCCCATCCCCATGACACTTCTGCTACCTAGCAACTGATTAATTAGCCTGGTTACCGGATATTCAATCTCAAGTATCAGCAATCCTTTCATAATTAGCTATTGTTCTTGAAGCTTGATCTGATCCAGTTCATCAGTTCATGTTTCATGAAACAACACAAAGGCGCTTGCTAGATTTAAAATCAAAATTTGTGTTCTAAAACAAAATTTGGATCATGTTTTCCATATAAATTTTGAAATGATCCGGATCAGTGAGCGTCAAGAAACACGGCAACTGCCTCCACCTTCAAGTTGTTGAAAGCGCCTTCGATATCAAGAAACGACGCCACCAACGAGAATTTTTGAAAATCCAGTCACTTCTTAATTTCTCGAACCAAGGTATGTGTTCGTGTCCACGGACTTACCCTTATGGTACGCATGTTGAGACTGGGCCCAGTTTCTGGGTACAATTCTCGAACGAATATTGACATCCAGCAGCCTTTCCATGATTTTCAGCAGAAAATGTGACAGTGATATTGGTCTTAAGTTCTTAGAGTTGCTGTGCGAGCTTCTAGCCGCTTTCGGGATGAAGATCAGCTTACTCTCCCTCCATTTCTTCGGGATATACCCCAGCTACAGTCAGCCTTTGAAGATAAGCTCCAGCCCAAGAAGCAAGACCTCCGAGTTCTGAATTTCTCCTAGTATAATTCCCTCCGGACCAGCTACGTTTAATAGATCATTTTATCTTTCGTATATTCAGAATATCCCCAGTCATCCCTAGACTCGTAGTCAAAGGCCATTCTATCTCGGAAGCGTCTCCACGAATTCCTTTGCGCCTTCCTTCTTTCCCTTTTGTATACTCTGACGCATTCCTTATAGAAGTCCCAGTCTTGACTTTCTCTCGATTTTTTCGCTCTATTGAAAGCAGACATTTCGGGATTCTGCAAGTGCCGAGGTCTATCAAACAGGTTCTGGCTTTCCGATCAGCGTTGTAAATAGGCAAGCTTCCTTCATAGAGGTATGCAAGCCCTAGTAAGAGATTTTTTTTTTGGTTTTTCATTTGTAATGGTGTATTGTGATTGTTCCGTATATTGGTCTATTTTCCACGTATATTGGTCTATTTTTTCAAATCAATAATCTCATCTGTTCGAAACTGATTGTTGTGATTCTTACACATTTGTCATCTATAAGTCAAAAATTCAAACCTAGTAAGAGTATCCAGTAGATGGAATACTGCCCTTCAATACCTTCCTAGATACACGCCATACTGGACTCCTGGGGTTTCTGAACACGTACTGATTTTTACTATTGAGATTCAGCTTAAACGTTAAATACCGATGGTCCGAGAAGGAATGCTCCTTCGCCTCCCTCCATTCCCTGCTCATAGGTAACATAAAATCGAAGACCAGAGAAACATCCAGATCCTCCTGTCTATTATTAATAATAAAGGTGGGTTTCTAACCTATATGTATTATTAATAATGAAGTTAGATCGTAAAAGAAATGCGAAAAGTAACCCACCCTCTATACAGACCGCAGTGATTTCCCCATTGCAATACTGCGGAAGTAGAAAAACATTTATAATATTTTCCACCAAAACACACTTTTCCGTCCCACAAGCGTAAAATAGGGTGTACTCCTTCGCTCACAGACCACAGATCTTGTTATTTTTGATCCAAGGTTTTTGGATCAGAACTATCTCCTCCCATGAGGAAGCAGCCTTGGTTTAATGTAAATTTATCTGCACAAACCTTATCATTGTTAACAGTATTCACTTACCTTATTGCGACAGCCGTGCTACGTCGGTTAGTTGAACCCGATGGAGTCGACGGTATCCTCCGTCTCACTCCCTCCGCAGTCCCTAAGCTTCAGGAAGGTTCATATCTTCGTCCTCAGAGTTCACTGTGTCTCCCTTCGTCCATTGCTCAATTTTCCACAAAAGTTCAAAAATATCAAAAAATCCAACATTTGTAATGAAAATTAGGAATAAAAATCGGATTAAAACATGGAAATAAACAAAAAAAGAAAGTTTAATTAATAAGAAGTATTCCCTCCCCTTGCCCGAATGACAGCTTCTATTCGATGCTGCATTGATTTCACCACAGTTTTCACAAAATCTTGAAGTATCGCATCGCACTCCTTTACGATCGCCTGTTGCAGCTCCTGAAGACTCGTTGGAACAACATCTCTAGCTCGAACTCTTCTTTTCAACTCGTCCCATAAATGTTCGATGGGATTGAGATCCGGGTTTCGAGCTGGCCACTCCATAACAGGCACATCCACCTCTTGAAGGTACCGGTCCCGCATTATCCTGCATAAATAGAAAATTTTCACCAATAAACCCGGCAAAAGGTACGACGTACTCTTCGAGTACTTCTTCAATGTACCGTTGAGAATTTATTCCTCTTGATCGACGACAGACAGTATTGGCTCGTGTGATGAATAGAAGATCCGTCTTCGCCTCTAATGATATGTCTCCCCAGAACATGCACGATCCACCGACATACGAGACACGCTCTTCAATGTAACATTGTGCATATTGCTCTCCTTGTCTTCTGTATACTCTTCCGCATCCATCGGTGCCATATAACACATCCTGCACCCGTCAGAGAACAGGACTGTTCTCCATTCTTCTTCTTTCCAATTCAAATGCTCTCGAGCGAACTCATGACGGACTCGTCGGTGGGCTACGGTCAATTTCGGCCTATTTCCTGGTCTGTGTGCAGTCAGATTAACTTCTCAAAGTCGTCTCCTAACTATCCACCGACTGACTTCGACTTCACGAACTTCTTGGAGCCGCCACCCCATTTGAACCGCATTCATACGGTGATTCCGCAACGAAGTTGGTACAAGAAAGCGGTCATCACGCTGTGCTGTAGCACGAGGTCGGCCAGATCCTTCTCGCCGTCTGAAGCCACCAATTTCCTGATATCTCTGCCCACTCCACAAACGGAAAATCGGCTCAAATTTAGTTGTAGAGCCACTTCACTTTGGTGCTGCCCCGCATAAATTAGTACAACCACTTGTGCGGCTACCTCTGGTGTGAGTGAGTATTTCATGGCATGCTATTGTATTGATCTTGTTGAATTATTTTTAGAATTTAATTCGGCAGCCTGCTATATGCATTTGACAAAAAATCACTTTGTTAGCACAAGTACAAAAATGGTACCACTGGATAGGTATTGAAATAGACTTTGAATCTGCATTTTAAAAAAATTAAACAAATATTGGATTTTTTTGATATTTTTGAACTTTTGTGGAAAATTGAGCAATGTGCGATTTTTTGCACCCAAGTGTATGTATATAACATGAAAAACCTAAGTACTAAAAAAAATTCTTTTTATCCGATATTTCGAGTTATCCGTTTTCGTGTTAACTGAATTCCACTGTAATTTATTTAACTCTATAAACTAAGATTATATTCATTCAACTTTTTAGACATTAAGACAACATTAAGAAAACGCGGAAGAATTGGCAAAAACATTGAAACCCGGAAAATAAGAGATCATTTAACCATTTATGTAACAAATTAAAATACCTAATAAAGGACACAAAAAATCAGTCAGTTAATAAATACCTCAGCACTCTAACTGGGCAAAAAGATACTGATTATTCATTATGGAAAACAACTAAGAATCTTAAAAGACCCAAACTTCAGGTCCCTCCAATTAAAAATAGAGACCCTAAAGAAACATTCCAGCCTTACCCCAAACAAACGGAAGAGGAAAACGGCACCCCGATAAATAAACAGGATGAAATAAAAATTACACCTGTAACATTGAAAGAACTAAAATGGGAAATCAAGAATAATCTGAATGCGTACTCCAGGATATGATCTTATAACGGGTCAGATAATAAAAGTGTTACCGGAGAAAGCGTTGACTACTATAGAACTATAGTGAATATAATTAATGCAGAATTTCGACTAAGGTATGTACCAAGACATTGGAAAGTTGCAGAAGTAATTATGTTACTTAAACCGAACAAACCTCCGAATGATAAAGCTTCATATAGGCCAATTTCTCTGCTACCATCATTATCGAAACTATTTTAAAACGACAACATTATCGAAACTATTTAAAAAAGACTAAAACCAATTATCGAAGAAAAGAATCTTAAACCCTCACATCAGTTTGGATTTAGGGAAAAACATTCTACGATAGAACAAGTACATCGAATTACTGATGTAATCGAGAAATTACTAGAAAGCAAACAAATATGCTCAACTATATTTCTTGATGTAGCGCAAGCATTTGACAAAGTATGGCACCAGAGGTTAGAATTCAAACTACATCAAGATCTTCCGGAGCAATTTTTTCAAATTTTAAAATTATACATATCAGAGAGGCTCTTCCGTTAAATATCTCGGCATGACCTTAGATGCTAAACTTAGATGGAAGGAACACATAAAAAAGAGAGAAAAACTAAACACAAAATTTAGAAAAATGCATTGGCTCTTAGGGAGAAGTCTGAACTAGCGATCCATAACAAACTGCTGCTATACAAACAAATCCTGAAACTTGTATGGACATATGGAAGCCAACTCTGGGGTTGTGCCAGGAAGATAGATATCAAAATCTTACAAAGAATTCAAAATAAAATCCTGCGATGTATTGTTAATGCCGTGCTACGTTCGAAATGACAACCTCCATCAAGATCTAAAGATCGAGCATGTCGCGGGCTAAATTAAGCATCATGCAACAAAACACCTACAACGTCTGCACCAGCATGAAAATCTGGACATACACTGTATGCTGACTATAGTGACTACCACATCAACAAAAAGACTGCAAAGAACCAAACCACTTGACTTATCGCGACCAGGAGGTCATTAGACTTACTGTGGCGAAAAATCTGAGGAGTTACACGAAATACAAATATTTTGCTCTACCTATTTATCGGGAGCCGCTATCGGGAGCGCTATCCATTTCAAGGGGAAATTTGAAAAGTCCTATATTTTGTAAACCGTTAGAATCTTAATCTTACAATAAAAGTTTAAAACGCAGTAACATGAATTCTAGTTTATAACGTCATGTCAAAATAAATGTTAATTAGTATACTTCAGCTGGTAAATGTTTGTTTTATGGATGCATTTATTTTTCATTTTTATGGTATAGCGACACCAGTGAATAATAGCTGCAGTTTCATTAGAAATTTGTGTTAATACTGCTTCTAATACTTAAACCTAGATGTCACTAATTTCAAAACCCATAACTAACCAATTTACGTCGAAACGTTTAGTCCAAGTGAATGAATTGAATTCCAATTGACGAACTCGTAACTATTTAAACGATATACTATACCTACAATATTGCGCATACGAGTATTTATAAATAATGAAAACAAATTTACATATAGTTGAATATTCCAAATTATTGATTTAACTTATAAAAATCATCTGGTTAAAATTTGATAGACATCAAGTATTCTAATCTCTACGTTATCTCTCATTGTTTTCGCTATTGATTTGTATTCCACATTGCTCTGGTGTAAGTAAGAACTACAATCCAGTAATCCAAATCGCTTTAATTGATATTCAAATGCTAAAGTATAGCAAAATGCAGGTGGTAGGAACCGGAAACCTTATCAAGTTACTTAATTATAGATTATCAAGTTACTTAATAATCTTATTCTATCTGTATTTTCGCAATCATCATGTACACATGTGCTTCCACAAGGTTTCCAATTCCATCTAAAAATTAAATTTTACTTAAATTTAATTGATCGGCCATTAATAAGAATAAGAATTTAATTACAAATAAACTTCGAGTTTTGATCCATGTACAAATCTGTGGAAGAAATTGTAATTTTCCAATCTGTCAATTTCGTTTATTGTTATCTGCGTTCGCATTGAAAAAGATTGTTTGAGACTCAATCTTATCTATTATTTTCTGAGCTTACATGTTCATATATCAAAATACACTATACACAAATCAAAATTTTTTTTATTTTATTTTTTAACGGATGATAGACGCTAAAAAAATATGTTTTTCAAGTTCCAACCAAATTGGATTTTTTTCAACTTCCATTCATATAACAATACACAATAGCAACAAAAGAGACTTATAACACAATAAGATTAATGATATGATAACATTATCAGAGTTCTTGGTTAGGTAGATGAATTTTTATTTTAGCTTTAACTGTATATACGTTAAGTTCAGCTGGTCTGAGATAAACGACTAACGTAATTTTTCTTTATAATTTTCAGGAGAACAACAACAAAGCTGATGTCAAACGGGATTGAACTGAACGTTGAGCAACGACAAAATAGCACTAGTGACGATCTGTTTGCGTCATTTAATAACGCAACGAACACAAATCATACAAAGCCAACGATGCCGTTAAAAGGATATAAACCGAACTTTACGCAGCATATTATGGTAAAGAAAAATTTGGATAATACCAATTGTAGTTTGTACACAACGGAAGTGGATCCATCATCTTCGGAGAAAAAATTCATTCCAGACTTATTGGACTTACCGAATAAGTTAACATCGAGCTACGAGAATGCAACTGATAAACATAATTTTTATGAGGATTTCTTTAATTCGTACTCAACATTACCTATTACAAAAACAACCATGAACTACTCTACGAATAAATCAAATTCTTCACAAAACGATTACTACGACGATAGTCAAGCCAGTTTGCTATCATCAACGACGACGACTTCATCAAATTCGAATGAGAAGCTATTAATAAAACGACGAAATGTGCGACGATATTCGATTGATTCGTGCTCCTACATACCAACATCATCACATAATTCAATGTCAACGTCGACATTCTCGTTACTTACTTCGAGAAATGCGGATTCCATCAGCTATAAAACAAAACGATCAAATTCTTATTTAAATTTAGTGTCGCCAGAAATAACCAGTAAATCCCCATTTGGTACCACAAATCACAATGAAATCACTGATAAATTTCAAAATGATAATAAAATTACAGGAATCCCATCCACAGCCACACCATTATTAGATTTTTCCAATTTCCCCGTCAACAGCCGTATTTCGACGTCGTCGCATCTAGAAAACCAATTAAAATCTATAAAGTCGACGGCAGATGGGACACCAACCTCGAAATTATTATATGATTACCATACCAGCCAACTAGAATATTTTCTACAAGAATACCGTAAGCTTCAAGAAAAGCTGAAAACAATTGGGGGCCTGTCTGCAATTCCGCTGCAACCGATTCAACTCGATAGTCATAAAAAGGATGACGATGAAATCGGACAATCCGCAAAGTTTGCAGATCCGCTGATGTTCAACGACGCATGGTATTCATCGACTCAACCATCGCCAACTGGTTTATCACGAACCCCATCATCGAATGCCATTTTAAATAAAACACTGGTTTCCCAGACATCGGCATCCACAGGTTATAATCACGGTAATCCTAATCTATTGGAAAACACATCGTCAATGATATCACCCGGTTCGACTTCGAACCACCAAACTTTAACACACACTCTAAGTATTTTAAAGAAGAAACCGCTAGTAAACTGGAATAAATCGCCAGATCCGCCACCGTACTGGCTGCACCGTAACGCAATGATTAAGCAAATGACGAATAACACAAATAACGCCGACAGTGAAAATAATTGTAAACATAATAATAGCAGTACCAATGAGACACTAAAAAGCTGAGATTGTTAATAAAAATTTTTTTAGGAAAACATCAAATAATTAAAAATTAAAATTTTTAAAAAAAAAAATTAATTATTTAAGTTAACAAAATATGAAAACTTTTTAAATTTATTATAAATCCATTTTAGAGATTATAGTTAGATCAAAAACAAATCACGTCTATGGTTGTTAAAATTTAAAAATAAAAAAATATTTTAGCATAGGAAAATCCATGAGCACCGACAAGTATGATACAGATGCGTAAGTTTTAAATATATTTAAAAAATAATAAAAATCGAGCGACAGGAGGTTGTGTCGGATAATTAGACAAGACATTGAATGGCTGACCTGTTTTTGAGGCCAGAATTTGGGGTGCTACCATCTTTCACTACAACCTAAGCTGAATTATTAGATAGAAAACCTTAATAATATGAGCAATATTTGTTCACCGTGTAATTAAATGAAAACTTCCTTATCGGAAAATACCAAAATGCACGCGTTCCTTCATCCAAAATGTTTTCGAGGCAGAAAAAGAAAAATATTATCAATTTTAGATTGATGGATATTCTAGATTCAAATGTCAACTTCCTAATTTAAGCCTAGTTCTCAGATTTATTTGAGGCCTCAGAAAAACTTCACTAATATTTTAATTTTTTAGTACTCAGTTAACACAAGAAAAACAATTGTGTTTGATGCAATGTCAATGAATCTATCGTCATTGGTTTGGATTGGTTATGGTTATTTTTTTTATTATTTTTATTTTTTATGTTTATAATCTGCTCGGGCCACTATTAAGCTAGCTTAATATAATAGCACCTTAATACTCAAAATTACCATTGCGGCGCTGCACACAATTACATTTTTCTCTTTCGCATATCAAAATCATGCGGTATGTTGTTTTAAATAATAATAAAAATAATAAAAAAGTGTATAAATTTACCGCTATGGCGCTGATAGTAGAAAATTGTTGGTCATTGCGATGTAATAATATCGACCACAAATTTTACCACTTTTTCTGTTAAATGATGCGCATGCCATTCAAAAGATCTTGAAATTTAGCTGAAGTACTTTGGTACTAGAAACTACCGTTGTGGCGCCGGAAGGAGCTACATTTTTTGTTAATTCCATACAAACATTTTTGTTTTTTTAGCAGCTTAATTCACAAATTCACCGTTTTAGCGCTGGCGCATTTATATAAAAGGTATTTCATCTGTTGTTGGTTTTTTTAAGCAAAAACAATATTAAATTTTTTGACAAACGAGAAGTCAAAACTATCCCATAGTTGCGGCATGTGTTCGTTTACAACACAACAACTCGTTTTGGTTATGTAAACTTATTACGAAAATGGTCGCACTGTAATAAAACATTTCATTAATTAAATTATGATTTTGGTCAACATGGAGGTCGTCAGAACTTTGAATTCGCAAAATTGTTGAACGTTTTGAAGAAGGTGGAACAGTTGCAGGTTGTAGAGCATATGAACGCCATCGTCCAGTTCATACCAGTGAAAAATTAACAGCTTTAAGTGAAAATGTTCGTAAAGAGTCAAGAATCTCTTTGAGGCGTTTTCACTGGATTTTTGTGGCCAAAATTGGTTGAAATTGACTAAGATGATCTTTGGCTTCAACAATACGCACCATATGTCATACAAATCGTGAAACACTCGATTTATTTATTGGCAACCACCATGATCATGCGATTTGACATATTTAGATTATTTTCTTTGTGCTTTTTTGAAAAGTAAAGCGTATGCAGCAATGATCCTCAAACAATTCAAGATCTTAAAAACAACATTCGAGCTGAAATTGAGGCCGTTGAACTGCTTTTATTTGAAAAAAGTCATCAAAAATTTTGATGTGCGGTTGCAGGCCTGTAAGGTAACAGGAGCTGTGGTGGTCACATGAGCGATATTGTATTCTATACATAAACGGCCAATCTTCATTTTCAATAAAAAAAAATGATTTTCCAACATATGTATGAGTGTGAAGTTTTTAACAAAAAAAATAACAACAATACGTAAACGAATCCAATAAGAATTCTTGAAAGCTAAGTATGTGTTAGTTTTTACACAGTTAAGTTGACCGAGAGAAATAGTCAATGTTAGAAAGAGACAAATAGTACGACATGTTTTTTTCTTATTAGATTTATGTATGTATATCCCTTTTCCTGCAAAACGAAACTTTATTTAGCTTCAATTTAAGTTCAATCCACACAAATGTATGTGTAAAAAATGAAAAGTTGTAATGCCTCCTGGATTTTAACGAAAATTAATTAAATTGGAATTAATTTTGAAAAAACATTATAATTTGATAACATGAATGTTATTTTTCGGACGAAAATGATTTAAGTAAAATGCACAAATGTGTATATTGGTATGACCCTAATGCTGCAGCAGCATCTAATGAAAATGGTACTGGAATTTTTTACAAATTAATTACAAATTTGTTACACAGTTAGAAAAATTTTTACAGATCCCGCTGTCCTGCAATTCGTGTGTGGGCTGGCGTTAGACAAAGTTACATCACACTTTTCGTATTTTTGTTAATATTTATTGTATCGTACTGGGGGTGGTACTGGAATTTTTTACAAATTGATTACAACATATCGGAATAGTTTAACCCCCCAAAAACTACCCCTATGGGCAGTGCAATTCTTCAAAAATCATATTTTTCGTTACAACATGCTTATCGGTACAATAAATATTAACAGAAAGTATCGTACTGGGGGGTGGTATTAAATTTTTTTTTTTTCAAAATAATTACAACATATTGGCATAATTCAACCCCCAAAAACTTCCCCTAAGGGGTGCATATTTGCATTTCTGTGAATTTTTTTTTGTATCGTGCTGGGGTGATACTGGAATTTTTTTTACAAACTAACTGCAGTAAAATGGCAAAATAAACGCCTAGAAAACTACCCCAAATAGAAACAACTATTTTAAATCATTGTACCGTACTGTTTGATACAAGAAGTTTTTACTAAAAATATATTACAATATGATAAAATAGTTCAATTGCCAAAAACTACACATAAAAAATGCAGCTCTTTAAAACTATATTTCTCTGTAAAGGAAATACCCCTCAAATAGGTACACATGAATTTCTTACAAGGTGGCACAGAATTTATTTAACAGCCCACACCCACAAAAATCCATCATAATTCATCGAACTTCCTTCCTATGCAAGAAATAGGTACCCCTGAATTTATTACTACAGCCCACACCCACAAAAATCGATCATAATGCATCGAACTTTCTTACTGTGCATGAAATTGGTATCCCTAAATTTATTACAACAGTATACACCCTCATAATGCATCGAACTTCTTTCTTATGCAAGAAATAGGTACCCCTGCGTTTATTACAACAGCCTACACCCACAAAAATCAATCATAATGCATCAAACTTCCTTCCTATGCAAGAAATAGGTACCCATGATTTTATTACAACAGCCCACACCCACAAAATGCATCGAACTTTCTTTCTATGCAAGAAATAGGTACCCCTGAATTCATTACAACAGCTCACACCCACAAAAATCGATTATAATGCATCGAACTACCCTCCTATGCAAGAAATAGGTAACCCTGAATTTATTACTACAGCCCACACCCACAAAATCAATCAAAGTGCATCTTGATGGATTTTTGTGGGTGTGGGCTGTAGTAATAAAATCAGGGTTACCTATTTCTTGCATAGGAGGGTAGTTCGATGCATTATGATCGATTTTTGTGGGTGTGGGCTGTTGTAATAAATTCAGGGTCACCTATTTCTAGCATAGGAAGGGAGTTTGATGCATTTTGCTCGATTTTTGAGGGTGTGGGCTGTTGTAATAAATTCTGCATTACCTATTTCTTGCATAGGAAGGAAATTCGAAACAGACTAGTAGATTTTTGTGGGTGTGGGATATTGTAATAAATTTAGGGTTACCTATTTCTTGCATAGGAAGGGAGTTCGATGCATTTTGATCAATTTTTGTGGATGTGGGCTGTTGTAATAAATTCAGGGGTACCTGTTTCTTGCATAGGAAGGAAGTTCGATGCATTATAATCGATTTTTGTGGGAGTGCGTTGTTGTAATAAATTCAGGGTATTTCCTGCATAGGACGGATATTCGATGCAATTTAATCGATTTTGTGGGTGTCGGCTGTTGTAATAAATTCATGGGTCCCTATTTGAGGGGTGTTTCCTTTACAGAGAAATATAGTTTTAAAGAGCTGCGCTTTTTAAGTGCAGTTTTTGGCAATTGAACTATTTCATCATATTGTAATTTATTTTTAGTAAAAACTTCTTGTATCAACCAGTACTTTCATCGAAAGACTGCTGATCTGTACGGTTGTGTTTTAATTTGTTAATTTATATAAATTGTTAAGCTCAATATACATATATATTTTGAGACATTCTTGTGTTTTAATTTGTTAATTTTATATTAATTTATTTTGAACATTTTTGTGGTGATAAACTGTTAAGTCAGTCTATATTTATTTTGAGTGTATCTGTCATTGGACTATTTATTGTGATAAACTGTGTATTCTAAAATAACTGTGTGGTGTTAAACGTGTTTGTGATTAAAATGGAAAAACGATGCCATGATTGCGGTTCTACTGCTAAAGATTATTATTTTTGTTGTGTTGCGTGTGATAAATCAATCGATTTTAAATGTCTTGGCATTAAAAGCAGGACAACATTTGAGTTGATTGCCCAACTAAAAAATCTGCGCTACATTTGTGATGATTGTGATGACCTATTGAAGTCTCAAATTGGACTATTGTCAAATGTATCTAAGTCTGTCGATCTGATTAAAAACACCATGATTAATCTACAGGAAGATTTCAAGGTTATATCTTCGAATTTACATAAAATTAATAATCGTCATTTTATTGATCAATCAGTGGTACCGGTAACAAATACAATAACTCCGGTGATGACGAATGACGATCGAAGTTATAACTTAATCGATAACAGTACCAATAAAACTCATAAAACTCATCATAATATTAGTAAATTTTCAAATACAAACAATAATAACATTAATTGTGAAGATAATTATGATAATAATAAGAATAAAATTAATGACAACGTTAATGCCGTTATTTCTGATCAAAACGAACAAGTACCTACACACAAAAATAAACATAAACGTAAATGCAACAAAAAGAATGCTGATAATACACGTACACACCAAAGCAATAATGACGAAGGCGCTACTTTGCAAAACAAACCCATAACGTTTACAAATAAGGCTTTCCAAAATAATGGAAAGATGCAAGTTGGGAAAGATATTATAATTGGTACAGCTACAGAGGGCATTGGTTCTATTGGAGCCATTACACCGCGAAAATGGATCTTCGTGTCCCGTTTACAGCCAACCGTTACTGACATTGAATTTAAAAATTTCGTAAAAAATAATCTTCGTATTGTGGATGCAAATTGCACACGTTTTGAAAAGAACGCTGGATATGTTTCATATAAGGTTGGTGTTCCTGTTGAGTGCTTTGAAGCTATAATAAAGGCCGAGGCATGGCCCGAACATCTCCTCATTAAGGAATATAACTTCAATCAGAAGACAAATTTTCGCGGAGTTCGCCAGCAGACTCGAATGCGTATATAACCTTATCTGATAGTAATGTCGGTGTTGATATTAACTCAAATTTCATCTATTTCCAAAACGTTCGTGGCATTGCTTCAAAATCTTCTGAGGTTTATCGTTTTGTTTGTGCATCTAGGTATCCGGTATATGTACTGGTCGAAACTAATTTGAATGCTGATATTTACAATGCGGAGTACTTTCCTGCGGAATGCATTGTCTATAGACGGGATCGATCTGAATTAAATAGTTCTAAATCAAAAGGTGGTGGGATACTCATAGCTGTCCACTCTACTATCGTAAGTGATACAGTTGATTGCGACCCAACTATAGAACTATTATGTGTAAAGCTGAACATCTGTAAGAAATCAATAAATGTCATTGGTTTATATATTCCACCGAATTCGGAAACTGAGGTGTATACTAAATATACACAGTGTTTGTTTAAAATTTCATCTTCAACCAACATAGACGACAACGTGCTAATTCTGGGAGACTTTAATTTACCTAATGTCAAATGGGTATATGATGTGTATGTAAATTATATCATACCTTGTAACGTGACATCGACTGTTGAAACTTCATGTATTGACTCCATCTTATCTTATGGTTTTATCCAGATTAATGATGTTCCTAACTACATTGGTAGGTTTTTGGATTTATTCTTTACAAATTCATTTAATTTATATACGGTAATCGAAGCACCCGTTCCATATATTGTTAATGATATTAACCATATCGAGGTCAATCTGAACCAATCAGAACTTTTATTGTCTAACTCAATTAAGAATAATTTTATATCTAAATTTTATGATTTTAAACGTGCAGATTTTGATAGCCTGATTTCATTTTTCTCATCAATTGACTGGAATGCGCGCTTCTCATTTAATGACTTAGATCATGATGTGCAACTATTTTATAATATTTTGTTTAGTGGTATCGACAGATTCGTTCCAATTTCTGTTTTTAAGAATAATCGAAATAATCCTCCGTGGTATAATAAATGCTTGATTAATTTAGGTAATCGCAAGAAGAAATTATATCGGAAATGGAAAAGATCCAACAATGCTTCTGTTAAATTGGCCTTTTCTTCTGTATCTAATGAATTTGATTCCATGCATAAAATAGCTTATAGAAACTACATCAACAAGGTTCAAAATGATTTGATATTAAATCCGAAATCGTTTTGGAATTTCGTTCAGTCTAGAAGGAAAACATGCGGTTTTCCGTCGACAATGTCTTACAATAATGTTTCGGGCAATAACTCTATAGACGTAGCCAACTTATTTGGTTCTTTCTTCCAAAATACTTATAGACTAGATAATGTTAATAAGGGAACACTTGCGGATACAACATATAATAGTACAAACACCACCTTGCATATACCTCGTATCACCCCAGAGGATATTATCAAATCACTCACTCAGTTTAAAGATGGCTGTGGCCCAGATGGTGTTCCTTCAAGTTTCCTAAAAAAACTTGGTCATGAGCTAGCATTTCCTTTATCAATATTATTCAATGGATCACTCTCGTCGGGAATTTTTCCAGTTGTTTGGAAATTCTCACATATTGTTCCAATCTTCAAATCCGGTAATAGGAATGATGTCTCTAATTATAGGGGCATTTCTATACTATCAGCGATCCCTAAATTATTCGAATCAATTGTTTGTGACCACATGTATTTCGGTCTGAAGTCATTTATAGTTGACGAACAACATGGGTTTTTCCGTGGAAGATCTACCGTGTCGAATTTAATGGAATTTTCAAAACGTGCCTTGGAGGTGATTGAGGCTAAGGCGCAACTTGACGTCATTTATACTGACTTTAGTAAGGCGTTTGACTCAATCAACCATGTTATTGTATTGGAAAAATTAAAATCTTTTGGCATTTCTAATAATTTGTTAAAATGGATTGAATCATACCTTACTGAACGCATACAGTTTGTAAAAATAAATGACAGATTTTCTAATCCGATAAAAGTGCATTCGGGAGTTCCACAGGGTTCCCATCTTGGACCCCTTATCTTCATTTTATTCTTGAACGATATCACCAAATGTGTCAAATTCGCTCGTTGTCTAATTTATGCTGATGATCTAAAAATATTTTCCCCTATAAATAATACACAAGACTCATTTAATCTGCAGAAGGACATTGATGCAATTAGCCATTGGTGTGAAAATAATTTATTATTTTTGAATACCAAGAAATGTAAAATTATGTCATTTACCCGCTCATCGTCATATGTAATACATGATTATTGTATTAATAATGATAAGTTATCAAGAATAGCTGAAGTAAGAGATCTTGGGGTTATGTTTACACAAACCTTATCAGTGAATCGGCATATTGATTTGATAATTGCAAAGGCTTGTTCTATGTTAGGATTTCTTAAACGAACTATGAAAGAGTTTAATAACCCGAAAGCTTTGATCTCGCTATATCAATCTCTTGTCCGTTCACAACTTGAATATGCGTCATGTGTTTGGTGTCCAAGTTACAGTAATCATGTCAAGAGAATTGAGGCGGTTCAGAAATCATTCTTAATTTTCTATGCCTGGAAAACTATTGGGTTTGATAATCGTAGAATGTGGTGGGAGAATGTTTTAGGCCTCCCTCCATATACCGAGCGATGTAAATCTCTAAAACTCGAGCCACTTAATATTCGTCGGCAGCATGCTGGGGCTATTTTCATTTCCAATTTACTAAATGGCGAAATAGTCAGCCCGTATTTATTATTTAACCTTAACTTGTATGCCCCTGTGAGGAATCTACGTACTCGAACCCTTCTGAAATTAGATTTTCATAAAACTAATTATGGATGTGACGAACCTTTGAATTTAATGTCGAAGTTTTATAATCAATTAAGTATGTTTTGTGATTTTAATATGACGAAATCTGGAATCAGACTATCTTTAAAGGAAAACTATTTTAAATAATTTATTATAATAACCAGAATTATGTATTTCATTTGATATATTTTTTATTGCTAAAATTGTACTGTAATTTATATTACGAATTAATTCACTAAAATAAAATAAAATAAAAAACAATGATTTAAAACGGTTGCTTCTATTTGGGGTAGTTTTCTAGGCGTTTATTTTGCCATTTTACTGTAGTTAGTTTGTAAAAAAAATTCCAGTATCACCCCAGCACGATACAAAAAAAAATCACAGAAATGCAAATATGCACCCCATAGGGGAAGTTTTTGGGAGTTGAACTATGCCAATATGTTGCAATTATTTTGTAAACGAATTTAATACCACCCCCCAATACGATACAATAAATATTAACAAAAATACGAAAAGTGTGGAGTAACTTTGTCTAACGCCAGCCCACTCACGAATTGCAGGATAGCGGGACCTGTAAAAATTTTTCTAACTGTGTAACAAATTTGTAATTAATTTGTAAAAAATTCCAGTACCATTTTCATTGGATTGTGCTACAAGTGTTGGTACAGCATAGGGTCATTATATTGGTGGAAAATCCACACTAAAATAAATTTTTGACATGATTCTTTTGCGTTACCCACACAATTATATGATGGGCAAGAAAAGGGATATGACAATATTGTTCAATCTTATATTTTAATAATCTCACAATAACAAGACATCGTGAAGATTGCATCACAATGAAAACATATTGGAATAACTCCTATGGGTTTATCCTTTCAAACGATGTTAGACTTGCGCAGTACGATTTTTGTGACCAAAATTCAAAACGACACTCCTACTTTTGAGTGAATCACATTACGACCAACAACATGACATCTTAGAAGTTGCACTGAAATGTAATCAGAGAGATGTAACCCCTACTAACTGGACCTATGAAATATTGTATGTACTTTTTTAATATGGACTTTCTCAGTACCATCTTGCTTTTGCTAGAGTAATTTGCGTTTTGTGAGTTTAGTAACTCGACGCAAAGGAAACATTATTTTCAGGTTATCCCGCTTTTTTATGCAGTTGACGTATGACGGTGATTTCTGTTCCTTATGCAGTTCGTCAGTAAATCGTATGCATAGATAGCGCCTCCGCATTTAAAAACTTATAATGGTTTCGGTCTATATTTCGAAACTATAATTGAATTTTGGATATGTGTAGCTATAGTCATTGCTGTTTCTACGACATAGTTGTCAGTCATTTACAAGCCAAGTTGTCGTTCCGTGTTCATCAATTTTAAGAGATTGATGTCGATAAGCAACGTTTACGTAATTGCATTCCATTCTGTTTTCAAATGAAAAAAAAAATGCTGCTTAAGCTATAGAATTGATTAATTCGAATTTGACTGAACATTCTGTGACTCATTCAACAGTAACAAAAACAAAGTGGTTTGTAAGTTCTCGTGATGGCAATTTTAGTCTTGATGACGATCCATGTCCAGGTGCAGTAAAACAATTGGAAGACAAAGAAATTAAAGTTTTATCGGATGAAAATCCGTTTCAAATTCAATAAGAGTTTACAAAACAATTAGGGGTCACTCACCAAGTAACATCGGTTAGATAGCATGCAATGGGGATAATTACAGAAGGAAGGAAAATAGGTTCCTCATAAACTAAACGAAGAAAACAAAAACCAAAGAGTTGGCATCTGCATGATTTGCTTTCTCGGTACAAAAGAAAATTGTTTTTGCACAAAACCAAAAGGAGTCAATAAAAGTCTTAAGTCAATAAGAAGTTTGCTCGAAAAAACGTGCTCACCTAATCTACATTTAAACGAAACATGATTCGTTTGATAGGTAAGCCCGTAGGAGTTATTCCTATATGATTTGCAAAAGATGATAGTCTCCTTGGAGAATTTTTGAAATTCTTTTAGAATATAGAGCAAGGACGAAATTTATGGATTTGTTTATTTCTTCGCCAGATTTATTCGGCGAGGTGAATACTACTAAAAAAAGCATCTTATTCCCATTGAGAACCTGAAGTTCAGCCGTGTATATATCATCAATTGTTTGCGTTGTTACGCTCGTGCCAGTTCTTTGCCCAAGGTTGATTTTCTTATGAGAGGTGACTGTATAAGTTCTACTTGTAGTTTTATACTCCAGCAGCCCACTGCGACCATCTCTCTAGAACTGAACGCAGCATTCAAAATTAATAATGCGTCATTGCGTAGTCAGATCTCGGAAAACAAGGAAATTGAGCATCTCTGCGTGACTGTATCAGTTAGGTCGAGGTGATGTGACCTGAGACTCTGGCAGTTCAATGTTAAAAACCAAACGTCATTATTATCTCGTACAAAATTCGCCATTACAACCTGAGCTATGTATACTAAGCGGATTTGTAGTGAGGCGCGATAGCTCATTTTGAAGAAGACCCATTGAGGTCCCATTTTTACGTCCATGGTAAAAGAGATGATCAATGATAGCCAACGTGATGAACAGCTCCTAGAAACTCATTACTCGTGATAAAAAAACATACACAAATTGTTGACTATGCTTTTAATCGTAAGAGTATGTAATTTCATAACCATAATTTGTATTTCGTATCGTAATTTTTTTTTTTTTAATTTTTGGATGGAAATGTCGATGGTTTTTTTTCATTAGTTTTTTTCCGTACTATTATACACATCCATATAAGCATGCCATGTATAGTTCAAAATTGTTTTTATTATTGGGTTTGTTGCTTTTTTTTTCAAACGAAGTATAGGTACGACATTTCCGTTTGTTTCATTTACAAGTTTACTCTGATACAAAAATTTTTGGTAGGTGCGAGTAAAGCTGTTTACGCACATCAAAAATATTTTGCAAGTCCATTGGGATATTATTCCCCGCCACTTGATAAGTCAGGCTCCAAAAAGCAACTTATATATGATTGATTTTTGGTGTAGTCTCCGTGATGTCTTGTCATTTGCCAGAATTGAATACACTGAAAATCAAAAGGAGCCGATAATAGTTTTACTTAGAAAAAACATTCCTGAGCAATGTGAGACCTTTCCACAAAAAACAGCTCTATACATTCGCACCATAGTATTTAGTATTTTTAAATATTATTCTATTTTTAAAATTGATGAAATTTAAGTTTTCACTCAAAATACCTATAAGAAATATTTTAACAGTGTGATTTCAAATACATATGTATTTTTGTTAATTGGTATAAACTTCACACTCAATACATATGTATATAGTTTTTTTTAGTATAAAAAAATAACGGATGGAATACCCTTTAGAAAATATACGTGGTTATCATTGAAAAGTCCTTCAAAGGTCAAATGGTAGCAATAAAGGTTTGGATATCGCATTGTTCATTTGAACAAACTGGTGGCAGATAAATGGTTTTCATTCCGATTGAATGCGGCATACCGTTTAAAAGATTTTGATTTTGTTTAGTTTAACAAATTTTTATGATCAACATATTTTCCTTAGTCATGTTGCTACAAACTTTCTTAGTAGAAAAGTACGATGTTTCCAATTTTCCCGTGTTTTTTTCGTGTTGTGAATTTTCGAACCGCAATCCTCATTACGTCATGATGATGCACCTAGCACCTAGCAGTTTTTATATGAAATTGTGAATTTTGTACGTTATTCTTCTACGTCGGCGTTACATAGATAACTTGTTGCCTGGTACGATAATACGAGGCTTCCCACGAGGTTCTTCATTAGTGTTTGTTTTATGGTTGACTCTTTTGAATTTGTTATTCTAATTATATCGATATTTTCTAGATCATTTCGGTCCTCGAGATTGGCATCCTGCACATTTCTCCTTCTTTAGTATGGCTGCTGGCTCCTTGGTATGTATTGGGCATATGGCTATTCTACATACTCGCCTAAAATTTTTTCAGCGAATCACTCAGACATGCGAGAGAAGAGGAAATCAGCGCCGTTCTAGAGAATTTCGTTGCAGTTGCCATCTTCACCAGTGGTGCAATTCAGTTCGATGATAATGTTATTTGAAAAGAGATACAATCGAAATAATACAAATTGCGATTCAAATTTTATGGTGTATGATAAATGCCGAAAATTATTTATCATTTCAATTTTGCCACTGAAAAATATTTCTCACATGATGATGAAAACGTTCATAATTTGTTGTATTGTGTTAGCTTGGACTGATATTTCAATACACCGGCTATGGTAAATATTGTTGCTCTATGTTATTGCAATGCTACATTTGGTTTTAAAATTTCGAAAACCGGTGAAAACCGGAAGTAAAAAAAAGTGCCATGATATTTTTAACACTAATTGTATCTTGTTGCAAAATTTTAAAATTTTGACAATGAAATTCCGCAAATACGGTTATTTCTAAAATGATGAGAAAATACTTAGTACAGTACACAACGTGTAAAATTAGAATACGCATCATACTGTTTGGGCGGACATCTCACGTAAAAGTCATCGAATTAATATTTCTTTTTATTTAGACTGTGCATGAAAAAAATTTCCCTTACAAAATATTTTACAATGTTGCTGTTCGAATGCTTTTGTAGTTTTCTGTACATATTTTTCCTTCAATTAAGTTTTTTCTCACATGAAATTTTATTCGTTTAATTTGTAATTGAACTGCATACATTCGTCGTGTTCAGTCCGACCAAAATGATAAAGATTATCATGATATTTTTTGTGACTCTAACTTCACTCCCTATAATTTTATGTCAAACCCGAGTGAACAATCAAAAAAATAATTGATAAATTGATTATGTAAATCCTCTGAATGATGGATTAAGTGACGTTGTGCACTTGTGTGGTTACAATTATTCGTGTATTCACGAACCTAACCGAATGCTGATTGCCTTTACACATATAAATTCCACCCAAAAACAACTTGTAAAAGCGTTTAGCACAATCAATTATCTGCAAATCTCTGTTAATGTGAATTACTATATACTGTCCGGGTTTGTTTTATTAGCTAAGAGAAGATGTGAAGTATTAAACTATTGTGGAAGACACAGGAATTAGTAAAATAGTAAATTTCGATATGACAGCGTCAACAATGTTTTGACGTACAAAATCAATTTATTTTCTCGATTTGGTTTTTCACTGGGGTTGGATATAAAATAATACGGAGTGAAGTTAGGGTCACTATAAATATCATGATAATTGTTATCATTTTGGTCGGACAGTAAATCGGGTGCGCTCAGTATTTTAATGTAAATGTCAAAAAATATACGTAAAATAATTACTTCAGGGGCGAGATGTTGTATACCATCACAATTTTCGTCTTTCGACTTATTTTATGTTTCACATTTTTAGAGTTAGATGACATACTGTTCCAACTTTCCAATCATTATATTTCTATTGTGATCTCAGCAAGATCGAATAAAACATCATTCGTTTTATTTCTATTTTACGATGTCTACGGTTACTCGATTTTTTTATTTATACGTCACTTGAAATTTATTATTGGTGACACGTTTGTCGAGTGTGGAAAAAGAACAGTGAATATATTTATACTCAGAGGTTGAAATCAAGATGCTTTTTGTGTAATTGTTTGGGTGAAAGTAATTTAGTAATTCCTGAAACCGCCACTTGGCGTTACTACACTCTTCCCTTATTTAAAGAAAATGTTTAATTGTCTAATATCGACAAATGCAAAATCATCCAGGCGGCTGGACTTGACTTCATTGTCTGAGCCGACATCGAAGGCTTCGTTGATATGATTGGCATTGCATGGTTTCGCACATCACCTCGCTTTACAGGGGGCGTAATCAAGTCCAACTTGGTCCTCATATCATGTCTAGTCGCCCCACTGCATAGCAAGGAGTGTAGCGATATCACATTAAAAATTTCCGCAAGATTTTATCGACATCCCTTCTTCCAACAACTTTTCAAGTCCTGTCTTAAGCAGCTCGACGAAACGCTCGGCATGGCCATTTGACTCTGGGTTGTAGCGTGCCGTGGTACTGTGGACGATGCCGTTCTCGGCACACATCTTCTTAAAGCAGTCAGACTTAAACTATGGGCCGTTGTCCCTCACGATGATGTCGCAAAATCCAGGCCAAGTGAATGTTTCCAACAAGTTTTCAACGGGTTTTTCAGATGTGGTGCTGCTTATCTTAAGCGATCTGCTTCAGGACCTCGAATTCTGCGTTTTCAGCTTGAAGTGCTTCGAAATTAACCGGTAATGATTTCGCTGACTCGATGGCAAAGCATTCTGCACTACTGTCAATTCGAATGGTTGCAATGATGGTATCTTCGGGCTCGGGCTTCGGTTGCACATTAATGAGTCTTGAAACAAAATCAACGTACGCAAAACTCCGTGCTGGGGACTCATTGTTTTGATCCAAAAACTGCTAACAATGGTTGGTGATCGGTACGTAGCTCGAACTTTCGGCCGTAGATATAACGATGAAATTTCTTAAGCGCGAACACCAGTGCAATGGCTTCTCGCTGGTTCTGTGCGTAGTACATACATGATAGGACGCTTTGAATCATTTTCGAATTTATGTAATAGTACTGCCTCTATTCCGTAACTAGATGCGTCAGCGGCAACAATAATTTTTTCGTTGGATCGTAATGTGCTAATGCGAGATCTGTTGCCAGAAGATTTTTAGCATTTTGAACGCCTCATCACGAGCAAGAGTCCATTCGTACTTGACATCCTCTCGCAGTAATTAATTCAATGGCTCACACAAGTCTTTCAACCCTTTGATGAATTTGCGATACCTATTAATGGCTCCCAAAAAATCACGCAGCATTGAAATGTCAGCTGGGACTGGTAATTGTTGAATTACCTCAACTTTAGATTTATCCGGGCCTAATCCATCAGCGTCGATGATGCGGCCCAAGTAGCCAATCGACTTCTCACCAAAAGAACATTTCGTGCTCGTCTTTTCCAGCAGCAATGATATCGTCGAGATATGCTGCAACTGCAACTGTACAAGCATTTGCTCATTAGCTGTTGGAAAATGCCGAGTGCTGTCTTCACTCAAGGCTGTAACCTATTAACTGTTCCAAATCCCTAGCAACGTTATCGAGCTCCAATTGTAGGAAAGCATCAGAAAGGTCAATGTTGCTGAATACAGTGCATCCTGCAAACTTTGTCAGAGTATGTCAGCCAGTGTCGGCAGTGGATACTGATTAGATTGTAGTGCGGCTTTGAGGCTCGTCGAATAATGGGCTGTCACGCGAGTTTCTCCGTTTTTTTTCTTGACAGCAACAATACGCGCGGCTGAGTTGACATACTCTATTGGTTGAATAACTCCCAAAAACTGTAATCTCTGCAACTGGTCCTAAGTTGCTTGTGCAGCTGCATATGGTACAGGCCGCTGACGACAGAAAACAGACTTTGCCTCTGATTTCAATTTAAGCGATATCTTTATGCTGTTACATAAACTTAGATCATCATTAGCGAACACAGAGGGGAATTTCGATCGGCCCTCCTCCGTCAGTGACAGCTCTTCATTTGCATGAACCCTGTTGCATGAATCGCTGCCAAACACATTCGGGTGGAGTTAACTACGTAGACCTGTCCGTCGGCCTCGCGCTTTTACTTCAGTCTTTGTCTTTAAATGGGCAGTCCCGATAGAAATGAATTTCACCGCACAACCAGCATGGGAATTTCGATGCCCGATTCGTGCTGGCATTCACCGCTTTTGTTCCTGTTCTGGGTTCTGTTGCTTGTTCTGGTTCCATTCTGATTTTTCCATATTTCCAGACGGTCCAGATTTGACCGCTTCTAGGAGCGTCACCATGCCTTTGACTAGGTCCTGCAATTTCAATTTTTGCCCCACATGTCTAACCCTGTTTCCGTGTACTCTGCATCCAACATTGACAGTACCTTCACCAAGGTGATGGAGTCCTGCGATTTGTTGAGGCCCTGCACAAAGAGGTCTAATTTTTTACACATCGGGTTGATGCGGGAAACGTATGTTTTGTAATCTTCATTTTCGCTCTTTGAGTTTTTAAACACTTAAATCGCATCAAAAACAGCGATTGTTTCCGCCCGTAAATACGTTTGAGTTCATCGCTGCATTTGTCAGAGTTAATTCCATAGACTCTCGTGGCAGAATAGTGTTGGCAAATTTCAGGTAATCTATAAGTCAGTTTCTGTACCAGCAACCCAACTTTTGCCGTCTCCGTCAACGATGCCGCCTCTTGTGAAAATTGATTCATAGCGGGCATACCACCACTCAAATCTTGCACTTTTTTCCGCGTCATATATGAAATTCTGATAAATCCTTGACGAGCGAATATCCTTGCCCTAAGTTTTTCCTTGCTGGCTTGCGAGACGCTTTAACAGTTGTTGCATCATTTCATCTATTTTCTGAGACTCCGTTGTTTATTGTCTAGCTGCATTTGTCGCAGTAAATTTTCTATTAGTTTATTATCCATTTTAGCTCATGTGCCCCAATTGCTTTTAAGGTTATGTAACTCAACCGGATCTCGTGTTGTCTTGTAACTTGATTGATTTTTTTTAAAATACGCGAGTTTGTATTTTTCTCGGCGCCACTGTTGTAATCTGATAATTGATAACACGATTACTTATATACTTGTATATAATTAACTAATCTTTATTTCTTATCTTCGTTCTTACACATCTTCCTTCAAAGGCTAATAATCCAGAAAACTACAATCTAAAAACGCGTGCCTTCGTGACGTTTAGTAATTCCTGATACCGTCGCTTGACGTCACCACAAGAGTGACGAGCAATAATTTTTCCACATTATTAGGGCTGTTTCGTTGCGAGTAATGCTACTAATTTTTTCGATGTCGGAAGCGATTTCTAGCATTGAACAGTATCGTTGCTTTGTGCCAAGAGCACCCATAACAAATCTGGCAGTGATTGTTAATTTAGTGGATTTCCCAGACAGCTGATGGTTCTCGTATGAAATTGTTTGAACAATTTCAGCTCGTTCCAATATTGGTGAGACTGGATATCATCGAAAACCTAGCCTTTCTTCCTTTTATCTACGTCGATAAATTCATTGTTTATGAAATTGATGTGTGGTAGTTTTTTCCTCAGGTATTCCTACGTTTTTCAGTCTAAGTTGTCCTTGTTGTAATTGGTTCAGCTGTTTTGTTTTTTTTTTTTACAAAACAAGCCAAAACAACCAAATATGTATCTAAACAACAACATTTGCTACTCGGACAAATTAATATTGAGTAAAATCAAAATAGAATGTCGTGCAATTCGGTTCTTACGAAGTGGAGGAAGTCAACGGAATTTTAAATTGGTGCTTAATGAAAACTAAACCGCTTCTATTTAAACTTCTGTAAATCTGTACTCTAAAATAATATTCTCTCTCAAATAACAAAAATGACAGCCACTTTCAATCATGTTGGCCAGTGAGATCACTTTCTCACATCAAATGACGACTTAAAACGACCAAGAGGCTGACGCCATCAAACCCCTTTGCACTTGGCCATTAGAAAAAATTACAGGAAAAAGGAAAAAAGGTAAAAGTTACAACGCCCAAAGTTTCAAACATAACATGAAATTGTAATTTTTAATACACCATTAAGAATACCGTTCCCTGGTAGCACGCAGTTTAGTTTTATGAGAAGCAGATAAAGATTTACTCGTAGCCGTAAGGGTTTAGAGAAGCTTGCTTGACTAAATCATCCCAAAGTTTATTTCTCAATACTTCGATATGATAAAGAACCCACGTCAAAATGATAGTAATTATTGGAGCGCCTAGATCGGTCATTGCAGCTTAACGAATCCACCAGAATGCATAAGAGCCAAGACGCAAAAGCTAAAATTTGTAAGAAGTGGAATCTCAGAAGAACATGGGTAGTGGGGTAATACCCCCATACGTCGATTCAAACCAAAATAAATTTTTAAATTTTTTATATTTCATTCGATATTCTCTCTCCAACAACAGAATTGTAAGAGATGAATTTTTATTAATAATAATTTTATATTGAACTGAAATTTTTGATTGTGACGAAAAAGAAAGAGTTCCTTCCAAATCACTTCATCAACACTTTCCTTAGATGCATCAAGACAACACCCTGTCAATGAAACACACCAACGTTGGATTACTTACCATTCGTTGCATAGTTCATGGCAGCCTGTCTCATACCGGAATAAAAGTTCAATTGGTTATTATAATTCCTATTTGGTAATGTGTGAGTTATCGACCAAACGCATTGTATGAATTATTGGGCAGGCATCAGTGTGGTTTATTACAAATAGCGATGCGTAAATTTTTATTTAAACAACGTTTTTACCAAGGGACACTGTATGCTTAAATAGAAGTTTAATTAATGTGTACCCTCACTTCAATAAGTAATTACTTGCGCTCCGGCTGCTACCATACACGAGAACGAACTGGCCTGGTAAAAAAAAAATATTTGATGGTGCTTATACACTTTAATGAGTTAGAAGTTACATTTCAAAGACAATCTTGAATTATATTTTCCCTGTACTGATCGCTCGGAAAAAATTTAAAAACGCAAAAGGCCTTTTAATTATATGTCTGCTGTGCCTGATCTGTTTATTAACACCGAATATTAAATGGATTGCCGAACATCTCGTCAAGATTATAAGAGGGAAGATATTATTGTAAGAGGGATTGACTGATTAGAATGTTAATCAAGCCGAGTTCAAGTACTTTGCATTACACTTAATTTTACATTGCACTTATTTCTCGTGTTCTCTATCAAATAACAAAATTATCATTGGTAAAGCGAGCTAGTACGATCGGTTTCATATCCGAAACCCCAATTCAAAATCAATTCGATCAGTTTCATATAATCCTTCTAAATAAAACAAACTTTAACTCAAAAACTAAGCATTACTATTGCGACTTACGACAAATGGCGTCAAAAGGCTTTTTTATCTAAAGAATTTTGGGTTGTCGCAAGTGTGACGTTTTGTTGCCATAAAATAGCCTGATTGGATCCGAGATATCAGATAAATCAGAGAGATAATTCATCTGAAAAATCGAATAATATTTTATCTGAAAAGGCTTTTTACCGAGTTTTATACAATGTACTGGAAATGTGTAATTTTTGCAGCTACCACGGAAAAGTAATAAATTAGCGTATTATTATTTTTACAATTATATATTTTAATAAAAATAAGATTCAAATATGTAATTACAAATTAATTTTGTAATTACGATTTTCCATAGCGTCCGCCATATTTTCTGTCAAAATATTTCAAATAAGTTTTTTCTCTGAACTATCTGAACATAAATTCCGATGGAACAATGACGAAAAACGAAACAAAAATTATCGGATCGATCCTATAAAATAAAAAAAAGAAAAGGCTTTCTTTTTATCTCTCTGATCACTCCGATGTAATAAAAAAAGACAGGCCATTAGTCATTCCATTAGTCGTAAGTTTTGCTTTCATTAAAAATCTGTCAAAATTAGAGACGAAAGTTGTAAGCCGTATTCGAAATGATTACTAATGGTGTGCGAGAGTTAAATCTCTTAGTATGCAAATTTTATTTTGGCGAAATAACTCACTCCTTTAATTCAGGAAGATACTACGGTTGACAGTTTTTGCCAATAAATTTCAATAAATTAAATAAAAATCTATGGAGAGCCCTGCATACTAAAACTTCAAATCACTCTATTTGAAAATGGCAAAACGGTAGTGCTTTTTATATTATTTTATCAACAAAATTTAACTTTTACATATTTAATTTTTAAAAGTACATTGGTTGTGTTAAGAGCTGAAAAGCAATCCGAAGGAAAACATGTAAATTACTGAGTTGGAACTATAGCAAAAAAAATCTCTGTTTTTCACTTAATTTTAGATTGGCACAGCTCGTACCGCTTATTATTTGAGGGGTACTTGTTAACATTTAGAAAGTAAATAGGAAAGAGATGAATTTGTAAACAAGTTTCAAGCCATTTTATCTTGATGAAAACTGAAATCAAACTATTTGCATACCAATCTAGTAGAGTCATGGGGAAAGTCTTATGTGGATTTCTTTTTGTAGTCTCGAACAACGCGATTTCAAAGAACATGGAACGAATTAATCGTGTTATTGGAGGGTTTCCTGTACATAAAGAGCGTCAAGCAACATTGACATGGTATTTGGTCCATCGTTTTGTATTTCTGTAGAAAATCGTTTTTTGCCAGTATTTTCTTGATATTCTATTTTACAACTCTGCACGATTCTTGAATCTAAAATGCTTAGTTGCACTCTTATATTAGGCCACATGAAAAAATTGCTCAGATGGTTTAATATTTTATTTGATTTATTAAGAAAGTATATAAAAACCTCTTCATCCATTTGGTTTAAATATATCACCGAATTTTTGATAATGTCATTATTCCTTTCCCTAGCCGCCCCTGCTATTATTAATGCCGATGTTTTGCAATAATTTTGTATTCATTCATTGCGATTAAAAAATGCTTGTCTATTTCTGCCCACTCTCGATAACTGTTTTCAGCAATTTGTTTCTCTACACAAAATCACACGTTTTATAATAATTTTTGTTTCTTGGAACATCTTCAATGGTAAAATATTAAGATATAACAATAAGACGCATACCATGACAGAAAAATTCAACAGAAAAACCATTGCCTTTTTGATTTCCCACGAGAAGAAATAATCAACCGTAAAACAGTTGATTGAATTGAATTACAAGTTTATTTTCTTGGAATTTTTTGTTTCCTGGGCAAACATGTTGTTTAATCATCGTTTCGTCTCGATTGATCACTTGTACCAATAAAAAATAAGGCAAAGAACTAAGCCAATTGTTCCAAGGTGACGTCTTTTTTCATTCCTAGAAAATTATTTCAACAAATCAAGAAATCAACAGAAGATGTTATATGTTTCTTAATATTGTAGATATCATAAAAGTTTAGCATTGGACGGCTACCCCAACCTAATGAAAGCCATTTCGTGCCATTTCATAAACAATTTCTAAAACTTATGCATCTGAACATGAAAATGACGCTACGGTAATCTAATAAAAACGAAACAAAAAAATCACAGCAATATTAGTTCTTCATTCCATAAATTAAACGGAATGAGATCTGAATAGCTATTAACTGTTTTATCTTATGTTAAAAATGAAACTGAATATAAAAATGTAAAATATTGTAATAAATTTAAAATAATAATAATAAGAATTGAAAATAAGAACCCGAAATTTAAATTTTTGTTTTATTTTGAGCCGGAAGACTAAGACGAATGTTTGTTTCATTATAATAATAAATTTGTCCAAATCAACAGCAAACTGTGATAGGAACGCACAATTCTAAAAAAAGAACATTTTTGAGAAATTATCTAAATAAATTTATTTTATGAACGAGACCTTGTGTTGAGCCAACGAAATTTCATTAAATCAAAATATTCATTTGAAGGAACGCCATTGTTACGCTAACGAATGTTTCATTATAATTATTAATTTGTCCAAATCAACAGCAAACTGTGGAAGGGGCGCAGATTTATAAACACAGAACATTTTTGCGAAATTATCTAAATAAATTTATTTTATGAACGAGAACTTGTGTTGAGCCAACGAAATTTAATTAAAACAAAATATTCATTTAACGAACGCCATTGTTACCCCAACGAATGTTTCATTATTAATTTGTCCAAATCAACAGCAAACTGTGATAGGAACGCACAATTCTAAAAAAAGAACATTTTTGAGAAATTATCTAAATAAATTTATTTTATGAACGAGAACTTGTGTTGAGCCAACGAAATTTCATTAAAACAAAATATTCATTTGAACGAACACCATTGTTACGCCAACGAATGTTTCGTTATAATTATTAATTTGTCCAAATCAACAGCAAACTGTGGAAGGGGCGCAGATTTATAAACACAGAACATTTTTGCGAAATTATCTAAATAAATTTATTTTATGAACGAGAACTTGTGTTGAGCCAACGAAATTTCATTAAAACAAAATATTCATTTGAACGAACGCCATTGTTACGCCAACGAATGTTTCATTACAATTATTAATTTGTCCAAATCAACAGCAAACTGTGGAAGGGGCGCAGATTTATAAACACAGAACATTTTTGCGAAATTATCTAAATAAATTTATTTTATGAACGAGAACTTGTGTTGAGCCAACGAAATTTCATTAAAACAAAATATTCATTTGAACGAACACCATTGTTACGCCAACGAATGTTTCGTTATAATTATTAATTTGTCCAAATCAACAGCAAACTGTGGAAGGGGCGCAGATTTATAAACACAGAACATTTTTGCGAAATTATCTAAATAAATTTATTTTATGAACGAGAACTTGTGTTGAGCCAACGAAATTTCATTAAATCAAAATATTCATTTGAACGAATGCCATTGTTACCCCAACGAATGTTTCATTATAATTATTAATTTGTCCAAATCAACAGAAAACTGTGGTAGGAACGCAGAATTATAAAAATAGAACATTTTTGCGAAATTACCTAAATAAATTTATTTTATGAACGAGAACTTGTGTTGAGCCAATGAAATTTCATTAAATCAAAATATTCATTTGAACGACCGCCATTGTTACGCCAACGAATGTTTCATTATAATTATTAATTTGTCCAAATCAACAGCAAACTGTGGAAGGGGCGCAGATTTATAAACACAGAACATTTTTGCGAAATTATCTAAATAAATTTATTTTATGAACGAGAACTTGTGTTGAGCCAACGAAATTTAATTAAAACAAAATATTCATTTAACGAACGCCATTGTTACCCCAACGAATGTTTCATTATTAATTTGTCCAAATCAACAGCAAACTGTGATAGGAACGCAGAATTATAAAAATAGAACATTTTTGCGAAATTACCTAAATAAATTTATTTTATGAACGAGAACTTGTGTTGAGCCAACGAAATTTCATTAAAACAAAATATTCATTTGAACGAACACCATTGTTACGCCAACGAATGTTTCATTATAATTATTAATTTGTCCAAATCAACAGCAAACTGTGGTAGGGGCGCAGATTTATAAACACAGAACATTTTTGGGAAATTATCTAAATAAATTTATTTTATGAACGAGAACTTGTGTTGAGCCAACGAAATTTCATTAAAACAAAATATTCATTTGAACGAACACCATTGTTACGCCAACGAATGTTTCGTTATAATTATTAATTTGTCCAAATCAACAGCAAACTGTGGAAGGGGCGCAGATTTATAAACACAGAACATTTTTGCGAAATTATCTAAATAAATTTATTTTATGAACGAGAACTTGTGTTGAGCCAACGAAATTTCATTAAAACAAAATATTCATTTGAACGAACGCCATTGTTACGCCAACGAATGTTTCATTACAATTATTAATTTGTCCAAATCAACAGCAAACTGTGGAAGGGGCGCAGATTTATAAACACAGAACATTTTTGCGAAATTATCTAAATAAATTTATTTTATGAACGAGAACTTGTGTTGAGCCAACGAAATTTCATTAAAACAAAATATTCATTTGAACGAACACCATTGTTACGCCAACGAATGTTTCGTTATAATTATTAATTTGTCCAAATCAACAGCAAACTGTGGAAGGGGCGCAGATTTATAAACACAGAACATTTTTGCGAAATTATCTAAATAAATTTATTTTATGAACGAGAACTTGTGTTGAGCCAACGAAATTTCATTAAATCAAAATATTCATTTGAACGAATGCCATTGTTACGCCAACGAATGTTTCATTATAATTATTAATTTGTCCAAATCAACAGAAAACTGTAGTAGGGGCGCAGAATTGGAACGTAGAACCTTTTTATTGGACTTTTTATTATTAAAATAATAATAATAAATATTTAAATACATTAATTGTATAAACGAAATTTCTTAAAACGAAATTCAAATCTGAGGCGAGATTACAAAATATATATTATCCGGAAGCGCCATTGAGTAGACCAAGAAAAAACTACCTATCGACAGTTTTCAAACTTTTTTTTACGACTCTGAACTGCAATTATTTTAATATTTATTAATATATATATATAAATTTTAATAATTTATTTCATATTTAATATTTATTAATATACATTTCAAATTTAAAACTCAAAAATATCTAATTTTTCCTTCTATTATCGGTACCCTGCAAATAATTTTTCCTTCCTTTTCGCGAAGCAACGTGAAAAAATTGATTCGATATTTTTCAATACAAAAAGCGTTATGACGTTTCTGTCTATTCTGTTGCTCGATCCATTGTTTTTAAATATTTCAATGAGTAGACAGAAATTTTTTCGAAAGATTATCAAAGTTGGCATTAATATTTTGAGTATAAACACAAATAAATGAAAGTTAAACGGCACAATTGTCTTCGACAAACATTGCATTATCGAGCAATTTATAGGAGCTTATAGCCCAGTAAGGGAATTCTTGTTAAGCCTCGTTCTCATTAGTCAAGCTACTTGATTTCAAGTACTTGAATTCAAGTAACTTGAATCTACTTGACTGATATGAACGTGGTATTTTACTTGAATTCAAATTAATTTTACTTTACTTCAAGTATCAAGTAAAGTAGAGACCCTTTCAACTTTTGGATTCAAGTTGAGCCGTTTGAGATGAGCTTCATTATACAATTTAGTAGTGTGGAAAGTACTTTATAAAAAAAGTGAGGTATTTAAAAAATGAAGTGGAGTTGTGCAGAAATTATAAATTTTTTTGAAATTTTCCAATCCTTTGAAGTTTTGTGAAACATCGATTTAACTTTATATCACGACCGAAATGCCGGAGATGAAAAATTTAAAAACATTTATTAACTAAAATGGACGAAAAAAGACTCTTTCCGGCATCCTGAGAATATTATGCGAACCCACCCCGGGTGTAATATCTGACATTGATTATTCAGCTTTCCCGGTAGTTTCTTGAATGCTCCAGGACTTATATGGCCTATCTGTTATGGTCTTCTTCATCTAGGGATCCTGTTGGTAAATATGCAGTTTCAGTTATGCTTCTAAGTCAATTATGCAAGAAACAGCTAGCCAGTATCACTAAATCTACTGTCTCTGGTAATAGTGAAATAGGTCTTTCAAATACTCTAAAATCTAAACCACGTTGACTATCTCTGGATTCTCCGTTTACGTTTATGTTTAATTAATAACGCATTTGCAATTTTTAATAATTCATTCGGAATTTCAGTTCTACTCTCAAGAACGCAAACTTAAATTCAAGTTACTTGAATTTAAGTACTTGAAATCAAGTAACTTGACTAATGAGAACGAGACCTTAGCATAAAAAAGTTTTAAAACATAGGCTTTATAAAACCCTCTACTCGACTGTGGATAACTTTTATTTGGTCAATCAGAATATTATTTTAAATTGCTCTGTGATGAGTTGAAAGATTGAAACAATAGGCGAAAATTTAGTTTAATTTTTTTCTGCTAATTTTATTGAATCGCTATACAGAATTATGAAGTATTTGAAATTATCAATTACTCAAAATTGTATGAACCAAATTGTTTCATTCATTAAATTAATGAATTTGTACGATATACAAGCTAACTGGGCTAGGAGCGCAGCATTATACGGATTCTACAATTACAGAGAAATTTACTTAAAGTTATTGAGCGATTACCGAGCGATCCACTGCATTATTTAACAGGACATAAATGTTTTAAATAATTTACCGAACTTATTTTTTTGCTAAAGCATTGATCCATTTATCGACACATTTCGACGCCGTTGTTACCAATCTAGCCTAATATGCCATGGGTGACAGTTTTGAGCAACCTAATTTTTATTGAATAAGACCCAACACTTTCGGAAAGATCACGATCGTAGATATATGTATATAATACAGTGTGCCACTTCAAACTCAGACGCCAGCTGATTTACGTGTTTGTCTCAACTATAGATGTTTTCCGTTTTGGGACTAATGAAATCATTTTCAATTTTAAGACTAAAAACAAATTCTTCGTTATATAGGCCCTCCTAATTTAGATATACATAAATCGGGTGTGTAACGAAATCCCGGTTTTCAAAAACCCTGATTGTCAAAATCCCGTTTTTTTTATAAATCCCGGTTTTCAAAATCCTGGTTTTCAAAATCCTGAGTTTGCGATATAGTTCTAGCAAATGGCTAATAGGAATGGAATTTGGCCATTTCTTAACAGATTTTGTTGAAATTCGATACGTGCGATATGGGATTCTGAAATGATTTTTCGATTAAGCGGTCAATAGAGATGGAACTATGCCATTTCTAGACCAATTTTGTTGAAATTCTACACGTGTGATGGAAATGGATTTCTCAAATGTTTTTTGAGTAAGGTTCGGATGGAACTAGGCCTTTTTTTAACCGATTTAGTTGAAATTCCTGGGTCCTAAATGTGATTCAAATAATGCGTTTTTCATAAAGTTCTAGAAAAAGACGGATAGGGATGAAACCTGGCAATTTCTTAACCGGTTATGTCAAAAATCGACATGTGGGATCTAAATGGGATTTTAAAATCACACTTAACTTTATCCCTTAACTCTATTAAAAGTTCTGGAATATTGTCATTAGGGGTTGAACTGGGCCATTTCTTAATCGATTATGTTGAAATTCATCACGTGCGATGGAAATGGGGTTCTTAAATGATTCTTTGATAAAGCTCTGCGTAACTGACAAAACGGGCGAAATATGGTATTTCAGAACTTAGTCAAAAAATCATTTTAAAATCTTATTTCCATCACACATGTCGAATAATAATCTGTCAAGAAATAGCCAAGTTCTGTCGGTAATCTCCATATTCTAGAGCTTTAGCAAAAAAATCATTTTAGAATCCCATTTATTGAATCGCTACAAACAAAATTTTTTCTGTTTTTCTGTGTATATCGCAAACAAACTATTTGTTTCGGTTGTATGTACTTATTGCATTATCAACATTTAGGCTATATAAGTATGTGGCGACTCGGTATAACACAATACAATATTTACACACGCGACAGTAGTACATGTGTTTCAATATTTTTGCACTAGATTTTGAAATATTTGACAGGAGAGTGAAATGAAAAAGATAATTTTAGAGTGCGCGTCTTCACAGGGTACATTAGTTAGGATTTTGAGTTTACTGTATTAAATTAAAATAAAATAAATGCGTTTATTTATAATCGTGTTAGTCGTTGTTATTCATATCAAATAATATCCGCAAAAACCTGTACGCTATAAGTATATATAAAGTAATAATCTTAAACAAATAACTTTTATTTAAAAACTCAAAAATACGTCATTAACTTCAACTTTTGGTAACACAATGTATATGCAAAAACCGTTCCAGAAAATGACATTTTGTTCGAGTTGTTCGCTATTGAAATCGTGATGTGTAAGTTTACGTCAAAAAATTTGGTGCTGTAAAGTTCCAGAACAAAACTTCCGTTTATAGAACCGATTTACATTTTATGAATACCGTTTTAGTACATATCGGAAATTTTATAGTTACAGAGCTTACATAGAGTTTGTGAATTAGGCCCTTAATATGTCTGTATAGGAACCAAGCGCACATTTTAGTGGAAAAAAATATTTGATATAATTTTTATGCATGTATGCAGCCAAACTGCTATACAAATTTTGTGCATGCAACCCACATAAAAACTAACATCAAATTCTTTGGGAAAAATGAAAAGAGATCAATTATTTTTTGCTCCAAAGAACACGAAAAAAGTAAAAAAATGGTTTGTTTGCATTTGTTTAAAGGGGAATCAAAACAAACAACAACAAAAATGTTTGTTGTGAGGTTAGGTTTGCCAATACCAAAATCTATTACAATTTGTAATGGCAAATTATCTTTTATTTTAAACGTAACAAAAAAATAACAGTTTTAATTAAACCAAATTCACTTTAAATTACACAAAAATTAATATTATTTATAATATTTAATTTAAATAAACACTTATAATGCACGAAAAAATATAAACACCAAAATTATAATGCCGATAATGAAAATGACGCGTTTTTTGTTTCTTTGCTTTGACATGTACGTTTTCTTTTTTTTTGATCACAAAACAAATCCTCCGAAAAATTAGGATTTCGAAATTTGATCACTGATCAAAAAAAAAATCAATTATTTGCTTCCAAAGAACATGATCAGGTATTTCTGATCAAAATTTTTTGATTATAATCAATTTTTTTTGATCATTTTTCGCCCAAAGAATTTGATGTAACTAAATTTAGACAAAGTTTTATCAGTACATGGACACCAGATAAAAAAAATTTTGTTATTTTCAAAGCAAATTTTTTTTTATTTAGGAAGATACAATCAAATTCTTTTATACATATTTATATTTTTGTTGAAAAAATGAATGGATGCTTTGACCTATATAATTTGACTATACTTATTTTATAATATATGTTTACATGAACCAATTATTTAAGTATTTTTATTTGGAATTAAATAAGTCATTATAAGTCATTGATCATCTTTAAATAAGAAATTTTGTTTGTTGAACTCAATTTAATTTCATTCAAATTTAAAACATAGACGGCGACAAATTAACACAAATCGAAACGTCAAATATCAATGCGAAATGTCAGGTTGTTTGTAAACATAATAAAATAAATCAAAGTTGCACATACGTCTGCTATGATTAAAAAAATATTAAAATTGCACGTACGTTTTTCTAGCATTTACAAGAAATTATATCGAATATTTTTTCCACTAAAATGTGCGCTTGGTTCCTATATGTACTGTTTTCGTATATTTTTGTCGTTTTATACATATTTTTAAAATTTTTGTAATATGAAATCACCGTCATTATAGGCGAATGGTCGTTTTATGTGATCGTTTTAAGCGAAAGCACTTTACATCCGAAATATCTTAAAAGCAAACGGAACTTTGAAGGCTGCTGAATCCCTATATGGGATGTATAGTGCCAGCGAAAAATAAAATGAATTTGTAATACAGCATTTTTTTCATAGAAGAGCAGAACGATTAAAAAGGTGATTTGAACATAACAAGTGCCAGCGAGCACATAGTACGATGTACATAAATACCAAACATGTTTCCCAAAATATTATTACAATTATTGTAAATCAGTTTCCGTAATATGCGTAAATAAATGCGTTCATTCATTTGTATTTCATGAATCAAATACACGAAACAACGGAATAATGAAATTCATCGCACGTGCTATTCAGTTGATGTAATAAACTGATATCTTGTACAGTATTAAATCCACTGTAAAGCGCGCGAGGTGAATATATTATGATACTCTTATCATAAAATTAAAATAAATTATTTTGCTTTTGGATCGTTTCAAACGAATACAGGAACTAAACCATTTTTAATCATTCTGTAATGCTACGTAGGTACATGCATAATTACGGTTTTACTTTATTAATTAATAATCTTATTTTTAATATTTTGGCAATTGAAACAAATACATCGAAGGTAATTTGATTTTTAGGAATATGGCGGAGTACTCTTCTTAACATTATATGGAAATATTCAGAATAAACCTGCAACTACGAGTAATTATACCTACTTAAAAATGTTAAAATAAATTTTTCATATCTACATTATTTTAATTGTTGTTTTATATAAATGAGATTAATAAATACTTTATTAAAAAAGTAAGTACAAATATAGTAAATTTACTTTGTATAAAATTTGTAGTTCTCAGGTATCTTGTATGTGTGTAAACGACAAATAATACTAGGTATATTTGGCGCAATCACAATTTGTGGATTGCCGGCCTAACGGGTTTGTTATCCTGTTTGCTACTTGCTGGTTGGGATAGTCGACCGACAGAACAAATGGCCGGTTTTAGTTTAGCGCCCTATCTCCAATAGATCTCAAACGGCAATGAAATGACATCAAAATTAGCCTCGCTCGAGCGCCAGAATAATGAACTAAATAAAGATAAAATGCCAGCAATATCAGTTACAATGTAATAAATACCAAGATAATATAGTAAATTTACCAAACAGAATTGAAACACTATAGAGAGACAAATGAAACCTTCTACGTCAACTAATGGTAGAAGTCAGAGCCTACAAAATCTCAGCAATGAATACTTTATGGATGAACAAGAACTTTTTCATTTTTTTTTATTCTGTTTTTTTTATTGTTAACTGTTGTTTTATTGTTAACACCCTGCTCTTCCACGGTTATGCTTGTTCCGTCCTTAATTTACACCTCCCAGCCAACTCGAGGACGTACGGCTATAGTACCGATTTAAGAACATTGCACGCTCCATTCCAGCCTATACAGGCATGCAAGATGTACACCGACAGGGGGTCATAGATGTATTACATTTCACCACAGATCGTAATCTGTACTTTCCGATCCAAACGCCAAAGTTTTATCCACTGTGCCATTTGGTCGGTGAGGAGGAACTAGAGAAGAAAGTTCAACCCAGACAAAATATGGTAAATGTAAAAGAAAGATCAGACTGCAAAACGCCATATCCAAGGGTATCTCTACCTAACTAGAGAACTAATGAAATACCAAAACAACCACAACATGCATCCCTAAAGGAACTCTTACCACCACAAATCAATGTGAGCAATGTTAGAGATTTTAATACGCTCCAGAGATCTGTACTCAACGCATCAACCGTTAATAATATAACGAAAATGCTCACCGAATTTCAGGCAGAAATGAACCAAAATGTCAGCCAGCTTACTATAACAGGGTGCAAAAACTGGAAGGTAATTCCAAGATACCAAACAAACCACTAAAACATAAAAAGTCAATGACTGTAACGTTCCTACGTATAATATACTGGAATGCTAACGGCCTTGGACATAGATGTACCTTTAATATCAGAAACACACTTTACAGAGAAAAAGTTTATCAAAATTACGGGATATAGAGCCTATTGGACTTGCATCCCGTGATCTTGCTCGAGGAGGGACAGCAATTTTAATAAAACCCCACTAAGACATAATATCGTAAGAAATCAATATTTCAACACTTTTAATAAACTTGAACCAAGGTTAATATAGGAGGTGATAACAAGGTCATAACACCTGGAAAGGGAAAAAACTCCTCAGTGCAATAAAAATGTCAGGTTGTGAATATATTTTTTTTATTGTTACCTATGCGATCTGTTTTGGGGCGCAAGGCGCACCCTGCTCTTCCTCGGTTATGCTTTTTACGTCTTTACTTTACGTCTAGCGGCCGATTAAGGACCATCTGCACATTGCAAGCTCCATGCCAGCTTATACTGGCATGGAACAGGGATCGGCCCATGGGTTTTGCACACTGACAGGGGGTCATAGATGTGTTTCATTTCACCACAGATCGTGCTCTGTTGATTAAATTTCACCTAGCATCCTGACCCTATCGGGGTTCGAACCCGGTGCCTCCCGATCCAAACGCCAAAGCTTTAACCACTGTGCCATTTGGTCGGTAAATTGTAAATATTACACAACATCAACAAAGTTCCTGATTTGATTCACTTTTATATCTCGAAATGAATAGCGTCAAATTACTTTGAAATCGAAGGCATTGACGATCTTACTTCCGATCACACACCGGTCTAACTTAATGACTCTGAGTACATTAGTCATTAACTAGAGAATGAATAACCTTACTAATAAATTAAGTGATTGGGAATTATTTAGAGAGAAACTGGATAATCTAATTGAGTTAACAGTTAGTCTTAAAACTAACCAAGAACTTGAATTGTAAATGGATATTTTATTAACTCTATGCGTGAAGCAGCTAAAGAGACTACACCCGTATTAAGTGAGATAGTTTGTACGGATTATTAACAAAGTGTTCCACCAACAACCAGCCGGAGTGCGTCGTAGAGGAAGACCTCGACTGCCCTGGCGTGACGACATCGAACAAGACCTACTCGTACTAGGATGTTGAAATTGGAGGACCGAGACGGATGGAGGACCACAGTGCGGGCGGCAAGATCCCTTTACGGGATGTGAAATCTAGAGAGAGAAAGAGAGAGAGAAAGTTGTACAATAAGAGATCAACTACCCTCCGGCGATTCGAGAACTGATAAAAGAAAGGCGTAGGAAAAGAGACATATGGCATAGAACCAGAAACATTATTGACAAGAAACATTATTGACACTTAATAAACACATTTTTATTAATCACTTGATTTTTGTTTCGCAGGTTAGAAGCAGTTCCATCTGAAAATCATAATGAGATCGATGACCAATATCCAACATCTCTACTTTCACCAAATCTTAATCTTAACGTTGTTAAAGCGACTGAATATGAACCATTCTCGATATAGGGATCCCATTACAACCTCCTTAATTTTTTACGCGTGAAGATTAGAACCAGAACTTTCCGAAAATCATAGTGAGACCGATGACCAATACCTCAATTTCCACCAAGAAACTATAGCTGGTCTTAAAGCGGCTTAATATGGGCCATTCTCGGTATGAGAATCCCATTACAACCTCCAGCAAGTTTTTACTCGTAAAGACTAGAACCAGAACTGTCCGAAAATCATAGGCTGAAATAGACAATTTGTGATATGAAATAAAAGATGTCTGTCCCAATTAAAATATTCGAAGACAATTTGACACGATTATGATTTTCAAAAATCCTGAAACTCGTCGCAGTAAACATATCAACGTATTTGATCATCGCGGGCGGATATTCGTAGGCGATGTCGACACCTGACGCACGTCGCGTTACGACAACACACCGTGTGGTTTTTACACGCGTATATAAACGGATTTCCGTTGGCACTGCATATCGGGCATATTTTCTCATCTGTGTGTAATGTAGAAATATGATATAATAAACTTATAACAAATACTTATTGGTAAATTCTGTATTTTTGAAATATACATGTGATTATAAAGACAATTACTTACAGTGAATTTTCGTGATAGTTAAAAAAGCATTCAGCTCTCACTATAATCCCATCTATAACATTAAGACACTTCGCAATGTAAATTTGACTGTGTTAACATTTCAATACCGCAACAATCAACAGCGCCACTATTTTAGTACTTTTTCAAAATTGCATAATGGGTTTTTTATTTTTAAAAGAGAAAGTATTAATCATCCAAGGATTCAATGTGCTTACTGGCCTTTTAATCACCGCCTAGTTAGCGTCACTTCCTATGCGAGCGATAGGTGACATTTGTTTATAGGAGAAAAAGCCTTATTCTATTTTATTATTTGCGGTCTTACTTTGAGAAATTTACAACAACAATCCCATATTTGTAATTCCAAATTGGAATTATTTTAGGCCAACTTTTTTGCTGGTATAGAATATTTCTATTCTACCGGTTGTAAATTAGTAGTTGCGATTTGTAATAATATTCAATATTATTCGGTCATATTACTATTTAATTAGATATTTTTAGTTGTGTTTTCACGTTTTGTTTAATTTCAAAATGTAATTGTTCCCAACTAATAAAAATAAGTAACTACAATTTTTGGTTGTTACTTTGGGCACAATATTTATTCTATTCCAGTATGGATTTAACCGGTACCAAAGTAAGACGGTAAATATTTCATCTTTTGTTACATTAATTAACACACACATTAATTAACTAATTGAGGCAGGGATACTGTGCTCTCGCGGAAAAATTTATTACTACGAAAAAGAGTTTCGGGCTTCTCTATGAATTATTTATGAAAACCTTGGAAAATTTAATATTATTTGTATATTGCATTAAAATATAAAACCATTGCGGCAGCTGTAACTGAGGAGCTGAGGATAATCAGTGTAACTATGCTTACCATTTCAAATTAACACAAACCAAGAATGGAATTCAATGACGGGAGTACCAACCATAGAATTATTAAACACTATAGTCGATTGTTGTACTATGATATGGCATTCTGAAAGCGCTAACATCGGTTTTTCATTAAGGCGCAGAATTGTTCTTACATCCTTTAGAATTAAAATCAATTTATCTAACGAGCAATATTCAAGCTGAATCATAAAACAACTAAAAAATATTTTAATGATTGTGTTCAACTGTTATCGCATGCCATAGAATGTCGATGTTGCATTTATGGGCAAAAGAGGAAAATTTAATAAGTTTGCCAGTTTGCTTTGTAAAAATTTCCAAATATAATAACCGTTTTAGATTGTACGGAAATAAAGACCATTCAAATCCGATGCCCAGCCTGTAGAACCGGCACGTATGCCTACTATAAAAGCACCCATGCAATTAAACTATTGATAGGAGTTCTCCCTCCTGTCTTATTAATTTTATAAGTACACTAGTAGGAGGTCAAAGGTAACACCTGGAAAAGCAGTGATGATAGACAAGGGGTTAATGATCGGTAATGAGGTAGCAGAAGCTAGCATTGACATGATTCGTCGACTATAATAGCAGCGGCTCGCGTTCACGTTGAAAGGCGCAAATCTCGGATTAAACAGTTTAATATGTTGTCTGACAAGATCGCATTATCTATACTTCCTTATATAGATAATATTACAGTACTGGGAGAAAAATTAAGCAAACATATTTTATTGTAAATTGGAGTCGTTTTTTCCTAAAATTACAAAACTTTTGAAAGCACTTGGCTTATTGTTTCAAAACCCCGGGCAAAACCCCGAAAAATCGCAAAATATTCAAAATTCGTTGATTGGAGTTAAAGTAATGGGATAAATTAAACACCTATTTTTTATTTTTTGTTTTTTATTGATTTATCGAAGTTCTATCTTTAATATTAATATTTTGGTGGGCCGCCATTTGCTTTTATTACAGCGATACACCTTTGATTCATTCTTGAAAAATTTTTCAAAGTCGTAGGAGGTATGGATTCCGAAATCGTCATCAACAAACTTTTTAAAGCTTGAATCGATTCGGGGCGCTTTTTCGTTACTTCTAGCTTCATTATAGACCATACGGGACTATACGGAGGCCAGCTCAACACATCAAGATTTGTTTCTTCGAAGTACTTTTTTACCTTACCTTTAAATGAAGAGATAAGAAAAAAAACAAGTTTTTAACAAATTATTTATGTTTATATGAGGGCCAATTTTTCTATCTACAATTCAAAATTAATAATTCACAAATTTGACGGTATGGCACGGAGCGTTGTCCTGTTGAAAAATAAATTTGCAAGTCTCGCCAAAATGCTTTAACACAGAAGGCTCAAATTCGTTGTGTAGGACCTGCAGATAAACAGCTGCTCTAATGCTGGAACTAAGGAAGCACAATCGACCGGTTTCATTTCAAGAAAAGCATCCTCAGACCATCACTCCTTTATTTTTCGGTGGAAGTCTTAAAAGACATTCGTTGCTAAACCTCTCATCCAGTTCTCTTGTTTCGAGAATTCTTCCATCTCCATCATGCAGCTTGAATTTTGATTCATCGCAGAAAATCACATCATTCCACATTTCTCTGGCACTATTCTGGTAATTCCCAGGGAATAATGAACTGGGAAAAGAATTCTTATGTGATTTCTGCTCAAATATTTATTTTCCGGCCTACTGAGGAGACAAGTTGGATGTAAATATTTATAAATTGGGAATAATTTTTCCATATCTAAATTGGCAGGGAAAATTATTCCCAATTTAATTTTGTAATCAAAAAATTTAACACTAGCTTTTTACTTCAGTATGCCGGGAAAAAAATATTTGAACAGAAATTGCATATAAATTCTTTCCCCAGTTCCGTATTCCCGGGGAATTACCAGAATAGTGCCATTGGAGTCCAAGAAACATGCTCCTGGGCCCATAGCAAAAGTTTTTTTACATCTACTAATGTGAACGCAGGCTTTTGAACTGGTTTAAGTGCTTTTAAACCAGCTTTAACAGGTCTTTTTCTCACTAAGCTGTCTGAAATTTGTGTTCCCGCTGCTCGCTCAACATCCCGTCTTATGTTCGACGAAGTTTACAAACGGTTCCGATGACACTGTATTCCACGCGACAGTACTTCACCTTTTTTGGACCATTTTTTTCACATCAATTGCGGGGTTGTACCGGTGTAATAAAAACAAAAGGCGGTCCAACAAAATATTAATATTAAAGATAGGAAGGACTTCGATAAATCAATAAAAAACAAAAAAAAAATTAAAAAATAGGTGTTTAATTTATTCCATTACTTTAACTCCAATCAATGTATTTTGAATATTTTGCCATTTTGCTGGGTTTTACCCCTAAATAGCAGGTAAACTTTTTTTTCAAAAAATTACGTCACACATTTATTTAAAATGAAACAATAAGCCAATTGCTTTCAAAAGTTTTGTAATTTTAGGAAAAAAAGACTAAAATTTGCAATAAAATATGTTTGCCCAATTTTTTTTCCCAGCACTGTATAACAATTGTATGTATTATTTCTAGCCAAAGTTCACCAATTTTAAAAGACGATAAGTTCTGTTAAAATATGATTCAAATAAATTAACAAACACATCATAATAAAATTAAATTTCACATATTTAATTCACTTCACATATGCTAACACATATTTTGTATCAAAATGAAGCTTCGAATTTAATGAAAGATTGCACTGAAACCACTTTTCCACTCCTCAATTGACGATTGGTGGATCACGAGTGGCACGTAGAGGAAACATTTGAAACTGAACAAGCTATGCCAATTTGGCAATACGAAAATAATCCAGCTATGCCAATTTGAAAATATGCGTGGTTTTTGTTATTACGAAATGTCATTGAAGAATAGCTAACGTAATTCTTATTTTTTCCGCTAGCTGCGCTTTCCAACGTTTACAATCGTCAATAGTCATGTATGAAGTTTATATTACAGTAAAACTAGTTTTTTGAGAAGTCGATCACCTTTCGGTCTAGTTCCAAAATGTTCTGTGAGATGTCAGCCACTTTGCGTTGGATCATCGAGCAATAAATATATAAGAGAAATCAAGTAGTGCAAATTTTATAAGCAGGTTTTTTCGAGGTTAATCTTATTTTATAGTTTTAATATAATTATATACACAAATTTAAATTTTTTCTATATTTAATCAATATATACGTATCGTAAACACATATCGGCATAGTTATTTTATAGTTTATTGTTCTTGTTAGGCTTATACAGGTTGTCAAAAGTAAGATGGATTTCCAGAGCTGGCCTTAAAAGAATTTCTACCATCGTCCGATAACTTTTGGTGGAAACCAAATGTCATTTTAACATCTTTTTTATTTGCAAAGGAATATTGAACCTTCCGGACTAGGCACCGCAACAAACTGTTCACTTACGTGAGTGTAATCTTTGCTGATAAACTGTTCTTGGATTCTCCAAAGCTTCATCACTCATTTTCAAATTGTTAATACAATTTGCATTTCCGCCCGCTTGTTATTTAAAGTAAGTGACATAATCAAGCTGTTGCTTGTAGTCTGTCTTCTTGAATTCTTGCACAAGCAGGACTTCATACACTATAGAACAAAAGTCTACATACACCTGCTGTTTCTAATATATTTTGTAAACTGCATTCGATTTCCAAACTAATTTTTTTTTAATTGTTTATTTTTTGAAACACACTTGGGTGCAAAAAAATCGCACATTGCTCAATTTTCTATAAAAGTTCAAAAATATCAAGAAAATCCAATATTTGTTTAATTTTTTTTAATGCAGATTCAAAGTCTATGTCAATACCTATCCAGTGGTACCTTGCTGTATTTATACGTGCCATCAAACTGATTTTTGGGGGGTAAACATCTGAGGTACACGTTTTTGTGAATTAGGGGTAAAAATCGAGTAAACAAAAAAAACAAGTTTTCACAAAATCTTGAGGTATCGCCTCCCATTCCTCTACGATCGCCTGTTGCAGCTCCTGGAGACTCGTTGGAGCAACACCTCTGGCTCGAACCATTATTGTCAACCCGTCCCATAAATTTTCGATGGGATTGATGAGGTCCGGGCAACGAGCTGGCCACTCCATAACAGGCAAATCCACCTCTTGAAGGTACTGGTATACTACACCAGCTGTATGCGGTCTCGCATCATCCTGCATAAAAAGAAAATTTTCACCAATAATGGGGCATTTACATGTAGAAAATTGTTTTCTTCTACAAATTTTTGCAGGTAAATAAGAAGGATCCGCTATATAAAAATATTCAATATGCCAGAAAGAAATAACCATATATAGTAATGGCGTAATTTTTTTATAGGATCATTATTAATTTATTTTCAATGAATTCAAATGCAAAATTTACATTTTAATCTATGTCGTCTGTTTTTATTATGAATCCTCCACATTTATAAATAAGAAATAATATTTTTTCTTGTTAATTTTAAAAATATTGCCATAAAAATACTCGGATCGAATATATTTTATGGCAACATTTATTTTTATGGCAACATTTTATAGTGATTTTTGCTTTTCTGCAAAATTTTGTTGGGATATATTTCTTTTTTTCTCTCTCAGGTGCAAAAAGTCAATGTTATATCTTTCTCATTTTGCAGAAGAAAATGTTGGTCGCATGTAAATGCCCCATAAACCTGGCAAAAGATACGACGTACTCCTCGAGTACTTCCTCAATGCACCGTTGAGAATTCATTCCTCTTGATCAGCCAGTATTGGCTCATGTGATGAATACAAGATCTGTCTTCGCCTCTAATGATATGCCTCCCCAGAACATGCACGATCCACCGCCATACGTGATACGTTGTTCAATGCAACACTGTGTATATCGCTCTCCTTGTCTTCTGTATACTCTTCCGCCTCCATCGGTGCTCTATAAAAACATCCTGCACTCATCAGAGAACAGGACTGTTCTCCATTCTTCTTCTACCCAATTCAAATTCTCTCGAGTGAACTCACGACGGGCTCGTCGGTGGGCTGCGGTCAATTTCGGTCCGTTTGCTGGTCTGTGTGCAGTCAGATTAACTTCTCGAAATCATGTTCTAACTGTCCACCGACTGACTTCGGCTTCGCGAACTTCTTGGAGCCGCCGTCCCAGTTGAACCGCATTCATACGGCGATTTCGCAACGAAGTTGTTCTAATAAAGCGGTTATCACGCTGTGCTGTAGCACGAGGTCGGCCAGATCATTGTCGCTGTCTGAAGCCACCAGTTTCCTGATATCTCTGCTACACTCGACGAACGGAGAATCGACTCAAATTTAGTTGTAGAGCCACTTCCCTTTGGTGCTACCCCGCATACATTTGTGCGGCTACCTCTGGACCGACATGTTGTAACTATCACTTTTTTCACTCCGACAAAAAAACCCAGCTACTTTGATGAAAATTTCAAAATTTACATGGACGAAAAATATTCTTTCTTCTAAAATACCGTTATTCTATCGAAAATGCATCGAAGCGAAAAAAGGGATAGTTACATGTCGGCCCTGGTGTGGTATCCATTTCTTTGCTCCGGTTGAAGACGTAATCAATAGAGGATCGTTCAGGCTAAGCGTCGATAAGCGGATGATCACAATTCCGAGCGAGATATTTCATGCCATGCTATTGTATTGATCTTGTTGAATTATTTTTAGAATTTAATTCGAAAGTCTGCTATATTCATTTGACAAAAAATCACTTTGTGCAGAAAAGGTAACACTGGATAGGTATTGAAATAGACTGAATCTGCATTAAAAAAATAACGGGAACTGCGCTTGCATTCGAGTGCAAACTGTATGTAGACTTTTGTCTTTTCAATTTTTATGTTTTTCTATTTATCAGAATATGTAACTGTAAAATTGAAATGTGATATAGGTATGTTATACCTATATCACATTTCAATTTTACAGTTACATATTCTGATATAGGTATGTTATATTAACATTAATTTATATATAAAAAAAATAAAAAATTTTCGAAAAAAAAAAAATTGAAAATCTACGTTCGATTATATTAGAAACAGCAGGGGCGGTATGTTATACCATCACTTCGAATCGAAAAAAATCGAATTGAAAAAGTGAAAGTTGTATCATTTTTGCTTTTCGAAAATGATACAACATACCGCCATTCGACTTTTTTCGAATTTCGATTCGAAGTGATGGTACAACATACCGCCCCAGGTATGTAGACTTTTGTTCTATAGTGTATGACGTCGTTGTTGTTGTAAGATTTCAAGGATTTCTTGTTAGCTGGAGTGGACTCACTCCGTACATTAAAATGTTGACGTTAAACACGCTGAATCAGAAAATTGAACCGTTAATTTTCAAAATAAAGTACAATAATTCTTGTGTCGATTGTGTAATGTTCTATTTTAAATTCCGCACTCTTCTTAACAAAACACTGAAAGTAAATAAACAAATTTGAAATAAAAACTTATAAAGGGATTCAAACAAAGTAAATTTTACGCCACTTTGTGTTATTGGGCTGATCTTTTATTACCAATTTCTTAATACATTTGAACAATACCGCTTGGTTTTGAAAATGGTTTAGTAGTTCTCCTTAATTTGCAGATTGGTCTTCGATGTCAATATCGCTTTATAAGCTTTACAATCATTACCGTTTTATCGTTTCAAAAGATTTTTGAACCTAGCAATTTTATTAATGACGCTAACGTCCCTATTATGAATCTCTCCTCCAAATCATCCGACCACGTGACGTCACCATTATTCGATTTTGGTATTGCTTCTCGCCGTCAGTAAGGCTCTCACATATCCTCACCTACGATGGCACCAAGTGAGAATTAAAGTACTTTTGATAAATTAAGTTAAAATAATAACAAAAGAGACTACATCAAAATATTAATTTATTTGGTGTCGCCAAAAAATTGTAAGTGTGAGAATCAAAATTAAATTGCGGTAGCATCGCGTCATCCGGAGACGAGTAAGTAATAGTTTTCCCAAAAAAAACGATAGCCGTAAAAATTAATTCCACTTTACCCATCTGAACGCCTATTTTGATCCAGAATTGGGAGACGAAACCACAAATTTGTGTATACGTATACGACGTATAATACGCTAACAAATGACAGCACACTTATTCAAAATTGTGGTATTATACGTCGTATACGTATACACAAATTTGTGGTTTCGTCTCCCAATTCTGGATCAAAATATGCGTTCTGGAAATGCTAATAATAAGACTGTGTAAACAAACTTACCAATCCTTTGCCGTTTTCTACCTAGAATTTTTGAGAAGCCAATGACACGACCCTGTCTACTTACATAACCTGTGGTTGTAAATTTATGTTTATATCTAATTGATAAACACATTCAAATTTGAAGCATATTTTGTAATTTTTGCAAAACACTTATACGTAAAGTTTGTTCTCGTAACAAAAATATACATATGCATAAATTACCGTAACATAAAATAATTTGCGATTGACATACTGTTTAAAAATCAAACAATTTTTTACTCAGAATTATGTTATCATTTTATTTTTATTTTTGAATACTAATTCCGAAACACCGTAAATATAAAATGCACAATTAAGAATATACGAATGTTTTATAATCACAAAAAAAGGGATAAGGAAATAGAAAATGTTTGTGTCTTGTGTAGTAATATTCTAAGGCCAGGAATAAAAATAATCAAAATAAATAAATCGTAACGATAATATTTAAACGCTTTTTTTTTGATTGTTAACAATAAAATAATTTTATAATTTCTTATTACTATTGTTTTGCGAAGAAGATAGTTTAAACATAACTATAAATTAAAATTTAGGAAATAGATTTAATACATATATTGTGATAAGTGATTGGTTTTAAATGTATTCTATCCTAAAAAGGCTGTTTCAATAAAAATGATGGCAACTTTTAAATTAAATTCCATTATTCTTTTTATCTGTTGTTATTGATATAAATATAAACATGATTTTACAAATAAAAATTAGAATAACGTATTTTATATAGGTGCTTACGGATATTTTCATGTGATAAATTACCAAATTCTGAGCAAAAAATTCTAAAACATTTTGCAATTATTGAATTTTTTCGTTAAGAAAGTGGTTAGAAGCCACATGAATTTAGGGCTAGGCCTACTTAAAAGGCAAATTAACCCAACAAAACAATTTTACCAGCTTTATAATCAGATTAGAGGAAACATAAAAATTCAAGAATATGGATAAAAAATCCGATGAATAAACTGTAATTCGTTTCGGTGAAATGCTTTTTTACCAGTTGAAAATTTGATTGCACTTACAAGTCAAACATTTTGTTCGGGCAGTGATTGAATTTTAAACAGTTAATTAAAATAATATTTTTAAACACTTCAAGTATGTAGTAAGTTAAATCCAATTACCTCATATATACTCGTAACAATCATCAAATCAATTTAGATGTATCACAAATTAAACCCGATCGATTTAAATTTTTTGCTCAGTATTTGGTTTTTTATCGACATTATTAATGACATAATAAAATAACAAACTGCATTAAAATTAAACAATAACTAATCACTGCCAAACTAATAAAAATAAACAAGATTCCCATAACTAAACTACAATTTATTACGTTTTTTTTTTAATTTTTATTAATCATTAATTTTCTTACTGCTCAGCTTCAACATTTATTATTTCATTGTGATAAAAGTTTGCATTTCTTCTTGTTTAGTGTAGAACTATACTAATTGTAGCATGGACAACAGACAAAATGAGTGGCAGAGTTCGATTTAGGAAAGTTATCATTGTTTCCTAGACATGTTTTAAAAAAGGAAACGAACATAGGTATTTTATTTCTACAGATATTAATAAAAACGTACAATCATTAAATTGAACAGGGACGCCTATACTTACAAGTAAGACAGTTAATAGAATACTAGCGAGAAAAAGATTAAGATTTAGAAAAAAAGATATTAGATTTCAGCCACTATAACATTTTGTTCAATTGCACAAGCAACAATGGGTACATACACTTTTTTCATAAAAATATTGTATTTTTTAATAGTAATAATAAAATAATTAAATTCATTAAAAAATTAAATTTAATTAAAATTAAAGAAAAGTTTATTTTTGTTTTAAATTATAATTTAAAATAAAAAATTTATCTTATTTTACTATATATTTTTTTATTACCAATAATTTTCCTTATTAAATTATATTTAGTTTTTCTTATTAATTTAATTTAAATGGGTTTATTTGAATGATTTTTTTTTATTAAAAATTGTATCCATATATTTGCAATGCTCAATAGCGAGCTAGTGTACTTCTGAAGGTTCAGGTTTAATTGCATGATGATTACTTGGATCCGGGGCACTAAGGGGCTGAAAAATAAATAAAAACATATCGTTAGTGAATATAATTAAAAAAAAATCAATTAAAAGTTTAGTTTTAACGTTGAAAGTTTCGGTATCAACTATTTTGATGGTCAGGTTTATTTACCCAAAAACTTAACACAACACTCGCTATGTGCTGAATGAATAAGATTAGGTGAAGATCGAATATCTGGACTCTTCTCAATTATTTAGGTTTAGCAACGCTCTTTGGGGGAACCACCTTCCACTATCAGCTTCTAGAACTGACAGGGACAACTCAAGAGTTGGTTTGTAGGGCTAACGACTCTAATTCGCAAAAAACTGTTTACAAAGCTCCACTAGATTAATGAACACCGCTTAAATATAATCGGGTTTAATTTATAACCGACACGCGGATGTGCATTTCTTAGAAGTTATGGTTACGTGCAGAATTCACCCAAACTCAGAATGACTAGTTTTGTAAATTCTATGAGATCTATTCTGTAAAAACAGGTCTTCATTACCAGCTTCAGCCAATTCTTCGCTAATAACGGTCTCGTACACATAAGCCGTTTCTACAGAGAGCACATAAACTGTTTCTACTATGAGCCTTACGTCACTGCCCTTGTGTAAGTTAATCGGGTTTGAAAATTAAATTTACTATGATGAGCTTCCACTATATTTTTTAATGAAAGTGATTTTCTGAAAAATCAGGTCAAAATTTATGTGCCATTCGTTATTTGTTTTAACAATAAGCGCACTTTATTTATCGTAAACTTTATTTAATAAAATTTCGAATTTTGGACGAAATTGCTTACTTTTGTTCGATATGAGCCGAGTATCTTGAAAATATTTAAACTCGCAAACTGCGTAAAGCTTTAACATAAATAAAGGATGGCGTTTAATAATTTAGTTAAGGGAACATTTTTGATCCAACTCTTTATTTGCAACTCATATTTTAATCAATTAAATATACTTCTACTAGTTTTTTGCAAAAGAATGTTGTATTCGATGTTCTTTCTAATTGGATTCAGGTATGCTAATTGAATATTGTCTTCAATATCCGAGCGTTTTAAATGATTGAAAATACATAAGGTAGCAAGATATATAGCAATACTGAATTTAAATTTAATAATTGACAATAGAATAGGAATTGTTAGATCATATGTATAAACATGCTGTCGAACCTTTACGAACATGTATCCCTCGGCTTAGATGGTGTAGGGTTGAGTGTAGTGCGGTATAATGACTTTGCCGTGTGGTGCCTTAAGTCGCTTCTGAACTAATCCCCTCCTTATGCTGTATATACAAGTCTATGTTAATGGGAAGAATAATAGCCTAGACAGGCTGCTATTTAATAAATCGGATATAACTTAGCAGCCCAACAATGCCCTTTAATATCGAACTCTTCGATTATCGCTAAATTAAATTAGACAATGTGAAGTATCACATCGAAAAAAATACCTTGCTTCCCGTAATTTTTTATACTAATCCGATTATTCAATTTTCCTGTACATGCAAGTGAACACCTTGAAATGGTCTTGATAAATTTTATTTGATAGTGTGGTTCGGAAATAGAATGAAAATAACTTGCTCTAAAAAATGAACTGTAGTAATTCACTTTAATCTAAATACGATCAATACGTATTTTTTATTATAAAGGGAGGTACTGGGTTCGAATCCCATCAGATGCTAGATGCAAATCTATTACAATCGGTGATGTTAATAAACACAACTAAGACCCTCTGATGGAGTGCAGAATTCAGCGCCGACTCGCCGTCCACGTCAATGTAATACCTCAAACAGAATAACGGCGCACATCGCCATTCTTCGGCGCTCAAAGTTCAAATCTTTTTTGTCAAACAGATAGACGCCGTTTTTTTGACATTTCTTTCATTTGTAGACAGACTTAAAATACTAATAATAAATTAAATCTTTTTGTTTGTGGATAAATAAACATACCATGAAAATAGAAGAAAAAGATAATAGTGATAACACAATAATGCTAATGAAAATGGCAATGATGTTTTTCACAATGAGTAATTTATTGAAAGATTAATTTCTCTTTAGATGAATCATGAAAATTGTAAAACTCAATTGAGTATTTAAAACAAACTACTTCTTTATTAGAACAAAATTTAGTTGTGTATTATCACTTCATCCATTTCATAAAAAAATAAGTTTTGTTTGTTTTTAACTAAATGGCACTCATCGCCCAAAAAAATATAAATTTTTATATTTTGACGTCGATTGTCGACGCTCTATCTGTTCGCTCTTATGGAAATGCATGTATTTTAAATTTAGCGCCGATGTTTTCGACGTCAATCTGTTTGAGGTATAAAGGTTGACATGGTGGTATACTGTAGTTGTGTGAGTGAGCTGAATGGGTTAATGACGTGGCGTGAATGCGTGGTATCACAATGAGTCAAAATCGGCCTAGGTGTCAACCACTGAATCCTAACCTATTCGTAATAACGAAGCTCGTTACTTAACCCTTACGTTAGTGAAGAAAAAATATTTTAATTTGAGTGATTAACTTATTTTTTCCACATTCGTCCAAGTTGTAAGTTGTAACATTTCTCATTTTTAAGTATGATCGTAATCTATACAAACTGAACTAGAAGTTCTCATAAGATTTAAAGTTTTTATTGGAAGTAAAACATACAAAAATAGACGTCTAAAAGGACAAAAGGTACCCGGGTACCCATGTCACTCACACACATCAGGGTTAAATAGAAAAATAAATAACTATAAATGAATCCATCCCTGATATAAATCTATAAAATACAATTTTATTTTTCAACAAAAGTAATCAACTAGAATTCTCACTTAAAAGTTCATGAGAACAGCATTTTTGGATGCCAGACTATCCTGTGTAGTTTTTATTTTTGTTTAGTGGATTGATAATTTAGTTTTACTTACTTAGGTCAACAATGAAAGCGAAATGTGAATTTTTCCAAACCACACATATAGTAGGGATCAATAAAATAGGACCAAGGGCGATTATTTTGACTAGAGTTGTTTTATTAAGGTAACATAAAACCTGTCAATAACTGCTAAGTTTTTTTTTTTTTAATAAAATAAAATTTATCAAAACTTAAAATAGGACAATTCATTTCAATATGCAAAACTAGCCTCAACTTAGTCTAATGCGTGGAAAATTCTGTTAGTAGACTATCGCTATATTTGATAATTAGTTCTATGGTCCTTTATATTCAATACCTCCTTGTACCGGCGATCATTAGACTGCACGAACTTTCGACATATCCGATCCGGTATTTGTTTCTTCTTTTTTATACTAATCGCTTTCTTGGCGATAACTCATACATTTACGAACAGCTTTAGATTGAGTGAGTGGATGGTCACTCCAGAATCTCTCCATTATGTTGTGCAAACTGTGGTTTCGCTTTCTTTGAGATGTGTTTAGGATATTTACCTTTTGTTTCATCAGAGCATAACACCTTTTCCCACTTTTTCGCGGTGTTAGTGCTGCATAACACAAATTGGCTACTCACTTTCATATAACAGTACATCGGAAATATTCACGTTTAGACTCTTTTTAATTTCGTTGAATATCATAAAATTGACTCTCTTGGCTATCAATTATTAGAACGTTGTTTTTTGGATTCGGTATCGATCATTGATCGGATTTTTCCATTTAAGAACATTTATTACCATACTGCATGATCTGCATAAAATTCTCGCAATTTCTGAAAAAGTTTTCCTTCTGATTTTCTCTAGTCGCAGTTTCCTTTTCTTTATAATACCATATAATTAAATAACTTATATATAGGACGTTCGTGTTCTTTTTCCTCTTAGCTTATCACATTTACCGTAATTAGTTTTTTTGTCACGGTATCGCTTTTGTCGTTTTTTCGAAAAATTACCGTTGTTTGTTTACTTTTTTGCTTAGACAACTAAGCTAAACAGTTGAAACAGTTAAATTTAGTTTTACTTTTTCACCAGCTGTGTTGATTTTCGAGTGTTTTTAACGAGTTTAGCAATAATATTTTTCAATTTTTTTTTTTTTTTTTATAATATGTACATATTTAAATATGAACTGCTTGCTTTTCACTATTTTGTTGCATTTTTAATTAACGATTCGATGTGTATTCTACCAAGTTCAAATTAATAAGAATGCCCTATTTCTTTAAACACGAGACAAATATGTTTATGATTATTTTCGGTGATTTCTCGATACATATTTATAAAAATTATTTATTTACATAAGCATTTTTTAATAAACTATTTTTAATAAACTATTGAAATTTTAACCAGCAAGCAGTAATTGGCAATTTTTGGAAGGAGCTTCTGAAATTTGCAATTGGAGAATTGATATAGTCGTATTTTATTTAACAGTACTACTATTTTGCGAACAAATTTTCGTGTCAAACTATGCAATAACTGTGGTTTCCATGAGTACTACTGCACTATATATAACTAAAGTGTATGTCTAATTTAGGTAATTTTAACTGAAAAATAGGTCCATCAAGTTCACATTATAACAATAGTTTAATAAAATTATAAATTTGCTGCGTACCTAGTCGGGAAAACGCCAATTTAAAGTACTAAATTTTTCGGTAAATTCGGCTAGCAGTCTGCTATATATAGGGTTTTCCAATAGGAATATGATTTTTAAGTGGCGTGTCGAATCCCATCAGAGGCTAGATGCAAATCGAATTTTCATCATCGATTACAATCGGTAATGTTAATAAACACAACTAAGACCCTCTCTCTGATGGAGTGCAGAATTCAGCGCCGACCCACCGTCCATGTCAATGTACAGGTTGACATGGAGCTTACAATGTGCAGGTGGTATACTGTAGTTGTGTGAGTAGATGAATAGGTGAATGGGTTAATGATGTGGCGTGAATGCGTTGTATCACAATGGGCCAAAAATGGCCTAAGTGTCAACCACTGAAACCTAACCTAAGTAACGTTTCGGCCATTTGTAATATGTCATGATCTGTCATTTTTTGTTTCTTTGTATTCAGTAATGTTTACCATTTCATTATGGTGACATATACGCAAGATCAACGTTTACAAATTATTCAGTTTTATTATCAAAATAATCATTCTCCAATTGCAATTTTTCGTGCGCTTTTGCCATTTTATAGTCGTAATAATCAAGCGTGCTCGCTATTCGTCGAATTGTTGAAAATTTTGAGCGTACATTTTCTTTACATAATGTTCAAGTGCTAATAAGACAAAGAAACGCTCGAAGTAATGCAAATATTGCTGCCGTTCAGGCAAGTGTTGCTGAAGACCACAATTTGTTGATTCCAAGACGTTCTCAAGAATTGGGACTGTCTCAAACCACAACCTGGCGGGTTTTAAGAAAGGATTTTGTGGGTATGCATCCGTATAAAATTGTTCTCACTCAAGAACTGAAGGACCACCGTAAACGTCGTGAATTTGCTGATTTTACCTTGGAACAACTTGAAAACGATAACGATTTTTTTAAGAAAATCATCTTCTCCGAAGAGGCTCTTGAGTGATGCGGTAAATAAACAAAATTGTCGGTTCTGGTGCGAAGAAAATCCACAAATTATTCATGAAAAACGATTACATTCACCTAAATTGACAGTTTGGTGTGGTTTTACCTAAATTGACAGTTTGGTGTGGAATCATCGGTCCGTATTTTTTTCGAAATGAAGCTGGTAACACCGTTACTGTCAATGGAGATCGGTATAGATCGATGATAACCAACTTTTTATGGCCGAAATTAGAAGAAGTTGATCTTGACAACATTTGGTTCCAACAAGTCGGGGCTACGTGCCACACAGCAAGTACAACAATTGAATTATTGCGAGAGGAGTTTGGAGATTCGATTATTTCTAGAAATTGTGATATTGAATGGCCTCAAAGAAGTTGTGATTTAACACCATTAGACTATTTCTTGTTGGGTTATTTGAAGTCATTTGAAGTCACCAATAAACCAAACTCTCTTCAAGCTTTACAAGTCAATATTGAACGTGCTATTTATGACATACGACTTGATTTAGTGGAAAAAGTGCTCGAAAATTGGGTACATCGAATTCGTTCCTGCAAGAAAAGTCGTGGAGGCCATTTGAATGACGTTTTATTCAGAACTTAATTGTATCGATTGTACTTCACATTAAATAAAAAACATTTCAATTTCCTTAACAATTAGTGTTTTTTTTTAAAGAAATCATATCACTCTTATTGGAAAACCCTATATATTTGAGAAGCTTATAAAATTGCTCTTTAAATTTCGTTAAAAGTTAAAAATTTAAGATGTTTATAACATTATCTAAAATAAATGGTTGCGATTATAACATGATCTAAAATAAACAAGCACTATAACTCGACAACGGGTATCCACGTGCGAAGTGATACTAGTAAAGTCAATTTCGCTATGATCAAGGAATCCAAACGCACAATTCCTGTAGGTCAGTTGCAGGACATCCCGTATACTGTAAAACAATTTATGAATCAAATGATTTACGCTGTTTCTCATTATCCATTTATTATTCTCCGTTTTCATTTCTTTTTCAAAAAACAAAGCAGCTGGAACAAGCTGTTGGAAAACGCAGAAGATTAATTACCATATGAAGGGTTCGAGAAATACAGTTTCTTTTGACTTTGGCCTGCTCTGGTGAGAAAGACACCTTAATCAAGAAATCTGTGCAATATTTTATATATCAAATGAAAATGTTTATTACTACATGGGCCTGCTGTCATTTAAAAGGCAATTAATTTTTTTACATTCGAGGTGCAATATTTTAATCCAGAAAAAGACGTCAAATTGTTTAAAAATATAATTTTAAAAGCGGGTTTTAATACATTTCATATCCAACAACTCAAATCTTTGTCTGCTTTTTTAATATGTTTTCGTCGAGGTTGACTATCAAAACCCAGTTTTGCAAAAATTAGATTTAATGCATTTCAATTAAACACATTCGCGAGTCTAGATGGATGCTAAAACGGTGAATATTTTAAACTAATGATTGAATCCAAAGCATGTAATGCTTACCGATTTACTGACCAAAGCATGTTGTATACCTGGTGGTGGTGCGGCAGCTACTGCTGATACTGCGGGTGGCGCTGAAGCTGATGGTGGTGGTCCACTGGGGGGTGCATGTGGCCCAGCACTATGTGGCACCTCGTGCGGTGTTGTACTGTGTGCCTGTTGTAGAGCTCCTGAATAATATCCGCCGTTTATCCCTGTTGTAATAATAAATTTGGAATTGTTGGTATGGTATTAAAATGTTTATAATAAAAAATAATCAAATTTTCACCTCATAAAAAATATTTCTAGCACTTTTTTTTGGAGAAAAAACAAAATTTCATCATCCAGTCGAAATAACACATTTACAATAAAAAAAATTAATTAAAAGTTAAAAAGTAATTTAATTTTTAAAAAATTATAATTTATTTTCTTAAAACAAACAGAATTTATACACAAGTTTCAGATCCATGTTTTGACAAAAAGAAAATATTCTCCTTTTGTTTGTATTATATTTTTGTTATTACTTAATTTGTAATTTATCATTCATTGTTCGGAAAACATAAACATTAGAATAGTAAAACAAAATAAAACATATCCATATTATAAAAAATAAAATTAAAACAAAAAATAATAAGTCATTGATTTTTCATTTTTATAATTTAAAATTCAATTTAAGGCGAAAATAAACTAGGAGGATGATGAAATTTTTAATTCATTTTTATTGTTATTTTATTTTAATAACATTTAAAATATTATAAATTTAATATTTTAGAAACTTAAATTTAGAAAATTTGATTATTTTTTTCGATAACTAGGCGTTTAAAAAATAAAATTAATTGTCATAAAAATTATATAGCTACATATATATATAAAAAATAATTTTTATTAAAAAATAATAATAATGAATTAGTTTATACAAGTTGCGCAAATTTTTACTCTTCTCAGAAATGAGAATTAATGCTACTTTAAATTTCGTATCTCTTTCGTTTACTTTCACCTTAAACATAATTTTTATGACAAAAATTTCTGATCTTAATAGTTTAGTATTAAGAAATATATATAAATGTTTAACTACATATTATTTATTTTCAAATGTAGATTTAGTTTACATTTGTATTTATTGACAGTGAGAACTTGAGTGATAAAACAAATAAATACAGTTTTTTAAACCCAACTGGGACCGACGGATACTCCAATAACACGAAACTACTATATATTACTATACTAGTACATCTATCAAACCAATACATTTCAAATCACTTGGTTTATATATTACCTTGTTCCGATACATATTACTTAATAAATATATGTTTTGTATAAAACAAGTATATATACTTTAATTATCGCTTATTAGAAATTAAAACTAAAATACAACGAATTGAGAAATTCAAACGAAGCATCTTCATTATAATATTATATTACAAAGGGTACAGGGTAAATAATATATTTAACACGATTGGGAACTTACGGCGCATCTCACAAGACTCCAAAACTAAATAATAACATGTTTAGATACAGTATTGCTAAATAAAATAACAAAATCATAACGCTCACTATAGTTCTCACTGCATCTGATTCCGTTTTTATGTTTAGTTAAATTACATGCGAAAATCACTTTCTCATAAATTTTCCTATACGAAACTATACTTAACATAAGTTTTTGAGATATCTCAGATTATAATGTAAAATTAATTAATTGAATATATACAAAATCTACTAGAAAGCCGATATGATTTTAAGAAAATCAAATTCTAGAGATAATCGTGATTTTCTATCAAAAGTAATTTCAAATACCTTGAAAAATTAATGCTGAAAAATCAAACAATAAAGTAATATTGGATTGATAGACAAAACACACAAATCATATTGATTATACCGGATAAGGGGAACACAACGTATTTACAAAAATTTTGCACTTAATCACGATTCCTAATTGCCAGAGATAAATCATTGATCATATTCAATCTTCATGTGAAAATCGATGATATAAATTAAACTTAACACGGCCTTAAAAAATCTGAGCATTATTATTGAAAATTAAATCGGCGTTTTCGTATTTCGCACGTAATGTCGTCGATCGTACAGTGATGAATAAATAATTTTGTAAATGATACTGTCGCCTCGAGTTTCAAATATTAGGTTATGACTTAATTTTTACAGATTTTTTAATCGAGCTTAAAATTATATATAAAATAGGAATATTTTCGCGGTATTTTGTGGTTTTTACAGAATCGGACGCAATATTTCAGAACACCGAACGATAAGTTTACGTCAGTTACATAACCTCTCAGGATAGCAGAGTTTACGATGGCAACTGATAAAACAGCACTGCATTCTATACGAATTCCAACAAGGAAAATGTGCCGACGTTGTCTCTTATGAGACGTGTAATTATTGGTACAAGATGCGAAATTGGAAGCTCTACTGGATGAAGACTCAACCCAAACGCAGCAGCTTGCAGCTCAGCTTGGTGTCACCCAAAAAGCTATTACCAAGCGAAAATTCAAAAACTCGGAAGGTGGGTCCCACATGTGTTGACCGAATACAATCTAGATCATTGTATAAACACTTGCCTTTCACTGCTTGCCCGGCAACAAAAAAAAAGACTTCTTGTGGAAAATTGTGACGGGTGATAAAGTATATTTTGATACAGTGGATAGATACAGTACATCGACGCCGAAACAAAACATCCACTTAATGAAGGTACTCCTGTGTATCTGATGAGACATAAAGGATGAGCAATAATACGAACTCCTGGAAAGTGCTCAGATGGTGACTGCAGAACGCTACAGCCGACAATTGAACAAGCTCTCATGTTGCTCGCGTGACTCAGAAGATCCTCCTGAACGTGAACTGGGAAGTTCTCCCGCACGCGGTATACTCGACTACCATTTCTTCCGGTCAATGCAGCACGCCTTAAGGTCGATTTATATTATCCGTTCTTTCAAGTCCCTTCACGTATTGTGTCAGACAAAAAAAAACTTTGTTACATGTATTTTCTATAGAAGTATTTATATTACCCGTTCCGTACTTGTAGAAACTGAACGGAACGGATAATATAAATACTCCTATGAAAAATACATGTAACAATTTTTTTTTTTTTGACACGATACGTGAAGGAACTGAAAGGAACGGATAATATAAATCGACCTTTAGTGGATAAATAGTTCAAAACGCAGGACGATGTGCGTAAATTCATGGATGACTTTATCGCGTCGAAGCCGCCAGTTTCTTGCGCGACGGGCATTCGTATGTTACTTGAGATGAGAAATCGCGCAATTTATTTCATTGTTGTCTATTTTTTTATGTAAAATAACTTTTTCTGAAAAATCTGTGAAAATTAAGTCATACACCTAATGATAAATTATAACGTTCTCCTAGGATCATTCAAATATGGCGCGATTGATATAATTGATATAAATCACATTCTGTAGTTTTACATTTATAATTTGGAATATCCCTATTTACTAGAATTAAAAACGTTAATGTGTATATAATTTGCCTTATCGATTAAAATTTAACTCATAAATGTAATATACAGTTTAAAAAAATAATACAATATAATTTCTCTTATTTTGTACACACTATATTAAAATTAAAAAGCAAAATGATAAAACTAAATTTTTTGATAAGGATACGTAGTAGCTAAGTAGTTATGAAGAATGTGGTGGTTGTAGTGGCACATCTTAAAATAAATCACAAAAGGCATCTCATTTCTTCCTTCTCAAATGTTTTACTTTAGTAAAAATAATAATAATTTTTATTTATTGGTTGCGTTTTATATTGAAATTAATTCAATAGTATAATGTTCATTAAATTCGGTTATAAAGATAAATTAGTCACTGTGTGTTGTTAAAGATATTTTAATTAGCATTAAGTTCGTACCAATTAAGTGGGCGGAATTTATTTACAAAATAAAAAAATATTTAAAATCACAAATTTTCGAAATACAATATTGAACACTTGAAAAATTATCTTTTGATTTTATGTTTGCTCAAAACTAAATTTTGATAGTTATAAAAGTCATTAAATCGGCCTACAATTAGATTATATCAAATATAAGGAATGATATTTGTACTACCAAAATATATAAGTATGTAACTTATTAACATATTTTTTTTAATCATACAACGGAAGATCATATTTATAGTGGTTGCAGTTTTTTCTGTTTTTTTGTTTCGTAAGAAAAATTTGTAATTTATAATATTATGTATGTACTAATTGTTCCTTAATAATAAACAGAAAGCGATTATAATTTAACTAAACAGTTGATTCCTTAATTTATTTTATATTAAACTTAAACGATACGTGTGTGATTTTTAATGTTTTCTTATGTATATTTCAAGATCTATTAGATTCAATGAAGTTTAATATACAGTAAAATAAAAATATAATTAAAATAATTTCAAGCATTTAATGCTCTACCTTCAGTATATGGTGTTGTTGACGGTTGCCTCATGAAATACTCTTTATTGACACAATTTCTTAAACCTTCTGGAATATTCCCAATTATTGCCCTTCTAATCTCTGTTGCTGCCATTTCTCTTAATTCGCTGGCAGATGCTTCGCTGTAGAAGGCAGCATGAGGGGTACATAATAGATTGGGGGCGTCTTTTAGGGCTCCCTAAATTATTAGAAAATTAAAAAATAAGATATTATGGATTAATTTAAATATTTCATTTATAATGTTATAATGAACCTGAAATACATTAAAGGGCTCATTTTCGTGAACATCCAAAGCTGCAGCTCTAATTCTTCCTTGTTTTAAGGCTGTAGAAAGTGCTTCGTCGTCCACAAGGCCTCCGCGGGCGGTATTCACCAGAAAAGCACCAGGCCTCATCTAAAAAGAAGATAATAATTATGAAACTGTTTCTTACTTGTAAATCTACATTAAGTTGGATTTATAATTATAGATTTATATAACGAATAAAGTCGTTAAAGCTTATGCGCAGGACTGCAGTCTGAACAACGTTTAAAACAAAGCGTTTAAAACATACCAACCCTGCCAGTAACCAATGAGATTTTAATTAAGCTGGAACAGCTGTTCTTGTCAAATAGCTCCATCAATCACGCTTGTCATGCATACGAAATTGTTAGAAAAAAAAACTGACAGCGTGTGCTAGTGCAAAAATTAAACTAAAGTCCATAGAAGACTGAATACAGGAGATATCTATAAATAATTATATTTGTTTGGTACAATCTTTCCAACAAATATAGAAGAAAAACATTGGAGCGCCTATGATTTTGTATCACTTCGCCATTGCGTAATTAATGTAGTTTTCGACTGATCATAATAACTTGCACTGAATGTAAAAAGGGTACCCTTTTTACCCCGAAAATGTTCGATTGATCAAAACAAATTGCACTGACACCTAAATTTTATTACATCGAGTAATTTTTGCTAAACTGGGTTTTTGGTAGAGTAACCCCTCTTTTCACGCACACCAACAACTGTATTGTCATTGTGCTGTCATTTTGGATTTGACGATTGTCATTTGTGACAATATCTATATTTCAAATTACGTACGTTATGCTCAACAGCTAACACACACAGACACATAAATGAGGGTAAAAATGTTTTTTGTTCGATTGACACAAAAACTCAGTGCACTATGTTAGTGAGGGGTAAAAAATCAATCGAAAACACCATAAGTAAATAAACTTGTTTGTTACTTGGACCTAAATTATTTTTTGGTAACGTGAAAATAAATTGTTGAAGTTTCGCTTAGAAGTTACTTTCAATTGTAAGTGCACTTTTTCGCAAGCTATACTCATTATCGAGAGGAGATGAAGATACTTATTTGGAACAAATTTTGGGGTTGGCGTGCCAGTCGTCAAGAACATGGTTTCTATTAGTCAGCTTAAAGCTTCGTAAGATAATAAGTAATCTTAATGAGCCACTCCACACGGGTTGCCAAAGAAGCAGCTTCATCTTCGTTTCTTTCCTCGTTTACCTTTGATACCGGTTTTAATTGCGACTCATTTCTCAACAAAAAATTTTTCTGAAGCTGCACAAAAATAGAAATTAAGGCCATTTTTAAGATGTAGATTTTAGTTTAAATTTTACTTTCGAGAGAGCAGTATAAAACAATACAAAAAAATGTTGTGTTTAAATATAAAATAAGGTTTTGAATTAGCAAAAAAAACTCAATTACGATTTATTTTGAAGCGTGAAGCAGATTTCATTTGACAACACGTGTGGAACGGCTGAATGGTTTAGGAAATTTACACTTTCACTAATATCTATTTATTTATCTATCAATTACATATTTGTAAATTTAAAAATATGATATCCATCCACCTCGCAAGAAAAAATATTTATGTAATAAAAAAGTGTATAAAAATTAACAATAATAAAAGAAAAATATTTAAAACAAAAAATTAAATGAAATATGCAATTAAACTCGATTTGTCGTTCGTTGTTTAATAAAATCAAAACAGCAATCATTCACATTTAACGCATGTTATCATATCATTTAGGAAGCCGAAAAATAAAAATTAAATTTCAGGAAATTTACAGAAGCTTGTGAAATCATATTTCTTTGAAATATTAATTGCTGATTGTGTAGATTAGAATTGTGTTGGCATTGTGGTAATAACCAATCAACTTTGTTGTTTAGGAAGCCGAAAAGTATTAATTTCGAATTAAATTTCAGGAAATCTCTAGATGCATATGAAATAATATTTTTTCTTGGGTTGCTGATTTAAAAGAGCAATTGCTGAAGACCAATACCATCGTTATCCATTAAACGTATTAAACCTTTATCCTTCCTGTAGTTACTGTAGATTAGTCTGTATTCTGTTGTCATTGTGTTACTAACTAACGGCTATACCTAGGTGTCTGTAACCGGGCCGCGTCTGTCCCACTTAATTAACCTATCCAATCCTTCGATTTTGTCATCTGTAAAAGAGTGTACGACGGACCCGGCGTCATCCGGGAGATCATGTGTAATCAGTTGGGCGTACGATCAGAATCAATCAATCAATCAACAAAAACGAATACGCACAAAGTGCCAGATCGCAATCTTAGGACTCTATGAGGTGCGTAGAGAGCGAAAAGCTGATTTGTATACATTATCGTTTGCACAGAGTTAGCAGAATGAGTAATCAGCAAAATTAGGTGTGTGGCAATTCTAAGATTTGTTATAAACAAATTTTTGTTTTCAGGCTATAAAAAAACTATAAAAATTGATATAGTCTGAATATCAAGAATAAATCACATATATGGTGTTTCGCATAATTGATCGAAAGGTCGATAACAAAAGGTGACAAGAACTAAAACAAATTCACAAATTCTCGGTTATCAAGCCATTTTGATCAAATCTGCTTTTCAAGTAAACTAGCACGGGGAGATAAAAATTCTGAAACTACTAGGCTTTAACAAACGGCCCTTACTTGAAAGTACGTCTTTCAACAATTTAATTTCTACAAGTTTCTAAATATTAAAAAATTTAAAATTTTTTGTAATTTTTCGTCACTGTCATCGTTTTCGCTTGTAGTATTTAGCTATCGCGGAAAACCGTCATTTTTAACAAAGATCTAACTGCTATATATTCAATCGCGAGAGGATATTCAATCAAACCCGATTATTTCGATACAAGCCAAGCGACGCTTTGTCTACCCAAATAGTTTTAACATAGAAATTGCTAATTGATGCATATACGAATTATGCGGTTGTACAATTTAGAAATCAATTAATTGATTTACTTTTAAGTTTGTCTATAAAGGTGCATTCGATTCAAGTGTAGAACACAAGCCTGCTTAAATTGAGGTACTCTTCACGTAAGTAAGCTGAAGACGCGAAGATAATGCTGGGCCGACATGTTGCAGCTATCATTTTTTTCGCTTCATTTCATAAAATTCAAATTTTCATAAAAGAAAAACTACTTAACTAATATTTTTACTTCTAAAATACCGCTATTCTATCGAAAATGCATCGAAGCGAAAAAAGTGATTGTTACAACTTTAAACAAAGCATAAAAATTCAGCTTCGATCAAGCTCGTACTTTATATCTCATTTCTCCAGAACAAAATTTGTATATTTATTTATTTTTATACAATTCACAATTTTGCAAAACCGTACACCCCATTCTGAGCATCAAAGGTCATTCATACATAACGAGGGTGCAGTTCTAGTTTTCTCCAAAAGTTTTATGTGCAATTTACAAGTTTGCAGTTGCTCTGAATTGCACCAGAAACATGCACGAGCACGATTGACATGCATATAGCCATTGTGTGATATCCAGTCAAACAGCAAATACATCGAATTTGTACCAATAGATATGAGGACAAGCGCAATAATGCCTTGCTTGTAATTCACGCACCAGCAACATTTTTCAAGTACAGAGAGATATCCAGATTTAAACGACATTTTACATATGACGCGCTACTTGTGACTCTGTCGATCGTTAAATACGCGTGTAGTGTGTTTCAGCAAGCTGCTTCAAAATATATCCTACAACCCACACCGGTTGGGGTACTTCAACATTTTACTGGGGGCACTGCTCGTCGTAATTATCTGTAGTCAGGAGAATCTACCTCAGGAATGGAAAATCGCAGTCATTTGTTCGCCGCATAAAATAGTTAACCGACTCAAATGTGAAAATTACCGAGGCGCGGCTCTGTTAAACGCCGTCTATAAAGTGGTAGCTAATGCTGGACAAAGATCTAGAGTCCAAGCATGTCAAACTTGCAGGCCCACTTATAACAGTACAAAAAAATACTTCAAGTTAATGCATTCAAATGTAAGCTAGTTCTTTGCGAAAAGTAGTTGAAAAATGAAAATTTAATGCATTTTCTGACATGCACTATGTATAAATCCAGTTTAGGTGAAACTGCATCATATGAAAAATACGCGGAAAAAATTTTACGCTTAAGAACTGAATTTGAAACGAGTTTGCTGATTTTATTGATCGTTGGAAGACAAGTTTTTTTCAATTTTCTCAATAAATATAGAATCAGTACCTAACCATATGCAAATGGAGGTTCTCGATATCCAGTGCGATTCTAATTTGAAGGCAAAATTCTTTGAAGTTGGAGTATATGAATTTTACAAATGTTTGCCAGCCAGATTTGAAAACACTCGAAGATTCGCCTATGAAATTAGGTATGTCCATGTTTGGAAGTACTTATCGGTGCAAACAATTATTTTCTCTTATGAAAGAAAATAAGTCTCCAATCAGATCAAGAATTATTGACAGTCATCTCGGGTTAGTTTTAAAATTAATCAATGCAAACAGGATTTCTCCCGAAGTAGAAAAGATGGTTGCAGAGAAAAGATGCCAAATATCTGGGAAAAAATATTAATTTGATCTTATTTTTATACTTTTCAAAATAACCCTAGTTTATTATAAATATTTAAGTTTTTTATTTTTTTTGTGGCCCACATAAACTTTTAAATTCTTTATTTTTTTTTTGTTTTTTTTTTATTTTTATTTCATTACCAGCTTAATCATTATAAATAAAATACATTGTGTGTAAAACATTATTAAAACTAACAAGATTAAGAAGGTAAGATAAGAGAACCATTGGATCAAATAGATCACGTGACTGGTCCCCTGCTTCTAAACCACAAAAAAATATTTGAATTCTATTTACAAAATTAAAACCAATTTAAAATCAAATTATTTTACAGTTAAAATTGAGAGAAACAAATATTGTATAATAAAATTATAAATTGAGAGAAACAAATATTGTATAATAAAATTATAACTACATCTTAATTACTACACATGAATATATTAAAACCTCTTAAACTACACCATTTAATTTTAACATATATAATTTTAAAACCAATAAAAACAAAAACAATAATATTTGGCCCGTGTTAGGATTTGAGTTTGACATGCTTGCTAGACAGTCTACGACACAGCAGATATGTTGCAGAACTAAAGGAGAAAATTCCATTATTTGTTACGCTAGGAAGAGAAACAAAAGAAGTTACATTCGCTGAATGGTCTGTATTTTCTAGTGTACTATAAAATGCACAAATTTAAGACAGCTACCACTATTTACTTGAAGGATCGCACGTTGAGTGCAGGAGGAACAACAGTTACAAGGAGCTACGACAAACTAAAATTCCGCCCACTCAATTAAAAATAAACGTTAAAAAAACCATTTGCCTTCGCGCCTGGTTGGTATTTCGACCCAGGGTCTGATTTGTTTCTTCAAAAAGATCGTTCGATTTATTGTTCACTAATCGCTTTAAGAATATTATTGTGTATACTTTAGCCTAAAAATGATGTATACACATGTTACATCGCCTGAAAAGTTCCCGGTCTGACACATAGATGGTGCCACAAATTAAAAACCCATATGATTTTTACAACCTACCAGCCTTCAAATGATACCTGATAATATTTCATGACATTTCGATCATTAATGTGAAGTTCTATCGTACCAAAAAATAAATCAAATTGTGCTAGTTGCCAAAGAATGTAAAAATTGTTTTTGTTGTCAGTGAGTAGGTAATTCGCGGAATCGGAGTATTAGTCTATGAAGCTAACAAGTCACTGTTGTTTGAGTGACGCTACTTTTGTTAATTTCATAACAATGAAAAAAAAAGAATTCTGTGTGTTGATTAAACTGTTTTTTGATGGGAATCAAATACCGTTCAAGAAAAACGAAGTTTTTTATTTTATTTGTAAAGAATATTGTCATACTCATGGCTATTGATAGAAAACATTAAAAATTGGGCTAAATAAAGTTGTGCAAGTGTGTTGTATAACCCATTTAAATTGTCTAACCCATGCATTTGTTGATGAAAATTTTTCCTTTGTTTCGTTACTCTTAAAAATACACTCTTTGGTGTTGGTCATATTTTTCACGAACATTTGCCCACGAGAAAGCTGTGTTCGAAGTGGGTGCCGCGTTTGCTCACAATGGATCAAAAACGACAACGCGTCAATGGATCCACAACTATACGCAGTAGTCAAACCGGCAATTAGCTGATTGGCGAGAGGACGATGAGCCTTGTCCGAAGCGACCAAAAGCACAACAGTCGGCTGGAACGATTATGTTATGGCGTCTGTATTTTGGGATGCACATGGCATAATATTCGTTCACTACCTTGAGAAAGGAAAAAGGATCAATAGCGAATATTATATCGGGTTATGGTGTGTTTGTAAGAAGAAATCGCTAAAACGCGGCCTCAAATGAAGAACAAAAAAGGCTCCTTCACCAAAGACAATGCTCCATGTCACAAATCGATCGCATCAATGGCAAAATTGCACTTCCGCATCCGCCGAATTCGCCAGATTTGGCCCCAGCGATTATTACTTGTTTGCAGACCTCGAAACAAGCTCCAGGAGCCCTATTCTTGAAATCGGTGGAAAATTTCGTAATCGAAATATTACTAAAATTTCTAGCCGGCTACTTTAATCATATTTTCAAATTACTTATCTTTTTTAAATTAAGAAATATATTTTTTCCCCTACTAACTGGGAAAATTTCAACTGGGTTAATCGATACGGAATTATTCGCTTAGTAAGTAAATATATATAGAAAACTTGCATATAAAATTTGAAAAAATTATTAAAGTAGCCGCACTTATTACAATTTTGGCATTAATAACTACACCTAGTAGTCACTTAAAGCATCAACACTTAAAGCCTCGTTCTCATTAGTCAAGTTACTTGATTTCAAGTACTTGAATTCAAGTAACTTGAATCGACTTGACTGATATGAACGTGGTATTTTACTTGAATTCAAATTAATTTTACTTTACTTCAAGTATCAAGTAAAGTAGACCCTTTCAACTTTTGGATTCAAGTTGAGCCGTCTGAGATGAGCTTCATTTTATAATTTAGTAGTGTGGAAAGTACTTTATAAAAAAAGTGAGGTATTTACAAAATATGAAGTGGAGTTGTGCAGAAATTATAAACTTTTTTGAAATTTACCAATCCTTTGAAGTTAAGTGAAACATCGATTTAACTTTATATCACGACCGAAATGTCGGAGATGAAAATTTTAAAAACATTTATTAACTATAATGAACGAAAAAAGGCTCGTTCCTGCATCCTGAGAATAATTATGCAAACCCACCCCGGATGTAATATCTAACATTTATTGTTCAGCTTTCCCAGTAGTTTCTCGCCATGCTCCAGGACTTATATGGCCTATCTGTTATGGTCTTCTTCATCTACGGATCCTGTTGGTAAATATGAAGTTTCAGTTATGCTTCTAAGTCAGTTATGCAAGAAACAACTAGCCAGTATCACAAAATGTACTGTCTCTGATAATAGTGAAATAGATCTTTCAAATACTCCAAAATCTAAACCACGTTGACTATCTCTGGATTCTCCGTTTACGTTTATGTTTTATTAATAATGCATTTGCAATTTTTAATACGTCATTCGGAATTTCAGTTTTTATTATTTAAATTTCAGCACGCACCAACTCATTCGATGACATTTTAAGCAACTACTTGACTAAATTAACTTGAATATATAAGAACGTAAACTTGAATTCAAGTACTTGAAATCAAGTAACTTGACTAATGAGAACGAGGCTTTAACAGCGATACTTCAACTTGACAAAGATTTATTTGTAATTAAATTTATGATACAAAGCATTACATATATTTCAGAAATATTATGTTCATGTATCTTGATTAATGCAAAAACTCTTATCTATCATGTACCTTGATTAATGCAAAAACTCTTTGTTGTAATCTCAAATTATATGGATAATTAACTACCTTATAAAAATTCGTACTAACACATTTCCCAGCTTCTAGGATTTTACCAAATTAGATAATAGAATGAAAAACGTAACTTACCTGTTTGATGGTATAATCATTTATTAAATGATGATTATGTTCATTTAGTGTGCAATGTAATGATACACAATCTGATTGAAAAAGTAAGTCTTGTAGTGTGTATACTCGTGTTAAACCAAGTGATTTTTCAATACCGTCAGGAAGATATGGATCATAAAATATAACATTAAAACCGAAAGCTTTAGCACGAAGTGCTACTGCACTACCAATTCGACCCAAGCCGACAATACCTAGTGTATCTCCCCTTATTCTAGCGCATCCCTAAAAAATTATTTTTCATAAAATTTAAGTGACTTTATTTGAAAATATTAAAAAATACCTGTGCAGCTTCTCTAACTTGCTCCGGACCAGTAAACTTTTTTCCTTCACGCACCATATTCGCTAGCCAGTATGTTCTACGATACAAATTTAAAATAAGACACATCGTTGTGTCGGCAACCTCTTCTACGCCATATCCTGGCACATTACACACAGCAATTCCTAACTCGCCAGCTGCTTTGACATCAATATTATCGACTCCACTACCAATTCGAACTATAATTCGCAATGCTTTAAACTTTTCCAAATCTTCTTTTGTTAATATAATTGTATGCCACATTAATGCCCCTACTGCTTCATTTAATACCTTTAATAAAATAATAATTTAACACATCTCTTAAATTTTAAATTTTTATTATTTTACCTTCTCGTGAATTTCAGATGTACTTTGTGCATCACAAAAAGCAACCGTGGCAACATCTTTTAAAATGGGCATTTCAATCGAACAATCTCTGCCATCTAGTAATGCGACTAATGGTCTAGATTGCATTGGACCATTGGTCGAAATCGGTCCTCTAACATCCATGCGTGAACGTTTGGCCAACATTGTCCTTTTGTCCATTAAAATACACAAAAACTTATGATCAGCTTATTTTTATTATTATACTTTTTTTGTAGAAAAATAGTCAGTTATATTTTTTATATTTTACACTTTACTTTACACTGCACAAATATTTATTTAAGATAATAATAATATAGCTTAAATAATAAAATGTTTAAAAAATAAAATTAAAAAATAATAATAAAAATAATAACTTTTCAGCAGTTTTTGATGTATTTATTTTTTTTTTCTTATTAAATTATTTATTTAATAGCTTAACAGAAAAACACTTCACCGTGAGTAGCGCGGTGTAGTGTTCTCTGACAGAAGAGGGACAAAAAGAAGGGTTATTTTTGGCGAGCCGTAGTTTTCATTGTGAAGCTTTGTTATTCTGAAAAAAAAAAATTATTAATTAGACTATACATTTTAAAATTAAACAATTACTAATAAAAAAGAAGAGAATAGCAATCAATTATTTCAAAATTCAAATTATTTCAGGAAAATATTTATCACTTTTATTGATTTCTTACATCTGAGAATTCTACCATTTCATGAAGCCAAATTCAATTATTGATGACATATGTGAGTAAAAAATCATAGTATGTAATGGCGTTTTTGATAAAAACAATTACAGCTTTCAATTGTCAACTGTCAATTTTCTCTTACTCCGAAAATAGTACATTCCTTTTATACATCAATCGAACAGAAAAATTAAATGCACTATTTTAAATGTCAAAATGTATTGGAATTGTTGTAGTCGACTCAGAAGTCAAAAAATCTGGTACTTTATCATTGTTTATATATATACGGCGAAGCAGAAAGCAAATAAAACAACATACGGTTTTTACAATGCAGGTCCAAAAACACGAAAACAAATTTCATACAAGTGTTATGGAAATTAATTGTTTAAGATTTTTTTTGATTTTATTTGATTATGTCTCGTAAAGGCAGACAAACAAAATTTTCATTCGCCTGAACGTGACTTGTTTATTTACCTTTAATAAATATTGATAAATTGTTTTCCATGTTTAAGTTGGTTTTCATTCAGTATTTTACAATTTTTCGGTTTGATTAGACATTTGACTATCGCCTATATTAGCTGCGTTTTTGTGGACAACAATCGGGTTGAGTTCGCGATAGTTTTTTTCAATTAAAACCAAAAAAAATTATTTCTTTTAAATTAAATAACTTAGATTTAATAGTAATCTAAGTATAACAAAAAAAATCATCATACAATTTCTGGTTTTCTTGTAATATCGTTGTTCTGTATAGTTCTGAACAATTCCGTTATTATAAATTATACACAATACTATCGTGAACTCAACCCGATTGTTTTTCACAAACGCAGCTATAGAGCAAAATTTGTGAACGCATGAGAATAGAGGACATAAAGAAGTAAAACAACAAAAATAACTACTCTTCATGCATACACACAAATCATGCTCTATAATATATTTTATATGACGATCATCAATCAAGTTAAAGCCTTCATAGTTGAAAATGGTAAAATTCTGAATGAAAACTAGCTTAAAAATGAAAAACAATTAGTAAGTAAGTAAACAAAGTTCACACTCCGGAAATGCAAATTTATTTTTCCATATATCCCTTTTTCAACCAAAAAAAAATTTTGGCTAGATTAAAGTCCAAACCACACAAATGTGTGAGTAAAAAATCATAGTATGTAATGGTTAGCGAATGTAAAGTTTTATATTATTATTTATTTTATTTTTATAGTATGTAAAGTTTTTGATAAAAAATTTCACTTGCTTTGAAGTACAACCAACACAATTGTGTGTATAGTTAGTGTTTTTTTCGGACGAAAATTTAAAAGAAATACACAAATGTGTAAGTCGAGTCAAAACACATACAAAAATAAATTTTTGACATGGTACTTTTACCGTACCGACACAATTGTGTTACTGGGCACCGAAAGGGATATGTATATAAAGTAAATATACTCGTATTGTTGATATGGCCGTAACGAAACGAGTAGGAAAAAATACCCTAGATGCAGCAAAAAATTACCCTTAAGCTAATTTTCTTTTCATAAGAACTTTTTGGCAGCATTTGGAGTTCCAATTTTACATTCGGTGTAAGATTTCATTTTCAATCGAAAGTGACGTTAGGAATCGTTTGCCTGGAAAACTTGAATTGAAATGTCAAAAAGTATGTAACTAACTAAACAGCATACAACAACAATATTTAAAGACGTTGAACGAAACTCGTAACGCACCGTTTTGATTTACAAAAATGCAATCGTTTCACCTATCAGAAATATAAAAATATCCCTCCTTTATCTAAGAATTCTTCCAATACTCACCCATAAATGCCGAACTAGATTTACATCCATTAATTTCTGCCTGAAAATATAAAGACATATTTCATATTAATTTCAATGGAAAATCTGTAAAACGTATATCATAAAATACAATATTTTGTCAAGTATTCTAATATAATTTAATAATTTCCGTTAAAAAAAAATTACCAGATTACACTATCAGACAAACATAATAATAAACTGCTTTCGCCAAAAATTGTAATCTGCTCGATCGAACTTAATTATTACGTAATTCTATTGGTCTGATCCGATAAAGAAAAGCTGTCTAATCGGAATTGACTAATTACACATGTGCAGAAATACAAACTCTGTATGTTAAATTACCTAATCAAATGTTTTCCCATACTAGGAAAATATTTAGATTTGATACTGTAAATAAGTTTATAATACATATAATGAAGGAATCAAAAATATTTGCCTACTATAAGAAGGATGACTAACATAAAATTAATCATAAATAAATAAAATTAGCATTTGGGCTGGGCTGGGTGAGCCTTGCACAAAAATTCACAATATTTTTTTCACAAGAGAGTCGACAATATTTTTGACATTTTGTGGCTCGAATTGCTGAAGCATAATATGTCAATATGTAGATAGTAAATCAATAATGGAATGGAACGATATTTATCAAGTGAAGTAGTTTCTATGTTCTAATAGTGTGACCTACTTTTGTAATACAAAACAAGCTTAAGAATTATATGTAGGAATGTGTTCCTCGAATAATACAGCCTTTCATTTCTTTTTCTTTTATAGTTCGCATTAGATAACTTTATGTGCACCCTGATTCTTCTGATGCACTATTACTGACTGAACAAATATGTACATACATATAGTAAATCATTTCGCTACAGTTAAGAATTTATACTTAATTGACTTATCACGTTAAGTGCGCGCAACTGCCTTGATACTAATTTTATCAATCAATTTTGTTACGAGAAAATATGAGAAAACAATATTTGAACAATTCATATAAGGTTTTGTAGCCCACTTACTCATACTCGGAATATAACAACCTATAAAATTGCCATTTGAAAAAGTGTCATGTATTTATTATCGGTTATGAAACGTAGATATTTTGATCTTCGTTCTGAGTTTTTTAATTGTACATATTTGCTGCAAGATACGACTTAAATACACTCAAGGAACTGTCCAAATTCTTTAGCTGAAAGACTCTTTGGGTTATCCAACCTTTGCAGTTTTATGTTAATATCAGTTGGTTAACTTTAAACTTTGTCTATTTTGCTTCACGAATGGATAATCGCATTGTGTTAATTTTTTCGTAACAGTTAATTTTTTCTGTTAAATATATTTTACTGTAATTTTACATTGTGATAACAGATCGCGGTGCTATAACTAATTTGGTAGTTGTAAAATTGGCACAATGGTTAACATAAGTCAGGACTATTTTTAACTATGCGTGTCCCTTCTCCTGTTGAATTATTTAGAAACTGGAAATAATGGAATATCGAAATAATGATTGCTTAACTGGCATACTGAGAAATCTCTTTTATTAATTGTACTTTTATATCATTTAGCTTTGAATTAGTTTTGAGAAAATCATAAACATATAAAATACATACATTAATAAACCATCTTTTACCTTAACCTCCAGCATATAATCTCATCAATTAATTTTAAATTATGTTCACGATTTTTGGAATTTTTGATAGTTGTAAAACTACTAACTGCTACTACTGCTCACACATTCAAATCAATCAATCAATAAATAAAAGGCCAAACGTATTCTCATTTTGCTATATACATACATATATGTATCTATAATTGAAGAAGTAAATGTTTTTGCCGATTTTGCCTGATTTACCAAAACACTCGCTTTACAGCACCATTTCATATTTTAGTTTATTCAAACAAAGAACTCGGCAAACCCAATAAAACAGATTGCTAAACTTCTTAAGTTATACCTTTGGTAAAATGTAAAACGATTTTTTTACCATACATTTCGAATTGTGTCAAATATATGGAACAGTAAACATAAAATAAATGCTGAAAATACAGTATGTACAATATTCTACTTAGACAGCAAACGATTAGTTTTCTATTGCTGGAGATTGTGCTGGTTCACAAAATTTACTTCAATTGGAAAACTGTAAGGGGAAACTGTAATTTACTAATTTGTCGTCATCTTTTAAAAGTCAATAATATTTAACAATCATACTTAAAATTATTTCTCAGTTTTACTTAAAATTATATTATTTTCGGAAATTGTATTTAATATTTGTCGAACTGGTGGTGCACTTTTTAGATAAGGATAAATTTGTAAATTTCACCAAAGCCGTCTTTACTACTGGGCTGTGACAACAATCATTTTTACTAGTGACGTAACCTTACGTCGATGCTCTTTTACTATTTATTATCAATACACCAACACAAATAACTACTCGATTTTATTCGTTGAAAATTGAGCACATTAAAACAGAAGAGAAACGAAAAAACCACGTAGTATTTAATTGAAAATGAACATACCCCTACTTAGATCGATTGGCTGATGCCACACTAGGGTAACTGGTATCCGGTAACTTCTTCGTTTGTTTCCCCTTTACCAATAAAATCAAAAAATTGCGGCGATTTTATTGGTAAAGGGGAAAGAAACGAAAAAGTTACCAGATAAAAGTTGGTGTGGAGATGCACATTAAGAGAGACTGGCAACCGTCGACATAGCGTTTCGTCATCGTTTTAGCTAATAAGCCAGTACTAAAGATGGCTTTGATTTCACCCGACATTTTAATTTCTTTTAAGGAAAAAAATATTGGCATAGTCAAAATATTTTAAATGCGCCTCAATATAAAGAGACTACCCAACATTTCTGGAGTGAAATTACAAACGAATTAAATTCAGTCGGTCCATCTGAAAATTTTTTTGATGGTTGAAATTTTAGCTAAAACAACACAAAAACAGCAAAATTCACTGTCTCAAATTTTACGATCAAAAAGAAAGTTTCATAATAGGAATATACGCGGCGGATCGAATTTATGATTTCGATTTTATGAAATCGAAAAAAATTTCATAATAGCGCAGCCATTCTGTGGCCTTGGGCTGTTTTCCAAACACCGACTTGTGGAAACCGACTTATTGAAATAAGTCACCCCGCGAGAAGACTTATTTGAATAAGTACTTCTACAGAAATGTCTCCAAAATTGTATCTTGATTAAATGTAATGCATGCAGTTTTTATTTGCAAATCTAGTCGCAACGATCAACATGCAAAGAAATTTATTTTCTTCCATATAATAGAAATTGGGTTTTTTCATCATAAATAAGTCGTTGGAATGACTTGACCGACTTATTCAAGATGGCGTCAAATAAGTTAATGAGCCTGTAATAAGTAGGTGTTTGGAAAAAACCCTTAGTAGAATATGTATTAGGTATTTTTCAGCATTCATTTTATGTTGAATGTACCATATAGTTTTATTTGATACAATTCGAAATTAATAGTAGAAAATCCGTTTTACTTGTTACCAAAGTCTCACATAGGAAGTTTAACAATCTATTATATTGAGTTTGGACAGTTCTTTGTTTAAATGAACTAAAAAATGAAATATGGTGCTAGCGAGTATTTCGCTAAAACAGGCAAAAAACATTCGCTTCTTCCATTATGTATACAGCTGCGTGCAATATAATAGGTAAGTTTATGAATTGTTCAAATAATACATTTTTTTTTACAAAATCATCAATATCAAAATTTGAAACACGGGTTTTTTAATCGCCAGTCTTTTCTAAAAACCAAAACATTTATTAAAATATCACTTCATTGTGATCACAGATCGTTTTACAATTCTAATTCTTTTACGCCATCTGCAAATAAATAGGGAAATTAAAGCAATCTTGTTTAAAAATAATTATTCAATTTTTACATAATGTGTGTTGTACCCGTTATATTAAAACAGCACATTACATAGCCACCCCACAGAATCTACCGATGATTGACATCTTTCAACTGGGATGCACCACCAAACGTTTTGAACGTTTTCCCAAAGCTCATTTTTATTTTTTGCCTCTTTTTTGCTCATTTTTATTTTTTGCCTTTTATTTTTTGAATGGTCGTGTAGGGCCTATATGCTGGGTCTCGAGAATCTTGATAAAAAAAATATATGGACATTTAAGGGATACCATGCTTGCGTATGTCCAAGAAAACATGTCCTTGCGCTGGGTGTTTCAGCAGGACAATGATCTAAAGCATATGGCGAAGATGATAAAAGACTGGTTTGCTGCAAATAAAATTAATATAATGGAATTGCCAGCCCAATCTCCCGATCTAAACCCAGTAGAAAATCTGTGGGTGAGTTTAAATCGTGGTTTAGGTAAATTGCCGGGGCCAAAATGTAAAAATGATATTTGGGAAAATGTTCAAAACGCTTGGTGGAGCCCCCCAGTTGAAAAGTGTAAATCACTAGTAGATTATATGGGGCGGAGTTGTAATATGATGCTTAAAAATAACAGGTACAGCACTAAACATTAAATCTTAAGGTGTCAATTAATTATTTTCAACGACTAATTATTTTTAAAAAAGATTGTTTAAATTTCCCTATTTATTTGCACAGATGCAGTACATTAATTAAAATTGTAATATTGTAAAACCACATATGATCACAATGAAGTGATATTGTAATAAACGTTTTGTTTTTTAGAAGAGACTGACAATAAAAAAAACCATGTTTCAATTTTTGATATTGATGATTTTGAAAAAAATGTATTATTTGAACATCTCATATAATTACATATTATATTGCACACAACTGTAGGTGTAGACATAAATTAACATCATGAATATAAGCAAAAAAAGAGAGTAATATGATGTCATTTTTCACCTGGGGTGGGATGTTGTAACACCACTTTTTTCGATACTATCGAAATTTACATCTCTTTCATCACGAATAAAATTTAACGTTTTTTCATTTATCAATTACGTTGTTTCTAATGCGATCTCAATCGAAGAAAACATTATGTCGTTCTACTCTTATTCTATCACCTACGTATTTTATGAGTGATACTTTATCGAAAAACAAAAAAGAGATAAATATACAATTTATTCTAGTAGCGTGCGATCGCAATATTGAAAGCGAAATGGCAACTAATTTTATTTTAGAAAAAAGAAACACAATATTCGATAAATATCGAAAAAAGTGTTAAAAAGTTATAACATCCCACCCCAGAACTTTGCTTTGTTATTTTTTAGTACTAGTTCTGATAAAATACCGAACGCACTCGAATTATCAGTCTTTAGGTATAATAATTTTTGACAGATAAATGATAATTTAATCGGAGCTAAATTTTGTGTATACTTATTTAGTGACTCAATATGATTAGAAGCCGTTTATTGCAAGGTAATTGAACTCGAGGATTGAAATTATATTTTGATTTTCAAAATGAATCTAATAAAGTTAAAATAAACTAAATTTGTGTTTATAATCTGAAGTGTTTTTATTAAATAACTTATAGCGTAATATTAAGGTATAAACAGAATCAGAGATACAACGACAAATACAATGCAGGTCAAATTAAAATACACATAAACCTAGGATGCCCGTTTGTTGTCGGGGCTGCAATACTACCAAATAGTTTGAGTATGTTGGTATCAATTTTTTTAGAACTGTTTTTAAATGAATTTCAACCAAAGCTGAATATTGTACACAATCTTTTATGTAAACAAATTTAAATTGAGTCGATGAAAACATAAATAAACTGTTTTAGTTTTAGGGTTAATTTTTTATTATTGGATGTATAACTTAGTTTTTTTTGGATTTTCTAAGAGATGGCGTAACTTTCTACTAAACATTCCTTTACAATGGCACCTACGGCGTTTTAGTGTTGACATTCCACATTAAAATTTAGTTTGTCATTATTCGTGACAGCGTAAACAGCATATTTTTTAATCCCGTTTAAACATGTCGATTTTCGATACATTTTTACTTTAATCAAAAGAAATAAGCTCTGAAAGTTTTCGTTTGCTTCAAGAAACTTATGGTGAACATGCACCAATACAACAAACTTGCGAAAATTGGTTCAAACGTTTCAAAAGTGGTTATTTTGATGTCAGTGACAAAGAGCGTTCTGGCCAACCCTAAAAATTCGAAGATGAAGAATTGGAAGCATTATTGAAGGAAAACTCAGCTCAAACAGAAAAATAACTTGTAGAACAGTTAAATGTTACTCAAGCATCCATAAGCAAACGTTTGCATGCCATGAAAATGATTTAAAAAGAAGGAAAATGGGTACCACATGAACTAACTGAAGCCAATATTGAAAATCGTTTAATGGTTTGCAATTCTTTGCTTACAAGACACCGAAGTTGGCATTTTTTGTCTCAAATTGTTACTGGCGCTGAAAAATTGATATACTACAATAACCCTAAACGCAAAAAATCATGGGTTTATCCAGGCAAACCATCCACATCAACAGCAAAACGAAACATTCTTAGAAGTAAGGTTATGTTGTGCATTTGATGGGATCAGAAAGGTGTGGTGTACTATGAAACCAAACGAAACAATTACTGGTGAACGTTTCCAACAACAATTGCTAGATTTGAACAATGCATTGAACGAAAATCGTCCGATTCCAGCCAACAAACAGAGTAAAATGATTTTACTGCTCGAGAATGCTCGACCACTCGCTTACATGGGAAATTATACCGCATGCTCCTTATTCAGCAGATTGTGCCTCATCAGGTTAGTATTTGTTCCGATCAATGAAAAGCGATCTTCAAGACCAGCACTTCAAAACCCACGAGAAAATCAATAAATGGCTCGAAAAACTTGCCAGAAAGATGATCGAAAGTCATAGATAACGATGGAAAATATATTGATTAAAATAAAATTTACTATTTCTTAGAAATAAACGTGTTTTTTCTGCAAAAAAATACAAAAAACTAAATTATACTCCCAATGATTGTCTTGTCTTGCAGATAAATGTATTTTGTCGATACATCTTGTCGCTGTATCTCTGATTCTGTGTATACCTTAAAATCTTAAAATGATAAAAATCAACATTTTTAATTTAAAATTACAACTGAATAATGGCCGCGAAAATTTATCAAAAAAATTATCACAAAATTCGGCAACAAAATGGACATAATTTCACGCAGGGGAACATTTTTCATGTTGTGACTTGTGGATGATCTTTTTGAATTTAGAAAAAAGTTTCAATTTTTTATATCACATTTATTTAAAAAAAATTGATGATTTTTGGTCAAAAGAACAATGAAACACCAATTTTTCTGATGTACATTAAAAATACATTGTTTTTTCGGGTTAAAAGGACATTAATTTAGACTGCGTATATGACATTGGAACTAGTAGGCGGGCGGAAGCTTCAAAACGTTAAAAACGCGCTTATGAATTCACTTTTTCGACATTTCTTTAACTTTCGACTTTGTTTTTATGTTTTTTATTTCATTCATTTTTTGAAAAATATTAAAATTAAGAAATACGCGCAGTTATTGTTTCAAAAGGTCAAAATGGTAACAAAAATTCGTTAATTGTTTCATAAAATTTCTGTAAGATGTCACGTTAGTACTAAACAACAATAAAAAGTTGTTACATCACCTATTTTTGTTCACCGTCTGAGTCGCGAATACTCGACGCTGCTTTAAATTCTGATAGTTAACTTTTTTTGTTTACTTAGCCACGTCGGTCGCATCGAATACATCTCCAGGGTAAAGATCGGCCTAAACTGTTAATATTTATTTATTTTATTTACTTTTTATACAATTTTACAAAACCGCACACCCCATTTTGAGCATCAAAGCTCATTTATAACGAGGATGCAGTTCATAGTTGTCTCCGAAAGTTTGATGTGCAATTTACAAGGTCAATTATAAAATGAATGTAACTCATAGCTCCATTCAATTAAGTTTGTAGTTACTCTGAACTGCACCAGCACGATCGACATGCATATAGCCATTGTGTGATAATCAGCCAAACAGAAAATATATCGAATTTGTGTCAATAGCTATAAGGCCATGCGCAATATAGTACCATAGGAGTACTTCAAAATCTAGATACAGCTAGGAAACCAAAAAAACCAATTTTTTTTAGCGATTGAGTGTCGTGGTCTCCACACAAAAATTCAAAACAAAAATGTCGTTTTTCTCGATACCTCATTAATGGCGTTCACTAAACCTCAAAAATACGATATTTATAAAGTGAGAAAGAAAACAAAATATTTTTCTAAATTATCCTCCGTCCCGATAAAAGATTAGAGTGACATGTTTAGATTTTTATTTAGTTATTTTACAGAGAGAATAACAATATGGATATACTCGTACATATTAAAAAACTTTGATTCGTTAAACGTTATAATTTTGATATTTGCGGGAAATTGTATTTAATTATTTAATAATTGAATTTGTTGCATTAATTGTAAACTAATTAAACGTTTTACATAATATTCAAACGAATTATAATCAAATAGCAGTTTATTTAACATAAAAACTAAATAGTTATGTTAAACAACCGTTGTAAAATATCCTGTCAGAATGATGTCAGTCACTATATCCCTTTTTCAACCAAAAAAAATTACTCAATAAAGTCCAAACCACACAAATGTGAGTAAAAAATCATAATGGCGTTTTTGATAAAAAATTTCACTTGTTTTGAAGTACAACCAACACAATTGTGTGTATAGTTATAATGTTTTAACGAAAATAAGTCTGAAAGGAATACACAAATATTTCAGTTGGTTCAAAACACATGCAAAAATAAATTTTTGACATGGTTCTTTTGCCCTACCCACACAATTGTGTTAGTAAAACACAAAAAGGATATGATAAAAGGTGAATAGGGTGAAAGTTTGCACTGCAAACTGCACTTTTATTGCACTTCGGTTGCACTGCATTAAAGCAGGTTGACATTTGGTGATGTGCTTCAAAATTTGAGTTAAATGTAAATAAGTTATTAAAAATAGGTTTTATAATTTAACAGGTTTTATAATTTATTTATGACAGGCCATGTTAAAGGTAATGTTGATTTATTATTTGGAGACTATTATATATACATATTTATATTTTAATGCAATGTAAAAATGTACCATTAAACTTTCAAGACCACTTCATAGAAAAAGCTAAATTATCGTAGTACCAAATTTTTCCGCAAGAGCACAGAGTAAGTCTCGAAATATTTTGAAACTAGAGAGAAAGATGATCGACTTCTCAAAAAACTAGTTTTAATATAATATAAAATTCATAGATGACTATAATTTGGCTGAATATTATGTAAAATGTTCAATTAGTGTACAATTAATGTAACAAATGATGAAATTCAAATAAAATGGAATGAGGCTTTTTCTCGTATAAACAAATTCACCTTTCGATCGCATAGGAAGTGGCGCTAACTAAGCCAATAGAAAACGACACTACCACCAGTGGAAAAAAATTAAGCTCGCTTCAGTTACACCCAAGACACTTTTTTCATTTTTAAACTGATAATTTTAATATTGCCAATAATCTTATAATTTTTATATTTTAATGCAAAATGTTAATATCCCTCTGTAACACAGTGGGTAGAACGCTTGCTGTGTGTATAGAGGGTCTCGGGTTCGATTCCCGGTGGTAACGAAAGTTACGACTGGATACACGTAATAATATAATTGATAAATATACATTGCCGGGTCATATACAGCAATAAATGCTAGTCGACCTAAGCTACAAAAAAAAAAAAAAAAAAAAAATGTTAATATTAGTTTCCAACGCCAATTTTCGTAGATAATTAATAGAAAGTCTGAGTAAACTATTTTTCGTAATGCAAACGAGTGCAAAAGTCTCACTATGATTCAAATTCTACAAGGTTTTTTCAAATATTGGCCTTTTAAATATTGGCGCCACTTCCTATGCGAGTGAAAGGTGATATTTGATTATTATACGAGAAAAAGCCTCATCCCATTTTATATTTCGTAAATCAATTGAACGTTTTACATAATATTCAATCGAATTATAGCCATCTATGAAATTTATATAACATTTATTTAAAGTTTTAGTTGGGATGTCGATTACATGTCACTTAGTTCCAAATTATTCCGTCAGATGTCATCTACTTTGCGTTAAAGGGCGTTTTCGCCTTTTAAAAAAAGTAGCTGACATCTGACGGAATATTTTGGAACTAGAGCGAAAGGAGTGACGACTTCTCAAAAAAATGTTTTATTTATTCAATCAAAGGGGTGACATAGAGAACAAATCCAATTAGGAAAAAATGTAATATAAACTTCATAGATGACTATAATTCGCCTGGGTATTATGTAAAATGATCAATTAGTTTACAATTAATGTAACAAATGATGAATTAATAAAGTTAGGCTTTTTCTCGTTTAAAGAAATGCATCTTTCGCTCGCATAGGAAGTGGCGCTCACTAGGCGGTGATTAAAAAGCTAATGTTATCAAGCTTCAAAGTTTTCGGCATATTGCACAAAATTCACTTTATCTATCGAATAATCCAAGCTGTCTATTGGTTGAGATGATTTTAATTATTAAAGATCAAAATATTTAATGTCACCAATTCATCATCCTTCATGTTAACGTTTCGTTGGAAATTCAATTATATCATTGTAAGCTCGGGTCTTTTGACTGGACTGATGTAAACCGAAAAATGATGTAAAATAAAAATATCGTTAATATCAAGGTAATTAAACTCAGCCAGCAGCACAAAATACCTTCCTTTTACATATTATTATTACCATTAGTTTCCGGTTAAAACCAATATTCCTATAAAGCCTTTATAAATTAAATGTACATGACAGGAAGCCTAAAATGTATTAGACTATGATTGTGCAGGTTGGGTCTGACATTTCGTCGTAAGACGATTTCACACACAAAACTTGTTTATGTATGTTCTATATGCACAACTAATGTACATAAACACTTGAAGTTCAATAACTACAACACCATCTACAAACACTGGACACGTATAATTACCTACAATTTATGTAGTACAGGTGGTAGCACTGTAGATAATCATAAAATGATTAATTAAACAATCACAATTAAAATTCATGTCCCAAGTTCTTTGTTATTATGAAGTAAAAATATAACACGATATGGATCTATTAATATTATGTTATCATTTTTAATGTAATATCGAGAAACCATTAATTTTCAACCATTGCACGGTATTTTATCAATTTGCAAATGGAGAGTTCGTTAATTTTCAACTGTACGTATGAAGTACAAGTGTACAAAAGAACAATAAACGAATTACAAATCAAAAAAGACCTCATTTTGAAAGTGACGACACACCAACACAAGTAAAACAAGAATGATTAAATTTTTTTCGTCGTCGCAATTAAAATATACATTTAAATAAAATTTCCGAAACTACCCGATATACAACCAACATGTCGTCGTTGGTAATGTTAATGTAACACAGAAAACAATTTCAGGTGAAAGTAAAAACATTTTTGCAAATGCACCAAATTTTATGTAAATATAAATAAAATGAGTATTGGTTTTCAGAATACACAATTTTTTAGTTACATTTTCACTACAGAATTGGTACAATAAGTTTACGACATGTTTATAACACTGCGAGTTTATTGTATTGTACGAAAATCGAGGTGTCGGATTTAATTCCAATAAATAAAATTATTGAGCGCGGGAATATTTTGCCGGTCAATATAATTAAAATTCACTTTACAAATTAACGATAAAACACGTACCTGAATCAATAAATATTACAAATTAAAAGATATATTCCCTTTTTTTGTAAAAAAAATGGAATACAATTTTATTAACAAAAATGTTCCACGCGCTCGTCTCCTTTTTCTTTGCTCTACCCAAAAACTGAGTAAAAGTTGATCTCACAAAACTTTTTTTTATTTACACAAAATATTAAACATATATTATTATTTGAAACAATCACTTGCACTAAATAAAATTATAACAATAAAATTTATATTAGATACACTCTTTAATTAAAATAATTTATGAAATTTATTAATTTTCTTTTTAACCACAAGTAACGCGTCCCTTGATTTTTATCCCCACTCGAAGCATTCAAAATGGCGACCGCATAGTTTTTAGTACTCGTATGACGCGAAATACGCAGCAAACCTAAATAGGGTTCCATTGACGGAATTGAGCAAAATAGTACTAAAATCGAAAATAAAATTTCGAAAATAAAGTATTTTGAACTTAAATCCAATAAAAAATATATTAAATATGCTTTTGTATGATATTTACGATAGAATATTATGAAATATTTCATTAAATCGAATTTTTCTAAATATTTTATTGCTCAAATTGTATATTTTCTGCTCTGTGAGAAAAATTTGAAACTAAATTTAGAACAAAACTGTTCAAGTAATTGACAACCCTACTGATGACATTTTATTATAAAGTAGTGTTTCATTGTTTTAACATAAAAAACAAAGCAAATCAGTAATTTCGATTAAAAATAAAAAATAGTAATTAGTAATATACTGCATATCATAAGAAGATCAATTATAAGAAACGATGGCTGAAATAAAAGCATTAGAACATCCAACGTTAAAGGTAATATCGTAATTTTGTGTACGTCTTGTTTTTGTTATTCAACCATTTTGTTTCTTATTTGTAGGTCCCATACGAGATTTTAAATAAAAAATTTCGTATTGCCCAAAAAGCTATCGACAGAGAATACAATCAATTTCATATTGTTACCGCAGAAGTTGAAAAGAGTTTAACGAATGGTAGCACAGTAAATGAAATTACCAAGCTTATGGGCGGTTTTGTTGAGAAAATCAAAATTCTAAAACGAAAAGCGGATGAAAATATTTCGGAGGAATTAGCTGCGATTTACGTTTGCAAGAGAAGACTGGAACATCTTAAACAAAATATTCTTACACCACCAATAAACGCTAACACGGAAGTGAAGAATGCTGCTGTTACACAATGGAAAAAAGTAATAATATAAAATTTTTTGAGTTCTTAATAATTTTGTGCACCTTGGTAATATTGAATAATTTTGAGAATCGCAGTCCCTAACGGATTTACATATATGTTTTTATAAAATTAAAGTTTTTGGAAAAATGTGACATATTATTCGAAACATCCGGGCCCAAAGTACGAATTTTATAATAGCTTCAATAAACGAATAATTACCAGAGGCCGTTACTTAAGCTAACACTAATAGGCCAACGTAAATTTTTGGGAACAATAAAATTTATTCGTTTATCCATTTTCAAAGTACTCGCATACATTTAAAAAATCAATACTTTTCGTGAAAATGGAGAATATTTTCTGATTTATTTAGGTACATACATATTTACATGGGTGCATGTTTTATTTGTTCAGAAAATCAATCAAATTGTGCTCGACAGCTTATTTTAATAATTTTGATCCAACCTTGGGGTTAAAACACTTTCCTAGTTTCAACTTCCTTCACATCACATCAGCTACTCCATCTAGGCACATCTACTAAATTGTTGTTGCACATTTTACAGATGCATTCTCTAGTTTCTATTTATCCCAGTAATGCATTTTACTTTTCATAAAAAATATTTGGCAATTATAGACTTTGGTGGTTGGTTTTCACCTAATTTTAGACAATTACTTAAGATTCTATTTGCAGATTCCTGCTAATTTTGTTTTCTAATTAATTTAAAATCCATCTTGTAATTAATTTCTGTCCCTAAGATAAACTTGAACCTTTAATCATGAATACATAATTGTAATTTATTACGGCTTAATTTTTAATGTAACTATTCATGCTCCGTTTCAATTGTCCGTAGGTATATTCCGCACTTCTAAAATTGCAAGGCCATGTCATAAACCATAAATCAGCTACAATTTATCATGTTTTCGTCTCGTTCCATGACAAACCGTTGCTGAAGGTCTCTTAATTTCAGTATAAATAAATATTTTTTTTTTGTTATTTCGAGACGTTCGTCTTTTTGTAATTCATCATTTCTTTCCATAATCAAATTAGTTTCTATAAAATTAATTACAATGTTTACAGATTGGCCTTCAAATTTTGGCGTTGGGTTGTTGCAATCTCAAAAAAATTAACCCTACTTGTCCTAAAAATATTCTGGTTTGCTAAATTTATTCTCGTTAAGACTTGCCGAATTCAAATCAACTCCGTCATTGTATGTGATAAATCCTTTTGATGCAGGTAATTAACGTTATATTCACCCTGCCCCTCACATCGTGCTCCCAGTGAACTATATGAAACAGTTTGCCTTCCCACAAAAGTTATTTTTAATTTATTAAAATATTTTCGCTTTTAAATCAAAAATGTCATGAGCGCATCACTACTTTTCCTGGTTTGATGTTTAATAATACAAATTTCCAATTCTTACGCACCAAACGTGTCTTGCAAGCGACCAAACAACGAATCAGATAAGAAATATTAGACTTACAAATGAACAGTACATCCAGATAATTAAGTTAGCTTCGCTCGCATATTGCCTCCAGGTTTAACATCTCAATTCAATCCAGTCTCGAACAAGGCCATAGGGCTGTGCCAGCAAAGTGTAAGTTTCATTTCCTTCAACATACACCGTCTAAATATTTTTGAGTGCTCTATCATTCAAAAGTGCGGTTTTACAGTCTGGAGTTGGCGCCTACTTCTCTCCTTTTGGTTTGGTTTAGCCTACCATACATATCTCTGATTTAATTCCTCATGTTTCCTCGCACTTATAATCACCGATAATATTCTCGGCGACAACACTTGTTTTGGTAAATGGCGTATTTTTTTTTCATTTTATGGGGTTAGAACAAAGGCTTCCTCATCTTACGTAATAAGAGCTCCAATACCAGTAACTGGTTCTTATGATTTAATATACGTTTGGAGGAAGTTGTTTCAAATTCAGTTTTTCGGAGACTTCTTTGAGCAAATTTAGCTTGTTTCATATCATTTCAGGAATTAACATAATTATAATATTTTTTTTTTAGATTCGTTTGGATCGAATGATTGTTGAGCATTTCTTACGACAAGGATATTATGAAGCAGCTGAAAAATTGGCTGAACGTAGAGGAATTAAAGATCTTACAAACATAGGTATAAATCCATTTTATATTAATGAAATACATTTATTAAATTTATTGTTTATTAAAATGTTGTTAGATATTTTTCAAACATGCCGAGAAGTTGAAGAAGACTTAGCTAGAAAATGCACAATAAAATGTTCCCAATGGTGCAACGATAATAAATCAAAACTAAGAAAAATTAATTCAACAATAGAATTTCAACTTAGAGTTCAGGACTTTATTGAATTAGTACGACAAGATAAACGCGTCGAAGCTGTAAAACATGCTAGAAAATATTTCCCTGTTTTTGAATCAGATCAGTTGGAAGAAATACGACAATGTATGGCATTACTAGCCTTCCCTACCGATACAAGTAATATTAATTTGATATTGTATTTTTATTTAACGCATTAACCGATTTGATTTGTTTATTTTAGAAATTGAACCATATCGAACTTTATTTGATCCGGAGCGATGGAATGATTTAATATTGAATTTCCGATTGGAAAACTATCGTTTATTTCAACTAGGTAACCAATCCGTATTAAATGTGGTAGTACAAGCTGGACTATCTGCATTGAAAACGCCACAATGTTATTCACTCACTTCAAAAAATAAAAACTGCCCCGTTTGTCAGAGTTCTTTCAATAAAATTGCGGAAAATTTACCATTTTCGCATTGCGCACAAAGTCGCCTTATTTGCCGTGTCACGGGTAAACCGCTAAACGAGTATAATCTTCCAATGATGCTACCAAATGGCCAAGTATACGGTGAATTAGCATTGCCTCATATAACGAAAGAGAAGGGTGTTGTTCTTTGCCCAAAAACAAAACAATCATTTCTAAACCCTAAAATTGAAAAGGTTTTTGTAATGTAAATTTTGGCAAATATTTTTATAAAAATACTAATTTTATTTATTTTTATAAAATATATGCGTGCAAGACAAACTTGAAGTGTGGCAATGTACATTGATGCAAAATACGTATATTGCAAATACTTTGCATTTGTGCACATAATTGAGAATATTTGAATAAAATTAAAATTATGCGAGATTATAATATAAACAAATTTTTTGCCTCCTTATCTTACGCTGATTATATGGAATTACCATTTCCGAAACATTTTCATAAATAATTGGGGGGGATATGTGCAGGTAAGTCATTCGATTTTAACCGCAACGATAAATTTACTGGGTGATTAACAATGACCGTTTACAAAATAATGAAGGGCGAATATTCAGAGATATTTTATTTAGCGATAAATTTAATTGATGTCTGTAAACACATCATTAATCGGAATGTTTTCTTTTGAATTGATCGATGACCTATTTAGCGAGAGTTTAATCGCATGGATGATACGTTATGAAAAAATATGTGTGGCTCACTAAATTCTAAATACATTGACTTAGTTCATAATTGTAGAATGTGTTCACGTCCATACTCTATAGGTATGGCATTCGAATGTCTCTCCACAATAAATTCCCGGAATAAAATTAACTTATCTTACTTATATTAATCTAATTCCCCATTCCGTAGACGATCTGATCAAATCTAGGGCACACCTAGGAATACTAAGCTGGATCAAGGAGTGGCTAGCTACAAAAACGTGAAACAATTGTGCTCGACAGCAACATCTCTAGATTCAAAATTTCATTCCACATTCCAGTAGAAAAACAACAGTTGCAACGGGTACTACTCCGTACATAGCTGCAAAAAGCGTATTTTGTGTCTTCTGTTAAAAGGATTGCAGTACGGGACAAGAATCGGCGAGCCATTCTCCCTGAAGCTAGGCTTGCGTTCGGAGTTACACCGAAAGATGGTATTTTTCGTGCAATCTGCGTTGACATTTTTTTTTGTTGAAATAATTGGGATGCTGCTTTACGGATAATGCTCTTATTTGTAAATGAATTGTAATAGTCTGCGATATCGTCTCTAAAAATACTGAGACCCTATTCTTGAATACGACACGAAAACGAAAGAGCAAAATTCATATATAAATTGAATCGGATTCGTACGATTCTTATTTAAAATTGATTAGGAATAAGTACTTTCGTTTTCGTATCGTATTCAGGAACAGGGTCGCTGATATCTATATAAATGTTAGTCAACTTTCGCTCCTAAATACCAACGTAGAACTGATTAGAGGTTATTTTGAAACCCACAGAGGGATTACCGCAGGACTCATCTCCCGTTTTGTCTATTGGGCTTTTAATCACCGCCTAGTTAGTACCGCTTCCTATGAGAGCGAAAGGTGATATTTGTTTATACGAGAAAAAGCCTCATTCCATTTTATTATTTATTTCATCAATTGTTAGTATTACATTAATTGTAAACTAATTGAACATTTTACATAATATCCAGTCGGATTATAGTCATCTACGAAAACTAGTTTCTTGAGAAGTCGATCACCTTTCGCTCTAGTTTCAAAATATTCCGTCAGATGTCAGGTACTTTGCGTTAACCCTTTCATTACGGATTATTTTCAACGATTTCAGTTGTGGAACCAGTATATCCCTTTTGCTGCCCGGTAACACAATTGTGTCGGTACGGCATAAGTACCATGTCATAAATTTATTTTTGTATGTGTTTTCAACAAATTTACACATTTGTGTTTTCCTTTCAACTTATTTTCGTCCGAAAAAAACACTATAACTATACAAACAATTGTGTTGGTTGTACTTCAAATCAAACGTAATTTTTTATCGAACACGCCATTACATACTATGATTTTTTGTTGTAAATTTATCAAAAAAATGTAACATTTATGTTTCTGGGGGCGCACAACTAAATTTCCGGTTTTTTTTTGAGAAATGAAAATTGGAAAATTTGAATAGAAATATAAAAAATTCTTTATTCAAAGTATTGTCACAGAATAGACAGAGACGTCATAACGCTATTTTTGTATGGAAAAATATCGACTCATCTTTTTGACCTTGCTTCGTGAAAAGGTAGGAGTTTAGAATTTGAAATAAATATTGAATATCAAATAAATTATTAAAATTTAAATATATTAATATAAATATTAATAAATATTAAAATATTTACAGTTCAGAGTCGTAAAAAAAAGGTAGGAAAATGATTAGTCGTAAAAAACAGGTAGGAAAATGATTCGATAGGTAGTTTTTTCTTGGTCTACTCAATGGCGCTTCTGGATAATATCTATTCTGTGGTATTGTCCTTCGCTATCTACACATTTTTGCCACCTCTCTGGCAATAGATGAATACCACATGATAAAACGACGCGTCTTTGGACCGAAACCATTCATCCAACCAATTTTACACTTCGTTGAAACTGGCCAAGTGTTATGCCATGCCAAGCCATGCGCGATCGACCGGAACAAGTGATAATCCGAGACAGAAAGAATTGGCAAACAAGGCGGGTGTGGTAGCAGATCCCATCTCAAGGTTTTGATAGTGTCCTGGACGATGTCGTGCATGTCTCGTGTCCAATTCTGGCAGTTTTTCGAGCAATGCAAGGTTCAGATTGATGAGTTGTTGACGGTAGCGTTGCCCTTTGACAGTTTCACCCTGTTTCAGCAGCTCATAGTACACGATTCCTTTCTGGTCACACCAAACGCAGAGCATTGTCTTCTTTCCGAAGCGCTTTGGCCGTACCGTCGATGTTGATGATTTGCCAGGTGAAAGCCAAAACTTTTTGCGTTTGGGATTCTTAAAAAAGATTCACTTCTCATCTCCCGTAACAATTTGATGCAGGAGGCGCTTTCTTTCATGCCGTGAAAGCAAAATTTCACAAGTGGCTCTTCGATTTTCCATCTGTCTCTGAGTCAACTCATGCGGCACAAACGATCCCTCCTTTTGAATATTTCCCATAGCCTGTAAACGTTTGGAAATACCTTGGCGAGTCGTGTTTAATGCCTCCACAATCACCATTGCGGCTCGGTGTCTTCAAATGGTTTTGGTCTTTCGGAGCACTTCTAAGCATTTAAGTCAATTTTCACAGGTAGTTTTCGATGACGCATGTTTGCCGTAGGCAAATGATGTACTTCAGTCGCATTTTTTTTTCAATTTGAAGCAGAAAAGCAAAGCTTTCTTACAAATGCTGTTTGTTTGGCAGAAAACTCGACATTTTCGTTCTTAGAAAAAACATTTTTGCGTTGCGATATGTGCTGGTATTACAACTGGTTATCGTTAACAACTGTCTACACGCTATGAACAAAACACAACTTCCGACATAAATTACAACTAGATGAACTTCGAGAAACAATTTCTCAAGAAATTGACATTGGAGCTGATGGACAATAAAATCAAGAAGCCGCGTGCCACTCCTTGTGCATTGAAAAAAAGCATAAAAATCGAAATGAGTAGGATGCAATGTTGTTATAAAATTGAGCTTAGCACCAATCACTCAAAAGCAACAAACCACAAGTCGCAAAACACTAAGATCCTAAATCCTTCATTTAAAGTCAATTTAATTTAAATTATTTACGTAAAATAAAGAAATTAATTTATGCATGTCTACAAATTTATACGTTAAAATTAAAAATTCTCCAAATAAAATTTCATTTCTATTTCACGCGAAAATAAATAGATTTTTGGAGACCGCGTTAAAATTTCATTTCACTTTGAACTGAGTACTAAGCTTAAAACAAAATTTTCTTAAAACTTTGGGTATGTGATATTTTAGAATACCCAATAAACAAAAATATAAGTACATAAAAAAGGAAACTAAAAATCAAAATTATGCAAATGAATTACCAACCGCCACAGCATCTTTTGTTAAACATTAAAGGAACTCGGAACCTTACCTGTACATATTGAATTTTGTGTTTTTAATAAATTAGAAGTAAAGTAAAAATAATGATTTTTGTTATAGAAAATAATTTTTAAGTACAAAATACATTGGGGTATTTTTTACTCCATACACGGATGTTCCACTGTACCATACACAGAGAGAAGGTTAAACAGCTCTAATTTGTGTTAATTAAATCGATCGCGTTTAAATAAAAAATAAATACAATCAAACTATAGGCAAATATATTGTACTATAGGTTATAGGAATATGTAGAGATAGAACGGTAAAAACGGACCGATTTTTTTGGTTGGTTTGTTGTATTGGCTTACTCAGGGTAATTCGTGTAACATATTTGACGCCAATGCCGTTCAAATATGCATACCATACAAGAGGAAAATTAATAAATTGTGTACAACTAATCTACATATTTAATTACATAATTTCATTTAAATAAATGTTGGAATGGCGTCGAACAGCCCATATCCTTTATCAAAAATATCAATCAATCAATTGGTAAATGAAAATATTTATAATAATACAATAAAAACACTATAATTATTTAGTTTGTAATGTATGTTGATAGCACGAAAATACGCAATACAAAGCAACAATTACAATGTGCGTACGATGCATGACTTTAAGAAAGTATTTTTTTTAAACATGGAAGGTGTAATGTAACGGTGGACTTAAATATTAGCAAAAAAATTTGTATGGCTGCAAAAGGGATATCGTCGGAATTAAAAATTTTTTCTGGCCTGAAAAAGTTAATCGGGCCACCTTATTGTTGATATAATCCTTTCACTTTGTCGGTATGGGAAATCCAATCTAAATTAAATAAAAATCAAGTGAAATAATAAATTTATGATAATTGCTAGATTAACTGTATTATTCAAATTTACTTTAAATTACTTTTTTAATTTAGTTTTTATATTTTATAGATTAATGGAAAATTTAATTTTCAATATTATTTAATTTGATATATGGAATTGTATAATGTAATTCTGTAAAGTAGTTGGTAGCTGTTATTATTGTTCTGTATATGGTAAATTTTTTATTCGTCCAATCATGAAACAATAGTAGAAATAGGGAATATTTTCATAATATGATGTATGTATGTTGTAAAAAGTAGTTCTACATATCGAATAGATATAAACACATTGGTTTTAACACCCCGGTTGAGTTAGCCCCCACCTTGTATAAGATTACAAAATCAAACAGTGCAGAAACATGAGCTATTTCTGTGCTTTCGAAACCCACAAACAAAACATATTGAGCTTACTCAGTTTAGCACGAGTCCAAGCGTAGTGGAGGGGGAGGGGGGGGGGGGTTCTAAATCAACCTCAGGCTCCTTCTTCATTTCAAAAATTAAATATTGCAATGTTGGCTATAATGTATCTGCAACACCTAAATTTTAAAAGAATAGGTCTCTTGTATTTGAGAAATTGAGGGTGGTATTCGTGCTAAAGGAGCAGCTCAAAACAAGCAAGGCCAACCATCAAGGATTTTCGCAAAAAATTGACAAAATTTTGTTGTTGATATTCCAGTTCAAAATGATTATAGGTACAAACTATACGCAAATCGTGAGCTCATACATCGGTTCTACATATTCAACATTGAAATATTAAATTTTTGCAAATTTAAAAGAATTTGTCATTTGTTCTGAGAAATTGTGGGTGGTATTGGAGATGTTATTAGGGGAAACTCTGTTTATAGTCATGGACACTACATGTCATTGACATTTACGCCCAAAACCAATACCAAATCAGCGTCTGCTCTCCAGGTTAGGAGCGGCTGAAGCGAGCGTCTATCTTGCACCAAGCGGCCCGCTATATATAAATGTGTTCAAGATAGAACTGTAAGCGTTAAGATTCTCACCAGTACGTGACCAACACAAGTAACTAGTGGGTTGAGCTGCAGGCCAACAACCTTCTCTCATAAAAAGTGCTTAGCCTCTTAAGACCTGTGGAGATCTAACCAAGCAGAGAGTTGCCAACTCCAAATTCTCCTCCATCGGCGCGTGAAGCATCATATCATCGACTGCCGCCCTATGAACCTGCAGATATGCAAGGTCAGACTTCGTTCTACGAAATTTAACATCACGTCGTTAATGTATATACGCCCGCCGAGGAAGTAGCTGGAGGAAGTCGTCAATAACATACCGCACCACGACATTAAAATCATCATGCGCGACTTTAATGCAAAAATCGGTAGGAACTAGTAATAACAACAAACAACGCGTCACCGACCTGGCAATATTAGCTGTGTTTATTAATGCTTGATCTTATCCGGTTCAGTTCATGTTTCATGAAACAATACAAAGGCGTTTACTAGATTTCAAATCAAAATTTGTGATCTAAAACAAATTTTGGATCAGGTTTTCCATATAAAATTTGAACTGATCCGGATCAATGGGTGCAACACGACAAATGTACAATTTAGTTGTATCAAGTACGTTTTTCTCATATCCCTTTTCCGCCCCAAGATCACAATTGAGCGCGTAAACATCGCCAATTTGATTTGAAAATTTCATAGTACTAAACATTTTCATAGCGTTGGTCGTGATTTTACTCACCAAGTTCCCAACTGTTGGGTGTCCTGAAACCGCCCATTGTGTACGAAAGAGAATCATGAAAAAAAACATTACAAAATATGGTTATTTACATGCACATTTGTGTGTGGTGGACTTATATCGAAGAAGAGAGAGAGAGAGAGAGAGAGAGAGAGAGAGAGAGAGAGAGAGAGACCAGAGACCAGAGACAGAGAGACAAAAATTTGCAATTTTTAAAGAATTTGTCAGTTGTACTTGAGAAATTGGGGGTGGTACTTCTGCTAAAAGGTAAAACGCAGACTATACGTATTTCGTGACCTCATACATCGAATTTCTGGATGAGAAGTGGGTGTGTGGTGTTCCTTTTGTTCCTGCTAAAGGGTAAGAGTTTGTTATTTGTGTACTTGAGTGTGACATTCATGCTAAGGGGTAGCAGCTCACAATTCAAGCTGCACAAAGGTACAAAAATCGGTACATCACATTTAGAATTGAAATATTAATCTTTTGTAATTTTAAAAGAATTTATCATTTACAGGGTGGCTGAGACCAAGTGTTACCAAATGAAAACGCTGTAATTTTTTTAATTTTGATTATTTTTTATTGAAATTTCGTGGAATATGTTGAAAACATTTTACATTTTATGAAAAACATGTTACTGCTCGATATGACCTCCTTTGGCTCTGATTATTTGATTCAGTCACAACACGAGCATTGAAGGGCTTGGCCGAACGTGATGAGATTCTAAAAGTTGTCTTTTCTGATGAGAAAATTTTCACCATTCAACAGTATGTGAATAAACAAAATGATCGTGTTTGGTTAGAGCACAAGTCCAACGATAATTTGGACACAAGAGTTGCCATGCGCAAGCAATCACCAGCTTATGTTATGGTTTGGGCTGCAGTGACTTCAGATGGACGCACTCCTCTGGTTTTCATCGAACATGGAGTCAAGGTAAACCATGAGGTGTACCGCCAAAAGATCCTAAACGATGCTTTAAGGTGGTATAAGGGTTCACTCGTGAAAAGTTTTGAAAGAAACAGGCACACACACTCACAAGTGTTTGCAAATACTAATTTTTTAGACATCGAAGATATAGCGAATGGTATGTAAAACTTTCTTTCAGATAGTCGCTAATACGGTTTTTTCGGTAGTAGTAATTTCGAGGTGGTCACATCTACGTGTTATTATGTACTTAATCACAACTTCATTACTCGTGAACAATGAATTCCAAACCGACTGCTTACCCTCCGATCAGGTTTTCGATATTAAGAGTAAATTTACCATCGCATTTCTATTATTATTAGCTGGAACATTATCTAGCTTGGATTACCATATAGTGCTCGGGCTAAATAGTAATTTTCTGCATACATACGAGTATCTATATACGTTTACTGTGTAATGAATGTACATAACTAGTCTGAATTGTCTTATAATTGCGATATTAATTTCCTGGATTTCCTCTGTTTTACAAAAGCACTGTAAAAATAGTAAATTTCATTAATTACATTTTTCTAAAGACGTTAATTGCAATTTAAAAAAGCGAATACAAAATGAAAACACTGTCTACACGGACAATGACAATATATTTTATACCTTTTTGTAGAAAACTAAAAAGTTTTAAGATTATTTCCTTATAATTTAAGTGTTAATTAAATTATAGAAATTGAATAATAATTACTTTTACTCAGCACACAGTTCTCGCAGAATTATTTTTTAATAATAATTTACTTGATTACCTTTTACCCCTGTAGGTAGAAGTGCGGGGTCATCGTCTCGCCTGTTTGTAAATGGATATACTGCATTATAAAGTATATTATATAAGAAGATCGTGTCGTTTCTCATGGCAATTTTAAAACTAAATTACTATTAGTAATTGCAATTTTAACAACGCCGTTTTGCTGTCAAAATAGTCAAATCCAAATTTTCTTTACTTGTTAGTTATCTAATATTATATTTGGAGAACTATACGCAATACAAATATTTTGAGAAATGGCTTTTTAATATGTGAAGTGAAAGTTAAAAAATTTATCAAAGGAATTATCGAGGCTGCAGAGACTGCTGTAACAATTTGGTGGATGAATAAAAGAATCACTAACAAATGTATAAAGGCCAATAAAGCATATTTCTGGCCCAGTCTCGACTACCACCAGCTATAAGAAGATGGCTTTAGCTGCATCGGTATCGGCCAAAATGAAAAACTGTCTGATGGAAACTATAACAATCCACACTAACGGAGTATGAATAAAGGATGAAACACACCAAGAGCAGCGCAACATATTCCAAACAATCCACACTAGCGGCTGCGAATGAGTGTGCACATCAAGCAGCGCAGCAGTTTATTTTGTTTTACTAGTAAAATGCACTTGTCTCAATTTTATTGAGGTTATGAGTAGCATCAAAGAGCAGTCAATTGAAGCTGCTGGGTGTGGAACCTATTGATGCCGCGACAGATGCAACTTCATTCAATATAATTTTTTTAAATTTAAATTTTTCTATTAAAATTACAAAATATTTGATTTCTTTTATTGGAAATACGTATATTTCCACACGAGCTATGATCTTGTTACATTAAATAAGCGAAAAAGGCAATATTTAAATTGGCTGCTCGCTGCTGCTGCTTGGTGTGTTTCATCCTTAATCCTATTTTCATCAAATAACACGTACGCGACGAGCTGTTGTAGACAACGTTTTCATTCATCAACTTTTATCTGATTTTATCTGAAAAAATAACTCTTAATGTAAACACTAGTGCTTTGAGAACGGCACCTGCTTATAGAATTGCTCGTCACAGAACGGCTTACGACCCAGAACGAGCCTAATACAAAATATGCTGCGCGAGACTTATAAATGTTTCGAATTTTTTGACTACCACATTAGCAAAATTGCTATTAAGAAATTATTATTTGCCATCAACCGATAGCCCAATAAACTTAAATTTTTTTATTTTTAGTTTTTTTTTTTTATCATTATAGACTTAAAAACTCTATCGAGTATTTATAATTCTACACATTTTTTCTTTCCCCATTTGCTTTTCATTTAATTTTATTTTTACTTATTATTATTTTTTATTGCCCCATTCCACACGAGATTTTTGGTTTTTTGATTATTTTTTCAAGGCCAACTAGTCGTAATATATAGATAATTTATATGTATGTTTGAAAGACAGTTTGTTCTGCTCTCTCGAAAATAAAATTTAAACTAAAATCAGTCAAAAATGGTCTTGAAATATTTTTTATTTCATTTCTGTTTGTGATTGTGAGGTTGCACCGAAAATTTGTTTACGTCGCAATTAAAACCCGTATCATAGGTAAACGGGGAAAGAAACGAAGAAAAATACGGTTTCTGTGATATCCCGTATCAGTGATTTTCTCTCTTTTTTTACTTCTTTTCATTACTACTTCATTACTACTTTCAAATTCAAAAAAAATTACACTCATAAGTAGGTCTTTCAATATAGGGATGCTCGAAATTTGTTAGGTTACAGCAGCAATGTTGCTAGAACAACATTTGTCAAATTTGTTGTCACTTGTTTGGCTTCTTCTCCGTCTCCGTCTCGTCTCCGTATCCGTCATGTTATTTTTGGTTTCAAAAGATATTGCCAGTAGCTATTGTACTTGCATGTCTTCCTGCTCTATTGTGAGTTCGTCGTACTATTCAACCCGACGTGGGTCCCACCGCTAGCTCTTAGGATGTAGAGCTGGATAGCACTGATATCCACATATTTTGGCATACGTGGTTCTGTTAAAATGACTTTCTGAGCTTAGGCATATAACAATTTTTTTTGTGTTTAAAAATACTTCTAATTCTGAAATGCATTGCGCAAGGTCATTCCAGTGGCTCTATTCTGGGTTTCCCCAAAATTGGGGATTAGTGACGTTATTCTATCAGTTGGGAATTATTTATTCCCCAAAATGTATTCTAACGTTTGAGAATTTTTTTATTGGGGGAAAATAATTCCATTTTATAGCAGCTTTGACGTTAATTTTTCCCCATTATTTTTTTGGGGGCATTTTTGAACATTATTTTTTCTAATAAATATAGCTAAATTTAAAAACAATTAAACTTGTAATAAAGTCGCACTGCGTGTGTTAGTTTATAAATATCTACATAAAAAAATTTTACCCAAAAAATTATTCCTTTTCTCACATAATACACATTTGGGAACGGGAAATAAATATTTGGGTTTCAGTGCAATTTTTATATACAGCAAAATATTTTCCCAATTCCAAATAGGCCACTGTGGCACTATTCTGGTAATTCCCCGGGAATAGGGAATTGGGAAAAGAATATATATGAAAATTGTTATTTAAGCATATTTTCTGGCATACTGAGGTAAAAAGTTAGTGTAAATTTTTTTGAAAACAAAATTAAATGGAGAATAATTTTCCCTGCCAATTTAGAAATGGAAAAATTATTTCCAATTTATAAATATTTACATCAAACTTTTCTCCTCAGTAGGCCGGCAAAAAATATTTGAACAGAAATTACATATAAATTCTTTCACAAGCTCCCTATTCCAGGGGAATTACCAGAATAGTGCCACTGGTAGCACTTTTTAAAGAGTGTGTCATTATTTTTTCTTGTTAAGTTTGTATGGAGTAGAATTAAGGTAGGTAATGATTTCTCTAATTTTACTTGACGCATCCGTTGTTCTTTTATATTGCCTCATCGATGTATTTTCCAGTGTTCCTATGCTCTTGGTTTTTCAGTAGCTCGCCTATAGATTCTGGTATTTGGTCCTGCGCAGCTAGATGTGAATTTTTTTGTAACTATTGCCTAAGGCTTTATTCTTGAATCTTTCTGTATACGAAACTAACAAGAAGTGTGAAACTATCATTGTTTTAACTGTAGCCTTAACATATGTTAATACTTAATATCATTATGCATTATTATGATTAATCACTTAATTTTAGTGAGTTAGCTCAACATGTGTGTAATTATTAGATTATACTTCTTAGTTTATTAAATCTAGAGGATCTGCTCTGCGAAACAGATTTCGGTTGTCTTAGTAGTTCTCTAGCTAATTCGTTAGGGTGTGATTCCTGTTTCAGTTGGTATTTTAGGCTGCATGATTTAATTGTCTCTTTAACAGTTTTGATTCCTAGGTCTCTATGGATGTTGCTGTTTCGAATATACCATGCGGGGCATTTGTAATGCTAAGAGCCCCATATATTGGATATGTCCATGGGGATTAGGATCGCTTTGTATAGTAGAACCTTGCAGTCTAGAGAGAGTTTCGACTTTCTTCCGATCATCCAGTACATTTTAGAATTTTTTTTTTAATTGAATGCGTTTTGTTTCAATGTGCCTTTTCCATGTCAATCTTCTATCGAGATGAAGACCGATATATTTGACGTTTGTTTGTTGAGGAATTGTGATATTGTTTAATTTTACTGCTGGACCTGTACGTTTATTCAGCGTGAATGTTACATGTGTTGATTTACATTCATTCAACCTTATCCGCCAAGTTTTTAACCAATCTTCTATTAGATATTGAGTGATTATTTTTTCAGTTATTGGTAAATCAGCTGTGAATCACAAATGCCTTTATATCGGTTAAATCAGTAGTGGCCGTATTTTGTTTCACATGGAACACCCTTAGGGCTAGTTTAGGTTAGGTTGGATTAGAGTGGCTGCTATCGCACATATAGGGCCCATTGTGATACCACAGGATCCTATCTCCCCTTTACTCCCGCTGAAACCATCCAGAGATACTTATGTAGCGTAAAATATCTCGCACTCTACAGCCCGCGAGTTCCGAAAGGCTGTCCATACTGTACATACCTAAATACTTATGCCTTCTGCATGATAGTGCCGGACACGAGCATAGGAAGTGATCTAACGTCTCTTCCTTCACTTAGTCCAAACAACTTCTACAAAAGTCATTCGTCTCTAAACCCAGCCTTCTCGCATGTTCCCCAAAAAGGCAGTGTCCAGTCAGTATCCCTACGACCAATCCTAAATCTCGTTTTCCCAGAGATACTAGTGCCTTGGAGCGCCGCAGGTCCAGTTTTGGCCATACCTGTTTTGCTATCCTGCACGTGAGAGTGTTGGTCCACCTCTCATCTATCAAGGCGGTTGCCTTCTTACTGAGCGCCAATTGTGAGCGCTGCTATAGGCGTCCCCAGATCTGCCCTTCCCGGCTGCATCTGGAGAGCCGTGCCGTACCTAGCTAGTTCGTCTGCCCTGCAGTTTACCGTATCGTCCGAGTGACCAGGGACCCAGATTATCTGGATGCTGAAATACTCGCTCATCTCGTTAAGAGATGATCGGCAATCCAGCGCCACCCGTGACTTCAGACAAACCGCCTCCAGCGACCTGACCGCCGCTTGACTGTCCACATAAATTGCAAAATCCCTCACGGATACCACGTTATGCTTCAACCATGTCACGACTTCGCCTATCGCCACCACTTCAGCATGGTACACGCTGCAGTAGTCAGGGAGACGAACGGAAATATTAACATTAAGCTTCTCACAGAAGACTCCGGCTCCTACCTTACCGTCTAGCTTAGAACCGTCCGTGAAAAATTGCAGTGTCTCGTTTTCCAGTATTGATCCGTTCCTCCAGGATTCTCTCGAAGGACAGATGGTCCGGAAACCTTTATCGCAGCACAACGTTGGTTTAATATAATCTAGATTCGCCAGTTCTTCCCTTAGCGATCTAATTATCGTCGAGTGTCCCGCGTGAAGACACTTCCACTGAGAGACAGCCGAGCTGCTATCTGCTTACCAAAAAATTCGATTGGAAGAAGGTGGAACATAACCTCTAAAGCGCGTGTAGGTGTTGACCTAAGCACCCCGCTTATAAGCATGCAGGCCGTTCTTTGCACCTTTTCCATCATTTTTATATATGTTACCTTCTCCAGAGCTGGCTACCACACGCCCACCCCGTACATCAGCACAGGTCTTACCACTGCGGTATAGAGCCAGTGTACCAGGTCTGGTTTCAAACGCCATTTCTTAACTATGGCGTTCCTGCACGAGTAAATGGCTACATTAGCCTTATTCACCCTTTCTTCAATGTTAGACTTCCAGCTCAGCTTACTGTCCAAGATTATGCCCAAAAATCTCGCTCTGTCAGCAAAAGCCAGTCTAATGCCGTTCACAGTAGGAGGGCTAACTACCGGAATTTTATACTTCTTAGTAAATAGTACCAGCTCTGTCTTGGAAGGGTTGATCCCTAATCCACATTTGCTGGCCCATTTCGTAACGATCAGGAGTGCATTCTGCATAACATCTCTAATCGTGTCCAGATATTTGCTTGAGACAGCTATCGCTACATCATCTGCGTATGCTACAACCCCTATCCCCTCTCTCTCCAGTTCCAAGAGCAAACCATTCATCACAACACTCCAAAGAAAGGGGGACATTACACCTCCTTGCGGGGTTCCTCTAACCACCCGCCTTCTAATGGTGGCCTCCCCCAGTTCCGAGGTAATAATCCTGCTTACCAGCATCTGATTTATCAACCTACTTATGGGGTAGTCGACATTCAAAAATGACAATCCTTCCATGATCGCCTCCGTTTTTACATTATTAAAGGCACCCTCAATGTCGAGAAATGCTACCATACAGAACTCTTGCGACTAAATTGACTTCTCAATCATGCGTACCAGATCGTGCAGAGCTGTGTCCACCGACATTCCCTTACAGTACGCATGCTGCGACATTGCCCAATTCCTGGGCTCAATTTTTGATCGAATACCTACATCTACCAACCTTTCCAAGGTTTTCAACAGAAAGGATGATAGAGTTATAGGTCTCAGGTCCTTTGGATAGGCATGTGAGTTTTTTCCCGATTTCGGGATAAAGACCATCCTGACCTCCATCCATTTCCTAGGAATATAGACTAGTTTCAGACATCCCCTGAAGATACCCTCCAGCCAGAGGAGGATGACTGCCGAATTCCTTTGGATCTCTGCTGGTATAATCCGATCCGGGCCCGCCGATTTATAAGGCTTAAAACCGTTCAGCGCCCACCGGATTCGCTCCCTGTCCACGATGCCCTCCATCTCTAATGAAGGTGTAGCTCGATGAGGTCCAGGCTCCATCGAGTCATCAAAGCTTCCCGGAAAATGGGTCTCGATAAGGAGCTCCAATGATTCCGCACTTGAAGTTGTCCATGACCCGTCTGGTCTAATTAAATAACTATGACTGGTTGGGTTAGTAGCTAGAATTTTCCTAAGGCGAGAAGTCTCAGAGACCTCTTCCATCCTACAACAGAAGAGTCTCCAGGACCCCCTTTGTGCCTTCCACAACTCTTTTTTGTTCTTTCTTAGGTCCCCCTTATAGGAGTCCCAATCACGAACCTCTTTTGTGCTCTTAGCTTTATTAAAAGCTGTCTTACACACTCTCTGATACGTTCCCAACTCTTTGGTTCACTATATCGGTTTCTGCCTGTCCCTATAGGCTTTATTAGGGGGCACGCAGCATTAAATGAAAAATTGCACGCTCTTGTGACAATATCCACCATGCAGTCTAATTCTTCTATACCGTAGCCGGAGGTCCCGGGCCTCCAGCGGCAATAGTTCCTCCAACCCCTCCCTATATTTGTTCCAGTTTGTCCTTCTGGGATTCCTGAAGGCTTTCCGGGAACAGGTTTAATGTCGAGGTTATATGTATCGATGATCAGAGAATGAGTGCTCCTTCGCCACTCTCCACCCTCTGATCATATAAAAGATCGTTTCCGAAACAAAGGTCACATCTAAAACCTCCTGTCGATTTTTAACAATAAATGTCGGTTCTCGTCCAATATTGCAAACTAAAAGGTTGGTATTTAATAAGTAATCAAAAAATAACTCACCCCTCTCGTTGATGTCTGTGCTTCCCCATATTGTGTGATGCGCGTTTGCATCACATCCGAGTATAACATCTACCCTTCTGTGATCTGCTTCCCGGATCAATTCCCCCAGGTTATCCGGTGGAATCTCCTTTTCGCGATCCATATAGACTGAGGCCAGATATAATTTTTCACAGCCAGCCTCAACACTCACTGCTGTAACATCCCCGCTACTAAATTATTCAGATTATTTTTCGCTAAAATACAGGATCTGATCTTGTTGCTTGAGTATAGTAATTTATACCCTTTAGTTCTGAGGCCACAAATCCTGTTATTGCTAATCCAAGGTTCTTGGATTAACACCAAGTCCTCATCTAACTTAGTCAGTCTGAGCACGAGAGCTGCCGAGGCAGCCTTCGTGTGATGTAGGTTTATTTGTACAATGCTAAACATTGTAGTCAACCTTACTCACCTCTTCCTGCACTCCCTGCATCGGGATAGTGCCATCTGGCTCGTTGTTCCGGCCGCTATCCTCCTCTCGTCGAGAGCCTGACAGGATGTCCCCAACATACTCCAGAGAGAGAAGGCTACCTCCAGTTACGATGCTCCCCACGTCCGAAGCATCACTATCCTGGCCGTCCTCAGCCCGCTTGACCGTCTACTGCTGGGTCCGTTCACCGTCAATCCCAGGCTGGTCTTTTGCAGTCGCCTCGGTCTCATCCTTTTTATATATTTTAAGGGTGATCGACCCGAACCCAAAGTTGATCACCCCCTTTAGTTTTGCAAGCTAAGCCAGGGGCTCTTTATTGATCAGCATTATTGCCAATCTAAAGCCTCCCTTAGCCTCCTCTCGTTTTACAATCCTCCAGTCTTCCGTCGGAAGATCGGGATTGCTGGCCCGGATGAACTCTTCCGGCTTTTCCGGCTCGGTTGGCAGCCATACATGTGCCCTCGGCCTGCTCGGGATTTCCTCCCTGCCATACCTCGCCTACTTTGGCCACTGCCCTTTTGTAAAGGTCAGCCGATCTCTGGTTTGAGCACGCAGTCAACTTCACGCGCCCCTGGTACTATCCCGCATCTCTGCAGGACGGGGGGATCCTGGATTTTCTCTCAGGATCCGCAGAGAAATGGAGTTTAGTGCATTATACACTATACCCTCCACTTCTCTGATGTGATGCTCCCATCTTCTTGACTTCTGTCAATGGCGGCTAGCATAAACACGTGCTCCTTTCTTGGATCTCACTGAATAGCTTCAGTTTTCGATCCCTAGAAGCAGCCGACGTCTTGTCTGCTTCAACCTTGGCTCGCTTGCTGTCGCTCGTTTCCAGCTCATCCTGGGACCTCATTCTTTTAGACACAAGGGCTCTTTCCGAGTTTCCGAGCTATCACATCCGACAGTTTCTTTAGACCATGCCAGCAGATTTACGCTGTTCAACTGTAAGCTGCCTCTCAGGGGTCGCAGCCAGTTTTTCTAGAACTCTGAACGCCGACCGTCTCTCCGTGTATCGACGCTTCGACGGAGGGACCTCCTTTAATCCCTCCCCCCCCCCTATTTCCTTTGGCGGTTCCACTTCCACCTGGCTTCGATACCAAAGTGTCGCTTACCCTTGCTCCTAATGATGTAGCTCCACCTTCACGGTTACAGTTACTCCCGTCCTCCGGTTTTTGAAGGGTGCCGGCCCCTTTATTTTTGTTTTGTTTTTTATTTTCCATGTTTCTCCCACACGTATCGGAGAAATATAAGTCGACCTGCGCAGAGATCCGTGTACGCAGGCAAGGCTAAATACAACTGGAGGTCGCCAGGTATCCAGAGGGCTCCGTTCACGACTGGGATTTGTTGAATGGGCCCCCAGTCTAGCCGATTATCAGCACAGGTCGCGTAACACCTTAATCTAGCCCATTGGCTCACCGAGCACCCCGTCCCCAGCGCCCTCCTCCCACATTCACTCATTCATTTACCATTCATATGGATATCCCAAACAAGTGGGACCCACTTCATTCATGGGATACCCGTTTATAGGGTTCCCCATTCACTACCTGGAGGCCCGGGAGTGCAAGGAGACGTGACGCTCAGTTCACCGTGGTTGTGGTCGATGGTTTTATGGCGCCATCAGTTCGCCTTTCCCTACTGTGTATCCTAGGCACTCAGAATTTGGTGAACCGAGGTTAACTACTCCTCCGTTCTCTGAGACTCTCCTCCCAGCAGAGCTGCTTATTTAATTCACCGCTAACCTACCTATCGATAGGCCGTTCACTATCCACCATATGCGACCCCCCGATAGCTGCAGCTCGCCACGGGTATCCTTTGGGCTAAGTAGTTTTCAAAAATTGCATGAAATTGTGTAAGCAGAAGAGTTTTAATTTTGTAATTTAATCCTTCATGCCATACTTTGTCGAAAGTAGCACAATATCCAAGAAAACTGCCGAGCAATATTTCTTTTCTTCTAAGGCCAGCTTGATTGTATTTACAATTCTGTGCACCTGTTCTATTGTGCCGTGCTGCTCTCTAAAGTCAAATTGGTGATCTGGTATAATGCGACCTTCAGATAATATTATAGGTACTATAGTTCTTGTATGTAGCAGCATCTTTTCAAAAAACTTTGAAATTAACGGAAGTAGACTTATTGGCCTGTACGGCGAGACTTGGGTTTTGTCTTTACCTGGCTTAGGAACCATGATATTGAGATATTTTCCATTTTTGGAGATAGTATCCATATACCATAATCGCGTTAGAAATATATGTTATATGGTAACTCTTTGATAATTTCAAGAATGCTTTCGTGTGTTGGCACTTTATGAATTCTTGGCACTTTATGAATTGACTGGTCCGGACCTCTTCGTAGGTTCTTCAATTACAATTTTGCGATGTAGCAAATATTTTAGGTTGTAAATCTTGTGAACTCCTTTTGATTTTTCTCCCTCTGGCTCTAGTTCGAAACGGAACATTGGTTGGGGTACCTTCTCACGGTTTACGATATTACCAGTCGATTTGGCATGGAAACCTTCCGCAGCAAGTGCAGCTTGTATGTCGCGAATATCTACGCAGCTTTTAATTCCGTTTAGCACTTTTTGCCTTTAGCCTTTTGTTTTGCTTTTTAGCTGGTACGCGTAATATTTTTTACCAACTATTCTTGGGGCAAAATTTCGTTGCATTTTTCTACATAATGCAACCTTAAAAACATCTTCGATGTTAAAAAATATAACAATATAAAAAGCACTAACAGTGCACTTTTCGTTTGTTTTATTTTACGTCCGAACCTCACGACAGTAAAATTAAAACAATATTTCTAGTTTAAACTCTAAACCTACCTTTCATATCAAAAAAATTAAGAGTGGCTTTAATTGAATTTCGCGGAGTGTATATAAACTATAAAACATCTAATATTTTCTCTTCACACAAAATTCCACTTGTCAAAAATTGACATTATATTTAATTGCTTTCCATTCCTTAATTAAACATTGATAGCTAGAAATTATTAGCCATCCTAAATCACCTATTTCGACAAGGTACGATCCATTGTAGGAGGAAAATATGCATAACGTGCAATAAACATCAACAATTGAACCATACATATAAGATTAATCACTGGATCAAACACAAACAAAAAATTGAAATCTGACGAAAAAAAAAATCAGTCACTGTAAATCTTTGACCAATCATCTTAACGGTGTGTTTATGATCAGCAAATCGCACTGTAAAAATTTTCAATTATTTGATATGTAATTGAAACGAGATATTTTCCCATTTCTTTATGTTAAACATATAAGCCAATCATAAATTCATAACTGTGTTCCACGCATCATACAATGACAGATGGTAAATATAATATTTTGAATTTTTTTTTTTTTATAATTGTGTTATGCTTTTTTCATATTGAAAATTATTTCACTTGCTGTTATTAAATAAATCAATTTTCTTATTATTAATATTTCCATTCCGTCAAAAATAAACTAATAACAATTCTACTCAATCACAACAGGGGTATAATTTAAAATGATTTTGTTTTTTTGTGTATTGACACATCAAATTCAACTGATGGTAATGACCCTTAATGGTTAAGGGGTCGTACTTTTTCGGATACTTGGAATTTAATTTGATGTGCTTATCAATTCACATTTTAAAAGATTTATGTCTAAAATTTGTGGCCTAAATTTTCGGAGATTTACAGACGTCGCGCCGCCTTCCTTATTTTATCTTTTATCATCTAATCATATTTCCCCGCATATTTGATCATCTGATCCTGTTTGTTACTTGTAATGTAATTTACTACTCGTTATGTATTCGCCAGTGTATCATATTTTTTATTTTTAAAACAATTTAATTTAAAAGTAATTTTAATATATTTTTTTTTCGCTCAGTTGTTTGTTTGCATAAAAACACTTTCCGAGTAACGAGAAAAATAAATAACGAATTATTTTTTAACAGAAAACTTTTTTGTAATTCTAATAAGAAAATAAATAATTGGATTGGTATTAATCTTCAATTTAAAATTAACTTTTATTATTTAATTTTTGTTTTGTTTCATCGCAAGCTGTAGAAGAGGAGATAATCAACTTTACTAAGAAAATTGTTTATTTTATGCAAGAAGTACCTACCGTGTCGTGTACTACATAAAGCGGACATCATAAAAATTTTTTTGCTTGAAAATTTAATTTACTAGAGACAATTTTCGCGAATATTTTATAGTAGTAAAATCTTGACTACTCGTACATACAAATACCAATTATCACACATGGGCAATAAAATAATTAACACCGAATTACTTTTCTATTAAATCAGAACTAACACTTCTTGTACTACACTCGTATACATTCTTAATACATAAGTGTGAACAACTTAATACCTATTTTTTGTAAACAGATAATCGTAAACCACAAAAAAAATCTTTTATGTTTTATTGTTTATTTTAGAATGCATATGTCCCAAACATAAAACCTTAAAAAATTGTTTTGCAAGATGTGCATTACACTACCTACTTGATACGTTGATAGTTTGCAGAAAAGAAAAGCAATAATACCTCAATCCCCTCATTATGTTTTTGAATTATGAGCGGGCTAATGTAATTTCGATACCTCAACATACGAAATCATTTCATTTGTATCATATTTGTATTTTTTTTGGGCCTAACAACAAATAAATAAACGGCAAATAACATTCACAAGAAATTTGTAATTTAGGTCTATGTGAGATTAAAAGGCGTTACTATACAAAGATTTGTTTTTGTTTATTTTCATTACAATGAAGCTTGAACGTTAAGGATTATTACTGTTCTCAGTTCGTTTCTTTGGGTAATTGTTAGTGAACCTTATCTTGGTTTGACGATGTACACCCATGTGTGTACCTGAGTGTGGAGTAATTTTGCTAAAATGCTTAATCTCCAAATGGTTTAAATTAAATTATCACACATAAAAATCAGATGGAAAACGTAGCGATTTGTAGCTTTTATAAGTAGACATTAAATTCCATTTAAATGTTAATGATAATAACACTAACCTCATTAATATAATTTATTGCAATAAAAACAAAAAAAATTGAGAATAAGCTGAAATGGATCACCGAGGTAAAGAGTTGACGGATAAGGAGGAAGGGCCTAATTTTCACCTACCGTGTATCGGGAATGACAACGCGAGAAGTATAGCTGCTCGAATTGGAAGGAGTAAGACAATGCTTATAAATCTGCTAAAACTGAGAGAATAATATGGCCCTGTTGAGTCCCATTTGAAACGCGATATTTCAAAACGCGAATTATCAAAACGCGATATTGAAACAGAAATTACTTTGAGCGTATTACCATTTCATGTTATGCCACAACTTGTGAACCAACCTAATAATTATAATTATTGTAGTAGAATTTCATTACTACGTTTTTGTCGTTAACAAATCAATTATTTTCATCAGCTGTTCTCTTGTTTTATTTATTTCGGAGATCGACCACCCACAAAAAAATGTTTTGTACTTGCAAATTATTTGCAACATTTGAGTGATAACTTGTTTTCAGTAAGCACCATTTAAATTCTGATTAATTTTTTTCTGTGTGAATTTAAGTAATTGGTGTACTTGCTAAATATTGTGTTGGTGAAATTTAGTGCCAAAACGTACGAGTATAAATAAATAACGTTGTGGATCTATGTGTAATATATTTTTAGTTGCAATTTATGAGATACAAGTATCAATCATATCCTATAAACAATTTTTATTTAATTCGCAAACCATCTACCAAAACTATTAAGGTAAATATGTTAATTCTACTAGTGCTTTTCTTATGTGATTTACTGATGCCAATTTTTGTGTTTTGTTCGTCAATTTTGTGCGGAGGATTAACCAGTATCCCGATATTGTCGCGGCGTCGGTCATTAATGGGTGTGTGTGTTCAAACCGAATTCCTTTTCTTGTGGATTGGGTTTTATCCCGTGGCGGAATATATCCGTTGGATCCTGCGCTTCCAGGACAGCGACGGTGGTGAGTATTGTGCGATAGATCATTCACCACCGTCCAACATAAATTTACGAGCGCTGAAAAAATTAATAATAACGTGGTTTGACATCAAATTCAGTTCAACGTGATTAAAGGTGGATTTACATATCCGACGATTTTTCTGCGCCGAACATCACCACGTGACACATTCAACCAGACATGAACAAAATTTATCTTTTTCGGCGCGACCACACACACACACACGCAGATAGATAAAAAAAAATATTCTGTTTTTTTATTTTTTCTACGATTTGACATTTTCGCCATATTTAATTCCTGTAGCTTGTGTTTATATTTATATTTTATTTTATCGGCTTTAAGTTTTATTATTTTATTTTCATAATTTTATAAAGTCGGTTTAATGTTTCATTATTAAATAATTCGGGTAAGCAGCTAAGAAAATTTAATTCGTGCTTTGGAAAAACGCCCCGTATTGTACGATTTGTCCCACAAGTTGTATAGAAACAACGGGTATCGCAGAATAATATGGAAGGAGGTTTCGGATGAGTTAGGAGTTCAGGGTAAGTCAATTATTATAGCGTTTTAATTTTGTTGTAATATGCTAATTTAAAACTATTTTTATAAATTATATTTCCCAGTTGATGAGTACCAAAAGATCTGGAAACGTCTTCGGGAAAAGTTTTCAAACCACAGAAGAAAACCACGGAGTGGAGGTGCCGCCGTACTATACAATTTATATCGCCTTGTATTAAAAGCATACAGTTTTTAATACCATTTATGGCTGACCCTAAAGAGTAAGTTATAATACTTAGATTTCTTGGAAATGATTTAATAAAAGTGAATTGAAATACACATATACATAATTGTTTAACCTTACATAATTGGTAATTTTATAATTTTAAATGTCTTGCGAGCAGTTTCGGACGATTCAACGCTCCAATCATTTTTCAGCAGTTTTAAACCAACTGATGAAATAAACAATCAGTTCGAAGCGTTTAATGAAACACCAACGCCCAGTACTGTAATAATTGCACCCACAGTGATTGGTCTTATGGGTTTTGTTTTTTCTCGTTCGTTAAATTGTCTATTGTTGCCAACAAAAAAAAAAAAAAAATATTTAATTTTTAGAAATTTTGTTTTGGACGGAAAAGAAGAAGGGCAGTAAGAAAAAAACTGGTGAGGCGTGCGGATGGTTGGTGAACAACCGAACTAAAGAAAAAAATTTTTTTTTAATCTAGTAAAAAAAAAAGAAAAAAAATCTAAGTTTTTGTGATAAAAACCAGCGTCACATACATATCCACGAGGCGCGGTAGAGATTGATACAACAAATATCAGCGTCGCATACATATACACGAGGCGCGGTAGACATTAGTGTGAAAAATATACCAGCATCGCACACACATCCACGAGGCGCGGTAGAGATCGCTACCATAAATACCAGCGTCGCACGCCAGCAGGCTCGATATACCATACAGATTTAAATCTAATTCATCTAATTTCCGAGGCGCGGTATACATTGTTGTGACAAATATCAGCGTCGCACACATATCCACGAGGCGCGGTATACATTGCTGTGACAAATATCAGGGTCGCACCTACGTCCACGAGACGCGGTATATCGTTAACCTATAGATATAACTACGTCATCTTATTTCCGAAGCGCGGTACAAGCGCTACCATATATACAGATCCACGAGGCGCGGTAGAACCGCTACTACGAGATTCATCACTTATACACATTCGTCAAAAATTTTTTTTGCATGCAGTTGTCGATAGACACGTAAAGTATTTAGCTTAGTTTTTAGTTATTTACCACAAAAAAAATTATAATACAATTCTTAAATGCCTCCTTATAATAATTTCATAATTTTATAAATTCCTTTAGAAACATACTGAAAATATAATCACCAATAACCAACGACACTGCGAGAGCTCTTGAGGTGGATCGGCTGGGGACCTGGGGTAAGTGAATTAATACTGCAATTGTTTTTTTTTTTTTTTATTATAACGGGCAATTAGGATTTATTATATTTTTTTTCTTCACTTAAATAACAAAAAAAAAAATTATATAAATGAAATTTTTATTTAAACTTTATCCTTATTGTTACATATAATCAATATAATCAATAAAATGTTTTATAGTTTAAAAGTGAATATGTTTAATTAAAGTGATTTGGATAAGATTTTGCAAGGTGGTTAAGAGTGAACATTAAGTCAAGTCCAGGCAACTATGCTAGTGATTATAGTGTCCGCGGGAACCTCCCACGCCGATGAAGAACCCGGGAAAGTCCTGGACGTACGCGGGCGAGTCACTACAAAATGGCGCCGAAACAAGGACCTGAAAATGGTCTAGAAAAGTTTACTTAAGCCAACAAACTCTGATGCAACTTAATATCATTGTTGGGATGATTTTATGGTGACACCTGTAATTGATATTGTATCCTGTTAAATTTATTGAATTTCTTGTTGATTACAGTCTACTAAATGAAACAGGATATTACATCTTATAGGTATTGAGCCATAATATTAAGTCTAGCTTTGTGACGCATTAGGATGTGGTGGGCAACTATACAAATTTTCTGGTATTGCTATGTTTGAAGGGATGGTTTCAAAGGTTGATGTTGATTTTTATAGTCATTCAATAATTCCCGTCAACATTTGAAATTCTCTTACGCATGGTAGTAATGGTAAAATTATATGATTATGTAGGTATGCGGCACCTACTCACTCGATACCACGTTGCAAGGTCTTATACATAATATATGCACATACACGTATACATTTTTATTGAACAATTTAACACAATTTTTTTGACTACTTTATATTATTTAATAATATTTCATTAAATACTACTTCTCAAATTTTCACAAAAAAAAAAAAAAAATAAAAAAAAAATTATAATTTAAAGATTTCTCCCAGTTACAAGTTACAAATTTTATACCTTACTCATTCTTAAACATACAAAATTGTTATGTATCCAAAAGAATCACAAGTCCTTATAATGGATCAGTACATGAATTCGCTTCTTGAAACCGAATTTGAGGTAGAATTACTAGTTAGGGCAATTGATGCCACCGAACTATCGGCGAGACAAACATTGTTAAACATCTTAGAAAAAGAACAATCGGATAAGACTCTTGCTCCAATCAAATCCCATTTGTTGGCTCAACCAGAGGTCGAAATGGGATTAGCAAGAGAAGTATATGAACAATTTGAAGTCATTACTGATCCTAAGCAAAAATATTCTATTGCCGATTTGGAGAAAACTCTGTGGAGATCTATGCATTGGCATAGTCGACTACAGAGATTAAAGAACTCTTTCGGTGACGTAGCTAATCTTACCAACTGGATTTCGAAATTTTGTCGCAAAACTCAAGAAATTCGCAACCAGTTAGAGGAGGCTAAAACAGGAGCAACCCACAAGACGATCGTTCCGGTGATGTCTCGCGAACAAATATTTTCATTACAGGACGCCCCTCCACTCAACCAAATTAAGGATCGAATGGCGGAAGAAAAAGTTGCGGTTACTTCTTTGGTGCTTCCAACATCAAGTATGGATCCGCCACTTCATATTACGGTAAATACTGTGCCTCCTAGAGGCCACCAAACCGAAGTGACTTGGATAAACAATCCTACTCAGACTTCGGCGTATCAGAGTATGCCTATGGGTTATTCATCTGGTTCCATGCCAAATACGATACCGAACGTTTTTTCGGGCTTTATGCCTCTACCCAATTCAATATTCCACCCAAATGTAATAAACCCATACTACTACCAACCTTATGGAATTCCACCCATGAATTTTCAGCCACCGAGGCTACCTTCGTTTTCGGAGCCAACTCCATACAGTGGAATAATTTCACCCCCTAGGCAACATGAAATAAGTACATTTTCTCCACCAATGCGTTTCAACTCTCTTCCGAAATGGAACCTAACCTTTTCAGGGACACCCAAGTCGGATCTCGAAATAAACGAATTTCTATTTCGACTCGAATGTTATGCAAAAAGAGACCGCATTCCCCATTCGGAACTTGTGTCTATTTTACCACAATTTCTGAAAGAAGCAGCTGAAAAATGGTACTGGGTGTATGCAAAGAAATTTCCCAACTCTCCATATGATCTCATTAAGTCAGCTATGATTAGTAGATTTAGTAGCCTTACCGATAGAGAAATGCGCAGAACGATAGAGACCACCAAACAGAAACCTAGTGTACTTTTCGATGACTTTCTGTTGGAAATTGAGAATATGAATGGGCGGTTAAAATCACAGTTTTCGGAAGAGGAGTTAGTGGAAATATTACGAGAAAATCCAGCGTTGCAAAGCGCCACCTTATCTGATGTTATTCATACTGCTGAAGAATTACGAGTTATATGTCAGAAGTATGAAAAACTTTGGAAGAAATCTGGACACGATCCTCGAAAAATTACAGAAAATAGGTTGCGTCGAAATTACTTTGTAGACGAAATTAAGACGATTCCTGATTCGCCCAGTGTCACTACAGAGAACGAATCGAAAGCTTCCGCTACTCTTGAGGACAATGACAATGTCGCACAGTTAGAAGCATTGTCTATTCGCACATTAAATAATAAAAATTCGTCAGTGCCCCAACCAATTAAGAAACTAAATTATTACATTTGCTGGAACTGCAAGGATATCGGCCATCGATATCAAGAGTGCTCCTTGCCACTGCAACAAATATTTTGTTTCGGATGTGGTCAAGCCGGTGTACTTAAACCAAATTGTCTTATTTGCCAAGCTAGATTTCAGGGAAACGGTGTCTCGGGCGTGATGAAATAGGGGGATTTTCGTCCGGCCACCACTCAACCCTCGAGTCAACAGCCTCGACAAATAATGAAGAACGAAGCCAAACCACCAACATAAATCCTTCAAGACCATCTAATCTACTACCTTTAATCATGACAAAATCAAAATTACCTGAAAACTTATCCACTTTACGAAGTTTTGAACCTTACAATCATCTAGCAAACCATTCACAAGCCACTTTCAATAACATTCAAAAGACAAAGAAAATTACGAGGATTCGTGAGTATTGGAAATCGCGACAAATTTTTAAAAAAATCTGTTCGGCTAATATCATATCATCTATAGAAGATCCAAGACCGCATGTTACAGTAACAATATTTGGCATACCTTTGCTTGGATTACTCGATAGCGGTGCGTCAATTAGTGTCTTGGGTAAAGGTGCGGAAAATCTACTGAAAAGGGCGGGGAAATCTTATTACAAAATGACTTGTGGGATTAAAACGGCAGATGGTACAGTTAATAAAATTCTCGGTTACTTCGATCATGCTGTAACGTATAATGGAATTACCAAAACTATTAGGTTTTACATAGCACCTTCGTTAGAAGGTATACTTTATTTGGGCATAAATTTTTGGCGAGCTTTCTCTCTTGCCCCTGCGATAGTGTCTGAGATAATAAATTCAAACGAATTGGATCTTAAGGACAAAAGACATACGTTGTCTCCTCAAGAAGAACTCGAACTAGACACAATTAAAAATTCGTTTCCATCTTTTTCCAAAAACGGGTTGGGGAAAACTAATCTGATCGAACATTTTATTGACGTAGGGGATAATCGGCCAATAAAACAACGCCATTATCCGGTTTCCCCAGCGAAACAAGTATTAATTTATCAAGAACTTGATAGGATGCTCGAAATGGGAGTTATAGAGGAGAGTAACAGCTCCTGGAGTTCTCCAGTGGTGCTGGTATCAAAACCTGGAAAGAATAGATTATGCTTAGATTCCAGAAAAGTAAATGCCATTACAAAGAAAGATGCCTATCCACTACCCCTCATTGATGGGTTGTTGGGTAGACTGAGGGAGACAAAATATATTTCTGGGATAGACCTCAAAGATGCCTTTTGGCAAATTCTTCTGGAACAAACTTCCAGGGAGAAAACTGCCTTCGCAGTTCCAGGAAGGCCTTTATATCAATTTTGCGTAATGCCTTTTGGCCTATGTAATTCCCCTCAGACAATGAGTAGATTAATGGATAAGGTAATACCACATATGTACCACGATCGGATATTTATTTATCTGGATGATCTGTTGATTATATCAGCTACTCTGGTTGAGCATTTTAATTTACTTAGACTGGTCGCCACATTTCTAAGAAAAGCTGGCCTTACCATCAATGTGGAGAAGAGCTTTTTCGTAATGAGGGAATTAAAGTATTTAGGATTCATAATCGGCGACGGAGGTATTAAAACGGATCCAGCAAAAGTAAAGGCTATAAAAGATTTTCCCACCCCTATTTCGGTGAAGCAAACGAGAAGATTATTGGGTATGACCGGTTGGTATCAACGGTTCATTCCTAACTACGCTAAGATCGCCACCCCTATTACTAATCTTTTACGGAAGGGAATAAAGTTTCAGTGGACCGCGGATGCTCAAAAGGCATTTGACGAGTTGAAACACAGGCTTACCACGGCTCCGGTACTCGTAAACCCGAACTATACCCAACCGTTTTATATTAGATGTGATGCTAGCACTTCAGGAGTTGGCGGAGTCCTTTTTCAACGAACTACTGAAGGAGATGAGCGACCAATCGCATTTATGTCAAAAAAATTAAATTCCGCTCAGAAAAATTATAGCATAACTGAGCTGGAGTGTCTAGCCGCATTGTTAAGTATCAAGAAGTTTAGAGCATATATCGAGGGCTTTAAATTTACTGTAATTACAGATCACGCAAGCTTAAAGTGGCTCATGACGTTAAAAGACTTAAGTGGTCGACTAGCACGATGGAGCCTTCACTTACAAGCGTACGATTTCAGTATCGAACATCAGCAGGGCGCTAAAAATGTCGTGCCAGATGCTCTTTCTCGGTCCTTCAGTGAATCCGCTGAGGAATTAATTTTTGATTGGCCTAAACTTCTGGATGCACTGGATTTTACTCTCCCTGAATTTGAGGACCAAAAATATACTACCTTCCGCAAACGAATCCTCGAAAACCCCGAACTTTTTCCATCTTTTAAAGTCCAAGACGATAGAATATTTATTCGTATCGAGCCAAAAATGGATACTCCACTCTCGGAGGTATGTGTATGGAAAATATGGGTTCCCGAAAATTTAACAACAAAACTGCTGAGCGAAGAGCATGATTCCGCTACGGGTGCACACGGAGGTATAAGTAAAACGCTAGAAAGATTAAGACGATATTACTTCTGGCCAAAGATGCGAACGCAGGTGATACAATATATTGGGAATTGTGTAACATGTAAAATAACCAAAAGTAGTAATTTAATATCCAAGCCCCTCTTGGGTCAATTACGTTTAGTAGTGAGACCATGGCAACGAGTTTTTATCGATTTGATGGGCCCCTACCCTCGCTCGAAGCAGGGAAATACTTACATCTTGGTTATCCTCGATCAATTCTCAAAGTTTGTTTTACTGAAACCACTCTACTTTTTGGCACTCCTGAGGAATTGGTGAGTGATAATGATACTCAATTTACGAGTAAGGCATTTAAATCATTAATGGAGGAATTCGCAGTGACACATACCTTTACAGCGATTTATTCACCGCAAGCAAATGCCTCAGAAAGGGTCAATAGATCCATTTTAGGTGCTATTCGCTCATGTGTTAGTCAAGATCATCGAAGTTGGGATGAAAACCTTGCAGAAATAGCTTGTGCCCTCCGGAATTCAACCCACCAGTCGACAAAATACTCACCATATTACGTCCTGTTTGCATATCATATGATTACGAATGGTAATATGTACAAAATGCTGAAGCCGTTGAATCTCTTGAATGAGAATGAGATATAAATTCTGCCCTTAAATGACCGGGTAAATTTATTACATGCACAAGTACAAAATAATTTGAAACAGGCTTACAATAAATATTCTGCACATTATAATTTACGCACCCGAGCAATAAATTATAATATTAGTGAAAACGTTTTCGTACGTCAACACCAACTAAGCGATTCGACCAAGAAATTCTGCAATAAATTTGCTCCAAAGTTCCTGCCAGCTAGAATAAAACAGAAAATTGGTACTGTGATTTATCAATGTGTAGATACATCGGGAAAAGTCATTGGTAATTTCCACGCGAAGGATATTAAGAAATGAAAACCTTAATCACTTATTTATTTAACTTCAGATTTGTTGTTTCACTTTCCCTTCGTTGGTGATCCAACCCATCTGCCCTGTAATAATTGCACCCACAGTGATTGGTCTTATGGGTTTTGTTTTTTCTCCGAGGCGCGGTATACATTGTTGTGACAAATATCAGCGTCGCACACATATCCACGAGGCGCGGTATACATTGCTGTGACAAATATCAGGGTCGCACCTACGTCCACGAGACGCGGTATATCGTTAACCTATAGATATAACTACGTCATCTTATTTCCGAAGCGCGGTACAAGCGCTACCATATATACAGATCCACGAGGCGCGGTAGAACCGCTACTACGAGATTCATCACTTATACACATTCGTCAAAAATTTTTTTTGCATGCAGTTGTCGATAGACACGTAAAGTATTTAGCTTAGTTTTTAGTTATTTACCACAAAAAAAATTATAATACAATTCTTAAATGCCTCCTTATAATAATTTCATAATTTTATAAATTCCTTTAGAAACATACTGAAAATATAATCACCAATAACCAACGACACTGCGAGAGCTCTTGAGGTGGATCGGCTGGGGACCTGGGGTAAGTGAATTAATACTGCAATTGTTTTTTTTTTTTTTATTATAACGGGCAATTAGGATTTATTATATTTTTTTTCTTCACTTAAATAACAAAAAAAAAAATTATATAAATGAAATTTTTATTTAAACTTTATCCTTATTGTTACATATAATCAATATAATCAATAAAATGTTTTATAGTTTAAAAGTGAATATGTTTAATTAAAGTGATTTGGATAAGATTTTGCAAGGTGGTTAAGAGTGAACATTAAGTCAAGTCCAGGCAACTATGCTAGTGATTATAGTGTCCGCGGGAACCTCCCACGCCGATGAAGAACCCGGGAAAGTCCTGGACGTACGCGGGCGAGTCACTACAGTACATCGACGCCTAGACCATCTCTACCACCTACTCTACCATCTACAGAAGAAACTTCCTGTAGTACTGGCTCGTCGACACCGAGGACCAACAAACGGCCTAGTTATAGTTCAGCTAGGTCGCCTAAACGTGCTCGTCACGCAGAAAGTAAGTAAACTTTAATACAACCATATATTATCATGTACAACCATTTACATGTTTATTTTTAAAATAGTTTAGATGACAATGATATCGACAAAATAATAAGCGCGATCCAAGCTCCAGTCGAAGAGTATGACGAAGTCGACCTGTTTTGCCTTTCTACGGCCAAAGACATTAAAAAATGGCTCAAGATATTTTTTTACGGATAGATATTTTGCTATCATGATAATAAATTATGATGTATACCATGCATGCATCATCTGCCCATGGCAGCACATCCACTTCTACGAAATACCTTTTAAAATTATTTCTTATATGAACGGCATTTCCCGAGGAATTGTTTGCCCCCGCTCGAACTACAGGAATTAATCCACCATCTTCTGTTGAGGTTTCTTGTCTCCATCTTCCAGTGAATATTTGTCCATTTGCTTCTTCTCTGTCTATATATCCTTCCGGGCAATAAAATGAATTTTTATTTTTTATCCAATTGTGTAGACAAATTGTAGATTTGACAGTTCGAACCACAGTTTCTCTTTTCGCTAGTATTGGCCTTCGGTAAACCCGCCATTTAGCGGACAATACTCCGAAACTATTCTCAATTACCCGTCTAGCACGCGATAACCGGTAGTTGTAGGTCGATTCGTCTACGGGTAAACCTCCAGATCGATTTATACCAGGAAAAGGTCGCATCAAATTTTTTAAGAGGGGGAAAGCCTCGTCCCCTAAAATCACGAATGGTGCCTTGATTGTTGATCTCGGTAAATATTCATCTTTTGGAATATTTAAGGTTGTGCTGTCTCCACATAGCGCCTTCCAAAATGAAGTATTTTTAAATACTCCACTGTCACTAAATCGCCCAGAAGCTCCAATGTCTACGAGCAAAAAGTTATAATCTGCATCGCAAACCGCCATTAAGATTATACTGTGCGACGCCTTGTAGTTAAAACAAGCAGATCAACTATTCGGAAAAGCCTAAAAAAATCTTTAAATTAGTTAAGCTAAAATTAGAATTATGCTAAAAATTTTACCTGTACAACACAATGCTTCCCATCAAGCGCTCCAATACAATTGGGGAAGTTCCATTCTTCGTAGAAATCGTTCGCCACTCTCTTCCATTTTTCCTCGGTTAATCTTTCGAGCGCGGATGTAAATAAATAGTCCCAAATTGCTTGACAGGTTTCTGAAATTTTTGAGTAGTAGAGCTTGGTGATACTCTATAATTGCACGATAGAGATTTCATTGAGTCGCCACTTGCGAGATATCTAAAAAATTTTATTTAAAGTTTTTTACCTTAATGTTAATGACAAGCATGTCCCAGTAGATATTGGCTTCCTGGATAGTGTCAGTTTTTCGATGGCTGGTCCAACTTTTTGTAGCAGTTCGTCAAAAAGATCCCCACTCATCCGATGATAATTAAAAAATTGGAGGGATTCGTGAAGTCGCATCTCTTGTACCAAATTATCATAGTGCCCTTGCTGCTCTCTATATTTTAACAAGTTATTTACCCAACATCAAGGTGGCCTTCTATCTAACTTTTTAATGGGTTCCATTTGAAACGCGATATTTTAAAACGAGAACTATCAAAACGCGATATTTCAAAACGCGATATTTCAAAACGCGATATGGTACAAAACGCGATATGGTACAAAACGGGAGTTTAGGATTGGGTTATATCAGGTGGGTGAAGGGGAAATTTAATTTCAGTTTATAGGAATTTAAAAATCGATAGGAACGATAGTATATAGGATCGGTATCAGGTGGGTCGCTGCGCTCCCACTGCTTCGCAACGCATATTCTGTACATATCGCGTTTTGAAATATCTCGTTTTGTACCATATCTCGTTTTGTCATATTTCGTTTTGAAATATCGTATTTTGAAATATCGCGTTTCGAGCGGATCCGCTTTTTAATGTACACCCATAATAATAATAATTTTAATTTTTTTATTCTAGACAAATTCGCTTTTCGGGACCCTATTAAAGTTAGCCGAAAGTTTTCAGCCGAAAGATAATGCAGATAGTGTCTTTACTATCCCAGCCAAAAGATGGTAATGCAGCTATTATTCTTGCTATCCCAGTCAAACCAATAAATAATAGCTAATTGATACGAAAGATGCTTATTGATTAGGTCATAATCCTAATCCCCGGAATTTGGGGCAATTCTGAAGTGGATGGGGTTGTAATTTGGTATAATGTACCAGAAAGTCCGAAATTTTCGAAACTAAATTAATGAAATGTTCTGTAACTTTTGAGTAACCCACTTTACCATCGATCCCACTATGTTTAAGAAAGGTCATAGGCCGGAAAAATTCGGACTTTCTGGTACAATATACGAAATTATACCCCCCTATTCCCTTCAGATTTGCTTCAAATTTCGCGTGGGCCTACCTAGGCCTATGATTTTTCTAATAAGCATAGTGGGATCGATGGTAAAGTGGGTTACTCAAAAGTTACAGAACATTTCATTAATTTAATTTCGGAAAATTCGGACTTTCTGGTACAATATACCAAATTACATCCCCTATCCCCTTCAGACTTGCTCAAAATGTTAGAGATTACGATTATGATCTAACCAATAAATATATTATAAATAATATAGAACTAGGTATATAAAGTAATGTATCTTTCGGCTATAATTTATTTTTTCGGCTGGGATCGCAAAAACAATAGCTGCATTACTATCTTTTGGCGGGGATAGCAAAGACACTATCTGCATTATCTTTCGGCTGGAAACTTTCGGCTAACTTTAACAGTGTCTTTTCGGGTTAATTTAAAAAAATGAATTCAAAAAAATAAATTATTTAATTGCAAAGATGAGAGTAAGGCGTATTAACTGTGTCTTTAATATTTGCGATTTTGGAAAAAACAAAAAAAAGCACGAAAATAATCTTCAATTTTTTTTTTGTGCGAGAAATCTTTTGTAGTCTGCAATTTTTTAAAAGATAGTCGAGTTTTTAAGTTTGGTTTATTAATTAGTCGAGTTCAGTATTAAAAATAAAATAAAAAGTCGAATTTTGATACTGTTAGCTTTTTTTATGTCAAATGAGCATTGGCGACATAAAATGATACCATTAATCAAAAACGTTAAAATTTTTTTATTTTGATAAATTTTTGTTAATTAATTGCAAATGGAGTAATTTTTATTAAATTTCCAAAAATAAAATATGTAATAAATTTGTGTATAAAATTACCACTTGTGTTTTGATGATATCCAACCATTCTTGTGGAAAACCTAAAGCTTCAAACAAAAAAACGGATAAATGACCACAATAGACGGAGGGGTATAAATCGGAACGGATGCTAAACACAAATTTAAATTTTTACGGACAACATAACCTCAATGCTGTTTGACATATCGAATTCGGGTATATTAGAAGTAAAATAATATATATATATATATACTAAAATAATATAGACTAGACGGATGTTTTTAAAACGTGAATACAAAAATGAATACAGAGGAATTCATCGAAACTATAAAATCGTACCCAAAGTTATACGAAAAACAACACTCTTTGTACATGGATAACAAAAGAAAAAGTTACATATGGCAACAATTAAGTACCAAGTTTTATGTCGATGGTATATAAAATATTACAGTATAATCTACTTGTATTATATATCTATTACCGCAAAAAAAATGGAACTACCTTCGGGACAAGTACGTCAGGGAAAAACGTAAAATGGAGCATCCATCAGGAAGTGAATATGTTTATACGGATCAATGGGAGTTCTTCAATTTACTGTCGTTTTTAAACAACAGTATCAGATCGCAAAGGTACGAACCTATCAAATACTATGTATAATTTAATATTACTCCGTAATTTTTATAGAATGGTGGAAAACAGTTCTCCTAATCCCGCGGAGTATCTCTATCCCGAGAATGATGAAGACGATGGCGAGAGCGATGTATCATTTGTGTCAACCAGAACTTCTAAGAGTAAACCCAAGGATGATGGAATTTCAGAAATGTTTTTGGAAACTTTACAAACCATACAAAAAAAGTTGACTGGAACTGTTAATGAAGACGAGGATAAAATATTTGCTGTGTGTTTTTATTAGCGCCCGATAGCTGTATCCGGAGCAGCCAATTTTCTATGTCAAATTTATATTTAGCGCGCTATTATTGCATATAATTAATTTATTTAACTCTAAACTAAAATTTTTCATTCAACTTTTTAATTAAAAATCGATAAAAAAATATCTTGGCTCACTTATTTATCGGGAGCCTCTATCGGGAGCACTATCCATTTCAGGGTGAAACTTTAAATTTCCCTTGTTTTGTACAACCGTTAAATCAAATAAAACTTCAAATTTTGACGTATGTCAATTTTTTTTTGTTTTGTATTGTTTAGAAAAATATATGTACGAAATTCTTTTTAGTAAAAAATAGTTTTGTGTTTTAAAAAAAATTTATAAAAAAAAAAATTAAATTTATAATATAATTTAATTTTTATTAAAATTAAAGTACGTAAATTATTTAGCCGCATACGTACGATGTATTGTTACGGGGTCAGACCGATAACCATCGATTTTTGGAAATTGTACAATTATCATATCTAGAAAGTCGGGACGTGATCTAAACGCTATCGATGTGCTATCACAATCCACAATTTGCAATTTTGGACGAATGTAAGAGCGCCGTTTCGGTCGATGTCGAAGGATGCATGTAGCAACAATGCCGAAAATCAGAAATCACATTATTCACCGTATCCCATCGTAAATCACTATGGAAACACCATGATTACTTTTTACAGTTCGAAGGACGTGGCCGTGATGAATTTGGGCCAATAGTGAAGCAAAAGACGAGCGTGGGAAAATTTTCCGGTGGAAGAAGAACAATTTTGATTGCCTAATTTAATTTAAATTTCTATCACTGTAAAATTTTAATCGTTAAAAAATTTTTAATTTTTGTATAGTTCTTGTGTTAGCGGATAGTCGTTCAATTTCATAACATGTATCTAAGGATTTAAAATACATAATAAAATCGTGAAAAATAAGGAAAACTTTAATAAATTATGTTTATAAATCAAAAATATTTTGTATATTGATAAGAAAATTTATTAAATCCAAAAACACGATTTCAACCGTTCATTAGTTTTTCTTGAACCGCGTCGAAATCGTACATTGTTTCGCGCATTGATGAACCCCTTTTAGGCATGGTATACTTATTTGTTGTGGTAAGTAATCGTGGGACGGGATTGCGAATCGCGGTAACACACTATTTATTAGTTCATGTGAGCATCTTCGTGGAAAAATACCTAGTAGTTGCTCTCCGAAAAATTTATTGGCACATAGACGACATGGAACCTGATTAATTCCATCTTGTTCATCCCGAAAATATTCGGCTTAGGTTGAAGTTTGGGAACCTTCGTCTTTTATAAAATACTTATCGGAGCATGTGAGTTTTTCATTTGGTGGATCTTCATCTTCTTCAAGGCGCTCTTCGAGTTCGTCATCCGGTTCGGACGTTAAAAGTGGAGATTCAACATCTAACTGTTTAGTTTGTGGTAAATCATATTCTAGATAGATAGGTTCTATTCAGGAGATGGAATGTCACATAAATTTTTTGTCATTGGTTCTTCAGTGTGCTGTCTCTAAAGCAGGCTTATTGAAGGCATTTTGCTCAAGGTGGTATCATCCTCCGTCTGTGATTTATCTTAACTGGATCGAATAATCGCTTATCTCCTCCGGGCATAAATTGTTCAATATTTGAAGCAAATATTGTTGGGATTCGTACAGTAACGGGCCGCAGTGTTTTTTTTGGTCTCGAATTAAGTGGCGCATCTTGTCTGCCCATTTCTGAGCTCTAGAAAAGAATAGTACATTGGATTAAAATCCTCTACCTACCTACAGGATCGAAATAATTCAATGGTACTTACTAATCCCCATTCTTTGGAAATTCGAAATAATGGACCATACGGTTTTTAAGTTGCGAATTATAGCATGAATAGCACAACACCGTCTCGACATTTTCACACCCATAAATCCATTATCACTATCGCTGTCATCTATATTTATGTTACTATCACCTGCGGTTGATTACAGCATTCTGAAATTAAAAAAAACGTTATAGAGCGATTCCTTACTTATATGGTTCCAGCCAAATACGTACTTATTCATGTCGCATGGCTTATAACTAATATTGTATTCCGTAAATATTGTCCTAATTTTAACGGGCCGTCCAGCTTTTTGTAATTCATAAAATAAAATTTCTTTTTCAACGGGTGTTCTCATTGAGTATAAATTCATTTGGTGTATTATCCCAGCACGGATTATCGTAATCAAATAAAACTTCAGAGTTATTCGATTCCAGCGTATTTAGAAAAGCTCCATTCAAACTATTCATATCGCTTAAATTCGATTTTATATCGGCAAATACGGGATCCAAGAAAGATACCGTATCTAGTTTACCATTTATCATTCCTTTACATTTTGTTACGGTTGAACTTTGTAGACGTCACTTTTTTGCTTTAGCCTTAGCCCTTGCTTTTGGATCCCGCACATGATTACTACTCTCAGCAATTAAACTATCCGTTTCGGACATTTAATGAAATTCACGACAAATCTAACTCATTTACAACTGTGGGCAACGATGTTTTGAATATTAATGACGTTCAAGAGGCTTTCGTTGGAGTAACCATTATATTTATAAGTATCACAAAGGCAGAGCACTCAAATTTAAACTTAAAAACTTATTCACTATATTTGTGAACAACTAAATATTAATAAAACATTGTTAAATATATTTAAATTATTATTTATTTCGCAATTTGTTTGTTTTAAAATGTTTGCGATTTTTTTTTCAAACAAAATAAACACAAGAGTAGAAATGTCATTCGACTGCATGAAGTTTACAATTTAATTTTTTTGATTAGTAGCGACACCAGTGAATAATAGCTGCAGCAGTTTCAGTAGAAAATTTCCCTTCGGCGCCGGATAGTGCTCCAATATTAAAACACGGCTATTTTTGAATTCTATCAGTTGCGATATGAAGAAGATGAGCCCAACACAAAAAAGCAAATTTAAAATTGAAATAATTTTAAAATCCCAACAGACTGTATTGAACAGCATCGGCATTCAAAACTAAACTTTTGCTTAATTTTGAGTTATTAATTTTTATTTTATGTATTTTTTATTTCATGAAATGTAATTGAAATCTGATATAAAACCTTGACTGAAATTTTATTTAGATTTTATATAAAAACAGAACTGCCCTTCATTACACAAATACTGTTTTAGCTCATCCCTCAAATTAAAGGCGAACCTCGTTGAATTGGTCGAGCGATCACTAATAGATGGAAGTGGTTGTGTGTTTCTACGCCAATCTCCACTATGTATGGGTAATTCTTGATATTCCCAGTCAATGAAATTTTGGGGCACATATTTGTGTGATTTAGTTTTATGAAATTGTGTAATGCTACAGTTGCAAAAACCACCGTCTCTGTATTTTTAGGCAGCATATTGATCGGATTTCGACGAACCCTCCATCTGTTCACCAAAATACCAAAAGCATTTTCAATTACCCTACGAGCTCTTGAAAGTCTTTAATTGAAAATGCCTTTTGATTCGTCCAAATTTTGGGATTTAAAGTTCATTTCGCTGGAGCTGCTTACCGAATATTGATGATTTTAGAATGCCTAAAAATGTATTACAATACATATACAATACAAATAACGTATAGAAATAATTATATACAAATGTACACTCCCGAATTCTTCATGTGGTTGTTGTATTATTATAATTTATTTTTTTAATGTCTTTTTCTCTTGTTGTATACTAGCTGATGAGGGACAAGTTAAAATAAAATAAAGGAACGCGGTTAATTCAAATTTTATATTTTGCAAATATTTAAACATGAGCACTTGATTATAACCATTAATTGGTTTATAGATTGTAGACGTTTGATTTTAATTTTTTTTTATTGTTAGTAATGTGTAGGTCCCCCATTCTTGAGTACAACTTCAAAAACTCTATCTGATAAGGAATTAAATAGGCTCTGTACATAATTTAATGGTATTTGCTCGAAAGCATCTTCAATTGCAGCAATCAGCCCATCCCTATTTTGAAATTGCCTTCCTTCTGCATAAATTTTGCGCGATAACCATGCGGCATTCAGCATCGATTGGTCGTCGCAATGAGTGTTTAGTTAGATCATCCTCAACTAAGCTTAATAAGCATGTTATAAAGATTTCGTGTCATTCTGGTATTATTAAAAATCTAGGCGTTTCATTTGTTGAAATGAATTGGCAAAATATCCACTGATATCCCTATCTAAATTGAGTGGTCTCACCCACCATCTTCTCCGTTTCGATTTATGTATATATTTTTTATAAATTACAACACGTACAAATCTAACAACTCATCAAGAGCTGCAATTGCTTCTTGGTAGTCCATATTGATCACTCTTTTATGTAACAAAATAATAAGCAAAATATACCAATAAAAAGAAATGAACAAATTTATTTTACTCACAGATATTTTCTATTAAAGTTTGACAGTTTGACAAGCGGAGCGGCCACATTGTGTTTGACAAAACGGACGAGGCGGAGCGGATCAAAAACTGGGGGAACGGAACGGATACCTTATGTTTGAAGCTTAATATTTTGCCGTGTTTGGTTTTGTGCGGACGATCATAACTGTATGATGCAAATAATTACAGTTGTGGAAGATAAATATAATTTGATACTGAATGATTATAAAGTTTATTGGCGGTTGGGCGCCGCTATCAAAAAGTGAATTTTCGAACGTTTTGGAAGGGTACCGCCAACCAACATTGTTGAAATTACAACGGGTGCCGCGAGTATTTTTATCTGATGCCAGATAATTTCTACAGGTGCCGCTTAATTCAGTGTTCGCCGCAATTATTTTCGTCGGTTACCGCGTTTTCAACAAGTGCCGCAAAATTTTTTAAAGGTAAATATTTATTGGCGGCCAATTGAAGCTCGCCGCACATTTACGGTTACGAGTGGCCAACAACGTCGCCAATCGCTTTTTGTCAACGGCGGGAAGACGTCCAACGGTATTTTCGGTTCTCGGCGGGAAGACGCCCAACATTGTTTTCGGATAACGTTGGGAAGACGCCCAACACAGTTATGGCTACGGGTGGCCAACCACGTGGTCAGTCGTATTTTTTTTTTTTGGTAACGGTGAGAAGACACTGCAATCCAATTTGGCGGAAAAGAACGCCGCAACCATATCGGGTGATCTGGACGGAGGTTGAAAGGTACCATTTTGTTTTTTATTTAATTTTTTTTTGATTTTCTAGTTTATTTAAAGTAAAGTCAATTTTCAATTTGTTTTATTTTTTTTAAATTTTCAATTTTTTTAAATATATCTGTGTAATCGAGTGCCGAATAACGGTTGGCACACAATGGATGCACATTGGTTTTGATTGAGAGTTTATTCACGGTCAGCGGCGATTTTAGTTGGATTCCGTTTTCTCTTTTGCTTTGTAATTTGGTCAAGGTCAGCGACCATTTTCGTTTTTTTGTTCAATTCAAAATTTATTCTCATTCCGATGGTCGGCGATTGAACGTCGTAGAGGAAAGACGTGTTTTTGTCTTTCATCTCAATAAATAAAAATAAATAATTTAAATGTGTTTTAATTGAATAATTAATTAACTAATATACATATATGTGTTCAAATAAATAAATAATAATAATATACAAAATAAATACAAATAAATAATAATAATATAATTAATGTTTGGTGTAGCTTAATAATAATAAGTGAAAAGTTTTACGTATTTTACAGTTATATTAATTTGTGTATGGTGCGCTTGCGATTGTGTAGAATGTGTACATAACAATTTTCGTTTGTATGCATTTTGATACCGTTGTTTGAACGCGTCTTATACATTGGATGTAATTCTTCAATATGTAAGAATTTTTTTGATTCTAAAGGATGCTGATGCACAAGATAAGTGTTTTTAATTTTTTATTCTTTTCATTGTTTTCAAACATATTTTTAAACATTAACACAAATTTTTACAAATAAATTTTAAGTACATATTAACAAAGCCAAACACAATCATGTTCTATATGAGGAGAATATGATTGTGTTTGGTTTTGTATATACAAAATCATAAATACATATATTTTATAATTCATACACTGATGCCACACAGGGTATCACAGAAACCGTATTTTTCTTCGTTTCTTTCCCCGTTTGCCTGTGGTGCGGGTTTTGATTGCGACTTAAACAAGTTTTCGGCGCAACCACACTAGCGCAGGCATGGGTGAGGTAGAAAGTGTTTCAAGGACATTTTTGACTCATTTTAGTTTAAATTTTGTTTTCGAGAGAGCGGAACAAACCAGAATGAAAGACACATGCATATGTACATTATCTATTACGACTGATTGGCCTTGAAAAAAATTATCGTGTGTGATCAGCCATAAAGGCGTACAGTACTAACATTCTCATCTAGTAGGTTATTCGAATATAGTTGGCGCGATAAAGGGTTTTTGTTTCTGTTGTTTTGTTTTGTCACTCTCGCTAACAGTTTTTGTTGTTGTTTTTGTTCGACGATTAGTTTTTGTTTTTTTCTGCTTTTGGTAATTTTGAATCCTATCTTTTGTATTGTATACGATGTTACTCATATGATATACATATTGTATTTTATATGGAGATCATTGGTGATTAACTAATTAGTATTGGAGGTGTACAATGATATACATTTCGATAACCAACGATAGCTTGTTGTATGCTTCTAGCTGTGCTATGTGTGAGTAATGAGTATGGATAGACAGTGCACCTAGATCCATTGGGTGCACCTAGGTGCATTGGGATAGATGTCGAAGGAATCAATGTATGAGATTAGGGTGTTTATGATATATTTATTATATACTTGCTCTTTGTGCTTGTGTGTTTCTTGCTGTATGAAGGCAGTAATGGACACGAATTATAGATTTCGCGATCGAATTATAGATTTTTGTTGTTGTTTTCCTACCAAATTCGCTATTCATAATATGTATATACATAATTTTTGACTTTTTCATTAATTTCATTATTTTTGGTGTTTTCGTTATGTTGCGAGTGCCTAAAAATATGTACAGATTTAATTTAAAAGTAGATTTTGCATTGGGTTTTGACGAGTGATGCTTATGTGTGATACATATACACAGTGGCGGCGAGGATGTGGCGGAACTGTATTGCAATAAATTTACTTTGATATTATAGTACTTTGAATGGGCTTTGTTCATTATGAGTGGTAGGTCGGTGTCATATATTATGCTTAAGATTGTATTCATTTATTGCGCTCTATTGTTATCTGTATTTCTAAGCTATTTTTGGCTATTTTAAAGTTTTTTGTTTAGGAGTTGATATAGTTATATCAATTGTTGGTATAAGTAGGTAAATTTACAGTTTTACATAGAACCCACAAAGTACTTATATAAGCACTTTGTGATAGAACCCTTGCATTTGGTGTGGATTTGTATGTCCAAATTTATCTTTTTCCTGAATATTATAGATGTTATTGTGGAAGTTTGCCGTCAATTTCGCGGGAGCGCAGTCATTTCAAAATTTTAGGGTGGTCGGTCGTACGCTTAAATTTTTGAGCTATAGGATTACACGGTACGTTTGTGATCTGTCGTGAATTTGGCTTTGTAAAGCATGGGTTTTGTTGATTGGTGATGCTGATAGGGATTATCTGGGGGATAGTGGAGGTTTGACAGAGAGAGGATTCGGCTCTATTGGGATCGTTTCGGAAATAACTTTTGTATTGCAGTTTATTTGGTTCTTTGTTGTAAAAGAACGAGTATCGAGTACTCCTGGATAAACATTACACATTATTCTTGTTACATTTTACTATGACTATTCATAAAAATGGTTCCTTCCATAGTTTGATTTCGGAGATTGGCTAATTTTAAGTAATATTCCATCATCCAAGTATTCACCGTTTGAGTAATGAATTAATATATTTATTATATTTTTATTTTTATTTGATTAGCAATTTGGAGTTATCGAGGTTTATCAGGTGTATATTATTAGTTAAGCTGATTTATTTAGTTCTAATGAAGGCTTTTGATTACGGAAGCATCTTTGAAGTTTCTAATTAGAAATAAAATTTTAATTTAAAAGTTAGAGCAGCAGACAAGGTTTGAATCATAATGACTATTGGATTTACTTTTTATTTTTTTAGGGGATATTTGATTTTGTAAAGCTGTTAAATTTTGCTGTACTTATGCTGTTACTTATGTTGTGCAGAGGGGTGACTGGCGGCCTGTTGGTTGTGCGCCGTTTGGGTGTTTTGTATGGGATATGTTTCCGCGATCGGAGAGGGGTCGGCGGGGCCCTTGATTGGATATGTTTTGTTCCGTGGAAGTATTTAACGATTGGTTAGAATGTTATTTACTCAAAATTTACCATTCAAATATAGCTGAATGTTTCTACGGAATCAGATATATTTGGTGAAGTTTGCGATAACTTTTTTTCTGATTGAGGAGGCAGATTTCGTTTAGAACGGTTAGCTCGCGCATATAGTTGACCGGTCGTTGTTCGTTTTTCTGTACCACCGGTCATTAGGTAATTTTTTGGGGATCATGGCATTTCTTTAACTAAATTATTTTGTAGGTTGTTCGGGAGAAAGACTGTAAATTGGTAAAGCATTTGGTTAGCTTGTTATAAGTTGGATAAATATTCATCCTAGTTGTTCATTCAAACACAATCTTTAACTCATAATAGTGACGTTTTGTTTCAGGAAATTTACCATTAAGAGGGCGGTTTAATTAATTATAAATTTCTTTTAGGATGCCGATTGCTGAATATTTATTGCCAAAAAAATAAAAAATAATTGTGTTGTCTTGTGCTTACCACCTTACATTATATTTTTAACTAACAATTTACTAACTATCGACTACTTAGGTGTCTGTAACCGAGTTGATTCGGTCATATCTAACATGTCCATCCTATCCTTCCATCTTGTTAAATGTAATAAAGGTGTATGGCGGGCCCGGCGTCATCCGGGAATCTCGCTAAATTGCCTGGTCATACATTGCAATCAATCAATCAATTCAAAATTTATTTACGTTCCGCAACCATTTGATTTAGGCGGAAGGAGGCCGCCTCTGTTTTTTTTGTTATTTTTTTTATTTAGATGAAAAACAGCACTGCTGATGATTCCTGGCATTCGGGTTATTTTACCTTTTTTTTGTAATAAGATGAACTACTACTAATTTCGGGTTGGTATGATGGAAAGGGAAATCTTATTTTGTGTCGGTTCCATAGTTACAGGCTGGGCTTGTCACTCCCCGTCATTCCCTTGGCAGGACATCCACTGGGTCAGAGCGGCAAGTCCAGCGTATGTGTCGTTAATTCGGAGACGTCCATAAAATCTATACGGTCCACTGTGGCATTCCGTCAGCCTCAAGCTGTCTGAATGTGAATGGTGGGAGATTCCTTCTAGTGTTCTCTCCGGGTGAAGAAAGGCTTTGTCTTTAGGAAAATGTCCCTACCCTCTTTATGTTGCTTCGTTGTGGCTGGGAATCGGCCTTTAGGGGTCGATGGATCGTTCGGGAGGAAGGAGTGTCATTATATTTATCTCATTGTTCCTCAAATTTCGGCCTATATAATTTTGGTGTAATTTAGTTTCAGTTTTTTTTTAGTTTGCTGTTATTTTTATTCTGTTACACGGTGTGAGAAAACCCTGAGACCTAGTCGTCAAAATCACTTCTCGGCCTCTGCAAGTTTAGAAGAATCGCGAAATGGTTTTTGAACCAGTCCGTACCAATTGTTATTAATAATGGAGCAGAAACTAATTTCTTTCTAGGGCATCATATTCTTAAACAAAAAATGGAAGCCTTAATTTTGAAACATTACAAATCGGTAAATCCATATTTCCATACATAATACGAATCAGTAATAAACCGTTATTTGTATACGATTCGAGTATATTGATTTATGATAAGAAAACTATCTAAATTTAGTTACGGCAATAAAACTTTTCAAATAAATCGCAGTAACATTTTTATGGCAGAAGTTGTTTCTATTATTGGCAATTACGTGAACAATAAAATTCAATTGATACGATTTATTTGTATGTACATGTATTCTAATCTATGCACTGCCACGACTGTACGACGAATGTTGATTGAATTTATCTGATTGATTGATACAATCAGATAATTTCTTTTATAAAATAATTACATTTTTAAATCGACCTGAGGAGGGGTATAATAAGTCTAGGTATGTGAAATATTTTTTTGTCGATAAACCCATTTCCGTAAGTGAAATAATATACTGACGTACATATGTATGTACTCTTACGTACATTCATACAGTTAATTCATTTTTTTGAACATACTTTTTTGTCGATGTTTCATATTATTTAATAAAACGGCATCATGCTGTGAAAATTATCGAGTACTTGTAACTAGTTTTTCCGAAAAAACTCAAAATTATAAAAGTTTGATACTTTGTATACCTATCTTACGGTGTTTTGATTTTTTTTTTTTTTTTGATTTTATTGTTTGTATAAAGGAGGGGACTCTTGTAAATGGAATAGCATGTATGCATTCCTAATGAAAGGTTTGAATTACGACTGTTGGTGACAGACGATTTTTTATGTTTTGCTGATATTGTCGGTTAACTAAACATGATCTGCATTCTTTAAAATTATTATATTTACCTTTATTAACCAACATTTTTAAAAATTGATTACTTGATTAAAACATAAATCGAAATGGTTTATTTCATTCATTAGTTTTGTCTGCAACTGTTTAGGGTGTTAGTACGAAAAAACTATGTCTTAAGTTGTACTCCATTTAATTCATTTTCGCTACAGTTAGGCCATCCGTAATCTTAACGAAATTCATAGATACAGAGTGCCCATATGGGATAAATTTAACCTCTTGGATTGTTTGTGGTCAATAAGAATCAATACGTCATGTAAAAACTTGGTATGATGACGTAGAGCAATTTTTTTCTCAAGGATATGAACTAATGTTATAATTGGACCATTCTTTATATTTTCTAGAAGCCAACATATTTATGCGGTTGGCCAGTTTCTTAATTTTTTTCATCTTTGCAACTACGACAGCACCCACCAACATTCTCACATGCTGAGATGGCCGCAGTGATACTATCCACAACGCACCAAGCTAGCAGATGTCAATCCCGACGATCGTGTAACAAATGAAGTTGCAGACATCACAGTTTGTTGCACGACAGGAAAAGCCAGTTGCAAAACTCCATATTAAGCTAAACCCACCAATTGTAAGCAACTCACCCAATCCTGGTGATGTCCACCAAAAAGTAAAAAGCGCCAAACCAAGTTCAAGTAAAGCCGATAACGCGAAAACTCATTTAGCATACATGGCATATGCCATATTACCCACAGCCGTGGTGAATATACTTGATCGTTTCGGTCATTCACACAAGTGTATAGTGCGTTGCTAGGCTCGGGCTCGCAAGTATCCTTTATTTCCCGTCAATATGTAAAAAAATTTCAATTGCTGCGTCAGAGGGCCAATATTATTGTTAGTGGACTAGCCACTTCCAAGCCAACACAACCACCAAAGACAAAACTACTGTTGTGATTCGTTCCAGATTCAATGATCCCAGTGAAATTAAGCTAACTGCCTTCATCCTAGGTCATATAATCTCAATACGAACGCCTAGATAGTCATGCTGCCAACCGATTTAATGATCTTCAATTAGCTGATCCGACCTTCGGTAATAAGAAAACCATCGATATCTTGATCGGCGATTATTTTTTTAATATATTGAAACATGGTCAAGTGATTATCTCACCAACATCACAAATAGCTCAAGAGACTATTTTTGGTTGGGTAATATCTGGCCAATCGCTAAGTAAACCAAATGATGAAATAAAAGTATTACGGAATATTAATATATCAGTGCAGGATGAGACAAACTTAGATGATCAGTTAGGTACAGAGGATGAATGGAACGAAGAGGAACATAAATGTGAGCTGCATTTTAAGACTACAACGAAACAAGATGATTCCGGAATGTTTATCGTCCAACTGCCATTTAAAAATGGCATGCCAAACCTGGGTAATATTTATACAGCTGCCAAACATCGAATATTGCGGCCATGCGGAGCACAAAATGAGATCAATGCATGTATCGACCAATTCTATGGAGGACTTCTATGAGGGCACAGTAATATATTCGTACGAATTGAATACCGCGACTTATGGCACAACAGCGCAGCATCCTTCTTATCTCTACTCGAGTATTGTGTTTAGTGGCTGAAGAGAACGAGCAAAAGCTTCCCACGGTCGGTAAGCAAAATTTCTACGTTGACGACCTCCTCACTGGTGGCAAAGACGAATTTACGATTCATATAGGTTGGGTATCTCTATTCATAATCAAAACCAAACTAATGATGCAATACTAAGGTTTCTTGGGACGAGAGATAATGCCAGAAAAATTGCAGATTCAATGGAGCGAGATTAAGTCGGAATTCGAATGTATTAAACAAATCAAAATACCAAGATTTGTTGGTCCAATTTCAAGCAATATTGAAGTACATGGTTTTAGTGACGCTAGTGAGATGGGATACGTCGTCTGTATTTATTTCCGAATTCGTTCCAATGATAAAATCATATCCAACCTGGTAACCAGCAAGAGTAGAGTCGCTTCAATCCAGCCCATAAGTATCCCTCGACTTGAACTATGTGGAACATATTTGTTGGCTAGGCTTGTCACAAATGAATGCCAAGCATTCGATTTAACAATAGCACCAATTTACCTATGGAGTGACTCAACAGTAGTTTTATCGTGGTTACAGTCAGGTCCACCAAAGAGATGGAGAGTTTACGTCGCAAACCGAACAGCCAAAATTCATAAATTGGTGCCACAATCGATTTGGAAACATGTAAGCAGTGGAGAGAATCCTTCCGATTTAGCAACTCGAGGCATCAAACCAACTAAGTTAATATCAAATGAACTATGGTGGAAAGGACCCAAGGGAAGAACCCTGGCCAAAGGCATTTGAAATAAGGGAATCTAAAGAAGAACAACGTTCGAACGTAAGTGGTTTACAACTAAGTATGAATGGAGATATCGGCATGCTTGACGAAATGATTTTATGAGAGTTTTATCTATAATACTAAGGTTCATCTCTAAGTTGCGCAACCCTGAAGCTAAAAAATCCGAATTCTTGACCATAGAAGAGCTCAACGAAGCCGAATCTACGATTATTAAGCATATACAACAACAAGCGTTTTCCTCCGAGTTAAGCAGTCTACGGCCAGGTAAGCAGTTGAAATCGAAACCCGCATTATTGATGTTATCTCCGTTCATCGATCAAAGGGGCTTGGTAAGAGTTGGTGGACGATTAAAAAATGCAGCATGCTCCTACGCTATAAAATATCCGGTACCCATCCCAAAGGGCCACAAGGCATCGATAATGATTCTCAATTATTTACATGCCAAACATTTGCATCCTTGGGTCTCACTACTTGTATCAATATCCCGCATGAAATATTGGATCATAGGAGTACATCGCATATCGGAGTGAAGTTTATGCCAAAATAACAAAATATACACTGTGGCCCATAAGTACTTAGAATTGAAAAAACACTCAAATATTGAACTTTCTTAATATATCTGAAATTTTTTAATAAACAAAAATATTTTTACACTATACGTAGCAAACATCTAATTTGTGTGGAAAATTTTGAGTGAATTTTAAAATATGAAATTTTTTACAACAAACACACTATGAATTGCACAGAGATGATCGAAGTTGTTCTGCACTGCCCCTACGGATTGCACAGAGATGATTGAAGTTGTTCTGAACTAGTAATTGAAGTAAAAAACCAATCTTTTTTATCCACATGCTCGGAAATCTCTGAGATTTTTGTTATTCGAGACAGAACGTCTTTGAGTGTAATACGAAAATTCTTAAACATTTGAAATTATTTATCTCGGCCCCTACGGATTGCCTAGATAGGTTCGAAGTGGTTCTGAACTAGTAATTGAGGTAAAAAACCAATCTTATTTATCCACATGCTCGGAAATCTCTTAGATTTTTGTTATTCGCGACAGAACGTCATTGAGTGTAATACGAAAATTCTTAAACATTTGAAAATATTTATTTGAAAATATTTATATGGACACACCCGGGTATGCTGGTTGTAAGGATGAAGGTTGAGAATTTTCGTACTACACTCAATGATGTTCTGTCTCGAATAACAAAAATCTCAGAGATTTCCGAGCATGTGGATAAATAAGATTGGTTTCTTACATCAATTACTAGTTCAGAACCACTTCGATCATCTCTGTGCAATCCATAGGGGCAGTTCAAAACAACTTCGATCATCTCTGTGCAATTCATAGTGTGTTTGTTGTAAAAAATTCATTTTTAAAATTCACTCAAAACTTTCCACAAAAATTAAATGTTTGCTACGTTTAGTGTAAAAATATATGTGTTTATTAAAAAATTTCAGACATATTAAGAAAGATCAATATTTGAAGTGTTTTTTCAATTCTAAGTACTTATAGGCCACAGTGTATATTTTGTTATTTTGGCATAAACTTCACTCCGATACGTTGCATAGTTCAAACCATATGCCGTAAATGCATTATATGTTTCTGGTACTCAACATACACGTCAACACAACTAATCGGTATCTTACCAAGTCAAAGAGTTACTCCTTCCCGTCCGTTCTCCAAAACCGGCGTCGATTACGCCTCCATATTATGTTGGCGTCTAAACGAGGCAGAGGATCCAAACTAATCAAAGGATACATAGTAATTTTTGTGTGTCTATGTATGTGATATCACGACTGCTACATTCATGTGTGCTTTAAGGGGAGTACGAAGGGGAGTACTCAATCAAATATTATCCGATAATGGTTCTAATTTCTGCGGAGCTAATCACTTATTATCCGATCTTCACAGATTATTACAAACGGATGAGTATAAAAATGCGGTACATCAGTACGTAAATGACTATCAAATTAAGTGGTCATTGATTCCTCCGCTTGCACCGAATTTTAGCGGAATTTAAGAGAGAGCAGTCCGATCCATGAAGGCGAATTTGGCAAGAGTTGTGGGTAAATCACATCTAACATATGAAGAGATGGCTACGGTGTTGGCCCACATTGAATGCATATTGAGCTCACGGCCGGTATGCCTCATAAACAATGAGGACCCTACTAATATAGATGCACTTAAGCCAGCTCATTCTTTAATACTCAGAGCACAATTTCAACAATTCGTTCAACAATTAGTCCAATCGTACTGGAAACGATATTCCATAGGTTAATGGCTTTTGGGATAAATCATTGAGCTACCTCCGGGAAATGATGGCATCGTAAGAGTCGCTACAAATGATTGTGAAATACATACCAAAAATAATACCAAAAATTTACACTGTTAAATTTAAAAATATTCCAATTGAATTTGTTTTGTGGTGAAATTGAAACATTTTTATATAATCTTTAACATTTTTATTAGATAAGTCCCGAACTTCCTAATAGTGTCGCTGTAAAGATCAGGATTTAATTATGATTTTTACCAAGTCCAGCGCATTTTTAATAAACTATGGTTTTTGATTTCAATCTATTTTCAAAATTTTCTGCCATGCGACATTTTCTGCGTCTGGGTTTGATTTAGCTATTCTTTAGAATTAAAAAAAGTTTAGTAAATCGTTTTACGATTTTCTCGTGTTTATTTCAAATCGTTAGAAAATTATTTGATCTTTACAGCGACACTATTAGGAACTTAGGGACTTATATCTAATAAAAATGTTAAAGATTATATAAAAATGTTTTAATTTCACCACAAAACAAATCCAATTGGAATATTTTTAAATTTAACAGTGTAAATTTTTGGTATTATTTTTGGTATGTAGGCAGTCGACGTTCAAATACCCAATATGCACATTATTCTTATTGCCACTTGATGATGATGACCACATCGATCGACCGTTAAAACCTTCACCTACATCTTGTAATTGAAAATACTTGATGATCCAATCACGAATCGAACATTGTATTGTGATTAAATTATGTAGTTGAAGTAAAATTAAGAATATTTATATTATAAAAATACTTACTGTCACAAATGTCTACTGAGTACAAATTGTAATAGCATATTTAAAAATTTTTTAATACGTAATGTCAAAAATAAGAAAAACTCCTTCACTTTTGTTACGACCAGCAGCTGTATAACTCGATAAAATAAATTAAATTAGAAATTAAAAAGATAAATACAATTCAACATTAATTAAGAAATAAATAATTCCGTTAAGTTTATAAAATTTGGGTTTGGTTTTTTTATTTCTTACTCAAGAAAAAAACTCCTCCAAATAATTAACGCGGTATTCAGAAATAATCTCCAAATTTTATTTTTTTTTAAATCTTCTCATTATTGCACAGTTCAATATATATATAAATAATTATGCTTTGGGCCAAAGAAGATTAATAAAAATGCCCATTACATTTACATTTATTTTTGCAACAGTATATGCTCCGTAGAGTCTCGCTGTTTGATATTATTTATTTTTATATAATCTTATCGGTCAGTTACGTTATTTATACAAAAAAAAAAAAAACAAATCTTTATATTAATCGGGTGATGGCCAAAAAAGTTCAAAAAATTGCCAAAACTCTTTCTATAGGAATAAGTCCGAGGGTGATGATGGGGTGGTTTTGGGCTGCTCGCTTCAGTGTCTGCGATCCTCCGCCACTCCCACTCTCGGCTCATTATTCTTTATCAGGGGGTCCTTGTGGTGTGTTGTACTGTTTGTTTCGTGTTTGCATCATCTAACCGTTGGCGTTATTGTGGGTAGTGGGTGGCGATTCGTTGAGCCACCAATATTTGGCTTTGTTAACACTTCTCTGGTTATCTATAATAACATTAGAAAAATTATATCGGTTGTGTAGGTGATACTCATCTGGGTTTCCGAATATATCAGCATTAAATCCTTTTTCGTTCTGCCTGCGTTCCAGATGGTATATCAACGGGTATCTTGTCTGCGGCTCTTGTATATATCTCACTTTATCCAGGTATGTGAACGTCTCCAGTCCGGGGTTGTTCTGTTGTTCACAGCTCATTTTGTTGATGCGATCTTCGGTAAAGTAAGGGGCGAATATTAACGAGTTTTCCATGTTCTCCGACGATCGCCTAATATGGTTCCGGACCAAATCCAGTATGTGCAGGTCAATTCTATCTTCTCCAAACTTGTTATATTGCTGCTGGTTTGAGATGTAGTGTCTGTAATTTGAAGTGGCTGTGCGGAACGCTCCATGGCAGTATCGGAGGCATTTCCTGTCAAACATTCAATTTCTCCATGGTATTTGGTCCAATGTTCCACCATATAGGACAACCGTCTGTCAATATTGGTCGTACCAAAGATTTGTAGCATATTTGTTTCACTTTAATGGCGATTTCCGGTGTGCAGAACACGGTGTTTGAGTAGAATATTTTTTTGGCCTTGGCAATTTGCTTCGTGACATGATTGTCCAGGTGAATGTGTTGTCCGATATTTCCTTTCCGTTCGTTGTCTTGAATTTTCGGTTGTACAACAATTCATATAATATATTTACCAGGTCCGGGCTGAACTTCATCTCTAACATTTTATATAGCAATCCGTCTAGCCACACCGACTCGAATGCCTTCTCCATATCGATTAACACTGCTCCTGTTGGCCTTTTTTGGTTCAGATTTCTGCACACGTCTGAGGTCAGTTTAGTGATCGCATGTATAGTTGAGTGACCATATATCTGAAGCCAAATTGATTGTCTGGAATGAGCCTGTTATCGGTGGTGTGTACCCTTATTCGTTCGTATATTATTATCTCAAACATTTTTCCTAGATTAGACAGCAGGCTTATCGGTCGGTAACTATTTGAATGCGTCGCTGGCTTTCCTTTCTTCGGGATTGGATATATTTTCGCGGTTTTCCACTCTTCCGGGAATGTGCTGTTGTTGAGGCAGTGGTTGAACAAACTATTGTACATAATTTTTTTATTAAATCATCCGGTAGATGTTTTAACGCTACACACGGTAGGTTGTCTAGTCCGAATGAATTTTTTGTGTTTAGGCATTCAATTATTGTAGTTAGTTCGTCCATATCTGTGAAATTTTTAATGTTGCTTTGTTGTCTTGTGGATTTAATGCTGTGTTGTTTGAGGTGAAATTTATTTTTGTAATGTGAGAATTTTTATTAAGTGCATATTGTGATTTGAGTGGTTCTATTGCGTGGTTAATAATTTGTTCGTGATGTGGTTTCCCAAGCGATGGGTTTGGTATCGTCGTCTTCTGAATGTAGTGTCCGATTATGTGTAAATTATCATGTTGCTCGTGATTACTGTATTGTGTTCCCTGTTTGTCCAGTTTATTTCTAGTGCTTGCATGTTGCCAATTTCGCATTCGTCTATCTCCAGATGGTTTATGCTTAGGTCTTGTTTTGACTTAACGCTGGCTGTTATCCGTTTAATTTGGCTCTCAATATTTTTGGTCTTGGTTTTATATTCTGGATATGTACCTTCCATTTCTTGTTCACCTCCATTTGTACGTTTTGTATTATCAACTCGTTGACACGTTTTATTTCTGTCTTTATTGTGTTTATTTGTGCTCTGGTTATCCGTCCCGTCCTTTTCCCGTTTTTTAATGCCGTGATTCATTGAGACTTTTCCTTGTATAAATGTTTGATAACGTTATTAGTGTAACATTCCATATTGTTTCTCCGGGTAACTTTGGGAATTTTGCACTGATGTTGTTCAATATTAGATTTGTGATTGTCTGAATATGTGTGTCTATTTCATTATCTGTGATGTTGTTATTTATAGGTACTACTTTTGTTTTATTGTTGTCGTGTAAGTATTTGTGGTATAGTTTTTGGAGTTTTCTTTGCCAGAAGGGCCAATCTGCATTCTTGAAGTTAAATCGAACTGTCTCTATGTTAAATGTATCTAATTGGATAGAGTGTGTGTTGTTATTTTAATTGTTACAGTTGATTTCAATGGCCTTGTGATCGCTGTCGTATGTGTGCGCCTTTATCTTTCCTCTCCAAATCAATGGAAAGTCGCAGACGTAGTTATGATACCTAAACCAAACAAACCACTTAATGACAAAAACTCGTATAGGATTTCCTTGCAATAATTTCAAAAATATTCGAGAAACTACACCTAAAGAGACTCAAACTAATAATAAAAGAAAGAAGTCTTATTCCTCCACATCAATTTAACTTCAGAGAAAACCATTCAACAATAGAAGAAGTACACCAAGTTACAAACATAATTGAAGATGCACTTGAAAATAAGAAAGTATGTTTAAGCGTCGTCTTGCATGCACCACAGGCCTTCGACAGAGTATGGAATAAAGGCTTGGTATATAAATTACAAAAATTCTTACATATCTATAACCGACACTTTCTTGTTAAATTAGATGGTGTATACTCTGAAATAAAAAAATATCAGTGGGAGTACCACAAGGTAGCGTTCTAGGACCAACTTTATATATACTATACACCTCGGATCTGCGATAGAGGAGAGTAACATAGCGACGTTTGCGGATGATACCGCCATCTTATCAGTCGCTTCGCTAGTAGCATAGAAGAATCCAAAAGTAAAGTGCAAAGAGCTACTAATATTGTCGGTTTCTTAACGAAGAGATGGCGAATAAAGCACAATGAAACAAAATCTGTTCACGTAAACTTTACCAACAAAAAGATCAACTGGATACCAGTAGAACTGAATTCTCAGCAAATTTCCTATGTAAACACGGCAAAATATCTAGGCATTACTCTAAACGCGAAACTAAAATGGAAAGAGCATGTGGAACCTATGTGGACTGACAGTATTCAGCTCTAGGGCTATATACAAACAAACCAAATGTCAATATCATCCAGTCATTTCAAAGCAAGGTCCTATACGTGGAATAGTTAATGCACCGTGGTACATAAGAAATGACAACCTACATAGAGATCTGAAGATGCATTTGATCAGTGAAAATACAAGCAAACACGCGAGGAAACACATATGCAACATATTAGTCTACACCAAAATACTGAGATACGTCGTATGGTGGATGATTCAAAACAGTAAGACGACTGCGAAGCACTTGATCTACTAGATCCAATCAGGATCGACTAAAAATATAATAAAATGTAAAGGGGGCTAGCCAAAGGCCAACAACCCTCTAAACAAGAATATAAATTATGAAATATAAATTACTAGATGTTTTGTAAATCAGTTGCAATAAAAAAAAAGTTAAATTTTTATATTAGAAATGGAGTGAGGTGCTTTCGATATCTATGTACATTCGTGGCAAAAGAAAGTCGGATGCGATAATTTATTGACGTTTTGCCAACAAATAACAATAAATTGGAAAACTACTATAAAATTCCAGCCATCCAATAAAAATTGTTTTGAGTTTTGTATCACTTCCAAATTACCACGCACTGATCATAACATTAATGATTTCCATTGTGAACTTAGCCCAAAAATTATGACGAAACCACAAATTACATAAATTCACCTCCTTTTCTATCATAAGCTAAATTGACGTCCGAATTATCGATTTGTACCGCGCCCACAAAGTTTCTGAATTCCTCTCATCTGCCGTTGAATTATTTCACAATGAAAATTGCCCTTCAATGTACAAATTAAATCCATTCAAATAAACTTTGTGCTAATTAGTTGCATTTTACATTATTAAAACGTACTACAAAACAGTTATTACTACATGCACATCCATATACATACATACATAATTAATTACTGTTTCTTTCGTATATTTCTGCAAGCTGCAACCAAACAATTTAATTATTAAAAAAAAAAAAAAGATCGACAACGTTACAGAACAAAAACAAATTAAAAAATTAAACTGTGTCGTTTTTTTTTTTTGTTTTATTTTTGAAAAATAAATTGAAGCTTAAATGATGGCATCTCATTTCAATTCATGCATGAAATTTTTCAAACGGGGAAATTTAACGAAGTCTCAATTTTTACAATTACAGCTTTTGTTTTCATTTTATTCTCTCCAAAACGAAAAAAGTATGATACGATTGTATTAGTGTTAAGCATAAAAGCATTTTGTAATTGGTTTGAAAATAACTGTGCTCCTCCTCTATTAGTGTACGCCTTTTAAATATTTTGTTTTACTCTTGTTTTTAACTTTGGTTTATTCTACTTAATCGTGTTGTCTCGCTTATATGAAAAAAAATGTAAAAAAAAATAAAAATTAAATAATAAAAATAAAAAATTAAATAACAAAAGAATAACATTGGATGCTGTGAGTAGGAAAATTTAATTTGGAAAATTCTATTTCCTATATATTGTTGTTGTATTTGGTTAATTTTTATTGTTGTGATAATTTTTTATGTATGCATGAGTGTGTGTGTGTATATGTATTTTGTTATCAGAGTGGGATGGAGACGATATCTTACCTTTGTGTGACTAGCCGACTACGTACTGAACACTTTATCCAAACAGAATTTAATTCCCCTTATTTCAGTACTGTGCATTTCACTCTAGTATATAAATACACGAGATAAGATAATTATATTTTTTTTATTTATGTAATTGAATTTAATTTAATAGAAAAATAATAAAAAATTAAATTAAATGTTTTTTTTTGTGTTGTTGGTTTTGTTGCTGATATAAAAAATATGGGTATGAAGGGTTTTTCATCGTAATATTCTTAAAGAAAATTTATTGAATTTTCTCATTTTTTGCGGTATTTTTCTGATTTTTATTTTGTTTTGCTTTCTCTTAATTAAACGGAAATTTATTATTATTTTTTTTATTTAAATTTAATTTAATTATTTTAATTGTTTTGTTATTTTAATGAAAAATAAAATAAAAATATATAATTGATCAGTAAGCGCGCGCATTTGAATACGGTTAGTATACACATGTGTATTTGCAGTATGTGACCGACGGATGGTGATGACCGTACCGTTTGGGCGATTGATTTTGTTTCCAACGAATTACAACTTGCATGACTCCGACCCGGAACCACCGCTTAAGGTATACAGTGACAAATTCCTTAACTCCGGGTAGGCCATGATATTATTATTTATTTATTATTATAGAGACAATCTGTGGATCCAAGGAGCCATAATTGTAATATAATTATTTTACCTTAAAGCTAAGTATCCAGCTCACGCTAAGATAAATTTTAACGCGGTCTCCACAAGTCTCCACTAAATTTCAGATAAATTGGTAAGCTAAAAAGTTTATGTAGCGATAAACTTTGACGTTTGTTTTATTTGTCCTAAAACAAACAAAAATATAGTTCGAAACTATTTTCATAGTCTAGAAAATTATTTTGTTCATCCATTTAAAAAAAAATATATTTTCACGTTCTGCTGTCAAAATTTTTCTTAAGTTTATTGTTCTAGGCAGATAAATTGTTGCGAAAACGTTTGTAGAGTTTTCACTAGCGCAGTCTATACGTGAATGAGATAACTACAAACTTTTCACGCTGCGTACCGCATCTGAGCTAAATATTTTATTGTTATTTCGCTAGCTAAATTTGACGTCAAATTTATGTATGTAAAATTTATGTTATCGCGAGCTGGATACCAACGTAACGTATTAAAAAACAATTGATGTAGGTATTTAAATATAAAATAAAAAGTAAAATTCAAAATAGAATTTAAACAAAAAGAATTGTAAATTAAAATTATATGAAAAACTTTTGGTTAAACTTGAAAGTGCAGCAAACCATTGACATCAGAACAATTTAGAAAATAAGTTCTCAAATCATTTGGAAAACCATTATACATTTTTTGGAGCCGCAGTGCGCCTCATAAGAAAATCCCTACATTTTTACTCTCAACCTCGAACATTTCCATTGTCATGAGAGTTTTTAACGATATCGTGATAGCAAATATTTTCGGGGCTGAGAGTAAAACCACAGACAAAACCCAGACATGAAAACACGAACAAAAATCATTATTCATTCATATTTCGTAAAAATCCATTTTACACATTCAGCTAGATGGAGCTCTTCGTGCTTTTTTAGTTACTTACATATTTTATTTTTATATATCACGTTCTCTTCAGTGGTAAATAAATAATTATTTCCGTATAATAACCGAAAGCACATTGTAATACTGGCTGTCATTTGTTAATGTTTTTTTATAATATAAAAAAAATTCACAAATGACAAAAAATACTTATTAGCTATGTATTTTTTCGTTTAGTGTAGGAAATATGTTTGAACAAAATTTTCATCCAACACTGAGATGGTCCAATGTGAATAATGGAATTAACACGGCAGGGCATTTGACAATAAAGAAAATTTGTGCCTGTAACAAAATATCAAAAACTATTTTATTTTCTACATATAATGCTGTTTTATGTTATAAAACATACATATAGAAAAAATATAATAATTAATCGAAGATCCCAACCATATAAGCTTTTGAAATAAAAAGTTGTGTTTAGCTACAAGTTGAACTATAGATGGAAATGGAATTTAATCAGACATGAAAAATGAAAATAATTTGTTCTTGAATATTTTGAGCTGAGAGTAGAAAATGTCATGATAGCAATAGTTTTGTTGCCGTAGCATTCGTCTGAGACTGAATTTAGCCCACGATAGTAAATATTTTCGAGGCTGAGGGTAAAGCGAGTGCACGAGTGCGAGCGAAAATTTATAATTTTTGGTCCGCACGCTAAACCAATAAAAACGCTTGAAAATATTTCTCCTTCATTGTTTTCCATATAAAAATTCTCCTGCGAGTTAAAATATTTTTATCTTTGTGCTACTTGGTCCGCAGACGACCAACCTACAGATATCAAAAATTTTGCTTGAAAAAGAAAATGAGCAAGCCTTTTTCTATTTTATGACAACATTCCCATTTTTTTTTTACTTCAGTTTGTTTTTTTTTTGTGTCATTTGGTTTATAATATAAATTTTACAGAAAGCAGTCTAGAAATATCCCAACGAGTAAACCACCAAAATTTTTAAAATTTATTGGATGAGACAACTAAAGATATTCTGGAAGAGTTCATCAGATCCCTTCAATACATCAGTAATGGCACCAGCAACAGATTATTCGCAACACACAAAAGAATATTCAGCAAAAGAGGCAACCCCCGGATTATCATGCCAGCAACCGATCAAGGTTACATCGCCACATAAGCGAAAGGAATCCACAGCAGGCCACATTCATAAAAAAACCAAAAAAAGAATATAGTTATAGACGAGGTAATTCAAGAGGCGATAAAGAACATGAAAGAAAACGGCGAAATGATTAAAAGCCAACTCGCTTCGGTGGCATCACAGTTAATTATTTGTGTAGAGTCAGTAAATTCAGAATTTTTAAAATGGCCGATTACGGAACAAACGAAATTTATTTACGAGCTAAGCCTAGTACTCATACTTCGATTTCACCAAAGTGAAATTAGAAATGAAAAATTCCACTTCTGTTTTTATTTTGTAGTACTCAGTTCACCAGTGAAAAATCCAAGTGTGTTCAATACATCAAAGATGGTGCGCATAAACTCTCCAAATTAGTTACATGTGAAAATAATGTCTCACATTATTTGCACTCGAAATTTTGACATTTTTCTGCGTTTGGCAATAAACAAATTTTTTAATACCATAAATCCATAAATTTTAATTAAAGTCAATTTAATTTAATTTATTTACGTAAAATAAACAAATTCATTTATGAATGTCTACAAATGTATACGTTAAAATTAAAAATTCTCCAAATAAAATTTCATTTCTATTTCACGCGAAAATAAATAGATTTTTGGAGACCGCGGTAAAATTTCATTTCACTTTGAACTAAGTACTAAGCTTTAAACTGTGATAACTGAAGTGCCTGAATTTATATAACTTATTTGAAATAAATTAAAACATTAATTTAATTTAATTTTACAAATTTATTTTAATTGAATACAAAGTTTTAATGAAATGTTGTAGTTTGCCAAGGCAGAATATCAACTTCAATGAATGTTTTTTAAATTTTGGATTGTTGGACTCGACTCTGCGTATATGCTTTCCATTCCTGCAATTTCTTCGTTACGCCAACTTCCTGGTCGACGTGTTTCACCAATATAACTGTCGGCCAAATCGGCACCCATATATTCCCGGATTCGTTTCTCTCTCAGCCAATTGTGTAGCACCACAGTTGCCTTAACTATTGCAATCACTGTTCGTTAACTAGTAAACATGAGTCTCCTGTAAATCCTCCAGCTGGTGGAAAGAATTCCAAACGAATTTTCAATTACTCGTCGGGCTCGAGATAGCGGATAATTTTAATCGCCACCACCACGTAGGACGCCTCTTCCAAAATTGCTCTGCCTAAATAATGTACTGTCTCCCACATGGCATGGTGCTCCAATCTCAAACATTATAAATTTAGAGTTTGCGTCTGCTACAGCAATCAAAACTATACTGTGGCTATGTTTGTAGTTATAATTTTTGCGTCCAGAGTTCCCAAAAGCCTATAAATAAATAAATATTTTGCTTTACTAATGGTTCAATAAACAATTCCAATGCTCCTCGAAATCGTTCGCAATTTCCTTCCACATCGCACATGAAGGTTTCGGAAACACCATCTTCTTTAACATATTCCACAACTGTGTACACGTCACTCTGATTATATATGAAGTAGTACTTTGCCCAATCCGATACCCGTATTGTCCTATAGAAATCCACTCCAATTGTCGAAGTTGCCTCACGTCATTTTAGACTACTATATCACTTCAGTTTTGATATTATCGAAGTCGTCTGCTACGACTCTAGTCACATGATACGACAACAGTCACCTAATTTTTTCAAGTGACAAGAATATTTTATGTGACGTTCATTAATGAAACACATTTATGATTTTTTTGTAATACAATTTATATTCATTTTGAAAATATTTTACTGCTTTAGTAAAAAAAAAAAAACAAAATATTTATGAAATATGATTAGACGACGGAATCGTCAAAAAATATAGACGAAATTTAATGAGCAAAACGGATTAGTTACTAACTTTAGATTGTGAGTGCGGGTAAATAGTCGTGCAGCAGGCTTAAAAATGTGGAGATTTTTCGATCTGAGAGTAAAAAATGTCATGATAGCAATAATTAGTGTTGCCATCGCATTTTTCGGCGGTGGAATTTGGGCCATCTTCACATACATTGACCGAACCCTAGAGTACCTTTTTTCAATTTTCAGTTAAAATAATATAATTTATGAATTACTTAATATAAGTTTTTATTAGAAAATTTTTATATTTGTTAATTTAATTATTCGCATGCGTAGGGGAGACCGGAGTAAGTTGAAACACGGGGTAAGTATAGAAACTTTACAAAAGAATCACAAAATATTATATAGTCACGAATCGTAGTGTTTGTTTTTTCCTTTGATCTTTTTTGAAAAATCGCCTATTGAGCGAATGTGCACCAATGTTGGAAAAATGTATCCTAGATTGAATTTGTCATTTGTTTTGTGGCTACACGATTTGTTATTTTGACAAATACGCCAGTGTTGGTATGTATTTGCATTCGGGTGGGCTTAAGATTTAAAACATTTTCATTGAGAGTTTTGCACAAAATTATTTAGTAAATTTTGATTTTAAAATCTAGTAACCAGGAACGTCCAGTCACGTCGCATGAAGTGATATTTCTAAGAGAATTGAGTATTTAGTTTATTTGACTAAAATATTCTCTTCGTTGTTTTACGGTATATTGTGAATAATAAATAATATAACATGTGTGAGCGAACACAGGAGCTAAGTGTGTTTTGTGTAATTTTTTATTATTTTACTGTTACTGAGCTGAAAGGAAGATAAGTGTTTTAATTGTTTATTTAGTTTTAACTTTATGATAATACTTTTTCATAATTTAGTAAATATTAAGGTAAAAAATTAGATTTTTATTAGAAAAACGCTTTGGGACAAGTTGAAACTTTTGTCACGGGGTAAATTGAAACATCGTTTCAACTTGCCCCGAACTAAAATTTCTTGCTTACGCCACAAAGTAAAATCCTTATCTGTTTCTCTCTCTCTCTCTCTTTGGCACTATATCCTATCAAGGGATTTGGCCGCCTCAAATGAGGTTTCATAATTATATTTTCATTTCGGATAATGGTGATTAATTCATTGATCCTAAACCAGCCGTGAAAATGTTTTTAATAATCACCACCGGGCATCGAGCCCAGACCCTCCGTTCGCTGGAGCAAGCATGCTGACCACTTTGCCACCGGGGCAGCAATCCTTATCTGTGCTTATGCCTTAAGTTTGTATATTACTTACATTTTATTTTGTCAAGCATGCAAAACTATAAACGTAAAACTAAGCGGGCTAATTTTTCGACTGAAGAAATTAATGAAGCTGCCCGCTTAGTTATTAAAGTGAAAAAACCAATTCGACAAACTGCACGGGATAAAAACATTGCTCATTGTACATTGAGACGATACGTGATACTAGCAAGAAAGTATATTGAAAAGGGAAGCTCCAATGAAACCGAATATTTCAATAATGTTGCATATGCAAATGTAGGCCAGTCAATTTTTACCGAAGAAGAAAACAACAAATTTCGGCAATATATCAAACATGCCTCAAAAATATACTTTGGAATTACCCCAAAAAATGCCAGAAAGTTGACTTATGAATGTGCTGTTGCATACAACAAAAATATTCCGGAGTCTTGGACAAAAAAGTGTACCGAAGAAGATTGGCTTTCGATAATTAAAAAAAAAATGCAGGTCTTTCGATTAGAATACCTTAAGCAACATGTCTTGCAAAGGCAATCAGTTACAGCAAGCAGAATGTTCGAGACTATTTGATAAACTAGCTAGTCTGCAGGAAACACATAATTTTGGACCATCGCGTATATGAGGAATTTAGACGAAACAGGTGTCATAACCGTTCAAAAGATGACGAAAATCATAGCGGAAAAGGAAGTAAAACAAGTTGGTGGAATTACATCTTCGGAACGCGGAGTTTTAGTAACAGTTTGCACAGCTGTTTCCGCAATTGGCAAGTCCTTTGAACTTCCGTTTATTTTTCCGTGTAACAGATATTGCGAGAGTTTTGTAAGAGATGGACCAATTGGTTCTATAGGAACTGGTAACGCTTCCGGATGACAAACATCGGAATCGTTTTATTTGTTTATGAAACGTTTCATCGAATAGACACGCTCGTCTATTGAGAATCCAATATTGCTCATTTTGGAAAAGCTCGAGTCAGATTTGGCGGAGAATATTAAGGGGGTTTATTTTACTTCCCACTATTTAATTTATGTGGCTGCACCATACCACAGTAACTGACTACAACACTACCACAGTAACTGACAGCCAATAAGATACAAATCAATTCACCTCCTTCAAGCTATGCCAATTTTAAATTTATTCAGAAAAATATATTCCTCGTAAGATTTTTTATTATTATTTTTACTTAATAATTCTACACAAAAATAATTGACTTGAAGCTTTTTATTTTTTTTTTATTGTGTGAAAAAATAATCGAACATTTTTTTATTTTTTAATAATCACAACCTACGTCGATAGACCGGGTTTTTTGGTTCTTCCATATTTTAGAGAGTTCATTAAATTTTTACAACTGACAACTAAATTTGATGGTCATATTTGTAAATATCGCCACAATACTCCCTCCCCAATGAATTCAGAAGAATTCATGAAAATGCAAGACTATACACGAGGCCGAAAATAAACTAATTAAAATTACCGAGGGTGATCCAAAAGCTGCTTTAGCTAAAACGTGCTGGTGGTCTAACTCTTCTTCCAGTCCTGGTTTGAACTGGTTACTTCGGTGGAAGATTGAAGCTAACCTTTTTTAACACGTGTGTATCATCAGAAGCCGGCTCGTTATCTGAAGTTCTCTCACCCAGCGTGGACGCCAGAAACGATTCCACGATGTCCGCATTCTCCGCAAAACACGTTTTGAGGCGATCCAGAGATACCACACCCGACCTGCCGTTTACGTCAATAGTGAAGAACTTATCCCCTCTTTCGAGAACTTTAAACGGTCCTGAATAAGGTGGTTGTAGGAAATACGTGTGAACACGTTGAAAGCTCTCTGCTTACGAAAGTTTTTACATTGGAGTGCCTGGTTGCCAGAGACGGTCTAATTTCATCAAAATGTTTTTTAAGATTATTTACAAAATCTGTCTGAAGAATTATATCGGTCGAAAAAGAATTTAGAAATTGACCAGGCACCCTCAACGTACTTCCGTAAACAAGCTCAGCTGGAGAAGATTTAAGTGCCTCACTATATAACGTGCGTAAACCTAACAGTACGGTTGGCAAGAACGTTACCCAATCAGATCGTTCGTGACCCATGATTGCGGTCTTTAACGTTCTGTGCCATCTCTCAATCATACCGTTGGACTTTGGGTTATAAGCCGTCGTTCTTACTCGCCCGAATCCGATCAACGCCGACAATTCATTAAAAAGACAAGACTCAAACTGCGAACCTTGGTCGGTGACTATAACGTTTGGTACCCGGAAGCGTGAAATCCATGTGGAGTATACCGCAGAAGCGACAGTAGCTGCAGTAATATCAGGAACTGGAACTGCCTCAGCCCACCTCGCATAACTGTCGATTAATGTAACGCAATACCGCTGATTGTCAGAAATAGGCAAAGGACCAATGATGTCTAAGTGAATTTCTGCGAAGCGTTGCGAAGTTAATTGATAAGATCCAAGAGGTGAAACGGTGTGTCTTGAAATTTTGGATTTCTGACAAACTAAACAGGATTGTGCCATAGTTTTTGAATCTTTCGTGATGGAGGGCCAGATGACATTTTTCGTCAATAATTTAGTTGTTGCTTTAATTCCAGGGTGTGAAAGATTATGAAAGGCTTCAAAAAATTTTTCCCGAAATTCAATTGGAATAAAAGGTCTTTGATTAGCTGTCGAAATATCACAGTATATAGTTTTGTTAGTGTTAAAACTCAACGGAACTTGAACAAACTTTAAAGTTAAATTATCACGCATAAGATCTTTAAGCTCGACATCACTGGTTTGGGCATCCGCAATTTGCGCATAATCTATACTTTCAGGAATAGAAATTAGATTAATGCGGGAAAGTGTATCTGCGACGACATTATCTATGCCTGATATGTGTTGGATGTCGGTTTTGAACTGCCCGATGAAATCCATATGCCGGAATTGACGCGGTGATGCCTTTTCCGGAATCTGACAAAAACCGTAGACAAGTGGTTTATGGTCCGTAAACAACGTAAACTGTCGTCCTTCCAAAAGATATCTGAAATGCTTGATGCCAAAGTACGCTGCTAACAACTCTCTGTCATAAGCACGTTCTGATGAACATTTAAAAATCCTTCTTGATCGACTGACCTCCGCAGGTTTCATCATAAAATTTACAGCCAGGCTGGCATTTCTGAGCCTTTTCACCGAACCGAAAATGATAAAAACATAAATCGAATTTTGGGTTAACCCGACCTCTAGATCTTGAACGAGAATTTGGTTGACCTCTACTATTTGAACGAGATCGAGATCTAGGGTTAACCATAGTTTTAATTTCTGCCAAAATTTTAATTCTAAAGTCTTTTAATTTAGCGTCTAAATTGGAAGCATCAGAAATGCCAGCTGGATGAACATACCCGTTAGATGCTGCAGACGAGGATGGGCCGAAAGGGTTGCACGATTTAACAGCATTTAACCCTAACGGTGGCATCACCTCCATCATGTTATCGGCTCGTGCTGCTAAAACATCTAACGTCACGTCGTTTTCAAAAGGGGTTAGTATAACCTGAATCTGCGAAGGCAACCTCTTCATCCAAAGATGTCTGAGCAACTTGTCATTGAAATTACTGCCAGCGTTCAAGCATATCTGACTTAGTAATTGTGACGGCTTTTTATCCCCCAAAGTCAGGTTCGTCATTTAGGCGTGACATTTCTGACTCGCCCAATACGCGAATCACTTCCTCTTTGAAAACCGAGTAAGGAAGTGTACCCTTATCGCGGAGAATTAAATCCGCGAAACGATCATGCAGTCTCGCGTCCAACGTCCCCACTGCATGAGAGAACCTGGTGGTCTCCGACCTGATGTTCGCGACAGCGAACTGCGATTCCAGAATCGTAAACCAAACGGCCGGATTCTGACCATACAACGGTTGTGGAGGTCGGAATCGGACCGCTCCAATCTCCAAATTTGGATTTTGGACCCCAGTCCAACCAGGTTCTGAACCAGACTGCCTAGACGACTGAGCAACTCCTGGATCCCGGAATAAATTTTGAGCTTGCAGAAACAATTGAAACTGTTCTGCAAATAAATTTTGTAGTTGTGATGCAGAATTAATTGGATCTGCAGAACTTGTATCTCCATAATCCTCGTCATTTACCGGGGAGTTGGATGGAGTATCAAACGACATTAATAAATTTACAATAACCCGACAAAAACGAAAAAACAAAAAATAGATAAGCAGAAGGAGAAAATAAATAAAAAACCGAAATTTAATGAAATTAATTTAAATCAAATTTATTTTTTACTGTCAGAACTCACTAAAATAATGAAAGATCACTCACCCGATCTACCTCCGTTTACAATTCAGTTATTCCAAAAAAAATAAAAATCAATTGTATTGCTGGTCGATATCCCGTTGGCTTGTCCGCTGGTTACATGTCAAAACTTCTGTGTTCTACTGCAGTATCCTGGTGCACAAATTAACGTCGATCTGGAACCGTATCTATCCGCACAATTTGACGTTTATTATCACGTCGGGGTCACCAATTTAATGGGGGTTTATTTTATTTCCCACTATTTATTTTATGTGGCTGCACATACCACAGTAACTGACTACAACACTACCACAATAACTGGCAGCCAATAAGACACAAATCAATTCACCTCCTTCAAGCTATGCCAATTTTAAATTTATTCAGAAAAATATATTCCTCATAAGATTTTTTATTATTATTTTTACTTAATAGTCCTACACAAAAATAATTGACTTGAAGCTTTTTTTTTTATTGTGTGGAAAAATAATTGAACATTTTTTTATTTTTTAATAATCACAACCTACGTCGATAGACCGGGTTTTTTGGTTCTTCCATATTTTAGAGAGTTCATTAAATTTTTACAACTGACAACTAAATTTGATGGTCATATTTGCACAAAACAAATGGTATAGAAATAATCCGGGCAAGTCAATGTCAATTTGCGATAACGGTAATTTTCATTCGTTTCATGGTCATTGGCTAAATACAACATTTTTGAGTATTGCAGAATAAGTCGACATATTCCAACAGGCTATGGGACAGCCTATATAATTTGAGATTTCGCCTTTTCTGAAGGTATTACACATAGATATAATTTCACCTGAAATCAGCTAAAATCAACCAGCTGCGAGTTACTATCAGGTGCATATTCATATTTTACAATAGTTTCAACCATTTTGAATAAATTTACATTTTATGCTTATATGTATTTTGTTATTGGCCTTTGCCAAAAGCACCTGGAAGGAAATTGTCAAAAATTACGCGCAAGAAACGAAAATCAGCAATATTAACCTCTATTCCAGAGAAGGCGGCTCTTGAAGAAGAGCAAAATAAAAGAAAAAGCAAAATAACCAAGGAGCGACGATCTTTAATGCAGCAAAACGCAACAATAAATAAAATAAGGAAAGCAAAAGACAAAATGGACTGAGGGAGCGTAATCGTGACGAAAAGGAGTGGTTCTGTTTTGTTTGCTCTGGCGCATATTTCGAGAGCAATGTTGGAGAGGACTGGTTTAAGTGCCAGAATAATTCAAATGTCTATAGCAGCACTCACCGCTGTTTTTGTTTAAAAATGAAGTACCTACAATACTAGTCTAAAGCTTGAAATTAATATTAATTAGTTTTTATTCAAATGTTTTACTTTGTGTTAAAAATCTTGATTTTGAATTAATAAACAATTTATAACCGTTTAAAAATTTTAATTTTTCTCAATTTTTTTATATGAAAATATGTGGTTCAACTTACCCCAATGTGTGTTTCAACTTACCCCGGTTACGGGGATGTTTTTGCCTTTAACCAGAACGGATGTTTTTGCCTTTAACCAGAACAATTATATTGCCGGATTACAAAAAAATATCGCCATAAAATATCACAATACCTAATGCAATTTATATTTTTATTCAAATCTCTTACAATGCTCATACAATGAATAATGCAAAAAGTGTTTCAACTTGCCTCGGTCCACCCTACATATGTACTATAAGTCATTAGAATAATTTTTAGTAACTTTTAATTTGTTAAATTTAATTAAGTTTGCTTAAATTATAAAATTATATTAAAACTAAAATAAATTTGCATAAATTGCTGTAATTATTTGTGTTCAATTTTCGGTTCAATTTGGATGTCAAAATCATGCCTATAGGATCTGTTTTATCATACTTAGTTTTAATAACATAAAAAAATCTAAAATAATTTAAAACATTGCAGTTACACATTACAAAGTTGAAGTTATTTTTTTTACTTGAATAATTTGAATTCCCTGATCCTACTTAAGCTGATTGATTTCCACTTGACGTCCACAGTTTCCCATGGCTCATGGAATCAGGTTAACCATGTTTTATCTGGCTTAAAATTTGGATTTTTGATTGCCTCAGTTTCGAATGTTTCTTTTATTTCGTCTTAAAAATAAAAATTACATGTTACACGAAAGTTTTTTTTTAATTACCAAGTCAGTGTACCTGATGAGTTTGAATTTAAACATATTCTTGCCGTGTAAATTCCTTTGTTTCCCAAACGGTATGAACAGTTTTTGAACTTATGGTACAATCTTCCTGTGGGGTTTCGCTGGCTTGATTGCGGAGGGTTATAATAGTATTCCTGTGTAAACCAAAATATAACCAACACAATTACACAAGTTTTTTCAGTCTGTTTGAAGTCTCACGAAGATTTTTCATATAGAAAAAATTCGAGAACGCTTCAATTTTTACTTATACTTTACAGCTAAACATCTTACTTTTTGTTTCCTAGGAAAATATTTAGTAATTTCTACAGAAGTCAAGTTTCTACCAAATAACAAAAACTATACATGTGTGCGAATATACAAATAGTATACATTTAGGAGGAATACTGGCAACAATTGTTGCGTGATAAAAATAAATTAATAATTAAAATTAATTAAGTAAATAGTCTCATATAGAAAAATATGATTTTTTATGATAGCCTTAATACCTTAATAAAAAAAATGCCAAATGGTCGGTTCCTTTGTTCAGTCATATGAATAACAAGCAATAACTGCAACAGTTGTTGCATGAAACTTCAATGAACAATTTTGTTCTAAAGAAGTCAAAAGTCCCATATATAGACATACTTTTTTATGGTGGCCTTAGTATGCACTTTAATACAAAAATGCCAAATGGTCGGTCCCTGGGGTCGGTCATATGAATAACAAGCAATAACTGCAACAGTTGTTGCATGAAACTTCAATGAAAGATTTTGTTCTACAGAAGTCAAAAGTCCCATATATAGACATGGTTTTTTATAATGGCCTTAGTATGCACTTTAATACAAAAATGCCAAATGGTCGGTCCCTGGGGTCGGTCATATGAATAACAAGCAATAACTGCAACAGTTGTTGCATGAAACTTCAATGAAAAATTTTGTTCTACAGAAGTCAAAAGTCCCATGTATAGACATGGTTTTTTATGATGGCCTTAGTATGTACTTTAATACAAAAATGCCAAATGGTCGGTCCCTGGGGTCGGTGATATGAATAACAAGCAATAACTGCAACAGCTGTTGCATGAAACTTCAATGAAAAATTTTGTTCTACAGATGTCAAAAGCCCCATATAAAGAGATGGTTTTTTATGATGGCCTTAGTATGTACTTTAATACCAAAATGCCAAATGGTCGGTCCCTGGGGTCGGTCATATGAATAACAAGCAATAACTGCAACAGTTGTTGCATGAAACTTCAATGAAAAATTTTGTTCTACAGAAGTCAAAAGTCCCATATATAGACATGATTTTTTATGATGGCCTTAGTATGCACATTAATACAAAAATGCTCAATGGTTGGTTCCTGGGGTCGGTCATATGAATAACAAGCAATAACTGCAACAAGTGTTGCATGAAACTTCAATGAAAAATTTTGTTCTACAGAAGTCAAAAGTCCCATATATAGACATTGTTTTTTATGATGGCCTTTAAGTATGCACTTTAATACAAAAATGCCAAATGGTCGGTTCCTGGGGTCGGTCATATGAATAACAAGCAATAACTGCAACAGCTGTTGCATGAAAATTCAATGAAAAATTTTGTTCTACAGAAGCCAAAAGTCCCATATAACATGGATTTTATGATGGCCTTAGTATGCGCTTTACTAGAAAAATGTCAAATAGTCGGTCACTGGGGTCGGTCATGTCAATAACAAGCAATAACTGCCACAAATGTTGCATGAAACTTTAATGAAAAATTTTATTCTACAGAAGTCAAAAGTCCCATATATAGACATGATTTTTTATGATGGCCTTAGTATGCACTTTAATACAAAAATGCCAAATGGTCGGTCCCTGGGGTTGGTCATATGAATAACAAGCAATAACTGCAACAGTTGTTGCATGAAACTTCAATGAATAGTTCTGTTCTACAGAAGTCAAAAGTCCCATATACAGACATGGTTTTTTATGATGGTCTTAGTATGCTCTTTAATACAAAAATGCCAAATGGTCGGTCCCTGGGGTCGGTCATATGAATAACAAGCAATAACTGCAACAGTTGTTGCATGAAACTTCAATGAAAAATTTTGTTTTACAGAAGTCAAAAGTCCCATATATAGACATGGTTTTTTATAATGGCCTTATTATGCACTTTAATACAAAAATGCTCAATGGTCGGTTCCTGGGGTCGGTCATATGAATAACAAGCAATAACTGCAACAGGTGTTGCATGAAACTTCAATGAAAAATTTTGTTCTACAGAAGTCAAAAGTCCCATATATAGACATAGTTTTTTATGATGGCCTTAGTATGCACTTTAATACAAAAATGCTCAATGGTCGGTTCCTGGGGTCGGTCATATGAATAACAAGCAATAACTGCAACAATTGTTGCATGAAACTTCAATGAAAAATTTTGTTCTACAGAAGTCAAAAGTCCCATATATAGACATAGTTTTTTATGATGGCCTTAGTATGCACTTTAATACAAAAATGCCAAATGGTCGGTTCCTGGGGTCGGTCATATGAATAACAAGCAATAACTGCAACAAGTGTTGCATGAAACTTCACTGAAAAATTTTGTTCTACAAAAGTCAAAAGTCCCATATATAGATATTGTTTTTTATGATGGCCTTAGTATGCGCTTTACTAGAAAAATGTCAAATAGTCGGTCACTGGGGTCGGTCATGTCAATAACAAGCAATAACTGCCACAAATGTTGCATGAAACTTTAATGAAAAATTTTATTCTACAGAAGTCAAAAGTCCCATATATAGACATGATTTTTTATGATGACTTAGTATGCACTTTAATACAAAAATACCAAATGGTCGGTCCCTGGGGTTGGTCATATGAATAACAAGCAATAACTGCAACAGTTGTTGCATGAAACTTCAATGAATAGTTCTGTTCTACAGAAGTCAAAAGTCCCATATACAGACATGGTTTTTTATGATGGTCTTAGTATGCTCTTTAATACAAAAATGCCAAATGGTCAGTTTCTGGGGTCGGTCATATGAATAACAAGCAATAACTGCAACAGTTGTTGCATGAAACTTCAATGAAAAATTTTGTTCTACAGAAGTCAAAAGCCCCATAAAAAGACATGGTTTTTTATGATGGCCTTAGTATGTACTTTAATACAAAAATGCCAAATGGTCGGTCCCTGGTGTCGGTGATATGAATAACAAGCAATAACTGCAACAGCTGTTGCATGAAACTTCAATAAAAAATTTTGTTCTACAGATGTCAAAAGCCCCATATATAGACATGGTTTTTTATGATGGCCTTAGTATGCACTTTAATACAAAAATGCCAAATGGTCGGTCCCTGGTGTCGGTGATATGAATAACAAGCAATAACTGCAACAGCTGTTGCATGAAACTTCAATGAAAAATTTTGTTCTACAGAAGTCAAAAGTCCCATATATAGACATGGTTTTTTATGATGGCCTTAGTATGCACTTTAATACAAAAATGCCAAATGGTCGGTCCGTTTGGCGGTCATATGAATAACAAGCAATAACTGCAACAGTTGTTGCATGAAACTTCAATGAAAAATTTTGTTCTACAGAAGTCAAAAGTCCCATATATAGACATGGTTTTTTATAATGGCCTTAGTATGCACTTTAATACAAAAATGCCAAATGGTCGGTCCGTTTGGCGGTCATATGAATAACAAGCAATAACTGCAACAGTTGTTGCATGAAACTTCAATGAAAAATTTTGTTCTACAGAAGTTAAAAGTCCCCTATATAGACATGGTTTTTTATGATGGCCTTAGTATGTACTTTAATACAAAAATGCCAAATGGTCGGTCCCTGGTGTCGGTGATATGAATAACAAGCAATAACTGCAACAGCTGTTGCATGAAACTTCAATGAAAAATTTTGTTCTACAGAAGTCAAAAGTCCCATATAAAGACATGGTTTTTTATGATGGCCTTAGTATGCACTTTAATACAAAAATGCCAAATGGTCGGTCCGTTTGGCGGTCATATGAATAACAAGCAATAACTGCAACAGTTGTTGCATGAAACTTCAATGAAAAATTTTGTTCTACAGAAGTCAAAAGCCCCATAAAAAGACATGGTTTTTTATGATGGCCTTAGTATGTACTTTAATACAAAAATGCCAAATGGTCGGTCCCTGGTGTCGGTGATATGAATAACAAGCAATAACTGCAACAGCTGTTGCATGAAACTTCAATAAAAAATTTTGTTCTACAGATGTCAAAAGCCCCATATATAGACATGGTTTTTTATGATGGCCTTAGTATGCACTTTAATACAAAAATGCCAAATGGTCGGTCCCTGGTGTCGGTGATATGAATAACAAGCAATAACTGCAACAGCTGTTGCATGAAACTTCAATGAAAAATTTTGTTCTACAGAAGTCAAAAGTCCCATATATAGACATGGTTTTTTATGATGGCCTTAGTATGCACTTTAATACAAAAATGCCAAATGGTCGGTCCGTTTGGCGGTCATATGAATAACAAGCAATAACTGCAACAGTTGTTGCATGAAACTTCAATGAAAAAATTTGTTCTACAGAAGTCAAAAGTCTCATATATAGACATGGTTTTTTATAATGGCCTTAGTATGCACTTTAATACAAAAATGCCAAATGGTCGGTCCGTTTGGCGGTCATATGAATAACAAGCAATAACTGCAACAGTTGTTGCATGAAACTTCAATGAAAAATTTTGTTCTACAGAAGTTAAAAGTCCCCTATATAGACATGGTTTTTTATGATGGCCTTAGTATGTACTTTAATACAAAAATGCCAAATGGTCGGTCCCTGGTGTCGGTGATATGAATAACAAGCAATAACTGCAACAGCTGTTGCATGAAACTTCAATGAAAAATTTTGTTCTACAGAAGTCAAAAGTCCCATATAAAGACATTGTTTTTTATGATGGTGTTAGTATGTACTTTAAAAAAAAAAATGCCAACTGGTCGGTCCCTGGGGTCGGTCATATGAATAACAAGCAATAACTGCAACAGTTGTTGCATGAAACTTCAATGAAAAATTTTGTTCTACAGATGTCAAAAGCCCCATATAAAGACATGGTTTTTTATGATGGCCTTAGTATGCACTTTAATACAAAAATGCCAAATGGTCGGTCCCTGGTGTCGGTGATATGAATAACAAGCAATAACTGCAACAGCTGTTGCATGAAACTTCAATGAAAAATTTTGTTCTACAGAAGTCAAAAGTCCCATATATAGACATGGTTTTTTATGATGGCCTTAGTATGCACTTTAATACAAAAATGCCAAATGGTCGGTCCGTTTGGCGGTCATATGAATAACAAGCAATAACTGCAACAGTTGTTGCATGAAACTCAATGAAAAATTTTGTTCTACAGAAGTCAAAAGTCCCCTATATAGACATGGTTTTTTATGATGGCCTTAGTATGTACTTTAATACAAAAATGCCAAATGGTCGGTCCATTGGTGTCGGTGATATGAATAACAAGCAATAACTGCAACAGCTGTTGCATGAAACTTCAATGAAAAATTTTGTTCTACAGAAGTCAAAAGTTTTTTATGATGGTGTTAGTATGTACTTTAAAAGAAAAATGCCAAATGGTCGGTCCCTGGGGTCGGTCATATGAATAACAAGCAATAACTGCAACAGTTGTTGCATGAAACTTCAATGAACAATTTTGTTCTACAGAAGTCAAAAGTCCCATATATAGACATGATTTTTTATGATGGCCTTAGTATGTACTTTAATACAAAAATGCCAAATGGTCGGTCCCTGGGGTCGGTCATATGAATAACAAGCAATAACTGCAACAGTTGTTGTAGGAATCTTTAATGAACAATTTTAAATTTGGCTGTCGTGTATTCTTCTTTTGTTAAGTAAATAAAAGTCAAGTTGCGAAGCAGTGTCCTTTAAGTTTTATTTTCACATTATTTAATTTTTTAAAGTTTTTCATAAATTAGCATACTGGGATTTACAGCTGTATTGCCTGATGTAGTGGTAATAAATTTATGTAGATCGTCGTGAACCTCCCAATACCCATTTGGTCTCTTTATGTAGCTTTTATAGTGTTTTGAAGCCATTTCGTAGTGAATTATACCTTTACTAACGTAATTTTAATCGGGTAGTAACAACTAGTTTTGAATTAATTTCAGTTCAATTGTATATGCTTGACTGACATCAAGTTTCTGAACATCGACTACTACAATCCCAAATTTTGCAACTATACGTTTTTAGCAAGTTTTTTTGTTGCACGTTGGACAACTTAAATTTGGAACGAAAATTCTGCTTTGAAAATTGCTTAAATGCATTTCATGGAAATTCCTTAAATCGACGGGTAAATAAAAGAACTCTTTGTCAACTACTGTGTTGCACTTAAATTCAATTTTCATTAATTTCGGTAATAAATACTCCATCAAGTGCCCGACATTGGTAGAGGCGTCCACGTTAACTGGCCCAGAAACTTGTATTTTCAAATATTTTAATAAAATTAAACTCCGAATTTTATACGAATTTGAATTGAGAGTCTTTTAGAATTAGTATAATTATAAATAAATTGTAAAAACTCGTTTTGCTTGAATCCACTGAACACATTTCGTATACTGACCGAATCAATTCCCATTATGTATAAAATTTGAGCAGTGGCATCAAATGCGCAAGTAAAGTAAATAGTTATCTTGTGCAAATCCTCGTTCTCAAACGTGAATTGATTTTGAAGGATTCACATTTGCTTCTTAGACAATTCTTTAAAGCAACTTTGGTTTTCCAAATTGTTTTTTTTTCATTTTTCGTCAAATTTTTGGTATTGCTATGCCGTTTTAGAACGTTCTGATCCATATGCTTAGGAAGTTTCGGTGTTTTAATTTTTTTGTCCCAATTTTCTTCGTGGGTCATATTATCAGGATACGAAGCAACATCAATATTTTCATCTCTTTTTTGTTTTTTTTTGACAAAATTTTAACAAATTTAATCCGTTTTAAAATATCAGCCGTTTTTCCTTCTAACAGGCTCACAAATCTTCCCAGGCGTAAAAATTTCTTTTCCATATATTGGTTCTTCACTAAGTTAAACCAATTCTCGGCGACTGCGTTTGAAATTCGACCTTGATGCTGGGTGTTTGGTACTGTCAAATTAACCCACAGCGGACTTCTGTAGAACAAAATTTTTCATTGAAGTTTCATGCAACAGCTGTTGCAGTTATTGTTTGTTATTCATATGACCGACCCCAGGGACTGACCATTTGGCATTTTTGTATTAAAGTGCATACTAAGGCCATCATAAAAAACCATGTCTATATATGGGACTTTTGACTTCTGTTGAACTAAATTGTTCATTGAAATTTCATGCAACAGCTGTTGCAGTTATTGCTTGTTATTCATATGAACCAACCAGCTAGCATTTTTGACATTTAGTATATTAGGCCGACAATTTAGCACTTTTTTACTAAAAAACCCGTGTTTTTAAGTTAAAGCATAACATAGTATTCAGTTATGCTTTAACTTAAAACACGGTTTTTTACGTTGCGCATATTCAGCATATTAAAGCCTTACTTTCAAATGAATGTTTCGATTGGCTGCGATTTTCTGAAAATAATCGAGGTGAATTCGCGATAGTTTTTCCAAATTTGCATTGTGCAATTATAATATTAAAAAAATTATTTCTTTCAGTTAAATAATTTAGATTTAATAATTCTCTAAGTATAACAGAAAAAATCTATCATAAAAGTTCTTTAGTTTTCTTGTAATATCGCTGTTCTGCATAGTTCTGTATAATAACGGAGTAGTTCAGAACTATGCAGAACAGCGATATTACAAGAAAACTATAGAACTTTTATGATGCATTTTTTCGGTTATGTTTAGAGGATTATTAAATCTAAATTTATTAATTAAAAAAACTAATTTTTTAATTTTAAATTGGGCAAATTTGGAAAAACTATCGCGAATTCAACTCGGTTATTTTCAGAAAAACGCAGCTGATTGTTACACAATTTTATTTGTATTCGCCTAATTGTTTTCTAATTTTTAAATCAATGTTTCGATTGTATGGCATATTTATATTTTTATTCGCCTAATTGTACTCTATGTATTTTTTTTACCTAAGGGCAACATTTAGGGAAATAACTTACCAATGCATATATATAGCGTATACGTATATGAGAAAATTTGTTATTTTTTTTGTTAAGTACTTGATAGGCATAAACAAAGCACTTTTGACCACAAAGTTAGAAAGTAAAATTAACTAATTTAATAAAATATAAAGAAAGTACTAATAAAAATCAAGTTATTTTAAAGTCACCAACAGTGGCCCTATTCTGGTAATTCCTTGGGAGTAGGGAATTGTGGAAACATTTTAAATAGCTTTTATCTATAAATCAGTTTTTTCTAGCCTACTGAGAAAAAAGTTTGATGTAAATATTTATAAAAAGGGAATAATTTTTCCATAGCGAAATTACCAGGGAAAGTTCATCCCAATTTTCTTTTGTTTTAAAAAACATTATCAGTAACTTTTAACATTAGTATGCCAGAAATTGTTTTTTAAATAGAATATATGACGTATATGTAAATTCTTTCCCAATACTCTATTCCCAGTCAACTGTTTTACTAATACATCTGCATTTTCGTTATTTCGACAAATTTTGTAGTCCGCCATATTTTGTTATTTTTTAATTTAGTCAGAAACTTCAGATTCGTTCGCAAAGTCTTGCAGGAACGGCCAATGTAATGAGCGAGATTTGCTGCGATAAAGAAGAAAACCAAAGAACATCCAAATCGAAATTAATTAAAATTCCAATAAGCAAAAGTAGATTGTAACAATTTTTATTTGTAGAAAGCACGATTGATGAAAAAGAAATCGATCAAATAGAAGACTTTAAGTCGGTCAAAACTTGCCATAATTAGTAATGGGAGCGTCCCCAAATCTTGCATTTTTTTAAAATCCCGGAAACCAAAATCTTGCAGGTTCAAAATGTTGGAAGTACAAAATCTTGCAAGTACAAAATTCTAAAATACCGCTAATTTGAATTGAAAGTTCGAGAGTTATAGAAATTGGATTGTAAGTTGGAAGGAAATCAAAATTATTTGTTATAGATGTTAGTTTATAATTAATTGAAGGTAATTTATTATTAGTTTTTGATTTAATGTTATAATAAAAGGTTCAATAAATATTTTTAAATATGCACCCTCAAGTGGATGAGAGCTTAATTATTTTATTTTGAATAATTAAGAAACCTCATTAGTTCCTTAATGTTTGGATACCAACTAATTATGATTACCACTACGGACATTGCAAAACTAAAATTACAATATGCCTTACCTTACCAATCATCAAAGGCTTTATTAATTAACCTATCCACTGTGCTTTACAAATGTATACATACAAAAAAAAAACTACATAAATGTCAAAAAAATAAAAAGCGTGCAGTTATCAACACAAACAACTAAATGAAACCCATTTTTAAGAATAAATTAATTTTGATTTATAACTTTGGAAAAAAGAAGACTTTGTTATCACATACACGAACAAAAAAAAAACAAACAAAAAACAGTTTTTCATTATATAATTTTTCAATAATAATCATTTTTATAATCTCATCCCCCAGTTTACCGTATTGCTACATAAGGTATTCCTCCTCCCCTTTTAAACGTAGCTAACTAGATCTGAACTAAACTAACATGAATTTTTTTTTTCAATCCAAACAGAGATGTAGATGTTTTCAATTTCATCGTCGTTCCTCTCTCAGCATTTTATATTAACACAACGAAACAAAAAAATTTAACCACACCTCTTTGTTTATATATCAACGTTCGGTATAAAGCTTTGAAAAATTCCTCCCTTTTCGAGCATATTTTAGAAGAGCCCGAACTAAACAAAGGACATACGAAATTGTTCAAATTTATATGCGATGCCAATATACCTGTGTTTGTATGTGTGCAGTGTGTTCAGTTTTTTTTTTGGTTCATTGTGTACAAGCTTAGATTGTGTTTTACCTTTTCCGTGTTAAGTTGAGTGAAAATCGCAATTTGTTTAAAGGTTTTTTTTTTGTAATTTGAAATAATAATAAATTAATGTTTTTTTTCTGTGTTTTAAATTTGGAGGATAAATAAACATAATTTTGTGTGCATATTTTGGTTTTGGTGAATATTTGTGTAAAATTTAAGAAAAATTGTGCATTCCAAACAAAAGAAAATTCATATACATAATATAATTAATAATTCTAGGATAAGTGAAATTTGTTCAGTGTGAGTGTGTGGTGAATATACTGAATTAGTGGTAAAATGGATATAAAACAGTTAACTGATGTGCAAAAGAAAAAATTCCAAAATTTAATTGATAAACTAATCGAACGCAATAAATTTACGGTAAATGAGGCGGAAAATTTTCGCACCCTAATCGAAAATGTGCGGGATACGAAAAATTTACAATTTATAATGGAAAAATTAAAAGACAGTGGATGTTTTGATTTAGAGAAAATTGAGGATAATTTAAAGGATGGTAAGTCATTTTGGGGGTAACATCATATTTGATTGGTTTATTTGGATATTTTTAATAACGCATATTGATGAATGGACTGAGAGTATAATGGACCTTGTATGTTTTCATTTTTTTTTTCAAGATACTTGTATCAAAGATACAGCAAGAAAATTTAGTTCCGGCGGACAAACATTAACCCCACGACATACGATCGATGCTATTTTGGGACTAAATAATCGAAATAGTGATGGTGGAGGTAATTATAAAATAAATTTGCTTGTGACGTAGAAATGAAAATCATATTTGTGATTCATTAATGTGAACCAAAATAATTAAGAGACCTTTAATAATTAATATTCGCTAGTTTATTGTACTGTAGTTCATTCATGCTATCCCAATTGCTTACTGTTTGTTAATTCTCTTGCCTCAGTCCGTTCATTATTTCCGTAATAATATATAGATTTGATTTTTTAAAACTTTCTTTAAAAAGTACCTTATTGTTTAGTTCGATGGTTATAAATATTATTTGCTAACTTATCTTACTTACTCCACTTGATTTCACACACTTGCTAAATTAAGCGTTTATAGCAGTTTAAACTTAATGTATTTATCAAATTAAATGGTTTACTGACCGTTCAAAATACTACTTGTAATACTTTGGATTATTAGATGCACATCTTACTCCTGGGCTCCTTATTAGTTAATACTTAATAGATTTTTAGTTCTATTTTTATTGACACAAATAAAAAAAATTAATACTGGTGGAATGACAATACCGTTAAATTAAAACCGTCGGGCTTAACACAATAACTTCTATACCTAGCGTCATCACAAACTGGTTAAACAAAAGTTACTGGTTGATAATATAAGAAAAAACGAACGATTCAAGAAAATTAAGGATTAGTTTTCACCTAAGAAATTTCTTATTTTTTTTTGTGACATATTTTTCTATATTGTAAATCAATTTTCTTAGTCTTCTATTGGCTAACTTACATGTCCTTGTTTATTTTTCTCGAAATGAGAATAATTTGTTTACATATTAGTACCGTTTCTTGATGACTTATATATTCTTATACAATATGATCAGATTTATTTCTTAATATTGAAACTTTATTTTTTGTTTTGATGCAATAATTCTTACAAATGCAGTATTTGGTTCTCACAATAGATAAGATACATTGGAAAATAAAATACGGTTAAAACACAGTTAATTTTTATAAATAATTGTACAATAAATTTGAAGGTTAAATAATACGACAAATTTAATTTTGTTTTAATTTTCTTTTATTTAAAATAAAGTTTAGTTATAAAGAAATATTTTCTTAATATTTAAAATATTTTAGAAGTTTAAGAATTTAATTCTAAAATCAAGAATCCATGTAAAGTTGTAAATTTTTATTTTTTGGTAGCTAAACTTGTAAGAATCACAAGAATCTTGTTGCAATTAATTTATTCTTAAACATGTCATATACGAACACCTAACCCCTACCTTTCTTTAAAAAATCAATCAACTCGCTAAGGATGATTGTTTTTGCAAAATTTGGGTCAACTTCCACCTGCTCCAAGGCCTAATCATGGAACACACGGCCTTGTCTACGGTCATTTAACTTAAGTTTGGTCGGTTGAATTTTATACGGGTGCAAACTCAAGTCTCGACGTAAAATTCACAAATTTGAAATCGCAGAGACAAGGTTCTTGTAAAGCTGCTTCAGGGTTTTCCGTACGCTCTCATGCACAGTATAGCGATATTTTCAACAGACTTTGCGTTTCGGTGACGCACGGATGTTCGTTGAAACATTTAGCTCAAGAAAATTAAGGATCTTTGACAGTAGACATTTCATTAAATCGATTACCTCATCACCTGACATATTAATATAGTGTCGAGGTCGACATCGACTCTCCTCGATGCACTTTTTTTAAAGAGGTTTCCTTATTCTCTATAAACAATAAGAATTCATTTTTTAATACGAGCAGTACCTGTTATTATAGATAGTACCCAATTATAAAACAACGGAAACAGGAACAACTCTTTAATATATTTCAAATTCAAAAATTAATAGCTTAATTCAGTAAATAAAAAATACGCGGTAATTATCATATAAAACAAATCATTTTAAAAAAGTATGCTTTTGCTCTTTTTGAAGCAGCTCAGTGTGATATCGGTGAAGTCGATATTTTTTGTTGTTTCATTTTCTATTGACTATAAGGCTCTTTTCCAATTACCGACTTATTTCAGACTTATTGATTTATTTGACGCCATCTTGAATAAGTCAGTCAATTTATTCAAATTCATTGTACCGACTTATTTGTGACGTAATAACAAAAAAACGAGGTGATTGGAAAAGGGCCTAAATTGATAACGATGTGGATCTTTTTTGACTAATGGTGGAGCGTAGATAATTTTTTTATTCAATTTTTTATATTTGAATATAAATATTTTCAATACCGTGATAAGGTTTGGATACATTTTAGATAAATTGTTAGAAAGCATGTACCGTAGAACTACTAAACAAGTAGATTTTCTGGGACAATATTTCTAAAGAACAACAATTTCTGAATTAACCCATTTGATCCCAAGCCAATAAAAATTGTATAAAATTGGTATAGTTAACTTATTTTATTTATTTCAGTTAATACAGTTATACTATATTATCTAAAGTAAAAAATAGTCGTTATATTCTCACTTTTGGGGGTGTACCTGGGCGAGTACAGTGGGTTCTCGCGGTGTATTTTGTGTATGAAAAACTTTAAAGCAACTACGCTCGACACAATGCAATATTGCATTTTTCACATATACACCGTATTCGTTGGTGACATTGACGACATCTAAGGGGATTTTAAGGGGAGTTTATGGAGTTTCCACGCGTTCACCACAGACATATTTACTATTTGAGTAAATAAAACCCACCACCATTTCTTCCCTTTTATCGCTATTCGATAGTTATTCACAAACTGGTCGTGAGAATCTACTCCACCCATTCCACTGTTGTAGTGGGAAAAGGGAGCTGGCTGTAGTACATCAATTTTTTGTTTTTTTGTGGACGACCATCTTTTTACGGCTCCGAGTGGTTCAATGCTACCGTGATTCGTAGCGATGGTTACGACACTATTATCCTTCCACCGCACAAATAAAATTTTATTATTTTGGTCAGTTCTATATTCATAATAACCACGTTCCTGTTTTTTGAGCAGTTTACTGGCTGTCAGCGGACAGTTTTTGGTTCTGTTTTCTCTAACAGTCCTTATAGCTTTAAAAAAATTTTTGTCACAGTTCTTTGCCCCACAATAGGTATTAAAATTATAACAATATCCATTAACACTACACAAAAGCCAATTTTTGTACCCAAATCGTACTGGTTTACCCCGGATAAACTGCTTCGAAGGGTGATGACCGAAATACTTAACCATCGATTCATCAATTGATAGGTTTTGGTGAAAAATTCCCCATTGTTGAAAATTTTTATTTACTAGGTTTGTTAGACCGCGAACTTTGAACATTTTGTCATCTTTGCCGATATTCAAATTATCAGCCAAATGCAAAAATTTTTTTATTTCCTGAAATCTATTTCTAGATATTCTGTCTGCAACAAATGGAATTCGGGTGTCTTCATCTAGACACCAAAACATTCTTTCCCGCGCTTGTTTGTGATATCCGGAAAATTATAGGACGGCAATAAATATTTGTATGTCGCTTGTTGAAACCGAAAATGAATGGTTGTTTTGTTGTCTGGCATATAAATTTATATGGTGAACAATGTAGTTGAAAACTTCAGTATCAAATATTTTTTCAAATACTTTTATTTCGTTCAACCCGAACAATTCATCTTTTAGTTTTGCTAAGCGCTGAATATATCCATCCGTGGATTCTAGCGAGTGCAAATTTACCGATTTTTCCATTTACGGGTAAACGGTAAATTTTGTAAAAGATCGGTAATTTATCGAAAATTTACCGGTAAATAATAATTTGAAAAAATACTATGCCTTAGGTATTAAATTAGGTATTAATGGTATTAATATAATAGGTATAATAAATTAATTAGGTATTAATTAATGTAGTTTCTAAATAAAATATAAATAAATTCATCACATAAATTGAAATTCATATCAAAAAATAATTATGTAGATCAGGGTGTTTGGGGCGTGGGCATACAATTTTTTTGGCAGATTATGGGGGGTTACTTTTATACCATGGAATGGAATTTTCTAAGTGGCACGGTAACTGAGATATAATACAATAATTTTAATTTTTTTTTTAAATTACCCAAAATCTCGTCTTTAAATGGTTACAGAACCATTATTTAATACAATAGGTTTAAGAAAAATGACTTATGGGCTTCCAAATCCTAAAAAAATTTATAGAAGTATGAAAAATGTCACCAAGTAAATTAATTTAAAAACAAAACGAATGGTTATTTTGAAACTAGCTTTGTTTTAAAAAACTCTCTAGTTTATGCCCGTCATAGAAATCACTTATTTCATGGTCAAAATACGAGATCAGGGTTATTTCTGCCATGGTTACGAAAATACCATTTAAGTTATTTTAAATTTGTAATGAACTTCATTTATTAGATTTTGTTCAAAATGACCTCCACCATTCCGTATACATGCATGTCATCTTTGTTAAAATCTCCACGATTATGCGAAGTTTTTTATTTTTTAAATGCGGCGCTTATCCTTTCAATTAAAATTTCTCTTGTGAGCACCTCTGTTGCGTACACAAATTCTTTAGGAAGTCCCCAGACATAGAAATCCAGGGGAGTAAGGTCTGAGGATCGGGCGGGAAAATAAATACGGCAACCCCTACCGATCTTTTGGGATGAATCATCTAAGTATTCTCTTGCCGTTCATTGGTTATGTGCCGGATAGTCGTTATTTTCAAAAACAATCAGCACATCTTTTAAAACTGGTAAAATCAGCTCAGGTAGCCCATTCTCAACAAATTCGAGATAAATATTTCCGGAAAACCATTACCGGCACATAATATGGGCCGATAAGGTTTCAACCAATAACATCAGCCCAAACGTTAACGCTGAATTTCCTTTGGAAAGAATCCTGTCATTCCTTAGGTAGATTTTGGCATTTTCTGCCCCAATGAAGCAGATTGTGTAAACTCACAATTCCCTCACGATTGAAGTTAGACTCATTTGTCCACAAAATGGTTTTCAAAAAGTTATCATCCTCAACATCTGTATGCAGTATAAATCTACAAAGCTCCAGCCGTCTAGCATTTTCACCCTTTCTGAGAGCTGAACAATTAACAATTTAACAAGAACAAAGTGAAACACACGAGCACTTCCGGTAGATATTTCCTACATTTCTTAACCCTGACATTTTTAACATTTTTTTAACCCTGGCAGAAATAACTTTGACAAAGTAGTATCTCCTATTTTCCCCACAAAATGAGTGATTTCTATCACATCTCAGTATACCATTGGAAAGGGCATAAACTACAGAATTTCTTAAAGCAAACTAATTTCAAAATAATCATTCGTTTTTATTTTTTAAATTAATTTGGATGGTGACTTTTTCCATAAATCTACGCATTTATTAGGTTTTGGAAGCTCAGAAGTCATTTTGCTAAAACCAAATGTATTAAATAATGATTGGTTTAGAATAAAATCTCATTGCAGAATACAATAAAAGTTATTTCGTGCCTTTACGACTACAAACAAAAAGTTATGACCATTTAAAGACGAGATCTTGGGTAATTTAAAAATAGACTTAAAATTATTATATCCCAGTTACTGTGCCACTAATAACATCAGTTGAATGGGATGAGAGCTTCCAAATAACCCTCAACCCCCACTTTGCCAAAAATGCTGTTGATCCACGCGCTAAACACCCTGTATAAGCTCATTTAATTTCATTAAACAAAATTCATTTCATAGATCTTCATTATACCTACATTCTTCTACATAATAATCACTGAGGGAATTCTATACCTTATATAAATTCTTCGCTCGATTAAAATATGCTCTTCATTTTTTTCAATGAAATGTGCCCGATTAATTATAAATATATTTTTACCGAAAAATCGGTAAATTTGTAAAAATTTACCGAAAAATCGGAAATTTATTTTTTACGGTAAATACGGTAAATCGGTAAACGGAAATGCACTCCCTAGTGGATTCCATGTCCATATTTATAATATCGGAACTCCAATTGGGGCTCACTTTACGCGATTTCTTCTGTCTCTTGTTGAGTCTCTCTTCGACTTCCTCATTTTCACTATCGACGTCGGAAACATGTAATTCAATTACTCCAGGTATGTCTTTTGGGAATACTGTTGATAATAAATCGTCTTCGTCCATTTCTTCAAAATCACTAACGATATCTGGATCAGGCGGAATGATTACTAAATCAATTTCATGTTGGCTTGAAATGTTTTCAATTTCATCTTTTGCTTCCTCTAAATGCTGCAAACGACGACCATAAAATTCATTCGCTGAAATCTCGCGTAGTACATCCATTTAAGAAAAGTTCTAAAACCATGCATGAACAAAAAATAGTACACTGTAGTCCCATTGTACCCGTCTGGGTACACCTGTATTTGCTTTACAATTTACATACAACATAACACAAAAAAATTAATTATTATTTTATAATAACATACCTTATAAACTTATAAAGCTCACAAAATTTAAATTTTTGTTATTCTTTATAAAATACCGTTAAAAATTTACACCACTAAGATAAAATGCTAAAAATATAAATTGTAATACGTAAACTTGTTGTGCAACACTCAAAATCCTTTCCAGAAATGGCAAAGTCGAGCAAAACATGATAGAACAAACTAATAGTCATGTATAACGGTAAAAAATACCGAAATTAGAAAAAAAGCAGCAGTAGCGTCGGAAATGTTGTAACTGTTTTTGTACCCGTATGTGTACAGTGGGATCAAATGGGTTAAATCATCCGGATGAAAATCTCCTTCGAGTAAAGAATCTAAATTTTTGCAATTATCAGAAATGTCTAATTCGTTCATACTTTTTAATTTCTCTACATTATGCAAACTCAAAGTATTTACTGTTGTGCTTTTCAAATGATTGGAATCGTTTCTTGACACAATAGCTGTATCGACAATATTCCCAAAAAATAATCGGCTTTAAAATTTTCTTTCCCATCATTTATAGCATCATCGCAAGCTTCATAATCAAATAATGGTCGAATGTTCCTATGTCAATATTTAATTCTAACGCTCTCTCTTTGGCTTTAGCCAAAGTCAGATTGAATCCAGTTTACCTCTATATTTTTCAAAAAATGATAACAACTCTTTTAGATGTTTTATTGCCAAATCCATTTGCATGGTTGAGCTTAGACATATTTTACTGGAATGTGGGTCAGTTTACAGAAAAACAATTCACAGAAAAACAATTCACAGAAAACAATTCACAGAAACGGAGTTTACGTAAAAAAAAAAATTCTTGAAAGTCGCTTTCCGACTCCGTTTCTGTGAATTGTGCTTCCATAAGATAATATATAAAAGAAATGGACCAACATTCTATTTATTCAATATTTTTAATTATTAGTAACAATTATAAATAACAAAAAAAAACAATTCATAATTTGGATTATTTTAAATTATTATATTATGCGCAACAGCACTTAAAAATTCAATTATTTCCATTGTTGAATAAGAGGATACAATTTCTTGTATTCTTTGATCATAATCACTATATTTTTTCTTTTTTGGTGGCATAGGCATTCCGGCAAAAATTTGTTGTAACGTTATTTCATTTTTTGATTGTTCCAATTGCAACTTTTCCAACCAATTTTTTGAAACCATTGTGCCATCTCTCGACATTATTGTTTGTTCGCGGAAATCCTTGTTGCACGGCTTCATAAACATCCCATGCTTTGACCTTGTTAAAGTTAGCCGAAAGATTCCAGCCGAAAGATAATGCAGATAGTGTCTTGACTATTTTTAAACTCTCTTTATACTCACGCCCCTATCGATTTTTAAATTTCTATAAACTGAAATAATTTCTCCTTCACCCGAATGATGTAATACGATCCTAAATTCTCATAAATTCGAGTCCATGACTGATTTTTGCTGTATTCAAGACACTATCTGCATTATCTTTCGGCTGGAAACTTTCGGCTAACTTTAACAGTATCATGCTTTGATCGCAACATATCGTGTTTTTAATGCGAACATCTAATCTACCCACATAATTATCTTCGGAATAGTCTAGCAATACATTGACTGCTTCAGAAATTATGTTTCGCTCTTTTAACAGTACAAATGTTTTTATCACGTCTTCAGGAAAAACAAACGAAAGTGCTAATAACATTTTGATGTTGTGAGCAAACTCTGCATCTTCATTGTATTAATGTTTGAACCCTGCTGCACATAATTTCCGATACAAATTTTGTGAAAATTGAAAGAGACAAAAATGATGTTTGGCGTCAGCAAAGGAAAACTGAACAGCATTTACAATTGCTTGTTCAAAATTAGACATAACACTGGTAGGATTTAAACCGGATGATAATATTTTCAACTGCTCAAATAAATTCTTGTATAAGTATCTGTTTTCTTATTTGGAAATTTTGACGCCGTGAATTGTAAACAATTGATTGAAAATCATAGGCACCGTTTTAAAGGTGCAGTCCACGTACCAATTATTGGCATTGCTCAAAAATTTAAAATTTTCTTCCGTTGAAAACAACAAAATTCGATTTTCTGCGGCTTCAGAGTCAAATAACTAATAAAAATGGCTTACCAACTACATTTACTTTATATTGCTCCAATACACACAATTCATTAATTGTTTGCGGAATTGTTACTGTTCCTTGTCTGACCCTTCGAACGCTTCTTTTCATGGAAGGTACAGACAGCAAATGCGGTTTAACTGCGTTCGTTATTGTAGCTGAACACTTAGCAATTACTAATTGAGAAAAATCGTTAGTCGTTTCTGCTTTTCCTTTAAATCTGTCATATATCTTTTTACACCAACATTATTTGCGTTTGCAGCATGGTTATGATCACCAATAACTTTTATGATTTCCCCATTTATTTTATTTGTATGAATTCTAGCTTTACAATTGTCTATTCTATAATAATTATTACAAAGCCAATAACATTTGCCTTTGTAATCTGTGTCGCGAGTAAATAGGAATCCGTCAACCACCAAACACAACTTTTTCTTTTCGGTTTTGGTATGATTAACATTCGTTATTTAAGGCTCCTTTTTTGTTTTTTTTACAACAGAAAATAAGTTTTAGTCAATTTTATTTTACATATTTGCATATTAAGACATAAGTTACTAGGTTCATTAAACTCATGATTTTTATTTTAATATTTAATTTATCTGTGTAGTATTTTCATGAGAATTGCTTTTTTGTGATAAATATGCCATACTTTATTGACCTACATTCGGATTGTTATGGGAATTACTTTTCTGAGAATTGCTTTTCTGTGAATTGTTTTTCTGTGAATTATTTTTCTTGGAACTGTCCGGATACCATTTTACTGACGAGACCAACAAATCGTGCCAAATCGTAATGCTTACGTGGAACTCATAAGAAGCTACCTGGTTATATATACAAAAATTTGTGCTTAATTTTACTGTCAAGTACGGAATTTCCAAGCTCAGTCAAAGCATCTAAATTTTTTGGAAATTGTAGATATATAGCTTTGACACATTGGCATTCCCATCTGGTAACTGAAAGAGGTTTCGGTGTTAGATATTTCACAGTTTTATTAAGAGTCGTCTCATCGTTAATGCAGGAGAACAAGGGTAAATGATACAATAATGGACACTTATAAGAAAATTTACGAATCTTTTGTATATAACTTGAATTTGGTTAAACAAAGCACAAATCGGTTTGTCTACATTATATAAAGTGATTATTTCTGTTTAACTTTGAATTATCAAAATGTGATTTTAAATTAAATTAAGTAAATTAATTAATATTTAAAAAATGTTGTTCTTTCACTAGTAATGGTCACTCAAAAACAATAATTGGCCCTCTCTAGATGTACAATAATGGGCATGCTACCACAATAAAAGACACCCACTTCAATCACAATAATGGACACGAAAGTATAGTTTTTGGACATCTTAATTTTCACAATTATCAGCAATCATACAAAATAAAATAAGACCTTACTAAGAGTAACTAGGTACCTAGATACCTATATCTAGGTATGCAAAGTTTCTTTATTTTCATAAATTAAAATTTTTAATATTACAGTTACCTACAACAGGTACATAACTAAAAAACATATAGGTACATTAGTAATTCAATATCACAAAATATTTCAATATCACATTAATATAACAAAATAAAATAATAATAAATATAAATTAAATTAAATGCTTAGATTTGCACGAAGTACATACAAATTTGGGATCAGTTTCAATTTTTAGTTTATTGATACAACTAATATGAAATTCAGTTGTACAATGCGCACAACGGAGTCCTTTGTTTGTTTTATGGATAGTGTATGTGCAATGATAGCACATTTTTCCCGAAGCGAATGTATTGCTGTATTGCTGTACTGTATGCTGTAAAGCTGCCGTCGAAATTGTTTCTTCAACTTCGTTTGGTGTGCTTAAAAGATCAGTATCGCTTAATTCCAAAGTTTTCGTAATCATTTCATTATTACAACACGATGTTGAGTTGTTATTGTCTTCATATGCAGCAGGTAATTCCACATCCGTCAAAGAAGTAGATGTTGTCAAAGGTACTGACATCTGTAGCGTTTCTTCAAGCTGACTTGGTTGGGTTAGAGAAGCGGCTATCATTTCCTTTGACGTTATTGTAACCACTACGTTATCATGTAACGACCGCAGCCTTTTTTGGTTTTCTAATAAATGTTCCAGAGGAACAAATTCGTTAAAGGTAAGTTTTTTAATTGGCATAATTTTCTTAGGTAGAATCTTAGGTTTTGTTTTTCGCTTCGGTTTGTTATTTGACTTTTCCTCCCTTATTTTTTGTTTATTTTCCCTGTTTTGAATTCGTAAGAGTTGTCGACGTTCCTTTTCAATTTCCATTTCTAATTTTTGCTTCTTCTTCTCCTCTTGAATTTTTGCGTATCCGGATGATGTGATAACAAAAGGTAATTTTTCTTTAAATGTTCTTTCATTTTTCCTCTCTGGAGTTTTAGGCCACGTCACATATTGATCGATCGTTTTAACACAAAGTTCAGCACAATTTTCAGGTTCAATCCGCAATTCTGAAATTTCTGAAACTTTTTCTTGTTCCGTATTTCCTATCAGTATCATACTGTCTGTATTGACTTCCCTTTCCTTTTGTTCCATACATTCTGCCCGTTCCGTAATTTCTATCTCTTCAATGTTGAATTCTTCAGGTAGATAAATATATTCATTGATGTCCATAATATTCGGCAGCGTTCCTAAAGTGGTGGAGGGTGCAAGCGCTTTATAAATTTTGTGAAGACATCGAAACTCCTCAGTTTTCAAAATTAATTCACTCTCTTCTATCGATCGAAGCTCCAAAAGTTTCGGGCCAACAATATCAGAAAATTGTTCCATGTCAATTGTATTCCCATTGGAATCACATACTGGATTGAACGACTCTTGGACTACCTGATCTATATTCTCATATAAAACTGATTTTCCTAGACATTTTGAATAGTCAACAGCATACTTGTTGAAAGGATAAATCCCACATGCCTTAAAACCATTTTTAATGGTCACCGGGTTGACTGCTTTGTTTACAGCTTGCTGTAATAGTGGAGCAAATGTTTCTCTCGTCAGGATGTTATCAACATTTTCGCGTTTCCAATTTAGGACTACCTTTTGCCACGCTGATTTTAAGGGCTTAAAAGCTGCTACATCGCATGGCTGTAGGATCCGTGTGGCATTAGGATACAATGCAATTAAAATTATTTGCAATTTATTACATAATTTGCTTAGTTCGTATGTCAGATGCGTCACATGCCCATCCACAAATAAAATAACTGGCAATTTTATGTTATTTTTAGTAATATGCGGATAAAATACATTAGAAATGTATTCAAGGAACACTTCCTTTGTCATCCAACCACTCTCGCTTCTTCCAACGCCCCAATGTTTCGGAACTGAGTTTCGAATGCCTTCTGGGATTCTTTTGTATGGATATATAATCGTCGGAGGTATCATGTCTCCCACGGCTGAGAAGCTAAACATTACCGTCAAACACGACTTAGAGGCACCCTGCTCAACTTCGTAGACATTTTTACTGCCAACTTTTGCTAACACGCTTTTTGATTTGGGGCATAGCATAAAATTAGTCTCGTCTCCATTGAAAATACGATTTGGTTCGGATAATATTGAAATTAGCTGTTTTTCTTTCAAATAGTTTTCTATTTGATCAAACCATTTGTGTAAATTTTCAGGACTTACTTTAGAGCTGGCAGCAGTCACCTACGGTATAAATAAATAAAAATTTGTAATAACTACCTAGGTACATATTTTACAATTAAGCTAGAAAATAATTACCGCTTCTGGGACTCTGGTAGCTATGATAGGATGTCTTTTCAAAAAAAGATTGTACCATCCTTTTCCAGGTCGGTTTTCTTCCCCAAAAGGATGATCTCTGGGACAATCATCCAAGAAACGCTTCACCGATTCAATAACGTCATCGCGACGTTTCGGGAATCCTTTTCTTGCACATTCAATTATCCATTCGACAATTGTTCTCTCCTCCGTTTCAGTGAGAATAGTCATTGGCCCCGGACGAATTTTTTTAAATTTTGCTGATAATCGGTACTGTATTGTTGACCGAGGAACGTTAAACATTCTAGATGCAGTCTTCTTTCCGATTTTTCCATTAATAACTGCATCACAGGCTTTTTCTATATTTTGTTCTAAATATGTAGACTTTTTTTTGGGCATCTAAATGATAAAAAGGTTAATCAAATTTTTATTATTAGGTACTTTACCAAGATCCAAATAAAATAGAGAATTCATGAAAATTAGAGATTCTTATAAAATTCATGGTGTTATAATTATCGGCACCCCATTATATCATAGTAATGATCACTATGACCATAACTAGTTTTCATATGCATAATAATGGGCACATCATGCCGAATAACTAGATCACGTGAAGTAAAAAAACTATTAATGGACACAGGCAGTTTATGCATTTGTAGCAATTATTATGTTAAGTACAGTTAAATTTTAATTAGAATTATTGTTTATTAGTTCAACAAATCATTTATTTCACTTAAAATTATTATACAATATTAAAAAATTTAAATTATAACTTACCTTGTTCTTAAAAAATTCACAATAAATGTCAACAAACACTTCTGTATCAAACCGCGGTTACTTCAACACTAAATTCTCTTACAAAAGAATTTAATAATACAAAATCGAGAAAGACCTATGCATTTAATGTGCTAAAAGGAAACAAATATATTAAATACGCACACAACTCAAAAATTGCATTTTGGCGCAAAACGCTTATAAAATTATAGTGCCGAATAACTACATTAAATTTGACAAGTGTCCATTATTGTATCATTTACCCAATACCAAAAAAATTGAGAGTAAAAATTGAGAGTAAACACATAAAACAATTTGATATAATTTAAAGGACTAAAAAACTTTATTTGTTATAACATGAGTAAAATTTAATATTGAAATTGATAATTGACATAACCATATTTTTTTCAAATAATTTGTTTAATTTCAGAATTTTGATATAATTTATATCATTACCATTAACATAAATGGCACGAATTTTTTTTAATATGGCTTCGGGTGTAGTAAACGTAACATAAATTTGAAAATCATTCGTTTATTGATATGCAACAGTGTCACTTGATTTTTATGTCACCAAACCACATCGAAATGTCACCAAAACAGAAAATAATTAAAAATTTTATTGGTTATTGACGCCATTTTAATTCTTACGAAATATCAAAATATTGCCTGCCATCAATCTTTGCCGTTATTGTATACTATGATCGTAACGATATTATAGTAATTCGATGGTATTGCGAGTCTCCACTAGCAAACAGTTCGAATATTTATGGTGTAACTCGATGATATTGGCAGGTGGAGAGCTTAGGTAAATTACGAGAACAATAATTTATTCCGAACTTCCACAATATTTTGAAAACTAGTAACAGACTGGTCTAAAATATTACGACTCAATGGTTTGGTAAAGGATGTGTTTGATACAATCATTTAATAAGAGAGTAAAATGGCGTTACCCAACAAGAAATGCCGATGGGATTCCGTTTACATTCTAAACTCTTTCTATGGAAAGAACCATGTTATGTACACGGAAATCCGTACTACTCGCCAAAAAAAAGTGTCACAAAAATTTCGGCGTCGGTGTGAATCCCGACTAAAAAGAGAGAAAAACAAAGTGGAAATAGAGTGGAATTTCGTCGAAATTCCATATACACTTCCGTACTAATTTAACTCACTTTATCGCATGCAATTAGACTTTTACATGCGATTAATAAAAATTTTCTATTAAATTAAAAAGAACTATTTGTTGTAATTTTTAGATATTTATTCAAGCATATTTCGTTATTATTTAAATTTTAAAAATCCGCCTATGTAAGATATTGATTGACATGTTTCCGCGTTATCCACTTATTAGATTTTCACACAGCATCTTAAAAAAATAAAACAAAAACATTTTACATAAAAAATTACGTAGATATGTAAATGGCGACGCAATAGCAAAACTGTTTTTTTATTACATCTTTGGCAATGGATCGCAACTATTTTATAAATAAAATTAATGTTACTGTAATAATTAAAACTCATTAAAATAAAACAACATGAGAAACAACGCATGCTCAATCGTGTGCTTATTCACCCATCGACCTGTCACATGAAACTGAGAAGAGAAAATAAAAGTTCCAATATACAAACAAAACTAAAAAAATAAATAATATTAGAAAGAGAAAGACAATTATTTTTCTCCAAAATCGATATTTTTGTGTCTTTGATATTTTGTAGTACGGAATTTAGTATGGAATTAAAACAATATTTTCCACACACTGGAAAAATTGCATACTGTGTATATTCTGAGATTATGATAGTGAAGTTTGTGCTAAAAAAATTACACTGTTAAATTTATTATTTTTCCTATTGGAATTTATTAAAAATAAAAAAATTACAAAATTGAACTAATCCTCCGAATTTAGAAAATTCTACAGATTTTAGTTGACATTTTTGAGAAAGTAAAGCATATACCTAAGATTAAAGTAAAGTGTATTTTTGAGATTCGTTCTATTCGTTCTTCAAACAATTTTCTAGCTAGCCAATTCTGGAGAAGTCCACGGGATTTCACTACCATTTTCAAAAAGATCATCCAATCTAATGAGTCTATAGTGAATGGGATAAAATTATGATGGGTCTTGCTATGTTTTAAAGGTGTTAGAAATTCCACAATTTTGTTTAGCAACAATGTCATCAACAATTTGAAAATCTCGGTGTGCTTCTAATTGAACTCTATCATTTACAATATTGACAGTTTGTTCTTTTTCAGTAATGTTGAATAATCGATCCATAAGTTGTTCTTCTAATCTTTTTATCGCAACCTTAGATGAAATCGGGAATCCGTTGTTTTTCTCCTTGGATAGGAAAAGTGGATTCTGGAGATATTTAATTAATGAAATCAAATCTGGATCCCTTCTTTCATTTATGCGTATTTTATCGATTGCAATATTTCCTTAGATATGTTTGAAGCGTTTTCTTCTAACGATCTATATAAAAATGCTAATATTCCTTCACTCATAGCTAAATTAACGTCTCTTCTTCCAAGAGCTTTTACAGATAATTTCACAGGCGTTAATGCATTCACCAAATCAATTATTATGGACATATACTCATTATTAAAATAATTGGAACAGTTTAATTCTTTAAAAGCTTGGGAAATACTATCATATATTTGTAAAAATCGTTCTAACATCGTCACTATACTGTTCCATCTTACTTTGAGATCAAGAATTAAATTTAATTCTTGACCATGTTGAACGTTGACATAATTTTGAAGAATTGCATTCTTGATTGACCAAAATTTAAATAATTTTACTATTTTTGGAACACTTTGCAGAGCAGCTTTAATATCAAGTTGTACAAGTTGACAATCTATGTGTATTTGATTAATCAGAACTACAATTATCCTCACTACTAGTCAGTTCGATTTCGTCCTCATAACCGACGTTTACTGTTTTTTTTATAAATAACGTCAAGCACAGCCAGGTGAATAGCATGGTTGTAACACTGCGATAAGCGTCCATATTTTACCATTACAGACGCAGCATCTTTTGTTGTTGCGACGATACTATTTGACGATTAACTAAATTCTACAAGTTTTGCGTGAGCTAAATTAAGGACCACATCAGCAAAGTACCATTTATTTTAATTAATCCTAAATTAATGAAATTTCCTTCTAGTAAATGTAGATTTACATTTAGATACCGGCGATTTTTTTAAACTGGTCCATCTAGCGTAAGACTAAATTTAGCTTCATTATGTTTCATTTTAATTATTTCATCAATAACTAGTTCTTTTTGCTATTTCGACAAGCGACTCTCTTTTTGTGTATTTTACATTTAATGGTTGCTGCTTGAGTTTCGCTTTCTTTCACGAATTATCTCCTTCGAATTCTCGCTTATATTTATATTCATGTTGGGTACCGAAGCTAAATGTCGATTTAGTCCACTAGTTGATGATCCTTTACATCGCATTTCGAACATTTTGCATGATCATTGTCAATTTTTTTTAAAAAATTTCCAAATCTCTATTATTTACGATTGCCATTAAAGCAAAATTCCGATAATGAAATGAATTCACTTCAATCAAGTCAAATTTAAAATAAGAATCTGTGTACATATTTTATAGGTTATTCGCCAGTTTTTTGACATAATATAGAAATATAGAATTGAATGCGTTTAATGCTAAACATTAATTAGTACTAGTTTTAGTTACTCAAATTAAAAATATGATAAAAAAAGACGGGAAAGGTTCGGAGCCGAACTCTATAAGCATTTTTGTTGCCTATAAAGAACTCTAAGTGGATATATGTAATCTTAAAACTAACCGCTTATGTTAAGAATACAAATATTCATATAGATAAAAATCAAAAACAAATTCAAATTTGACGAAAATTGCATCAATTGCTGTTCCTCCATCAGTGGTTAATCCGAGGTTTGAAATTAAATGTAATTTGAAATTATGAAACAAAAACTCTTCCAAATCATTATTTATTAAAAAATTATGATTGAAATCACCACTTGATAAAACATCCTCAAAAAATCTAGGCTTGTAGATGGATTCTTATAAATATTAATAAAACGAATATTTTTATAATCTCGTGCCGTAATATTAACGTGTTTGATTTCATCCCCAAAACTCTTTTCAAATACGTTTCGAAAACATGGCATTTCTTCTTGTTTCCCTAAAATCATTGTGGAACATGTGGAAGAAAGGAAGGTTCTATGCAGTGTGATTTGCGTATTTCAAATATCACACCCACCCACATCCAACACCCCAATTCACCATAACGGACCCCAATCAACCGCAAACCATCACACCTAAACATTATTACAACTCCACCCCATATCCAATTCAAACCGTCAAAACCGATCCCATCCGCGCCACTCTATACCGCACCACCCATATCATCACCCTTTAACACCTCCAAACCCGCTCCCACACATACCACCTATACAAACCCTCATCCACCAAATCCCAAATTCACACACCAAGTCTTACCATCCTCATAACCGCACCACCTACACAACCCACATCCACACGAGATATATTTTTCCACATTCCACATGCCTTATGAAACCAAAATAGAATAGAAAATAAAAAAAATATATCAATTTTAAAAAGGGTGGTTAACAAAACCCTACATATCTCCGAACACCCTAAACACAGAAATGTTGAACTCAATAGGGTTCAAATTATCCCATGAACTGCTTGAACTTCTAGTGAAGAAATTAAGTTTATATCCCCATCCGTTCTCAAGGTATGGTGGTCACAGATGGACGACAGTCGGAAAGACGGCAAACCGAAACCAATAGCAATTTTTTAACAAAAATGATTAAAAATGTAAAGAAATAGCATTGCGTATATATACGGCCAACTCGATCGCAAATAAAAAGTGATATTGTGATATGGCCATTCAATACATAGGCACTGGAAATAACTATTATTTTTAATGCGATCAAAATAATTCTCCCGGGAGTATAATTATAGGTTTCCGGGATTCGGGATTTATAAATTTTTTAAATCCTGGGAAACTTATCCCGTTAAATGCCGGGAGCCAGACACTAATCGCGGCAGGGATCCTAAGATTCCTAAACACGTCATTTTGTTAGCGGTTGGGTTATGATTAACACTTTCAACTTCGACTTTTGTTTCTACTTTTAAATTTTCGAATCTATCTATTAAGTTATCTAAATTTCGATTCTATTTGTATGTGAATTTGTCCTATAAACCGAGTATTAATATTTGTAAATATCTGTCTCTATTTTTATGTGAAGTTCTATGAAACATAGATCTTCGGTGAGATACTAAGTTATTTCGATTAGGAATAAATTATTTTATCAAAAAAACGCTAACCATGTGATAATTATTATTACTGCTTTCATCATCAATTTTCAACGATCCGTTGATAAAATTGACTTGACTTCTTATTTTCTATATTTTTTTTCACTGCACTAGTAGCTAAGGCGTCTCATTAAATGACACAAAAGAGATGACAAAAAAAAAAAAAAATTTTTGTATTCATTATTAATTCGCTAAATGTTTCTTATTCACTTAGTATCGATGATTCGTCGATACGAACTTTTGGATGTTAAAAAACATCCGCTAACAACTGCGTCACTTATGTTCACACACAAACATTTATTAATAAAAAATAATTTGTTTTTTAATTATTTTATCTATTTTTATTTATTTTAACTTTTTTAATTATTTTATTTTTTAATTACAATTTTAATTTTATTTAATTGCTTCCTAATCGAATGATAACTTATTACTAAATTATAAAATGTGCTTAAATCTATTATGTTGAAACCCGATTTTACTTGTCAGCAAAATATGCATAAAAGGATTTATGCATATTATGCACATTTGTTGCGCGTGGATTTGCATGGCGCGCTTTTTGAAAAGTAGATCCCAATTCCATTTGTTTTTAAGTGGCGTCATGTGTAGAGGATCGTAGCTTGTGTATTTGTTGTCGGGGTTCTGAATTTCGATTTTGTGATCTTAACGTTTGTTTTACAGATGATGATGGTGGAATTAAAACAAGATGCTCTCGAATACGGTGTATGCAATTTAAATTAAATCTTACGTATAAAATGCATGTTGTGTGTTTGACAGTACAGAGAGAACCAATTTAATGTTAATCAGTCATATATAAACAGTGTGCTGCTAAATTTTAACACATTTTGTGACATGCTACGCAGTTTTGAACCTAAATAGTGGTTAAATTATCTATTTATTTATTTATTATTACAAACTGATAATTTTATTAAACATTTATTTTTAACCGAAATATTTTCGGTGAGCCGGTAGCTTCGACTACTCTATTTTAGCGATGGTCCGAATCAAAATAAACCCATCAATAATTATAACACCAACAATGAATTCAATTTCTCATTACTGTGTAGAGGTTGCCTTTTACGGATTAATCGAAAATTAAATCCATTAATTTAGATTACATTAAGATTTAATTAAAAACAGAAATAAACAAGATGAACAAAAAAAACTTATTCATCATTCAACTAAAGACGTATGAACCGAGAAACATATAAAAATCAATTAAGAAATTAATAAAAATAAAAAAATAAATTCAATTCATGATTGATTTTAATAAATAAAATTTTAATTCGTGATATCATCTGTAAATTGTCTGGCTACTACATTAACAAAAATACAAAAAAAAAAAAATTATCAAAACCACAATGATCGGGTCTGATCTTATCTCTAACGAAACAAAATAACTTTTAAAAATTCTTCAACAATGTTAAAAGGATATTTAACATTAAAAGGATATATAAATTCGACAGAGTATTGGTTATGTTGATGATACAGAATCTTTAAATCATTAGTGTTTTGTATATTGTTACATAATTATATTCAGTTTCATTTAAAGCTGTCAATTATCACAATATATATTTATATTTTGTTTGACATTTAACATATGCTCTGTATATTTTAACAATGGAATTTAGTCAAGGTATATTTGGGGTTAAATATGTTATACTCTCGCGCGCGTAATGGGAATCGGGTTTCATTCTTAAATCATTTATGAATATTAACGTTTAATTGGAAATCACTCGAAATTGGATTGTAAAAATTAAATTAACATATTTTGAGTCTATAGTACAATATGTTTGAAATCCACAGCCTACGCAAACCATAAATTTGACGGTTCTGTTTAGGCTTCTATTTAGGTTTTCCACCTTACCTAATTTATCTATTTCTATATACATAAAGCCTTTTCTTTCACGTTTTAACGGCCCGATATGATTAACATACCTTCAACTAAGCCAAAATCAAGAATGTATACTAGAAAATTATGGTGGAAGCATATGAGTAGTTCCTGCATTTTTTCAACAAGTAGATATATTTTTTGTTTTTTCAAAGTGTCAAGTGCATTTTATTCAAGTTTGTTATTTACAAAACTGATATTTAATTTGCTTATTTTTTATAATAATTTCGAAAAGCTACCATATCTACAAAAATATATTCTTTGGAATTCTTTAGCCCCAAAATGTCTAGTGGTTCTAGCATTAGTGTAGATACCGAAATGTTTCAAAACGTAAATCAATTCTTCAATTTCTAAATATGTATATCAAAATTCAGATATTTAGTGATTGGTGCAGCCTGGAATTTGTGATGGGGCCAATTTCGTGACATTTATACTTATCACCACCAATATTTTTATTTAAAAACCAAAACACAAAATGTTGTTGAAGCAATCGACGATGTTTACCGTCAGTTATTAAAAGCCCCAAATTGAAAAGACAATGCCAACCAATACTGCTCAAATTCCAAAACAATAATATTGCTTTACTAATCATAAATTTCCATGTTATTTTACCGGCGATTCAGCTTTCCAATTTAATGCAGCCTCATCTTTTGCGGACGTCCTATAGTGGACAGTTTATACGAAATAAAAAATTTCAATTAGAACGAAAAAATTACTAATCACAAGCACTGAATTGAGTTCGCTTCGGGCAGCATTTGTTTTACTGAATAGAGGTTTGGGGCCATCGAGAAAGTATCTTTCAAAGTTCTAGTTTTATAATTTTCTTGATGTAATTGAAATTCTTGTCTCGTATAACTTAGTAGCCGTTTGGTTCATTTTCGACCACTTACCGTAAAGCACAGTATCAGAGCCATCTTTGATTTTAAAGAGCCGTAATATTAAAATGAGAGCTTTCAATAGAGGGGAAGCTTTTATTGAGTTACTATAAGAAACCGTGGTAAATGGAAATTTGTTGAATATAAATTTATGAATAAAAAATTAATCAAATCATCTAAACTTTAATTTTATATTTTTAATAATATATTGAAAAAACACATAGTTGAAAATCAACCATCATATAGTGTAGTATTTAATTATCAAATTTAAACTAAAGCGGACCATTAATTTTAAAATTTTCTATAAAAATAGCATTAGGTTTGTTGTTAAGATTAGTAAAGTGTGCTGCCGCAGCTTCCTCTTACATCCAATTTAAAATGTAGTTTTATAAAAATTTAACTTCTTTAGTAAATTCTGCTCCCATGCACATCAGAATTTTCTAGATGAACGATGGATTTAACCCTTCAGTGCGCGATTTTTTTTTTAGGCTAATTTTTTTTTAACATATTTAAGTAGTGTGAAAATGTGGATAAAGTATCAAAACAATTTTCTTTTCTGTTTTTTATTGCTTTTTATTGAAAAATAATTTTGATTTATACATGCGCTTTAATTGAAAACATTAATTTTGATGAAAAGATTTGAAACAATTTGTTTGTTTGTTCAAACAAAGTGCCGTGTTACACTTTTCACATACAACAAATGTTTGCGCCTGGCATGTTGGTAATTTACACCGTAAACGTATTGAGTTCCAAACAGAGAAATGATTTACAGTACCCAATTTTACGTCTTGAGGGAGTAAAGGAAGACCACTAGTTTTACGCTTCTTGCTGTCAATTTTTTGTTGTAAACCAGAAGGTCTTCCACGTATTGCATAGCGGGATGTTCCAATGGAACCCAACGAAGTTTCATTGTAGGATTGCCCTGATTTGATCGTTTGACCCACCCATATGCCGGTTATACTGCTTGATCACAGTGGGACAATCAATTTGAATGCGCCTTTTATTGAAATAATAGGTACCATGCCCATAAATGATAATAGTAATGTTATCATTTTGTTATCTTTCTAGTACACATTTCTTATATCAATCTCCTCATATCGTGTAATAAATTCTCCTGATGTTCCTCTTTTCATTTTCTTACTACCACCTTGATTTCGAACTTTACATGAGGGTATTCTTTGTGGTCTAGCACTTCCGAGACAATGGATTCCATTATGGAATAAGTATGCAATTAGTGGGATTGACGTGTAATAATTGTCAAAATAAATTTTAGGATAACAATTGTTCAGGATTTCACAAGCTAGCCGCGCTACTACATTACTTTCCCCTATAAATTTCAAATTTAAAGCAGAATCCTGATACTCCTGCAAGTATAAATAATTTGTAACCCCATTTGTTTGGCTTCAATCGTAAATATTGCTTCAAATGATGATGAGCTTTTGCAGCACATATTTGCTCATCAATTGAGAGCATCTCTTCCATTGGAATCGATAAAAATGTCTTATTCAGTGAGTCGACAACTAGCCTGAGTTTATGAGGTTTGTCATTAGTATATTATATCATTATCCAATATGACTGTTCCAATAATCTCTTACGTTAGAAGTGTTTCATACTGGATATTTTGAAATGCAGTATATTATGCTTTCTTCTACAATTTTATCTAACATCATGTTATGTCCTTAAAAAAATATTTGAAATACTGGTGCGGTGCTTATAAATCTTTTATAGCATTTGACAATATTGAACTTCCAGTAAAAGTACAGGGAATATTCTTCATGTTTTTCCGTTTCTACTTTAATTCTTTAGGTTTACGAATTGCAGCAGTTTGTTACTCGATGGAATATAAGGGTTCAACTAATGAGACCCTTTCGAAATTGTCAGTATGTTGCACCTCAAGTGGTTTAATAATTGCATCATATTGAATAAGAAATAACTCATCTGACGGCAAGGGTTCAACCTCCAAGATGCAGGAAATGTCCTTCATGGTTCGTATCTTCCAAATATTCAGTTGTTGATAGTTCCACTTCCAATTCACCAATTCCATTTTTTGCAAATATCTTTCTAATGCATCTTCAGAAACAATAAGCTCATCCATGTCGCTCTTATCGTTGTTTTAATCTTCACTCGCAGAATGAATATTTTCAATTAAATCGAAAAAATTTATTTTATTACCTTTAGTAGCACAACTTTACGCAGTATGTTTTACTGTCTCTAAGGCCGTATTCATACTTCAATTTCTTCCTTCATTCATTCGTTCAAACATTTATTTCGTCCAACAATATTGCTCATATTGAAAGATATCGTCATTTTAGAGAAATATGATTGGTCGAAAAAATTGTTTCAACGAATGAATGAACGAAGAAACTGAAGTATGATATGCCCTAAATAAATTTACTTAAAACTACAGAAAATAATAAAATAATTAAACAACTATTTACGAAATTTTTAATAAAATTATTTAACCTAATTAATAAAACTCAAAACAATTATAATTTTTATTTATGATACGGTTGGCGTAAATAAAACTTTTCATCGTAAAATGTTCACCATCATGGTTGCTGCGCGCTGTAAAACAATAATAGGAAAATGTCTTAATTTTTCCAAATTTTGTGCTTTTTTTATTTCAATCCAATTCGCTCGTGTTGCGTTATTCTCAGTTCCAGGAGTACTTCATAACCTTTTGAACCCAGGCAGTATATATAATAAATTGTTAAATTTTCTGAACAAACTTTTTGGTTTTAAAATATTCAATTTATTGTCGCTGTTGTTTTCTAAATTTATACTAAGTGACATCTTTTGATTGGTTAAGTAATTACGAAAAGCTTTATAAAATAATATTTTTTTATGAAGCTCTATTTTATTTATACTGCAGGATGTAATAATATAGCCTGTGAATTTGTTGCGTTGAAAAATCAAATTTTTAACAAGTAACGAAAAAACAGTTTTTGAAGTTTGTTCATCAACAATGTTGAGTTTTTTTTCCGCAAAATTGATTATTTTCGAATTTATTTCGTTTGGTTTGTTTTAAATAGAACACCCTGTATATATTGCACACTTACACACAAAAATTAGTGGTGGCCCACTTAGTTTTGTCATATTTTTGTTGGTAAGCAAGGTTTTATAGACAAACAAAGTGTAATAACCATATAAAAAACAATAAAATTTATTTATTAAAATAATTATGATGACATTGCGACGAGGAGTGAGCATGACATGAAATGTAATTTTTTATTTCTAAAACTATTTGATAGAATGAGAAACGTTGAAGATATGTCATACATGTTTCGCTTAAGGCATTGTCACGAAAGAGAACGGCATATGACATGTCTCACACTGGTCGTCGCACGTTGACTGTTAATGAACACGTTATTTGGGAAACTAATGTAACTTGTCATAAATTAGTCATTTAGTCAACGTACCAACAAAAACCGACAAAAATCTATTGTTTTTCTTTTTCATACACATTTAGAGAAAACCTATATGAAATAGAAACGTACATATTTCGTAAAAATTTATTCACATGCATGTTGACGAATTTTCAACTCCCGGAAACTCGGTTCGGAAAACAGACTACGTGTATTTGTGCTCTGATTTTGTTGAATACCGATTATTTAAATTACCACTGGAGAATGTATGCAATAAATTACTAAAATTTTAATACTTTTTACGCTATTTGTCTTAGGCACTTGGCGAAACACTCTTATACTTAATAAACACATTTTATTAAACACTAGTTTTTTTATTTCGCAGAATTAGATTTTTGAATATTTTCATTAAAAAATTAATTCAAAAAGTTTAAAAAATCACTCGATCGATTTCGACTTGTTAGGTCATCATCAGGAGTATCTACAGAGGAGATACTCCTGATGATGACCTAACCACCTCGACCCAAAACCTCGTTTCTCGTTTCATTGATTTGCGATCGTTGTTGCTTTCGAATAATAGCTCGTAGTCTGCTATTAAATATTTATATTGCTATGGAAGTTGCTGTAGAATGGTACTGTATTTTAAACCAGGCAGTTCTTTACAAGTTTATGGTGGACAATTTTATAACCAATCGTAAAATGGATTCTAAGATGCATTTTGAAGGAAATTCTTATATTTGACTATATCTCGTAATTCTTGGTCAATAATTGTGAAATTTGCATCTCAGGTCTATGTTGTAATTTCAATATGTGTATTGAACAATATTCTGAAATGAATCATTGTTTTTACAAGTAAGTACAAAAATAGTTGTGCAGGGAGGTTTTGACAAAAATGATAATTGAATTTACTTGGTCAGAATTGGCCACTAGTTTATATCGTTTGGTCACCTACGATTAAACGGTAAATAAATAATAAAAAATTCAAAAAAAAACAAAATTCCCGGGTAGCACTTCATGAAAGAAAATCATACTGCTTTTATCAAATTTCCTTAGGTAATTGTCAGGTCAGGATTGGTCAACACATTTTGGCGTTTAGTCACCAATGAGTCAGTTTTTATAGCAACAAAACAAACATCGTCGCTTATTTGGGAATTTTTACAAAATTTTAATAAAAAATCCAATTGGAATATACCAACGTATGCCCAATTTAGATAAAAATATTTCTATTTCAAAGAATTGTATCTAAATTGAAAGACATAAGATATAATCAATTCAGTTTTTTGGTTCTTCATAACTCGTTGAGGATTGATCGCTAGTTGATTTCGTTTGGTCATTCCAACATAATGATTTATTGCGAAATTCCTTAGGGAAAATACTTCCGATCGGTGGATTTATAAAATGATAATTATTGGTCAAGTTTCCAGACCCGAACACTTCGAATCGTGCGGAAATTGTGAGGTTTTAACGAATTTTCGCAATAAATCATTTAGCAGAGATGTTGAAACGAAATCAACTAGTGACCAATCCTCAACGAATTATAAAGAACCAAACAATTAAATTGATAATTTCTTATGTCTTTCACTTTAGGCACAATTCTTTGAAAACAGAAATATTTTTATTTACATGGTATATTCCAATTGGATTTTTTAGTAAAATATAATTCCCAAAAAAGCGATGAACCTGACTTATTGAATTAATACAATTTCGATTTTGTTTTTTTGTAATAAACACTGACCCAACGCCAAAATGTGCCTAACGATTACCTAACGAAATTTGATAAAAACGGTATGATTTTTTTGCAATGAAGTGCTACCCGGGATTTTTTTTTTTGAATTTTTCATTATATATTTATAAAAACTGGTGGCCAATCCTGACCAAACAATGGCCAAACGAATACAATCATCACTTTCGTTAAAACCTTTAAATGGGGTGCTAAAAAGGCAGAGCCGTGCAGGGTAGCATTTAAATTTTGGGTTGGAAACTTGAAATTCTAATAAGGAAATTAATGGAGATTATCAAATAATTAAGTTTCAGATTAATATGGCTAGTATCTCAAAAATTCCCACTCTGATATAGCCTAGGTCATACTGCTGTACTACAAATTTGGAAATTTTGAAAACATTTATACGTTAGAATTATCACTATTATTTTTTGAGTTGTTGCTCATACTGAGACTGCCTTACGTACCAACAATTCGATATGCCGAGCTTCTTTACTTCCGATATCAATCAATTTGTCAATTTAGAAGAACATTTTGAGATATATTCCCCTGGAATGTTTTGTTTTCTAAAACCTCACAAAAATAAATAAAGAAATTAAGCAACAGAAATTCGATAGTTCTTCCACTTGCGGCGAGTGCCGTAATCACTTATTTGTTGCTGACAAATTTCCGCTATCCTACACATCATAAAACATTCTGTTTTGAATACCCCGATACGTGATATACCGATTTAAAATCTGCATTAGTTTTGCATAATTTTATGATAGTTGTCAGCTTTCTGTAGTACAATGTTTTTCCGTCAGCATCACCTAAATATCATCAAAACTTTTGCGAAGTCTTTTACTTCACAAAACCATTGTTCTTATTTGACGGAATAAACTAGAGTTTATAAAAATAATTTTATTGGAAAGGAACACTAATAGCGGATTCTTTTACGTTTTTGATGTAAACCCGAAAGGGATGCCGAAAACAATAACAAACCACTTTGAAAAAATTTCAAATGATGTGTTTGACGTATTTGACAATATTTACGATTCACGTACTATAAACGATAGACGTACTACTAAATATGTGTATGTGGTAGTTTAAATGGAAGTAAAAATCTACATTTCCATTTTTTGATATACATCAATTTTTTTTGCTATTTTTTCCGCTAAAATAACACGAAAATGTGATTTATATCAAAAAAATTTGATGTACAACAAAATCGTTTGCCAGTTTTTTGTAAAAAGAAAACGCCCTAAGAGACCGTATTAAAAAAAAAAGCTAAATAAAACAACTCTTAGATTTTTAACCCTTTCGCGGACGCACAATTATTTAGGGATGTTTGTTGCAGGACACATACCATAGTATTTCAATTCCAAATTAAACCATTTAAAGTTCAATGGCAACTTTTTCCAAAACAAATAAAACCCTTTCCAAAACAAATAAAACATTTTCAGATTCATACTAAACTTTTTCTATTTCAAAATAAACTTTTTATATTGGAAATTTAACTTTTTCAAAAACAAATTAAACAATTAAAAAAAAAATCGGGTTTGCCGTATTAAGCTAGAAACAGAACAAGAGCGACGACGACGAGCGTCGACGAATAAATAAAAAATATCGCCGCAATATCGCTTTTAGCTAACAGAACTAAAGCGTCAGCTTATGCGATAAAAAAACATCCACAAACGGCATATCCTTCTGTGTTTTGACAAATGGCGTTGTGGCGTTATCCTACTAAATTGAAAAAATTGATTAATAATATGACGGTTAAATGATACCAACTGAGATATATGTATAAAAAACAGTTGGCTACATTGTTTCGTCGGCGATATAAATAGAAATAGACTCTAAATTTATTTCAACGAAAAAATTGTCATCGCCTGCGTCGATGGTTGTGTTTGTATTATATTTTTTCCGTGTTCTGTAATATGACAGGCGATTTCGCTCGCCGCCTTCGCTCTTGTTCTGTTTCGAGCTTTAGTTTTAATAATATTCTAATGACTAGGCTGCCTGTCAACTTAAAACGCGGTTGCTTAGGTACCAAAAAAAAAATACTTCGTGGTGTAAAGGGTGAACCATTTCGAGAATATAAAACTCGCTCATTTTATAAATTTTGAAGCAATAAAAGTTTTTCCTTTACCTGAGTAAATTTAGCACTTTTCGTTTTAGTTTAGCACCATAAAAAGCGGTTTCGTCCCCAAGAGCAACTATTTCAATTGATTTAGCAACCGTTGGCTTAATATAATATCCAGTTGGTTGTTTGATTATCTTGTTAAAAAAAGTTAGATAAGAATTGAAAGAATTTAAAATATGAACATCCTCTGATTTTGTTGTGGTTCTTCAATTTTGTGAAGTATTTCTTTGCCGATTTTAAAGAATTCCTTTGGTTTTAGATGCTTAAGTACCTAAATCAAAAATTTTATGTTAGCATAACTGTAATAAAGATTCTTTTAAAATTATAATTTACAAATTATCACATAAATTAAAAATTTCGTAACATTTTTTGCCACTCTTTACTTTCGAGGCGTTATTCACCATAATATACTTGCAAACTCAAATTACAATAGCATCAAATTTTGCTCATTTTTACGAAAATTATGCGAAAAAATACATTCTCAAACTATGAAGAATTAAACCTCGGAAGTGCGAGAGCTCGTCAATTCAAGTTCTGCTAATCTTATTTTCTTTCGCCTTATTCACCTATGTTAAATCCCATTGAACAAGTTTCTCGAAAGTAAGTACATATTTAATAATATACCTATAACACCATTGCATAAATGTACTTATTACTTACATAAGTAACTTGTATGTACATTTATTCCCTATCTCATACACAATCGCTGTATGTGAAATTGGCTGCCAGAACAATTCTAAGCGGAAACAAAGGGCATTCAGATATATGTATACACTGATTCTTGACCATTTCAGTGAAACCGGTTATAGTACAGATTGTATCACAAAAAAAAGAATAACAATTTGGGGTACACTGAAAACAGCTTCCTCTGGGACACAGAAAACCATATTCAATATGAAAACAACGTCTTTTATTACCGTCGTGTTTTTATTTATTATTCTGTTTGTGTCGGTATATACCAACGTGGCCTACTGTAGGTCAATTGAAACATCGGTATATGTGGACGTGTCCGCGAAAGGGTTAAATAAATTTTGTTGTCGGTGCGAATGCGATTTCACCAAGGAACGCTAAACGTGGAATGATTTGAGATGGTTCAAATCATTCCACGTTTAGCGTTCTTTGGTGAAATTCAATAAAACGAGTAGTTTTATCTATCATTCTGATTTGTTTGATTTTCCACTTCTGTGACACACTGTATATGGAATCAAGACTATATGAAGTGCTTCGCCACTCCCTGAGAGATTCCCTAAATTACTATTACCTCACAGATCAGATAAGTTTTCGAACGATACTTATTTTTGACTTCTAGCCCCAAAAATCCGTAAAATTAAAAAAAAAAAACAGTTTAACTTTTTACGGTCTGAACCTCTGTGGACTTGCCGAATCTGTCAAACAAATTTAATGTGTTTTGCATAGTCTACGAGACAAACATTCCGATAATTTGAAATATGAGACTAAACATTTTTTTTTGACTTACTATCGACCGAAAAATCTTTGAAAAAACATTTTGCATTAATTTTAGGCTACCCGAATTAAGAAAAGTTGAATTAAGAAAAGTGAATTAAAAAAAGTGGTATTTGTATGAAAAATTTCCACTTATTTTAATTCGTATTTTGAACAAATTTCCTGAATTTAAAAAAGTAATTACAACAAAAAAAACTCAATTCAAAATGAATTAAAAAATGCACATCTTATTTCATTTTTTAGAAAATTTATCTTAATTCATTTTCAAAATGATTTAAAATACGTTTATTTTATTTCATGTTTTGCCCACTTTTCTTAATTCATTTTCAAAATGAATGGAAGATTATTAGACTAAAGTTTACTTTACGTATACATCGATAAAATCAGGTAAGGAGTATCAATGCCTTCTATACTACTGGCCTTTTACTACTCTCATTTTTCCCACATGACGTCAATTTAAGTCTATACCGAGACTGCGCAATAATAATTTTAGGATATTTACACTAACAAAGCAACTAGAGAAAGCAACAACAACGTCGACTTAGCGTGTCGTCATCATTTGGTGTAAGCGGCCAGTAGTATAGAAGGCATTGGGAGTATACACTTTTAAAATTTTTAAATGCGGGATTGTTTATTAATAGTTATTAGGAGGGAAAAGCTAAATTTTTCCGGAAAAATTTTTGATTTTCCGGGAAATTTTTATTTTTTTATATTCTGTTTTTGTTTTATTTATTTTTATTAATAATAATGGTTTCGTCATGCTCCCTAAACTAAGAAAAGATGAATTAAGAAAAGAGAATTTAAAAAAGTGGTGTTTCTATGAACGTTGATTTTTTTACACGGTTGGCAAGTATCGCCGTATAAAAAAAAGGTTTGGGTGTATTTTATTTCACATTATAAACATAAAATTTACATTTGTTTTTAATAACAAACAAATGCAAGCCAAATTTAATGTTTTTAAGAAAACGTTTCTTCTTACAGTTTTTTTGTTGCATTGTAGAGAAAGATAAAAAACATAAAAAATTAAATAAATAAATTTCATTTGTGAATTATTATTTATGTTTTAGTTGTGAATTAAAATATACATTTTTGAATTCATTTAGAAATTTGCGTTTTTGCACATTTTATTAATGAAAGGATTAGTTAAAAATTTTGAATGGCTTTAATTTCATATTACAGTAAAAGCCCGATTATCCAGCATACAATTAATCGGAACACTCAGTTATAACTGGAGTTTTAATTTTTAGGAATTTTTTTGCTTTTCTCCCTTTCTTTTGTCTTTCATATGCATTTTTTAATTCATTTTCAAATGTGCAATTGTTTTTTGCACATTTTCATTAATGAAAGGATTAGTTGAAAATTTTGAATGGCTTTAATTTCATATTAGGACATTTGAAAATGAATTAAAAAATGCATATGAAAGACAAAAGAAAGGGAGAAAAGCAAAAAAATTCCTAAAAATTAAAACTCCAGTTATAACTGAGTGTTCCGATTAATTGTATGCCGGATAATCGGGCTTTTACTGTAACCCGAAAATTAAAGTCATTCAAAATTTTCAACTAATCCTTTCATTAATGAAAATGTGCAAAAAACAATTACACATTTGAAAATGAATTAAAAAATGCATATGAAAGACAAAAGAAAGGGTGAAAAGCAAAAAAATGCCTAAAAATTAAAACTCCAGTTATAACTGAGTGTTCCGATTAACTGTATGCCGGATAATCGGGCTTTTACTGTAATATGAAATTAAAGCCATTCAAAATTTTCATCTAATCCTTTCATTAATGAAAATGTGCAAGAAACAATTGCAGATTTGAAAATGAATTAAAAAATGCATATGAAAGACAAAAGAAAGGGAGAAAAGCAAAAAAATTCCTAAAAATTAAAACTCCAGTTATAACTGAGTGTTCCGATTAATTATATGCCGGATAATCGGGCTTTTACTGTAATATGAAATTAAAGCGATTCAAAATTTTCAATTAATCCTTTCATTAATAAAAATGTGCAAAAGACAATTGCAACTTTCAAAATGAATATGAAAGAGAAGAGAAAGAGAAAAAAGCAAAAAAAAAACTTCCTCAAAATTAAAATTCCGGTTAACTAAGTGTTTTGTTTAATATTGTATGCCGGATAATCGGGTTTTTACTGTAGTAAATTTTTACGTTTTATTTTGATTTTATATACGCATTTTATTTCATTTTCAAAATGACTTATTTATAATAATTATAACAATTATTGTAAACTAAGTATAAAAAAAGAAGAAAAAAATTTAAAATTTTCCGGGAAAAATTTAATTACATATTTTTTGAATACTTTTCTAAAATAATTTCCCAAATAATTTAAAAAAAACATATTTTATTTCAGTTTTTTTACTTTTCTTAAAATATTTTGAAAATGAATTAAGAAGTGCACATATTAAGTCAACTTTTATTATTTCATTTCTATCAACTTTCCTTAAATCATTTTCACAATGAATTAAAAACACTTATTTAAATTCAGAAAAAACAATTTTCTTAATTCAACTTTTCTTAATTCGGGTAGCCTTAATTTTAACTGACAAAATGTCCTGTTACTGTTCGACCCCATTTACTTTTAAATTGACAATCTTCATAACTTTTGTCTCAGACTGCAAATAACTTAAATGTTTCTTGATACAAACTTTCCCATAATAATAAACTTGTGACGACGTCATACGTACTCGTAACTACCGACTTTGATAAACGTTCGAACAGATGGTTTTCTATTTTATCGTTCAAGCAAAATGATAAACCCTATTAAATTTGGGCAAAGATCTGTAAATTTTAATCTTTTCAGTTTAAGATTAAAATGTACAGATCTTTGTCTTTAATGATCAAATTTTAGCCATTTTGTTTTTAATACATATGATATATTTATACTTTGTAGTGGATGTTGTCGGACGATGATTTGGAAACACTGTTTTATAAAAGATAAATGAATTTATGATTTCAAAACTTTACAAAGAACGAGCTGATAAGACAAATTCCAAAGCAGTACATCTGTCACAGTATCAGCCTTATAACATATATCCACCAAGTTACTATTTTTTCTAAAAAACTTCTGAATAGAAATTCAAATGTTGGTGGTGTGATTGTGTTGGACATGGGGGATTTTTTTTCTAGATAATAAGCCCGAAATATCGAACATTAGCGCTCTTAAATTTCAAGTCATATTTATAAAGTATTACAAGCCACTCAAGTGGATAATTTTCATTTCCGTATTATACAAAATCAAAATTATTACAAAACCATTAATTTATTAATACTTCCTTAATTTTAACATTTGTTCAAATTTTTTGGCTTTCTTATTTAAGACTCTTAATATACATAAAACCCATTCAAACAAAGTATAGATTTCACCTGACTCGATTTTATATTTTTATTTAAATTTAACGTAAATTGACCATTATATCGTTAGTGTATTATTAAACTAGATAATTTTATTTTGTGTGTGTCTTAATTATGTCGAATTAGAAAAAAAAAAAAATCGGTAAACTGTTTACATAATAAAAGCTAATTATAATACACAATTATCGTATGTGTAAGCATGTATGTACTTATAACACACTTCTAATTATAATTAAAATTAATTTCACTTATTTCACTTAACGATTTTTTTTTGTTGTAAAATAATTGATCAAATCATCTTGTAGACAACAATAAAACCTGATCATTAGTCTAAATCAATGGTTGTTGTTTTTTTTTTTTTTTTTTTGTATTCTATTTGTCTAATTTAATCCGACACTCAACATAATAAGCCGATTATCTAGTTTGGTTATTTATCTTAAGTGAAAAGTTAATTTCTGAAAAAAAATCTGTAAGTATATGTATAATACGGGTAGTATGCTTAGTTATGATTTGTTTCATCTTTTTTTATTACTATTTAATAATTGCTTAATGGAGAGAGCATGTTTAACGCACTTTTAAAATGAAATAAACGCCCACTTGAGTAATTTTAAATGGGTTTAAATTAAATTGAAATGAGTGTTTCTTGTTTTGTTTTATCGGACAAAACGATCTTTATATTTTGTTGCAATTTGGACTTTACGTCGGGCTGTACGTACATATCGCTCATTTGCTGCAAGAATGACACAATCCAAAATTTATAATTTTTCAGTAGCGCTATTTGAAAATATCACTCAAAATTGCTTGTGAAACTGCGTTTTTCAAAAGTAAATTAAAACACATTCTGATTGGTAAAATAATTTTTTTTCTATTCCTACATCGTCAATCGGACCTTAATTTTTATAATTCTTTAATATTTTGAAATATTCTAAGGATCGTTCCCAATATTTTAAAATGTTAATTTCTTTTGCGAGTTGAATGACTATATAAAATTTTATCTAATTTACAAGTAATAACTACATAAAAGAGTAAGCTTTAATAGAAAATAATAAAAATATGAATTATTGGGAATCGTTTGAATCTGATATCTCAGAAATGAGTGGATTTTGAGTTGTGTCATTATTGCAGCAAATGAGCGATATAGATTAACATGGTGCTCCGTGATTCATTCAAAATTATCTTCCTGTTTTAGTTGAATAACCTATATCTGAGACCACTAATGATAACTGTCTTTCAATTTTATGAAGTGGTAAACTCCAAAAATTATAAATCACTGCCGTTACTAATGTATAATTCTTTGGATTTTTCGAAAAAAAGTTACCCGGTTTTTGTGTAAAAGAACATGAAAAAATATTACCCGATGTTTGTCATAGTATTTGTAAAAAACGGGAAAATATTTTTGTTTTTGAAATGTTGACATTCCAAAATTACATTTATTTGGTGCTAGTGATTAGTGAAAAAAAATCTCAAAAATATTATTATGGAGTTTAATTTGTGTGATCACGAAATAGTTTTTGATGCGGAAGGTTTTGTAATGTACGAAAACGATTCTGTATACCTGCAGAATATAACCAGTAAGAAATTATTTGTAAATTGTTTAATTTTTATAAATTGAATTAAATTTTAATTCTTATTGTAGCTGGTGTTATCATAGCGGCCAAATATGCGGAAGTGGCAAACTATTATAATCTCAAAATGGTTAATAATAATGTACCTGGTGTGTGTGAAAGTTACAAGTTACAAATGAAATAATTTGTTTATTAATTTTTCTTTTAAATTATAGAATTAAATGCATTAGAAACCCAACCTCAAACCATTGAGATTGTGGAGCCAATAAATTGTGAAAATGGTATGTGCTAAGAATAAATTTACTAAATAATTTCCCTATTTGTTATTAATACAATTATATTTTATTATTGATTCTATAGATTTACTGCCGCCGGTAAAAGAGGATCGGCGTCCTATGAAATGGACTGAGGGGCAAACGAAATACATGCTCACTTTATATGGAAATAATTTTGGTGAAGTTGGGCCTCTAAAACAATTTAGGACGAAACGTCTAATGTGGCAGTACATCGGTAAGGAGCTGGAAAAAAAATTCCATCAGGTGTTTACAGAACTTCAAGTAGAGGCCCGATATAAATGCATTATTAGAAGACGCAAGAAGGTGTTAGATAACAACTCCACAAGTGGTGCGGTGTATGCAGAGGCTATGTATGAGGCGGAAATTGACTCCATCGTCGCTTTAGATGACTCGCTGTCGCCCGAGTCGATCATATCACCCCGCGGTGTGGTGGGTAAATTTAGTTCAACGTCTGCTCCACCATCAAAGGCGATAAAAACAAACATTGATGTATCAAGGCCCAAGCCCTGTCCTACACCATCTCCTTCCGCACGTTATTCATCAACCATACCAAAACTAACCTCACCATCTCCCTTGTCATTACAATCACCACCATCCCTCCTATCATTACCTTCATCTATACCAACACCATATTCAAACCTAGGATTACCATCATCATTACCAACCCCACCATCATCCCTGGCATTGCCACCATCCTCACCAACTCCACCATCGCCCCTAGCATTGCCATCATCCTCACCAATACCAATACCCTTATCGTCCTCGTCATCAGCCTTTCAAATTTCCATTCCCGGAGCATCTACTTCGCGAGCCTGCGGTACCCCAATATCAACACAAAGACAAAGCAGTTCGTCATCACACCAAGCTCTAACTCAAGAATTTATTTTATTGCAACGCCAAAAAAACGAAATGATCTCTAACTACATAAAGAATAAGGAAAAAAAAGAGCATGAGGTGAAAATTGAAAATGAAAATATACGGTTGGAGAAAGAAGAGCGGAGGAAAGAGAAAGAGCAGCGCCAGAAGTTGAAGGAGGATCAGAGGCAACAGCGTCATTTACAAAATTTGCAAATGGTTAAACACTTGCTAGAACTGAGCAAAAAACAATAATTTATGTTTAGTTTTTAATTTTTTGTTTATTAAAATTTATGTATTTGTTTTATTTTAAAGATTATTCATAATTCTTGTTCGTTTTATTTCACCTAAATGTTTAAGTACAGCTTCAGACATAGTTTCTGTATTTTCATCAGTATTAGCAGTTCTTACTGTTTCTTCTGCAACGCTTTCTATGTCATCCCAACTATCACCATTGTCTATACACAAGTTATGCAATACACAGCAAGCTAGCACAAATTTACACATTCTCTGAACTGTAAAAAAGTGTAGCCGCACCAACTGCCGAAACCTTTGTTTTAGTAATCCAGGCGTTTTCTATTTTGACCCTACTTTGGCAATGCTTTTTATTATACACCCTCTTTTGATTCGATAAATCACCGTAATCCTTGAATGGGGTTAATAAATATTCCCTTAATGGATAGGCTGCGTCTCCTAATATGTGATACTTCTCTCCACAAATTTCCGGCAAATCTTTTGAGATGATCGACAACTTAAAGACTAGCATCATGAATCTTGCTTGGTGTACCTACAGAAGCATCCATAAATTTCTTATTGGTATCACAAATTCCTTGTAATGTTATAGAAATTAGACCATGTCGGTTGACGTACGTGGAGCGAATCTTATGTGCGGGTTTCTTGATGTAAATATAGCACCCATCGATGCAGCCTAAAATGTCTGGAAAACCAGCGAGCTGAAATTTAAAAAAAAAATATAAATAAACTTTTCAGAAATAAGTCGTTGTATATGTTGCTTACCTGTTCAAATTCTCGGGATTTCACAACCTTTTCATCTTCTGACTCAGGAAATTTTATAATTTCTGGCGAAATATCATACAAAAAATTCAAAATATTGGTTAAATGTTTATGGGATGCGGACGGGGCAACATTAAATAGATTCGAGACTTCCCGGAAAGTGCTTTTGTTCGCAGCAAACCTACAAAATTAATGAACAATTAATTAAAATTTTCAAAATTAATGCCAGTTAGTATTTTATACCATAGGAATGATAAACATTGGGTTTCTGCCGTTACCCCCTTTCTTCCTCCGTACAACTTGGTTTTATAATGATTTGATCCCTGATACATTTCGATCAATTTATAAGCCACTCTCCTTGATAACCGAAAATGACCTCTAAACTGTAAAAACGTAATAGAACTTTAATTAACACGATCTGGACAAATATTTTATACGTAAAATTTAAAACTATAGAAATATTATGAAGCTACTTACTTCATCTGAATATTTTTTCACTACCTCGTCTACAAAATTGTTAACCCGCTGCTTCTTATTCCTTTGAGGATTGTTAAATAAATTAAAAATGCCTTCGTCTCCTGAACACATATAATTTAAGAGTGAAACACTGGACTCAGATGATGATGATGCAGATGACGACGATGATGAGGATGATGATGATGTAGTCAACAAATCAAGTAAGATATTCTCCATTACAGCGTCTTTTAATATTTTACACTCATCCATCATTATCGCACGTTTAATAATAAAAGTTACCAATTTACGAATCAACAATATTAAAAATAATACCAATTTACGTATAATATATATACGTATAATATATATATTGGCACAGAAAATTATTTATTCGCAATATAAAAAGTATTTAGAAAACAAATAAAAATCACAAGCCTCACGTTTATTCACAACGAAAATTAGCACAAAAATGATTTTTAAAACAATAAATGGCGCGGCGGTTTTGTTTTGATGTTATGTTTGTTTTTTGTATATGTGTACGTAAAATCGGCCAAAATATCGCGATTTTTTAAAGTTACACTGGGTAACTTTTCCGGGTAAGATTTTTTCTTCTAAAGAACGTGTAATGTCAAAATGTTACCCTGACAGCTCAACCCGTGTAAGTTTTTTTACCCTGACAGCTTAACCCGGGTAATATTTTGTTGCCTGACAGTTGCAAAGAATTTCACATAAATCTATGGAAAATGACAATTTCTGTTAAATATCATCTGTTGCTCCGTTGAAATAGAAATTTGAAATAAAATATGACCGCCTGTCTTTCCAACAGGGTCGTCATAAAACTACCACTTTTCGGAGTGATAAATTTGTGATGTCAGGTCTTTCGAGCCGAATAACATTGATAATAATGAAAACAATTGTTTTATTATATTATTTTTGGTGTACTTGGATCTAAAAACCAAATTTGGCACTTGACTTTATCATTTAAAATATTCTGGAATGTTTTCGGACCGAGGTAGGCTACGATTTCCAATTATAGGAAAATTTGTTTTACAACGAAGTAATATTTCTTCAATATCGCATGTCTATTAAGCCGCAGCCACACAAATGCAAATTTCGACCAACGTTGGTGTATTTTATGTTTGGCAAATATTAGTAAAATGTGACAATAGACAAACTACTGTCTACACGATTTGTAGTATTTGTTTTTTCCTTTGATTTTTTTTTGAAAAATCGCTTATTGATCGAATGTGCGCGAATTGTTGGAAAAATGTAACCTTGATTTGAATTTGTCATTTGTTTTGTGGCTACACGATTTGTTATTTGGTCAAATACGCCAATGTTGGTATGTATTTGCATTCGTGTAGCTGCGGCCTTAGATTTGGTTATGGTAAAACTTTTATTTTTTAAAGATTTTGTTTATTGTATTTATTTTCGTTGATCTAAATATTTTCCATGATACGAAAATTTCTCTGTTTTTATAGGCTCAATAGCTTATGAACAACTTATTATTGTCTTATCTACTCAAACACATTAAAAAACTTGAAACAGGCAGTGAGGTGGATTAAATAAAAAATAAAATGTATCGAATATACCCAAACAAAGGAGGGGGGTGGGGGATTTTTAAGACTGTGTAGCGAAAAATTATTATTGTTTCTGTTTATATTTCGTTTGATTTGTTAACACAATGCCATTTATTTAGTTTGCCTATATAAATTATTTTGCTAGTTTGCTTATCTGCTAGCTTTAGATTAAATGATCTGAAATTTGGTCAAAAACGAGTAGAGGCCGAATATTTTAATGTGGCTTTTGATTAGGCCTTAATGGACCTAAAATTATTTGAATGTCAATTGTTCTAGTTTTTCGTTCTAATTTCGTTTTGACCCGATTTTCGATTTGGGTTCAGCTAGCTTTAGATTAAATGATCCGAAATTTGGTCAAAAACGAGTGGAGCCTAAAATTTTTGAAGTAAAACTTCTTTAGGCACGCTTCATTTGGGGACTAAGCTGGCAAATGCGTTACGAAAAGTGTAATCGAACGAGGTGAACGAAACAATAACAATACACAACAACAATTCATAAATCCCTAGGTGGAACATTAGTTGATACCATTTTATTTTAATAATTGGTTAAAAAAATTGGAAAATTAGAAAATTGGAAAATTTGAAATTTTGTAAATTGGCAAATTATGAAATTGGAAAATTAGAAAATAGGTAAATGGAAAATTGGAAAATTGGAAAATAGGAAAATAGGAAAATATGAAAATATGAAAATATGAAAATATGAAAATTGGAAATTTGGAAAATTGTAAAATTGGAAAACTGGTAAATTGGAAAATTGAAAAATTAGAAAATTGAAAAATTTAAAATTGGGAAATAGGAAAATAAAAAAATATGAAAATTGGAAATTTGGAAAATTGGAAAATTGGAAAATTTGAAAACTGGAAAATTGAAAAACTGGAAATTTGGAAAGTCATAATATAGACTTCTATGTCACTGACTGACTCACTCGAGAACGCACAGGGTGACCATTTTTTTTTCTTTATTATAACATCTATGTCACTCACTCACTTACTCACTCCAGAACGCACAGGGTGGTATTTTTTTGTTGTCATGATGTGTTTATTTATTTATTTATTTATTTTATTTAATATACATGTTTGAAGTTCCAATGAACTTATTCCATAAGTGGCAAATTACTTAATTTTAATTTATTTCTAATTTTATTTATTAAATTAACCTATAGGTGTGCAGCAACATACTAGCGATTCATCAACTTGAAATTGGCGAAAAATAGAATTTTGATAATATTAAGCTGAAGAAAAGTATTTTTTCCGAAACACGGCAGGGGATTTAGATTTCTTAACGTTATTACTTAACGAATTCCACATGCTAACTCCCCTCACGAAAAATGATGAATTCATCAGATTACATTTATTAATAGCTGGAGTCAAAAGATGAATGCGACGATTGGAAGACGAAACTAATTTCCCTATAATATAGGTAGGCTGTTTATACTTTAAGAACTTAAAAATGTATAAACAAACTCGAAACTCGTAGAATTCAGCATGAGAACAACCAAGTAATGAATTAGTAAAATTCGAGATGTGGTCGTACTTTCGCAGCCCGTATACGTATCTCACACAACAATTAAATATCAATCGAAGTTCATTGAAGTACTTCTTCTTTAATTCAAAGAAGACAATATCTCCGTACAAAAAATGTGGGAGAATGTAAGATTTCACCAATTGGAGTCTAAGATTGGTATTAAAGCACTTCGTGGTAGCCCATAACATTCTTAATAAAAAAATTACTCGATTACAAACTGTTTCGATGTGGTAACTCCAGCATAAGCATTTGTCAAAAGTTAAGTCTAGATTATTCACGTAATCAGAGAAATCTACCTCCTCACCTAGTACGCTGATTTTAGGTAGGTTGTGCGTATCACGAATTGTAGAAGATATAATAATAGATTTGGTTTTTCCACCATTAAGTTCAAGATTATTTTCTATAGACCATTTTGTAATCAATTTGATATCGAAATTAACAGTTCCGATAGAATTTGTTATATCGTTGGACCTACAAAATCTATAAATTTGCAGGTCATCCGCGAAAAGGTGATATTTGCATTGAGTGATAACTGCAGGTAGGTCGTTTATATACATCATGAATAGAAAAGGACCTAATACCGATCCCTGGGGAACACCGCAATTAGTATAACAAGAGCTTGAGCTTCCTGAATTAGTTCTAACCAATTGTGATCGGTTTGATAGATATGACGAAACCAAACGACAAGCCGACATTGAAAATTTAAAACTGTTACGAAGTTTGCTAACCAAAATCGAATGATCAATTTTATCAAAAGTTTTACTAAAGTCTAGAAGAACCAGCGTACAAAGATAACCCTTATCTATGGCCCTGCGGATGTCGTCATTGATATGTAGTAAAGCACTATTAGTGCTGAAATGACGTCTGTAAGCAGACTGGTACATTGATAGTAAATTTTCCGATTCAACGTAAGTTAATATTTGTGATTGTAGTATTTTTTCAAAAACTTTAGACAGAGCAGGAAGCAGACTAATAGGGCAAAAATCAGATAAGCATTTGGGATTATTATTCTTGGGAATGGGAATAATAATTGATTGCTTCCATTTCTTTGGAAAGATCGAAAATGTTATTAAGCTATTGAAAATATGTAGTAAGTAGCAATCAACCTTTGGTAAAATAAGTTCAACGAACTTAATTGGTATTTCGTCAACTCCAACAGCGTTTGATTTAACGGAATCAAAAGCATCCATAAGGTCAGTGATATCGATATTATTAAAACTAAAGTTACCTTCCATCGAACTAGAGTTCATTAATTCATCAAAAGCTAGTAACCCCGCTGAACGTGCACTGTTATGAGAAAAATAATTATTGAACTCATTTGGTGAAAATTGAGTAGTTGGTTTTTCGTTGGATGATAGAAAAGAACCAACAGATTTCAAATTTTTCCAAAAAACTTTTGAAGGAAGAGATGGGTTCAGTATAGATGAAAAATATTTGGCCTTTGCGCGTTTTATAATATTATTACTCCTATTTCTTACGGCTTTATATTCTTGGTAAGGTTCAACTTTTCTAGTACGCTTCCATCGACGTAGAATAAAATCCCTGAAATTTATGGTATCCCTGATCTCATCATTGAACCAAGGCGGCTGTTTAGGTTTGGGTGATATAGTCCGTAGTGGCACAAATTCCTCAAACAAGTCTACAACTAGTTCTGTAAAGTATTCTACTTTATCAACAGGATTGTTAAAATTGTAAACCATGCTCCAATTTAAATTATTACATTTAACAAGCAGATCTGATAACTTAATGCTATTGTAGTCGCGAAATGTAATTTTAGGAATAGATCTCTCATGTTTAATATCATAGGAAAAATAAAGAAGATCGTGATCACTAAATCCAACCGAAATTTGGTTATGAAATACAATTTTATCCGTATTAGAAATAATACAGTCCAATAATGAACTAGAGTGTGACGTGAAATATGTTGGCTCGGTGTTCACTGGAGTGAGAGAAAATTCAGTTAGCAACCTTTTAAATTTGTTCGTTGTCGATTTAGTTTCTTTGAGGTCACAACTGAAGTCACCGCACAATACAATATCATTATAGTTAACACTATAATTTTGCAAGAAGGTCCCAAAATCTTCAAGGAAACGTTTATTCGGCGGTTTATGTGCAACAATCAACAACACCTTAGCAGCTCCTAGTAATAGTTCTATGAGAATTACCTCCAAATTAGGTGCACAATGACCATGTACCAGTTTATATCGAATGCCTGATTTCAGGAAAACGCAAATTCCACCTCCCGTTTTTTTTGCATCCAAATTTCGGTCCAATCGTAATATATTATATCCAGAAAGACAAATTGAAGCGTCAGGAATGCGATCATGGAGCCATGTCTCAACAAAGCAGAGAATATCAAGATTTACGCCGCACACTAACTCTCTTATTTCATCAATCTTATGAAGTATACTACGAGTGTTTAGAAAAGAAAAATTCAGACCTTTGTACCTATTAATTGAAGATTTGAGAACCACATTGTTTACTATTGAGGAGGAAGCATGTGAATTAACACGTAGATGATTCATGTAACATCCCCGTATATCTCGGAAAAAATAAGATGTATAAGAGACGTATAAATCAAAATGAAATTCATATCAAAATCAATGAATTGCCTGTCGCTGCACACACCATAGGTAACTCTAACACTAGAAACTAACTTACTAAAACTATATATATTCATTAAATTTGCAATTTTCTAGTCTCAAAAAACAAATGTAAGAAAAAGTTGAAATAAATTCAAATAAATGCAATTAAATTTATAATAAAAATTGAAACGTTGTACAAAATACATGAAAGAAAATAATTCAAGCGCCAGTTCCCGCCACCAAAACAAAACATAACATTTTAATGGAATGATAATACATATTAAATATTTAAACCAGTAAATTTCTATAATATGAGTGTCAATTCATGTTAAATGACCGTACTGAATGAAAATAAAAATAAAAGAAAATAAAATAGAAAATAAAAAGAGATCGACGTCACGATTTATAGAAAAAAATACAAAAGAGATTGACGTCACGGAACATCCATTCACGATTAATACATAATTGCAATACCACTTCAATCCACAGTTAGATACAACTTGCATAAATAATGTTTCGGCGTTGTTACGTAGAGGTAGTAGATGACGTTTTCGATCTGGTTGAGTAACCTCGTTGGTTAGTATTTGTGATAACACCATCACCTTCAAGTATTTTTGTTTATATTATAGCTCCATTCCTCACGAGGTATCACAGAAACCGATTCTTTCTTCGTTTCTTTCCTCGTTTGCATATGATACAGGTTTTGCGACTTAAACAAATTTTCGATGAAACCACAATACACAAACATAAATGAAATAAAAAATATTTCAAAGTCATTTTTATTATGCGAAGAGATTTCAAAAATGATGTTTTTGTCATTTTTGTTGCACATACATAAACATTATCTATTACGACTAGTTGGCCTTGAAAAAGTTACCAAGTTACAAGGTTACCTCTTGTGGCATCAGACATAAACGGCTGACACTCGACAACGACCCTGTGCGACCAATTTTTTTTTCAATATTATAATTTTTCTATATTATATTATAAATATTAAATATATATTAGAAGTTTTACTTCAGTAGTGTGGTCTAAAGCACACTTAATTTTTTTTAAATTTAATATTTGATTAGGTCATGATGAGCCTAAACTTATTTGAATGTCAATTGTCCTTGTTTTCCGTTCTAATTTCGGTTTTGGTCCGATTTTCGATTTGGGTTATGCTTGCTTTGGATTAAATGATCTAAAATTTGGTCAAAAACGAGTGGAGCCCAAAATATTTTAATGTGGCTTTTGATTAGGCATTAATGGGCCTAAAACTATTTGAATGTCTATTGTTCTAGTTTTTCGTTCTAATTTCGGTTTTGGTTCGATTTTCGATTTGGGTTCTGCTAGCTTTAGAATAAATGGCCTGAAACTTGGTCAAAAACGAGTGGAACCCAAAAAATTTTAATTTGATATTTGATTAGGTCATAGTGAGCGTAAAATTATTTGAATATCAATTGTTCTTGTTTCCCGTTCTAATTCCGGGTTTGGTCCGATTTTCGATTTGGGTTCTGCTAGCTTTTCAGTGATGAAGTCTTACTTTTCTCCTAGAGCGCGTGTAATAAAAAAAATTAAATAGGGTATTTAATTAGCCTAAAATTAACCTTTAATTTTCCAATTGTTTTTAAATCGTTTTCTGATATGAGCTCTGGTAACTTTTTCTTAAGCTAGCAGAACCCGCGTTTTAGTTGGAGGGGATGGAGCTCAAAATTTTTTAATAGAGCATTTAATTAGCCTATAATTGCCCATACTATCTTGTAATGTTCTGCCGTATGGGTTCTGCTAGCTTAAAGGACGTAAAAACATAAACATTTAATAATTTTTTTATTTGAGTTTTCGATAAAAATAAAGTTTTAAATTTATGTAAATTTTATATTCTCAGGAAACCCTGTCTATAGAGGATATTTTAGTATCAGGAGGATATTTTAGTATCAGGAAAATTTGAGATGGATACATTTTGAGATAGGAGGATAATTTTAATACCCAAAAAATTCGAAGAGGAAGAGTTTTGACATAGGATGAAAATAAAAAATCTGCAAATTGCTGTAATACATGTGTTATAGTTTATTAAAAAAAGTTTATGCATCATGTTAAAGTTATCTTCGGGAGTATCATTTGATTTTAAAAGGTTTTTGTTTAAAACTGTCAAAGCATTTGTTATTTCTTGGTGCGATGGTGGACTGATTAGTTCTGAAGAAGTTATTTCATCGTTTTCAATATGTGTATCTTTTTCATAATCCGGTGCTGCTGTTGGTAAAACAATTTCATCATCCGTAAGCTTATGGTCTTATGCCAAATCACTGTCAAACATTACAAAACTCTCAAAACTACCAATATTCTGCAAAACACATACAGTTCTCAATTTTCCCCGCATGTATCCTCTACGAGCAAATTTGCAAGTGGAATATAATTTTCACTATCCCATGGATCTACAATATTTACATGTCGAAAGCAGTTTTTAATTGTTACAGGAGTAATCATCATCCAACGGATGGATGATACGCTGCCGGTAAAATGTTTTCAATTTTTTTATTACACCTGCCTCCAGTTGCTGAAGATGCGTAGTTAAATTCAGTGGAAAGAATATAAGCTTGCTGGATTTTATTTTTCTGTAGTTGATTTTACATGTGCCGGACAATTATTAATAAAATACAATACCTTTTGGTTTTCTGCGGTAAATTGTCTTTCAAACTCGATTAAATATTTTTCAAAAATATCAGACGTCGTCCATGATTTACTGTTAACAACATATCTCATAGGGACGCTTTTCACGCTTTTCAAACATCGTGGTTCTTTTGATTTTGCTATAACTAACAAGGGTAATCTGTTCGATCCTGCGCTATTAGCTCCAACTAATACAGTTATTCGCGCTTGTATTTACCACCAAAATATTTATTATTTTTAAAGTCCATGGTTTTATCGTGAAGACATCTGTAAAATAGTGCAGTTTCAACCATATTGTTAACATTTTTGGAGTTGTAATGATATTGTATCATTGGTTTGGTAAACTATTTATCCACACTTCAACATTTTCCAAATTGGCATAAGCATCTACTCCAATTTTTTTAAAAATTTTCTCCACCGTGTTTGAAGTTAGGGATGATATTCTTACTATTTAGTGCAGTACTCTTTTAACGTCACATAGCTCTACGGCCATCTAATCCGAAAACACGGAATCAGGCGTCCAAAAGGCACTGCACCAATTAGTAAACATATCATCCCTAAAGTGAAACACGGGTGCAATGGGCACCGTGAGGGTCGGAGATCTGGTGTTTGTTGAGACTACTATGAATTAAGAACAATATTTGTAAATTTTACAGAATCATTTAAAAGAGTGCGACAAAAATATCTGGACATATTAGCTTGGTTCAAGACAACGATCCGAAACATACATCCCACTTGGTAAAAAATTAGTTGATCTACAATGTCAAATACATTTTACCGAACAATTCACAATCACCAGATCTCAACCCCATCGAACATCTTTGGAATAATTTGGAAAAACGGGTGAGCCTACATGATATTAGAACAAAAGACGATTTAAAATTTAAATTAATGGACGAGTGGCACCAAATTATGTCGGAAAAACATAAAACCTGTGCATTCAATGCAGGATCGCCTAAAAGAGGCCGTAGCTCAGAAAGGGTGGCACACAAATTATTAATTATATTTATTAGTAATAATATGTTTTTTTTGATCGCTGTTTTTTCTTTGACTAACTTTTGTTATTTTTTTAATTGTGAAAAAAGTCAAATACTAAAGTTGTTGTGTAACGAAAATACATGAATTTATTGAAAAAAAAAAAATAAGGTGTATTTTTTTTTATGTAGTGTATGTTTTCACTAGTGTACAAGCTCACACATTTATTTCTTATAGAGACTCAGTGTGTAGAAATCGTAATTTAAACAAAACAAAAAATAAGTGAATTAAAAAAAAGGGAGTCCCTGATTTAAGTAAAATTATTGCAGAGACAAAAAAAATCAGTTATTTGGTGTTGATCTCACAGGTATGTTTCCGTGCTGATTGAATGATATGTGGCGAAATGAATGAATCACACACTAATATTTAAAATTTTTTAGGTATAACTGACGTTGTTGCAATTCCTCGAGAGCCGGTTTTATCATCCTTTCTACCCGATTTAAAGACAGGTGTTAAATTAGATACTTTCCATTTATCAGGGTTTATAAGGTTTTATTGGAATCCACGTGAAATGCAAAATTCATTGACTAATGCTTTAATGATCGATGATGGAATAGTATCAGGCCTGCAGCCAGAACCAAGCGATTTAATAACATTAAGTATCTCTGAAAAAACCATGCAAATAAATTGGATATTTTCTTTGGTTTAGATGAAGTTAAGTTGATTCTTCAAAATAGATACACAGTAGACCGGTATCCATAAGTGTATAAGATTTGTTTGGTGGGCAAGTTTTAATTATTGGGAGATGCAAAGTTGAACCAAAGTTCGGTTCAGCGGAAAAGCTACAAGCAATCCCGAATTACCTCTACGTTTGACGTTAATTCTACCAGTCCCCAGCATTGTTCCAACCTTTGGTAAGCGCTGTAAGTTTCCATTTTATTGAGCTTGAAAATTTGTTTTCCATCATAGTTTCACGGGTGTCAGTTCCCATATATAGGCTTTGTCAATGGGGCCCCCAGTCTGACGGATTGTTGGATCGAGTCGATTTATACTTTTTCATCAAACTTTTGAAAAGCTAAAATTTATATTTGTACCTAATTGTCGCACATGAATTTTCATGACGATTACAGCATTTTTAGAAAATTGGCATTTGTATGGGGAAAAACGTTGTCCACACTGAGAAAAAAAAAACAGTAAAAATAAAAAAATATACATATAAAAATGCTACTGAAGTTAGCCGAAAATTTCAGCCGAAAATATATCTGCATTATCGACATATTTTGTATCAGGTGGTAGTAAAAAATTCTGTTGTTATGAGCCGAAAATTACATGTAATTGAAGTTATAGCAGTAAATTTTCGCCGAAAAAAATTTTCATAAATCAATATCACATAATTCGAATGTTTAAAGGTAATATGAACTGGGTGAAATTAGACCAATACGTAAACTGGACGCATGTTTAGTGGTAATTTGAACTGGGTGAAGTTAGACTAATTCGAAAATAGCTGGGTCCCGTATTTATAATTTGTCGTGTTAGCGGTCGTGTGCGTGTTAGCATCATAGTGAATAAACTAAAATCTGGACGCATGTTCAGTTCCAATTCCAGTGTATAATGTACAGTGCGTACACCTTCCAACAAAGCGGCACCTATTTCAGATGAAGCCAATGCCAGGTCAACTTTAATGCCAAAAGCAATGAAATTCAGAAAATCTTTCCAGTCCCTTAGGGAGCATTCACAAAGAAAATCCCACCAGTTCCATTTTTCATAGCTTCTATCAAAAGTCTTAAGCAGCCTTTTGTTGTTTATTCAATTGCGGAACAATTGTACGAACTGCTTCGGCTAATGCTTTAGTGTCGTTTTGTTGTTCTCTTTGTAATTCGTGGCTGAATTATCGTGCATGCAACGATTAGGTAATATCATGCTCAAATACGACAACACTTTATTCGTCAACAAAGGTCTTCTATCATAATCAATGCCTCACTTTCATTTTTGCTTTCGTCCTTATATTTCACCTACAAATTGTTTGGATTCGAAGGGGAACACGTGGATATGATAATCGCAAAATATGTGCGGATTTTATGAGGTGATGAAGATATGACGGAATTTTTGAGCGTATTGTCCCAGTCTGAATCGTTATCGAGCAAACGTAAGAGTTAATACTCCTCACGGTAAATTGCAGACAGATGCTCATTAACGGTTGGACATGGGAGTTGGATGGGTCGGCCCATGAGTTGAAACGACGTCGGACCACCAACATTTATCAACAACAGTCGAAGATAGCAACATAAATCGTTATTTAGATGCACAGTGTAGATGCGACCCATCTTGCCCCTCACAACTGTAGATCACCCATTGTCCGCTACTGATCGCCTACGATTCAATTGGTATCCGTTATTGCATGTGACAGTGTCGACACTATGGTTCCGCAACCAGGTCTCATGATTTCGCTTGAAACACTTGCCATCGATCATACAGGGAGAGCGGTTGTTGAAAACTACGCAAGGTCCATGGATCATATTCTTCGACTTCACTGCACCCAATTTCAGATCAACAGATTCATCCGGGATTTTGGTTGCAATTATAGAATCAATTTCACCCGATCTGATTTTTGTGAGGAATGTGCGCATGAAGCATATCAAATTTGTGTCATTCAACGTAGTACATTCAAAAATGATCTTGGCCAAAAAAACGCTGCTTTATGATCAAATTCATCCAATAATTTTTAACTTCACCCAGTCCAAACTACCACTAAACATGGGTTCAGATTAAAATTTATTTCAATATGATGCTATACATAAAACATGACCTGATTTTTGATACAGGTGTTCACTGTTAGTGCCACAACTCAAATTCATAGTCCGCTAACACGACAAACTATAAATACGGGATACAGCTATTTTCGAATTAGTCTAACTTCATCCCAGTTCAAATTACCACTAAACATGCGTCGAGATTTTAATTTATTTCACTATGATGCTACATAAAATATGGCCTGATTTTTGGCACAGGTATTGGTCTAATTTCACCCAGTTCATATTACCTTTAAACATTCGAGTTATGTGATATTGATCTATGCAATTTTTTTTCGGCGAAAATATACTACTTTAACTTCAATTACATGTAAATTTCGGCTCATAACAACAGAATTTTTTACTACCACCTGATACAAAATATGTCGATAATGCAGGTATTTTTTCGGCTGAAATTTTTGGCTAACTTCAGTGATATGAAATCAAAAAAATATACATATATTTTTGAGGCCAAATGTCTCGTTTTTAAAATCAAAAAGATAATCTTTTTAATTTTAAAATAAATTTTTTCGCCAAATTTGTTTATAAATCTAAAAAAATTGTTTTTATTTTCAAAAATACTTTCCTTACTTTTTTCAAAGAGTTTTCTTAAATTTTAAGAGATTGTTTTTTAAAAATAAAAAACTATTGGCTAGTTTTAAAGATTTATTTTAATTTTTAAATAATTATTTTTTAACAAATGCTACACAATTTTATTAAATCAATACACTTTACAAATACAATGACATTCATAATGTTTGCGATTTTACGAATTGAATTTGAAACTGTTCAAGCCAGCAAAAACAAAGTGGTCATAACATAATATATCTACCACAATAAGTAGACAATTAACTCCCCCTCCCCAATTTTTAACCTCCAGGGTCATTGTGTAAAAATACACACAACCCGTAAAAAAATATAATGAGAACTTCCGCAAGTTCTTTCTTGGCAGTTTGGTTTCGTACTGATAAAAAGTTGGTCTGCTCATCAGGTTGCAAATTGCAATTGCAATTTGCAACAACCAAAACCAAACTGCAAAAGTTCAAACCTTCACACCTTTAGTATAACACAAGAAAATATAGATTTGGCGAATTATATAAAATATAGACGAATTGAAAAATAAAACAACGGGATTTCTGGCAAACCAATAAATATAAACATTTTCATAAGTTGTTAAAAAAATTGTTTTACAATTCTAGAACTTTTTTTTTGAAATAAATTATTATGTTTAAATAAATAAACTTTTTAAATTAAAAACTTCGCTTTTTAATTTTACAAACAACAATTTTTCTCAGCGAGAATTTTTTGATTTTCGAGATCACTTGACGAGAAAAATACTCAGGTCCTAGTTAAGATATCATTAAACTGCGGTTACTGTTCTAGGTATGTAAAGAACCAGTATTTAGAGTGAAATGGTGTCTATCTCAACAGCTATGTTTCTAGTGGGATTTGATAACAAAACTCACGGAAATAAATTTTTGTAAAAAAATTTTCCCGAAGCAATGATGGAGATGATCCCTTAATCATCTAATGTTTCTCAATAATATTCGTGTTTTCATATATTTTGGTGTACTTGGGACAACCACTTGCACCTTAAGTTCCCAAAATGTTTGAATAATTATAATGATACAATTTGAGTGAAAAACATTTCGCACCTCATGATAATAAATAATCCGTTTAAAAATCTAAAATATCATGTTCAACAGAAATTTTTAAAGGAAATAAATTTTTTTAATTACTTGTTTTTCACATTTCGTTATTGTGAAATTATAGTTTTCATAATTGTTTTTCGATGAATTGTTTATCACATAATTTTCGGGGAACAGGTTTCTTTTCTCCATAGCTTAAGAGAACCAAGGAAACGAGACAATATCAAAAATTTGGTTTTCGATATGAAAAAGTTGCATAGAATTTTGACATTGACGTCCACGTCATAGGAATAAAATGCTACGAATCATAAAATTCTTTAGTTTTCTTTTAGTCGCCTTAGTATTCAAGTACAGTGTGTTGGAGGGTAATGTAATTTATGGTAAAAGAAAGTTGGGTGTTGAAATGAATTGTTTGTTGTGTAGCTGTAGTAGCGTCACCTAAGATGATGAAGCATGTACCAGACTTAGAATACCATTAAATTTTGCTCTAAAATCCTAGAAATACTAATGGGCAACCAAAAAAAAAACAACCTTCTAAGTGACCTCCTAAATATTTAAAACCGCCTATCGAAGACGGGATGTTAGTCCTATCATTCGTACACTCTCAGATTGTGCTAGGAAAAGCCAATTTGTGCAATAACTGTCACTTAAACTAACCACGGACAATCGTGCAAGGTATGCGATGAAGGCAAGTTTCGGCGCATATCCCTTGGTATTTTTCTATTTAAAATTAAATTGTACTACAAATAAATTCGTAACTAATTAATCATCGTCTTAAAATTATAAATTATACCCATATTTTTTTATCATTTATAACAATCAAATTATATGCTTGAAATATATACCTGCGACTGAATTAAAGTACACCTAATATAAATGTGTACATATCGCTTAATTATATAGGCATAACATACACAAAGATGAATTTGTTAAGGTTATTAGTCTTGTCACAATTATCATTATTTATATTAGACATATTTTGTGTTGACATTTTGCTATATATGATCGCTTCATAATCAAAACCAAATCGTTCCCATAAAACATGTTGATTGAATATAAACACTTCCAGTAATTAGGGATGAGATTTCATCAACACTAACAACGAAATCATTCATTGTGTCCCTCTACACATACAGTAAAACAAAATTGACAAATTTCTAATTAAATCACATGTTTATACGAACTAATTTGGTAAAAAAGTAAAAAAGAAAATAATAGTAATAAAAATGATCATTTTCACCTGCCATCCCCTATTTTATTTTCATATACATATACCAAATACCAACCATTGAAATATAAATTTACCTTTAAAATTATACATATTGTTTTTAATGACTTCTTTGCATGTTATCACAAAACATAAAAAAATATACTCACACACTCATACTCGTACAAACATACACAAATCCTATTATAAAAAAACGAAAATTCAATAATTTTCCTTAATTTTCTAATTTATGTAAAAGAAACAAAAAAAAAATTAAAATTGCGTTCGTTTTAATTGAAAGTGATTTTAACGATACACAGAAAGTAAAAAAAAAATATGTCGTTTAACTAATTTAAAAATCAAGATTACGTGAAAAAACGGAAAAATTAGCTGAAAATAAAAATATAAAAAAAAAACGTGAGTATAGGACTTTATATTTTGTTTTTGTTTAGTTTTATTGATTTTTAAGTTAATGTTTCTCGGAAATTTAATTAAAAATATGTAAAATAATTTTTATTTGGAATTTGTAAATCTGGATTTTTTTTATGACCCCAAATAATTGTTTTAGCTTTAATTGCAAATAGTTTTTAGCATTTTTTACCATTGGAATGAGGTCACCATTTGTGGTGACCCCGATGCATTGTGTCGGTAATAGCTTAGAATAATTGTTGTTGGCATTGGTATAATATCGACAGTTGGTATTTATTTGTTTTGTTTTTTGCAAGGTCATTTAGCCGATCAGGAATCCTTTTTTCAGTTCAAATGCTTATGTGCACACAACTTAAGAATAAATAAATATTTTATCCAATTTTCGACGAATTTTAAAAGAAAATATTATGTACCATTATGTAATATTATGTTGAGCATTCGTTTAGTAAGATGTGACCATAGCTTTCACTAATGATGGCCCAATTTCACATGAGACCCTCGGTAAATTATGTGTTCTCTAGAATTATGTGTTATTGGCCATCAGACAGCCACACGATTCAACGTAAACTTTTCGATATTCTCAACTATTGTACAATTGATAGCAAATTCCCCGTGGGTTGCATCGATATGCCGCATAACGAAACCAAGCCTAAAATGCTAGAACACTCATATTTTTTTAGACATCTCTAGAATTATGTGTCAATGGCCGTCAAATAATCCACGTTTTCGATCGTAAGCTTTTTTACTTTGAATTTTTGGAAATACATTTCGTTAGAGTTTTTTTGACTTAATATCCTTGATTCAAAACCGTAAAAATTTATTTCATTATTTTCGATATTTTTTAAATTCTTTACCTTTTATTTTTAGTTTAAAAAGTTGGATATAATTTAAAAAAAAAATCTAATTTCAACCCTGCCACATTTTTTCTGTGTACGACTACCTTTTTTGTCAAATTGTGTAACTACACTTTTGATAAATGTCAAATACTTCACTCCTGTCCTTATGTTTTATAGAAGCCAACAAATGTATGCTGCGCGACACTCATAGGTCTGGTCAGAGTAGTATCACCCCAGCGCAGTAGGTACTTCCTCTACGACGCAAACAAAACCTAAGCATATTAGTATGTCCAAAGTGGCGGACGAGATTGATAGATCAAGACAGATGGAGGACTCATAGTACAGGTTGCAAAATCCCTGGAAAGAGAGAGATAGATAGATGGATAGGGAGAGAAAGAGAGACAGTGAGAGAGAGAGAAAGACGCATGTGTGTCTTTAAAAACTGGTATATATATATATACAATCAGCTCCGTAGTCGTGCTACATTCTTTTCTCTTCTCACCTACTCATCGAACCATATTGAGCGCCCAATGAAGCCTGATAATCTTGACGTTTATTTAACTGAGATCTGTCAAATTATTTAAGAGGGGAGCTCGAAGGAATTTCAGTCTGCTAAACGCTAGACGAATGTGAGCAGACCCCCATTCTGTTCATCAGCACCGTATTGACTTGCCGCCGCCACAGCGATAGATACCATCATCTTGACAGGTCTAGTTTTGGACAGATCTGCCTGGTTATTATGCATGAGGTACTAACAGACCGTTTATAGTTCGTTGCTCTTCTAGCTCATCTTGAGTAATTTGTAGGCTGTTAGGCATGTTGTATCTTGTTGAGACAGTTCTGGGCAGCCGTAAAAGTGCATTCCACAGAAATGTTATTTGTAACAAACCATTGTGCCAATTCTCGTGGTAAATCATTGTCATCCCCATTGATTAATTCAACTCGTTCGGAACTCGAAGCATCGGTAATGTAGTAAATATTGAAGTTAAAACTAACATTTTCGAACTAATCTAAATTATTACTCATGTCATTGTATAAGCTATTGCTATCCCCAGGGTTTTCCCCAGCACAGATTACTTTGAAAGGCCGGTGTGAAGTATGTAACGTTAATAAAAGGTGTAACTATAGACATTTTAACGAAAAGTGTAGATTCATAATGTGTAGATACACAAATTATTAAAAAGTGTAGCTGCAAAAGAACAAAAAGTTTAACTAAAATTATTAAAAATAAAAACTAAATATATTGTTAATCACAGCATGTGCTACAAAAATAAGTTTATACTTCATACACCTTCTTAGATTTTTTTTTAAAGTATTTTAATTCAGTACACCATCGTAACCATAAGTACCGAGCGTGAAGTTTAGTGTTGTCTTCTTGGGATGATATCTAGAATTAGTAGAAAAAATTCTAAAACAATTTTCATGTTGTGATTGATGACTGGGCCCTACACTTGGAAGCATCTTCGGCCAAATTCACTTAAATCTTTAATAATTCAAAAAATCATCAGGAGAATGAGTGCCAAGTGTGGAAGTTAGTGTTTTCAAGTTGGGATGGTGACTGAAATTTTAAGAAAATATTTCAAGACAATTTGCTTGTTGTAATTGCCGGTATGGTCCCAAACGTGGTAGCATCTTCGTCCAAATTCACTTAAATCTTTAGTTATTCAAAAAATCACCGGAACAATGAGTGCCGAGAGTGGAATTTAGTGCTTTCAACTTGAAACAATGTCTACTTTTAGTAGAAAAAATTCTAAGACAATTTGCATGTTATGATTGGCGGTATGCTTCACACGGGGAAGCATCTTTGGCCAAATTCACTTAAATCTTTAATAATTCAATTAACATGTAAATTGTTGATTTTTTTTTACAATTTTCAGACATCATTTCAAGTTGAAAACACTTCACACTTAGCACTGATGATTTTTTGAATTATTAAAGATCTAAGTGAATTTGGCCAAAGATACTTCCACGTGTAGGGCCACACCGACAATCACAACATGCAAATTATTTTATCATTTTTTCCGCTAATTCTAGTCATCATCCCAAGTAGAGAACATAAAATTCTACACTCGGCACTTAATCGTTCCGATTATTTTCTGATTTAAAATACTTTAATTTTTTTTTTATAAAGAAGGTACATACACTCCGTTTCACTTGTTTAAGAACACTAATTTTTTTAAACATCAGATTGCTTCTCCAATGTATAACTAAACAAATTTTAAGTGTTATATTGGAAGAAGGCACTATTAAGAATATATCTCATTCAGCAATTTGCAGACACGTTAGAAAACCGCTACTGTATTTTTAATAAAACGGAGTGCACATTTAAAAATTGCTTATTTATTTGTCTCACTTGGACAACTGAAATATCTCGTTTCTAAGGCTAAAAATTAAAAATAAAAGGGTGTAGGGTATCAGTTCGTGATTGAACCTTGACGTGTGCGCAACTATGCCTAAAGGTAAGTTCTAAGTTGAATATAGAAGAAAAAACCCAAATTCGAGCTTTCAAAGAGGACGGCCATAGTACCCGGGAAATTGCTGCTAAAATTGGAAGAAGTTCAACCATTGTGCATAATTACCTAAGTAACATCCAAAGCTATGGAAAAGAACAGTAAAGAACGTGTGAACATGGCTACAACAATCCAAGATCGACGGGCCATTCTTAGAGAAGCTTCATATTCTACCTTGTTCATTAGCAAAATAAAGGCTAAAACCGGTGTTACGGTACCAGCACACCAACTGTTCACCGTATAATACAGCGCTCCCCACATTCAACATTTCAAAAAATTAAAAAAAAAACCGCCGTTAAATGAACCATGCAGGAACCAGTGTCTTTGCTTTGCAAGGCCACACATTAGATGGGACAGAGAGTGGCACACGTTTGTCTATTCCGATGAAAAAAAAATTAATTTGGACGGGCCAGATGGATACAATTATTATTTTCATGACCTAAGAAAAAAGGAAATTATTTTTAGCAAAATGTCACACAGTAAAGAGGCTGGTGTAATGGTGTGGGGATCCGTATCTTTTTTGGAATAATTGATTTAGATTTTCAGACAGTAGAAATGACAGCAAATACCTACAAAATCATTTTGGAACGAGCATTTCCAAAAATTTGCCAAAAATTTTAATGGACAGCGTTGGATTTTCCAGTAGGATGTCCCGATTCATACTGCAAGGATAATCAAAGCGCGGATTCTGGAGCAAAACGTAGAACTATTACCTTGGCCACCCTATTCACCCGACTTAAACATAATGGAAAACGTTTGGGGATGGCTACCACGGAAAGTCAACGAAGGAGGCAGGTATGAATGAATAAGGACGCTTTAATTGAAGCTAGAAAATCAGCCTTGGCTGAAATTTCCCTTTGCTATTTGGGGTTACTTTACAACTCAATACACAATAGACTTCTTGATGTTATTGAACATCAGGGGGGAAATACTCATTACTAAATGTTTAAATAATATTTGAAATTAAATAAAATTTACAAACACAAAAAAAAAGATGCGAAAACTGTTCATTTTAACTGATTTTACAGCTGTTCTTAAACAAGTGAGACAAATAAATATGCAATTTTTAAAGGTGCACTCCGTTTTATTAAAAAAAAATAGCGATTCTCTAACGTACCTGCAAATTGCTGTATGGGATATCTTCTTAATGCAGCCCTCTTCCGACATATCAATTAAAATTTGTTTAATTACACATAGTATTGGAGAAAGAATCAGATGTTTAAAAAAAATAAGTGTTCTTAAACAAGTGAGACGGAGTGATTGTATTTACATTTATTTTTGCAGTACTGTGGCGCTCAATATTTATTGTTTATTTTTAATAATTTTAATTAAACCACGTGTTTCGAATTCACTTTTTTTTCTTTTGCCGGTACACTTTTTAACAATTTGTCTATCTACAGACACATTTTCAGTCTACACGTTTCGTTAAAATGTCTAGCTATACTTTTTATTAACGTTATCAATTTATATTCAGTTTTATTTAGATAATTTTTAATTAAGTTTATATTTTTAGGATTAACAGTGCATAGTTAATCCTAAAAATATAAACTTAAATTGAACTATTATATGTTAATTAATCTAAAATTAATATTTACATAATACTTAAACAAATTTAAAATGAATTAAATTAATTTGCCATATATCAACAAACTCAAAAACACAGAGGGGCGACTGAAATGCGACTGAAAAATCATGCGTCGTTTGTTTTCGTTTACGAGCTCAAAGCGAAGAATTATATAAGTACAATATTCAACTCCTCGCAAACATTACCACCCCTATTCCCCTAGTCGCATCACTTCAAGTGATGTGACTACTCTACTTCTCGGTTACTAGATCATTAAATCAAAACTTTCAAAATAATTGTTCATAAAAGTCGTTCTGGCTGTTCTCTAAATCTTAGTATGCTGCTTTATAAATATTTCCTATCGACTGCTGTCACTCTAAATGACAATTTCTATCACTTGAAATTTTGACGTGACAAATAAATCAAAAATAATCCAAACTAATGCAGCCAACTAAGATTTAAAAAAATTTTATTGAGAGTTTTGCACAAAATTATTTAGTAAATTTTGATTTTAAAATCTAGTAACCAGGAAGATCCATAGTCACGTCGCATGAAGTGATACGTCTAACGGAATTGAGTATTACGTTTTGGTGTAAGATAAACGAACCAATTCTGTTATTCATATCCCTTGATAGTTAAAATCGTTTGTAGTGTATTTTTCGTTTATACACATTTGACTTAACTCTGTGAATGTAAATTTATAATGTAGAACAAAAAACATAATTCGTTTATGGTACGTTAACGTGACGCATTTTGCGAGATCACCAAAAATTGTTTAGAGGGCACATTGCTTCAATCGATAATTTTAACTCGATATAACTTGTGAAATTCTATTCCAATTTGGAAAACACGGAAGCCCGTACCGTAATCTCGTTCTCTAAATTATTGTGTGACGTTAATTAAGTAACCCAAATCACGCGCTTAACCTTACGTAATTCCTTGTTTAAAATAATGTTGATCGATTTTTATTTTAAACCATATAAAAAAAAAAAATTAAATTGTGTTGCGTATGTTTTTTTTTTTCTAATCGGAATAAATTATGAAAATAATTTTTTTGTTTTTGGAAAATTAGGGTCGTTGTTTTGGATAGCATTCGTATTAACTCTAATTTTGTTATGTTTTATATCTGAAAAGTATAATCTAAGATTTTATGACGACTTATTATAAATTTTTGACTAATTCTAATATTATGTGCCCAGTGTTGTATAATTTAAGGTTAGATTTTGGTTGATTTTTTAATTTTATTTTGATTTAATTAAAGAACAAATCACGAATGGTTATTTTATTATGTTGAATAATTTGATATATGAGTATATGACCAAACGTCTCTGTGCGATAATTAATTACGATAATTCATTATAAATTATCATAAATTTCATAAATTAAGTTGTATATTTAAAAAAAATAGCGGTACTTTGTTAACGAGCCCGCCTTTCGAAATACGAGTGTTATGGGTACCACCAGGTTCCAAACTTAACCGTAATTGGTTGGGTCTATATTGCTTCTATATTTCCTTTTCTAACTACAAAATCAAATATGTGAACGTACAAAGCAATCAATATCCATTAAACGATTAAAAAATCCGGATGAAACAAATAAAAATTAGTCACCATATTCCGATCTAACATATACCGTTCACACATTTACAGCAAACAAAAGAAATGAAATTATAACTTTAATTTTCTTTTAATTTTATCCATTTCAAATTTTATTAGCCACGCAACATTTAACTTCCAAAGCTGCCTGTCTAAGTATGTATTGGTAAAAAATTATGTATACACGTCTATCTACGTGTATATCATTAAGGTGTTTCATAATTTCCTAATTCATTCATTCTGAATCAATTCAATTTACACAAATTTTAGATTCAATTATTTTTTTCTAGATTTAGAGAATTGGAATTAGGAGGGAAAAGCATATTTCTTCACAATAAACATGTGATAGTGGTAGTAGTTTTCCATTTGTGTCTCGTAGATACGATTTCTATCGTAGGTGGAATAGAGGTGAATCAGGAAAAGAGTTGTTAATAGTCAATTATGTATAATATTTTATTGCAACCTGTCACGTAACGTTAAATTTTACTATTATATTACGGTGTATAGTAATTATATGAACTTTTATTTTTTATTGTTATTATTTTGATAAAGTTTTATACATATTATGTTTCAAGGTGTTTAAATTATTTGACAATTTAACTGACAGAATGAACTGAATGAGTAAAATAAAATAATTTTTATTTTCTGCACACACCAGACCATTGTGTTTATGATACGTCATGTGGTGATTTGCAATTACGTTTTAATTATATTTTAGCTGAATATAATTTAATTATAGAACATAGTGTTAGTACCGACTAAAATTTTTTCACTATTGTAATTTTTTATTAAGTTCTAAAATATTTACCTTCTGAAAGCGTCTTCAGTTCACTCGAGTCGGTTATGACAAGAAAAAGCAATTTCTTCGAATTTAAACGAAAAGAATATTGGCAAAGCAAATAAATTTCTGTGTCAATTAAGAGATCTCTTTCCCTCTTTTCAATATTAAACAAGAGGATTTGCTGCAGCGATCCTAGGTGGAACTTGCTATTCATTGTCTTCTTACATCAGTATTGAAAAAAATGATCCCAGAAGCAACATCTCACAGTGCAAAGCATTAAACATTTCCTAGCTATAATATACCTGCTGATGGAATACCGTTGTAATAATATTTTTTATTTTTATCGGAATTAAATCAAGTATTATTTTATAAGCTAAACGTAAAGGAAAGGAATATAACCAAAACTTTGATCTAACCCACCCAACTCGAAAAATCCAACACCAACCCGAACACAACAACCTGAAACCGCTCGTTCCAGGTAGCACCGGTTGCGGATCTTGTGGCAGGTATAAAAGTGTATGTTTTAAGTGAATTGTCATCATTCGCATATCAACGTTTAGCCTGAACGGCCTTCTACCGGTTACGTTTTCATCCGGAATGAGAAAATGAATAACACCCCAGAGGTAGCCGCACAAGTGGTTGCACTAAATGATGCGGGGCAAAACCAAAGTGAGCTATCTCGACTAAACTAAATTTAAACCGTTTTCCGTTCGCCGAGTGTGGCAGATATCAGAAAACTAGCGGCTACAGACGGCCACAGCGTGATTACTGCTTTCTTGTGACGATTTCGTTGCGAAATCATTTGTTGAAAATTGAACCAAATGTCAACTTTTGTTAAAAATTTAATCGTCATTGCAAAAATTAAAGAAGCTCTTACGGAAGCTGCCACAAATTTTATTCCGAATAGTCAATCCGCGTGGTCTGTAGAGATGCTGAATTTGGGTAAAATGAGATTTTTTATTAAAACTTTTCCGATAAGAAATTTATCTGAACTAATTATTTAAAACTTACAATCTTTTTATTTTAATCGTTTTATTGCAAATGCTATATACTTTTAAAAATATTTGCATAAACGGAAAAGCTGCTATAGAAGCTGCCACTTGCGGTGAATCGATCTCGGAAAAAAAACACCGGGATCTCTCAATTTATGGACAAATGTGTATGTATGAAGTTTCATTACAATCAATCCATCAGTATGGATTGTACAGGGCCAAACTTTTTACTGAAGAACAGTTTTTTGTATTTTTCTGGCCTACTGAGGGAGTAACTCAGGGAATAGGTTGGGTGTAAATATTTTCGAGACAAAGTTAAATGGGAAAATATTATATTTCCCTATAAAAATTTTGTAGAATTAAAGTTTCCCGATTAACTTTGTTTTGAAAATGCGCTAAACTTATTCCTTCGGCCTACTAAGAAAAATGCATTTTGGACAAAAATGCTATGAAATATTTTACCCAATTCCCAGGGAAAACCAGAATAGTGCCACTAGTAGAAAATTTCTATGGAAACTGTCACTTTCTGTGAAGCTGTTTCGGCCAAAACTCACTGGGTTCTCCCAATTTGTAGAAAAAGGTTAGGTATGAAGTTCCATCTCGAACAATCAGTACATTTGGGCTGTAGAGGAGCCGCATTTTTGTTGAAAATGGGCTTTGTGAAAACTCGTCATTTCCACGTAAATTTTGAACTGTTTTGAAATGGTATTCTTACAGCAAATCTTATTTAGAATCTTTTATTTCATAGTCGTTTCTCTCGTAAATACTGTAGTTTTCAAATTACTTGCGACAAACGAAAATCCTCTGGACGCTGCCACTGCCGATGGAACGATTTCGGTCAGAAATCACTGGGATCTCCCATTTCATAGAAAAAGCTTATGAACGAGAAAACATCATCGAAATAAAAAATTAACCGACTGAGAACAGGCAGTGAACTGTCGAATTTACTTCAGCGCCTAGCGCAATTCGATCTATGGAGGATATTCGAGACAAATTCGTTGCCGAGTGCAATTACAACTACCCTTGAGCATACTTGTCAGTTAATTACCAACCTTAAAGCACGAAACAAACCTTTCTGGTGCTCTAAACTTTAAAGTTTGAGAAAAACTACTAGATAACTAAAGATTGTGGCTAGAAAAACTAATCTTCAGTCTGAGAGTTTAAGATCTGCTTATAGCAAGAAAGAATCGTAGATTAGTGAGTAACATGAGTTTATTACTACAATTGAAATATCCCTGAATATCAAAAAATACTTTATGGGTATATACTTGCCTCGACATTACGCGAGCATTTTATACTACATCTTTTGCTACTATTATAAATTCCTGTATCGGATTTGGTATCAAGAACCCCATTATCAACTGGATTGATTCGTTGCTCAAATCTCGCGCTGCTCAGGTTGAGTGGAAATGGTTCTCTGTTGCTATAAAATTTATTAAAATCAACAGGGCGGTGTACTTTCTCCACTGTTTACTATTGCTCAAACTTCAATAGTCCGGGTTTTGCGTCCAGGGTTATGCTGATGGCCGTACTATAAAGATCTTAGGGAACTTTATAAATAACTGACCTGATGCATCAAGCTTATTATACCGTGGAGTATAGAAGACACAAATCTTTACGTTATTCGATACAAAACTGATATGGTAGTGTTCACCAATCGGGATAGCCTTACAATGCTCACTACTTTTTAAGAGCGCGATCACTACTTGATCATTTACTACAAAAAACGACAGCTATGTATATTAGCAATGTGGCCGAGCTTTGGGAACTTCTTGAGGATTGTCTCAGAAAACGTGGTGCTTTACCTAACAGTCATTAGTTCTAACCATGCTAACTTATGCATCTTTTGTGATGTCACCGGTAGTCAAAGTGTTCGATTGTATAACTTAATGGCCTACAAATTATTACGTGTATGGCTATTATTGCTACTTTGCTGTCTCGGTTGCAAACCTTACTGTGTTAGACGCACTCACATAGGGCACCCACTAATTCACTCTCGGTAATTTATTCTTCGAAAAATTTATGGATGTTTCCAGAATTTAGGGATGAACTGTCCAAATCACTTGTTTTCCACTCAGATGGTTCGCGAGATTGCCTTAGTACAGGCTTCGGTACCCACTGACCAAAGCTTGCCTTTAAGGTGCCAGTGAGTTTGAGTACCCATTGTTCAGCTTTTCGATCACTCCAACTGATTGTGCTTATGAAGCGCTATGTTGTGACGTTGGAAGCTCAACATCTTCTTATGTACTAACTGCAAGGACGTGCATAACGCTTCGAGTTACTCTTTAGTCGATTCTAAGCTCGTCAGAGAGTGTAAACAACCCTCAAATCTTCTTTGTATTATAGTTATAACAAAGTTATAATCATGTAGTTGCCAGCCCACTCAGATATTGAGGGCAACGAGATTGCAAATTCTCTGGCAAAAACTGGTTCACACTCTGTTTTTATAGGACCGGAATTTACCATTCCTCTATTATTTAATAGTGGTGAAGTCGCAATCAAACATTTCTTCCTGCATCTGTAACGATGGCAATGGCTGAACACAACCGGTTATCGCAGAGCAAGACTTTTTGTTGCTGAGTCAAATTCTCTCATAGCCAAATACGCATATATTCTGAAGAAAGATAAACTATGATTTCTCGTTGCGACTTTAACTCGACATGGTCATACGAAAGAACATCTGAATCGCATGCGACTTGTTTGAACTACCTTGTGTGATGACTGCTTACAGGCTAACGATGATATTATTCATTATGTCTGTAGCTGTCCTGCTTTTAACAGGATCAGAATAATTGTTTTTAATTCTGTGATTATATCAATGGAGGTCTTTACCTCTTGGTCTAAAGCTTAACTGGTTCAATTTGCAGTTGCAGTGCGGACATGTAAACTTCAATGGATTCCCTACGGCTAGTACTATGTCCTCCGTGTGGCATTCAGTGCGGAACTCTACCGGAGTGACCTTTTTAACGAAAAGTGTAGCTTCACAAATGAATAAAAAGTGTAGCTACACAAATTAACAAAAAGTGTAGTATATTCTTAAGAGTGTAGCAACTAAAAGGTGATCAAATATTATCATAATAATTCTAGTCTAACGGTTGGCGACACTTATGACCAAATAAAAAAAAACTCAGAGATGTTACCAAGTGTGAGCATATGCCAGCCAATAGTGAACAACTTGAGCTGTTCAAAACTTTATACCTAAAATAAAATGAATAGTTTTTGGAGTGGTTTAATACAAGTTTTACGACGTAAAATTTCATAAAAATTTAAATATTCTTCGAAATATCATCGCTACACTATAGTCCATTGCACTAAACTCAGAGATGTTTCTAAGTATGGGCATATATTTTCAAAAAGTGGATAAATCGTCTTGTTCAAAACAGTTAACCATGTAAAAATAAAACGGCAGACACTTGGTAACATCTCTAAGTTTTTTGGGATCGGCCAGAGTGTAGCATATATTTTGACGAATATTAGAATATACATACATTAAAATTACCGATTTAAAAGTTGTCGTGAAGCAACCCCAAACCTTTTTATTTTTACGTGGTTAACTGTTTTCAGCACGACGATTAATAAACTTTTTGAGAATATATGCCCACACATATGCTTAACTCCTGGTATTTATGGCAGATTCCAGGAATTAGTAGTGTAGCAAGTATCTTGAAGAATATTTGAATTTTTATGAAATTTTACGTCCTAAAACTTGTGTTGAACCACCCTAAAGCCATTTATTTTATAGTTCGTAACATCTCTGAGATCTTTTATTTGGCTATAGTCGCATACGTATGTCGATTCAAACATTAGTCTAGAATTATTATGATAAAATTTGATCACGATATTTGCATCAAATATACATTTATGACGATGTTTTTTAGTAAAAGTTTGCTATTTACACTTTTAGCTCCTACACTTCTTAGAAATTACACTTTTCGTTAATTTGTGTAGCTACACTTTTCGTTAAAAGTTCACATCGGTAATACTCGATAACGAAATTGTTGTCGAATGTAATTTTGTCTTTAAACTTTCGTTTATTTTTGCCTCCATACAAAATATTTTTTTCCAACTTAAATATTTTCTCGAACATTTTTGTGTTTCCCTTTAAAATGTTTTCAAACAATTGATCCGGTCTCGCTTCGTAAAAGCACCAATAGATCTCACTAAAAACAAAAAAAATGTTTCAAATAAAATTGCAAACGGTGAGAGTCTCAGTGTGCCGAATACGTTGGTTGTTTTGTTTTTTCCAGTGAATGCCTGGGGATCTATAATTGTACTAGGTTTCTGTTAGTATAAAATACTAAATTTTTGTCTATTATTTTAATCTTCCATTAAAAAATTTAAAAAATATTTGACCGGCTCAAATAAAATTGGTTGATTCTTTTAAATTCCAAAGGTTCCTTAGTCAAGTCTAATCTATATAATACATACAGGGTGAGTTTTTAATAAATGCCAGGCTTTTATCTCCAAAACGGTGCAATGTAGAAGAAAATTTCGGGTGTGTAACGAAAACCCAGTTTTCGAAATTCCGGTTTTCAAAATCCCAGTTTTGTATAAAAAAAATTCGTAAAGGATTAAAGTTCTGAAATATGGTCATCGCTATGGAAATATGTCATTTTTTAAGCGATTTAGTTGAAATTCGACATATAGACGGATCCTAAAAATGCATTTTTGATGAAGTTCTGGAATAAGGTGGATAGGGATGAAACCTGACCATTTCGTAACCGATTATGTCGAAAATCGACATGCGGGATCTAAATGAGATTTTCATATGATGTTTGATAAAGTTCTGGAATATTGTCATTAGGGATGGAACTAGGCCATTTCTTAATCGATTATGTTGAAATGCGTCACGTGCGATGGAAATGGGGTTCTATGATTTTTTGATAAAGCTGTGGAATATCTCCAATAGAGATGGAATTTAGCCATTTGTTAACTGATTATTTTAAATTTGATACGATCTAAATGGGATTATTAAGTGATTTTTTGATAAAGCTCGGCGTATCTGAACAAAACGGGCGATATATTTCAGAACTTAGTCAAAAAATCATTTTAGAATCCCATTTAGACCTTACTTGTAGAGTTTTAACATAATCAGTAAAGAAATGGTCAAGTTCCATCCCTATCGACCGTGTACTAGAACTGTATCAAAAAATCAGTTTTGAATTCGAATCATTCACATAGAATAAAACTAGTAAAATCGCTCCTTTATTCCCGACATGTTTTTGAGCCCCGCTCTCCTGGATTTTTTTTCTAAAGTCCCTCGGAGGGCTAACCGGAGGGGAGAAGTGATGCGACTTCCCCCGTGCCTGCGAGAGTTGTTGAAGCCTCTACAATTCGGTATGATATCAAAGGGCTGAATGTCGAAGGAACGAATGTCGAAAGGCAAAATTACGAAGGGCCGAATGTGTGAAAGGGCCGAATGTGTCAAAGGGCCGAATGTCTCAAGCGGCTGCATGCGTCAAAGGGCCAAATGTGTCAAAGGGGTTACTTTTCGTTTTTGGAAATATATTTTTTTAATTTGTTTTAAGGAATATTTCGTAATTTTTTTTATCAAATATTAATGAATTTGCTTGATAACATTTTCCTTTACTAAAGTGTATCACTGCCTGGATGATTATGGAGTTTTAATATTCGGCTTCCGCCGATTACGAAAAGTATCGATGGAAGCGCAGCGACCCGACTTATATAATCCGATCCTATACTCCAGCTCCTATCGATTTTTAAATTCCTCTAAACTGATTTTTTTTTCTAACTAGGGAGCAAAGCAACGGGAGCGCCGCGACTCGACTTATATATCCTGATCTTTAACTTTTTTAATGTGTGGGTTTTACTGTTTTAGTTTTGGTATAGCCGTTTTTTATTTCTCAAGTAGTAACTAGGAATTTGACTAACTCTAGAGCGGGTGTCCATATATGGCATTGTTGTTGTAATTTTTACAAACAAAAATAAATGGGAGTTCAATTTTCTCCGACTCCGATAAAAAAGCACTCCACGAAACCGACTCCAACCTTTGACTTCACAGCCTTGGCTTTTTCTAGCAAATTTTTCAGTCGGCCCGAATTAATAAAAAATATTTTTTTCAAAATTAAAACTTTATAACTAGAAGAAAAGAAAACCGGGATTCCGAAAACCGAGATTTTAAAAATCTGGATTTTGAAAACCGGGATTTTGAAACCGGGATTTTGAAAACTGGGATTTCGAAATACACTCGAAAATTTTTTATGAATGAAAACTTTTAAAATTGTTCAGTGCCGACAGGGACGTTTAGTGGTGATTTTCAATGACTTCGAAACTCATTAATTTGGGAGATATTGAAGAAAGTTGTGCACCTTTTGATTAAGCAGTGTAAAATTATACATAAATAAATACTTTTTGTTCATACAAAATTTTTCGTAAAAGGTTTGGTTCAATAAATAAGCAAAAACTGATCTGCATTACAACAAATCAATATTCTCTAAGTTTTTAAGTGTTTCATTGCATCGACAAATAAAACTAAATAAATTCATTTGTTTTCGATTCATTAAGCCAACTTTTAATTTAGTTACTGCTAAAATTATATTAAAATGAGAAAAGCCAAGTTGTTTCACAGTTATTTCAAATATTTTTTATTTTAGTAAATATTTAAAATTTCTGCCATTTAAATTTCTTTTATTTTTTTGATTTAATCTTTGCAATCTGTTTTGGGGCTGAATCATTCCAAGCCCTCCCAGCTTAATCGAGGACAGATGGCTGTAGGTTCAAATTACATAGAACCATCTGTAAATTGGAGGCTTGCATTGGCGAAATTTGTCGGACGAACCCTGAGGAACGGAGTAAAATAATTATAACCGAGTGTGCCCATCCGACGACGACCGGATCTTCCCAACTGACAAGTACCCAGTCTGCTAAAGAGACCACCCCCCCCCCCCCACCCCCCCGAATGACCCATCGACCCTGAAAGGGCGATGCCCAGCCACAACAAAGCAGCATTAAAGGGTAGGGACGTCTCCTTAACAGAACAAGCCTCCCTTTACTCGGAAAGACCTCTAACGAATCTCCCACAGTTCACACTTCGACAGCATCAGAACGCCGAAGTGCCACGAGGAGACCAATCCGATCCTGTGTATGTCTTGCTAAGGGGATGGAGGGGTGTAGCAAGCCCAGCCTGTACAGATGAAACAGACACAGAATGAAGTATCCCCTCCCATCATACCGAACCGATACAAACTGAGTAATTCATTTTATTTGGTAGACAAAAGAAACGAAGCGAAAAAGTAGTAAATATGATGCTGCCGTAATCGCAGTACAAATTTTATTCAATAAACCACAACGATAGTTAAAAATTGCCGAGCGAGAAAAATAAACAAAATGGAACCCAAGAAAAAAATATTATCTCCGACCACTGAATATAAAAAAAAAATTTTGGAATTTGAAAACAAAATATGAATTTAAATAAAAAAAATGATTATATAAGAAAAAATTTAAATTAAAACGCGTTGCGGCCTTGGTGCCGTCATGTCACAGGCGCCACGCTCGGACCGTTAGGCGTCTTCCCGCTGTGAACCGTATAAGCGTTGCCACCCACTCACCGATAATGCAAGGCCACCAATAAAAATGTTGGCCTTTACCGTAGAATTTTGCCTGCACACTAAAAAATTTTCGTATAAAATTAATACGATGATAATATAAATATAATTCCGTACGAATTTTTTATAGATTTTATATTAGTTTAACTTATAAACAAATGTTATAAAATCTTGTATAAAATGTATATTACTCCATATAAATATTTTTATAGGTCACTTGTATAAATTTGATACTCCAACGTATAAATATCTGTATATAGTTCAAAATATAAAGTTTATCCATTAAATGTTAATTTTTGTTTATAAGGGATTAGTATTAAATTTATATAAATTATTTATAGAAAATGTCAATCTGATTCTCGTATAAAAATTAGTTGCTTTAGTATAGAATTTTCGAAAATTCTATATGTTAGAATTGAACTCAGTTTTCAATATTGATGAAATTTAAGATACATTTTTGTCACATAAATAAACAGTTTTAGATTATTTTATAAAGTCGATATATTTGTTAAAACCATATTATTTTTTAAGTGTTATGATTTTTTAATTTTAACACATGGACTGAAAAGTCCCGGGCCTAACAAAGAAAACACGTTTTTTTTGTTCAATTTTTTTTTGTTCAGTTGGTAACAACCTTCAAAAAACAGCTGTCAAAATTTCATTATATTCTATTCATTATATTCGGAACGCTACTTTTGTTAGTTTCAAAACAATGGATCAAAAACAATTTCGTCACAAGTCAATTAAAACAATGGCAAAACTACATTAATTGAACTTCGAATTGCTCCCACATCTACCGCGTTCGCCAGATTTGGCTCCCAGCGACTACTGGCTGTTCGCAGACCTCAAAAAAATGCTCTCCGGTAAGAAATTGTGCTTGAATAAAGAGGTCGCTGAAACTGAGGCCTATTTTGAGGCAAAAGATAATCTGTTCTACAAAAGTGGTATTGAAATGTTAGAGCGGCGCTGGAATGATTGTCTTGCTCTTGATGGAGATTACGTTGTTGAATAAAGCCAATTTTGAACAAAAAAACGTGTTTTCTTTGTTAGGCCCGGGACTTTTCAGCCCATGTGTTACTTACAAAAGTATACAAGAGCTAGAATTAAATTAAGTGTAAAGTAATTTATACGATACTATTTAATATAATATATGTTTTGTTTCTTTTTCGTGACACGGCAGTGTTGAAACTTCTGTTGAATTTAAAATGTTTCAAATATAATTTATTTAGTATTGACTGTGCCATAGCTTGTATCTCACATGCATTATGAAATTTGGCAAACGTGGCTAAATTCTTTTGAGATAAAAATACAATAGCTATACCCTCATTCTCTAAAATTATAAACTTTATTTCATAAAATTCGTTATGGTAGTTGTCATCACTTTCTGGTGAGGCGAAGAATAGTCCAGGGCGATAGTGTGCATCATAATTAATACACGATATATTTAACGATTTATCAGATAAATTATTTTCTTGAATAAATTGTTTACTAAATAAAGTGTTTTTCCCATTTTCCACTTTTCCTTCTAGATTTAAGTTTTATATAAGAGTTGAAAATTTTTATTGTTGACGAATTGCTAAGCTTCTTTAAACATTTTTAAAATTCCTTTGATTTTTATTTAAAATTTTAAAATATTGGTGAAATGACTCATAACGGATAGATGACATTTAAGCTAAGGACCCATTTTCAATATTATACTGGGATAGTGTGTTAAAATATGATGTTTAGGTCTACCTTAAATTCAGACACTATAGCCGACAAATAACATCCGTTATCAATTTTCGTAAATTATTTACAGATGAAACGGTGACTATTTTTGCAAAAATTATGTCTATTATTTTTAATGCCACTATTTTATTTTATTTGCCACTTCGAATGCAGATCTTCAAAATTCATATCTCCAAAAATAAATGGATAGTGGTTGATCAAGCACCACGATCGAGATGCTGAGAAAGTTAATGAAACCTCAGCGACTAAACCAGTCGGAATAATTTTTTCGATTTGTACTCAAATATAAAACATTTATTCCTTTCATTTATTTGGTTATAAGTCAAATATTTCTTTGAAACCAAATAGTTTAAGAAATGTTTTATATAGTAAAAGGAACAATACCTCCACCGTAAAAAATAATCGGTGATATTCCCAAAAAAACGGAGTAATATTTAATGAAGACTGATTAAAAATTGAGCCATACAAGCGCTTTGTATTTACTGCGATTTTAGCAAATCAAGAACGAACGGATGGTAAATAATGACAGCAAGGTTAATGGTTTACAATGCATTTTAAAATTTGCGGATCTAGTAAATTGCAGCGCATAAATATTTACTCTCCATAGAAGCAAACACTCGAAACTTGAGGAGAGTTTGAGGAGACAGAATTTAATATTTAACATATTTATTAAAAACCAATTTTAATGAAACACTTTTTTTTATAATAAATTTTTTTTTTATTCACTTTCACAACAGGCAATCGATTTTTCTTAAAATAAAGATGATAATTAATTACATCTCCGGATTGACAATAAACTTACTTGTAAATTTTGATCAAATATATTTTTCCTTTACTGCCTTGAAAGATATTGAATTGTTATAATGTTGCTAATAATTAAATTCTCTGCTTATATGTAAGCATTAATGTTCAGGGAACTGAGTTCGTCCAGTCCTCTAAAATTGCTTTATAAAATTCTGGAATTTAAACAAGAAAGCAACAAACAGAAGTTAATGCACATAAAGTTTTGCAAATTTAATTTGTGTTTACCATATATCGTTTCAGCACTTTTATTTATTAATCCTCAAAGTTACAGCGGACATTTGATGCAACGTGAAGTAAGGTTAAAAAAAACTCCTAATGAACGATAAAAATAAAAATAGTTTATATTTTATTTTATTTTGAAATAATTACCATTTTCCCAACAAATCCGGAAACTAGACGAATACGCATTTTTGTGGCAATTTGTGTACTGGTTTAAATTTACTTTAAGACTAATTTTTGTTTGAAATTTTAAATAAAATTTGGAGAAAAAATTGCAAAATAGGGTAGAATTTAATGATTTGCATGAATCTAATTTGTCATAAGACGCTGCTCAGCAAAAATTTTAATACATATTTAAAAATGCACGGTAAATATTGCACTACAAATTACCAGGCTCGTACTTTATTAAGACATTATTGGTAATAATTACCAATTTGGGTTTACACAGCAAAATGTGTAAATATCTCCGCACAATTTCTTTCAGTGTTCCAGTAAATTAGTTAATTATTCGATAATAATAAATGGAATAATTAACTAATGATAGTTCACTACATAATTAACAAATTATATTAGTTACTATTCACAACAAGTCTGCAATAAAACTTACAATAAAACTTAAAAACACTTCTACTCACTACACGATATCCACAGAACTGAAAAAAAAAATAAATGTCCCGTTTTTAACAAAAAAAATTTCGTTTTCCTATTAATTTTATAAAACTAATCGTATAAAACAAAATTTGTATATGATAAATATATTAATTTCATACCAATCAAGGTATACAGAGTGAAGTTTTATACTGAAGGTTATAAAAAATATACAAATGGAAGTATAGAAATTGTATTTATACTATGAATTTGTATAAAATATATTACAGAATTATATAAACGAATTATATAGGTTCAACATTTATAATTTTTATATAGTATTTCATATAAATATAAATTATCTGAACAAAAGTATAAATAAATTTATAGAATATCCGAAAATTTTTTAGTGTGTGGTTGGGCACTAAAATGTTGGGCGTTGTCCCGCCAAAATCCGCATATTTGGCATTGGTAGGCCGCCAAAATATTAATCGACGTACCGTAGATATAACCGTTGATAATAATGTTGGCGTCTGATGAAAGTATACGACACCCGTTATAGATTCAACTATACCGTTGAGCGAACCTCGCGTCCGCCTCCCCATAATAAAATGTAGCTGAGAAAAGAAAAACGTGCTTTAACAATAGCATCTGGCGCACAAGTCAATACATACTGCAATACGTATTCTTTATGGTTTGTTAGCTTCACTCGTAAAACAGATCAAATATCGTTAATTTAATATAGCTTTGGATACAAACATTATGATGCCTGCCTGATTAGCTAAAATGACGAAAGAACGTGGATCGCACAACACATTTCAATTTTCTTGTCATTGTAACAATTGCAGAAAACTTTACTAAATTTACTCGATGAAATAATTCACTAAACGTCCATATATGGATCTCACTACGTCGTAAGGAAACCGCAGTCACTTAATTGCAAAAAAAATCAACACTTTTTCGTTCCCAAACTATACCGTTTCTAATTATTTTTATTTTATTACTTTCAATCAATACAAATTAATGTCACCTTTAAATAAACATTTACTAGCTGTTATTAATTTGATCAACTGTCTCGACTTTTTCACAATCCAAAAAAAACTTAATGACAACAAAAACAAGACTCAATTTTTTTTCTTTACATTCCAATCAAGCCTCAAACAAAAACTAAAACGAAAAATTCTCGCACCAAAAGTTAACGATGCAGAAAAATATTTCTTCTTAAAAAAAATATTAATCGACATTTTCCCCACTCGTACACAAGCGCAAACAACACATTGGTCTCGCTCTCACAAATCCATTCGACCTTCATGCGACACAGTAGGAATGAGAAAAACGCGAACTAAGGTATAAAGGCATTCTCACACTGCACAAAAATATTTAGGTTAATGTCATAATACAGATGGCACTGCCATCCGTAAAAGGCCTCATTCAAATGATTACAATGAAATTAAAATTTGAAGTAAAGAGTGTGAATCATTGCTATGACCGTGAAGTCGTAACAACCTATAGTACTGTCATGGAAGATGGGTCGGCCATCGGTCGTATTCAAGTATTCAAAAATCTCTTTTGCATCCTGCTCCTATTGGGATTCGAACCCGATACCTCCCGAACCAAACGCCATAACTTTAACCACTGTGCCGTTTAATTCTAAAACATATTTCTAAGCGTCACCCCAAATCAGTTTCTGAAATATTATTTCTGAAAATTTCTTTGTATTCTTTGTTTCATTTGTTCCGTTGTGGTAGGTCGATCAAAATATGGTAAGATAAATATGGATTATTTTAAAATTTAAAGTCAAAAAACAATGGCGCATGCAAAATGAAAATAATATTTTTTTCAAGTACCAGAGGCAGCACGTCAGTTTCAAGGATAAAATCGAATTTGTGCTTAGGATTTTGTGCTATAACGCATTGGTAAATTTTATTACAGTGATAAATTTGTAAAAATCTATTGTATTATAGTTAAAAATTTAATTTATTCGAACTCACACAAGAAATGTATAAAATATAGCTATTTGCCAAAATTTATATTTCTGCCAAGAAATCAAATCAATCAATTTGGCCAAATCACACAGCAAACTAACACGCAATTTACAATCCTTATAATTTTTAGAAAATATTTCTCTAAAATCTGATTCCTAAACGCTCTAACGGTAATGGTCGTTTGCTTATAAAGCTAAACCAGGCTTAGAGCCTAAATTGTACTCTAGGACTGTAGCCAAAACCAATTGACTTAATTTTTAGTTAGTCATACGATGTTTTGTGACTTCTTTGATTCGATCTTCGGTTGGGTTCTGTTTGTTAGATCTTAAATTACATTCTAAATTAAACTTTCAACCATTTATTCGATTTGGGTTCTGCTACCTAAAAAATTACAGAAAATCAATATTTTATCAGAAACCAGTAGAGTTTTATAATAAAGCTTTTCATTTTGCACAGAACATAATATCTTGCTTTGTGTCCTCAAGATTCAGTGGAGCTTACATTTTTTGATTGGGCCTTTAATTATTGGTATGTCTATAGAACTTGTTCTCATTCATTCTTAATTAGATTTTCACCTCGTTTGTCGATTTGGGTTCTGCTAGCCTTAAAATATAAAAAAAACACCCACAGTTTTATCGAAAGAATGGAGGCTAAACATTTTTAATATTCAATTTATTTAGTTTGAAGCTATTACCTAAATATTCATTTGTTGTTTTTTTATTGAATTGGGTTATACTCGTACTAACTTTTTCTAAAGCTACCAAATCCATTGTTGCCGTGAGAATGCATAGAGTTAAAATAATTATTTCCGCTATACTAAAGCCCTGGTCAATTCCGGTTAAGATAATATCTTATATACTTAATGCTATACGCTCTATCGTTTCTCTTATTGAAAAACGACACCCTGTCAAATAAGATGATGTTACGTCACTTGGACGTAGCATTATTGTATTTATTACAACCTAAAAGTCATTCTCATTCTATCCTTGAAACGAAGGTGCTGCCATTAAATTTGCGGCAAACATATTTACTATACGCATTGAATTTACTAATTTTTGTTCTCCTTTCATTGAACCAGTTTTATAACTAAGAGAAGATCGTTTTGCGGTAATGCAGGTTTAGGTCTAATTAAAAAAAAATGATTTTCTTCAATACCTCCTAATGAGTTTCAAGGTCATTGAAGATCACCAATTTACATTATAAGAAATTTTCTTCTATTTTGCACCGTTTCCGAGATAAAAGCCCGGCATTTATAAAACTTTACCCTGTATTTATCTGGCTTATCGATCATGACTGATAAAAATAACGTATCACTCTTTCCGACTACACTACAAATGTATGAATCAAAATTAAATTCCTAATTGCTTTTAATTGGTGTACCTACCATATTTTCGACTACTCCTAAAACAATCAAAATCAAACATTTCATTCAAATTTTAATTAATTATATTTTATTAAAAAAGTGTAAACTTTCAAATAAGTCTGGCAGTTATATTTAACAATAGTGACGGTTTAATTAATTAGCATGAGTAGCAGTTATTACAAAATGTATGTAAATGGATAAATATATGACAGATGAAATCTTGATGAACTTGTTTTATAAATTTTTAAGAGGCGTTCAAAGTATTTCAATTTTTAAACTTTTTTGGGTGTAATGTTAATACTGAGAATATTTTGAAAACAAGAAGATTTATATTTTTGGTGAGAAGTTGAATGAACACATAGAAGAATTGGATTAGTCTTTTTATTGTTCATAATTTCATAATTAAATTAGTAATTTAAAGAGATATAATCAAACTTGTCTAACTATACGTGACAGTTTAATTTTTATTATAACTCCCCATTTTTGGTTCACATTAATTTTTTGAGTACACAATTAAGCAGAATTTTGAAGACATATACGAATTTAAATTTATTAATTTTTTACATTTCAGTGGATAACGATCCCACCGATTTACGATGTCAACAAATCAATGCACCGCAATATAATAGTCAATATCCGATAAAAACATCATCATCAACGCTATTATCGAATGAGAATCATTTTAATCATCACCATTTAAATCATCATCACCAAACGATACTGAATCATTTGGAAAGCAATTATCCAATGCATTTACGCAATTTAGATGCAACGGGCGGTGATTCGGGTGTAATACAAGGGAATAAATTTTTTATTGATCGCCTTAGTCCATGTGGTAATAGTAATATTATAACGAGCCGAGATTATAGTAATCATTATGATGGTTTAATAAAAGCGGGCGGTGGTGGCGGGGGTAATAGCAATGAAATGAAAAATAGTAATATTATTTATGACGACAACACCAACGAATACGATGATGGATCGATATCGAATAATGATGATTCAATAAAAGATGTTTCATCACCAATTGGTGCGGGTAGTGGTGGTGGTGGTGGTGGTGGCACAATTGCGATAAACGGTAATAATTCGAATCGAAAAAATTATGAATATATGAAAAATTATGATGGTAACAGTTCGAATAATATTGGTGGCCTAAGGCCCAGAAATTTAGATGAAATTCAAAATAATCGTCATATGGATAGAAATAGTGAGTTTCGCACGACTGACGAAATGGTAATGGAGACAAATGTTAATTATGGGTCGAGTGAGGATTTAAATCAAACGGGTGAAACTAGTGAAAAAATTACTTCAGGCAGCGATGATGAAGGACCAAATGGTAAGCAAAATATTTTTATAATTAATTATTTATGGTTTATAATCAATTATTTTGGTATAGATGATTCCTGTTCTAAAAAAAAACATCGACGTAATCGGACCACATTTACCACGTATCAACTGCACGAATTAGAACGCGCTTTTGAAAAATCCCACTATCCTGATGTATACTCGAGGGAGGAATTAGCTATGAAAGTTAATTTACCCGAAGTTAGAGTTCAGGTAGGTGCTCATTATATTACTTGCATTATAAATTATAAATATGCGACAATTTATCAGCCAAATATTAAAACCAAAATTAATGTTTTTTTTATTTGACTTAATCACGAAAATTGGAAAATTAATGATATGTATAAACGTCTTTGTCACAGAAGAAGTGTCAGTAATAGGAAAATTATAAATGTATTTCCTGTTGGAAAATTGTTGTTATATACATTCTACGAGTATTTGTTATAATTTCGAATATAAAAACGGAATATAAAATTGTTAGATCAATAATATAAATTTATTAATTTTCGATAAAAAGTGAGCCTTTGTCGTCGTCGATCACATTTTTTCGTTTCGTTCACAAAATTAATTTAGTTTTCTAATTTGTAAAAAATTCAACCCTCCAATAATATTTATGGTTATTGGTTCATTTGTTGCCAAAAAGCAGTAGAAAGTTAGTCACCTGCCAAAAATTACCAGAATATTTCGTTCTTCCCACAAAAAATATATTTATTATACAAATTGGAAAAAATAATAATAAATTGATTTTATTAAGTGAAATGTAATAAACATAAATACCGCTAATTTCGGTATGTGCTCGGAGGGCAAAAACATACATACGTAATATGTGATTAAATATTAAATTGAAAAGAAAATTAGTTATTGCGAGTTTGCGGTACATTTTCATAATAATATTTTGACCAAAAACTAAAAATATCAAAATTATACATTAAAAATTCAATCTCCTTATTTTTATGTACGTTTGATCCTTTTTAACGAAGGAAATCGATAATATTTCCTATCAAATTTGATTTAAAAGCGCATTTTCATGTAAAGTGAAATTTTCGTATAATTTAAATCAAATTTCCTTAAATTTATTCGTGTCTTGATACAAAAAAAAAAAACACCTAGGTCGGCCTGAATTGAATATAAGATATTTATGTAAATTGTATTACTGTAAACGAAATATTATTTATATATTTGAGGGAGAAACCCTTCTGGTAATGTATGTAAGTTTTTATATTTAATTTGTAAGTGTTAGTTATTTTAGTATTAGTGGTAATTGTTCTTGCGTTTTATTATGCTGAATAACCTTGACCATTACGCTGTGCCAGCACCTACTAACATTTCTTAAGTGTTCTATAAATCACTTCTAATAATTTTAACCGATTAACTTATATGCAGTCGTTTGTCAGTCGCGTCCTTATATAAAGTACAAAATATATTTTAGGGTTGTTACAAAACAGGGGTGAAATATTGTACTTAACTGTAAAACATTTAGAATTTTTATTGCATCAATAATAATTACGACCACCATCAGTAATAACTGTAAATAATTTTTGTGGTTGTTTTACGCTATTGTGGAGTTATTCCAAAAAAAAACGTTCTGAAATTGTTTATCCTGTTTTAAGGTGTTGGTGGTATTTTTATATCAAGAGTGACGAATATTTTAGATTTTGTATTTAAATTTGACATTCGAGCAATTAGTCGCCGCTAAATAAGTCGAACGGTTTACTTACCATGAACGAAAACACTACACTTCCATAGTTCGCCAACGAATCGTTTTTGTGGCTCAAAAACGAACCGTTTACAGTGCATTAATGTATCGATTTTCGTGAAACGTTTACGCACCGTATTTAGTGATTCGGAAACGTATGACTTTTGCGAATCACTAACGCATCACTTTTGCGTACAACTTACGAAGATTTCTTTTAAATTACAAACGAATGTTGCACATAAAAATGCAAAATTTAATTTGTAATAAGCATGTTAAGATATTTAAATTAAGATGTGGATCGCCGCAAATGGTGATGGAGAGTAACTTCTTCGTCATCTTTCAATATCTTTACTTGTTTATCCAATTTTGTTGTTTCTTGTGTGGTTAGTACTACCAGAGATAACCGAAATTAAATTTTTCTTTCATGCAAACAACGAATCAATGATGATTAAAATACTTCTGATAATTCCAATGTCATGAATGTATATCCCTTTTGCTGCCCACTATCACAATTGTGCGGGAACGGCAAAAGTACCATGTCAAAAATTTATTTTTGTCTGTGTTTTGAACCAACTTACACATTTGCGCATTCCTTTCAAACTTATTTCGCCCGAAAAAAAACACTATAAATACATACAATTGTGTTGGTTGTACTTCAAATCAAGCGAAATTTTTTATCAAAAACGCCATTACATACTATGATTTTTCACTCACACATTTGTATGGTTTGGATTTTAATTGAGCCATTTTTTTTTTGTTGAAAAGGAATATGTGATGTTTCATTCCATATACGTATTATACGTAAATTTCAATGTTTCAGGTGTAGTTGTGCATATAAAAACAAACAGATAATAATGTATGAACAAACAGTGTTTTTAGTGTTTTTGAACAAATAGTGTTTTTATGATTTGTTGTATGATCAATTTGAGTTGGGTTAACAAAAAATAAATGATCAAATTAATTATGAAAATTAAAAATTTCTCGTTACAATTCGATTTTTTATAACGTTGAGTGTGTTTACCCAAATTAAATTAGTTATGTCTGTAATGTTCTAAATATTGCAATACAGTATCAAATTAAAATAAGTACCCAATTAATACACATAATGTAGTACAAAATGATCATGAGTACACATAATCTACATGAAATTTATTTTAAACCAAAAATGAAGACGAAACCTGCTTTAATAAATCAATCTATCGCTTAAATATATTATTCAAATTCCATGCACAACTATATGTATGTATGTATGTATATAACAATTTTCAAAGTTGTCTTTCTTGATTCTTATATCTGAACGTTGATTAAATCGATTGGGCCGTGTCCGCAACGCAAGTGATTTTTAGTTAGGTACTCATATTTTTTTAGACCTCTTAAAAATTTTATATGTTATCTTATGTCAGCACCATACCCATATTTCATCATTGAGATTTGCAGTAAAGGCGATGATAGACTCTCATTTAAGGCAAAATAAATATCAAATACCTTAACGTCGAGCTTTGAGTAGTCTTTCAACTTAGATAAAGTTTAATAAATTTTAACCATATGAAAATGCTCGCAGTATAGTAACATAGAAATATTTTCAACAAATAAAAAATTTGCAGATATGAAAAATTCAATAGGAATTGCTGGGATATCTGAAATTCAAAAATAGGGTGCATATAAATTGTCATTTAAATCATTCGCACTATGCTGTCAATTCCCTAGAAATAGGGCACTCTCTCTCTCTCTAGCTTTCACATCCCATGAAAGGATTCTGCCGCCTGCACTATCGTGCTCCATCCATCTCGATCCATCGCTCTCGTCCTCCAGTTTCGACATCCCAATATGCGTAGATCTGGTTCGCCGTCGTTTCAATGTTCAGGTTTGCTATAGAGACGGCTTTTATTCCATCATACACAAATCAAAAAAACTCATACTTTCTGCTCAGTAGCTCGGTCAAACTCTTTCACGTATATTGGATGGGAAAGAAGTTCCCACGAAAACTGCACAGATATGCACGACGCTTATTTCTCTGAAATGTCGATCAATATTCATCAAAATCGAGAGAAAGGATACATTTACGGTCTGTCCTTGAGAAATTTACAACAACAATCCCATATATGTAATTCCAAATTGGAATTATTTTAAACCAACTTTTCTGCTGGTATAGAATTATTCTATTCTACCTGTAGTTTTAATATTCACCACCAGGGCAGTTTTATAAAAGTTGTGTTAGTTATGATTTCCTCTTCAGAAAGCATACAAGGACAACTCTTCTTAAACATTTGATCTCTTAAATTTATTATAATTATACATATTTGCAAAAATCAAAGAAGCTCCTATTGAAACTGGCATTTTCGGTACACTGATTTCCCAAATTTCACTAAAATTCCCCAATTTATGGTTAAAACTTATATTTGAAAGATCATCACGATTAGTCAATCCATCTAAGCATGAGGAAGAATTTTTATGAAAAAACGTTTTTATCATAAAAAATTTCTGCCTAAATTTCGGAAAATTGTTAAGGGACAATTTTGTTGTGAATTTAACAAACTATATGTTCTCTGCATTGTAAATGCTTGTTTAAAACCTACTTGAAAAAAAATAAATAAAAATAAAGAGAAAGCTCCTATATGCAAGCTGCCCCCTGATCACACAGATTTCACCACACATCAAGAAGATCTCTCATTTTATAGAGACAACATAACTTTGAAGTTTCACCTCGATCAGTCGAAAACCTGATTTTTATCAAAACTCATCATTTTTGTAAAAAAGAATAATGATCTTAACCAATTTTTTGTCAATTTAATTTTGAATCTTTTTGTTCGTAGTCGTTTGTTCCATAAATGCTATATGTAAGAGTTCCTACTTTCAGAATATGTATTCAAAATATTTCCAAAAAATAGTAATTTCATATAAATATATAGGAACTACTTTTGTGGCAAATTTAATTTACAACATTTTCGTTCCCTATGCATTTTTGTAAATGCTATACTTTTCAAAATATTTGCAAAAAACGAAAAAGCTCCTATGGAAGCCTCTACTTCCGGTTTGCCCATTTCCGCCAAATTTCACTAAAAGAAATTGAACGTGACCTTGCAATTGAAGCTTAAATAAGAAACGTTAGGAAAAGCTTAAATATGAAGTTTCATCTTGATTGAGCAATCCGTCTGAACTGTATTTGAGCCCGAATTTTGTTAGAAAAACTGTTTTTTTTTTACAAAAAGACTTATTTCCGTTTTAATTTTAGTTTGAAAAACTGAGCTTAACCAATGTGCAGGGTGGCCCAGATAAAAAACCTCTCGTGTGAATACAGAAAGGTAAATTATTAAAAGTAGTGGGGTTCGAATCCCACCCGAGGCAGGATGCAAAGCGAATGGTCGTCATCGATTACGATCGGTGATGTTAACAAGCACAACTATGACCCCCTATGAGCTTGAAATGTGCAGGTAGTATACTGTAATTGTATGAATAGGTGGTGTGTGCGTGAATGTAAAGGAGAGTATTAATTGAACTTAAAAGGTCATTAAATCCATTGGACAATTAATATTTCTCTTAAAAAAAAAGAAATACAGAATATTACGAATAACAACACAATGAACATTCAATAGTTCACAGCAAGTGTTGAAAGTGTCCACCATGAACTTCGATACATAACTCAGCACGTCTCAACATGTTTTGAGAAACTTTTGCCAATTCATTTTGTGTGATGTCCGCAATCGTATTGCGAATCATTTTCAACTCTTCAATTGTATGCGGATTGCTACAGTACACTTTACCCTTTTAAATTATCCCACAAATAAAAATTTGAAGGTATACATATCGAGCGATCTGGGAGGTCATAAACGTGCGGAAACTGTACGCTCTTCTCCGAAAGCTTCATGGACGTATGCCATTGAAAACCGTGAAGTCTGTGCTGTAGCGCCATCTTGCTGGAAAAAAACATACTCTCGTTCTTCCTCCGTCAGCTGCGTTATGAATGCGGTTGCATCAATTCCGTTGCATACACTTCAGAGTTCACGGTGTTATTAAAAAAAATGGGACTTAGAATCCGTCGGGCTGAAACTGCACAACAAACGCCTATTTTAGCGTCATATAGAGGCACGACAAACTGTTCCTTGGCATACTGTTGACCAATAACGAGTGTTTTGAGAGTTCACGCGCTCAATATCATTTTCAGTATGATACAGGTCATGAGACCTCTTTTATCTTGGCAACCCACTAGTTTCTTTTTTAATTTAGAATATCTTTCTGTACATAGTTCTACACCTTCCTGTGAACCGATTTGAATGAAAAACCCTGGGATCTATAAATTCCCAATATAGCATAAATTTAAAGTTTCATTCTGATCAGTTGCTCAGTCTGTAGAAAGGCCTCAATCATTTCGTCTGCACGGTACCATAGAAGCACCACAGAACTTTATGGAAACTGCTTGAACTTCGACGATTTACTAAATGCTAAGTCTCTAAAATTCTCGAGGATAAACATTTTTCGGATTATTATGATTTATTTTACTACGAGTATGTAGTAAAAGGGAGGTCAGTTAAATGATTAAGTGCTGTTTAGAAAAAAGTCCAGATAGCCCAAATTATTTCGGAGCTTGTGTCTCTAAAAGAGGTCATGCGTCCATTTTAAGCGACGGAACGAATTTCAACAAATCACCATTCACATTGAAGAGGCAAATCAATACATACATGACATGACTATCGCAAGAAGGTCGAGAAGGTAAACATAGAGAATTTTAACAAGACACACAATCCAGAATGGTAAATGGGTTCAAGTACATGGTATCAATGAGACCACCGAGCATTCTACTTTAACATTAAGAAATTAAAACGAGTATTCTGCGAATTTAAATATCTATAATATTAGTAGTTACTTTTGCTTGAGAGCAAGCTCTTACCTGTTCCGTTTTGCTATATCTGAACGGAAATGGGTTTAAACAATCTCTGTCATATTAAATAAGGAACAATGTACCAAATACATATGATCAAAAACATTCTGAAGTCGGCAGCAATGAATTCAGAAAATCCACATATTCGAAGGAGAAAGGAAGTTCAATGTGACCTACACGGACCGATTATCGTGTCTGAGCTCTCTTGTTGGAGCTATCGAACAAGAAGGAGAAACCATACTCTGGAGGCAATGTTGTAGAATACAAATGAAGCCAAAGAGATCGTAAAAAAGTCCCATAGTATATGTAATAATCAAAGTAATACGCAAGGTAACTTTCCGCTTTTGGTATAAAGTAAGGCTGTCAAATTTTTCTAAAGCATTTAAACAGTTTTTTCGTTATTGTTAGAAAATCACAAGAAAATGAGTTTTTCATAACTCATACAATTTTTTGTAATACGTAATAATAAGAAACGTTTTACAAGTTCAATGTTTATTGTACATTGTAGCTATTTGGCTAGTTCTGAACCTGTACTTATATACGTTTAAAAGCCAGTATTAAACATTTGACTGTAACAATTAAGTATAGTAGGTTATCGAATAATATGCAGCTTATTTCACACATCGAAAGCTTGATTCCTCCGTGAGTTATCATCAGCAAGACTTACGTCTTGCTGATGATAACTCACGGAGAGATACGTGGTATTGTACGACGTACAATACGTTTTAACCCTTTGTACAATACGTACAATACGTTTTAACTAATAAATTTGGGCCAGTTGTTAATCAAATTTCAAAATCCCCTTTTTCAAATTACTGTCTGAAGATCTGCAAAATAGATGTTTACAACCGTTATTGTCTCTTCATTTGATTTCTACAAAAAAAAAAAAAAAAAATGAGATAAAAGCAATGTACTCTCGCAATTCCAAATCGCCAAGGCATTATGTTGATGTTTCTCCCGTATCTTTCTCACGAATTTTCGCGTCAAGTTGTTCTAAAAGAAGAATAAAGACTCCCCAGTTAATGTTTTACACTTTCAAGGTAATCAATAAATAAAATATTTTTCGTACACCAAAGGACACCTTTCCTGCTGGATGAAACATGTTGGCTTACTTTGATGTGTATCCGCCGGGTGCTTTACATTATTTATAGTTATAAGCCGACGGAAGATCTGATGCTTCTTAAAACAATCCAACGACACGCTCAGAAAGTTTCATTCGAATTAATTTTTGAATTCTTGCTCTTGAAGCAGGCTGCCCTAAACATTTTATCTTATCGTCATGAATGTCCATTGTCGTTAAATCTTTTTTATAAAGATTTAATCATGGCACGATTTTCAATATTTTCTATTTTAAAAACATTATTGACAATGTTAAAGTGGACGGTGCTGCTATTTTTGTACAAATGAATTGACAGATTGAAAAGAGAAATCACTTCACTTGAAAAGTTTAGAATGACACCATGCGATCTTAATGAACTATTCTCGTAGTTTAGAGCTTGTTTGCACGTCCCAGAATCGCGGAGAAAAAAAATGTAAATATGATTATTATCAGTAAGGGAATTTCAATCTTATGAAAATAGAAAATTTTGTTATCTTCTTCGAAGTCTAGGCATCCTGTAATCCAGTTGGATCTATTATTTGGCTTTTGGCCTCATTAAAGAGAAATATAAGGAGGAAAGCAACATTCACTGAAAATATAAAATTACAATATTCCGTTTTTGTAACAACAGACTAAAATCAGTAGAATTGTTGCTGATTTCTGTGTTATCGTCTAAAATTTCCGTGCGTGCGGATCATGATCTCACCCTTAGTTGTACGTCGCTGCTACAATCAGACACATTTACTCATTTCATGTATTAGATTAGCTAAGTGTTGAAACAGGGATTGGAAGAAAATCACTAGCTCAATTACAGAGATGTTTTGCAACGGGCATTGTGGAGACTAATCATGCCGCCTTCGTTTATTGTACTCGAGTAGTTTGTGTTCCGCTTTTACAAACAATTGTTTGTGGCGCTTAAGCAGGTATTCTCTAGTAGGCAGTGCTATTGGATATCATCAAACTGAGCTGATGCTTATCGAAGAATCAGTTAGAGATGGTGCTGGACGACAAATTTCTGCTCCTGAGGCAAATTAATTTGTCATATTCTGTTAGAAAGTACACGCCATCGCCTTTCAGAAAAAACTGGAATTGGGAAAACTGACTATAGGGGTCGATCAATATACGATCTTGAAATACACAACCAGGTAGTTAGGACCATTGCTCCTAATATTGTTACTTCGAAACTTGATTGCTAGAACGAAGAGACATCTTTTGAAAAGAAGTCGATAAATTTGGTAGAAAGGCCGTCTTCGTGCAGTCTGAAACAGGTCTCGGTTTGATGATGTCGTGTATCCCACCTGTTGATTATCGCGACTATTCATTGAACTCAAAAATCGAAGAAGGACATAAATGCTTTTAAGTAGGCCAGAGGTACGTGAAGGACTTTACTAGATACATTTTTACGGCATACTGTCCTCTGAACAGGCATTTGTTGAACAGGCAATGCAGATTTCACAAATGGAAATTACGACCAGTGTGATGAAATGGAGGAGAAAACTGTTGAATACTTTCTAAGTTTCTGGCTCTCTGACCTTTCGTCCATCGAGGATCAATGTTTCAGACTGGATATGCTGGACTTGAGATGCCGGAAATGCTCACATTTATTAGAAGAACTAACCGTTTTCGTGACCAAGTTTTAACGATGTCGTTAAATTTACCATGTTAAGTTACCTACTTTCTAGGCATACTCACTCGGTAAATATTGGCGTAATCTGTAACTTTATTTTGGTTTTTAATCAGTTTTTTATATACCTACCAGCGTTAAGCCGTTCCGTATTATACCTTCATACTTACCGTGCAATTGTTTATTGGGTTAGAAATATCGAAAACAAAAAAAAACCCAGCTCATTTCGTTAATTAAACTCTAAATATGTATTGGTGTCGATTTGGCGAAAGAGGGGAAACAAAATAAAAAAAAACGGCGGGAATAGAATGATAGCGAGGTATCGAGAACAAAAATAATGGTCGAGAACAAAAAAACTAAAAAAATATAAAAAAAATGGAATTTGCGATCTAGAAAGTGATACAAAAAAAAAAAAGAAAACCAAATTGTAAAGTACATATTTAGTCGAAGCAATGAAGCACTAAAAAGGCCAAAAGTTCGAAACTTTGAGAGCAAGACGAAACGGTATGTGGCTTTTTTGCAATCGGTTCCAAAAATTATTTGTAAAACCCGCCCCTATTTTTTTTAACAAACCGGAAATTGCAATGCATTCAAAAAATCCATTTTTTGAGAAGGCTTTTGGAAGATTAGAGAACTTTGTAAATAAGAGTCAGAACTAGCCTCGCTCGGAGGTTTTCGAGGTCGCTGATCACGATTGTGATGTTCAAATTGACCCACAGCCAACCTGGAGCTCAGGAACGCCGATGAACATCATCTCCGTGAGACTCTCCCGAAAATCACGCGGTGAAGGAGAGAAACTCGGTGCCCGGGGGTTTTTGTGTCGCTGAAATCAAATATTGTATCGGCGAACACATCCCGACAACCTGATGAGCCCGAACCTGGACGCGGACGTCATCCCCGTTAACTTTCCTGACAATATCGGCAAAAACAATCCGAAAAACATTGTGGGTGCGTTTTTTGGGGGCGCTTAATTCAAATTTCACGTCGAAAACGATCCTCCGAACACGATCCTCTTGCCTCAAATTGGCCCCGACGTCCTGTTTCATAGAATATGGGCATTAAAAAAAGGTGAGGAAGAAATGATAGACTACCTCAAGTGGGAGTTGTCTCCATTCCCTCAGGGATACTTCAATAGTTTTGGAATGCTGAAGAATACAAAGTTCGACTTGTATTCATTGTTCCCGAAAACTACCACAAATATAAATGATCCCGAGAGGACATTTTTTGTTCTGGATGGAGGATTACTGAATCACAAAGTCAAATGGACAATCGGTCAAACATTCTCGGCGATTATGGACAATTACATAAAGTATATTTTGAACCATTACGGCAAACGCGCGATATTTATTTTTGATGGTTACCAAACCCTCAGTACTAAGTCGCGCTAATCGGGGAAGTTCAGCGGACGTCCGTTTTAGCGAGAATATGGCTTGTAACGCAGGATATACAACAGGATAAATTCTTACAAAATAAAAACAATAAAAATAAGATTATTGAAATGCTCCGTGCCAAACTGATCACAATCGGGATAGTTTCAGACCAATGTGCAGCGGATGCTGATCGTACGTTTGTAACGACAGCTCGAAAAGAATCTAGGGACCCTTCAAAAAAGGTAATCATAGTCGCCGAAGATACAGACGTTGCCGTACTATACTCTGCCCGGTTGATAGAGAAATATTTTTACGGAAACCTGCAAGGGCCAATAAACCCGAAGAAGTGTGTAGCTTGTTTGATATGCCAGTAGTTGAGGATAATATTTTGTTGCTCCATGCGATAACGGGTGCGATACCGTTTCAGCAACATACTACCAGAGAAAAACAAAATTTTTCAAGACCTTCCAGAAATTCCCAGACGTTCAAGGAAGCTGGTTTGTCAAGCGAAGAAATATTAGAGAACGGGGCGCAGCTAATCCTGGCAATGTACAGTGCTCCACAGGTATTCATGAAGCGGAATGTTCCTGATGAGGACAAGCTAAAATAGGACCAGTTACTAGTACAGTACAGGCACAGTATGTATATAAAAACCGCTGTAAAGGGGAGAGTAAAATTAGGGAAAATTCTTCCCACAGTAGACGCCATTCAACAACATCTAAAGAGGGTCTATTTTCAAGTGCAACATTGGCTGCACGGAGACCAGCTGACCATGGCCCAACAGAATAGGGGTGGAGAAAAGAAGACGACACACTGGTCTCTGGAGAAATGCCAGGAAAACCTACGCCCAAGAATATTATGGAACTAATATTCTGTGGTTGCGCAGGAGATTGTAAGCTGAAGACCTGTAGTTGCAGGAAGCATGGCATCCCTTACAATCTTGCCTGTAAAATTTGTGAAGGTCAACTTGCACCAATACTGAAAGATATTCAGTTGTAAACACTATTTCGGCAGAGAGAGAGGCCTTAGATGAGGAAGATGATCTACTTATGAATACATCAGTCGATGACGAAGAAAATGAGCAGACTAGCGATGTGTCACTTGATTAAGAATAGAATTTGATATATAGTTACGTATCTAAACATTTAAGTTATTAATTAATGAGGTAAGGCAAAGTTACAGTTAGATAGTATTTGATTTGAGTTCAATAAAAAAAATTTAAACGCTAATTACATATAAATATTGACGTTCTATTCATTCGATTTCTTCCCTCCTCCCATAATTTAAATAGAATCACCAATTCCACCCAGATATTGCAGTATTGATATCCGTCTCTAAAACATCACCCGCAATGTTCAGGGGGCCGTTTTCGACGTGAAATTTGAATTCAGCGGCCCAAAAAACGCCCCAACAATGATTTTCGGGTTGTTTTTGACGATATTGTCAGGAAAATTCTCAGGGATGACGTCCGCGTCCAGGTTCCGGCGCACCAGGTGTCCGGGATGTGTTCGCCGACGCCATATTTGAATTCATCGACCCATAAAACTCCCGGCCGCCGAGTTTCTCTCCTTCCTCGCGTGAATTTTTTGAGAGTCCCACGGAGATGCCGTTCAGGGCCAGGTTCCGGTGTACCAGGTGTTCAGGGGTCGTTTTCAGCGGGAAGTTCGGATTCAGCGCCCCAAAAAACGCCCCTAAAATGATTTTCGGATTGTTTTTGCCGATATTATCAGGGAAATTCTCGGGGATGACGTCCGCGTCCAGGTTCGGGCGCACCAGGTATCCGGGGGGTTTTCGATGATGCTATATTTGGATTCAGTGACCCAAAAAACCCCTGGGCGCTGAGTTACTCTCGTTCCCCGTGTGATTTTCGAGAGAGTCTCACGGAGATGATGTTCATCGGCGTTTCTGAGCTCTAGGTCGGCTGTGGGTCAATTTGAACATCATAATCGTGATCAGCGACCTAGAAAACCTCCGAGTGGGGCTAGTTCTGACTCTTATTTACAAAGTTCTCTAATCTTCCAAAAGCCTTCTCAAAAAATGCATTTTTTGAATGCATTTTTGGCTTCAGCAATGCAATTTCCGGTTTGTTAAAAAAAATAGGTGAGGTTTTTACAAATAATTTTTGGAAGCGAATGCAAAAAACCGCATACCGATCCGTCTTGCTCTCAAAAACTTCGAACTTTTTTGCTTCATTGCCTCGACTAATTGTTAAAACTAAAACTAAGCTTAGGAAATTATTGAGTTGTGTAAATAGAAAAAAAATTAAAAATTAAATAAATAGAAAATCTAAACTATATATATATACCCGATTGGTACTAGAAAAATAACAGGGTGATCCTGAATAATATGGACACTAATTACCAGTAAATAAGTTTGTATCTTGATAATAATGCTAATGTAACAGTATACCATAATTGTGTGATGTTTTAATAAAATAATATTAATTGTTAATTATTACTACATTTTCTTTTGTTTTTTTGTAAACAAATTGTTAATTGTTTTAATAAATCTGTAACCCTATTCCGGCTTTCCCAGGGAATTGGGAAAAATTTTGCTGTGATTACAAATTGCAATAATTCCCAAATATTTATTTCCCGTTCCCAAATGTATATTCTGGTAGACTGGGAATAATTTTTGGGAGAAATTTTTTTTTTCCGGTAAAAAAATTCCCAAGCGCCAGAATGCACTTTGGGAAATAAAAAATTCCCAACTGCTAGAAATACGTCACTAATTCCTAATTCCCTATTCCCGGGGAAAACCAGAATAGGGCCACAATTGGAAGGCTGTCCAACGACACCAACGAGTGTTATCATTACGAGGCAGTCAAAACGAATATATACTACGTTTCTTCGGATACCAGTATAAAATATTTTGCCGTATAACAACGGGCAGACATACCTGGTGGTGGCAGCACGCTGCTTGAATTTGAAACGCATACGAGTTATACGAATGGTTCGACACACTGCGATAGTGGCAAGTATATGTATCGAGGCTGCTGAATTGTTTTCTACTAGAAATCGAACGTATAGCATTTTTCATATAGCGGGATAGTGAGAATCATTGTCATCAAGGTCATCAGGATCCATGGTCAACCGTAACATATTGCATGCATACTATTTTTTAATATAAATAATTTTCTTAATTACTTTCTAGAATTAGCTTTCCATGTATAAAATCAAAATTTCTTTATTTATATCAACCCTAAAGCTAGGTATCCAGCTCGCGCTAAGATAAATTTTAACGCGGACTCCACAAGTCTTCACTAAATTGCAGATAAATTGTAAGCTAAAAAGTTTGTGTAGAGATAAATTTTGACGTTTGTTTTATTTCTCCTAGAATACATTTAAAATTAAAATTTAAAATTCCCGTTTTGGCTTCCTTTTTCCACTTTCTAAATTTTCTGTATCCACTTCTTCGTAGTCAATCAAGTATTCTTCTTGATATTCGAAACTTTCATAATCTATAGAATTATTTAGTTCATCCATTTAAAAAAAAAATAGTTTTCACGTTGTGCTGTCAAATTTTATCTCAATTTTATCGTTCTAGGTAGATAAATTGCTGCGAGAACGTTTGTAGAGTTTTCACTAGCGCAGTCTATATGTGAATGAGATAACTACAAAGTTTTCGCTTCAGCTGCGTACCGCATCTGCGAAATCGTGAGGCGAGCTAAATATTTTTTTGTTATTTCGCTAGCTAAATTTTACGTCAAATTTGCATGTAAAATTTATCTTAGCGCGAGCTGGATACTGAGCTTTACGATATAATTTTTTTTAAGCTTTACTTTAATATTGATATTTGATGTAAACATTTTTTTTTGAGGTTACTGGTTCTCCACCGTTTTCTTTCGTTTTGCGGTCTACTGTATTATTTACTATTTACTTTGGGGGCACATGGTGGGGCCTAACCAAGGCAAAGCAAGCATTATTTCTTTTACTCGAGAGCAACGAATAGTGAAAGTATGTTGAGATAATATATAAAAAGTTATACACGGAGATCACAGTGTGGTGCGGTAGTGCATTTTTTTTTTTGTAACATGGCGGCTTGTACCATCAAGTAGCAGAACCCACTCTAGCCGACAATGAGCTGCAGTTTTGAGTGCGATGGTGGTACCGACCTGGCGACCAAGCATGTGGTTATACAAAGTGTCTAAATGGGGGTTTGCTACAAATGTCCCACTTGAGTACTAGATCCCCAGAGAAATTTGGTACGCCCAATATCGGTAGCTTGATTTCTAGGCATCCCGTTGAGGGTGGTGTTTTTCTCTGGCATTGTTGTAGTCTAACTATCCTTACTTCCAGCTTATGTTGCAAGGTGCCGTGGAAGTTTTTTTAAAAATATTTTGTTGTTTGTTTATTTTCGTTCGTTTTTATCATAATTTAGGTGTGCAATTAATTGGTCGATTTCATCGAAATTTTTTGTAGCTGGTTGGTTTGCAGTTACAAATATTCCTGTGAACAATCTGCGGCTGTCTAATGCCTTCTTGATTGCTTCAATTGTTTGATAAGATAAAATCATTAATACGTCTTGCTTTTTAAATAGGTCGTTATTGTCGTCTCCGGCGTCCATTGAATCCTAATACCTGCGAGGTATTAATAAAGGCTATTGATCACCTTTACCTATGCTTTGAGATGGCTCTATCGGTGGAATTGCTGCTCGAATTTAAATTGCTGCGACTTTAAATTGGTTATACGAGTTTCCTATTAGGTTTTTCATTTGTACAGTGTCTTTGCTGTAATTCCTTTGAAAGATGGTTATTTTGTCAGCATTTTCTTGCTGAATACGCAATAGCTCTTTCATACGTTATGTTGTTTTAACGTTTGAAAGATTATAGTTGGTTTCTCATATCTGTTGCATGTGTATGCCGGGTGCATCCGGCTCGAAGAACCAATGAAAAATCTGGCAAGAGATTTGACCAGATTTTCCATTGGTTTTTCGAGTCGGATGTTGTTGTAATACTGATGTTGTTTGATACTGATTATTTAAATTACCACTGGCGTGGTTTAAATAATGAGAGTGAGTTCTCATAAGGTACTGAATACAGTAACGAAAGCATCACCTTTCCATTATTGCAGAGAAGTGACCACATATTGATATTTTCTTGGAAGGTATTTGCCTTTATTGTAAATACCTCCTTACAGGAGAGCACGGGAATATTAAAGAACATTCTATATATATTGATATTATTTGGAATGGGTACAAAGGGCCGAATGTCGAAGGGCCGAATGTGTCGAAAGGCCGAATGTCGAAGGGCCAAATGAGTCTAAGGGCCGTTTTTTTTTTGTTTTTGTTGAAATATATTTTTTTAAACTTGTTGTTTTATTTTGTAAATTATTTTTTATTAAAAATAAATTAATTTTTTATGAATTTATGTATTTTACTATTTTTCATCACGTATCCAGTCAGCGGTACATTTTGGTGAAGGAAAATTTTGTCATGCGCCACCAATAGGTATATCTCTTTTCCTGCCCGTTAACACAATTGTGTGGGTACTGTAAAAATACCATGTCAAAAATTTATTTTTATATGTGTTTTGACCCAACTTACGCATTTGTCCATTCTTTTTAAAATTATTTTCGTCCGAAAAAAACAATATAACTATATACACAGTTGTGTTGGTGGTACTTCCACACAAGCGAAAGTTTTGGCGTAGATGACGTATATATCGCCGAAATCGGGTAAGATGAAAATTAAAAAAAAAAAAATTCTTGATAGGATTGTAAACCTATTATTTTTAGGAGGTGCAAGCCAAGAATTTCGGAAAAATCACCACATTTTCCTGGAAAATTTTCAGTTTTTCCAAAAATATTTTTTTGGTTTTTTTCATCCAAAAATTAAAAATCTGCCGTTTTTATTTATCAAATCTTAATTTTAAGGATACAAATTCGAATTACACTGTCATGAAACGGGTAACAAATTACATTTTTGCGTTATTTTAAAAAAACTTTTTGATTTTCCGGAAAAGTTTTCCCTTTTTTTTTTTATTTTTTCAATATTTTTTTTTAGTTTTATTTTTTTAATTTTAGTTTCTTCTGATAGTGCCACAAATGTTAAAAAAATCAACTTTTGTAAATATAAAACTTTCTTTTAATGTAATTTTAATTCGTTGTACACCTTAGAGGATAGGGGCTGCACCTTGCTGTACACCTTAGAGGATGGGGGCCCCAAACCCTCGCTTTTCCAGAATATATACAATTCTTCAAGTGGCAAATTTTATTTATAATTTTAAACTAAGTAAAAAAAATAATAAAACTTTCCTAGAAAAATTGCAAAATTTTCCCGGAAAAATTACTTGTACTGTCGAAAAACTGTTAAAATACAATGTTAATATCAAAATGTAAAAAAAAAAATACACATTTGTACTGTTTTGAATAAAATAATACGCAATTTGTCACCAAAAAAAAAATTAAAAGGTTAAAAATTTCCCGGAAAATGTGATAATTTTTTCGAAATTTTTGGCTTGCACTTCCTAAAAACGATACATGCACAATCCTACAAAGAAAATTTTTTAAAAAAAATTTATCTTACCCAAATTTTTTAACTAAAACGCCATTACATACTATGATTTTTACCCACACATTTGTGTGGTTTGGACTTAAATATGCCATTTTTTTTGTTTGAAAAAGAGATATGTAAAAAAAGTAAAAAAAGTATATTTCTAAAAATAAAAAAAAAATTCGGTCACACTTTCGGCCCTTCGACATTCGGCCCTTCGACACATTCGGCCCTTTGAAATTCGGCCTTTCGACATTCGGCCATTTGATATCATACCATATTATTTGACATCCTATTTGCAGGAATAGGCTCAGTACTTTGGCATTTCTTAGCCATTTTCAAATAATTATTCTACTTTCGAACAGTGAATTGGTAGAAAAGTTGGTGGCTCTTCGGGGTGTGATTTAATTGTTAGGCTTAGAAATTCATACAGGAAACCCTATTCGACATCACTTTATTTAATTAGCAATATAGAATCGACATTTTGGGAGAAAAATTGCATGGAAGCATTTTGAGCCACGGGGCCGACCCTTACAAGAATATTACGAAAACCCGCTAATTTTTGCTAAAAATGGTACCGGAGAATCTAGCCCTCTCTGACATATCGTAAGGTTGGTTTTGGACATGCAACTTATGGATGGTAAAACCTCATGAAGATCGGAAACACTTAGACGCAGGACGCCGTATTAAAGCCAATACTTCGGCTGGATTCCACATCCATTTTCCACATGTCTTCCTCATGTTCTACATGTTCTACATATCTATCTGTCATATAAAGTTCAGTAATTTTAAATTTCGTTTGAAGGTATTTTAAATATAAAGTTTAATTATTTAAAACAAATGGAAAAATTGTGGTGAAAAAAAAAATTCCGAATAATTCACATGTTCAAAATGAATGTGGAATTCAAGAATACGGGTCCTGTCCATTTTGACATAAAATTTCTATGCATAATTTGAATCTGAGTGGATGAATGGTGTGGAAACTTATAAGTAGTGACTCTTGATCTGGAGGATGGACCTCTCGGATTTGAACATATCACTAATTTCATATAATTCCGTTTGTAAACTCATTCCCGTAAAAAAAAAAACAAAAAAAAATTTACTGGGGTCTCTAGATCACGGGATTCTGCCCCATGTAAAATATTGTAAGGTTGGTTCTGCACATGCAACTTATGGATGGTAAAAACTTCAAGACGAACGGTTGAGCGGAAACGCCCATTCGGAATACACGGTCGTTTCTGGGAAAACTTGTATGGAAGCACTTGTAAGGAAAACCTGCTAATTTCGATATAAAATTTCCATGCAAAATTTGAATTCGATTGGATGATGGTGTTGATATTAACCGCCTTATAAGTAGGGTCCCTCATTCCGGCAAAAAAATAATAAAAAAACAAAAAAATGTATTGGAGCCTCTAGACCCCAGGTTCCAGCCCCATCTAAAATATCGTAAGGTTGGTTCTGGACATGCAACTTATAGGTAGTAATAACTTCAAGACGATCGGTTAAACGGAGACGCCCATTCGAAATACAGAGTTATTTCTGAGAAAACTTGTATGAGAGCACTTAGACCCAGGAGGCCGACCCCTTCAAAAATATTACGAAAACCTGCTCATTTTGATATAAAATTTCTATGCAAAATTTGAATACGATTGGATGAATGGTGTGGAAACTTATAAGAAGGGTCCCTCACTCCGACAGCAAAAAAAAAGAACTAAAAAATGTATTGGAGCCTCTAGACCCCGGGATCCAGCCCCATCTAAAATATCGTAAGGTTGGTTCAGGACATGCAACTTATAGGTAGTAAAAACTTCAAGACGATCGGTTAAACGGAGACGCCCATTCGAAATACAGAGTTATTTCTGAGAAAACTTGTATGGGAGCACTTAGACCCAGGAGGCCGTCCGATTCAAAAATATTACGTAAACCTGCTCATTTTGATACACATTTCCATGCAAAATTTGAATCCGATTGGATGAATGGTCTGGAAACTTATAAGTAGGGTCCCCCACTCCGACAACAAAAAAAAAAAAAACTAAAAAATGTATTGGAGCCTCGAGACCCCGGGATCCAACCCCATCTAAAATATCGTAAGGTTGGTTCTGGACATGCAACTTATAGGTAGTAAAAACTTCAAGACGATCGGTTAAACGGAGACGCCCATTCGAAATACAGAGTTATTTCTGAGAAAACTTGTATGGGAGCACTTACACCCAGAAGGCCGACCCCTTCGAAAATATTACGAAAACCTGCTCATTTTGATATAAAATTTCCATGTAAAATTTGAATCCGATTGGATGAATAGTGTGGAAACTTATAAGAAGGGTCCCTCACTCCGACAACAAAAAAAAAGAACTAAAAAATGTATTGGAGCCTCTAGACCCCGGGATCCAGCTCCATTTAAAATATCGTAAGGTTGGTTCTGGACATGCAACTTATAGGTGGTAAAAACTTCAAGACGATCGGTTAAACGGAGACGCCCATTCGAAATACAGAGTTATTTCTGAGAAAACTTGTATGGGAGCGCTTAGACCCAGCAGGCCGACCCCTTCGAAAATATTACGAAAACCTGCTCATTTTGATATAAAATTTCCATGTAAATTTTGAATCCGATTGGATGAATGGTGTGGAAACTTATAAGAAGGGTCCCTCACTCCGACAACAAAAAAAAAGAACTAAAAAATGTATTGGAGCCTCTAGACCCCGGGATACAACCCCATCTAAAATATCGTTGGTTGGTTCTGGACATGCAACTTATAGGTAGTAAAAACTTCAAGACGATCGGTTAAACGGAGACGCCCATTCGAAATACAGAGTTATTTCTGAGAAAACTTGTATGGGAGCACTTAGACCCAGGAGGCCGTCCGATTCAAAAATATTACGTAAACCTGCTCATTTTGATACACATTTCCATGCAAAATTTGAATCCGATTGGATGAATGGTATGGAAACTTATAAGTAGGGTCCCCCACTCCGACAACAAAAAAAAAAGAACTAAAAAATGTATTGGAGCCTTGAGACCCCGGGATCCAACCCCATCTAAAATATCGTAAGGTTGGTTCTGGACATGCAACTTATAGGTAGTAAAAACTTCAAGACGATCGGTTAAACGGAGACGCCTATTCGAAATACAGAGTTATTTCTGAGAAAACTTGTATGGGAGCACTTACACCCAGAAGGCCGACCCCTTCGAAAATATTACGAAAACCTGCTCATTTTGATATAAAATTTCCATGTAAAATTTGAATCCGATTGGATGAATAGTGTGGAAACTTATAAGAAGGGTCCCTCACTCCGACAACAAAAAAAAAGAACTAAAAAATGTATTGGAGCCTCTAGACCCCGGGATCCAGCCCCATCTAAAATATCGTAAGGTTGGTTCTGGACATGCAACTTATAGGTGGTAAAAACTTCAAGACGATCGGTTAAACGGAGACGCCCATTCGAAATACAGAGTTATTTCTGAGAAAACTTGTATGGGAGCACTTACACCCAGAAGGCCGACCCCTTCAAAAATATTACGAAAACCTGCTCATTTTGATATAAAATTTCTATGCAAAATTTGAATACGATTGGATGAATGGTATGGAAACATATAAGTAGGGTCCCCTTGATCCAGGGGACATACCCTTCTAATTTGAGTATGTCACTAATTTCATATAATCCATTTTCAAAACTCCGTGAAAAATTATAAAAGAATAAGAAAGTTTTACCGGGGTCTCTAAACGTAATATCGTAAGGTTGGTTCTGGACATAGACCCAGGAGACCGATTCCTTCAACAATTTTACAAAACCCTAGTCATTTTGATATAAATTTTTTATGAAAAATTTGAATCTGACTCGATGAATGCATGTGAAGTTTATTCTAATTTTCTACTTGATTAAAAAAAATGGCGTTTAGTACTATTTTAAGAAAAACTTCACACGCTTATATAGAGATGTGAACTTTATACTAAATAAATAAATAGCATAAAAAGTGAGAATGTATTAGTGAATTGCAAACATTTGGGCGATTCTAAAAAAAATTGGAATTATGTACAATAATATTTGCGAAAAACTGAGAATTTGTATTATTTGCTTGTATAGCCAATTTCATTAGTTCTAAAAAAAAAAATGGAAGTTTGGCTGGGATTAGATATGCCAGCACTTAAAGAAGAAAAATGCTATACACAGTTCGATGTTTTTCTAATCGGTTTCCCAATAACTAGTATTAGTGAAAAATATATTTGCTCACTGAGCCAAATCATGAAGTTCTAATAAAATCTACACCACAAATTTGGCCTTGATCGCATCAACCCCCTAATTTTGGTAACTCACTCGAATTTAGCGTAATACTAAACATATTTCCAGGTTTTGATCATCGGTTTCCTTGATAGCAAAATTTGGTAATGGTCATATCTCTTCACTCAAGCCGAATCATGAAGTTCTTATAAAATCTACATCTTCAAGAATGGTGTTTATCGCATCTACCGCCTAATAAAAAGGAACTTCAAAAAAATCCTGAAGCATTTTAAATAAAATTAAATGTTAATTCAAATGTTATTTTAATTTTATTAAACTGGAAATCACACGTGTAAGTAATAAAATAGATTTCTTTAATAATTAAAAAAAAAAACGAAATTCGACTAAGTGAACAAAATTAGGGGTAGATGTGATCAAGGCCCAATTTGACGGTGTAGATTTTAATAGAACCTCGTGGTTCGGCTTGACTAAACAGATATCACCATTACCTAATTTTGCTAACAAGGAAACTGATAATCAAAACCTGGAAATGTGTTTAGTATTACGCTAAATCTGAGTAAATGAACATAATTAGGGGTAGATACGATCCAGTACAAATATTAGATTACTAAAGTTCTAAATTTCAGTTATTATTGAAATTTTGGTCAGAAGTCAATCAAAATATGTTCACTAACGAAAACAATTTAATTATATGTAGCATTTTCTGCGTAAATTATGAATAAATAATTATGATTAACATTCGGAATCGACCACCCCCAAAATTATAGCATGACACAAACAATTCAAATTTTGAGTCACTCCTAAACGTCAAGTGTAATAATATTGGTCGTAATAGTGGGAACAAATGAAAACCACTGCGCACAGCGTACAGTTTACAACAAAACACAAAAGAAATATGAACAGATGGAACTGTTGTTATTTTAAAATCAAAGGATAATTAAATAATGTGACTGTTTGTAATGAAATAAAATGATAATTTAAATTGAATATTAATATATTTATGTATTATAATAGAAATATAACAGTTACATTATATAATAATAATTTGTAATAATATTTTGAGAGGGTGGTTGACATTTAACTTTACTAAACGACAAAAATGGTTATTCCTTTTTCCCTTGTTGCATAAAGCGGCGGCAAAGCAACGCAAAACAATAAAATCAATTCAAGGGTAATGGAATCAAAGGAAGAATAAAAACAATTGAATTATTGAGTCAAAATGATGATGATGATGATGATGATGATTATTATGACGATGATGAATTGAATAATGGCCTAAGGGTAATGTAATTTTTATATCAATTTTAAAAATTTAATTATTTTTGATTTCTAAAAATCCATTAATTTTTTTTTATTTATTAAAATGAATATTTGATTTTAAAACAAATAGAGAATTGAGTTGGTTATAATATGTGTATGTAGGACCGAAGTTGCGATAAGGTACGTTGCAAGCTATGTACCCCTAAAAAATTTATACTCAAATATATAGAAATATAACCAACACCTCTGATCAAAACAGTATATATGATGCAAATGACCGTAGGTGTACAAATCCAGTAGTAATATTCAAAATTATGTTTATATAACATAATTTGAATTTTGGGACGAGAATTGATGTAACAAAAAATTATTGTCTACAAAAAATGGCGGTATACATTATATATTTATATATAAACATATATTAGCATATAAACATTATTTTTTATGAATAAATGTAAATTACATAAAATATTATATATCATAAATCATATATATGTATATAAAATAACAAGACATTTTAGCAAGCATATAAAGCTCATATTTACATATGTATGATATATGGATTTACCTCAAATTATCATTTTTTGTTGATTTCAACATTCAAGTGAATGTCATTTTTGAAATAAAATTATTTAATTTTCGTGATTTAATAAATAAAATCAGTTGTATATTACGATAAATATATTGACTTAACATACCTTATACTCCTTAAATATATTATGTTTATTATGATTATTAAATATAAATAAATAATTTAGTTTTTATTGGTACAACAAATATGTTGTACCATCATGTAATCAAATTACATATATGACAACTACTTACATATATGCTAAGCAGGTTAAAAATATGTATTGGGTTTTTACCCTTTGTTTTTTGGAATCAAATACTAATTTTAGCATCTCTTTATTACAATACAAAGGTATATTATATTTTCGGTATCGAATATTCTACACACGATCCAAATTGCGGTAGTTGCTTGTCTAAACTTTGCTCATAAAAATAAGAGGAAACCACAACACTTAGAAATTTCATGAATTTGAATAATAATAACGAATTTGAAATTATATAAGGTGATATAACCGTAAACGTAAAAATGTCTCTAGACCAGTTAAAAATCATAATTAGTGCCCGTTCACCACACTCATAAGGTTTTAGCTGATCTATCTGACCATGTAGGTGAACTTTTCGAGAATCGGAGAAACAAAATTTGAAAATTTATTCAAATTATTTCATTAAAATTCTAAGTCGTCTATGGCACAGTAAATATCATCGTAACCGAAGCCTTGCCGGATCTATCGAATCTTTGAACTAATAGCAAAAACTTAATGATATTTCAGATCCACTAACAGAAATAGTAATGATTGCTTCTACTTTTGGCCACAAAGGATTTGGGATAAACAAGTAGAAGATATAGAAGACCTACTTCAGGAACAGAGTATAAATGAGGAAGAATTGGCAGAATTAATTGAAGAGTCTACCTTCAATGCATTTGTGTAGGAAAACGCTAATAAGAAATTCGTTTAAAATTCGGGTATTATTTAAAAAAGTACTAGATTTGGCTAGATAATTAGAATGCTAATTAATCTAAAATGCCCCTTCAACCATACGCAGTGAAAAATTTAAAAGAGAATTTCAAAATTGCTTGACTCCATATAAAGAGGTTTTGGAAGAACTACAAAATAAAACTACATTTGAAAACCAAGAAAAAAATTTGAAAAGTGAGGAGAATTTTCGGCTAATTAGAAAAAAAATAGTTTCATTTTAATTTTTTGTTGGAAATATTTTTTTCAAATTTGGTTATTAATTTTATGAATTATGCAATAAATTTAGAATAAAATATCTAAATAAATTATATAATCTTTGTCATTTTATAAAATTCATTGATGAACCCTATTAATCTCAACCTGATAATATATTTTGAGAATGCTTTTTTTATATAGGTTTATTTGTGTACAATTTATTTATTTCTAAGATTCCATACAACGCGGTGCGAATTCATTCAATATATATTATTTCTCAGTTTTTTATACCGCGTTTTCCATATAACGCGACAGTGGTTTCTATATAAAGGTCGATTTATATTATCCGTTCCTTTCAGTTCCTTCGTTTCAGACAAAAAAAAAGATTGTTGCATGAATTTTCTATAGGAGTATTTATATTATCCGTTCCATTCAGCTCCTACACATACGGAACGATTTGATTGCATTTCCATAAAATGCATTTACCGTGCGATTCTGACGTATAGTCACAGAGCTCTTAACTACAATATTTTACATAACTAAGAGATTTCTCTTACTTAAGACTATTTTCAGTTAAGAATTTCTCTTGTAAACCCCTTAGCTTAATACCTACCAAATAGGTGGTCTTAAACATCATAAATGCTACAATTTTTATAATGTTGCATGAGAACTAATAAAAATCACGATTGTGTAAATACCTAATTAATTAAATTATGTTTTACAATACACAAACATTTTAGATGTAATATTTTTATAACAAAAAATATTGCAACATTAGCATTTCGGGTGAATGTAAATATTTTGTTGTTGTTTATTTTATGTACATATAACCCATATAATTAATTTTTTGTATAATTATTTAATTTGTCTAATTTATTACAAAAATATGAATATTAAAACGGAAGCACCACGTAATTCAGACTTTCAATATCTCGACAAGATAAAATCCCGACTTTTCTTAAAAAACCATACTCGACAATTTCTAGACAGGATAAAATACAAAATACAATACATTGCACAATACGGCCAAGAAGTTTTCCAAAAAGTCGGTTATAGAAAAAAATTTTGTTTCACCACAAGCTGGGCACCCAGGGGGTAAACCTAGTTCGAATACGCTGAATTCAATGGTGCTAGTCCCATTTCAAAGATAGTCCCCGTTTTTGAGATATCGCTTTCGATATGTTTTTGCTCTGAGTCAAAATATACCCTCATTTTCATTTTTCAGCATCGAACATCGCATCGACAAATATAGATTCAATAGAAACTATTTAAAAGAAAATTAAATCGATGCAGTGGATTTTATCGGGATTTTTGTTTTGCGTTCTTCAGCAAAGTTCATGCGCAAAGACCAACAACTTTGCAGAACATATCAAGACTGATGAAAAACATCCACCATATATGTCCGTTTTCCTTAGGCCAAGATTAGGTTAGGTTAGGTTGGAGGGGCTGCTTCCGCACACTTAAACCAGTAGTGGCTCGTTGTGATACCACAGGATCCTATTTCCCATCTACCCCTGTTCAAAACCGTTCCTTGCTATGTACGTAGTGCAAAATATCTCGCACGCCACAGTAAGCGAGATCTGAAAGGCTGGCCATACTGTACACGCCCAAATACCTATGCTTTCTTTACGATAGTGCTGGACACGAGCATAGGAAGTTATCTAAAGTCTCTTCCTCCTCTTCGTCCATGCAACTTCTACAAAGTCATTCGTCTGTAGACCCGCACGTTCTCGCATGTTCCCCAAAAAGGCAGGGTCTTGTCAGTTTTGGCTAAAGCTTCTCACAAAAGACTCCGACTCCTATCTTGCCGTGTACAGAAAGATGGATGCACCAGTGCTTAGATCCGCATACACACAAGTTAAGCTAATATATACAACTTAAGATAAATAGGACGTTCATTTCAAATTACAAAGAACACATCAATGACATAACCAAATTTAAGTAAAAGTACATAAAATCAAGTTTCAAACAACACATAAAAACTGAAATCATAGATACACTAAATTCAATAAAAAATGTAACCATTTTACACAGAATCAAAAAGGGCCAATTTAGACAGGTTAGAAGATCTTGGTATATTTTGGACACAGTTTGACTCATGAGATATTTGTATAGAATTCACACCTTCAAAATATACAAAATCAAAAACACCAACAATTTACTTAACGATAAAATCAACTTATTAAAATTTACGACTTATTTGGGTAGATACGCGATCCGCTAGCAAACAAGCAATTTGCAAGTTAAAATGTTGACTACTTAATCAATTTAAATTTCAAAATACAGTTTTCATAAAATTTTTGTTTATTTTTGCGATATTACAGTAAAATTTACGGCTTCAAAAATTAAGCAGCAAATTTTGTATTATTCTACTGTACAATCGCACAAAAAAAACAAAAAGCGTATTGAAAATATAATTTGAAATTTAAATTTCCTTTGTAAAATTGATTAAGTAGTCAGCATTTTGGCTAGCAAACTGCTTGTTTGCTAGCGGATCGAGTATCTACCCCATTATCCATAACTTAAAAACAAAGAAGGTGGCAAACAACAGCGCCTAGCAACTGTATAAAAACAGCTTCAAAATAAATTATGTAATAGTAGTAAAAATTAAACCGAAGAAGAGATTATTCCCTCGAAATAGATATTTCTAAAAAAGTTAAAAAACTGGCGCAATATGTAAGAACTAAAAACTACAATATAAAATTAAAAATAAAAAGTTTTTCATTTAAATATATAAAGTGACAAAAGAACATAAAAAATAAAGTGAAAATCGGCTTGTGAAATCTAGTGAAATAAATAATATGGATAGGTGTTTTAAACTCAAGTGCGTTTGTTATGTGTGTGGAAAATTTACATTTATGAGCAATCGCCGCAAAATAAGTGATGAAACTGCTGAAGTCGCAATGTCATTTGGTGTCCTGATGATATGCATAGATCCACAAAGACCAGTGGATCTATGCATATCATCAGGACACCAAATGATGGTGCAGTTCAATGTTATGCGTGCATGAATTATATTCTCGGTACAAACAGAAAAATATTGGTTCTTTGACATACGCTGCAACGACAAATGTTCAACTACCGCTGCCGCATTCAGATGAAATTCCTGTTCCAGAAAGATCAAACCCAACTGAAGAATATTCACTACCAACATTTAAATCTGCTGAAACCGGAGAAACTTGTGCATATATATCAACCATCAAATATCACTGCTCCATTCAATCATAAAAGCCATTCTTTTTTAAAAGAGAAGAAAAATGTTAAATTTTTAGGAATTTTTTTTAGAAAAAGTCACCATAAAAACCACTGATAAAAAAAAAAAAATCCACTGAATCGATTTAATTTTCTTTTAAATAGTTTCTATTGAATCTATATTTGTCGATTCGATGTTTATTCGATCGATTTTAATCGATTTAAATTCAACAAAATGATAAAAAGTGATAAAAAAGTGTTTTTCGTCGAAATGAAAATCAAAAAAAAATGTAAATGTGGTTTTCCGGTCTTGATATGTTCGGCAAAGTTGTTTGTCTTGGCTTGCGCAACAACTTTGCTGAAGAAAGCATAACAAAAATCTTAATGGTTCAAGAGCTATCAACGTTAAAATGAGGGTATATTTTGACTCAGAGCCAAAACATGTCGAAAGCGATATCTCAAAAATGGGCACTAACTTTGAAATGGGAGTAGCACCATTGAATTCAGCGTACTTGAATTAGGTTTACACCTTGGGTGCCCAGCTTATCACAAAAAAAAGTTTGCGATTCAAGCACAGTGTTATTATTTTAATGCATTCTTCCTTCTTTGCGTAACAGCGCCTTTTTGGTTGATTTTCACCGGCATTGACTTTTTCTACCTTTGTTTCTACCACTATTTGTTCTTTAATTAAATTTGAAATTAAATTGTAAATATTTGTGTGTTAGGTTCTATTAAAGATGATAGCGTTCTATGCCAGGCCTCATTATTTTGAGATTTTATTTTGTGTACGTGGAAGGTTAAACACGATATTATCATTACTGACAAGAAAGAAGGTGAATACATAGGAAGATGTTTTCCTCGTTTTGACTGCTTACCATAAATATAATTATCTTCTAAAAATGTTGCTATTTTTAAAAAAATCTCGGTTTCCAGTTTTGATGGCTTCATAGTAATCACAAATTTCATTAGCTGGTACAAAAGCTTTCAGTTTTCTTATCTGTAGTGAAAATTCTTCATTGGTACCATTTTTTTCAAGTTTTTCCTTTTGAATTCTTCACTATATAATTTGACCGAAGTGAAAGGAATGCCCTTTAAATTGTGTTTCTGGTAAATACAATTTAAATATGTTAGTACTTGCTCTTTCGAAGTCTGAAATAATATGACTGGGGTTTAAACACATTTCATTATCACAAGCAATTCTTTTAAGTTCATATACAAATTCATTATAGCAACGCTCGCTTTTTCCGGACATTCAGCAATAAACAAGAGGAACTATTTCACTGCATACTCGACCGTGTATGCTAAACAGCTGTCGTAGCAATGATGGTACTACTTTGAAGGTACTATCCATAATCCAAAACTTGGACTTTAATAACACTTGGATATTCACAATGGTTGAATTTTGAATTATAGATGTGAAAAAAAACCAAAGTAAATTCTCAATGGTCCTGGGTGCCAATACATTGACCTTCAAATTTTTTAATAGAAAGTAAAACACTTTCCTTTCGATGTATTGCAATTGCTCAGGGGTTTCGATGTCTTCAATACATTTGGGCTGCTTCAACTGCAGTTTTTGTCTCTGTCTATGTATTTTTTCCTGCTGTGCAGATTGAAGAAGACAAATATTTTTTACAAAGAGGATTACATTCCGCAGTCACAGAGGATATTATTTGGCATGGTTTTAATACGGTCGCGGTTGCGTTTTTCTTAATGGAGGTATTAGCTTTAACGATGTGTGTATCCGAAGCGAATGGATCGTGATTGTGGTCAGCAGGGTTTACTTTGATTTTGTGTTGTTCATGTTCATCGATTAAAGTCGTAACCCGTCCTTTACAGTAGTGCGATTTCCGTTTTTCACAAATCCAGTACACTTTTAGATTTCTTCTTTTACCTACATGATATAGAAATTCATTTAAATTTAGTTTCAATCCACCTTTGTTAGATTTAAATATTTATTTGTATGTCCATATCCAAATTTATACTGAAATTTAATTTTTTCGTCCATAATTTTGCTCTAATATATATTAAAATTGCTTACCTGTAATTATGTGCACAAAACCACAAATTTATTTATTATTTTAATGTGTTTTATTTATTGTTTTACAACTTAATTTTAGAAATACTACCCAGATATATAATACGTAGGTATGATTTATCTTACCAGACCACTATTTGACTAACTCCATTAAAATAAAACTCAATTTTTATTTTTGCGCAGCTTACATTTTAGTGATTCCCCATTTTATATTGCAAGAATCGTAATTTTTTTGAAATAAATGCATTTAAGCCATATTCACACGTTGCATTATGTGCAGTTTTATTTCTGGGTTTTCTTGGTTATATGACGAACCGGACGGAGGATAGTAATCTAGACAGAAAATCTGATTTTCTGTCTGGATTTTCTGTCTTGTCTGGATTTGGTTTGTCTGGATTTTATCTAGTCTGGATTTTGTCTGATCTGGATTTTATCGTGCCTGGATTATGACTTTCTTGATTTTGTCAATCGAGATTCTGTCTTTCGGGATATCGTAGTACACCCATTAAAACATTATTTTTCACATAAATATGTCGTATTTTATCGTTTATTTAACAATAAAAATACAATTTCAATGGCTCGCATTAGTAAAAATCACAATGACAGGTCTCCAAAAATATTTGTAGAGATTTTAATAGAAATTTTAAGAGTAGTACCATTTTGTTTATAATAAATAGTGGAATTATTAGAAAGTACAATATTACCTCAATAGATACCGCTCCATATAACACTAATTTCCTACGATTTTCGTTGCCTCGCAACACAATATTATACAATTATAAATTTATATTAAGTGTCGCGCACCATGTGAGGTGATATTGTAATATTTTTTTAAGCTCATGATTTCTCTATATAATTATAAACACAATTGTAGTACTAACAGAATATACCAATTAAGAGATTCTCTTACAAAAATCTATTAATGAAAAACCTCTTTACTGTTAGCCTCTTTATAGTCTTAACATCAGAATCGCACGGTTAATTACAATCGAGTTTTTTATAACATGGTCTCCATATAATACGGACGAATTAATCGCGTTATAGGAGAGTTGACTATATTTACCATTTTGCTGTACTTAACACAAAGCAGTTACAGAAGAAAAAGTAATGCCAAAACAGCAAACATGTTTTAGATGCAATTCCTCTGGTTAGAAAGCAATATAGTTAGTTAAGGGTAGTTTCAAATTAACAAAAATAGTTAGTTATAACTAATGAGCTGTTATTTTGAACATTATTGTAACAATAATAATTTGTGTAAAAATTATAGCAAACACCATTTTATTTTAATTGCCATTTTATTTATGTTTTCCTTATTCATACGTCAATAATAAATGTCATTAATAGCTACTTTATGAAATATTGACAGGGATAATATGATTTTTCTCATCATTTCCTATCGTAAAAATATGTGGGAAACAAGTTTTGTTGATCAGTTTGCAACAGAAAAGAAAAACGCGATCTAAAAATAAAATCAAAAACTATTTTGAAAAATTTATTTTTTCTGAAAAAAGTCCGATACTGTTAAAAAACATCTGGTAACTAACCAACTAACCAAAAGCATAAAATTGGTTTGTTTTACAATATTTTCATGTGATAAACTGGGTTTTGTGGAAGTTTTTCAACTAGATAAATGATTTATGCACAGAAATGCAAAATTAAAAGATGGCTTTACTATATATGTAACACCTAAATAACTTTTCAGATAACGATTTTAATTATTTATGATAAATATAATATTATCACAGCTAAAGTTTATTAAGGATTTACGAAAAAGTTGCCCAAATATAGTAAACGTTTTAAATAACTAATCAGCTTTTAGATGAGGAAATCAGTAATCATAAAGCATTTGCTTCGTGCTAAGCGTTTTAATAGTTGTCGAACTTTGCATGGAATAATTATTTACCTTAACCCTATATTAGCCATGTTTTATGTTTGTAAAGAGAAATTTCAATGTGAGAAAATTGAAATTTAGGTCTAAAATTGTCGTAGCAACTACTAATACTGGGTACGAAAATATCACAAATTATGTGATTTAACAATTATGAACTTAATAACAAAAACTCGTGATTACATTTTCAATTAATTTAATTAAACTTAAAACGAAACGCCAAATCGACAAAAAGGTTGCGGTTGACGATAAAACTAAAATTACTTCTAGCAGGCTATTCCACTTTTAATGTGAGTATATCGGGTAACAAATATTGAAATAGGATTTGTTAATAAAGTATTTGAGAAATTATATTTGTTTAATTTTAATATTTTTTATAGATTTTTAGCATTAAGGTGGTATTATATCATTTAATGTAACAATTTACGCAATTGTTGTTTTAATCTAACACTGTTAATTGTTTGTTTTATATTTGTTATTTTTCTATTTTTTTTTTTTTTTTGTAGAAAATAGTTCATTCAAATTTAAATAGATCCTCTAACCTAAGCTCTCTACCTGCAATTTTACCATCGAGTTACAAGCTTGATGGTATAAAATATTTTGGCATTTCGTAAAAAACAATAGAAACTAAACCAATAGGACCCGCCGACGCCGTATTAAAAAAATTTCGTACTATTTATGTTAATGGTAATGATGTAAATTATATCAAGTGGAGGTGCTAGGTAAGTTCAGGAAATAATGTGGTATATGCAGTTTTAGTGTCAATTAAAAATTTAAAAACGAGTCAGACGAATATCTTTGAATTTTCCGTTTCTACAGTCTAAATGAAATTATAAATTTCCATTTTATTCTTTAATTTTTATTAAACATTACTGTATTTTATACAGTTTCTGATTTCGTTTCCAATTCAAAATTCATACAGGTTTACAGTATTCACAATGCGTAATAGATGTCGCAAAAATCGTAAACAAATTTATCAAATATATTTAATGCATAATCCAAACAAACATCCATAATGAAAAACTTTACATTCAGAGGATTATTTGAGACAATATTACTTGGTTTCAGTGGTTGACACTTAGGCCATTTTTGGCCCATTGTGATACCATGCATTCACGCCACATCATTAACCCATTCACCTACTCACACAATTACAGTATACCACCACCTGCACATTGCAAGCTCCATGTCAACCTGTACATTGACATGGACGGTGGGTCGGCGTTGAATTCTGCACTCCATCAGAGGGTCTTAGTTGTGCTTATTAACATCACCGATTGTAATCGATGACGAAAATTTGATTTGCATCTAGCCTCTGATGGGATTCGAACCCAGTACCTCCCGGCCCAAGTGCTGAAGCTTTAACCACTGCACCACTTGTCTGGTTGAGACAATATTATAAATGAAACAAATTGCGATCTGATCCTCCGAAAAAGGGATTAAATATTTGTTTTTGGCTTAAATTAAAAAAGTTGCAATCCAGTTCCATTAAAATAGTGAGAAATACATATAATATATAAATTCAAATTTCGTCTCTATTTTCCGCCTTATTTATTTATATTTTATATAATATGGGCGTGCGAGCTGTCAAATTTTCATCAACATTTTGAAACAACTGTACCTGCTGGAGGGTTGTATGCTATAGTAGATAAAAATAAAATGCAAGTTTAATGTAAAGCAATTTGCTAGCCAAAATCCTGACTACTCAATCAATTTTACAAAGGAAATTTAAATTTCATATTCTATTTTCAATACACTTTTTGTTTTTTTTTGTGCGATTGGCACAAAAAAATTGGCACAATAAGTAAGACCGAAGTTGTTAGAATGTTCTCGGGATTAATCGATCCGATGAATGGCGCAAATATATTGAAAATATGCTGCTTTTCATAATATAAACGTTCGAATGTCATTGAAAAAACATTTTTTGCATTGTCACGTGGAAAAATTCGCCGAACAATCACCAGCCGGATCCGATGAGCACGGCAAGCGTTTTCACCAAGTGACGGCAAGGCTCAAACATTGCTACATCGGTAAGAAGCTACATGCACTCTTATGTGACATTTGTGTTGGGTGGAATTTGCAAGGTGATGAAGATCCCGAAGACGACACGAACGAATCAGAAAATTAAAATTAAAAAAGTTACGTGTGTATAGATGGTCCAACAATATCTAAATGGAAGTGTTCAAATCTACCTTGTGGAATCTGCAAATTTCCGTGAGGTCATTTGGTGTGACGTTGCACTTTGCATTTTTGGCAGCATGCAAGATTTTGCTCTCAAAGCTACGAGTTTATTCATAATGGGTCAATAATACATTAAAGTGACGAGTTTTATAGTCGCTCGTATATGGGTAGTTATTTCACGATAAATTAATGATGATGTCGAACGTGTTGTGACGGAAAATCCGAGAATGTGTGTCGGCGACCACATTGTCTTTGCCATGTATATGTTGTATATCTTTGGTGAAATGAGACACACAATCTAAGTGGTGTGATTATCCAGGGTTGCGTTCCTCCTTAGCGAAAATTGCTCTACAAAGCAGTTTGTGGTAGGTGAAAATAGTGAATTCCCGACTTTCAACCAAGTAGAGGAAATGCTTAATTGCGTAGAAAATTGCACTAAGATCTCTGATAGAGAATATTATGTGGACTGTCCAAGTCTCTTTATTTACTTGTTGCAAGACTGCGCCTCTTGCTGTGTTATATGCAACAGTGAAAATGCCGTATTTTGTTCCATTTAGCTGATGCGCTAAAAGATAAATATTTTTCCTTGGGACAGCAGAATGGCAGTAGAAGTAATCTTGTGATTGAGAAAGTCAAGATTGCTTGTCCCAAGGATACGATGTTGACATTGACGCCATAATTTGACAATTTTTGGAAAATTTATTCCAAATCAGTAAGTGTTGTTTTTCGTTATTTGATGTTACGAGAACATCGACAATATATAAAAAAAACGAAATCGAGATCTCTCAATATTTCGTTGATGAAACGCCGGAATATTTGCGCAGCATTTCTGAGTCCATGCGAAAGAATCGGAACAAACCAAATGGTGTATTGATTGCGGTTTTATGATTGCGGTTGTAAAGATCGAGTTCCATGTAAAACCATGGAGAAATTTTGAATGTAGGAGATATGATAACGGTCAGGAATTGTAATTGCGTTAAGCCTTCTGTAGTCCTCACATGGTCTGTAGCCGTTGCCCTATACTTCTTTATCTTGTGTAATGGGCATACTATTGCTGATGAAGAATGTTGGCAGATCCCTATGTCAACCACGTTTTTGCATTATAGGAAAGCTGTTTTGTGGTGGATTGGATCATATCTGCGTGGTCCCGAAAATTGTAAGTGGACTACTGGGGAGTTATACATTGGTAGAGCTGTTAAAGAAAACGAAATCTTTAACAATGCTCAGAAATTCGCACCAATTCTATTAAGGTTAGCAACATCGAAGGCATATTTAAATGAATTTAATGTAATGCGAACGTCTAATAATTTGGTACTTTAAGTATTTATTACGGTGCGGTTTGCTGCTGACAGAACTAAATCGGGATTGTGATTTGTTCCGAAGCTGTAGTATCTGCGATTCGGGACTACGCCTTAATCAATGCCGTCATCAATCGGGGATGCTGCCGAATCCTATAAAAATAAGTAGCTATGCTGCGGTTGTCTTAGGTCTACCGCTGCTACCTTACGACTTATTGGTTTGGAGAACCGGTATTTGCGGAGCCCTTTTCTGGATAATAAAACTGCATGGTGTGATGCATTTGAATGCTTTGTTACGAAATCTTCAATGATACCATCACCAGTTTTCAAAATATTGATATCTTGGTGCTTGTTGGTTGCTTTTGCGAATGAAACTACCCAGTGCTGGTCAAATAAAAAACTAGGATATAATAAAGTTTGGACAGTATATTTCAACAACAAAAAAGTTAGTTGAGATAAAATCAACACTTTAATTAAAAATTATCATAATTAAATGTAATTTTTCCAGTAAAAAATTTAAGGTAGGAAAAAAAAAATCTACGTAATGTCTGTTCCGGTTATATTTGTATGTATTCTGAAGTTAAGGTATGTAGATTTAGAAGAAAAATTAAATCATATTTTTAAACTTCGTATATTCTTGCCGATTCCTACACGCTAAAAAGTTCGAACGCAATTACATATATTTATGTAATTATTCTACCTTTGCAGAGTAAAGCTTTTCATTGAATTCAAGGCTATAATCATACGGTTTCACGACGATTTTCTGATCGAAACCTCAATTCACCGAAAAAATAATTTACCGAAAAAGACAATCCAACGTAAACGACCATTCAATGAAAAATAATTCACCAAAAAACAATTCACTGAAAAGCAATTGACCGAGAACAACAAGTTGTAGATAAAACAATTCACCGAAAACAACAATTCACTGAAAATGGTAATTTACTGAAAATATTTCTAACACTTATTCTTAAATGATTGTTATTAATTTACTGAAAAATAAAATACTGAGAATATGATTTCCGAAATTTTGAAATTCTGATATTTAAAGTACCTGAACAAAATCTTTCAAAAATTTGAAAAATATTATTAATATTACAATTAAAAATGGTTGAAATACTTGGTTATGAACTGTATTACATAAAAACAGTTTATCTTTCTACCAAGGTTAAAATATCGTCCAACACACCAGAAAAACTTTGCTATAGAGTCTAAAATTTCAATTCGTTTACACTAAGTAGCTCTCATGAGTACGCGGACGTTCTCTGCCCCCCCCCCATCTTTATCTCTCGAGGTTTTTTTTATTATTTCAATTTCGGGGGATTAGGAGCGGCGAACTATAAACATTACGGGGATATAGAATTGGTGCTGTTGTCAATTATAAAAGAGACATCAAATTCACTAATCGGAGGGGTTCAGTTAATTTATTCAAAATTATATTAAAACACAATGAGCTGTTGTATAAAAATTTAATTATTTTAAATTTCAAGCTTTTTTTCAGGAAAAATGTTTGCTTTCAATTGTCGTTTTCGGTTAATTGTTGTTTTCGGTAAATTGTCGTTTCGATAATTGTTTTTTTTCGACTAATTGATGATTTTGGTGAATTGCTGTCAATTGATCATACTTTGCCTTCTAATTTCGATTTTGGTCTGGTTTTCAATTTGGGTTTTGCTAGCGTTAAATTAAATGAGCTAAAACTTTGTCAATAACGAGTAGAGCCTAAAATTTTTTAATGGGATATTTGATTAAGCCATGTCCGGTTTTCCTCCGATTTTCAATTCGGATTCGGTTAGCTTTGAAGTGGAAAAATAAAAAAAAAATTAATGAGGTATTTAATTAGTCTAAAATTAGCATTTATTTGTCCTTACCTTGTCTTTAACCTTACTTTAATAATTCTGCAACATGGCCTTTTGAAGATACAGAGACCGTTGTGTAAATAGTATGAGGTAATGACAAAATGACATCAGATATTTTTTATTAAACTCATTTTGGACTGTCATAATTGGAACTACTTATTATCGTTCTACTCATACATATAGTTTGCAAAACTGCACACCTTTGTAGACAGACGGCATTCGCTTCATAATTTGCGATGAACGATTCGAAAAACATCCAGGCCGATCACACCTTATTACAAAAACTAATTGGATATGATTCGTTCACAGAGGTAATTAAAACATATTACGATCTAATAAAAATCCGCATCATCACTAATTACCCTGCTTACAATACTTCCGAAACAAAAAACATCTAAAAGGAAAACCGCCACATATTAATTTATTGTATTTTCCCATAAAGCAGTAGTTTGTTTCTAATAAATTAACTTTTAGTAGAAGGAACAGCAACAACAAAATAATATATATTAATTAATGTGAGGCAATCAAGAACATTCTTTATACCATATAAAACTCAAATAACCAAAAACTAGAGTAAAAAAATGTAGTAAAGCACTAAATTGAAAAGTTACAAGCAAGGTAAATAAAAAAAAACTGTTACATGTAGAAAATGGGAAAGTTATTGTTATTTTCCGGAAGGAAATATCACATTTTTTCTGCATTTTCGATTTATGTGTGTTTTTATTTTTTTATAATAGGGAAAAGTTTTTAAGGAAATTTATGGTACTTAACAAAGAAATATAATAATAAATATTAAAAACGATTTAAAAATTTTATGGTTTAGTTATGTTCACGTTTGTCGTGCTTTTAATAATTACAGCAATTTTTAGTTCAATAAATTATTAAAATTGGAACTTCTGTAGTTACTAATTGTAATAGTTCTGCTCTTCTAGTTTTTTCAACGGGCGCTAAAATGTTTTCTGGACCATTCATCCATCAACCCACATATTTGACCGTAGATTAATGAGTGTTTTAACGTCGATCTCTCTTCTTTGATACCTACTGATTTGTTATTTGACTTAAAACTGTCAAGTTACAGTTAAAAACGACTTCTTCTGTTTGTTGATATTTTGATTAACTTTTCTAGCTTTAACAATTTCTGTGACAATTTTTTGAGTGAGATTGACAATTGTGATTTTTTGAGAAATTTACACGTTGTAAGGTTAAACAAGTTGTTTCTGTTTAGTAATTGCATACAGCTCTAGACACAATTTAAATACTCTTTTGAATTATATTTAAGGTACAGTCGTCAAACCACATATAAATATATTTTCTTATCGGAGCATGCTGCGCAATAACTCTTTAATCTTCACTTAATAAACAGTGGATACTCCTGATGACGACCTAGCAAGTCGAAATCGATCGAATGATTTTCTAAACTTTTTGAACAAAATTTTTAATTAAAATATTTAAAAGTCTAAATTTTTTCGAAATAAAAAACAAGTATTTGATAAAACGTGTTTATTAAGTGTAAGTGTGTTTCGCCAAGTGCCTACGGCAAATAGCGTAAAAAGTATCCTTAATCTTCGTAACAAAAAAGTCAAGACAAAAAATTAAAACGTTTATGTTTTATCCAGCCTTTACCTGACAAAGATAAAATGACAAAATGAGTATATATAACAAGACACTGAAACTGAAGTAATTTAAGAATATAAATGATGACTTCGCAAAAATATTTATAGCAATCCCTCCACCCTGGGGTCCGATCACTTCCAAAGATTTAGAGGAAGTGTTGTGGGAAGATACACATTTGTGTATCTCCAGTGACAACAAAAGTGTTTTAAACGAATTTTTATACCAGAAGAAATAATGAAAATAAGGATTGTTGTTTGATATAATTATTTGTTCGAAGAAATTCATGAAAATTCCAGCTAACAAAGGTGACAGAGGTGAGCCCATGGGTATATCATCAGCGAATCTGAAATATATATTATCAAAGTTCATGACGTAAGCCTTCATCTATAACATCCCTATCTAAGTAATTACAAACTACAAAAATGTATTCCGACCAAAGTATTGATTGAAATAGAAGTGAAAATACTGGCAACGTTAAACGATAATAATTTTGAATGTAATGGAATGTGGACGACTTGAATTTTGTTAATCAATTCTACCGAGTTTTAACCGAGTAAGCTGAAAAAAAAATTAGTATGATAATTGGAAAAAATTATAAAACCCTTACATAGCTTTTAGGCAGGAGCATTGTACGCGACTATTGGTACAATCGGAATGCCCTCTTTATGGATTTTTGGTAAACCATAAAGGATCGGAGCAGATGGATTCATGACAGAGTATTTCCAACCAGTCCCCTCAAAACACTTCTGCCATTGGTTGATACACGTACGAAGTCTTAAAAGACTTACTTGGATCCCTGCCAAGCACTATTGCTTTGCTTTCTGTAATAAAAGCGAAAACTTTTGTGAGCACGGTAGTTGTATTGCCTTTATCCGCTTTACACGCTATCAGGTCATGGTCAGGTTATATTAATTTTCCGTACAACTAACAGTTGGTTGGGACGATCAATAGATTAATTATTATTGCCTATTCTGCCGCCCCCCTTTATTTATTACTTGCTTTTTCTACTATATATAACAAAATTTTTAGTTTTACAAATCAGTAGATACTCCTGTTGATGACCTAACAAGTCGGAATCGATCCCGTGATTATTTAAACTTTTTGAACAAATTTTTTAATTAAAATATTCAAAAATCTAAATTTTTGCGAAATAAGAAACAAGTATTTGATAAAACGTGTTTATTAAGTGTATATAAAGGTGCGTAGAAAGGCCTTAATTGTTACGACGCAAGGCTTGAACGCGATCGGCACAAATTTTCGTAGATGTAGACGGAAGGCTGCTCAATAGAAAGTATTGAAATGATGTAAGGTAAATGAGGTTTTTCAAGTGAAACTTCTTTGCGCCCGTTGTACACATTGGGATGGGGTGTTGGTCAAGAAACCGCGTCACGCGAGAAAAATCGACGATTATACGTTTTTGTGCAGTAGTCACTTTCGTTGCGAGATAGCAGTATGCTTGTTTTATTTATATTTGGATTTGTTATTTAATTTTATTTTATTTTCTACACACACGTACGGTTTTCTTTGGAAAACACATATACGTGATAAAGACGACCAGGAAGAAGAAGAAGGAGAATCACGTGAGATGAAAATATTGAGATTATGTGGTGTAATTGAGAATCAGCTTACATTTTGTATATAGTACCATAAAAACAGCGAATCCAACTTAATACCGGCATATTTTTTATGTATAACGGTCTTGCAAGTGAACATTAAATTAATATGAGAAAACCTAAATCTTAAATATTAAAAATTTTAAATATTAAATAAAATTATATCAAGTCATATCAAATCATATCAAGCCATATCAAATTAAATCAAACCATATCAAATCATACAAATCATATAAAATCATATCAAATCATACCAAATCATACAAATCATATCAAAAATCTTATCACTAATCATATCAAATCATACAAATCATATCAAATCATGTCAAATCATATCAAATCATATCGAATCATATCAAATCATAAGAAATATCATATCAAATCATATCAAACCATATAAAATCATATCAAATCGGATCAAATCATATCAAATCATATAAAATTATATCAAATCATATCAGATCATATCAAAAATCATATCAAGTCATAGCAAATCATATCAAATAATATCAAATCATATAAAAAATTATATCAAATCATATTAAATAATATCAAATCATATCAAAAATCATATCAAGTTATATCAAATTATATCAAATATCATATCAAATCATATCAAAAATTATATCAAATCATATCAAATCACATCAAATCATATCAAATCATATCAAATCATATCAAATCATATCATATCATATCAAATCATATCAAATCACTGTCAAATCATTTCAAATCATATCAAATCATATCAAATCCTATCCAATCATATCAAGTCATATCAAATTAAATCAAAACATATCAAATCATACAAATTATATAAAATCATACCAGATCATACCAAATCATATCAAATCATATCAAATCATGTCAAATCGGATCAAATCATATCAAATCATATAAAATTATATCAAATATCAGATCATATCAAGTCATATCAAATCATATCGAATCATATCAAATAATAACAAATATCATATTAAATCATATCAAACCATATAACATCATATCAAATCGGATCAAATCATATCAAATCATATAAAATTATATCAAATATCAGATCAAATCAAGTCATATCATCATATCAAATCATATCAAATCATATCAAATCATATCAAATCATATCAAATCATATCAAATCATATCAAATCATATCAAATCATATCAAATCATATCAAATCATATCAAATCATATCAAATCATATCAAATCATATCAAATCATATCAAATCATATTAAATCATATCAAATTATATCAAATCATATCAATAATCATATCAAATCATATCAAAGCAAATATCATATCAAATCATATCAAATCATATTAAATCATATCAAATCATATCAAAAATTATATCAAATTATATCAAAAAACAAACCCAATCATATCAAAAATTATATCAAATCATATCAAATCACATCAAATCTAATCAAACCATATCAAATCATATCAAATCATATCAAATCATATCAAATCATATCAAATCATATCAAATCATATCAAATCATATCATATCATATCAAATCGTATCAAATCATTGCCAAATCATTTCAAATCATTTCAAATATCAAATCATATCAAATCATATAAAATCATATCAAGTCATATCAAATCATATCAAAAGATATCAAATCATATCAAATCATCACGATGTCGAATTTGGCGATGGTTTCCGCAAAAAGAGAAGAAGCAGACATTTTGCCAATATTTTTACGTCTAGTTAAGGGCCAACATACTAGTTTTAGATGCACTAACGTACATGCCTGCATCTGGAAATAAGTCAGAAAATACATTAAGATATTTACTAGGCAACGAAAGCGAACATCAGCATAGCACTGAGCAGTAAAACCAGAGCTGAGGTTCAATAGGAATTTTGTCAATAAGTATTAACCACAAGAGAGGTGACAAAACACCCTTTAATATAATTATTAATTCTGGCGATTCCACAAAGATTATTGATTTCTTCGCAGAAGCTATGCAATCTAAGAAATCCTACGAGTGAATTTTTAGAATTTACGTAAAGAAAACAATATAAAAGTCACTTATAATATATTGAAGAGAAATATATTGAATAACAAGGAAAAATGTGTTATATTTCATTTATGTATCCTGTCTGTTTGTCATTCATTTATGTATCCTGTCTGGTCCGACACAGACAAAATTTTTTTTAAAAAGAACTACCCCGGAGACCGATAAAAAAACTGATTGTTTTCTAAATTTTAAGTGGTAGCTCTTTCACTCTAAGCTCCGATCCGAAGCTCGGATTTGTTCCGAAACTTGCTAAAATACTCATTCCGATTCCCTTACCATTTGCTGCTCTTCTAAAGAACCCCAATACACCCAAGTGATTCCGAATATAAAAATGTTCTGCAACAGTGTAGTAATGATTGTTGGGATTCATGGAGATTTTTATCGGATAAATTATCAAATGTCACACAAACTGATTTTTGGAATGCAGGTATTTTACCATCCAATTTCATCATGGCACATGATTATGTTAGTCAATTCAGACACAATTCGACTTCGATACGATCATAAAACTACAAAAAGCAGACTTACAGCTTTAGAATTTAGTTTCATTTTTCTTTCTCGACTGTACTTCTGGCCAAGTTTAATCAATCAACGATCTTGGTTCCTGTTTATTCTAAAAGCGTTCAAAAGTTCAAAGACATACAAAAATAGTTTCGGCTCAATTTAAAAATACCTGCTTCAAGTTCAAACGAGTCTGACGAATTTTGTACCAATTACGTATCTCACTTTGGCGTTCCATTTCACATTCGATTAAGGAATGTGATTCGAGTTTAAGTTAACGAAACTTTTGGGTTCATAAATTTACAAACGACGTATAGTTGAACGACTAATGGAAGACACACAATTCCTAAACAAGTTTATATTCGATTTCATTTAAACGGTATTAATGCTGCCATAAAACACCTTGCACAAAACAGGCATAAATTATCTCACACCCTAAGCCAAACTACATTTTTAGTGGTAAAAATACAATTTTCCTTGATTTTTATTTCAATTTAAAATGAAATTCATAAAAATTACATTTTATTTTGTTTAACAGTTAAAAAAAAAGTTGTAAACATGGGTACGAGAAAATAATATAAACAAAAAATAAAACAGGCGCGAGGCGGGCGGCGTTGAATGGAATGAATAAATTTTCTTTAAAAATTTATTTTTTTTTTGTTTAAAGGCGCACGCGATCTGGCGACACTAATTAATTTAATTATTTCGACTAATGTGCGCTTTCAGATGATATCTTAAGTATCGATTAAACACAGTAGAAACTACATTCTTTATATCATGTAAAATGTAATAGTTTTAAAAGGATAGGCTGGTTGGTAATAATTACGTATTTGTGTGCAGCGCAGTGAAAAATTTATGTGGTGAATAATTTTTTCATAATTCGAACCGGAATACATAGCGTATGTAAACAATTCACTTCTTTACTTTAACTTCATAAATCATTTGTTTAATTGGAAATCATATCGTTCACCTTGACATATGGGAAAGGGATACCTATATGTTTATTTGATTTTAAATTGTAGACCTATATTTTTGTATAAACATATGTATAATATGACGTGTACCCTGTAAATTGGTAATCATGCACAAATATAGTTTGTTTACTGTCACATACACATTATTAGTTCATTATAAAATTTAAATAATAATTTTTAATGTGTAGTTATATACGCGATATGTGTCTAACAAGCAAACATTAAATGTCGTGATAATTAAAATTAAATAAATTCTTGATTATTTTATTACTGGTATTATAATCCTTTAAATAAAAAATAATTTTTTAACTACACATATGCTAACATAATAATTGTGTTATAGTTATAGTAGTTTGAAATTGTTACACGAAAATAAATTCTAACAATGTTTAGGTAAGTTCAAAAATATTTTGATGTGAAAACATTCAGGCTGCACGGGAAAAAATTTTACGCCAAAAGCCTCTGTGCTGGGGTGTTCTAACATCACTTCTTGCGATATTTTATCGAAGTCTACGTCTCTTTCAGCTAGAATTAGTTTGACTTCTGTTTCAATTATCAAATATTTCTTCTTTATTGCTATCACAGCCTACTAGAATATATTTGAACAATATCTATTTCACTTATTTTCGTTCTACAATCGAAAACAAAATATTTGGTGATAGAAACACAGTCACAATGTTGCAATCTAGCAGGCTGGAAAATGATATAAAAATTGAAACAGAGATAAATTTTATTCTACAGAAACGATAAATAAGCTTCGATAAATTATCGATACGTCATGGTGATGTTAGAACATCCCAGCCCTGTTATAAATATGATAATTTTACAAAAAACATAGTTCGTAAAAAGAAACACTTGAAATACCGAAATTGTTATGGTGGTGTAATACATTACACCGTTCGAAACGGAAGGGTAAATTTGGGTTTACCCCAAGGTAAAATATGTTTATATAACTTAGTTGAATTTGTTAAACAAAACAAATTTTTTCTTAAACTTGCATTTAACGTTCAGTTAAATATCAATACTATTTTAACCGAAATAACTAATTTTAAGCCGACACAAGTTGCATATAGTTATACTTTATTCTGAACCAGAATCATAAAATCCGTATATAAAAATCATTTGTTAACAAATAAAATATATTTTGAAAAATCATATTTGGCTTAAATATTTTAAATTAACTCAGTAGGAAAATGTGTCTATATGCATTTCAATCAAAGAAGTGATATAAATATACGTTTCTATTTTTAACTAGCAATTTATTAACAAATATATGAAACAGAAAAACTATTTTTTGTTGCAAATTGATTTGTTAACTCCTGTATCAATTGATGAATGGTCATATACTTTTCTCAAATGACTATAGTCGTGAAATTTTATCATAAGTGTATTGCGCATATTGTACATGTTTTCTGTAAATCAGTTTATATGAATTTTGGATAACATGTATCCGAACGGGTGTGAAATATGTTCTAAATTTGTCCCTACTTTTTATCATGAGAATGCATTAGTTAAACTTTCGCTATAATGATTTTTTTAATATTCGTAATATTTGTAAATATTAATAGAAAATACAGAAGCAGTTAAGGAACGTAAATTAATAAAACACGTTTCAGAAATAGATTCAATGAAAACATAATGAAGAATAAAACCGTTCAGTTGATAACTTGTAACTAGCCGCTTTAGTAAAATTCCAGCACTTCTAAACTAAATTTTTTATCTAAAGTTATCGACAATTAACGAGCACTTGTCTTATGTCATTGGGTCAGTGAGAATGTCTTTCATTACCTGTATGAATGTCAAAAAATTCTATGACGTTGAAAGGTAATATGATGATTTGAACTACCGTATAAGCGATTCATGGGTGTCTATTGTCTGACGAAGAATTAATTCAGTAGCATGGTTACTGTAGTACCACCGTGGGGTATTTCTTCCTTTAGTTCATTGTGTAGGAAACAGTTGTACATCCCTGGATTACGACCATTTAGGAAGTATCTTTTATTGTATTGAATATGTATTGTATTGAATATTGTAATAAAATATGTAATATAAATTTATTACCCTTTAATAATAAAATTAAAAATTGGCTAAAAAATGCAAGCAAAGCAGTCTGTTGTGTACCTCGAAGTAATAACTTTAATACAATAAAAATTGTGAAATAATTATAAAAATTGTGAAGTTTGATTAAAATAATAAAGTCCAGATAACCACATGAACATAGAAACCCAGCCTTGACCGTGAGGCACGCAACAGTGGTGGCAGCGGCGAGATAGTTTTTTTAAACAGTTTTTCTAAAAAAAAAATCTGTTACATTCATTTCGTGATACGATTCATTCGTGGAAAAAAAAAAATTTTAAAGTGATTAAATAAAACGATTAAAAATCACATTCAATCATGAAGTGATGAAAGTGTTAATTGCGGAAATCAAAATCATAAGGTATTAGATAAGTGCGTGCACAAAAACAATTCTTTTTGCTAAAAACATGTGAACAAAAGTACCGTGTGCATTAAACCTAACAAAAGTTCCGTGATAAATTAAACCGTAGTTAAGATACGTACGGTCGTACAAAAACAATAATCTCCATAATACGTTAAAATCATAAAATCTAATAATAAAATTCTGTGATTATGAACTGAATTAGCTAGAACAAAATAAAAATTATAATAATGAATAATGTGCAATATTACTCGTATGTATGCATAAGAGATACCGTTGAGGTTCGAACTGTGCTAAAACTCGTTAAAATCTTTAAAGCATAATAAAATAAAATTGTTCTTAAAAATAAATAAATAATTGGTGCTGAATGAATAGTAACGAATTTAAACAAATCTAAGCCAATAAATCTTCTGCTAAGACTTTAAAGCAAAATTTAACGTTACTGATCAAAATTAAGGCGAAATGTGCAGAAACGTTCTACGATGACGTCAAGGTCGCAACATTCAAACGGATTAATTTATACAATGCATGGATTACGGATTACACCTACTAACTACAAGGATGAGATTCAACGTTAACCATGGCTTAAACTGGTAAATTAATTTTCATAAAATTTCGAAATATTTATAGATCTAAATGAAAAAAAAATATTATTTAAACTAATTTCTTAATCCTAATTAATTTTATAAATGTTTAAAAAAAAAAAGATAAAACCTTTAAATAAGTAATTGAAACTTAAAATTAGAAAATTGATAAAATTATTAATTGAATTAAATACATTTTCATAATTAGTACATACTCGTACGATTATATATTATGCTCGTACTTATGAAAACCCTGTAGACTAAGATAATAATTTTTACACTTAGACAATAAGTTTTTTTTTTCTTTCAAAATTATGTAACGTAATAAAATTCATAATTCCTTCTTGAAAAAAATTAACATTATAATAGATACTTATATTATATTTTTATACCTACATTAAATTACAATTTAACAATATTTTACATATTCGTAAAATATGTACATACATACATCCATATACATATTTCACATCATTTAATCAAATTAATGCTTAAATAATATAATTCACGTACGTTATTTGGTAAACAAAACAAAAAAAAAAATTTTTGTTGATTGATATGTCAGGAAGCGAATCACCACAAGAAGATACTGATGATTCAACAAGTTTTTTAGAATTACGTAATGTTCAGATAGAGGTTTCGCGACCCAAACCTGCCAAATCTAATCCGTTAAAATTACAAACACCTAATCCTAATCAATCCCTTGAAATTCATATAAAAACTGAACCGAGTTCAGACGACGAAGTTTTAGATCTTAATACAATAAGTCCAACTGAAACAGTTAATAATCTAGAAATAATGACTTCATCCTTAGATCCAAAGTATGTACTCAGGTTAGTACCTAGTTTTTCTGGAAATTCTAATGAACTGCATAAATTTATTTCATCGTGCGAATTTATTCATAAAACCCTTCCTCAACAAGATCATTGTCAATTTTTAGAATTAATTAGACTTAAGCTTGATGGAAAAGCTTATCATTTAATGAAGTACAAAACACTTGATACATGGTCAAATTTTAAAAAACTTCTCGAAAATGAGTTTTCTGACACCAGATCTATTGGGCATCTCCAGATGGAGCTTTCCTCTAATCGGCAAATGAAAAATGAAAGTGTCAAAACCTATGCGAATCGTGTCGAATCCTTACTTCATGACTTAAATGAAGCTTGTATTGCTACTGTAGGGACTAATGAAGCCGAAACCATAAAAAAACTTAATGCCAACATAGCTTTGAAATCATTCCAAGAAGGCCTTGATGGTTCTATTAAGTTAATAGTTAAAGCATGTCGTTTTACAAAAATTTCTGAAGCAATCAATAGAGCAGTGGAAGAAGAGGCTACTCTCAACCAAACATTCAAATTTCCCAATGATAGATTTGATATCCGAAAAAAATCAAAATTTTGTAAAATTTGCAGAAGATCTGGCCACTCAATAGAAAAATGTTTTAAAAATGTTGCTATCAGCCCAAATCATAACAATGCATCAACATCAACCTTAAACGTTAGGTCCATTAATTCAGTTTCATCTATTCCTTGTGCTTATTGCAAAAAATACGGTCATCACATTAAAGAATGTTTCCTTAAAAAGCGAAGTGACGAAATGAAAGATCGTTCAAATTCTCTATCATCATCAAGCGCAATTAAATCGGGAAACGCTGTAGGATTTTCGAGCCTAGAAAGGGGCACTCCTTCGAAAGTCCGAGATCTAACGAGTGCCTCCAAATCAAATATCAATCAGCAATAAATGAAACACAAACTGCAAATCCTTCATTAACCTCTTCCGAAAATAAACTTTCGACAGTAGAATTGAACAAAATCACTAATCATTCTAATACTTTTAATAAATATATTCATTTAAATCTCGACATTTGCAAGTTCAAAAATGTTCCTTTTATGGTAGATACTGGAGCTGAAATATGTCTCATAAAGAAGTCAGTCCTGTACGAAGATACAACAGTCTATAAGGAATCTAAATGCAAATTGAAGGGTATATCAAACGAAACGCATGAAACTCTTGCTGAATGCGATGCGATAATCAAATTACCTAATGACAGTGAAATAAAAATGAATTTCCAAATCGTAGATGATACGTTTCCAATTAGCGCTTGCGGTATAATTGGACAAAACTTCCTAAATCATTACAAATGCAACATAAATTTCCAAAATCTAAGAGTCGAAATTCCTATTAATCGTGAATTAGTACCTTTACCTTTATCTTCTGATATGGAAGTTGAGGTTTTACAAATTATAGAAATTTTTCCTCGGTGTGAACAACACATTTCAATCCCATTTAACCTCCCTAATGAATTTGAATTTGTTTGCCCTGCACAAGAGCCAGCTTCGTGTATATTTATAGCAAGTTCAATTCACAAGGTTCATAATAACTATATCACTCTACCTATCTTGAACCTATCAGATGATATTTTTAGAACCGAACGACTTAAATTTAAAATAGAAACAATCAATAATTATGAAGTTTTTACTTTTAAAAAAATTGATAACGGTAATCATAATCGAATGAATATACTTCAATCCGTTATCGATTTTCATCACCTAAATTCAGAAGAAAATGAAACTTTAAAAGAAATTCTTAATGAATATAACGATGTATTCTTTGTAGATGGTGATATACTTAGTACAACAAACCTTGTGCAACACGAAATTCGTACCATTGCAAATCCATTGCCTATTCATGTTCGTCCCTTTAGACAACCTCATTCTACTAAAGAGGAGATTCAAAGGCAAGTTAACGACATGATCTCTCAAGGAATAGTCCAAGATAGTATGAGTCCCTGGAATTCCCCTCTTTTAGTTGTGCCAAAAAGATCCGAAACGTCAGAAAGAAAATGGAGAGTTGTTGTGGATTATCGGAAACTAAATCAAATTTCTATTAATGATACCTACCCTTTGCCTAACATTTCCGATATCCTCGACAAATTAGGCAAGGCTCAATATTTTTCAACCCTGGATTTACAGAGTGGTTATCACCAGATTAAATTGATACCTCATGACCGGCCCAAAACTGCTTTCAGCACGGACGAAGGCCATTATGAATTCGTGTGTATGCCATTCGGGTTAAAAGGAGCACCTGCCACTTTCCAACGTATGATAAATACTGCTCTTTGTGGATTAAATAATATTAAATGTCTTGCTTACCTCGACGACATTGTTGTTTATGGCGCCTCACTAAATGAACATAACAACAATCTTAAAGAAGTTTTCAAACGTCTTCGTCGGTTTAATTTAAAATTAAACCCTAGCAAGTGTCAATTTTTAAAACAAGAAATTAGGTATCTTGGACATATTGTAACACCAAACGGTATTAAACCTGACGAGATTAAAATTTCAGCCGTTAAAAATTTTCCTGTACCTCGCAACCCAACGGAAATAAAATCATTTTTAGGGTTAGCCGGATATTACCGAAAATTTATTCCCCAATTCTCAGGAATAGCAAAACCTATGACAAATCTCTTAAAGAAAAACGCTCCTTTCACATGGACTTCAGAGTGTCAAGAGTCTTTTGATTCGCTTAAGAAATCACTTACTACTCCTCCTATTCTTCAAATGCCTAATTTTAGTAAGCCGTTTATTTTGACTTGTGATGCTAGCGATATTGCAATTGGTTCTGTTTTGTCCCAAGAAGTTAATGATTCTGAACTCCCAATCGCGTACGCTAGTCGCGTTCTAAATAAAGCGGAATCTAATTATTCCCCAACTAATAAAGAATTGTTGGCAGTAATATGGTCAATGTCGCATTTTCGACCATACTTATATGGCCATAAATTCCGTCTTGTAACTGATCACAGAGCACTTATATGGTTGCATAATTTAGAATCACCGAAATCTCGCGAAATTCGTTGGCAAATTTGTCTTGAAGATTATGATTTTACAATTGAACATAGGCCTGGCAGACTTATACAAAACGCGGATTCTCTAAGTCGAATAAAATTGCCTACTGAGCCAACATCATCCATTAATAATTGTAATATTATTACCCGATCGATGTCATCAAAACCTAATTCTGATAATGACAATATCGATACGTTAAATTTACTTTCAAGCAAACGAGAGTCAAATGATCAGCGTGAATTTGAAAGTGAAGATACTTCTCCGGAAATTACATTTGAAAACAAAAATAATGATACCTTAATAAACCAGGAAAATAGTAAAATTAAATATATAACAGATGATTCTTTAGTTAATCAACTGATTAACGAATTTCATACATCACCTCTCGGTGGACACCAAGGTGTGTATCGCACTTTTATTCGAATGCGGCAATATTATAATTTCGCCAATATGCACTCGAAAATAAAAAAATTTATATTAAATTGCAAACTTTGCCAAATTAATAAGCATAGCAGACCTACTAAAGAAGCTCTAAAAATAACAACAACGTCCTCCAAATCCTTCCAAAAAATTTTCCTAGACATCGTTCGCCCTATGTCATCTTCATAAAAATAATAAATATATACTTACTCTTGAAGATGACCTTACAAAATACTCCCTTGCCTTTCCTATCCCTTCACAAGACGCAAATATTGTAGCTCAGACATTTGTTGAACAATTCATATGTGTGTATGGTATACCTGATGAGATCTTAACTGATCAGGGTACCAATTTCATGAGTAAATTGTTCACACAAGTTTGCAAGTTAGTTACTGAAAATAAAAAAAAATGCTACAACAGCTTACCACCCTCAGAGTAATGGTGCTCTAGAAAGATTTCACAGAACTCTTGGTGAGTACTTGCGTAACTTTTCTCAAACTGATGTTTTGAATTGGGACTTGTTACTTTACATTTTCGTATAACACTACACCACACAGTTCAACTGGATTTATGCCCTATGAGCTAATATTCGGATTTAAACCCAATATTCCTTCGTCAATTTCCAAAGAACCTGATCCTGTTTATACTTTTGATGATTATTATCATGACCTTAAATATCGTCTGCAAACTTCCTTTACAATTGCAAAACAGAACTTAGTAGAAAAGAAGTTAAAAGCTAAATCCTATTATGATCATACTATTAACACTGTTCAATTTCAAAAGGGAAATTACGTATTACTAAAAAACGAGAGCATCCAAAGTAAATTATCTCCTCTGTGGCTTGGTCCTTTCGAGATAGACGAAATAATATCTCCAGAAAATTCCTCCATTAAAATTGGAAAAACATCGAAGGTAGTTCATAACAACAGATTAAAAATTTTCCGAAACGAGTAAAACATTTATATTAATTATTTAAGGATTGAATAAAATAATTGATTGAATTATGTATATATGCATAAATGTAATCTTTCATGAAATTTTGTATATATAAAAAAAAATAATAATAATAATAAATTTGTAATAATGTATAAGTAAATAATATGAATCTAAGCAAAAATGTACAAATCTTTAAATGAAGTATATCAAAGAAATGATATGCATTCGAATTTATTTATTATTAAATTTTAGAAAAATGCATAGCTAATTATTATTAACTATTATTATCATAGTTATGCATTTGTAAGTCTATCAAAAGATTTTCCTTAGGATAACTTTTGATTTAAGCAGGGAGTTGTAGGAAACAGTTGTACATCCCTGGATTACGACCATTTAGGAAGTATCTTTTATTGTATTGAATATGTATTGTATTGAATATTGTAATAAAATATGTAATATCAATTTATTACCCTTTAATAATAAAATTGAAAATTGGCTAAAAAATGCAAGCAAAGCAGTCTGTTGTGTACCTCGAAGTAATAACTTTAATACAATAAAAATTGTGAAATAATTATAAAAATTGTGAAGTTTGATTAAAATAATAAAGTCCAGATAACCACATGAACATAGAAACCCAGCCTTGACCGTGAGGCACGCAACAATTGCAATTTATTGCATCCATTTAGTTGACTTGTTGGTCCGCGAGAGGCATTTCATTTCCCTCCGACCATCCGATTCTAGTCGGTGAGCATTCCCTATCCGCCACCTAGGGACACGTCTGTTTTTTTTTGTTTTTTTAATATTTTATATTTTGGGTTAATTTCGTAAATTCATTTTTCAGTTTGTTACGACTCACCGGTCATAACATTAATTTCTTTACTGTTTCATTTTCAAATTTTTAATTTTTCATTGATTGTTTGAAAATACATTTTGCTTATGGCATCCCCATCTGTGTTATGTTAGTGGTATTACAGTCTTTTTGTGAATTGGGCTTTAAAATTTTGTATTACGTAAACGTCTTAAAGGTAAATACTGAAAAGTGAATGATATCAGCTGTCAAGTGAGTCAAAATCGGAGGGTAAAAGAGAAAGCATATAAATCAACGCGTATTAAGAATTTGTTCGATCGAAATTAAAAACTACACAAATTCACAATTATTTTTATTCCAATATAGTACGGATTTATTTTTTTTATTTTCGGTAAAAAATTGTACTTGTAGTGTTCCAAAATAAAAAGTAATTATGAAACGAAAAGCACGTAGGATATGTACGTAGCAATAAGAAAAATGCAACACTGTAATATAACATGTGCTTACAAAAAGAAAAGTCCAACAACAACAACAACAACCAAAATTGATTAATAAACTTTTTCTGATTTCTAAATTAAAATATGGATTAAATTAAAATATGGATAATTTTATCACAAATCACTTTCCTTTTAACATAATTTTCATTTTATTTTATATAAACACTTATAGATGGTAAGAAATTTTTTTTCGAATTTTTCGATGCTCATTTTGGCAACATTTCACAAGACACTTCATTTGAATGTTTCAATGTTCAAATTTTTCGGTGTTTATTAACAAACGATGCACTAATACACGATTCACTAATTCTTTTATAATATTTTATTTATTTTAATTAATAATATCACGATTTTTTATAACACAAAATTTAGCGCGTCACTTTTTACAAAAACAAAAAGTTGTTTGGTTGACTTTTTCTTTGACATTTGAGACCGCCATATGCATTTTTAATATAACCATCCTGCGTGTCTCAAATGAAACAGCAAATTTTATATGGTAAAAAACTTAGTTTCTACTCTACAGGATTTACCACTATTCTAAACGTCGAATGATTTTTGAGAGCGAGATCAAAATGTACCTCGTGCGTGTGTACGACCGAGAGATGATAGAGAAATATTATTTTTGTATGTTTTCTGTTTCTGTTCTATTCATTAGTTTGTGAGTTATTGTGCTAAGAGTGACGCTACTTGTGTTAGTTTCAAAACAATGGATCAAAAACAATTTCGTGTTTTAATTTTAAACTGCTTCTTGATGGGAAAAATAGCGAATGCTTCGCTTGAACGGTATTTTTTCCTCCGGCTTGAAAAATGTTATAGCTCCATCGGAAACAACAATAAATCGTTGGTTTTCTGACTTCAAACGTGGTCGTAGAGACATCGATGATACAGAGCGCAGTGGACGTCCAAATGAGATGGTAACACCAGAAAACATAAAAAAATCCAAAAAATCGTTTTGAATGATCGAAAAGTGAAGTTGCGTGAGTTAGCTGACATCGTAAAGATATCAAAAGAACGTGTTGGCTTTATATTGCATGAGCATTTGTCTATGAGAAAGCTCTGTTCAAAGTGAGTGCCGCGTTTACTCACAGTTGACCAAAAACAACAACGTGTTGATGATTTTGAGCCGTGTTTGGCCATGTTTAAACCTAAAAAACAATAACTTTTGCGTTGATATGTGAAAATGGATGAAACATGGATACACCACTTCACTCCGGAATCAAAACGATCGTCATCTGAGTGGTCAGCAACTGGTCAACCTCGTCTAAAGCGGCCGAAAGCACAACAATCGGCTGTAAAGGTTATGGCCTCGGTATTTTGGGATGTGCGTGTTGTAATATTCATCGACTATCTTGAGAAAGAAAAAACTATCAACAGTGAATACTATATCGCGTTATTGGAACGTTTGAAGGCCGAAATTGCAATGAAACGACCGCATATGGCAAAGAAAAAAATTTTGTTTCATCAAATTAACGGCAAAACTACATGAATTGAACTTCGAATTGCTCTCACATCCACCGTATTCGCCAGATTTGGCTCCCAGTGACTACCTCAAAAAATGCACTCCGGTACGAAAAATTGTTTGTTTTGATTAAAGATAAGAATCATATCAGTCAATATATTGTTTAAAGTTGGTAACAGTAAGAGCTTGCAATGACTAAGAGGGCAGTACCAGCCGTATGGTAGTTTGGTGCAAATGTACAAGTTCCATATGGCGCCATAAAAAAAATCGTACCATTGCCTAAGAAATATGATTTGCCTAAAATGATTCTTTATGTTTCGGATTCTTTATGTTTCGGTCAGATTAACTGTGGCTAGTCGGACAGAACCAGCTTATTCGAAAAATAAAGAATCATCTCCGGCAAATCATATTTCTAGGAGAATTGCTTGATTTTCTAATATTCTTATATAGGGCCATATGGAACTTGGCCATTTGCGCCAACACCGCCATACGGCTGGTACTGTCCTCTTAGTTATTGTAAGCCCTTACTATTACCAACTCAAAACTGTATCAATCATTTCCGGCAAATCATATTGCTAGGAGAAAGGCAATTATTAATTTTTATATTGGGCCATATGGAAGCTGGCCGATTGCGCGAATCCTACCATACGGCTGGTTCTGTTCGACTGGCCACAGTTAGTCCGTACCATGGTTTGTTCGAAACATAAAGAATCATTTCCGGCAAATCATATTTCTAGGAGAATGGCTTGATTTTCTGTTATTCTTAAATGTACTGCTGTATTAGTCATTGTAAGCCCTTATTCTGAATACATACTTTTGAAAATTGTTGCGGCACTAATATATCGCAGTCGCTCCGCAGGTATGAAGAATACGATATATTAGTGCCGCAACAATTTCCACAAGTATGTATTAAGCATTACTGTTATCAACTTGAAACAATATATTGACTGATATTGTTCTTATCTTTAATCAAAACAAACAATTATTATCATTTCACTTCGAAAAATTATTTTTAATCATTTATTCATACGCAGAGTACAAGAACAACAATTAAATGAGAAATCTGGGATGGATATTTTGTTGTTGAGAAAAAAATTTAAAAACAAAATTTCCGTCTTATATAAACAAGTATATGCACAAATGGAAAAAACTGGGATGAGATGAAATAGTATTGTTTGAGGAATTTTTTTTTTCTGGGATGAAAAACTGGGCTAACTTTACATGCTTAGAAACTTGCCACTGAAACTACATGGGATTCAAAAATTGATATTTTTCAATTTTGCAACATAACAATACTACTAATTACAATGTTTAGAGGTATATTAATTTCTTCTTTTCGCGTATTTTTTTTTTATTTTTTTTTTAATTCATCTTTTATTCCTAATCAAATCATAAATTCCGACCCAACTTATTTAGTACTGGTTCAACGGGATTTTTAACGGGTGGTTAGTTGAGGCTTTACGATTTAAGGCGAACAACGCCAACAAAATTTGCCTACGGTTAACGGCTGATCAGTTGAGGCCACCTAATTTGTATTTACGGTTCAGCGAGCCAACGCCCAACAATTTTGGTACGATTTAAGGCGGACAACGCTCAACATTATTTATAGGTGGCCAGTTGAGCCCATTCAACAGTATAACGGTTTCGGCGAAACAACGTCCAACGAACAGGTGGCCAGCCGGTCGTTTATTACTGTGGAATCGGGGAGACGCCTGGCAACAAGCAGGTGGCCCTCCGGCCATTTGAGAAATATTAATCCAAAGGCGGTGAAAAACCCAATCCAGCAAGCAGCAGTATAGCAGGAAGAGAGGGTGGGGGTGTACCAACCGAGGGGCCAAAGGTATCATTTTTTATTATTATTAATTTTTTCCATTTTTTTTTAATTCGAAAATTTTAATTTTTAAATTTCAATTTTATATTTTAATTTAAAATTTCAATTTATTTTCAATTTTTATTTTCGATTTTATATTTTTTTCATTAAATATATCGGTGTAATCTAGCAGCACACAACGGTGGTCGTGCGCGCGACCTTGATGCACATTGGCCTCATTATTCAAATGGTGGTATCCGCGATCATTTTCTTTTCTTTTGTAAAAATTCTTTTGTTGTATATTGAAGAAAAACCCGCACTGCATTCCCTTTGGCATTTGGTTTCATTTTCTTTTTGCTTTATTGGTCGGTATCCGTTTTCCCGTTATTATTATTTATGTCATTTTTCCCAAATTGGTATTCTTGTGAATAAAATGAAATATTAAATTTTTCGGTTCGATATATGATGAGAGGGGATTCTCGTTCTGCGCCGGTGCCATATTTGCAGTCTGAGCTTGCCACTGCCCTTAATACCCTTCCAGGACATCCATAGGGTCGGAATGGTGAGTCTAGCGTATGTGTTGTTCATTCGGAGGCGACCGTAAAATTCACATTGTCTCTCCGTGGCACTTCAAGAGAGGCCTGTTTTGTTGAAGAGGCGTCTCTACCTTATTATGAAGCTTCGTTGTGTCTGGGCATCGGCCTTTTGGAGCCGATGGGTCATTCGGGGGTCTCTTCAGCAGACTGGGTTTTTGTCATTCGGAGAGATCTGGTCGTCACCGAATGCACACACCCGGCTATCATTAATTTTATCCCATTCTGGTCGACCCGTTCTAATTTAATTTTAGTTTTGCTTTAATTTGCTTTTTGTTTACTTATTCTGTTCCACGGTGTAGGCCAGGAGCACGCAAATTTAAAAAAATAATAAGTGTTCGTTCAAAGTAAAATAAATCCAAGTATAAATTATGTATGAATACATTAAGTTATTCTCTTAGTTAACTGGCTCCTTAACTTTTCTTATCAATTTCAATTAATTATTTTTCACAAAAGTAACATAGACCATTTTCGATTTTCAAAAATTCTCGGTGTTCCTGCAAAGCATTATTATTATTATGCAGCACATTTGAATGAATATCAGCAATAAATTTTTGATTGATGATTGAATCACCGAGATAAGCGCAATGGCATATATATGTCACAGTTATGTCCATCAATTTTTTAAGATAAAGCGCTGCTACCACATATTGTCTAGTTTTGGAGCGGTTTATTGTAAAATTTTAATACTTCTTTTGCAAAATGATCACACTTTTTGGTAATTTCTTCCGGTACTTCTCTAAGAACTTCTCCCGGTGCCAATGGGTCATATGTGGTAATCAATCCATGATCGAAACTCAAAAATGCCAAAACAAAATGGTTGTGGTGGCAAACCGGTAATACAACGTTTCGGTTACTTTTATTAGTAAGGCGAAGTTCTAATTGACTATTTTCTTCTACCACCTTATATATTTTTTATCATCAAATATTTTTCTGATTTGGTATTGGTCAAAACATCCATAATTTGAACCTTTTAGCAAATTATTCAATAGACTGCTTCAATAGAAAGGAAGTTCTGATTAAATAGACTACCTAGTTAAAACGATTTCTTTTTCCGTCCAATTTTTGCTACTTCCAAAAAATTTAATAGTGCGCTATAAAATACTCATTTATTCCAATTAGAATTTTATTCTACTATACATTTGTTTAATTTTTGTTTTTGTCATTTTTTTGTTGAAATAGAAATTACCATAAATATTCATTCAATTGATCCAAATAAGAAACCCAACAGATAATGTTTGTGTTATAAGTATGAAGATATGAAGACGGTCATGTTAAAATTTGGTTTAGAGGGAGAGATAGCTTTGAGTTGTATAACTTAGCAGTGCCCAGCTAATCAGAACCCAGATATATTTGATTAAATTTATTTAAAATTATCTGGCTTTCATTTACTAATTTGAAAACCAAAACTAATTTTTCTAAAGTACAAAGTCTCACCTCACAGTTCGTGACATCAAATTATTCCTATACAAATACATTTATATGGTTTTGTGGCGAGCCCTCTGCCTAGGCATTTCTTTTATAAAATTCAATTCACTTGACAGCGCAGCCAAGACAAAACAAAACAATAAACTTTCTTCGGCGTGTTTTTTTATTTATTTTCAAACATTTCAATTTCCGTAAAATTAGGAGGGTAGAAAAAATAAATTTTCCTTCTCATAAATTCCGCCCTTAATATACAAAATGTATTTCTATATGTGTATTAACCTGACGAAGAAGAAGAAACTGACAAGAAAATGATTTACAATAAAAACGATGAAATGCTACAAGGAAAAGAGAAGGAAAATTCAGCATTATCCCGGTATATATCTATACACTGTACATGTATGTGTGGAGGTTTTTTCTTAAACGTCTTACTTTTCTATTTATTTCAATTCAACAACAAATTGGTTATATTGTTACATGATACGTTAAGCAATTTTCTTTATTTCATTTTATTTAATAAGACGATTTTATTTTATTTTTTTTATGGTATAAAGACATTGAGTGAAATGGTAGATGGAGAAAAAGTTTGGCTCATGAAAATAGAATAAAATTTATATCACGAAGATCTCTGTTTGTGTTTGCATTTTCCCTTCCTTTATTTCTTGAAACACAATTGTATTTTGGGATTTGATAAATGATAAGAGATTTAATGGTTGTGCGGTTTTCGGCATATATACGGCTGTACATATACGGTTTATTGAAAAATTAATTGGAATATTGTATTTAATGTGGCTGTTTATTCGATAGGCATGTTTTGGTATTATACGGTTTAGTTTGGCTCAATTAATTGTAATACCAATGAGAATTCTAATTAAACATTAATATTAGATGCTTCAAGATCAAGCTGCTTCATCGCATATTGCCTCGAATTTATATGCGGTTATGCACCAAATAGCAGTACTAATTTGAAATTCTAAGAGTTCCGAAACATCAACATCTCCTCTCCTTCCGGAGAAGAGTGTATGGAGCAATAATATTCAAAAGTTGCTAACATCGTTTGTTAGGTGGTGCACCAGAATGTGCGATTACTGTCGTAAGCTGGCGTTTATTCGCGACGAGGTATTTTGCGAGCAATATATAAAATATTTTGAGATGTGAAATTTCATGTATTCTGTGCCTGTCTCATGTAGTCTGTGCCTTCTCTAGCATGCCCCTAATCTTCTAATATCATCTACTGGTCTCGGATTTAGTATAATTAATGATTATTATAATCAAAGATTATAATGCTTGGCAAAAGAGATTTGTTATCGAGTTAAATTTGAACGAAGTTCGTAAGTGTCATCAACTTCGAACGGAGGACGAATAAGCGTAATTTTGTTGCAAATATAAATCTGATTCGCAAAGAGAAATCTGAAAAATAAGCCATATTATTACATACAACATATGGTCTTTAAAGTCATTACGATAGTCAACACCTTTTGTGAATTGATAAACGGTCTACGAAATATGAGAATTTACCGACAAAGCAAAATCTTTTCGTCTAACTTACCACATATTTCTTGGAAGGTTGTTAATAACTGTAAAAATTGCCAAATATCATCCCAAACGTTAAGTTCAATTACTAAATTTAATTTTTAGTATGATGAATTCTAAATTATCCCAGAACCGGGCAAGCATTTAGTTTTAGGGTTTGGGCCAACTTTTTCTGATTTGGTCTTGCCCACTAAATCTAGGCTACATATCACATCTTAATCTTATAACACTTTTTAATATCTGTTTTGCCATTTGCAGGTTAAGGCCCCCCCCCCCGTTTTCCGGATCATTAGTTTAACAAAATTAATTGCGCTTGTTTGGCAATATTTGAAAGGTTTTTCAATCCTGATCTGTTCCGACATTAAGATCGATCCCTCTGCGTTCTGCCAGAGCATTAAAAATAACTTATCGATATTTTTAAAATCTGGTGTAAACCTTCTGAAAGCCAATGATTATGCAATTAAAATAATTTGTTTCCCTTGATGTTAAGTGTTTTTTACTGTTTTCACAACTAATGCCAACATATATGACCCTAATGCTGCACCAGCACTTGTAGCACAATCCAATGAAAATGGTACTGGAATTTTTTACAAATTAATTACAAATTTGTTACACAGTTAGAAAATTTTTTACAGGTCCCGTTATTTTGAAATTCGTGTGTGGGTTGGCGTTAGACAAAGCTACACCACACTTTTCGTATTTTTGTTAATATTTGTTGTATCGTACTGGGGGTGGTACTGAATTTTTTTACAAATTAATTACAACATATTAGTATAGTTCAACCCCCAAAAACTTCCCCTAAGTACCTTACTGGTATATACAAAATGTTTTTACTAAATAAATTACTATATATTGGAATAGTAATTCAATTGTCAAAAATTTCACCTAAAAAGTGCAGCTTTTTAAAACCATATTTCTGTGTAAAGGGTTATAAAACCCCTCAAATAACTATCCATGAATTTATTACAACAGCCCAAACTCGCAAAAATCGATCATAGGTACCCATGAATTTATTACAACAGCCCACACCCGCAAAAATCGACCATAAAGCATCAAACTTCCTTCGTACGCAAAAATATGCACCCATGAATTTATTACAACAGCCCTCATCCACAAAAATTGGCCAAAAAGCATCGAACTTCATTTATATGCAAGAAATAGGCAACCATGAATTTATTACAACAGCCCACAAATGTTGATCAAAAAATATCAAGCTTCATTTATATGCAAGAAATTGGTACCCATGAATTTATTACAACAGCCCACACCCACAAAAAACTATCATAATGCACCAAACTTCCTTCGTACGCAAGAAATATGCACCCATGAATTTATTACAACAGCCCACACCCGCTAAAATCGAACATGTTTAAATTTATTACAACAGCCGAATTTTGCGAGTGTGGGCTGTTGCAATAAATTCATGGGTACCAATTTCTTGCATAGGAAAGAAGTCCGATACTTTTTGATATTGTAATAAATTAATTGGTGCCTATTTCTTGCATTGGGGTGAAGATTGATATTTTTTGATTGTTTTTGTGGATGTGGGCTGTTGTAATAAATTCATGGGTACCTATTTCTTGCATATAAATGAAGTTCGATACTTTTTGATCGTTCTTTGTGGGTGTGGACTGTTGTAATACATTCATGGGTGCCTATTTCTTGCATACGAAGATGTTCGATGCATTAAGATTGATTTTTGAGGGTGTGGGCTCTTGTAATAAATTTGTGGGTACCTATTTCTTGAGTACGAAGGAAGTTTGATGCTTTATGATCGATTTTTGTGGGTGTTGGCTGCTGTAATAAAATCATGGTTGCCTATTTCTTGCGTACGAGGGCGGTCGATGCATTATGATCGATTTTTGTGGGTGTGGGTTCTTGTAATAAATTCTCGGGTATTTTTTTTGCATAGAAATGAAGTTCGATACTTGTTGGTCGTTTTTGTGGGTGTGGGCTGTTGTAATAAATTCATTGGTATCTATTTCTTGCATAGGAAGGAAGTTCGATACTTTTTGATCATTTTTCGTGGGTGTAGGCGGTTGTAATAAATTCATGGGTAGTTATTTGAGGGGTTCTATAACCCTTTACACAGAAATATGGTTTTAAAAAGCTGCACTTTTTAGGTGCAATTTTTGAGAATTGGACTATTCCAATATATAGTAATTTATTTAGTAAAAACATCTTTCATATACCACTAAGGTACAATGATTTTAAACGGTTGCTCTCATTTGGGGTAGTTTTCTAGGGGATTTAATTATGCTGTTTTATTGTAGTAACTTTGTAAAAAAATCCAGCACCACCCCAGCACTATACAACAAAAAATCACAGAAATGCAAATTTCACTCCTTAGGGGAAGTTTTTGGGGGTTGAACTATGCTAATTTGTAAAAAATTCAGTACCACCCCCAGTACGATACAATAAATATTAACAGAAATGCGATAAGCATGTTGTAACGAAAAATATCGTTTTTGAAGAATTGCACCCCTTAGGGGTAGTTTTTTGGCGGTTGAACTATACCGATATGTTGTAATTAATTTGTAAAAAATTCCAGTATCACCCCCAGTACGATACAACAAATATTAACAAAAATACGAAAAGTGTGGGGAAGCTTTGTCTAACGCCAGCCCACACACGAATTGCAAGATAACGGGACCTGTAAAAAATTTTCTAACTGTGTAACAAATTTGTAATTAATTTGTAAAAAATTCCAGTACCATTTTCATTGGATTGTGCTACAAGTGCTGGTGCAGCATTAGGGTCATCCAACATATTTGGATGTGCTCTAAAATGGTTTCGCTACACTGTTTTGTGTGATGCGATTTCGTGACCCTTAAAAATGATGATTCGGGTACTGCATGAAATTTATCCTATTGAAACTGGACATTAAGAAAAAGTAACAGCTTTTTGATTGTATAGTTGAATTGTTCAAGGGCCACTTATGTGTGTTCACCGACTGCTACTTTTTTTGGTTTCATTCTTGAAATGTAACAACCAGTCCACTTAATCAGACTAACTATGTGTGCTGAATTCAATCCGTTAATAATATAATGGAATGGTGATGGGATGGCCTGCGTCTATTTCTCCTCATCATCACAGGTAAAAGTTAACCAATTCATTAGTAGTTATATTGTTGAACTTTTCCCTTTTGAGGCTCCTAAGCTGCTGCAACAGTTTTCAGATGCTTTACCTGACTGCGATGTTCTAAAAATTTAAAATGTTCTAAATGTATTTTAACAGTCCTTTAATCATCGGTCTCGTTTTTGTAAACCGTCAACATTGGGCGGGGCTTAAATCGGTTTCCTATTCATTGCTCTTGGATGCTCTAAAACAAAAATTAGTTTAGTTGCAACTGTTTAGCGGACAACAAACATGAAAGAAGTTAAAGTTTGTAAAATTTGCGTTTTCAACTTCAAAAATCTTGATTTCATGGGTGCAATCGAATCTTTATATTTAGGAGTAGTTTATGAACTACGAATTGTACGTTCGAACTCATTTCTAACATGATTTTGCAGGATGCTGTTGCGTACTGGAGAATATCTAAAAAAGAAAACAATTTTCCTTCCACAATCATTTCAGCTGGGCAAGTTCTTCAATACTTTAACATTATTGGAGCCCCATCACGTGTAGTGCATACAATAAAATTTTTAAAATTTATTTTAAATTTAGGCGAGTGACTTTTCACTTTATCCATCGTATCATCTGTACTATAAGATCCTAGAATTGGAATAAGCCCAAGATTTACACATACGTCGTTTTCTCCATGGATATTTATGCTCAGGTATCTACGTCTTCTGAAGCTTGTCCATTTATCACTAGTCATACTGCAGTTATTACGTTGTTCAATAATTTTAAACACCTCGTCTTTCATTAATTCAAAATTACGATGTATAAATTCCATAAAAGTGGTTTCGCATTTTGGTAAAGAATTCCCCCGACTAGAAATTGCTTCGCGACTAAATGCAGAATTCATTATAGCCCGTAAGGAAATATTATCACCTGTAACCAGCTTCGATACATATGTTACAAACTGCCCAGCGTAACAAAGTGTGGATTGTTCTTTTTCTACGGTTTCATTTAGAATAATTTTATGAACATGTTTCAGGTAGTTTATCATTGGAGCCGATCCACTTGCGTTTGTTATTTTAGATTGACATTTCAAACATTACGCTTTTTTTCTTTTGCAATTTTCTCAAAATAATCCCACACTGATGATAATGATCTTTTCTTCGACATTATCTATGGATAATAAAAAATTTAAAATATTTTAATTTGGAAACTAAAAAAATAACTTACCAAAAATTATTATATTTTTTTTTATTATTATCACTGCAATCTGGCAATCTGTTCTGGGACCAAAACTCCTCCAACTCTTTCGCGGTTTGCTTTTTCCGTCCTTACTTTTACGCCGTTGCCAGCCATTTTATTACAAATTTAATAAAAGTACAGCACAAACAACGAGAATGAAATTGAAAATAAAATCAGTTTTCGCATTACTGGAAATAATAGCTATTGCTTTGTATTTTTTTTGCCAATTTATAAAACATTTTTTCGAAGCCAACTTTGTTCAGATCTTCCATGCTCAATAACGATTATTACAGTTTTTTGGAAAACGTCAAAAAAATTTCAGTATTCGGACAGTAATCGAACTCTAACAAATTATGGAAGAGAAAAGTATTTAACTAATGTTAAAATTATTGATACATTAATTGGTTGGACTGTAAGACCAAGACTTGACAAGTGTCCCGAGTAACGCCGGGCTTATTCCTACAGTCTATGTTTACACATAACGACTCGATTGCAGGCACTTAGAGATCGTACGACACAATATAATTCTAATCTACTTCTAATCTACAAGAGGAAGGATAAAGGCTTAATAAGTTTAATGGATAACGATGGTATTGGTCTTCAACAATTGCTTCCTTAAATCGGCAACATCTGTAGATTTCCTGAAATTTAATTCTAAATTAATGGTTTCCCGCTTCCTAAACAAAACTGATTGATTGAATGAGCCCGGTTACAGACATCTAGGTAAAGCCGATAGTTAGTAACACAATGACAACACAATTCTTATCTACACAATCAACAATTGGATGCTTCATTTGGCAAAACGATTAACTCCATAAAACAAGAAGTTGAGAAAAAAGAGAGAATACAAAAAAGGGTTTACAAAATAATTTGTAAATTGCAACTTTAGGTACTTTTAATTTTGTCATTTAGTGATGTTGTTACGACTCCCATGGTCTTAACATTCCTTTCCCTTCCCTGTTTGTTTTTATTCCATGGTAACGTATTATTTCGTCTGATCGCAATGCCACCTGTATACGAACAAGCGCCATGTATTGTATTAAAAATATTTTCCACCGTGTGGACGGGCTTTTTTTTAATTCTCGTGTTTCTCCCTACCATAAGGCTCGTGATCATCGATAAATGAGAGAGCGAGACCAATGTGCATCGGGTTATATGTTTCTCGTTTGCGTCAATGTGAATTGATGCAACCGAAAAACAGAGGAGGAAGAAGATTCTTCTAGAACGTTTTGGCGTTCGTTATGGGTGTAAGAATTTTTTTTTGTGACATTCAGTCTTGATTTGAATGTAAAAGAAAGAAGCTCGTTTTTTGGTGGGTATTCATTAAAGCAGTTCGAGTTAATAAAATCGAGTGATAATCGTATTTTTGAAGAAAATGGCCGATGTGGTCAAGAAAATTAGAGTAATTTATCGTGATTTTCTTTATGTATTAAATAAATAAATAAAATTATGTGTGTATCCCATATTTTTATAAGGTGGGAAATATTAAATTTTGGTGTATTGATTAATAATACGAAATAAAACTCATCAGAAAACTAACTTTCAATTTCCTGAGATGTTCTTGTGGTTGGGAGGAATAATATAACGTTTTCAAGGATTGGGACTCTCACAAAACGACAACCTGTGTAACGTCAGCCTGCGAGATTGGCTGCCGTTAGCAAAAAAAATATAATAATGTATTTAAAAGAAACAAAAAAAAACGAAGAATTGTGTTACACCAGTGCACGTCATAATTTCCGCCGCTAGCTCAGGGGTGGAGGTAAATTTGGCCGTGGGGTTGTGCTTTGGTCGATCTAGCACAACTATGACATGACCTATAATCGATGAAAGCTCACTCCACTCCAACTCACCTTCTTCCTCACTCCATATAGTCAATTAGTTCAACCACTCATTTTAAATAATAACAATTTGACACTCGAATAAATTTGGAACAAAATTTCAATATTACACATTTATTATCAAAAAAAAGAATTATTTTTCAAACATTATACATTTCAATAAAAAAAAAGAAATTATTAAGAGAATAAAGAAAGTAAAGTAACGGGTGATTTTTTAAGAGCTTGAGAACTTTTTTTTAAAAAAAAACGCATAAAATTTGCAAAATCTCATCGGTTCTTTATTTGAAACGTTAGATTGGTCCATGACATTTACTTTTTGAAGATAATTTCATTTAAATGTTGACCGCGGCTGCGTCTTAGGTGGTCCATTCGGAAAGTCCAATTTTGGGCAACTTTTTCGAGCATTTCGGCCGGAATAGCCCGAATTTCTTCGGAAATGTTGTCTTCCAAAACTGGAATAGTTGCTGGCTTATTTCTGTAGACTTTAGACTTGACGTAGCCCCACAAAAAATAGTCTAAAGGCGTCAAATCGCATGATCTTGGTGGCCAACTTACCGGGCCATTTCTTGAGATGAATTGTTCTCCGAAGTTTTCCCTCAAAATGGCCATAGAATCGCGAGCTGTGTGGCATGTAGCGCCATCTTGTTGAAACCACATGTCAACTAAGTTCAGTTCTTCCATTTTTGGCAACAAAAAGTTTGTTAGCATCGAACGATAGCGATCGCCATTCACCGTAACGTTGCGTCCAACAGCATCTTTGAAAAAATACGGTCCAATGATTCCACCAGCGTACAAACCACACCAAACAGTGCATTTTTCGGGATGCATGTGCAGTTCTTGAACGGCTTCTGGTTGCTCTTCACTCCAAATGCGGCAATTTTGCTTATTTACGTAGCCATTCAACCAGAAATGAGCCTCATCGCTGAACAAAATTTGTCGATAAAAAAGCGGATTTTCTGCCAACTTTTCTAGGGCCCATTCACTGAAAATTCGACGTTGTGGCAGATCGTTCGGCTTCAGTTCTTGAAATGTCAAAGCATACTGAGCATCTTTCTCTTTGACACCTTGTCTGAAATCCCGCGTGATCTGTCAAATACTAATGCATGAAAAACCTAACCACAAAAAAATCACCCGTTATATAAAGCAAACTGACTACACTTATTATTTGTGCGAAATCAAATGTGTAAATAATTCTTAAGTTAATCAAACCTTATCATCCGGAATGATCAATGGCATAAAAAAAATACATAAAAAAATAAACGGTTACCTTAACGGAGTATCCTTGCCGAAGAAGCGCTTCCCACGACCTTGGTACTGAGTCGGTTTCCTATGACCAATATTGGCAAGAACAAAAATAAAAGAAAACGTTTGATTAACTGAGAAAATTAAATAAATAGATAGTCTGATCACATTTGCTAGTAAGATTAATCACCAGAAATTTAATTAATGAGTACCAAGAACAGAGAAAAATTGAATATTAAAATACTATGATACACCAAAACAAAGAAACTTTAATTCAAATGTAAGAAAAAAATAAAAATGGTAACTTAACCAAATGCTTCGATGAATTACTGTTGCTGTCCTTGACTGGATACCCGCAGAGATGCGGCCCCGCTTTCACCAACCACCGTAATTGGGTTACCGTTATACACGAGCAACAGGTTGACACTGGAACTTGCTGCCTCCAAATTTCCCTCGGATGATGACTCGAACTTTCTAATTTAAGTTATACACATCCATTTGCATAGGTTTCCACCATGTACTCGTGTCGGCACAATACGCGTGTATAGTATCCGCTTCTAACTGTTTACGCATCGGATGTTATTTATTAACTGCCGCGGTCCATTAGTGGTTGACCGTCTTGATCTCTCCTGTGGCCCTATTCTGGTAATTCCCGGGGAATGGAAATTTTAAATTTTATAGCAGTTTTATTCCCTTTCCCCCAAAAGTGTATTCCGGCTTTTGGGGAAAACATTTTTTGGGAAAAAATTATTCCCCATTATAGCAGTTTTGACGTTTATTATTCCATACCTATTTTAGGAAATAAATAATTGGGAATAGAATTTAACGGACATTTATTGTATTTATGTAATTTGTTGTATGGTTGTAAATTTATACTTAAAATTAGTAATATAAATTGGAAATATCTATATCCAATTTTTATTTTAATAAACAAAATTAATTTTTTAAGTAAAATTCGATTAAAATATTAATAAAAACCAAGTAAACGTAGTAAACTATTTTTAGACATTTGTTTTCTTGTTTTATTGCGGCGCGGGCCGACGTCGAGTAATTAAATTTTTTCCCGTAAATTTATTCCCCAATCGCCAGAATTAATTTTTGGAAAACGGGGAATTGGGGAAAATATCTGGGGAATAGCTGCTACAAAAATAAATCATTCCCTTTTCACCGGGAATTACCAGAATGCAGCCACTGGACGTTATCTAGCGCACACAATTTGCTTATTGAATCACAACCTTAAATTCACAATATCTTAGCTGCTAAAGCAAACGCCATTTCGTATATGCACCACACAAAAAACTTTTGATTAAAAGGAGAAATCACATCCTCCCCCCGTATTTAACTGATTTTCCGTTTTAATTATGGAACAAACACCAAAAATTAAGATATTTGCTGATTGCAAGGGAAAAACAAAACGACCCGAAAACACTTATATATTTCGCTAATTTTGAGTTCTTTTGTTGTAAAAACCTACGCTTAAACTTGTTTGTATGTAAAAGCTCGCGTCAGGCATAACAAGTGGAATTAACACTGGGTTGAATTTGCTTTTATATTAAGCTTAACTTTTTTATTGTCACTCATTCGCAATAAAACTATCACTCAACCACAAATCCTCAGCACAATATCTGTGAGGTAATTTTAACACGTCCACTTTTTAATGTAGTACCCAATAAATTGTAATTTTAATAATTTTAATTTGGGCACTGCACCAGATATATTTGCCTGCCATGCAGTTCAAACGATACTTATCTAATAATGAAACTTAACAAAATTATTTTTACGTTCTCTACAAATGCAACCAACAACAACAACAAAGATTCCGGTCGGTCTATGCCGTACGACCACGAAAGAAAATCCGCTAATCCAAAACATTAAACGTACGAGTTTTGCTTACGTATAGAATATGGTGCGTAGCGTACCCCAAACTGCAAGTCATATTCATACTAATCAAATCGCCTAGAGGAATACTATACACAAACATATGCCTACGTCGCAGGCGTAACAATATTTAAATGGTATAAATGAAAATGCTACACTGTGGCACGAAAGTTTCGGTATACGCGATTCGTAACTGGAACGCACGTTATACCTGACGGTTTTTGAGAAAGGATTTGGGTTTGCATCCGTATAAAATTGTTCTCACTCAAGAACTGAAGGTATTGGACCACCGCAAACGTCGTGAATTTGGTGATTTTGCCTTGGAACAAATTGAAAACGATAACAATTTTTTTACGAAAATCATCTTCTCCGATGAGGCTCACTTTCATCTGAGTTTGCGGTAAATAAACAAAACTGTCAATGCTGGTGCGAAGAAAATCTACAAATTATTCACGAAAAACTATTACATTCACCTAAATTGACAGTTTGGTGTGGTTTTTGGTCTGGTAGAATCATCGGTCCGTATTTTTTTCGAAATGAAGCTGGTATCACCGTTACTGTCAATGGAGATCGGTATAAATCGATGATAACCAACTTTTTATGAACGAAATGGAAAGAAGTTGATAGTGACAATATTTGGTTCCAACAAGACGAGGCTACGTGCCACACAGCAAGTGCAACAATTGAATTATTGAGAGAAAAGTTTGGAGATTCGATTATTTCAAGAAATTGTTTTATTGAATGGCCTCCAAGAAGTTGTGATTCCTGCAGAAGAAGTCGTGGAGTCCATTTGAAAGACGTTTTATTCAGAACTTAATTGTATCGATTGTACTTCACATTAAATAAAAAACATTTCAATTTCCTTAACAGTTAGTGTGTTTTTTTTTTAAGAAATCATATCACTCTTATTGGAAAACCCTTTACTTTGTTCAAACCAGTGGTAACACAAAAATGTATTGAAAAGCGACTACAGTGGACTAATGAACATAAAAACAAAGATTGAACGATTTTATATTGTGTTTTTACCGATGAGTCATCCTTTTCGGGTTTTAATGTTAAAAGGCGTGTTTGGCCAACTAAGCAAAAAAAAAACGGATTGTCCAAACTGTGAAGCACTAGCCCTAGCTTAATGTATGGGTGTGTTTCACCAAGAACCTACACGGCACTTTTCATGAATTAGTACAGCTATCGTTCACTGGTCAGCGAACTGTAAACACATTAACTGCAACCTGTGATGGATAATTCGTGAAAGATTTGGATTACTTCTTTCTTATGTGCCATATTAGCCACGAAATTGTATACGAATAATACTTCGGCATGGGCAACTTGAAGTCGGATTCTGTCATCACACAAGAATCCTTGTTCCTTCCGTTTTTCCGAGCGTCGTTTTTATTTCGTTGGTTATTATGGGTTGAAATTATCTGATTGTGTTTTTTTTATTTTCTCAGTCGGTTAAAATTTTCTCATTTTTAGCAATATCCCAGAAAATGTGGCAAGCCATATTATAAAGTGGATTAAAAACGACAGACTAGTTTACTGATTCTGGTTTGAATTCTCGTCGAACTAGGAAGTAATATTTATTTTACCTTAATATCCAATTATCTTTACATTTTAACTGTGTACTTAAACGCCCATCGAATTGCTTTAGCTCAAAATCGAACCTCTTGTGTCTAATCTGTAATATTTTGAAGTTCGGAATATGGAATAAGAATTTCTTCCCTCGCGGATAAAAAGTTGCTTACTGGTAACATATACAGTTCACATGATTGTAAAACGTATACCAAAAATAATACTAAAAATTTACACTGTTAAATTAAAAAAAAAATCCAAGTAAGATTATCTTTAACTGTTATCTTAGAGGAGCCCCTGAGTTCCTAGTGGTGCCGCTGGAAAGACCAAACAATTTGGAAAAAACACGAGAAATTTTTATAAAGTTTACTAAAGTTTTTTTAATTCTAAAGAAGGCTATTTTAAACAAAGTTTCTACTTTTATATCTCCGATATTAGAGATATTCACGAAGACATATATGAACAAATAGCCATCACCCTATGTATGTGTGAACGGCATTTAATTATGATGATTTTAGCTTGTCTGGCATTTAAATTTTTAAATTTAAACATTTGTGGTTTTTGTAGAGTTGAAATGGCCTTTTAGCAATTTCAGGTCAATTTGAATTTAGTTTAAAAGATAATATATTGAAGATTGATACTAAGGAACTCTTAGCAATCTGAGGTCGGCTTAGTATTATACCAATACGTAGTCAAAATTTGTGGTAAGGAGTTTAATGGCCATTTAACAGTGTTTCTTAAATTTTAAAATCATTCAAAAAAATGTGTCTAAATTTTGCACCCTTGGCTGGGTGTTGATATTTGGAAAACTTTACGAAAAGTTCATGAACATAGAAATTCAGAATGAAAATAGCACTACTTAACAGGGGCCATTTGTTGGTCCTTTTTCAATCGATGAATTATAGTACTCAATATTATCTGTTCTAAAAAAATCTTTGACATATGAAAAGTCAAAAATGTGTCATTTATCGTCATGGACTCAAGAACACAACAACGTATCGTGATTATTTTATGAAAATAACATTTATTATGGAAATAGTCGTTTAAAAACAACAACATTTCGTAAATTACATGAGAGGTTTGGTCGACATGGACGTCTTACTGAGCGTATCAACAAGTTCAACTAGTTCGTACTCCTGATGCAGTGGCAGTTGTTAGTGAAAGTATTTGTAATGAACCAAGCACATCAACTAGGTATAGTTCACAAGGACTAAACATTTCACGAACCACATTACGACGAATTTTGCATGTTGATCTTCATTTGCATCCACACTTGAACGAAATGAAGCTTTTTCATCAAAACACTTTGGTTATAGATACCTGTTATTTTTACGCCAATAATACGCGCCTTGTTGACCAACACTTCAGTTTCGAGATAATTTTTATTTTTCGATGCCATGACAGATCAAACTCGGTATTAGCAGTCCTCTAAATATATTTTAAGGATTAATTTTGAATATTTTATCGAATAAAAATCAATTAATTGGGATTTACCATTAAATATCCTTACATAATAAAAATCGTACGCCTGGACGATTTAGATAGACGTAGCACATTAGAAATTCGATAAGACACATGTTTATGATTGTAATCCCTTTTTCCAAAATTTATTATTATTTCGTAAACGTATATTAATGGTGTACTAATGCATAGCAAAATATCCAAATTGCTTTTTTCACACGAAATATTATGTACGGAGGTGATTGCAATGATTAATAATCTCCTTCCTTTTTTATGTACTCGCAACGTAGAAGTAATGATCAGCGACCATAAAAATATAAATTTGACTTCGCGTATTGTACATAGAAGGAAGAACGAATAATTGAAGAAAAGGGAAAAGGAAAACTAATAAACGATTACAATTTGTTTACACTTCATTTTGTGAGTTGATTATGATTAACACTAATAATAATTTCATAACAATAACAGTTATAATAGCAATAATGATCTTACTTAAAATCAAATAAATAAATAAAATCCCTCAGAACATAGAAACGTATTCCCTCGATTTATTGTCATGTAATATACGAGAAATGCAAAAACTATTAAAACCAAAATACCGAAATCAACAAACATCACCCATCATATGAAGGGTGGATTTCTTTGCTCTTTTTTATACGATACAAAAACACACGATAATAAACTTGAAGGGTGAACTGAACTTTGAGATATAAAAATAATAATAATAATCTGTAACACGCGTTACTGTTCTGCGGAGGAAAAATTTGCGAATTTTTCTCTGCACAATTTGTATTTCGTATCCCGTTTCCAACTAACTACACACGGGGAAAATTACTAAGGGTTATTTGGTTTGTTTGTTTATATATTGTTCCCGATGCATCACCAATTTTCTATTAAATTTATTATGTTGATGATGATGATGATGATTTAGTCCCAATGGGTTAATTAAAAACGATTTTGACTTAATTTTGTTTATATTGCAATGAAATTAGATTTTTTTTATTTTATTTTATTTAATTTTTAACATTCTTCATTCTTTTGATGTACCATACGCGTCCGTCTAGTTTAGCAAAGTAAAATATTGTACGCATGTTAACAAGGGTTTGATATTATTAACATAACCATTGTAAAGCATTTGATTTTTGTGGTGGCTATTACTTTCTGTTGCGTTTGAATACACCTGGAATAATAAAGTTAAGGCTGTATTGTGTTGGGGCAGAGAGATGATTTTGACAAACTATGATGAACTGCGTAAAAAAAAATTAAAACGTCATTTTTAGTTCTAAAATCTATCGTTTTGGTGCTAATTGAAAATTATTCGTTTTGTTATACGTAATAATATATGTATACGTATCGAATGTCATTGAACAAATTTTATAGAATATCACAGTTTGGCGAAAGCTCCGCAGTACGTAAAAGTACCGCTATGGCGCTTGAAGCTAATCATATACATGATTTATCTCGGAGTTTCAGCTTAGAAAATTGTTAATGGTTAATAATGTTAATTATAAATGTTAATTAAGGCAATACTAAAAAATTCAAATCAGATTTACTCTTACGTGAAGGAATCTCAGCAGAAAATCATAAAAAATTACTAAATTAATCCATTTAGAAATTTGTAACGCCAGCTATGTATCACTGACGATAACAAATAAACTATTAATGTAATTAACAAAAACAAGAAACATCAAATCAAAGAGTATCTCCCGAGTACGCCATGTCAATATGCCGCTACTCAGTCGGTGGAGCTAATTTAATCGTGGATGCCGGCGTACTCTGGTATTAACTTCGCAGATACTATATTGGCAACATGAAGGGAAATCACACCACCTCACTCATCACTCCCAACACTTACCACAGTTCGGTTCACTCCCGGTCTATCAACCTATTAACACATAATGATTAATAACACCTTACAATTCATTCTCAACAGGTTAAACATTATTTCTTTCATTTAACAAAAAAAAATTTGGTGTATAAATATCAATTTTTTTTAATAATTATTAGGTTAAGTTTTATTAATCCAAACTAAAAGGAGCAAAACAAATTTCAAGACAGAAAAGAATTATAATCAAAAAAACTTAATTTGATATGACCTTTTTTTTAATATAAGTAACCGTACAAAAGAAATCCCTCCAGATTCTGAAGGTTACCTGGAAGAAAATAAGAGTCTTCAGATGAAGAAGCGCTTCCTACATCCGTGGCCTCTGCAATGCATTGAATTAATGCCTACTAAAATGAAGAAAAGAAAAAAATCATATTAAGTTAATTGTCAAAAAAAATTAAGATGAAAAAAATAGTATAGTGTATTCACTTAAAATTATACCGAACCCATTAATAAAAACTTAATAATTTTAACCATAAATCAAGTAGAAGAAAATTTATCCAAAAGTAGAGACATATAAAATTTAACAAGCGAAGGAAATGAAAATTATGAAAAAAATAAAAAAAAACCAAAGCAACACTTAGCCGTAAATATTGGTTTTCCTCTGGGTGTTCAATCCCGCTGCCAGCATTTGGTTACCTCAACCTTGGCAGCATCACTTGTCCTTGCCAGGTTATATTTTCGGTTTAACGTCAACAGCAAACCTTATAATCCGAATCAGGGTGGTAGATAACACGGGGTTGTTCCGCTAGCTGCACTGCTGATAACGTATAACTATTCAAGTTCCGTTTTTTATAGATCACTCGTCCAGTTACCTTGATGCACCGTCGATAAAAATCCGTTTATTTCTTTTTTCAACGGGTGATGTCACGGTTTAACGCTTTTTAACGTGTTAGCTTACTACGCAAATCGAACACTTCTTAAGCACCAACCGTAAAAGCACATAATCCGAAGTCGTGTTGGTTCAGATGTGTATCCTTCAAAGATTGGTCACCATGGCAGCTTCCTTCACTATATTGTGCATGCAATTTCGCTCTTATATCTGTTATATCTTCACCTCAGATATATTTATTTCCACTCAAATCGAACAAATTTCTATGATAAGTATTTCCTTTTTGTTAACACGGGAATTTTTCTTTATTTTTCTTTTCACTTTATAATTATAATTAGTTTGTGATTAAATCAGAGTTTTTTGTTATATTTTATTTAGAAATGGAGTACTGCTCACTCGAAAAATCAGATTCTAAGGTTGTGTGCCAAACTGAAGTTAAAAGTCAATTTTAAATAAATTTACGGTAATTGCAATTATTTTTCGAGAACACTATGGCAAACTGATCAAAAATTCTGTCCTAAAACCGGTGCTTACCGTAGTAAACGATTTACCTTAATGGGCTAGTTATATAGACGAAAACGAAACGGACTGAAATGAAACGAAACGAAAGACGAAAGAAATATGGTTATATAGACGAATTGGTGAAACGGTTTTGACACTTTCATATTTGTTTTCAATTTTATATTATTTGAAGTTTACCTCTCGTGTGTATGAAAACTAACTTGGATAATCCATTTTATATATGGCGAACTAAATAAAAATATATAAATTTATGCAAAATATAAAATATTTTGACAATTTGTCGTAAGTGCTAGTAAGGATAACAAAAAAAAAAACATAACCGATAGTATATAACCGCAAAGAAGAAACGAAAGAAAATTGAATTGAATCAAGTTCTCCGTCCGTTTTCGTTTCGTTTCTTCTATATACATAATTGGTTTAGTGTGTTTTCATGTATTCAATTCGTTCGATTCGTTTCGGTCCGTTTCATTTTCGGCTATATAACTAGCCCATAAGTTTGGCACACAGCCTAAGTGATTGAATTAGTTTAAAGAAACAAATCAGGTTATCACAAAAAAAAACTATGATTTTTTTTTCAACCAATCAGATGCCAATTTCAAAAAAACCTTGCTTATCATGAGATACAACAAAAACGTTCAGGTGCACACACCGAAAAATAAACAATAATCGCAATGATGTTAACAATTGCCTACCCCTCAGGCGAAGGTGATAGTACAAGAAAACTAACTCATATTAATACGTTTTAGGTGCATACGACAATTCACCACCGCTTAGTGTCTCGACTTAGCTAAAACAAAAAAAAAATGGAACGAACGTTAAAAATTCTAAAAAAAAATTTTTTTCATTAAAATATTATTATTATTATTCAAAATGGTTCATAACCAACAATATTCTTTCGCAAATCGTAATTGCACTCTGCTCGGGCAAACTGCGTAATATTGAACGATTGAAGAAAAAGCAACTAACCAGTATTCAAAGACCCGCAGTTATGAAACCTGAGCCTAACTGCCTCAGGCTGGAAAACTGTAAACGAATTTGGTCTGACGCACCACCATGCATGTTGAACTAGACTGCCGTAGATCCGTCAACATGTAAAGTTCAGCAGATTCTAAAACCCGTTAATACAAACTCGATTTATCGTTCACTCGGGTTTGGCATAAAATTATATTTTTATCATTTTGGTCGGACTGAACACGCTGAGTATATACACAGAGTCTATTTTGTAATTCAACTCGAACAAGCAGGATGCTGTCAAAATATACTCCGTGTTTTTTTGTTCAACTTGTGTAAATTTACTCTGCACACTGCATTTTTATTTATGAACTGTGCTTTCACCGTGTATAATCAGTTCTTAAAATTTTGCTCTGAAATGCATGTCAGTGCACGAAGATCGTGCAAAGTAGGATACTTTATGCACATTGGCTTAATTGAAAGTGCAACCTTTACTCTATGTACAATACCCGGTGAAAGCTTGCTCGCTCACTATAAATATATTGTACTTAATAAACACATTTTTATTAATCACTTGTTTTTGTTTCGCAGAATATTTTTCAAAAAGTTTAAAAAATCACTCGATCGATTTCGACTTGTTAGGTCATCATCAGGAGTATCTACTCTATGATGACCTAACAAGTCGAAATCGATCGAGTGATTTTTTAAACTTTTTGAAAAATATTCTGCGAAACAAAAACAAGTGATTAATAAAAATGTGTTTATTAAGTATAAGTGTGTTTCGCCAAGTGCCTACGGCAAATAGTGTAAAAAGTATAAATATATTGGGTTTGTTTTATAATTCAACCCGAGCGAGCAGAGTTACAGAGCTCTCACAATAGAAACAATTTTTGCTTTCACCTTTTACCTTGAGAGTATCTCTCACAATGAGGAAAAAAAGATAAATTGAAACCAACTTCATTGTAATTTTTGACATACTGACATTTTGACATTTAATTTTGTGGTAAATTGTTTATTTTTATGTTAAATATTTTAAAGTGCTTTGTTGCTACATATATTACGAGGATAGTAAATTTTAAAATGGGGGGCAACTATACTCGGCCTATGTTTGATTTGTTACAAGCGACATCATACTCTACTTCACCAGCGTCAGGTTGAAGCTCCTTCCGAGTATACTCCAAAAATTACGACACATCATAGTTCAGTTGATCAACAAACAGACGAGTGGCTTTCTTCAGAACATAAAACTGAAGAATCTTCAAAAATTCCAAATGAATCTCCAAAAGTTCCAATTATCCTCAACAAACAGATTAACGCAAAGGTTCTACATGTACACTATTCCTCCATAACCACGGTGCTAGCAACAGCAGTTATATACATCATGTCACGCACCGGTAAACCCCAGTTGTATAGAGCCTTGTTGGATTCAGGCTCACAAACTTCGTTCGTCACCGAAACAAGCGCTCAAAGCCTAGGCCTAAAGCGTAATCACGCATCTCTGTCAGTTTACGGTCTAGCATCGGCACCAGGTGGAAGTATACGAGGGAAAATCGATATGACCATAATCTCACGAACCGAACCAAATTATAAACTTTTAATTACGGCTCATATCATTAATAGTATAACCAACATTTTACCGTCAAAGCCAAGAAGCTTCGATCAATCTAACTTGCAGCTGGAATTAGAAGATCCACAGTTTCATACTCTCCCTCTCTCTCTCTCTCTCTCTCTCTCTCTTTCTCTCTCTCTCTCTCTCTCTCTCTCTCTCTTTGGCACTATATCCCATCAATGAATTTGGCCGCCTCAAATGAGGTTTCATAATCATATTTTCATTTCGGATAATGAGTGATTAATTCATTGATCCTAAACCAGCCGTGAAATTTTTTCACAACCAGGAATCGAACCCGGGACCTCCGGTCGCTAGCGCAAGTATGTTGACCACTTTGCCACCGGGGCGGCAGTTTCATACACCGAACAAAATTAATGTACTACTCTGTAACAAATGTAACAAAATTAATGTACTACGACTCCCTGTACTGCAGTCATCGAAACTCGGATTGTTGATGTCAGGATCGGGTCACAATTCCTCAACAGATGTAACTAATCTCCACGTAATCTCTGAACCAAAATTGCACGCAAAAATTCAAATTCCTCGGTGTCTCACACAATCAACAACTACATCCCATCTTCAACTGCATGCATTTTGTGATGCCTTCAAAGCCGCTTATGGAAGTGTGGTGTATTTACGAAGCATAGACGAGTCCGGCAAAATCATCGTGAATATTATAACTGCAAAGAGTAAAGGAGTTCCGGTAGAGCAAATTTTGTTACCTCGATTGGAACTCTGTGGAGCGGTCCTTCTGTGCAAATTAATTAAATTTTGTGTTGCATCTCTATCTTACAGGGACATAGAAGTCTGCGTCTGGACAGATTCCACGATAGTACTGCACTGGCTATCCGATCCCGACGTTGGAAAGGTTTCATTGCCAACCGAACGGTAGCAGTTCTGGAGATTATTCCTCGACATAAGTGGCATCATATCAATTCAAAACAAAATCCGGCCGATACAATAACTAGGGGAATAAAACCACAAGCGTTGCTAAAATTATCCCTGTGGTGGCACGAACTTCATTGGTTGAGTCAACCAAAATCTTGTTCGCCAAAAGCAATTTTCATACCAACAGAAGCGGTTAACTTTTCATTGGAAGAAAGGTCAAAATATGCAAACGTTTTTACTGAATTGTTCGAGATATTCACTTCAAGCACATGCATGCTGGCAATTCATTAGTTTTAAGTATTGTGAGAAACAAGTATTGGATGATTGGAGCAAGAAACATCATTAAACACTGCATAAAATCCCGCACGGTGTGTATTCGTTTCTGTTTTTACAAGAATGAACAAAAAATGGCTGATCTCCCAGCAGCGCGATGTAACCAAAGTCGGCCGTTTTTACACACTGGATTGGACTATGCTGGGCCACTATATACCAAAGGCAGCAAACGCAGTAATTCTCAGGTGGAAAAGGTGTATGATGCAGTGTTCGTGTGCTTGGCGGTGAAAGCTGTGCACTTAGAGGTAGTGGGTAGCCTAGATACCGAATCGTTTTTTGCTACTGTAAAAGGGTTCATTTCAAGACGTGGAAGTCCAGAGAAAATTTGGTGTGACAACGGATCCAACTTTGTTGGGGTTAACAAAGAATTTCATAAACTTAAACTTCAGATGATAAGTCAGTCGAACAACCAATTAATTTATGATTTTTTCTTGTAGAAAGGAATCACTTTTCTCTTCAATCCTCCTAGCGCTCCATATTTTGGAGGATTTTTTGAAGCTACAGTTAAATCATTTAAATATCATTTGAGAAGGGTAGCCAACATAAACCTGATATTTGAGGAAATGACTACGCTCATAATTCAAATTGAGGCACTGTTGAAGTCAAGATCATTATGCAGATTTAACGACGATTCAGCTGATATAGAAGCATTAACACTCGCACATTTCTTGGTTGGAGAACCTCTGACATGTACTCCTGAGCCAATGTTGAACGAGATACCTCAAAATAAACTATCGAGATGGAAAAATATTCAGCAGCGACTCCAAGGATTTTGGAAACGGTGGCATCAGGGCTACCTAACATCATTAACACAACGTAACAAATGGAAACCTTCGACTGATCATTTCGAAGTCAATGATGTAGTTTTAATACGCGAAGGAAACTTATATCCCAGTCAATGGATACTTGGTAGAGTTATCACGATTCATCCAGGCAATGAGGGCATCATCCGCGTCGTTACGCTAAAAACATCGAAAACCGAACTGAAACGTCCAGTTAACAAATTAATAAAATTACCTGTTAATCTTAAGTAATAAAATTCCTTAAGGTGCGGGAGAATGTTGGTGAGAATAAAGTTTTAATAATTCAAGGTGTTTTGTGTTTTTATTCTCACCAACACGCCCGAACTTTTGATCAACTAATCAGCGACGTGATTTACCAGTTGGTTTTTAATTATTCGTTCGGTTGTTAATTATTCTGGTAATTCCCCCTGAATAGGGAACTGGGGAAGAATTTATATGTAATTTCTGTTCAAATACTTTTTTCCCGGCCCACTGAGGAGAAAATTTTGATATAAATATTTATAAATTCAGAATAAATTTTCCATATCTAAAATTATTCCCAAGTTAATTTTGTTTTAAAAACAAAATAACACTGTAGCTTTTTACCTCAGTATACCAGATTTTTTTTTTAACTTGAAATTACTTATAAAAGCTTTTCCCAATTCCTTATTCCCAGGGAATTACCAGAATAGTGCCACTAGTGTGGTTTCTTAGTTTTTGGAATCGGAACAAGTTGATATTTTCCAAGAATTTTAATAAACCTATTTTATTAAACACTTGTTTTTTATTTCACAAAATTATATTTTTGAATATTTTAATTAAAATATTTGTTCAAAAAGTTTAAAAAATCACTCGATCGATTTAGATTTGTTAGGTCATCATCAGGAGTATCTAATCATTTGTAAAAGTAAAAATTTTATATATAGAAGAAAAAAGCAAAAAATTCAAAAAATAGCGTAAAAAGTATTCCATGGATTTGGTATCACAGCTTCCTTTAAGCTACACTAACAAAATCAGTAAAATGTTCAAAGAACATTTGATTCTGCATTAATTTTTTCATTTTTCTAGTTTTCCCAATTTTCGATTGAATTTATTATTTTCAGAATATTGCAAATATGTTCCTTTCCTAGTTTTAACAATGTCAAGTTTTCTGAAAACCAAGGGATTTTATTTCTACTTTGAACAATTTTTAATTTCTTCAGCCTCTCCAAAATTTTAAAAATATTTAAAATCAAATCAAGTCCTATACAATTCTAAAACTTAGTCCTCTGATTTCATTCTTAAAAGCAAATGACATCATTAATTTTTTGTAAATGAAAATGGTAGGGAAAGCCGGAAAACGAGGGGAAACGAAAATTTTACATTTGTGGTGTTGAAAATTGGTGTTAAATTTATATATAAAATAAAAACACACACAGAGCACAAAAACACCATAAATGTTAGATAAATTGATGATGATTATGTTGGTTTTAACATTTTTATATTTTTGTATATAGAAAAACCATAGAAAGCAACAACATTAATTGAATTTTCAACACAGAAAAGGGGTTGTTTAATTTGTACTCAATTAAATTTTAATTATGTTTAGATTAATTAAAACTGAAGCTTTTTTCTGTAAATATAAAACTAACACAACACACATAGGGGATACAAATTACATTTACATTATTGTTGGAATGAGTGGAAAGCTTTTCGTACGTAATTAGTTTTTAATGTGTACATCACATACACTTTTTGTATATATGTGTGTGTACAAGTGGATTCTAAGTTATATTTAATGAACAATGAATTTTTCATGGTAGCTAAAGCCCAAAAATCGTAATTTCTTTGTCTAAATTTAAAGACTCCGACGGTATTCAACTATTTTCACAGGAATCGATAAGAAACTGAAACACCATATAGAATTAAATTTTATTTAATGGCCGCGGTTATAAAATGTTACTTTTTTTTTAAGTTGCTTCAAAATTACGGTAATGGTGTAAACTTAGAACAGTGTTATAAGCGCAGCCACATGATTTGATTTTAATATACCAACAATGCATGATATCCCTATAACAACAAGTTAGCCTAAAATTTGAGATTTAGGCCTCTTTCGAATGAAATGAAATGTGTTATCGTTAATTACGATGGTTTTGCAGACTAAATGGAACCAATTTAGTAAATAAGTTTACAATAAGTATAGGTGTTTAAATATTTAACGGTTTTGTAGTAGTTAATCGTATATGGTGATTGACAACAAAAAAAGTGTCAAAACATGAAAGGTTTGCAAAAGTTGGCTGCAAATGGGATAATATACCAGGAATCGTCAGCATTTGTTTGTTAATTATTTATTATGACGAATTCGAGTTCAGCTTGAAAAGCTGAATCTAAAACAGTAACACACAAAACTATCTCAAAAAATTGTAAACATGTGTCAAATATCTATAAATTCAAATTATTTGTATTTTCAAGCAAAACTCGAATCCGTCATAATAAAAAACTAAACAAATTTACTCATGACTAAATTTTATATACTGTCCCATAATCAGCGAATTTTTCAATTCACCACGTTTCTAGTGGGATTTGACATCAAAACTCACGTAATCATGGAAATAAATTTATTTTCTTTTTTTATTCTATTTTCTCAAATAATATTCGTGTTTTAATATATTTTCATATATGTACGCTCCAATTTGATTCAAATAAATTATGCACCTCACGGCAATAACCCTTTTCAAAATCTCAGTACGACGATGGACCTTTGTTCAGGTGGTCTGTTGGTAATAGCACTAATCTTAGCTACTTCAACTTTTCGAGAAATACACCTTCTCTTCAGCAGGAATCGAGCACATTTGCAATCAGTACGGGTGTTGTTCGAATTACTGCTTTGAGCGCCAATTTCGGTATTTTGTCAGGACCGGGTGCTTTATTACTACGTTACCACAGGCGTTTGTGATGACCTTCATAATTTGAGATGTTTTATTTTCAGCCGCTCCGAAGACGTTTTCGTTATCTAACACATTCATGAACATATTCTCGAAAGCTTGGATCTCCAATTTCGGCATTTCTGATATAGTTCGGTTACCTTTTATTAGGAGTAGCACCGTGAAATTCGAAGACTAGTTCTACGAAACTACTCTACTAGAAACACTGTTAGTAATCCACGTTAGATAAACTATCCATGTGGCGTTACCTTTGCGGAATGTTAGTGTGTTTCCCTTATTTAACAGTACAATTTGTAGTAAACGCTTTAACTTCTCGATCGTTCGATACTCTGCGATAAACACAGGATAAAGATCTCGAGCGCCTTTTCCATCAATCGATCCAAGAAACTTTTAAACTCCTCTAAGAATCCGTTCAGCTGAACGTAGGAAGTATACATATAAATGCCGTCGATTTTCACGCCTACGAAGCCAGGTTTTCTTCAGCTCGTGCTTATGAATGTCCGTTGACCGTAAGTCCAGATGGCGGTCGTACTACAAGCGTAGTGTGCCTAATTAGGCGCGGTTTCTATATTGTTCTTGCACAATAATGACAATATATCCTCTTATTTCTCGTACAGTCTGCTCAAGCAGATCTTGACCCGCTTCATAGTAAGATTTAGTTGTAGCAAAATCATAATCTAATTGCTCTTCCCCAAGAATGCATCCATCACCACCTCACCTTTAGCATATTTTGAACGGTTTATTTTATTGGGACATTTTCTGGCATGGTGTCTTGAAAAAAGCTACTTGAATTTCACGGTATCCAACCGTCATTTTCTTCCCTTCGAACATATACTGTTGGAGTCCTGAAACCTTGAGTATTTAAAAAAATTTTAAATGCAGAATGTGCGGTTTTGCCACCTCCATACAAGATTACCACTATACCTGACGAAGCAACAACCAAGTCAACTTTCTTTAACATCTAATTTTGACTAAGAAATAAAATTATTAGGTCCTAGCTGTGTCGCTTTGTGCCTCGCAATGCATCGTTGTGTTTTTGTTTTTTTATGATCATATTAAATTGATCAGGTACTGAATTAGAAAAGTTCGTATTCAAAAATTCATTAAATACGATTCTATAATAAATTGTCTCAAATCAGAATTTAGAACACGTGTCCTGTATTGATCAATGCTTGCATTTGGATTTTGCTTTAGTTTGTATGCTCAAAGTTTATTAATCACCTTATCCTTTGGTGGATTGACTTAGTTCCATGGACGATTTTTATTGAGTGAATCGTACTCCTCGTTTTTTGCCTTCTTTCACTGCTTGTGATAATTCGATCCAATTTTCTGCTCGTATATGCTCTTGGTTCTTGGCTGTTTGCCAACAAGTTCTGCTGATGCATGATACGTTAATGGCTGCGCCGTTATAATGTTGCTATCGCATAAACGTCGTTCAATGATATTCTTCTTATCCAGATCGCATATTGCATCACGTTCGACGGTTGCGCCGGCGTTGTCGCATAGCATCGTTCGCCTCTGATTCATCGTCTGGCACGTTTGCATCATCATTACTTTTATCAGTGTCACTAATATTGAGTTTTTCAGAAGGAAAATTACGTCAAGACCTATCTCAATTTTGTTCGTCGAACTGCAGAGTGACTACCTTTGGTTCCAGTTTCTGTCGTATTTTCTTTGATATGTGCTCAAGAACTCTTAACCCTGAAAATCCGCGATTGATCGATTTCCGCCCTTTTACCGTGCCATAATTCATACGGTGATTCGTAATGCACTGTACTCGTTTCCGAGAGATTCAATAAATGTACTATCACATTGATAGCCTCCTCCCAGAATTTTTAGTCCATCTACTTTGTATGCATGCGGCACTCTGCTCCGGCATATACGGCACACTTCGCTGATGCTCAAGGTCATTACATTGAAAAACGTTTCCAAATTTGCATTGACCTTGTGTTCGTCCGTTCTCTTGTTGCATTTGCATTACCGCAAATTTAAACTGTGGTGCGGCCTCCGACTTTTGCTTTAAAAAAATTTAATAACGAACATTAGTTGGCCTCTCAGATGAGCGTTTCGCACGCAGCATCACGTGTGCGACGTTTTGATATCCGATTCATTCAAGCCAAGGGTGAAGTGAAATCTGTTTGAACCTCACACTCCCCTTCGCCTCCGATGATTCCCCAACTTTGACCAGCAATTAAAATAGCTTGCGGCGTCGAACTTCCACTTCAGAAATGTTCCCATCCATCAGTAGTTCGCAGCGCTTACTTTAAATGATAGCGTCTACGAATCCATGAATCGCCGTTGAACATAAGAATGTTAATGCCGTATTTTGCTCGAGCCATGATCTTTTCAACATTTCCCACCGTTATGTGTTACGATATCTCCACAACTACGAACTATTCACGTCGATGAAACATATTTTCACCAGCTGCCGAGTCTAACACCCAAGTGTTCATTTCTCCAGTTGATGTTGAGCTAATATACAACCACATTTTTCTATTCTTCTTATCCTTTTGTATAGACAACAACCCTCGTCACAACGAAGACAATAGCATTTTGGGCTTGCTACTGCCGTTCTTGGATTTTTTTTTGTCGCAATGTCCCAAATTTAAATTCTTCTTCCAAAAATTTAGCTCGGCTATCAACGCTTCCGATCTGGCCCTGTGACGCCAATCAAAGCGCCTTTGTCATTAATTGCGCACTAAAATTTATCATAGTTTGATAGTCCGCACTCGTGGATTCCCACGCACAGTGGAAATAGTTATATCCAGCTGGTCAATACATTTAAATCTTCGTTGTAACCATCGAGCGGAAATATCTTTTCATTGATCCTTTAATTGATGCACGATTTTCATAAGCTTTGGCGTACACGTTGTAATACCATCGGCCGGCTCCTTTGTGAAACTTTAGAACTGCTGCTTCTCTTGATATGCGTCTCATATAGTCTGCTTTCGCCACCTTCCGATTTTTCAATGTTCTCCCGACCGTCTTTTAATTTGTTTTTTTTAATTCGATTTATTCGTTGTTATGGACTCCGTAACCATGGGTCCGTAACCTGTTGTATTAACCCGGATCTTATTGGTTTTCTTACTTTCAGTCCAATTCGTTGTGGAACGAATACAATAAAAAAAACTAATGCTCAAAAATTCACTCTTTCGATCGAGTACGCCGGTCGAGTAGAAAACTGCGCATACTTACAATACACTCTCTCAATTTGTGACAAGTTGAAGTAAACCAGAGGGTGGTATGAACCAGAGAGTGCGTTCACGGTTTTCAGAACATTTCAATTTCAGATAACAATAGAAATACAGAAAACGCCGAAACCTAGACATTCGATCGCCAAACTAAAAATAACATTAACATGGACAAGACAAGAATAAACCAAATTCATGATGTGTGCCTGACGCCGACTTTTTTGTCTAAATTTCCGACTAACTAAATTAATCGTTAGTTCACCCAGGTATTGTTAGAATATTTTTAAACCAAAATCTACCCGAAATTTAGTTCTAAGCTGCAGGTTTAGTCTCGATTTATCAATTACTGATTAGAAATGTTTTGTAGACTGTTAAATTTAAGTTTATATAGCAGATTTTAATTAAAAATCAGATGCGGCTTGGTTTGTATGCCATCTTTGCACGATTCGTATGAACTAACCATCAATTTAGTTAGTTGGAAATTTAGACAAAAAAAATCGACGTGAAGCATACAGTATCAATCTAAAAATTAATTTTGGCGGCTGTACGAAATATAATGGAAAGTTCCTCTCTTAAATGACCTTTCTCTCCGAATGAATATCCTCGAAAAATGCGATGGCTAACTATTACTATCATTACATTTTTACTATCAGCCCTGCAAATAATTGCTATCACGATAGTTAAAAACTGTCATGCCAGTTGAAATTTTCGGTGCTGAGAGTAAAAATAATACTTATAAGATCATGTTTGTGAACTAAGCCCAATTTTTATATGTGAAGATAGGCTAAATTCAGTCTCAGTCGAATGCGATGGCACCAAAATTATTGCTATCATGACATTTTTTACTTTCAGTCCAAAAAATCCTCATATTTTTAGTATGTCCTGAAAATTCTGGCTATAGCGACAGTTAAAAACTATCATGCCAGTTTTAAGTTTTGAGGTTGAGAGTAAAATAATATTTCATTATACATCTTGTTTTAAATGTGACTCTCACCACCAGTTACAGAAATTGTTGTATAAGTGCTCATCTATAACGATGCTGAGATATAGTTCATAGAAGCAGGAAATATTCGTTGGCCCAACTAGCGGTGCTGGTCCATGCATATCAAAATTCGAGAAAAGGATGTGCACCGCTAGCTGGACCAACGAATAGCTCTTGACTTCTATGGACTTTAAGTTCAACTAATCATAGAAATTATGAAGAATAAATAATTTCCGATACTGTTATAACAGATTACCACATAGTATTGGTCGCCCATTTAAATATTACTCAAAACTGTTTGTAAAAACGGCATTTTTCAAAAATAAATAAAAATACATAGGAGGGCTATAGTGAAAATTCAATATCAGACCCGAAAGCGGATTTTGCTATTATAAAAATTCGATATCGAAAAATCCGCGATTATGAAACTAAAAAGAGAAAACTAAATCGGATTGTCCGAAAATCGAATGTTAAAATCCGACTGCTATTTAGTTGACGAATTTCATTAATTGCTGTCGAATGTGTGTGTTTCTTCGACTTTCAATCAATGGATGTGTACCAATAGTGGGTAATTTTTCGATCAGTTTGCCATAGCGTTTTTCAAAAATAAATGAATTTACCGAAAAATTTACTTAAAATTGACTTTTATCCGACAATTGGTATGCAGCCTTTTTATGAAATATAAAAACTAAAAAAAAAATAATTAAACAATATTTAAAATGTAAGTATAATATATTCAAATAAAATATTCGTATTTAAATGATAATTTAATTTTTATTAGTAGTAGTATTTACTAGTATAATTCAACTAGAACTAGAATCTAGTCTACTAGAAGAATTGACAGGCTTCTAGACTTGACGAAAGAAATAAATGGTGCGGGGCCCAACATTTTGAATATTCCTTGCGAATGCATATCAATGAGCCACAAAATAAAAGATTACATGAAACTGAAGTAACGGAAATGACTGAAGCAACAGAAACTTTCTGAAGTAATTGACAGTCCGTTTCCAACACCTCAAACTCAAAATCGGGCACCAGGAAAACAAAAGAAAGCAATGAAAATGCTACTAAAGCGACAAATTGAGATGTAAGTGAAATTTTATTAGAGAAAAGATAAATACCACCGAGAAAAATTGAGAGTGCAGAAAGAAATTCGCGACGGCCAAAAGGAATTAATAAAAATAGAAAATGAAAGATTAATACACGACCCAAAAATTAATCTAGTCCAGGGCATTTAGATCAAAATCGACCAGAATAGCAAAAATTTTTAGGGACAGCAGATATCGAGATGCGGTTTTCTGCATTGTGTTCAGGAAGGTCCCAGGAAAAAAGTCTATATAGTCCGGTTTAGCCATTTTTTGAAAAATGCCTTTTGGGTCGGAAAATGCATTTTCCAATTGCATCATTACTTGTATCATTATAGGAACGACTGGAAACTTGGAAAAATCGCTCGAAAATCATTACTCGGGGATTTTCTGGGCTGGTGAACTCGATTCTAGCATTAGAATTACCCGGGGTGTACGGGGATGGCTCTGTGGGGATGCACGGAGGGTGGATTGGGGGAGAAATGGCAGCGTGCATGAAAATCGGTCCAAACTCGTTACTAGGGTGTTTTCGGGATGCCGAATTCAATTCTGGCATTGGGGTTACCGGGGGCGGCTTTACGAGGGTATTCGGGGGGTCGTTCTGGGGGGGGGGGGTGAGGAATCGCATAGTCCATGCGCTCCTAACTAAATGAACCTGCGATTGAGCTCGTCTAAAGCTATCGAGCAAAAATGTATGCTGAAGCCACCAATTCTAAAAAAGACGGTCTTTGCACGCATAATCCCGACCGCCAATGCGTTAACCGTGCATATCAAGCGTGTCTATTTTCAAGTACAGGCTTGGTATGGTTCACAAGGCCAAGACGTGACCTTAGATCCGTTGAAATGGGGGTGGGAAATGGTGGATGGAGAACTCAGCCCTGTCACCATTACCCAGGAAGCCGGTCCCGAGGAAATTTTAAGTGGGTTGGAGCAGTTGGTTGCTCAAACCAAAAAGGCACTTCCAACGGGGCCGAAAATAGTGACGAGAAAGAAGCTGAAGAAGGGAAAGAAGAAGAAGAGTTTGAACAAGATGTTTAGTATTTAAGTTAAACATTTAAATTTATAATGAAAAATTATATAGCGGTGACAAAGTGGTTAGCATGCTTGCTACAGCGACCGGAGGTCTTGGGTTCGATCCCCAGTGGTGAAAAAATTTCACGGCTGGTTTAGGATCAATGAATTAATCACTCATTATCCGAAATGAAAATATGATTATGAAACCTCATTTGAGGTGGTTAAATTCCTTGATGGGATATAGTGCCAGAGAGAGAGAGAGAAAGAGACAGAAATGAATAATTCAACATTAATAAAAACTCCTATTTGTTATTTGAATAAAGTATTATTTTCATAATTTGTGATTTTTCACTTTCTCCTTTACCATTTCCCACAGAGCCGCGCCCGGGGAAGTTTAATGCCAGAATTGAATTCGGCATCCCCGTAAAACCCCCGAGTATCGATTTTGGAGTGATTTTCATGGACGCTGCCATTTTCCCCCACCCCGCAATTACCCCAGACAGCCGCACATAGCCACCCTAGGCGCCCTCGGGGAAATCTAATGCTAGAATTGAATTCGTCATCCCCGAAAACCCCCGAGTAACAAGTTTGGAGCGCTTTCCATGGACTATGCTAATCTCCCCCCCCCCCCAGAATGACCTCCTGTTACCCCCGCAGAGCCGCCCTCTAGCGCCAATTTCAATGCCAGAATTGAATTCGACATCCCCGAGAACCTCCGAGTAACGAGTTTGGGCCGATTTTCATGCACGCTGCCATTTCTCTCCCAATTCACCCTCCGCGCACGTCCACAGAGCCACCCCCTTGCACCGCCGGATAATTCTAATGCCAGAATCGAGTTCGGTAGTCCCAAAAACTCTCGAGTAACGGTTTCCGATCGATTTTTCCAAGTTTCCAGTCGTTCCTATAATGATACAAGTAATGATGCAATTGGAAAATTCATTTTCTAACCCAGAAGGCATTTTCAAAAAATGGATAAACCAGACTATATAGACTTTTTTCCTGGGACCTTCCTGAACACAATGCAGAAAACCGAAAAAAAATTTTATTTAGTTTTAAAGTATATCGATTCATGAATTCCTTAATGTTTTACAAAAATAACTATATACCGGGTGAGTTTCTTAAGCTGAAACTTTCAAATATCTCGGAAAATAAGCCCTCTACGATAAAAAATGACCATAATCAAAATTAAATCATTCTGGAGGGGAAATACATTAGTGTTAAAATTAGGACTCCCCGCCCCTGTTTGTAAGAAAGGTGGGAGGCAACTTGGAAACTAAGATAGGAACCCCTATTTTTCATTGCAGATTCGGATTCTACAGCTAAAAGTACGTAAGATTTCCTTGAAAGATTTTTTTCGATTCATGATAGATGGCGCTGTAATAAGCGATATTAAATTTTTTTCGATTTCCCCTACTGAGAACATTATGCATACGATTCTGCAATATATTTGCATTAAAATTTACACGTTTTCAATGTAAATACTTGAAATTAGTTTTAAACAAATTGTATTTCTTAAATTTAAACAAAAACTACTATTAGTGTAACACAGTAACAACGACGTGGACATCATCTTTTAATTAAATTAAGTGCTCTAAGTAAGTGCTAAAAGTAGTTTTTTTTTAAATTTAAGAAATACAATTTGTTTAAAACTAATTTCAAGTATTTACATTGAAAACGTGTAAATTTTAATGCAAACATATTGCAGAATCGTTTGCATAATGTTCTCAGTAGGAGAAAACGAAAAAAATTTAATATCGCCTATTACAGCGCCATCTATCATGAATCGAAAAAAATCTTTCAAAGAAATCCTACGTACTTTTAGCTGTAGAATCCGAATCTGCAATAAAAAATAGTAGTTCCTGTCTTAGTTTCCAAGTTGCCCTCCATCCCCCTTACAAACAGGGGCGGGGTCCTATTTTAACACTAATGTATTTCCCCTTCAGAATGATTTAATTTTGATAATGGTCATTTTTTATCGTAGAGGGCTTATTTTCCGAGATATTTGAAAGTTTCAGCTTAAAAAACTCACCCGGTATATTAAAATTTTTAAATTATCTTTTATTTCATCTCTGACTCATTTTGCTTCCTTCTGTAAGTTTTCGGTGTTTACTTCGTATTATGAATTATGTTCGTAACTATCTTCATTTTCTATTAGATACAGTGTTGTACACATAAATTATGAAGAAGGCAATACACATCCGCAATTTGTGCAGTCTTTATGGGCTGGTAGTTTAAATCACGTATGTGTAATAAAAATCTCCATCGTCCTTTTAAGACTCCAAAGACTCTTTCGATGATAGTGCTAGCTTTTGCATGAAGAGTATTATACTGCAACTCCCGTGAGCCTTGCATATCATGAACCTCCTATAAGATAAAATAATATAAAATATGTAAATGAAACATGTACCTTATTTTTAGATTTAAGATATATCTACCATCTTTACGTTAAGGCGATGATTTCCTTTTCGATTATAAAAATGGTGTTCATTCTTGTGTGGGCATATTATATTAACATGAGTGCTATCTACACGCCCTATAACTCCAGGAAATCCAATTTTGGTTAGCAAATATTGTTTCGATTTGTTTTTATGATCCTCCGAGATGTAAAAGTTTATATATTTCCTACACATTTTTGACTCCAATATTAAATGAGGTTAGGCTAATACTCTGGAAACAGTTGGTTGAGCCATTCCAATCTAAAAATCTTGTCCTCGAAACCTTAAAGTGGCTGCCAGTTTTAATATCGAAAAAAACCGATATCGGAAAATATCGGATTATTTCAAAATAGCCCACCTGTGCGGAACTATTCCGGTTTTCCCTGGAAATTGGGGATTAAGAAAAATATTTTCATAGCATTTCTGTCTAAATTGAATTTTTCTGGCCTACTGTTGGAATTACATGGGTGTAAATATTTTCGAAACAAAGTTAATTGGGAAACTTTTGTCCCAAAAAATTTTTATAGGGCAAAATAGTTCCCAATATATATCTTTGATTCAAAAATATTTACACCCATGTGATCCCAACAGTAGGCAAGAAAAATTTAATTTACACACAAATGCTATGAAAATATTTTTCCCAATTCCCAGGGAAAGCCAGAATAGGGCCACTTGAACCTGGACGGTGGGTCAATGCAGCATTCTGCGCTGCAAACAGAGCGTCTTAGTTGTGTTATTTCACAGCCTCTGTTGAGATTCGAACCCAGTACCTCCCGGTCCAAGTACTGAAGCTTTAACCACTGCACCACTTGTCCATTATGGATGTTCGGTATCATTAAAAAGAAGTGTGAACCATTTCAGATAGAAAAATTACAATATTTAAAAATTATATATATCGAATTCATTTTTATTTGAATGCAGCAATTCCAAAGTACTAAAAAACATAAAATGGCATAATTTAAATAAACTATAGCGCTAAACAATAAAGCATTAAATAAAACTGAACCCCTACGTATTTTTTTTTAATAGTCACAGTACCATTCTGTACAATTTATTATTTTTTATACCCCCAAAACATAATTTTTTACGTAGGTACGTACGAAATATTTCTATAATTTTAGCGTCATATTTAGTGCCATTAAATATTCATAAAAAAATTAATTTAGGAACTTAAACAAAATACCCCAGCAATACTCGTATACTCCTTACGCGAAACATTCCACGGAATTATAATTTTTATGCCTATAAACAAATACAAACATATATATTAGACATGATTATTTTATATGAGTGTGGGTAAATTGATATTAATTTATATAAATTAAGATTTCTTATCGAAACATGCAAATAACAAAAAAAAAAAAAACAAATTGGAATTGGGTTAGAAATTTTATTTAACCAAAAGCGAAATGGTTTATTACAATTACCTGTTCAATAAAATATTTTTTACCAAGGAGATATCAAGGAATATAATTCTGATAGCATTGGCATGATATAAATAACACAAGGTAATGGTTTTTTAACATCATTATTTGGTTTGTATTCAATTAATAAGCTATTTCGCTGGCTCATTTAAGTAAAGTGGAGACTAAGAAATGTTGTTTGCGTACCAATTAACCAATTGATTGGACTACCAAGTCAATTTATTCATATAACAGCAATTATAATAAGTATAAACTATTTCTAAATAGGTAATAAATGACAAATGTCAATAAAACAAATAAATCATTCTAAATCAAATCATATTGAATGACAATTGGGTTTTTGTCATTTGGTAAAAAAAAAAAACACAAAATCAAACGTTTTCTTATTAAAACGACACGAATATGTTCATATTCGATTCGGTGCTGGTGATATCACCATTTATTGATCTACACAAGTTGTTCCTATTGTTTTATGCATTTAATGTAGGCATAATATATGCATATACATATAAATGTTACAAACAGTATAGCGCAATATAAATTTACGGGACCATCTGAAACATTACAAAATGTTAGATAATTTTTAGGATTGTCAGCGGTTTCTTTATCGGTACAAACACATTATGTTAAGTACATGTGTGAGTGAATGTATGTTAGATTAAATTTTATTTGAAAATATTTTTATTATTATTATTTTGGTTAATAATAGTTACAAATAAGTAGCATGTTAATATACCATAAAATTATTTAAATTCCATGGATATAAGCTTGTATGATTATAAGTGGTGTATGTGTGTCGTTTGCATACCATAAATGTTGGTAGGTAAATAGGTATAATATCGGTGCTTATATGCTTGTTTGGAACGTCAGTTCGTTTTTTGTGTATTTAGAGGGGTTTCCATACTTGTTATTATTCTGCTAGTTATTGTATCATTCTACAATGGCTTTTTGAAAATGATTTGAGTTTTAATAGTCGCTTGACTTGGAATTCTACTTTCGATAAACACTGCATATAGTATGGTTGTTAAAGCTGTTGAAATCATCAGAGACCTCCCCTCCTAAAAATAAGCCTTAACATCGGCCGGTTTGATTGGTATACACGCGAAAACTGAATTTTGCTATGATGAAGAAGAAGACAAAAATACTGAATGAAGGAAACAGAAGATTTTATTTATTTAATCATTTAATTTTATTTTATATTAAAAATAGAATTGACTCAAGAACTGAACCCTGTGGGTCGCCGGATGTAATAGCCAATTTTTCACTGAAAGTCTCACCAGCCCGTGAAACTTGATATCGATTTTTATATCGGTTTTCTGGCACACTTGGGAGTAGAGTAGCTGTTCCGGCTGGGAGGGTAAAAAAATGGAACGCGTAACCACCTGTTAAAACGAACAAGAACGGTGTAATTCTCACATATGTGATTAGTGTTAATTTAACAATGATATTAAAACAATAGTTAAGGAGTTAACCATAGTTAGAAAAAGTTTCTCCGTTTGATATTACAAATTAATTTATATAATCATAAAAACCCCGACAAGCTATATTGCGTTGATATGTATATTGATAAGCTGCAACAGTTCCAGCGGTATTGCAAATACCGAACATTCCTCCAAATACGAACGCCGCTACCACAATTGTATTAAAGATATATTTAAATCAAAACAATTTTATTTACAATTTTTTTTTGCTTAATTAAAAATAAAATATTATCAGCAATATAAAAATGAATTCAAAAATAATAATGTTTTAATTAAGAAACATTTGTGAGATTGTGCTCCCCGCCAAATCAATTCCAAGCCAAATTGCTAAAACTTGAAGAAACCTATTTTGAAGTCTGAAGGAATTAACGCACACACCAATCTAGTTTTGGGACGATGGTGATTCGGTTCGTTTTTTTACTCTCCCAGCCAGAAGAGCTACTCTACTCCCAAGTGTGCGAGAGAATCGATATAACTACGGTAAAATCACTTCGTTACAAAATGGCGCCCGAGCAGGTATCTCATCGGTCTAAAAATTTAGTTATGTTTCGGTTTTAGCCAATTAATTTTTTTTATTATGTATTATTTTTTTGGCAATTTAGCTTCAGATTAATTTTTTTTGTTTTTGTTTGGAATATCTTTTGCTTGATTGAGGGTAAACCTATTAATTTGCGTTAGATTTACGGGGACGGGATAGACTGCTCGAGCAACGGTAAACCGATGGCATAGAGAAAAGTAATATAAACAGAGGTAAAGCTGCATACAAAATTTTGAAACAACTTTTTTAGATTGTAACCCCAAAATACAAACTCATTTTACGACTAAAATAATAAACTTAGAATATCCAACTCTTCGAATATTCATTTAGCGTTTCTTTGACTTTTCATATTGTTTTTGTTTCAATTTTTTTTCGTTCAGATTATAACCGTAATTTTAAATTTAGTAAACATAAAACCGGATCGTGACCCCATATTTTACTATGAAAATATGCGTAAAAATTTTGTATGCAGCTTTACTTCTGTTTATATTTATTTTTTTCTGTGCCGATGGTGATAGTTGAAGGATCGTATTAATGCTAACGATGAGTGTTTGTAATTATTCAAATTACTCGTTAGAGAATGCTTTCTATTCACCAATTCATCTTTTTTTGGTACTACATATTATTATTATTTATGTTTTTATGGAACGATGTAGCGTACGACCACTTAAAGTAATAAAGACGTGCGCAGATAATATGGCCACAGTGGAATTTTTTTAAGCGGAGGAAAGCAAGCTCTTTTGATATTATATAATAATTGTCTTTACAATTTTTTTATGCATGTGAAATTAGACCTAACTATAGTATAGAAATAACTTTAGGACTAGTTTAGCACAAACTTCACACGCATGTATACGCGTTTGAAGTTACAACTAAATTAATCCTAACAAATGCCTCCTTAACTACAGGCCTCTTACTACTCTCATTTTTCGCACATGATGTCAATTTATGTCTAAACCGAGATTACGCAATAATAATGTTACGATATTCACACTAACAAATCAACTAGAGAAAGCAACAAAAACGTCGACATAGCGTGTCGTCATCATTTGGTGTAAGCGGCCTGTAGTTTAGGAGGCATTGTCCTAACTCAACAAAAATTTGTATGTATAGGTTAAAAAGTAAAACAAGAATGTCATTTAGGCGAAATATTGAATTTGTTAACTATTGTAATTTCAATTTATAAAAAATAATCAGAAGTTCATTATTAGGATGGGATATACGAATTTACCTAATATGTTTATCAAGAATGGCATTATTTTTTTTGGATAGGTCTAGATTAGGCCCCAAGCCATTTGAAAAGCTAGTAATTTTTGCGCGATCAAATTAATGTTTTGCTATGCGTTTAACCTAAAAAGTTAGGATTTTCTTAAGAAATTGAATCTCTTGAGACCTAATATGTTTTTCAAGCACGATCAGTAGTCATTGATAAACTCATCATTACACAAAAACATCGCCTTTCCCCTAAATTTTCTTTAATTTTGGATCCGGCATATTATACCTATTGACGTAAGACGAATTGCGTAAGAATAACAAATTATAAAATGGCAGTGGAAATAGGATATTTTTAGGAAATGATGTTTTCGGTAATGACATTATTACTGATCGCTTAGGATCTGCCATTTACAAAGCAAAAAAATCATCATACATTTTTTTCCGGTTTATTCTTAATGAGAGCGAAAATTATATAGGAAACCTTCGAAGAACACGATTAATTGGTTCTGTGCTCTTTGAAACCGTGAGATATTAAATTTCTTACACAAACCCTTGTTGACGCATTATCATAATGTTCGACATAACTACAATAAATTTGAGTGTGTTAAATTGCATTTTTTGTAATATTAAAATTATTTTCACTTCTAAAATATATTTACCTGTAAATACTGCTGATTAGTTATTATTTATATGTAATTAGACTAATTTGAAACTTGAAAAATTGTATAAAATAGAACGATTAATAAAATAAAAAGAGTAGTAGACATACATACAACGGCTTACTTACTTCTTTCTGTGTTTACACTTGCGCTTTAGTTTGGGCCTCACCCGTGGTAACCCAAACTATTCTTGCGAATCTACAAACCACGGAATTTAAGTACTAAAAAATATTTAACAATTCGGAAGTAATTTCGAAGTGTTAATAATCCTATATTCTTTGGATATATAATAGATTATTTATTTTGACTACGATAATTCGATTTTTTTTTTTTTTAATAATAATTTCAATTGGAAAACTATTCAAATATTTCATTATTTCGCCTAAATGTCATTTCTATTTAATTTTTACCAATGCAAACACACTTTCGTTTGTTTTTGTTGGTTTAAGACTAGTTGTAACGATCCATCTTTTGTTTTTTTTTCTGACTTCCAGTTGACTTTTTTTATTTGTTTATTAGGGATAGTGCTCGTCGGACTAGGATTCGTTTGTCGAAAACCCCGGTACAAGGCTGGATCGTAACTACTACAGCTAGATTCGGCATCTGTGTGGTCGTAATCGCTCGATAAAATTATAAATTTTCAAAAAAAAAAACAATAATAGAAAAAAAATGTAGAGTGACACTTTGGCTTTTATTCAGCCCACAGTATTACCCGTGTATGCATTTTACATGTGTGTTTTTTTTAAATACCAATAAGGAAAACAAAAATTTGCTAAATCGGATAAGAAACTTTATGAAATATCCGAATGTGAATGATAAGTACTTACAGTAATAATCCTATACCTCATGTACCCAAAAGTGGCGCTTCACCGTTACAGGAAGGTGGTTTCTGTTGCGGTTACTTTTGACCCGATTCCCCGTAAATTCTGCTTACATGCGATGGCCAGGATACTATTCAGCAGGAATCCCTCTCCAGCGTCGGCTAGTGCACCAATAATATGGGAATACGAATATAATTTTTTCCTCGTTTTTTTTTTTTTTTTTTTTTTTTTTTATGAACGCTTGACCGTTTTTTTTGTGCCTTCCCTAGTGGAAAAATTGAAATTTTTTATACTAAAAATAAACTTACGATTTCATAGAAATTTAATGATAATTTTTGTATAATTTTAGTAGGTTATGGCAATATAATTTTAGTATAATTTTTAAAATTAAACACAAATTATACTTTCGAACATTATCTTACTAAAAGTATAATTTTTATATATTTTGTGTTATAAAAATTATACCAAAATAGGTGCATTTAAGGTATTAATTATGATAAAAAAACAACCAAATTAAGAATTATTTAAGTATAATTTTAGTGGGTTATGGCAATATAATTATAGTATAATTTTAAAATTTAAACAAAAATTATACTTGAGATAGAATATAATGAAAATATTTCATTTATTGTAACTGTCGGATGTATGCATATTATGGTAATTTTAAATCATTTCCATGTAGTTTGTTTGTATTCGCGGACATGCCACGTCATCATTCCCTCTGCATTAATTATTTCACGCCGTTTTTATTATAAGTCTAGAATTTTCCTAATTAGAATAATAATTGCTTATAATTTTGGATTCCGACTGGACTCGAACCGACGACTTTCCGGATGATAACACTTAGCGGTGTACACCTTAACCACTGCACCACCAAAGCAATAACTATGTAAAGTTTAATTCCTAACAATATAAATCAATATATTTAAATACACAACTAAACTTAAAATATACTTAATTTGGTTTATTTCATTTGCTGCAAAACTACACCAGCACAGCAACATACAAAATACCGAGAAATACGACTACAACTAAATATATTTTTTCAGCACGATAGTATTTATCAGTGTTGCCAGGTCGTGGGAAATTTTTCCTTTTGCGGAAATTTCGTCCCTCGTGCGGGATGAAAAGTGATGATTAAAAAAAAATATTTTTCTAAAATGTGTAATACAATTTTCGATTCTAATAATTCGCTTAAAATAATTTTTTAAATTTATGTTTAATTTTGACTAAATTTAAATATTTATATATACAAAATTAAAATTTAAATGTTTATAAAATATTTAACCATAATTAAACTTTAAAACCGCTGTATTAAGTTTTATCCCAAATATACTTAATTTAGTTTAAAATTTCAATTTAAGAGTTAATTTTAGGTTAAAATATTTTATGTATATTTATGTTTAATTTTGACTAAATTTAAATATTTTTATATACAAAATTCATATTTAAATTGGTATAATTTTTGAGATGTAAAATTTAAGCAGAATTTTGGTCTATAAATATATTAAATTTTAACCAATTTAAAGTATATTTTCTATTTAAACTAATCATTTATACAAAAATTAATTGATTTTGGTATTCCTCGGTATATTTTTTTGGTATAAATATGCGATTTTTTTCACTAGGGTTACAGCCCCTTTAAACAGCAACCGTAATTTCCGCCGTCCAGTTTACTCCTGAATAGATAACACCGCACACGTACATACATCTGACGTGATCACTTTATGAAATTTTCCTGCTTGTTCTGCCACCCGACGAATTTCTATCACTTATTCCAATATCCATAACCAGGACCAAATCAATGGTATATCAAACAACCGCCTTCCGGTTGCATTATATTATCATTTATTTCAGTATTCTTAATATTAACTTTACACAAGATTTGAATAGAAATTATCTTTATTACTTATATCTTAACACAGTATGTTTTTTTGTGTTTTTTTTTTGGTTGGTTCGTTTTTTTCACATTCGGTTACACTTTATATTTTGTTCTTTTTTTTAGGACTTTAATCAAGCTACTTTATTTACGTAATCGCATACACGTATGGTACTATGCAAGAAAAGGTAGCTAATTCGCTACAAGTCACCACGGATTTTCTTACGTAAACTTAATTTCCAATTTCTAATTTTTTCTTTATTTTTTTTATGTTTTTAAGTATCGCTTTTATTTTTTGGATTAACTATTTATCTTAAAAAAAAAAATTCTCGATCGTTTAGCTTTACGATAAGCAATCAACTGTCTCATCCTCTGTTTTTTTCAAAAAAACCTCACACTTTTTAATTTTGTTAAATTTTGGTAGGGAAATTCTAACCGGTTATAAAGGTGTAGTGGTTAAATCTTCGGCTCTTGGACAAGTGGTGCAGCGGTTAGCGGTTAAAGCTTCGGCACTTGGACCGGGAGGTACTGGGTTCGAATCCCAGCAGAGGCAGGATGTAAAAGCGAATTTTCTTCATCGATTGCGATCGGTGAAGTTAATAAACACAACTAAGACCCTCTGTTGGAGTATAGAACTCAGCGCCGACCCACCTTCCATGTCAATGTACAGGTTGACATGGAGCTTGTAATGTGCAGGTGGTACACTGTAGTTGTGTTAGATTTAGATTCAAGGCTCAACTGGAAACATCACGTGAGACAAATGCTGGACAGATACGATTGAAACAACGTCAAATGTACTAGTTAATTGGACATCATTCCAAAATGAACCTGTATTGCAAAAGACTGGTATTCCAGACTATCTTTAAACCAATATGGACGTATGGTGCGCAGCTATGGGGTTGTACACATAAGTCCAATAGAGACATTATACAACGAAGCCAAAATAAATTTCTTCGGATGGTCACCAACGCCTACCGATTTGTGACTAACAAGGAAATCCACAACGATTAAGAAATACAATTGATAGACGACGTTATCCGCGAATGTGCCTAAAACATGAAAAGAGACTTCTTACCCACACCAATCTTAAGGCCGTACAAACGAAGTAAGGCGGCTCAAACGAATCAAACCACATGAGCTAACCGTTTATAATCCAAGGGAACTGGACACTGGTCCAGCAGACCCACACAAGTTTATGCTTATCTCATAAGTACTAATGAAGGTTGACATTACTAATGTAGACGACTAATGAATTAATAATGTTTAAGATTGTAGTAGCCATATCAACAAAATTGTTAATAAAAAAAAAAAAAATATCGGCAATTTTAATATTTTATATTTGTTACGCATAGAAATAATTAGAAATTTGCTAGCGATATTTATTGGAGCATTTATAGTTGTATTTATGATTTCATTTCAAACATTTTAAAAAATGTTTAAAACGTTTTCTTAATATTAAGGAAATTTTCGTTAACAATATGAAATCTGGTTTAACTATTGTGTTTCTTTAATATTACTACACACTTTTTCTCAGTGCACTCCCTATAATACAAAATCCTGATACGAAACTAAACCCTCAACTAGCGAAAACAACAGACATAATACATAAATCCGTAGCTCCTTTAGAAAAAATGGCTAAATCTAATCGTATGTTGCGAATTCTCCACTATTGGAAATAAAGCGACATATTAAAAAGGAATGCGCACCAATCATGTTAAAAGAAATTCAGGATGAAGATGAGGATCCACCACCCTTTGTTACTGTTAAAATCAATAATATTCCGGTTAAAGGATTAATGGATAGTGGAGCAACGATCAATGTATTAGGTAGCAACTCGGAAACGTTTAATTCAACAACTAGGCGCTAAATTACATAAAATGAATGCCTCAGTAAGGACAACAGACGGAACACCCAACCCGATTATTGCTTTCATTAAAGTATCCGTGAGTTTGAGGAACAAAACTGTTTTCATTCGATTTTATATAGTTCCCACCCTAAAGGGCCAATTGTATGTAGGAATCAATTTTTGGAAAGCTTTCAGAATATCCCCAGCTCTATTGAAAACCATCGATACTAACAACCTATAGAAAGTCCCGAACACAACTTGACCGATTTTCAAATAGCGCAACTGGAGCAGATCAAGAAAAGGTTGATAACCTTCGAAGCGAAAGGGCTGGGAAGGACTCATTTATTTACCCATAAAATTGATGTGGGGGCAAACGAGCCTATTAAACAAAGGCATTATTTCGTGTCACCAGCGGTATAGGCCGAAATGGACAAAGTAATCGAGGGTATGTTGAAAAAGGAAGTCATAGAGGAAAGCGTAAGCGCTTATAGTTCTCCAGTGCTGTTGGTAAAGAAAGCAAATGGAAAGTCACGTTTGTGTATAGATTCTAGGAAACTAAACCAAGTCACAAGGAAGGATTAAATATGTATTTACTACTCAAATGTATATGTGAAATTTGATGTATTTATAGTTTTCTGTCATGATAGTATTTACAATTCACAATGGTATTACCAGCGTAAAAAAATAATTTTTTGGGATAGAAATTTGGGCCAACTTCACAAAGGTGCGGTTCTGGAACTTGTGGCAGGCATAAAAGCGTAAGTTATAAGGGGATTGTCTATATTCGTATAGAAATTGAATACCACACCAGAGGTAGCCGCTCCAGTGTTTGCACTAATTAATGTGGCCGACCTCATGTTACAACACAGCGTTACAATCGCTTTCTCGTGACGATTTCGTTGCAAAATCATCGTTTCGGTTCAACTGGGACGGCGACTTCTAGAAGTTCGTGAAGTTGAAACCAGTCGTTAGACAGTTAGAAGACGACTTCGTGAAGGTGATCTGACTCCACACAGACCGGCAAATGAGGCGAAATTGATCCCAGCCCATCGACGAGCTCGCCTTCGCTCGAAAGCATGTGGATTAGACAGAAAAACAATGGAGAACAGTTATGTTCTTTGACGAGTGCAGGATGCATTTACATGACAACGATGGGCGAGGAAGAGTGTGCAAAAGATCAGAAGAGCGAACTTTGCAATGTTACATTGAAGTACGTGCACGTACTGTAGCTCGTGCATGTTCTTGAGAGGCATGTGACTGGAGAGGAGGTGAAGACAGTTCTTGTAGAAGTACTCAATGACTGCGTCGTATCTTTTGCCAGGTTTATTATTGAAAACTTCCTTTACATGCAGGATTATGTGTGAACGCATTGTTACAGGATGGTTACTGCCACCCTGCAGATTTCATCTAAGCGCATGCAGAGGCCTCCACGGTGATTTGTGCCGGCTACAACTCAGAGAAGTGATATGGGTCGTGAGAGTTGAGGCTTGCATGGCTCCTGGCTTACACCGTGATTACAGAGATTTAAATAAAAAAAACGCAAATTATAAATAATCATAAACCGGAGTTCCGCCGCAATTTGTCGGCCGGAACCTGAGGAACGAACAACAAAAATAAAAAAAATTATAACGGAAGAAAGGTGCCCTGGTGCGCGCATCCGCCTGAACTCACACGGTGGAAAACACTGCTTTCGAATCAGGATGCGGGCACCAAGGGACCGCCAACCTCACGCCGACACATTTTTTCAGAATTCATTTTTTTATTTATAAATTTAGAAACACAAAAAAAAGGAAAACACAACTTCCCTCACGAACCGCAAGAAGAGAACGAGAACGAGACCAATGCGAACACCGAGCGCGCGACACACACCCGCTATGCGGCACTCGATCAAAATAAAATTTAAAAGTTTCAAAATTTAAAAAAAAACACAATATATAAAGAAAATAAAATAAATATATTATATTATATTATATATTACGCTGTGTAGTACCGTTGCGGCACACCCTTGCTAATTTTTGTGTCCGTTATAAAATTATCATACCACTCGTTATAACCCTACTCAAACGAGAGTCCTATCGGCTGCGTCTAAAAGGTGACGCCTTGTAACGAAAACTGAGCCATTCACTGAACACAATAAAATTTTCAAGCTCATCCCTAATTTCGACTTTACCGCTACCCAAATCACTTTATTTTATTTTTTTTTCCAAGCTATAACATAACCACCTCCATTTTGTCCTAGGTATATTTACTATCAAGACATCAACAAAATATGTAAAAAATGAATAAACCACGCAAATATATATATTTTAGTTGTATTTGTTTTTACACACAATATCGTTTATAATTTTTATGATCCTATAATATATAATTTTATTCGTTTGTTGTATATAAAAAAAATGAAGTTTATTTTATATAAACTACATACCAAACCTGTTCAATGCCAACATCGAACTTCAGTTATCAAAAAAAAATCTCTCTTTATCTTTTTTCTTTACCACAAATTTCTATTCAAAATTCCAGAACAGACTGACTAACAAAAAAAAAATTCTCGCACCACAACGTCGCGCAACACGTTCTAGAAGAATTTTCTTTCTTCTCTGTTTTTCGTTTACATCAATTCGCATTGATGTAAACGAGAAGCATATAAGAAACAACATTCTTCATTTTTCAAACTTTATTTCTCCTTACCGCCGCGCCATCACAAGAAGGTGTACCAAAACAATTAATACCGGAAGCGAAGACATAAACCACCCAACCGATTAAGCAAAAACACAAATCGAGGGGAATAAAATATAAAAAGAGGTAGTTACGGACACGTAGTCGTAACAGCATACGGCTGGTGTAGTGTACCAGTACCTTCAAGAGGTGAATGCGCCTATTATGGAGTGGCCAGGTCAAAGCCCGGACCTCAATACCATCAAATATTTATGGTACAAGCTGAAAAAAAGAGTTCGAGCCGAAGATATTGCTCCAACAAGTCTCCAGGAGCTACAACAAGCGATCGCAGAGGAATGGAAGGCGATACCTCAAGATTTGGTAAAAACTTTGGTGAATTCAATGAAACATCGAACAGAAGCTGTTTTTGGGCTAGGGTAGGAAATACTTGTTATTAATCAAAATGTCTTTTTGCTGATTTTCATGTTTTAATTCGATTTTTACCATTAATTTTCATGCTGATAAATTCACAAAAAAACGTGTACTTCAGTTGTTGACTCCAAAAATCACTTTTTTGGCACGGTATAATTACAAAAAAATACCACGATAGGTGTTGAAATTGGAGACTCTAAATTTGCATTCCAGAAAATTAAACAAACATTGATTTTTTTTATATTTTTGAACTTTTGTTGAAAATTGATCCATGTGGGAATTTTTTGCGCCCAAGTGTATCTGAATATTTAGTATAAAAATGGTGTAAAAAATGTATGTGCGTGTAAAATGTATCAGTTGAGAAGGGCTGAACCGATTTTGCTCAATCTTTTTTGTTGTATTCGAAATTACCAGGAGATGGTTCTTACAAAAGAAAATTTTGGAAAAATCCACCGGAAAAGCGGGAAAATTCAGAAAATCGGAAAATGATGTTTTTGTACGGGAAAATCTTAGAGAAAAGCTCGGAAACTTTCGGAAAAACCCAATGAAAATTGATTTTTTTCTATGAAGTTTTGAATCTTTTGCATGTTTTGATGATTTTGGACGCTGAGAAGCGTGAAAAGTCGTGAGATAACTAAGAAATGGCGCTGAGGTGTTGTCATTAATGCAATAACCTAGTAGATGACGTTGTACGTTGACTTAGGTGTTATGTTTTTAGACAGCTAGCAAGTATTACTCAGCTGTGTCTAAGTGTTAATTTGATTTATGTTAGATTACCACTGGTGGAGTGTAACGATAAAGAACACGTTGTTAACTTGTATAGCCTTTATTATTATGAAAACAGTTTATTTATATAAAATTAAAATCAGTTTATATGAAATACAATTAAAAATGTAAAACTTTGTGAAACAATACAATTAAATTGTTTGCGATGGTGTCGAGGGAAAAAATATCGCTTGCTTATTTTATATTGTGGACTGATGATTTTGCATGACGTGTTGTTCTCAACATTACGCGTTGTTCCATTTCACAGGTGTCCTTTTCGTATTGTCATTTTCGATTGAACGAACGTGGTATTTTTCTTGCTGCTATTAAATTGGATATTTGAGTATTAATTCACTGTTTTATGATATTCTTATTGCCATTATTACAATCATATGAAGTTCGGTGAGATTTTTGCCAAGTGCAGTTATCAAATTGCATTGCGGGATTAAGATGGATTCGACCGATAAGTTCATTTCTGAGGATTAATGACTTCAAAGTAAATTAGTCAAATGAATCATTGTAATTTTTAGGAATTGATTTTTGATTAAAATGCGGGCTATCAGACGATCGAACCTAGGACGAAGAAACCGTAACTCACAAAGAATTCACGATGTTCATGAGAATGAAAAGCAAGAGCAACGCAAAGAATTAAATGAACAGAGATATGCTTAGATCGGTCGACTTGAATCGCGCTGCTTTCAATTATGACTCTACAATCGCCTACAAAGACTTTCGCTGCCTTGATATTGGCGCATTGCCAGATGAGTGCAGCGCGTGTACGAAACACATCAATCATATTATGCACTTCAATATTGTTGAGGATGGGTTCCAGATAAAGATGGTCAGCCAATTCGCTGACCGATTGGTTATTGAGTTGTCGATTGTACATACTTGCATTGCTATACAAAAAACATATTCATTTTGCAGGCGAAGAAACGGATAAGGAGGTCAGTTCCATGCATTTTTATATGTACTAACCGGTTGATGGTGCAACAAGGCATGGACAATCATCTTTTGTGATATCGTCGATTGTTTTAACAGTATTGCGTCGATATGTATGTCAAGATCGAAACGGAACGTTTAAATTTTATTGAAGTACAAAAGTATTCGCTCGGAACGAAGTAGTTTGGGGCGAAACGAGGTTTGCCGGGTTACAGTACAAAACGATTGTATATCAGTTGTCAAGGTTTTGCTTTACGAGTAAATAAAATAGTAATTCTCTGTTTTTTTTTATTATCATATTTGCAATACACGAGTACAAATCATGTTATTCATACAGACATACGTATACCGACATTACAAACATAAAATCTTCCAAGACAATGGCGTTTAGTGAGAGCGCATGTCAAATGAACACAAAGATACAGCTGCTTTTCTATTGGTGAGGTAAAATTTGGGATGAAAAACATAAATCCTGATAAAAATAACATTAATAACCCAAAAATGTTTATATGTGTGTTTTATGCTCTATGGTACCTGTAGGGCATGCGCCTGGACCATTTCATTTTTCCCCAAATACTGTTACTATTATTTTTATTACAATATATTTTCGATTTCTTTTGTTAGGGTTTAAATTAAACCCCAGTATTCTGTGAATTTGATACTCCCAAAAAAAAAAATATTATTAAATCATCATCACCGTCATCACCGCTACACTACACTACACTACAGAAAGAAAAAATATTCCACATAATGATGGCAGTAAATACTAATTTACTGTGAATTGTAAAAAAGGTTAAATTGTAGAGAAATCGAGCAGCAACAAAATAATTAGGAAAACAGGATACACACAGTTTCCATTCAATTGAAATCTCTTCTTGTTTTGTTGTTGTATAGTGGTCGACGACATAAAAAATTTACTTGTTTATTATTTTCATTGTAAGTACAAAATGTGTGTACATATATGCAAAAAAGGGATGTAAATTGAATTGAATGGAAAACCTCTTTATACGCAGTAAACTCTGTAGAGGGCACGGCACACATACACAGTATGGGGTTTTAATGTATTTTTGATTAAATTGTTGCTATATTCATATAATTATTATGCTTTAATATGTAATTAAATTTGATACGAAAAAAATATGTAACAGTACGTATATAAAATAATTGAATTGAAAGTCTGTTAGGTATATACGCTTGTACTCACATATATATATATATATATATATATATATATATATATATATATATATATATATATATATATATATATATATATATAGATTTGGAAATATGTCTAGATTTAAATTGATTAATTTAACGTTTTTTTTTATACCCGTAATAGATTTTATCGATTGGAAAAATTGAAAACACAAAATGACCGTTATACTCTCGACTCGCTTAATACTATCAAAATATTGTTATCAATGTACGCATATCGATTTACAAATACACCGTAACAAAATGAAATTAAATGTAGCAAATTTTTGGTGTTACCTCGTACCCCCCCTGATAAAACCTTAATTTAAAAAAAAAAGTCCTGTCACAAACAGTTTATCATTATTAGATGAAATCATTCAAGATATGCTATGGTATAATATTATATTTCTCACCTCCCAGCTTTATTGTAAAATTAATCTTTTGTTCCTTTCAATTTAACTACTTATTAAAGTTGAAACTAGCTAATTAAACACTTGGCACGTGCCAACCGTATATTATTGTTGTTGTTGTTTTTAAATACAAATTATAAATAAAAGGAAAATCAGAAAATTGTTTTTAAATGGCCCTAGGGGGTGGGTTGGCTCTGCAAGCGACAAAAATGTTTTATTTTTTCTAAAATCGGCAAAATATTTTTTTTTTTTGGATGATCTCGTATACGTATGTAAGTCTTTTTCGATTGACAAAAACGATATTTTGTATTTTCAATTCTTTAAAGGATATTGTGTACTGCTAGTATGGGGTGTTGTTGTTACGTCAATGTCTTCATATTTATTTATATGTCAACAAAAATAAAATATGTTATTTATAAATGAAGGGTTCTTTGATTTGATTTTGAACAAAATACAATTACATGTTGGTAAAATGTACTGTAATTCGTTCTACATTTCTTGGTTTAGTTAGACCGTTCCAAAATAAAGACATCACGTGGAAATTACTCAGTTTCTTTAAAATTTTGTTTATTTATTGAATCGTTCAACTCGAAAATAACAATACGTTATCAAATCTTAATCACTATGCTAATTATCGACAAGTAAGTCCTTGATGTGAAATCCCTCGGCCTTTTAGAATTTACCTGTCTCAACAATATTTATCGAAACACGTTTGCATGCAATTGCATGGGAACGTGAGACACGAAATCGATTTATTTGAGTTCTAAATCCTAGTCAACGACTTGCTCACACACCAATTATGTAAGAATCCTTCCGCGTGGTCCTATCTTCCGTTCGTGTTGTCACCTCACGTAAACCTTGACCTTTTTTGATTGGTTGAGATGTGCGAAATTGTCTTAGTAATGTGTTTCTGGACGGTATACTGCGGAAGATGCATAAAATAATTTTTGGGTAGAAATTGGGTTGAATTCGAATTTTAGCAAATTTTAGTTTCAGAGAAGCTGAATTTGACTGAGTTATCTCTTAGCGTATTAAGGTCAAGTTTGGTTCAGCTATGGTGAATGTAGGAACTGGATAATTATTCGACTGATTGTTTTCAAATTTATTTTGTAGACAAATCTAGAACTCCATCCAAGATTGATGTTGGAATCTCGCTCAACATTCCAGATTCGAACATAATTATTTAAGACATTCCAATTCTGCATACCTGATCGAATGGTCGAATTGTTTAACTATCAAAAAGACACATTAAAATCCTAATAAAAGTTAACCTTAGTTTATTAGAATCCTACCCGAGCTCTACAAACTAAAATGGAGAGTTAACGATTAGGAAACGCCCTATAGTTTTATTATATCTGAATCCCAAAATTTCGTCAAATTCACCTTTGCGCGCCGAATTTGACAATCATTTGTTGAGAGATGGCCTAGTTCCATTGAGCATAATGTCAGAGTGCCAATAAAGCCAACTGTGAGAAAATTATTCACAGTTTCTTACAACAGACGCTTGGTGAACTATGTACTAATGCTTAACTCGTAGACAAAGTGTGAGATTACTACAAATGTTGGAAAACGAAATTCAGGAAGAGTGTGGTTACTGGAAACATGAGATTTGTCATATAGCTGTAATGCGTACGTTAGTGGAATGTAGCTTGGCTTCTCGAGGAACAGAAGAAAAATTTGGATCTTTGCACAATAAAAATTTTGTAAGGATGCTTGAACTAATTAGTCAGTTTGATCCATTTTTAGAGGGTCATATTTCAAAAAACGGAAATTCTGGAAAAGGAAATCCTTCATATACAATATCGAGAATTATATGTGAGGAACTAATTCAATTAATGGCTCAAAAGACCCACGCCGTCATTGTTGGTGAAATAAACTGCTTCGGTTGTTTCATCACACCAGAACACATCGACCAGTTAACTATTGTACTTAGATACTTAAAAGATGGGCAACCTATAGAACGATTTTGACGTTTCTGGAAATGAAAAGCCATACGGGCGAGGAAATGGCCAACTAGTAGTTACAGTATATAGGCAGTGAATCTTTTCTATAGTGCAGTTGCCCTGTACTTTTTTCGGTCTCAGCTAGCTGGTGGGGAATCCTTAAATTATTTATTGGTAATGAAAGCATTTTAAAATCCATTTCCAATACCACTTGGGAAGCACATGCTATATGGTGACAGCAGGTTGCAATTTTGGAATCATTCGTAAATATTGTAGAAACCTTAGTAAATATTGCTGAAGACCAATCACAGAAGGGGTACACTAGGAGAGAAGCCAGTAACATTTCAATAAAATGCAGAAGCTGGATTTTTTTTTTCATGTACTTTCCTGTACTTTACGAGATGAATTTGACAAATATAAAGCCATTTCAAAGAAAATGCTATACCAGCTGTTAATTACGAGGATGGAGATCGATGGAGATGCACCATGAAAAAACTTCAAAGCTCTAGATCATTTTCAAATAAACACTTTCTACATAATTCTACATAAACACCAAGGTATATAGGACACTTCGTAGGCTTAGGGGTATATCCTCTATCCGGTCGCAAGTGAATTATTTGCGATCAGAAATATGGTTGCTAGATTTATTTTGCCATGCTAATTGGCACATTTTTTTCAAATTTAAATTTGTTTTGCGATTGGATAGTAGAAATCCACGAAAAGACTGCTACGTCTTTTCCGAGGTCGCAGTCTTTTTATATATTTCTACTTAACAATCGCAATACAAATTTAATTTGAAAAAAATGTGTCAATTGGCATGGCAAAATTAATCTAGTAACCATATTTCTGATCGCAAAAAATTAACTTGCGACTGGAAGGAGGATATACCCCTTAATGCGATCCTATTACCGTATTCTTGAAATCGATGGAAATTTCCCCAATCGGAATACAAAGCCCGAATTTGCTTTGAAATTCTCTAAATTATTCGAATTTTTCCCCGGCTACTTTAATCGTTTTATCAAATTTGTTTTCAAGTTTTATTAGTCTAAGGGAATAATTTCGAATCAATTACCCAGTTGGAATTTTTCGATTAGTAGGGGGAAAAAATTATGTTTCTTAATTTAAAAAAAAACGAAAGAAATTTAAAAAATGATTAAAGTAGCCGACGAAAAATTCATTCGAATAATATAAAGAACTTTAAAGCAAATTGTATTCCGATTGAAAAAATTTTCACCGATTTCAAGAATAAGGCCCCTGGTCACATCCATTGTTTTCTTTAACAAATTCCGATGAGATGATAGTTTCCTTGCATAGCTGATCCACATCTTTTGTAATCTGTCTTTGACAATTCGGATCCTAAGGTTCTTAAATACATTTGTGTTTTTAACGAACCAGGGTGCTTCTGTAATCATTTAAAGAGTATTTTTGACTGTGTTCGTTGGACAATGTCATTATTCGAATTTGAGGTTGGTTGTCATAATTGACACCCATACGACCAAATTGGTTTTATCATTGTGTTATAAACAGGAGAAGCTTGTATTCTAGTTCAATGGTTGAATATTTCCCCACCAACCAGGGCTTTTTATCTACTTTTAATTTTATACGGTTTCGTTTCATTTCAATATGTTTTCGCCAAGTTAAGCGTAGGTCTAGATGGACGACTAGGTATTTTGCTTCATTTGCTTGAGGGATTTCATTGCGTTGCGACATGCGGACATGTAAAGTTATTTAATGTGAATGTGACACAAACATGTGAATGTGTGACGTTGGTAGGTCTGAAGTGAAAATTAAATATAACGTTGGGCCAATCCTTGTGTTACTGTTGCCAGAATGTTTTCCTCGCCCTACAGTGTAGCAGTTTAAGAATAATTTTATGAAGCAAACCTTCGTACCAAACTTTATCGAATGCTTGAGCAAAAACCAAAAAGACGGCGGAGCAGGTATTTGTGCCTTCGTACGCTGACTTTATTTCTGTAGCTACTCGATGTACTTACTCAATGATTCCGTGTGCGGCTCTGAAAACAAATTGATGATTAGGGATGATATTTCGTAGTTCCGGTTTATTAATATTTTAGGATTCTCGACTTGCTTCGGGGTCATTTTTATAGTTGAAAATTTCCAGCACTCAGGGATATATCCTGATTCATAAATTGAATTGGATATTTGAGCCAGTCGTTCAAAAGCATACTCATGCAGTTCTTTAATTATTTCAGCAGTAATTGCAAGCCTTTAGCTTTTTCCTGCCACTTCTAGCCCATTCACCGTTAGAAAAATGAATTGACGGGTTAGAAAAACGAATTGACGGGTTGGTTGCTGCGGCCATTCAAGGTATTTAGTGGCCTTCGGCAATGAATGGTATGCACCCGAATGGGGAGATAATTCCTTAAGGTTCATGTGTTGCATCTGGCGATCGATTAACTTGCCTGGTGTGTCTTAAGCCGCGTTTCTCTGTTAACATTTTTTTTCTATTTCAGCGGATGTTATGGTGTGTCTTCTACGCTTACTCTTTGAGTTAGTGAAGGTGTTCGTTGGTGGTTGTAAAACATGGCTTTTGGTGAGTCCGCATTAATGTAGTAAGACCGGAGTGGTCATAAGATAATTCTAAAAGTGGTTTAGCCTGGATCTATTTCTCGGTTTAATTTACTTGTGACTGCAAAATCCAGGATGTCAGAAATTTTTCCTGTAGGTATATTTGGAATTAAGGTTGCGTGTTAAGGGTTTCGTACCCATATATTCTAAAAATGGGGTTATCGGATAAATGAGTTACAGAAACTAGCATAAGATCTATTTCGTGTTTTGCCTATGTGGGAAAACCACTCCACAATGCCCCCCACAACGTGAACGCAGCTACTTAGGTGTTACCTATGTGTACACAGAGACAGCCGAAGCCGTCTGAGTATCCTAGGCTGAGGGCACGAAATAATGATTGTTTTTCGGACAAACTGGGACTTTAAGATCTTATTAGTTGTTACATATAAAGGTTTTAATAAGAGCGAGTCGATGTTGAAATGGAATAAAACAAACTGTGTGTGAGCTGTTAACGAAATCATTTTTTTATTTGAAAGGCCCATGTATGCCATTGTTTATGGAATATAACATCTTTTTTGGTCAAATTTTTTTCATAATAACAGCAACTCGTAGAATTTTCATTTTAATTTTTTTTTGTTGTATTTAGGCCTTATATTTCGATTTTTACATCATCTTCAGCGGTACTTCCTGAGATTAAAATAATTTGAGACAAATTAAAAGAAATCTTTTTTTTTTATATAATACAATAGCAGCTTAAATTTAGTTAAATTAATATTATTTTAAAAATCGATAAAAATCGAAATATATGGCATAAATATAACAAAAAAAATTTAAATGAAAATGGTACGAGCTGCTGTTATCGAGAAAAAAATGTTGGCCAATAAAGTAAATATGTACTTACAGCGAAAAAATATTATCGACAAAACAAGGAATATAACATTTGCCGCATAGATCCGGCTGAATTTGAGCGATTGTGTTGGTTATGTTGGCTTTAAGGTCATCGGTCGATTGTGGCTTATTGGCATAGACCTGTGACTTAAGGAAACCCCACAAGTTAAAAGTCTAGCTGGGACAAATCGCACGATTTTAGTGGCCAATTCACGTCACCTCTGCGAAAGATAACCCTACCTTCAAATCGTTCGTGCAGAATGTCCATCGTTGCGTCTGCTGTGTAACACGTAGTCCCGTCCTGCTGAAAACACATGTCGTTTACCTCCATATCATTCTATTTGGGGTAAAAAAAATCGGTTTGCATTGTTCTCTAGTGCTGGTTGTTGGTGGCCTCACCGGTGTCATTTTCAAAAAAGTATACAGACCAATGACACCGCCGGCTCAAAATTCGCAAGAACAAAACGTTTTGTGTATGCAATGCCACCTGGTGAACCTCATGTGGGTTGGCGGCTTCCCATATACGGCAATTTTGCTTGTTAACACAGCCATTCATCCAAAAATAGGCTTCGTCGCTAAAGATGATTTTTCGACCAAACTTGGGGTCCTCTTCCAAACGCTCCGAAGCCCAGTCAGCGAACAAACGGCGTTGTCTATAATCATTAACTTTGATCTCCTAGGTCAGTTGGATCTTGTACGGATGTAGGCTTAAGTCCCGACGCAAAATTCGCCAAGTTGAAGTCTGTGAAAGGCCTAGTTCTTGTGCACGGCGAGGAATTTATTACCTCGGTTTCTGGGCTGATTTGGCATTCCTTTGACGTATGAATTTTGGCTGATTGTTACCAAACCGGCTGTCTCGAACAACGTTTGTACTATAATGAATACTCATTTTGGTAATAAAGTTTTATCATTTGGACGTTGTAACCTGATGGCATGAGTCAATGACCTTGCACGTGGTTGCACACTTTTTAATTGGGTAGCGTCTATGGGCGGGTTTCCTTACACATGCAAGTTCAGCCATCACTACACACATATTTACTTCGCATATTTATTTACACATACACTAACGAAATGTTCAAAAGTTGGTTGCAAAACGAAAAGCTAGACGTAACAAAATATCCATTCAGAAATCGGAACAAAGAAATAAATAAAAGTTAGAATACTCTACTACTATTACAAATTATGCGTCAAATTTAAAAAGGGTATATGTGAACGAAATTTATAACATGAATGAATGATTAAAAAACTGAAATTACTAGTCCTAATACATGCACTAAATTACAAAATTTAATTTAAAGCAAATATTTTCATATAAATAAATTACGTCACGGATTTAATCTGATGAAGCAAATATTCCCTCATATTTCAAAGCCCGTATTGATGGTTGATTAGAATCTTCGCTGGCCTATGATGATTTTAAAATCAGGAACTGTATCGACACGCATAATAGATGTTATTATACCCCCTGTCTATAGACCTTCGATTTTACCACACACTACTTTTCTTGACTAACCGCTTCACTGGTTACGCAAGATTTAAGTTTTATGCCGAAGAAAGCAAACTGACTGTAATATCGAAAGTCAGTTTTCAGCTACCGGGTATATAGATCTGCTATAGCAAGACGATTGTGCTTTTCGAGTTAAGGTGACGGTTTAAGCAACACACCTCAATTTATTTTCAGCAGTTTTTAATTATTCTTCAAATTGACGAATGTGAAGTAAATGCTAAACTTTTGCTAGTTTCATTAATTGTGTTTGTGTTACTGTTATTACCTGTGTAAGACGGAAATTATCGAAAATAAGAGTTTTCTTCTATGTAGTTAGTAAATCAAATTAAAATTAACTGAATAATATAAAACCACTTAATCTGGACTAGTTACATGAATGTTTAATTTGACTCAAAATTATAATTAAAATTTAAAAAAACGACAATTACACTACAAATTATCAAACTATTAATGAACAAATTTAACTTAATTCAGGGAATGCAAAGTAAATATTTAAACAAGTATCGTATGATAAATGATAAAGAAAAAAATCCGATTGCATTTACCGCTAAGGAAAACATGTTCCTATTCAGACAGCAAAAATAAATCGTATTCATAATTCGAAGCACCCAATTATACTATATTGTATAGATAGAATAGATACAACTATTAATTAAGAATTCTTGAATATGAGGTATCCCTAGAGATAGAGCGCCTGAATACATTTTCTACCTGACATGGTCCCCAACTAACACCCCATATACCTGAGGTTTTGTTTAGATCTCTAGGGATATCTCAGTTAGCCTGAGAATTTTTATTATATTTGGTCATAATACAATATTTTATTAACTGACCCATCCCCTGGATGGGGAGCAACTGAATATATTTTCTATCTGACATGGTCCCCACCTAACACCCCATATACCTGAAGTGTTGTTTAGATCACTAGGGATATCTCGTTTGCCTGAGAATTTTTATTATATTTGGTCATAATCAATATTTTATTAACTGACCCCTCCCCTGGATGGGGAGCAACTGAATATATTTTAAAACTCAAATGGTCCCCAACTAACACGCCATATACCTGAAGTGTTGTTTAGATCTCTAGGGATATCTCAGCTAGCCTACGAAATTGTATTATATTTCGTCATAATACAATATTTTATTAACTGACCCCTCCCCTGGGGGAGCAACTGAATATATTTTCAAACTCAAATGGTCCCCAACTACCACCCCATATACCTGAAGTGTTGTTTAGATCTCTAGTGATATCTCAGCTATCCTGAGAATTTTTATTATATTTGGTCATAATACAATATTTTATTAACTGACCCCTCCCTTGGATGGGTTGTAACTGAATATATTTTCTATCTGACATGGTCCCCAACTAACACCCCATATACCTGAAGTGTTGTTTAGATCTCTAGGGATATCTCAGTTTGCCTGAGAATTTTTATTATATTTGGTCATAATACAATATTTTATTAACAAACCCCTCCCGTGGATCGGGAGCAACTGAATATATTTTCTAATTGAAATGGTCCACCATATGTACCTGGGGTTGTATTAAGATGTCCTGAAATACCTCAGTTTTCCTAAGAATTTTTATTATTTTCGATCATAAAACAAAATGTTTTTAACTTTCTTCTCCGCTGGGTCGAGCCATCGAACGGAACATGTGAAAATTCGAGATAGCCAGGTCTGGCGAACAAACGGGTGCGATAACAGATCCCATCTCAGCGTTTTGATGGTTCGCTGGACGATGGGAGTGCGATGGCTTGGAGCGTGCTGTCGTGCTGCAATATCACTCGTTAGTGTCTCGTGTGGTGTCCCATTCTGGCCGTTTTTGGAGTAATGTTGATTTAGATTGATGAGTTGTTGTCGGTGGCGTGGCCCATTGACGGTTTCGCTCTGTTTTAACAGCTCACAGTACACGATTGCTTTCTGGGCTGACCAACCACAAAGCATTGGTTTTCTTTCCGAAGCGATTTGGCCGTGCCGTCGATGTTGAAGTTTCGCTTGGTGAAAGCCACGACTTTTTGCATTTGGGTTTCTTAAAAAAGACTCACTTCTTATCTCCTATAGCAATTCAATGCATAAAGCTACACTGAAAAAAATCCGCATGTTGAAAAAGGACAAAAACCATTTCATTCGATTTATGTCAAGTATGTCAAACAACTTATGTTAGCCTCAAATATAAATAAATCTGAATTGAAAAAACAGATAATTAATGTTTGCAATATATTTATATTCAATTAAATATTTTGTGTAGAGGTTTAAATTATATAAAATTTAGAAATAATAGTTTATTAAATAGAAATAATTTTAAGCATGTAATTGTAACCAAAAGTGATTTATTTTATACTATTTTTTCATATATTATATAATTGTATTAAACATTTTATTTTTCTCTTATCGACTATTTAATATTATCCAAATGCATAAAACTTATTTATACGAAGTGCGTTAAAAATAAATTGGGAATGTATTGCGTATTATTTTAAAAAACAGTATAAATTTTTGAAAATAAATTTTCTCTTAAAATTATTTCCGTAAATTACATAATTTCTAGATTGCTTGCAATCAAATATCAACAAAATAATTACAAACATTACTCTCCATATGAGTTTCTCTTGAAAACACAAAACATACAAATTACAAAACCTATCATTATTAAAGGCAGAATCTGGTATTAAAGTTCAAATTCAGTTGCATAAATTATAAACTTAACTCCAACCATAAGAAATTTCATCATGATTATTCACGTCAAAAACTTATGGTCCCTCTAAAATACGTAACAAAAAATTACAATTAAGCACAAATAAGTAAGCACAAAGCTGTGTTGTACCAAATTTATTTGTATATCTTCAGGAATAGTAGTAAACAGGGTGAAATGTTAGTCTAGTTAGTTAGTTGGACCACCCTATATACATATGTATTGAATATTACTATTTTATTAGCAGGGCTGAATGTTTCTAAGTTTGTTTGCCCAAAATTAATTAATTGACAAACTGTTTTGAAAAACTATTGATCCAAGTTGGACGAGTTGAACAAACGCTTTTAAAGATAGCTTAGCACTTGTACTTAAATAAATCTTGTACTTAAATAAATCTCAACTAAAATAATACAAAATATGGAAATTTACAAATTTTGCTTTTCACATCCCTGATCCTAAATTATAGGCATTTTTGTTTCTTTATGAATTATATTCAGTTAGAGAGTGAATTCTAAACAGTACAGTAGTTCGTGACACGACAGTGTTAATTTTACAAATAGTCAAAAGATAAATAAGTCTCAAATAATTATTGTTAAATTTGGTAAGTATTTGGTGTTTTTTATTAAATGAGTCAAAATTGTAATAAAATTGTGTGTTGTTATACTTTTTTGTTGTATTTTATTGTGTTGTGAATTATTATTATTTTATTTTAAAATACTGTAATCCTTCATTGATGATAGTAATTCAATAATTACTGCACAAAAGGAATACTAATATATTTATATAAATAAATAATGTAATGTGTTTAATGTATAAATATATTTATATAGTTAAAAATTGTTGAAATTAAAGCTATTTACATTTTGATGATGCTTAAACATCCCGTTATTCTGTTCAAATATTAAATATTCACATAGAAAATAAAAGTAAGCTTTTTCTGAAATAACTGATTACCAAATCGAAAATAAAATGTAGCCGTTCCTGAAATAATATATTTACTGCTTAATGGAAATAAAATATATTTACATATAGCTACATGCTATGAATCATATCTCACAAAAAGTTCTTACTTGATTTTTTTTATTAAAGTAGTTAGTGAAATAGTTAAAAATAATTACAATTTCAATTTTGACAGAAAACTATTAATTTTTTTCTTGTTCACCGAAAATCGGAAATGAATTGAATGAAAAACTTGATTTTTCTGACATTTTAGTTTTTAACAATTTTTTAAACAAAGTAAATATGCGCACACATATAAACACACCCACATATCGTCCGTTTTGAACCAAAACCTGTTATATTTCCAGAAAATGGTTTTTTAATCATTTTATATGACCTCTCTTTTTTCTCAGAATTATATGCAAGTTAAATAGTTTTGTTTTAGTTTTCTCGTGAAAATCTCAATTTCGTAAATTTATCAGGTTGCCTCGAAGCGGTCGATATCCAATATTAAATATATGGTGTTGGGAATTTAGCGAAGCAGGATTAAAGTTTTTTTTAACAGGGTTAGTTAAATCATAATTTTAACACACAAATTTCGACCACTTTTATTAAAAATAAATTTTAGTAGTTGATTTAAGCTACACGATATATTAATCATGAATGAGGTAAATAACATTTGTTCATTGATTTGATACTTGTTCATAAAATAATTTACTTTTCAGTTCAACAATTTGGATAAATTGAATTTATCGGAAGCAGATACAGCAAGCATTTCCAGTGGGGTTTTGTCTCATCTCGATTTGGATGATAATTCTTCATTAGTAATTAATTTCAATTATAATATTATAAAAAAATATTAAAATTCCTGTCTTTCTCAGAATTCAAACATCGTACTTTACGTAGATGTTGGAAACGTTTTGGACGAATATTTAAACTGCACGAAAGGCAGAATAATCAAAAAATTTTTCAATATTTATCATCGTCTCGCTCACCACCAATCGTCGCTAGTGAACTTAATTATCGAAAAAGAGATTGATAAAAACTCGGATCTTTCTCGAATAAAGATTAGCTCGGAAAGATTGTTGTACCTAGCCAATTTAGTAGAAAAAACTTTCCCTGGTGAAAAGGCCAACGTATTCTATGTACCGTATAATCCAAATACTCGGTCACTTGCTACAGGAAAATTTTGGACGGCATACAACAAATTAAAACAAAAAATTCGTACTTCGTTTTCTTTAAATGAACCAGACAAAAGCCAAGACGACCCTTGCGATGCTATCAATGATACTCAGCTGGAATATTTAAAAACAAATGTTTCACCTTGGGATAAAATCACTGAATATTGGATTTCAACGTATGATACCAGACAGAAATGGCTCAATTCATGCAAGTCAAAAAACATAATCTAATATTTCGACGAGTTTCCTGCTTTAAAGTCTAATAAAGGTATATTTTTATTAGATATAGACTTCAAAGCTTTATTTAAAAGCCAATACCACGATTTTTTTGATACGTGGTACACCATAAATAAAAAAATTATACAGATTGCTAAAAATAAAACTGGTATGGTAATTAACTAAATATATAAATAATTTGTAAATAATATTTATTTCATTATACATAGGTAAGAAACCAGCAATTAATCGAATACTTGAAATAGGTGACTCTGAGCTGACTGGGTTTCTGTTACTACCATATTTGTTACACAATAATTTTTCGAGAAAAAGAGATTCTCGTGGGGAGGCTGTGCGTTTAACAAAAGCTGAATGTGCTGACATTTTTATACTTCAAGTTCCAGTAAGTATAATGTATAATCAGTACAATATTATTGCTTGGGCAGACTACAGATTAGTAAAAACGTTGTAGCAAAACCCGTTCAATTATTCTTAAATACAATTCAATTCAGTTCGACACACTTACAAAAATTTAAAAATTAACATATAAATTTACTGCTAATACGTCTTTCAGGTAGTTTATCGACCAATCAAAATTTCCTTCACAATATTATATCGTCGTGTGAATATTAAAGTGTCCTATACCCATAGGAAATAAATGGCGTAAATAGGACACTTTAATATTCACACGACGATATCTCATCATCAGGGTAATATAACTGAGGTCAGCTAATACTTGTAGGGGCATGGGTGTATAGTTGAGCTAATGCAAACTGAAGTTTAATATATGGTATTTGTTAAACATTTGGAAAACAGCTTTTACTAATCCACAATCTGTCCAAGCTATTATGTTAATGGGAAAGTAAATCCAATCTAATCCAAAAGTTATAATTTTTAATTATAGAAATAAATTTTTAGTACATAATTATACTTATACATCTATATTTTTTAACAGAATTTTGTTGAATTAACCGAGAAATGAGAAGCGCTAAGAACAAGATTACAAATTCTAAAAGAGACGGTGCAACCTTTTGTAATTTTTGTTGGAGAATCAAATATAAAAGGATTAATAGATATAGATAACCACTTCTACGAAGCTGACACACCACTGCAGGCTGTCGACTTGTGTTTTAAGGCATTTCATGCTACGAATAATTTATATCCAATCGGTTCCGAGTCAACCTGGTCTTTCTTGCAAAAGGCGGTTTACAAATTAAATACGATGTATGATAAATCATACATAACTGTCAACAATCTAATCCGGGAACTAATTTGAGGTGATATTTAAATTTAACAACAGTAATTTACGTTATTGTTTCTATTAATTTTAATTTGTAATTAAGTTTAATTTGCAAAATGAATTGCTGTTTCTGTTCAAGTTTCTTTTTAATTTTTAAACTGTACATTAATCGTGTAAAAATGTTTCATAGTAGTGAATTATATTGGAACTGTACCACGTGCATTCCCAAAAGAAAATTTTCAATTTCGTCTGCCGTGCCAAACCACGATTCGTCTTCAAAACAATCATCATTTAGTTTTTGTTCGAGATTGAATAAAATTCATGACGACAAAGTAATATTGGTTAATCCACCAGAAAATGATTTATTTGGCGAATCCCAGGCTAAAAATGATTTAGAATTTAACGATTTTGAAAATTTATTAAAAGCAGAAAATTTGGAATTAGTTACCTCGTTATATAATTTAAAAATTAAAAAAAATATCTGTTTAGAAATATCTGTTTAGAAAATCCAAAGATTTGTTGGAAGAAGAAAAACAATTTTTAGCATCTTGTCGGTTTAAAAATTTGAATGAAGTTATTAAGGTTAATCAAGTTTTAAATTTGAAAGTATATCATATAAAATTGGTATGGCAGTTTTTTTATATTTTGATATAAATGAAAATTTCCCAGTCTTTGGACGTATTGTATATGTAATCAACAATATTATATATTTAAAGTATAACGAATTGAAAACCATTTTTTATAATAGACATCTCTGTGCACATGTAGTGGAGATAAGTACTTTAAACAAAATAATTCAATTTTTAGATTTAATCGGTTTAAAACCTAAAAATTTTTGTACGTTAAAGACGGAAAACTATGTTTTGTAATATTTTTTTAACTCTAATATTATAAAAAGCTGTCAATATTATAATTTTAGAAAAGCCAATCTATTTGGCAAAACTTTTGTATTTTCAATATTTTTTAATTTAATAAATATTAACTAAAAATTAAACAAATTCTTTTATTTACTCCATTGACATACATAAAGCATATTTATTTTGGTTATATAAATTTATTTATCATAGATAAATTATATCCTAATACTGTAAACATAATCTCGTAATTGGAATTAATTCTTACAACAAATGGTTATAATGCATATCGGTAGCTCCTTTAAAGTAAGTCGACATAACTGATAAATGATTTTATATTAAGAATTTCAATATTTCCATTTCGCACAAAAATTAAATATAATTTCAAAATAATTTATTTTCAAATTTCATATAAAATATTAGATAATTGGATGTAATTTATAAGGAGCATATCTATGAAAATAATCTATGGCTGAAACATTTCTTGTATGAATCTGAAATAAACATCACCTCTATGATGTTATGTTTTATATTGCCAATCAGTTATACTAAATGTTGAAAACTGTAATATTTTATTTTCAATACATAAGTAAAATATTATAATTCTTCATATCTAAATATTCTATAACACATATATTAATTACTTATTTTCGATAAAAAAATACAATGAAATCAGCTTTATATGAAAGCCAACTAGTACAATTTTTATTTTAAACATTCATATTCAACATTTTTGTACAACATTTATATTATTTCTTGAAATTAATATAAAATCGAGTGAATAAAACATTTCTAATTCAGAATTAAATTGTTGTTGTCGTCTTTTCAAATATTCTTTATGTCCGAAACATGTTATAAAGTGTTTCGTTTTCTAATATATGTTTTCTCAGTGTATTAAACGTTTGGAAATACCTTGGCGAGTCGTGTTTAAGGTCTCCACAAGTTGATTTTGCCAATAACGCTTGCAGCTCAGTGTCTTCAAATGTGTTTGGTCTTCCGGAGCGCTTCTTGCCCTCAATATCAAGATCGCCACTTCTGAACCGTTTAAAACAATCTTCCTCCGCCATAAGCAAATGACGTGCTTCAGCTGCATTTTGTTCAAGTTGAAGTAGAAAAGCAAAAGCTTCCCGCAATTGCTCAACGTAATGAGTGAAATAGGATACAATATTGTCGAATTGAGATTAGGACCAACCGCTCAAAAAGAAAACAAAACCAAAATTCGTAAAACACAAAGATGTAATTTATGTCCACGGAGTGCTGACATGAAAGCAATTGGAACTTGTCACTTCTACGATAAACCAGCAGGCAACATCAAACCGTGTGTGATGATTGCATTACTTTAGAAATAAAGTAAATTACATATAAATTACGCAGTTTGGAGCAAGTTCCGGTAACATGCACAAAAATAATGTATTACAAACCTGAATAAGGTTGATTTTCCCTTCACTATGCTTACGAAGTAACATTTGACCCAATATCTGGTGGTGGTCTGGCGTATAATAAATTATTAAATGTGGCAAAACCAACATTTGTATTGGAATTTGAAACCTACATCTTATGATGCCAATTCCGTCTGATATAGCAAAAACATATTTTATTACGCACCTGGATAATGTTGACCTACATTAAACAAGACTTTTAGTGTAATATTTGGCCTAAAACCTGGTGGCAGTCTTGTGTAATAAATAATTTGAATTGGTCAAATTGACATTCTTGTTATAAATAATGTTTGGGGTGAAATTTATCCTTACGCAAGTTATAGGGGTGGTTTTGAAATAACTAATTCAATGTATATAATTAATTATTAGCAAATTCTGCTCCAAGAACTATGCCGATATTATAGTTACATCAAGAGTTACAATTTTGGCGGTGGAGGTTTAATTGTAAACTGAACTGGACCACTCGTTCCTCGAAAACAGCAACTGTAATGAGATCGGGATTTTATTACTCTTGGATGATGAGCTCCTGATTATATTTTCTTTAATTCACCTTGGTATTCAACTAACAGTCCATATGTGTTTAGATTTCTAGGGATTTCTTAGTTGATCTAATAATTCTTAATATATTTTTGGTTATAATACAATATTCTATAAATTATTCTCATCCCTAGATAAGGATGTTCTCACTATTTTTCTTACTAACGTGAACCCCAACTAATAATTCATACAAGTAAGGTTGTATTTATATCTATAGATATTTACTGTGGCCCAAGAATTCTCATTATATTTGTTACCATTTCCGAAAATAGGAGTTCCCTGCAATTAGAGCTTGGTATTATTTTTCTAATTTTTCTATTATCCCACCCATGTGGGTGAGTAGTGGGTAGTTATGTAGTTCAGTGTGTAGTCTTTGTTACTAATCTGCCTCGGATACCGATTTTCTAGTTATTTTTTTAAACTTTTATTAAATAAGAATATTAGTATATAAGAATATTGCGGTTAATAAAAGTTTTAATTAATTTAATATATTTACCATTTCATTAAAATTGATTAATTAAATGGTACATATATTAGAAATTTTTTTAGATTTTTTAAAGATAATTGCCAAAATAAAGTTAATAATGTAAAAGTTATGTTAAGTTCCGCTTTATACAGGTATCATTTTGATATGCACCACACATATAAATGTTTAGCATAGATTTAGTAACAACTTCACACTGCTATATAAGCATGTGAAGTTTTTGCTAATTTGTTTACTAGTAAAACTTTAGCAGTAACTTCACATGCATTTCAAATTGAGACTTTTTTACACACACTGTATATTTTATTTCGGGTACCAACAAAAAAAACTTTAGTTTATTGAGTTAATAATAAACTTTTATTACTTTATTGATATTTTTATAATTATTAGTCACGAGTTTTTTGATATTTATTTACATTATTATTTTTTCTTTATAAAATAAAAATCTTTATCTTTGGCCTTTATCACAAAATTATTTAACAATATTATTGTAATAATTTATAATTACACATATTTTATTTGGATCCATATAATACCGCATCCCCAATAGAATTCCTTAACTTTTTCCTTAGAGAAAAGTATGAAAAAAAAAAAATTGAGAAAAAAGAAGTTTTTTTTCCATACTTTTCTGTAAAGAAAAAGTTAAAGGAATTCTATTGGGGATGCGCAGTAACTTTTCTATCTCGTGATATTAAAAAAAAATATATCCTTCACAATCTGGTCTTCCTCTATTTATATTATATTTCTTATTTATCTTATATTTTTTCAATGTCCTGTACGTTTTATATGATTAATTTTGTTTCGATCAATGTGTTATTAAAGAGTAGTGTTGGACAGCTAGGTACCTGAAAATCAATAAACCAACGTATATACTTACCACGTAAATCAATAGATGCATTAGAACTTACCTACCCTAATCCTTAGAATTAACCTCGAGTAAGGCCCGAGTACTAGGTCTATCCCACATTAACCATATAGCAACCAATGCATCTAAAAATTAAACATAATTAGAATTAGTACTATTATTAATTATTTAACATTAAATACTTATCTTTAAATTTGAATCCATAGCCTATATGTTGTTGAACAAACTCCATAAAATTATTCTGACATTTCACAGCAAAATTGTACTAAAACTTTATTATTATTCATTTTTACTATCGTTATAAGATTGTTAAACTTTATTGTTATAAGTGGCATCTAGGGAGTAATAGTAATATTTAAATAGTGTAAAAACCATTCTAACATATTGAGTGTATTGTAACTCCGTAATGGTTTGAAGCTATGCTGCAAGATTAAGCAAATTCATTATTTTTATTTGAATTTTGTCTAACCGCGGATGTGAAACTACCAATTAGCAATCGACAACAAACATACGGTTATGAATCATACGGTTATGAAAATTTGTGATTTTGAAATTTGATCACAGTTCAAAAAAAAAAAATCAATTATGTTCTAAAGAACATGAAAAGGTATTTGTGATTAAAATTTTTTGATCATAATCAATTTTTTTTGATCATTTTTCTTCTAAAGAATTTAATATTAAAATCAAAACAAATTTTATCATAGAAAATTACAAACCAACAAAAATATTATTTCTTCTTCCAGTTGTTTGTGGTTAGTGTTGCTTGTTGCACAAACTGTCGAAGCCGAAGGATATGCCTTTTCCATGTTTTTTAGTAATTCATGTACATTTTTATTATAGATTTTGGCATTTTTTTGTCATTTTTATTTAACATAATTCGATTTCTAGTATCATTCAATTCGAAATTATTATAATTGGTACGTAGATTCAATAAAAAAAACAAGAATATTTCTTTTGTAATTTACTAACACAATTGTGCGAGTATAGCAAAAGTACCATGTCAAAAATTTATTTTTGTATGCATTTTGAACCAACTTACACATTTGCGCATTCCTTTCAAACTTATTTCGCCCAAAAAAAACACTATAACTATATATACAATTGTGTTAGTTGTATTTCAAATCAAACGAAATTTTTTTGTCAAAAACGCCATTACACACTATGATTTTTTACTCACACATTTGTGTGGTTTGGACTTTAATTTAGCCATTTTTTTATTTTTTTTTTTGTTGAAAAAGGAATATCAAGAAAAATACAGAAAAAATGCGTCCTACTACTTCGGTTAATTGTGTGACACTATATAAATAAACAGAGACTTTATTTTTTTATTTGCGTATCCACGGCGACGACGTGTTATATATTAACAAAAATAGAACATGGTGATGTCGATTTGCGTGTTACGAGTTGGACCAAAAATTTTTGGAATTGCTGTTTGAAAGGGCATACAACTTTAATTTACTTTATGTATTGTTAATAAATATTATTATACATTGCTTTACTGCAAATTAAAAGTCAAATTAATTATCTTCTAGGATCTAAATGATTAAACATTTTTTAAAGTTGTGAAATAAACGTTGAACGTTGAACTTGAGTTGCGAAATAAACGTTGAAACGTTGAAATTTTACTTTAATTTTAATAGAAACTTTTAAGTAAGCCATTTTCTAATTTTCAAGAATTGATTTTTAAATTAATTTTTATTTAAAGTTTGACCTCGGCGCAATATGGGGGTAAAATGTAAATATCTTGACATAATTATGGCGCTCTCTCGGTTTAGACATTAATTGACGTCATGTGCAAAAAATGAGAGTAGTAAGAGGTCTGTAGTTTAGGAGGCATTGAATCGTGTAACTTGTCATGGTGATTTGGCATCAATGACTGAAAAGAAAAAAAATTAGACAGATTGTTTTGGTGGCAACATGGCCGCCACAGGCTACCAACATTGACTCGCTCTTATTGAAAAACCTTTTATATAAGTTAAGATTTTGTTATTGCAAATAATTAAAAAAAAATTAAATAATTAATACTTCTTTATTATTTTGATATATTTAATTGATTTTTGATTGCTTCGGAGCACTTTCAGTAGTTGATGTCCACCCAGCTGACGGATGTTTTTATTCCGAAGTGTAAACGTGGATCTATTGTCACATACCGACGCAAATATCCTGTTTATGACGGTTAAACTGTGCTTTGAATTATTGATGCGTTGCTGTTTTTTGACTAATGTCAGCAAGTATGGCATCCATACTTTAAACACAGCTTACTCATGGATAAATGTTCAAGCTAACTTTTCTGATATCTTTAAGGTGTCAGCTATCTCACGCAACTACATAATTTTTCAAAACTTTTCTCTTTTCGGAAGTAACTGCTGAACTCGAGCGATCAGAGCGGAGCGAACGGTATGAAGGTGTGGCCCATTTTGAATCACTAATTTGTATTTTAAAAATTTTTTTCTGGCATACTGAGGTAAAAATCTAGTGGTAATTATTTTGTAAACAAAATAAAATTGGGAATAATATTTCCTGCCAATTTAGATATGGGAAAATTATTCCCAATTTATAAATATTTACATCAAACTTTTCTCCTTAGTAGGCCGGAAAAAAAAATATTTGAACTGAAATTGCATATAAAATCTTACCCCAATTCCCTATTCCCAGGGAATTACCAGAATAGTGCCAATGGTGGTAAAATCAAAATAAAATATTCATTTGATTACAACTTGTCTGAATAATTAATAGACCAAAGTCATATTTCATATAATCGCTAAATGTGACATAACAACTAAACCCAAACCTAATTATTATTTATTTTTGTACAGAAATTGACAATTTAATGTCTAACTTTCTAATTTTTCCAAATATAAATTTTTAATTCCAAATATACAATACATTTTTTAAAAAATATTTAATCTGAAAATCGTTGCTATAAAATCATAATAAAGAATTCACATTAAACACAAATCGTGATTAACTTCATTGTATTGTATTTTCCATATAGAAAGAGATCAAAGTTTGTTGACTTTTACATAAGGCATGCAATTTCTAGCCTACTGATTAGTTGTAAAACAGTTGAACAACACCCATATACAGTTTAAATTTCGCGTGTCTACTTCAGTTCAAAAAATATAGGATTGTGCCACTTAGTGGTGTACTTCTTAACCACTCGCATAGAAAAAGACACAATAACCTGTTTAGTTTGTTTCTATAGTAAATATTTCCAATCGATCATGAGGAGGCACACTTTGCACATTTACGTCATTTATCATTTTAATTCGTACAGTAATGGAAAACAATTAAACGGCGTACACCAATATAACAATAAAATGAATTCACTCGATTATACGTAGTGACGGTTTAATTTACCAATCGTATACGAAAAAAAAAAAAATATGTTGATAGACATGAAAGGAACCTAATTTAATAATAGGTATTTATACACGTAGAATATTTCCTTTTGTAGAAGGGTTAAAAACAAATTGGTTTTTCACAAATTTTTCTTTAATTTCTTTAATTATTATTTTGTTAAGATTATTTGATTGATTACTTATTACGATGTGTATGGGAAACAAAATGTATGTACATATTTCAAACATCATTATTAGGTATTTGCGGCTCGATTTTGTTTGGAAAAAATATAAAAAAGGATTAAATTACATTTTTTTCTTCTATGTATAGAAATTTAGTTAATTTATTTTATGATGTGTTCATTTATTTTGTTAGGGGTAAGTTAATAGGGCATTTAAGCGTAGCGAGCGATTCCTATATACATAGCAGCATATGAATGCAACACAGTTCAATTGTTTTTAATTAAATCATTTAAATTCGAATTATTTGTTTGCCTCTTTAATACTCGTAATAATATACATAATTTACTTGCGAAAATACTTAACTTCCTTTGAAGTAGGTACTTTGACAAACATCTGCTTTTGTTTAGAATTTAACAATTACTCAGAATAACGTGCATTATGTGTGTTGCTGTATCATCCATTTTTTTTTTTTACAAAAGCATTGTTTGAGTTTATTATTTTAAATTGTGCTAATTTGCGGTATTCATACTCAGATCGCTAATTAAGGAGTATGTATTTATGGGGAAAGCGAAGAGGATGTAAATAACCCCTGCCCCTCTTTACGTCCATGTCTAATGTTTTTTGGTGGAAACAATAAATAGTTAGTTGGCGGTTTACGCGCACCCACAAAAAAATAATTAAAAAAACCAAGAGTTGTTTTGTTTAACTTTCTGTTTTAATGTGATCTAGAAGAGTGTGCCTAACCAATTAAATCATTTTTATACGCTGCATTATATAAACATTGGTTTTGTTAAGTCTTTTTGTTTTTCAAAATTTTTTGTTGATGTTGAGTTCTAAAACAGACGTTTTATCAGAAATAAAACAAAATAATGGACACAATGGTAAACTAAAGTATACCAATCTTTTTAAGCAAATCTAGTAGCACGAAATAAACAAAACTTGTGATATAAAAATAAAAGCAAAAATTCAAATTAGTAGTTCCATACATAGTCGAACGTTTGTGATTAAAATGTCCAGCGAATTTGCAGAAATCCATTCCAATGAAGGCGAAGTTCCTGGTCATCCGAGAAGAAATGGAACTGCCAATCAACTTGATATAGACGAACGTGTAGTATTTGGAATGCTGACAAACGACTCACCTATTAGTGTTTGTTGTTTATCAAGACGTTCGGGTGTACCAAGGTCCACGTTGCATCGTATTTTAAAAAGAAATCAGTTGAACCCTTACCATGTGCAACGTGTATAAGACCTTTTACCTGCTGACCATGAAATTTGCTGCGTCGATGCCAAGAAAATTCTCAGTTTTTAACAACATTTTACGGAGTGACGAAACCTGTTTTAAAAGCGGGGGATATTCAATATCCATAATTTGTACTATTTCTCTCTCTCTGGCACTATATCCCATCAAGGGATTTCGCCGCCCAAATGAGGTTTCATAAACATATTTTTATTTCGGATAATGTGTGATTAATTCATTGATCCTAAACCAGCTGTGCATTTTTTCCTTGTCACCATCGGGAATCGAACCCGGGACCTTCGGTCGCTGGAGCAAGCATGCTGACCACTTTACCACCAGGGCGGCAATTTGTACTATTGGCCCGCGTAAACTCAAAAAAGTGCGACGTAGTAGGGTTCAACGCCAATTTGGAGTGAAATGTGGGCGGGAATAGTCGACGGAAAACTGATTGGCCCGTCTGAACTACCACGTGAGCTTCCCTTTACTATAAACTAATTGTGAGACAACACCTCAACGTAAACTATCCAAGCCGCTGGATTGGAAGGTTAGGGTCCATAGGATGGCCATCCTGGTCACCCGATTTAAATCATTTAGACTTCTTTTTATGGGGTTATTATAAAGAGCAGGTTTATGAAAGAGTAAACCAGCCCGAGCAGGAGATGCGGCAACATATAACCGAAAAGATATTATTAAAAATAACGAACGTGCGTTTCGACGGATTAAGCAAAATTTTATACGGCGATGCTGATTATGTATTTTGGCAAATGGTGGACACTTCGAACACTTATTATAATATGTAAAATTAAACAAACAATTATTTTATTCATTTTGTTTTATTTCTGACAAGGGGTTATACCATAGAGGAGCTAGTTCATCTAGCCAGTTGCAGATTCACGGAACACTCCATTCGTGAGTTATAACGTATAAAAGAGAAGTCATGTCAATGAACGAGTATTTAAGACAGTTACATCCAGAACAAGCTGTAACGCCAGTAATTAGTGGGGAACCTGAGAAAGTTCCCGGTGATACAATCTAGATATTTGTCATGGCTCCCTTCGATTACGAGCAACCTGAGAATATGAATGAGATTAGGCGCAAGAATAATATCGGGAAAATATCGTGATCCTGAATCAAAAGAAAGTAATGAAAGGGTTGGTGAACTTCTGAGATATCCTTGGAAGAAATATCCGATTTCAACGAACGAACTATCTGTTATATGTCCTCAATGGTAGAATTCAAGTCAGTTCAATCAACTATTTCTGCAATCTACAATAAAGTGAGTGGTCATGATGGGTTCGTGGACGACCTTACACTTTGCTTGCGAAATTTACGTGAATAGGCATCATAGAAGCACCCCGCTGCATGAGCTGGTTGCTCAAATTCACTGCCTCGGGACACCAAAGTGGTTAAGTACGTTTAGCTGCAACGACATTAAACTGGCAAGATATACGCAAGAAGCTGCTCATTGACAATCTCTGACATGAAAAGAATCCCAGCAATATCAGCGTAGATTGAGGTCTAACCTGTAGTAGTCAGTCGACATTCAGAGATTCAGTGCTCTTACGACACTGTTGAAGTCAAAGGGAGATTCTTGTTTGAAAATTTAAGAATCTCTAGTGGTAAGTTAACTGTGGTGAATGAGAGCATCGCTCAGGCCATCAGGTAAATTCGTTGAGAACTAAACTAATATCTCTCCAAAGCCATAGGACAACAATAAGAGTGTCGATGCTGATGAGTGGAGTAACCACAGCCCAGGAGAAAATGTTTCACTCTCACGAACAATCTAGTCAAATGATATACCGCAATGTTCCTCCAGTAGTTGGAGTATCATACTTCATTATACAAAAGAATCCGTAAAGTTATTACTACAGTCTCCTCCTGCTGTACCCACCCTATGAAAAGCAATACAACAGTGCTAGAAATGAGTTCAACTGATTGAAAACAGTAAATACATGTGGAATGATAGATCAGTAGCTTGAGATTGCTTTCATTCAAGCTCATGCATCCAACATTCTTGAATAACCCGACAATTTCGTAGAGGCGGAACTCGAGAAAGAAATTAAGGATCACACAGTGACCGATAAGCAATTCCAGTCACCTTTTGTAGTAATTAATGTGAAGCAATGAAATCTCTCTGAACAGTATCGCGATTCGCACTGCATAAAGAACCAATTGAATGGTAGCGCAATCTGCATTAGACTGTTTGTGCATGGGAGAGAGAAGTCATTAATACTCTGAAGAATCCGGTCAACGCTGCTTTGCAAGACAAGCCATTAAGATAGCAGCAGCTGCAAGATCAGTAGATGGAGCAATTTAGAGGCCAACGCGTTCTCATTTATAAGATCAGAGAGCAATATCGAGTTTCGGATGTCACGCAAAAAACCAATAACATTGACATCATCCACTTCGCCCCTAATGATATCAACAAACCAGAAGGCATGCCCAAGGAGTAGGACAGTTTCCTCGGTGCGAAGGTTATGTTGCGATCCAACATAAACATTGAAAAGGGATTTGTCAACGGAGCGATTGAAAACATAACGGATACCATTTGGCCTACGAATGTGAAGAAAATGCTTATCTTTTGCTAGTTTCATTAATTGTGTTTGTGTTAGTGATATTACCTGGGTTGAACGGAACATTATCAAAAATTAGAGTTTTATTTGATGTAATTATTAAATCCTATTAAAATTAACTGAATAATATAAAACCTCTTTTTCCCGATTAGTTACATGAATGTTTAATTTGCCTCGAAACTATATTTCAAATTCTCAAAAAACAAGCATATACACTACTAACTATCAAACTTACTGTATAAATTAGCCTTAATCCATAAATTAGCCTTAATTCTCAATTCTTAAATATTGTATTATGACCAAATATAATAAAGGTTCTCGCAGGCTTACCGAGATATTTCTAGAGATCATAGCACAACCTCAAGTATATGCGGTGTAAGTTGGGCCTATTAAAGTTAGAAAATATATTTAAATGCTCCTCATCCAGGGGAGGGGACAGTTAATAAAATATTGTATTATGACCAAATATAATAACAACTCTCAGGCTAACTGCGATATCCCTAGAGATGTAAACACAACCTCAGGCACATGAGGTGTTAGTCAGGGACCATTCAAGGTAGAAAATATATTCAGTTACTTCTCATCTAAAGGAGGGAACAGTAAATACAATTTTGTATTATGACCGAATATAATAAAAATTCTTAGGCGACCATGACAATAAATAAATATAATATTCCATAAATTGTCTCCACCCCTGGATAGGGAGTCCAATATTATTTCTAACTGGCATCATCTCCAATCAACACTCCAAATATCAGAAGATGTGTTAAGATCTCTAGGAATACCTCAGTTGGCCTAGCAATTTTTATTATTTTTGGTCATAATACAAAATTTTATTAAGTGTCCCCACCCCTGGATGAAGAACTCTTGATTATTATTTATAATTTAAATGGTCCCATACTAACACCTCATATACATAAGGTAGTGTAAGATCTCTAGGGATATCTCAGTGATCCTAACAATTTTTATTATTTTTGGTCATAATACAAAATTCTATAAATTGTTTATACCCTTGGATGGGGAACTCTTAAATAGAAAATTCAATAAATAGTCCTCACTTTTTATTAGTTCACATGCTTGTATTTAGATTTTTAGGGATATCTAAGTTGATTCAAGAATTCTTAATATATTTGATTATAATACAGTATTTGAACACCCCTAGTTGGAGATCCCAAATGAATAATTCTTATACCTTAGGTTGTGTTTAGGTCTCTATGGATATCTATTGTAGCCCTAAGAACTCGCATTGAGCTTGATATTATTTTTTCTAATTTGTCTATTACCCCACTCATCTTACCCGAGGTTGAATTTTGGTTTCTCCGGTTATCTCATTTGATTTCAATAATTCATCCGAATTTAGCGTGTAGTGTGTGTTACTGTTCTGCTTCGGATACCGATTTTCTAGTTATCTTTTTAGAACTTTTATTAGCCCCAATATTCGTGTTAGCGAATATTGGGGTATATCCTCTATCCGGTCGCAAGTTAATGATTTGCGATCAGAAATATGGTTACTAGATTTATTTTGCCATGGCAGTTCTTACATCTTTTTAAAATTTAAATTTGTTTTGCGATTGTTAAGTAGAAATACATAAAAAGACTGCAACCTTTTCCGACAAAATTAAAAAATAACAAAACATGGCGGAACATAAATTTTGTCGAAATAACAAAAATGCACATGTATTAGTAAAACAGTTGGCAAAAGCAATGCTAGGCTTATTATTTTTTTTTGTTATGAATAGTTAATAACGCAATTACTAAATTAGCGACTTCGGAAACAAATGACAAATAAAAATAAATAGATAGTTATAGTAGTAATACTTACACTTCATTATAAATTGTAAAACTATTTTATTACGAAACCCAAACATGGTGTTTTTAAATCCAAAAATTACTCAAAAGTACACCTAATTTCTTATACTATCGAAATATATTTGGTAGTAGATTTCGAATATGATAATTATACGTCGTAAAAATCAAAAACAAATCAAAATAAATGTTCAAAGTGCGTTCAATGTCCACATGTTTTAAAAGATTATACGAGCGATTAAAAAAATTCAAAATCTAATTAATCTCAGAGATGTCTAAGAGGAACGGTATATGTGACTAGACTGCTCAAAATAGGAGCTATCAAACGACACTACCTTTATATCAATACGATGACCAGAACCCATTTGTCGTTGACGAGGAATATGACTGTCTAAATAACCAATGGGATAATCACTGTAAAAAAAAATTACCCAAATCCCAGAGATGTCTAACAGAAACAGTATATGTGTCTAGTTGGATTAAGATAAGAGCTATCAAACAACACCACCCTTATATCAATACGATGACCAGAACCCATTTGTCGTTGACGAGGAATATGACTCTAAATAACCAATGGGATGATCACTTTAAAACAAATTGCCCAGATCTCAGAGATGTCTAAGAGGAACGGTATATGTGACTAGATTGCTCAAGATAAAAGCTATCAAACGACACTACCTTTATATCAATACGATGGCCAGAACCTATTTGTCGTTGACGAGGAATATGGCTGTCTAAATAACCAAGGGATGATCATTGTGAAAAAAATTGTCCAAATCTCAGAGATGTCTAAGAGAAACGGTATATGTGGCTAGTCGTCGTATTGATATAAGGGTGGTGTCGTTTGATAGCTCTTATCTTAAGTCAACTAGCCGCATATACTGTTTCTGTTAGACATCTCTGGGATTTGGGTAATTTTTTTTACAGTGATTATCCCATTGGTTATTTAGACAGTCATATTCCTCGTCAACGACAAATGGGTTCTGGTCATCGTATTGATATAAAGGTAGTGTCGTTTGATAGCTCCTATTTTGAGCAGTCTAGTCACATATACCGTTCCTCTTAGACATCTCTGAGATTAATTAGATTTTGAATTTTTTTAATCGCTCGTATAATCTTTTAAAACATGTGGACATTGAACGCACTTTGAACATTTATTTAGATTTGTTTTTGATTTTTTACGACGTATAATTATCATATTCGAAATCTATTACCAAATAAATTTCGATAGTATAAGAGATTAGGTGTACTTTTGAGAAATTTTTGGATTTAAAAACCCCATGTTTGGGTTTCGTAATAAAATATTTTTACAATTTATAATGAAGTGTAAGTATTACTACTATAACTATCTATTTATTTTTATTTGTCATTTGTTTCCGAAATCGCTAATTTAGTAATTGCGTTATTAACTATTTATAACAAAAACATTTAATAAGCCTAACATTGCTTTTGCCAACTGTTTTACTAATACATGTGCATTTTTGTTATTTTGACAAATTTTATGTTCCGCCATGTTTTGTTATTTTTTAATTTTGTCGGAAAAGGTTGCAGTCTTTTTATGTATTTCTACTTAACAATCGCAAAACAAATTTGAATTTTAAAAAAATGTGTCAATTGGCATGGCAAAATAAGTCTAGTAACCATATTTCTGATCGCAAATAATTAACTTGCGACCGGATAGAGGATATACCCCATTGATTAATGATATGGCGAATATATTATAATTTCTTTCAGTTTTTTGAAGTTAACTGCTAAATGTTTCAAATAATGTTAATAAAATAAAAGTTACGTTTTTTCCGCTTTATACAGGTATCATTTTGATACTCAACAACACCTATACACGTTTAGCATAGTTTAGTAAAAACTTCGTACTGCTTTATATACATGTGAAGTTTTGCTAATTTTTTTACTAGTAAAACTTTAGCAGTATTTTCACTTACATATTTGGCCTTACATCCGTCGCGATCAGATGTAAGACACTGATCAACCATCAGTTCGTATTGACTTCGGTCGAGATAGAAGATGCAGGGATGCACGGTGGACCAATTTTTTCCCAAAGAATTAGCCTATACCTTGCCATTAGCATACTATACCTTTAATTTTTAGACCTTTAATTATGGTACACAATTAACCTCGGTGGTACAAATAATAAACGTTACAGGACGTAATCCGTTCATGAACCCTCCTTATCATGCGTGGTTTAGGTATTGACATATACATAACCATATTAACTTAATTAAAACATTAGCATTCTCGCTAACCTAAATTTTAGCGAATATATTTAAAATCGTAATTCTTAATAAATCGGCATCTTTGATCGTATTGTTATACCATTAGTTGTGGTAATCCGATCGCGTTGTATATAAAATTTTAATAATTCATCCGCGGTATTTACGAAAGACAATGAGTTTACAAAACGTGCGGCACAAACGTTTGTAAATTAAAAAATTAACGATGTGAAATATGAGAATGAGATGAGGAAATCGTAGACGTCAGGTAATTGGTATAACTGTATATTGTTGTTGTGTACCCAAAAAACTGTTTGGTACATTAATTTTAATGAAAGGTGGTAATTAGATCCTGATTAACGACAAAATTTAATTCGACTTTAATTTTAAGGTATTAATTTTTAAAAGCAAACAAAATTGTTAAATATTGTTAATCTTGTCATTTTATTGACATGAAGCCCCCTCCTAATACTAACAAAAATCCTTTTTTATATATTGAAATATGTGTAAGTGTAGAGATATTCATCTTAAATTTTATATTTAATTTTGTAACATATTCGAAGTGCTCATCTAGATAATATTATATGATGTCAGGACATGTTACTTCAATTTGTGATGATCCATTTTGTAATAAAGAGCGAGATCAACATTAGAAAAATAGAGATTAGATAAAATACACGAGTACCTATACTCATCATAAGATTATTTCATGAGAGATAAGAAGGTACGAGTATATGTTTTGTTCTGAATTGATTTATTTTTTGTTATTTTAATGGATTACTAATGATGTGTTCCTTTCCATGATTTTTTTTGTTGTTGTTAACAGTTTTGATCCAGGTGAGATAAAACCTTGTAACAAAAACGGTTAAGTGGTTTATTAATCTATTATTGTAGTTTCGTAACAATTAATTTGTTATTTGTGTATTTAAGGGAGAAAAGGTTTTTTAATATGACAGCAAGCAACCAGGAATTAATTAAATAAAATTCCTTATGGATGAAGAAGAAAGTATCCAGGGCCGGCGCTTCTATCGGTGCGAATGGTAGTCGCAGTAAAATAATTATCTTAGTAGGAAATAACAAATTTGTTAAGTAGGTTCTAGGTTTCAGTGGTTGACACTTAGGCTATTTTGGGCCCATTGTGATACCACGCATTCACGCCACATCATTAATCCATTCACCTATTCACCTACTCACACAATTACAGTAATACGACCTGCACATTGCAAGCTCCATGTCAACCTGTACATTGACATGGAAGGTGGGTCGGCGTTGAATTCTGCACTCCATCAGAGGGTCTTAATTGTGTTTATTAACATCACCAATTGTAATCGATGATGAAAATTCGATTTGCATCTAGCCTCTGATGGGATTCGAACCCAGTACCTCCCGGTCCAAGTGCCGGAGCTTAAACCACGGCACCACTTGTCCGGTCAATTTGGGAAGTATATAGTTTTTAAAATAATATGCGTTTAACAATGTGTGGCTGTAGCCTTTGGTCTCTAAAAAACTACCATTGGTCTCTAAAATGTAAATTAAAATGATCGTTTGCTTTCCTATTGAAAATGATTCATAATAATAGCAATCAGTAGTAGTTCTTTTTCTTTACTTGTGGTTATTCTTAACCACCAAGTAAGTTTTTGTCCAAATCCTTGAAGGACTCTAAGTATTTGGGTATTAACCTGCCATTATAACGGGTGATTTTTTAGCAACTTTCTTTTTGGCAACACTGTTTTTCGCAGTTCAGCTGTTTTCGTGTAACATGTTACTATGTTAAACATGTTCAGTTTGGTCTATAATTTGCAAGAATTGAAACCACACGACCTACCACAAAGGGTAACTTTTGGTGAATGGGTGCTGGCAAAACTAGATGAAGATCCACTTTTTTACCGGAAATTGTTCAGCGACGAAGCACATTTTTGGCTGAATGGATTCGCGAACAAGCATAATTTCCATGTTTGATGTGAAGAGCAGCCAGAGGCATTGCAAGAACTGCCAATGCATCCCGAAAAATGCACCGTTTGGTGTGGATTATGGGCCGGTGGCATCATTGGACCGTACTTTTTCAAAGGTGACAAAGGCAGAAACGTTACTTTTTTTACTCAAAATGGAAGAGCCGGACTTGGCTGACATTTGGTTTCAACAAGACGGTGCCACATGCCACACAGCACGCGAAACAATTGCCCAATTGAGAGGCGAGTTCGGTGAAAAGTTTATTTCACGTTTCGGGCCGGTCAATTGGCCTCCTACATCGTGCGATTTAACGCCTTTAGACTATTTTTTGTGGGGTTATGTTAAGGCTCATGTCTATAGGAACAAGCCCGCAACGGTTGACGTACTAGAAGCCAATATTGAAGAATTTATTCGTGAGATATCGGCCGATATGTTGGAGAGAGTATGCCAAAATTGGACCCATCGTATGAACCATTTGAGGCGTAGCCGCGGTCAACATTTACATGAAATCGTCTTTAAACATTGAATTATATAGATCGTTCTATCGACTCAAATAAAAATTTCATACATTTCTCTAAATTGTATGTGTTTTTTTAAATCAAATCCGTAAGGTCTTAAGAAATCACCCGTTAATAGGATAATTTTTTGTTTTTAAATTTACAGTTATATCTTCTATTTCTTCTTTTTCCATTTTTTGCACTTCAAATTATTGTTTATTTTCTTAAGTGCTAACTGAATTTTCTCTAAATTAATGTGCTTTGTACAGTGAGTTTCTGAAGCACACCGTTAGCATTTCATTACAAATCGTTTAGTGTACATATGTTATTTTTAATTTTGTTCAGAATTGGGTAACGCTACCACGTCTATATTTCAATTTTTGGAATCTGACACATTTTTCATTTAGGTAAGCTGCTGTTCCGCACACTTAGCACATTGTATTTCCTAACAGCAATATCGATGCGTGTGCCATACGCTTGGCATCTTTTGCATTGCGAAAATCGTTTAAATTTCCTTGGTGGATTTTCATTAATGTCCTATAGGGCCGTATTCTTTAAATCGGTGGAAATTTCCCCAATCGGAATACAAATTGCTTTGAGCTTTTCTATATTATTCGAATTTTTCGCCAGCTACTTTAATCATTTTTTCAAATTTGTTTTTAAGTTTACTATATTTGTCTTCCCCCTAGGTAGTTACCCAGCCGAAATTTTTCCCGTAGTATGGGGAACAATTATGTTTCTTAATTTAAAAAAAGAAAAGAAATTTAAAAAAATGATTAAAGTAGCCGGCAAAAAATTCGAATAGTATAGAAAAGCTCGAAACAAATTGTATTCCGATTGGGGAAATTTCCACCAGTTTCAAGCATAGGGCCCCTGATACATAATTGTTATAACTGAATGTGAACTAGATTGTAAAAAATCAGATCACTAAAAACAGGAATAAAAGTCAACCTTAAATAGGCCATTCTACTATTTTCTACTGTTCCGCTTACTAAAATACAAACCGTTTTCACGTCTGCTAGTAGGCATAGTACACTAAGGCGTTTAATTTGCAGGCGGGTACTTACTACTTTTAACCTTCAATTTTTCTGACCGCGTCTACTTAACTTTCCCAGGTAGAGCAACTTTTTATTTTCGAAACCATAGTTAGTTTGTATGTGTTGTAAAATATTTTAACATTGTAAAAATTATGGTCTCGATATACTCAATAAAAAACTCTTTTTTGGTCTAAGAGATGGTGTTTGGAGTACATTTTTAATTATTTTATTGATAATGATACATTCTTAATAAATCATGTCGTGATTTTTTCTTACAGATGGCTTTTCAGCGCTTTGAGTATTAAAACGAATTCTAAAATTTTCTAAAATATTATTTCGATAGTTGAAATACAAATATTTCGAAAAGTGTTCCATCTAAATGAAAATTTTTAAATGAAAATTTAGTTTATTTTGCGGTTTTCTAATTAAAATTGCAGAAGTCAAAAATTAAGATTGGCGTAACAAGCGGAGATTTATTTGTCTCTTACATGTACGAAGATAAACAAGAAAATCTTTTCAGAGTCACGGCGCGAAACCTACACCATACATGTAACACAGAAAGAATTAATTATCTTCCAACTGAAAATAAAATCACTTAGAAAATTTAAACGATTTTTCGTAACCAAGATGCATTAAGGGTGTCAATTCTAAGAAAAATTAAAAATAACCAGTACACTAAAAGTTTTGTTATGGAATGCTAATGGTCTTGGAAATGGCAGAAATACAAGCTGTATCATTCCAAGCCAAATCATTCTATCAAAAAAAAACTAATACTCATAGTTGGTCAACAATTTGGGCAAAAGCTTTCTTGGGGGTCAAGGTTAACCACAAGTAAAGGAAACTTAGCTATTACTGATTGCAATAATAGAAAACCACTGTGAATCCCTTTCAACACTAAAGTCAACGTACTGGCAACGATCGAGGAAAATGCCTAATATAACGTAATACGAGGAAGCCAGGACTTGAGTTCAATTCATTCTTAAACTATCCGAACGATTCTTTAATTATTCGGTACATCATGCAGAAAGAGCATACTCCGAACTGACAAGCAAATATACCGATTGGGCAAGATTTACAAATAGACTCGAAAAAGTACTCTCGAAATAAAAATATTTCTAAAAGAAAATAATCCAAAAAACATGAGAAATTATTTCAGCGATAGAGAAAATTGAAAAAATTTTACATCAAGCCAGAGCTACACAAGATAAAATAGTTAAACAACGAATGAAAGAATTTAGGTTATTATTGAGTTTCTGAAAATGCAAATGAATTATCCCGCACATGTTGAAGTGAATGCAAACGGTAATGAAACTAATGATGGCGGAGGAAAAAAAAAGAGGAACTGGTAAGATTAAATATTAACAGCATCTGTATAATGTATGCAGATTTAATAGGTATTACATTACGCAAGGGTTCAAGTTGGTAATATTAAAAAAGAGTGGGGGAGAGTAGCGCCTATTCTCTGATTCTCGGAGTGGACTAATTGGACTATAAAGGACACCAAATTTTATGGAGCTTATGGTGATCGATCATCTTATAATTTTTTGATATATTATTTAAATTTCAACATTTAGGAGGGGTACGAACAATCTAAAAACGAGATAACTATTTTTATATCAACCTGCCTTAATTTTTGTTACCATGTTTTGCAACACTAAGTGTTGAATGTGAACAAATGCCGGACGGCGAATTGCAGAATGAATATATCTTAACGCCAAATTTCTTAAAAATACCGCTCTGATCGTAAACCAAACTTGATGCGCCTGATATATCGTCCTCAAGTTTAGAGATAACTGATGGAACTGCATTTCCTTCAAAACCAACCCACCAGTTATCATGGCATCAAAAATTAAGTCGTCAGCCAGATTTTTCCAATAATACAAAAATTTTGCAGAATCACCAACTTGCTATGGACTAGAAAAGATGTATCAAAGTGTAAATAGAGTTAATTCACATGAGACTATGCAATAATGAAGATGGAATAAAAGTGTTATCAACAGTAGAATTGTATACCCCATCATGCAGTGATCAAAGCAAGTAGCACGACCACAAAAGCATCCGCAAAAACAATTAACAACAAGAAACTCAATGATCAATAATTGATTGGACCAACTTTACAAGAACAAATTATATCAATCCTGCTGAGTACGAGGAAGTAAGTAATCTTCATTTTACATATATTAAAAAAATGTACTGCAAAATCCCCGTGCACGAAGAGGATCGAAGATTCCAGATAATCCATTCCATAGTAACAAAAATAAGATCAAATTTTTTTTTTTTTTTAAAGAAAGTATTAATTATCCAATGGATTTATTGTCCTTTTAAGGTCAATTAATACACCTACTCACACAATTACAGTATACCACCTGCACGTTGCAAGCTCCATGTCAACCTGCACACTGACCTGGACGGTGGGTCGGCGCTGAATTCTGCACTCCAACAGAAGGTCTAAGTTGTGTTCATTAACATCACCGATCGTGATCGATGAAGAAAATTTGCTTTACATCCTGCCTCTGGTGGGATTCGAATCCAGTACCTCCCGGTCCAAGTGCCAAAGCTTTAAACACTGCGCCACTTGTACGGTAAAGTTTCTAAAATATATCAGTTAATAACAGTATCATTTCGAAAAGCGCAACATTAAACAAACGATGAAAAAGGCGAATCTCCCATAGCAGTAAATGTTATGTTAGAAGATTTGGTTGAAAAAGCTACAACAACGCCAATTAATAAAATTACTCGGAGGTTTGAATTTCTGCTTCGGAAATGAGCAAGTAACTATGAAGACCTATTAGAATAAATACCATAAGAACCACAAGCAATCTGCGTTATCCCAAATGTCACAATTCTTTGATCCACTCGGTTGGTTATCACCCAGCATCATTTTAGCAAAAAATACTTTTATATCAACTTTGGATAACTTGATTATCATGGTATGAAGTTGAACCATGGAAGATGGATGGAAACAACTGTAAATTCTCCGGGAAAACAGTTTTAGTTTTGTGACGCATCAGAAAATGCATATGTGGCTGTAATATATTGCCTCCAGAATAGCAATACAAGAAATAGAGGACGCTCTATTTACTTCTTTCAAAAAGTAAAGTCACACCAATAAGGTCCAAACTGACAATTTTTAAATTAGAATTGTGGGGAACCTTATTCACATCTAAATGAATGGCAAAATAACTAAAAATCTTCGAATTGCCTAACTCATTGCATTAATTGATTCAGAAATTGTACTCGCATATAGAGCAAATCAGGACCTCATCGGCTTAAAACATATGGCGAACCGAGTATCCAAAATTCATAGTTTGACAAATCCGGCACATCAAGGGGAATAGAAACCGTGAAGCTCGGTATTCATGAACTATGTTAGGGCGAGCCAGATTGAATAACAAAGAAATGTCTGTGAAGTTAGCTCAGGATTTCATCCCGGAAAAATAAAAAAATGTCATCAAGCAACACTAAAACTGCATTATCATCCCAGCCCAGGATTTGTTTATAATTTTTGTTAAATATCATTAAATATCTACAGCATCGCAAAAAAAATATAATGTGATTACATATCCCAGAAAACAAAAAAAAAATCAGCAAATTATACATTAAAAAAAAAAAGAAATAATATACGAGTAACTAAATAAAAGAAACATTTAAAACTTTGTAATATTCATACCGTTATAGCGCCAATCTCAACATACGGATCGACTTGGGATTTTTATTGTGAATAGTGATTATAATTACGAGTCGATACGCCTTACTTTAGTTTCCGGAACTCGTGGTTCCTGGGAACCATAAATAAAATTGTCATACTTGGGCCATACAGTTAAGAGCCGATAGCGCCAATCTCAACATGCAAATCAACTCGGGATTTTTAGGGTAAGCAACAGTCATTATGGCAAGTCAATACAGACTGGTTCGATTTCCGGAACTCATGGTTCCTGGGAGCCATTAATAAAAAACTGGTTTTCATACACTGGGCCATACACATATGGGCCTATAGCGCCAATCTCAACATACGGAGCGACTTGTGATTTTTTTTGTGAACAGTGGTCATTATTACGAGACGATACGGCTTGCTTCATTTTCCGGAACTCGTGGTTCCTGGGAACCATAAATAAAATTCTGTCATACTTGGGCCATACAATTAAGAGCCGATAGCGCCAATCTCAACATGCAAATCAATTCGGAATTTTTAGGGTAAGCAACAGTCATTATGGCAAGTCGATACAGGCTGGTTCGATTTCCGGAACTCGTGGTTCCTGGGAACCATTAATAAAAAACTGGTTTTCATACACTGGGCCATATACAAACATTTTATTTATGATCTTCCCTCTTATATCGGAACACCATATAGCATAACCAACGTTCCTTTGTATTACATATTTGTTTTTCATACAACATTACAACACTGTTCATTATACCTAATATTTCACACTTCATATAAACTTTAAGTTTAATGTCATAATACAGATGGCAATGCCATCAATAAAGTGCGTTAATCAAACGACCGTGGAGTCGTAACAATCGTTTACATCCCAAAATCGTTGTAGTGATTTGTATCGCAATGTTAAATTTATTTGGTTATCTTTAAAACCTGCAACTATCCATCCAAATATATGCTATCTTTCAAATGGTATGGGCCGGTAGATACGTATGGTTGAGTTGTAAAGTATCAGAGTGTCGAAACCCTGCACAAAAATCTGGAATGTGGCCATCTCAAAACCACATAGCTCCATATCCGACAAATTTATTCTTTTAACGTGCTAAATTTAATTGTAATTTAAGTTCAATAGTAACTATTTTTCCCTAATTTTTCCTTAAAGTAAGGCATGCGTGTGACCACCTCAGTCAGGGTACGAATCAAGCGCAAGTTCTATCGATTAAAAAAATCAATAAAATTTCTATAAAATTGCAGTAGGCCTTTGATTTTACTGAGTGATTAAAAAACAAAACAAAATAAAAAAAAATTCTTGCGGTAGATATGACTCACACACAGTAATACCAAAATAAATCTAGCAGCCTTTGCTTTCACCAATTTCTCCACAAAACATTATTTTTTTATGTTGTATTTTTTATCTATAAAATGTGTGCTTGGTTCATGTCCAGATTGCATTATTCCGACAAATTTATACTTTTAACGTAAACAATTTAAATGTATGTAATTTTAGTTAAAATATACGAATTGTGTGGATATATCTGGCACAATTTCGCAAATCTGCCACTAAAGTATTTTGTTTAATTTTCCTTAAAGTAACGCATGGTGTGACCATCTCAAAACTGGGTATATCCAGGTTTTTTTTAAATTTAAATTTGTTTTGCGACTGTTAAGTAGAAATACATAAAAAGACTGCGACCTCGGAAAATGCGTAGCAGTCTTTTCGTGAATTTCTACTTTACAATCGCAAAACAAATTTAAATTTAGAAAAAAATGTGACAATTGGCATGGAAAATAAATCTAGTAACCATAGGATAGAGGATATACCCCTTAAATCCGACAAATTTATACCATTATCGTGTCAAGCAACTTTAACGTGTCAAACGTAATTTTAGTTCAAATACGGGTTCGTTAGATATAACTGGACTAACTTCACACAAGGGCAAATGGTATTTTTTTTTATTGATTAGTGTTGCTTCATTCGTGTTCAGTTTTACTGACGCATCCGAAGAATTAGGTAAAGTTTGTTCCTATATATAATGATTTAATCTGATTTCAACTAGTAAGTCGCTCGAGTTCAAAATTAGGATTATCTTTGGTGTTATGTTGTTTTTATGCAAATATTGGATGAGGCTTGAATAAAGTTGTCAGTGGTTCACAAAATCACTTAAGAAACGCAACTTTGTCACTACGCGTACATCTCGGTAATACTGAAATACCGGTAGTTAGGACATCTAAAACCAGTATTTCGATATTCTGTAAACCGGAATTCAAAGACCTAATTGGAATGGCTTCTTTAACAAATGAAACCCCATCGATACCCTTATTTCATAAAGTGGGGGAAAACTTTTGAAAAATGTTTTGATCAATGGTGAAATTAACTTTTACCCAATGTACTAATCAATTTATAACCAGCAACAACAACAACCCAACATGTATCTTTTTTTTTATATTACCAAATCGAATCCTAACTTTGTTTTCTTATTAAATAATTTCAAGTCAATTTTCTTGTTAAATTTTCTGTCAAAACCAGAGAAATAAATTAGTTATACGTAAAATGGGTTCGTATTGCTACAAAAAATAAAAAGTAGGAGAACCTTTGAACGATAATCGTATTTCTTTCTTGTTTGTTATTGCTCTAATTTAATTCAATGATGTCAATTAAATATAAATAGAAAATTCTTGTTACAATCAATTTTCTTTCATACGTACACAAAATAAATATATAAGGTGTTTAAATGAATTAATTAATCGATTGATTTAATTTTGTTGGTTAGCTTGGTAGATACGCAAAGTGGACGACACATTTTTTTTAATTAACGTTAAATTTAATTGCCTCAAAATAACATTTTTTTGTGTTTATTTATTTCAGGTGTGGTTTCAAAATCGGCGAGCAAAATGGCGACGTCAAGAAAAATCGGAGAGTCTTAGACTAGGATTATCACATTTCTCCCAATTACCACATCGTTTGTCATGCAACGGAACTAGTTTACCGGTGGATCCTTGGTTATCACCCCCTCTACTCTCGGCACTTCCAGGTAAGTTAATTATAAACGTCCCATTTTATTTCTTTAATCAAAAAATTATTCACTAAAAGTTGTTTTTCCAGGATTTTTATCACATCCGCAAACTGTGTACCCCAGCTACTTAACACCATCGCTTAGCTTAACGCCCTCCAATTTGCAATTGAGTAATTTAGGAATTCCTGGGCCGCCACCACCCGGACCACCACCATCACAACAGCAAAACTCAAGATTAACACCTTCTACACGCCATTCACCGAATAGTATTCAATCATCACCGACAATAAATAGTAATTTGGGCATGTCATCGGTTTCATGCCTTTCCGCAAATAATACACCACCGCATCCTATACCGTCGCCACAAAATTTATCAATATCACCATCACAAAATCTAACTAATATCTCAGCACCATCCTCAGCATCATCGTCTTCAAACACGATGTTAAATCAGCCTTCCCAACTGAGTCCAACTCATAGCCTAACAAATAGCACGCATTCACCATGTAAACTAACATTAGGTATCACCGATACCGGAGACCAATGTGACGAGACCAATGAAAATAGCGGGGCTCTAACTAAAGATAACGCAATCAATATGTCAATGAATAATTCGGATATGCGAAGCAATTCAATTGCCACGTTACGGATTAAGGCGAAGGAACATTTGGAGAGTATAAATAAAAGCTTAACAATGGTTTAATAATAAATTCGGTACCTTTAATTCTAATAATAATAATAAATAAATTTTTATTTTTATTTTTAATTTTTTAAACAAAATACGAAATAAGACTGTGTAAATTTGATGATTTATAGTTATTTAATTAAGATTACTAATTATTAAAATAAGTTTTAATTTTAGGTAACAAAAACTCACATATCGTAATCATTTATATAAATAAAAATAATTAACAAAGAAATTAAATTAGACAAAAAAGCTAATTATTATAATTAAAACAATAAGAAATTTAATCGTATAAATAAATTATTTATTTTTAATTTTCGGTAATATTCATTTATAGAATTATATAATTTTAAAATTTTAAATTAATTAATATTGCATTGTAATTCTTTTATTTCAAAATTGTTCTGTAAATAAATTAATGAATTTTATATTTTGTTTATTTTTGTTTTGATGGAAAACACAGGTGGTGGCATCAGCTCCCTTTTTTCTACTGGTGGTGGTAGGTTACAAATTTAATGCCTCATATCGCGTAAGTCGTATACCAACTATAAAGTTTCGTTTCTATTTAAAATTCTTTTTACAAACTGTAAGGCAAATGTTGTCCAAATCTGCAATGTCGTGGTCATTCAAAACTTTATCAGTAGAATACTGATTTTCTCTCTTCTCTCTTCGAGATTTATTTACTAAAAGATATTGACTCTCTACTCTAAAAACTACTACTTTGTTTTTTCCTTGATTCGCAATTCAGGAGTACAGGGCAGTTACTAAAATGGACCATTTAACGCTATTCGAATATTCCCAGCACGTTATTTCGCATCAGCTAGCACCTTTTACTTTCAGACATTCCGAGGCTGACACTGTTTTGGTGCGGTCACTGTAAACGTTTAAAACCCGAGCATATTGGTAGCAGCCTTAATATATGTTTCTCCTATTTGTGTCAATTCCTGATCGAAAGGGCTGGTTTAGTCATTTTTTAGTTTAAGTTGGAAAGCTTCCATTTTTTACTTTCGTTGTTGTAGTTCCAAGACGGTCACTGAAATATATAACAGCACAAGCAATGGCTGTTTCGCCAGTATACCGCCTTTCTTTTCGGTTAAGGTATCCGCCGTCTAAGTTTTTGTTAAGCAAAGAGTTCTTACTAGTTGCTCGTTACTAACTCATTTCATTATTGATCCGTTCTTAGCCTGCTGACATTCCAAGAGACGGAACCTTTCCATAATTTTTCTCTTTGATCTTTCGAATTATTTCTTCTTTAGTGATCATCACTTATTATACTGGGCTGCCAATCAGTCTGGCATACTGGAATATTCGGTTGGTCCTCCACTTAATACCCTATCTTTCAATGTTATGAGTAAGATCTTATCTTCTCTCATATTGTTGCGCACTATATAGTCACAGCACTTCCTTTGCCTTTGATCTCAATCTAATTTTAGGCGCCATGGTTTGGCTCGAAAATATAGCAGTATGAAAGAAAGATCTAATTCCCCTTATGATGCCGTTCAGCTTTGCACTCGATTAGCACGATCCTGCATACCTGCAAACGCGCTAGTGCTTTTTACCTTTCTCTATAAAAACCTAACGAAGGAATTCTATCCCCAAAACGCACAAAATAAATGTAATATTTTAATAAAATGAAGTAAAATAATTTTTAAATTGGCTTTTAAAGACGGAAAACACATATCTCACATTTAAGACGGAAAACACATATCTCACAAACACGAAAAAATCGTACCGTTGCAACCTAGCGAAATTAGGCTCCAAACAAAATATTTACATGGAATTAATTTTGGACCAAAAATAATTTTTTAATTTGACATGTAATTAATTTAATTGTAATTAATTATTAAATTAAATTAATTTAATTAATTTAATTATTAGTATTAATTTGTCGGATCAGAACTGTCTGGTTTTGAGATGGCCAAACCCTTACGTCACTGTTCCCCAAATATGAACAAAATCAAAAAAAAATGTGGCTACCTCGAGGAACTCATGAGGTAACTCGAAATAAGCGAGAACTAAAATCATTAAACTTAACAAATTGGTAGCGATCAGAAAGGTACGAGTGCAACCACCTGATAGGGATGAACTGACAATTTAGTTTATCCAGCTTATCGATAAGGATCGAGTGATCAATTTTATCGAAAGCCTTTGATAAGTCGGTATATACTGCATCCATTTGATGCCTATGTTCTAATCTACCATAAATATCCACAAAAAGAAAGTAGATTAGTAACGGTGGACCTACCTGAGTAAAATGCGAGTTGAGTAGGAGAAATAAAAGTTTGCATATGAAACAACAAAAATTTCTGTACCATGCATTCGAAATGTTTTTTTATTGCAGAAAGAATAGCGATCCCGCAATAATTGCTGATGTCACTTCTTTTACCAGATTCAAAAATTGGACGAATGAAAGATAGGGATCAGGAAAAATCCCAGTACGTAGGCATTGAAGAGAGAGAGAGAGAGAGAGAGAGAGAGAGAGAGAGAGAGAGAGAGAGAGAGAGATTGCAAACTGTATGTAATTGTTATATAAAAGAACCAATTTAAAGTTTTAAACTCCTTACGAATTTCTATGTTGAAACTAGAATACAACTTAACGCCATAATAAAGAATAGAACTTATTCTGACTTTTTTCAAGACGAAGCAGTTGCTTGTTGTGCCTCGGCTCAAGAAACCGAGGTTTGTTTTTATTTAAAGGAACATATAATTTACAATACCAGACTTGAACAGCTCGTTGAACAGTTGTTCATTAACACGAACCGGACAGCGTAACAGCAGAAGTGATGAAATTAATGAGTCCATTATAATATTTCAAAGTAGATCCGCAGAGAACATAGACCGCAACCACGAGGATCCCTCGGCAACATTAATCCGAACAACAATTACATTATAAATTGGATGACAAGTAATGAGCTCATTTAAAATAGAACTCTTAGCAGCAATCAACACACCTCCTCCCTTAAGGCTGGTACAAAAATCATGTCAACTTTTTCTGTGGACATCGTAGTTGGGTGGAAAATATGCCCCAGAATTAAAACTTTTAGTTAGCCTTGTTTCGGAAATAATAACCACATCGTAGTCATTGTCAAGAACGCGAAGCAAGAATAATTTAGCTTTGCCTCGAATACTAGAGGCGTTGTGATAGTACATCGAAGTAAAAGTAATTTGTCCGGAGCTTTTGGACCAAAACATCCTCATAGAATCTGCATTACTTAAATTTCGAAAGAGTTCACTGCTACAGCTAATCCCCCATTTAAGACAAACGTATTCCAACTCGTGGATATCTTTTGTTTTTAGAATCAGTTTAACCACTTTGGACAAACTCGTACCTAAACATCTGTTAGCCAGAGCCAAACTACATCCTCAGTTATTATAAAAGAATTTTTTGTTAACATTTGGACAGCACAGTATATCTTTGATATCCGTATTTGCAGGCGTACTCCCCGCACTCGAAGTATGTGCAGAAGATACCACTTCTGGACATGTGCTTCCAGACACTAATGCATTGTTTATCACAGACACAAAACATTCCACACACGATACTGTTAAAGTTAGCCGAAAATTTCCAGTCGAAAGATAATGAAGATAGTGTCTCTGCTATCCCAGACGAAACACTAACTAGACAAATGCAATAATTGTAGAGACTAACGGCTTCGACAACTCTGACGGGCTCCAAGGAGCTTTAGATTTGAACTTCGGGGGACGTAGGAGCCGGGATCAGCAAACATATCACACTGCGTGCCGCACGTAGGAGCGGATTATATAGAATCTATTGACCGCTTTATCGAAAAATCATATGATATATTTTTTCGGCTGGGATAGCAAAGACACTATCTGCATTATCTTTCGGCTGGAATCTTTTGGCTAACTTTAACAAGGTACACCCACGGCTCTTCAATAACAATCTTGGTACCATACATTTGAGCTTAAGTGGCAACTGGCAAAACAGATTTCATAGAATCTGGGAAATCAACAGCGAAGTTGTGATAAGGAACAACATTAATGCACACTGGGAGATAACTGGTTGAGTAACTGTTTCAAGAAGTACAGAAGTTAGCATTTGAGGATGCACTTCCATTTATTTTACGTAATTGCCAATATTTTTAAAACTAGAATTGTTCATTGATTATCCGGATAACTAATGCCTAGTTGCTGCGATCGGCGTTGAGTTGAGGTCGATGGATTCTATCCTGCACTAAGAACCAATAGCAAGCCTTTCTCATGAATTTTTTTACCAAGTTTACTATACAGCGGTTCCGCGTGCTTTTCCATATTTCTTTTCAAAACTCGCACGGTTTCGGATACATAACACGGTTTCGTGACGTGGAATTTCAGACTAACGAGCTGTCACAATTTCATGCAAATCGTTGAAAAATGTGATGCTATAGCCTATGATTTAAAAACAAACCAATATATAGCCCACCCTGTATAAGGCAAAAAATATTTACAATTTTTTACTCAACGACAAAATTTCCAACTCAGATTTTTTCCATTTAATTGTTGTTTTTGTAATCTGCGTATATAAAAATAATTATAAATTCAAAGTAATGAGCTTTGGGGGTACTATGTTAAGAGTAATAAGTAAGAGGGCAGTACTTGCCGTATGGTAGGATTGGAACAATTGGCCAAGTTCCATCTAACCCCTCATAAATATAATGGAAAAGCGTGGTATCATTTATGGCAAATCATATTTCTACGAGACTGGAATTTTTATAATTTAACACCTTGGAGCAGTCTATATAGCTACTTAAATTTAGCCCCAGTTTTGATAACGCTACTTTCAGCTTCGTGAGCACTATTCTGTTGCCATGTTTCCCAGTGATTGCTTTTAGATAAACACAATGCGTCACTCGAAGGCCTCTACAAGTGATTCAACGTTGATGTAACTAACCCACTGTTCCGGTAGTTCATCTGAGATGGGTTCGTCTCATCCAACCGCTAAAATGCAGAGTTGTTGTAGCATAACTTTTGGTGTTATTGTTACTTCATTGGAAAAACATTCCGCTTTGTTACTAAACTGAAAGAAGTCAAGTTTAGGTTTTCATTAGAGTACCAAAGCTTTGATTGTTTGCTCAATTTTGTTGCTCGTTGTTGCTTGATCACTTTCTTAGATTAAAATCGTCACGAAAAAGCATTTCAGTCAATTGATTTCGAGTGTGTCAATAGAGAAGTCGTTCTTCAATACATAAGCAGAAGGAAGCGCGTTTCTCGTCTACGGCTAATAGTTGCAGAGTTCTGATCGCTAAATACGTGGCCCTAGGTTATCGCTTTTAGTTGATATTCCTGAAGTTTCTTCGCTGGTGAGTTACGCCACAGTATATGTTGTAGATTTATCTCCTTTTCGGAATCTCATACTTGCCGAAAGAGCGTTTTTTTTCTATATCTGATAGTTTTCGCAGAGACATAAAGGGCACTTTGTTGTAGTGCTTATGACGGTTTTAGAATCACATGATTTGGCGTATAGTACGTGCCATTGTTTTCCGATGCACTGTTTATGATTTGCATGTGCCCGAGACTTTCATGATTTTCCTAAATTCTCTGAATTGGATTACTAATTTATTGTTCTAATGAGCTGATTTTCTGCTCCTTAACTGCTGAATGTTTATCTGTTGAATGTTTTATTGTGTTTTTGAACTCCGGTTTATACTTCTTTTCTTCGGAAGTTTCTTCCAACGCTTTTATCGCTATTTCAGTTGTTTTTAATTTTATGCTGTCAGTTGCATTGGAAATGATAAAGCTCGCTTGTAAGCAGGGTTCAATAATTGTACTAGCGTCGTTGGTACAAGCACGTAGTTGTCACCTTTTCCAACTGCTGCAATTTGTAACGATGAACTCCGATTGCATATGGCTCGTGCTTCGTTTGTTGTTTTGCATTACCTTCATTCTTTTTATTGTTGTGTAGTAATTGATGATGTCGTCCTTCACAGTGCTTGCATGATTGATGGAGAATTGGAGACAATTGGTTCATTATTCTCTTCAGTTCATTTTTTTATTGCGTCCGTGTAGCATGCTCAGGAGGTAGGGTTTTATGATGAAAATTTGAACATATTCCGTTGCGTATTGAGGCGAGCACGCAATTATGGGTTTTTACAGCTCTCATATATATTTGCTTAACTATGTCGATGTTTAATTTGCTTTTTATTACGATAACCATCGATTGGGGCCTACCAATAAGAAAACACGTTGTTATATTGACTGCTTGCTTTATGCTACTTAAATAGGACATATTTTTCGTTTTTATAGTTTAAATTGCTGACCAAGCAAGTAATTTAAGTTTAGTTAAGGTTTAGGATAAAACATAAAAAATTATTAAAAATGTATCATCTACTTTGTATATCCACTATGGAATATGGAACATTGAGGTTCCAACAGAATATAGATTATTCGCTTGTCATTGTAAAATAGCACTTTCGCTGAAGTGCTTTACTACTTACAATTGTTATAGTTCTGTGGCACTATTCTGGTAATTCCCTGGGAACTTTTATTTAAAACAAATTTTTCTGGCATACTGAGGTAAAATGTTAGTGTTAATTTTTTGGGAAACAAAATTAATTCGGGAATAATTTTTCCTGCCAATTTAGGTATGGAAATGTTTTCCCAATTTATAAATATTTACATCAAAGAAAACTTTGATGTAAATATTTATGAATTGGGATAACTTTTCCATACCTAAATTGGCAGGAAAAATTATTCCCGAATTAATTTTGTTTCCCAAAAAATTAACACTAACATTTTACCTCAGTATGCCAGAAAAATTTGTTTTAAATAAAAGTTCCCAGGGAATTACCAGAATAGTGCCACAGAACTATAACAATTGTAAGTAGTAAAGCACTTCAGCGAAAGTGCTATTTCAGTAGGCTGGAAAAAAGTATCTGAACAGCAATTACATATAAATTCTTTCCCCAGTTCCGAATTACCAGAACAGTGCCACTGGAGGGAGATACGAGTGAGCCATGAGGTGTGCCACATGATTACCTTACTGCTAAGGTAATCATGTGGCACACCTCATATGGCTCACTGAATTAAAAAGGCTGGAATTTAAAAGGTTCACTTAAAAAAAGGTGTTTTTATATAAAAAAAATAGGATATTTTTTGAGTCATATTTTTAACAAATTTTCTGACTTAATAAAGGTGTTTGACAAAAACAAATTTAATTTCGAAATGACACAAGAAAGGCCTATTTTATGTCATTTTTCAAATATATTTTTTAATCCATTGTCAAAATGACTTAGAAAAGGCATATTTTATTTCACATTATAAATAAAAAAAAATTATTTGTTTTTAAGAAAATGTACTAAATTTACCTTACTCTATTGTCTTGCAATGAAATTAATAATTGCCGTGTTTCATGACACACATTGATTCGGACCATTTCAAATTTTATATGGAAAACCTGATCAAAATTTTGTTTTAGATCACAAATTTTGAATTGAAATCTAGTAAGCGCCTGTGCGTTGTTTCATGAAACATGAACTGAACCGGATAAGATTAAGCATCAAGAAACACAGCTATTATATCACTCATCCGATGTATATTAGTACATTTTTACGTTTTATTTCGATTTTAAATACATATTTTTTTTTTTCGTTTTCAAAATACTTAAAAATACACATTTAATGTGATTTATAAACACACTTCTTAAATCATTTTCAAAGTGACTTTTGATATGCATTAATAAAGCGAGTTTTTTTAATTCATTTTTATTACAGATTTTAGGTCAATTTTAAAATGAACTAAAAACGATGGTTTTAAGTCAGAAAAAACATCATTTTTAATTCGCGGAGTCCACACCTCATATTTCCCACGAAATTTCAAGAAAATCAGAATAGTTTTGATTTTCCGGCTCTTTGTGTATCATTTACAAGCTTAAACATTTTCTCGATATCGAAAAACAAATTTTTCCAAAATCAATGATTTTCACCTTTTTTCCTGAGTCGAATAATTTTCATATTGGATCTTTGAAGTTCTAAAACTTCCACGTAATTTTTCCACCTTGTCATTTTTTCGACCGTGGTTCTGATTACATGATACGATTTTGAACCTACAATTTTTAGAGGCACAAAATGGCTTGTGTGCTAATAGCCGCTAATATTATTTGACAAAAGCAGTTGGATTGAAATCTGATTCGAAAACAATGATCGATTAATTTCCTCCACTAAGACTGCGGTCCAATTCGCGACTTCTTTTGTGGAGACTGACTTATTAGAAAGTCTACACAAGCCTCCTGTCGGCTAGACTTAATTTACGCTTGTTTCACTTTTAGGCGAGGCTTGCACCCAAACTGGTAATTCATCAAAATAATTCTAACAAGTTTCCAATAAGTCTAGCCGACAGGAGGCTTTTGTAGACTTTGAAATAAGTTAGTCTCCACAAAATAAGTCATGAATTGGACCGCAGTCTAATCATATTAGACACTTTGACTTTAAGACTGTCCTAGCTCCCTGTAACTGTCAGAGCTTGTTAGCCTAATGCGTGATCATTCAAGTAAAGGTCGCGATAGCTGCCTTAATGTACATTGTTTAGACCATTGGGAATTTGAAACCATTTAGAATTCTACTTTTTTTGTTCTATAAATAAATTCGCGTTTTCTTCCTTAATTCGCGGTTCCAGCAGCTTCATCCTATGTGAATTGACCGTTTTACTTTTGATTTTTCCTGGTGTAACGAATGGTCATATTTTCTCCATTAGTTCAGAACAGAATATTAAACATGTAATAATCTATACACAGAGTTCTTCAACATTTGTATCATGTTGTAAGATATGCTGAGTTTAATCGTACCCGTACAAACATCAATGATCGTATTGCAAGGTCGAAAAGTTAAATAGTGTGAGATAGCTGATCCTTAAAGATAACAGAAAGATCTGAGAAAGCCCTGATCAAAGTGGGTGCCATGCTTGCTCACATTGGATCAAGAGCAACAACGCGTCAATTATTCAGAAGGTTGTTTGGAGCTGTTTAACCGTAATAAAGAAGATAGTTTGCATCGGTATGTGACAATGTGGATGAAAAAAGGATCCACCACAACACTTTGGAATCAAATCGTTACTTAACTGAGTGGACATCAGCTGGTGAAGTACTTCCGAAGCGACCAAAAACGCAAATGTTGACCGGTAAGGTTTTGTAAGATTTTATTTATTGACTGTCTTGAGAAAGAAAAGACCATCAAAAACGAATATTAAATGGCATAACGGCCCCAAATGCCAAAAGAAAAAAGTGCATTGCTTGGTAGTGCACCGTGTCAAAAATCGTTTTATATACGATGACAAAATTGGATGAATTGAAGTTCGAATTGTTTCCGCATCCACTGCGTTGTCCGAACCTGGCTCCTAGCAACTACCACCTGCTCGGAGACCTCAGGTTCAGGGAAAGAGGTTTTACTGAAATAAACGACTATTTTGAGGCCAAAGATAAATCGTTTTACAAAAACGGCACCAAAATGTTAGAGAATCGTTGGAATCAATTTTGAAATGCGCGGTGTATTTTCGTGCCTATGACCTTCAAGATGCAATACTTCTGTTTTAGGGAGCGAACCCGGATGGTGTGCTACTTGGTCCTGTTTTTTTAGGGAGAGAAACGTTATACGGTTGTTATGGATGAGAAACCGGATGGTGGGTGCGGCTACATCTTACTAATTATCATCAGCCACCGATCTATCTCATCCTGATTCCTATCTTGACCTATCCACCTGTTATAGTGGGTGTCGATGATTGGTTCATCTTATATCGTTTCACTAGAAATTTTAATTACCTGAGGCAAGTTTATTATGTAAAACTCAGGTATTAGCTCGCATTTTTGTTTTTTCGCGGTCGTCGATTACTGGCTCTGCATTTCGCCAATGCTCGATTGTTGACTTTAACATTCGCATGGTTCTACAGTTCTAATAATTCTCCATCTTTTAAATTGACCATAAATTGTATGTCACATTGACCTTTTCTTATTATTTTCTATTTACTGTCCGAGAGTTTTAAAGATTTAGAATTTTTACTGTTTTAATTTTGTACGAGACGGGAAGCCATAACATAAAATTGAGATAACGATAAGACCAAGTAGTTTGTGGTACCAAACACAAAAAATTTTACTACCAGGTTCCTGTATGAAAAGAATATCTAAAAATGAAATTTTGTTGTCCGATTCTTCCTCAAGAGTAAATTAATTCTGATTATTTTTATCGATTGAATTAAATGCCGAAATATGGAGGAACCCTTAGGGGAACCATAAATTCGCATCAAAACTTTATTATCAAATGTAAATTCTGAATTACATAAAACATCTAAACCGATTAAAAATTGTAATTTTGTTAATTTTGATTTAGCAAAATTTAGTGAAATTTCAATGGCAAACTCATTTAATATTCGAACTGGAATGCCGGTTACAGTGACTTTATTTACGTCCATTATCTTCATAGGTTTTGGAACATAATTTCCTCCGAAATGTTGACGGGATTCATTTTGGAACCACGAGTTCGTTATGAAGGCGTTAGCCAGCATGTCAGCCTGCAAACGTGGATCCACCACAAAAGCACAGTCTCCAGGTTGCAGTGCTGAAATTTAGGTTATAGAAATAATGGCAACCGATGCGTCAATTTGCTAAAAGTATCGATTGGGGTTTGAAGCTCGTAAGCCTTTGTGTTGTGTTTTTTTACAAATGTTTCATAAGAGGCTTGGGTTATATCTATTCATTAAATGTAATACAGCCTCAGTGAAATTGAAAACGCTATTTGATTGTTATAGAAAGATTGGCATGGGGAAAAATGATCGTGAACCATCACATTCAGCCTCGTTAAAATTCCAAAGACTCCTGGGCTAGTGGTTGAATTCTGCTAATGTTTCGACAGATATTTTTATGGTTATCAGGTTATGGTCAGAATTTCCAATTCTAGCCTGGACACGTGCTTCCATGGAATAGAAAAATGAGAAAAATATCCAGAATATGAAGTCTTGTAGAATTTTGACATACAAATATGATATCACTACAAATATGGTATCACTAACAATCTGTGTGAGGGCATTCGAAGTGGCTCAACACAACCCGTATTTGCGTTCAACACAATCCTTACCTTGGTATGATTCAACCAAATTGTATTAAAGTCACCAACAAAAATTGCGAATGCCGTAAAATTTGTCTGACAAAACATCGAAGAATTTTATTAAAAATTAATTAAGATAAAGAGTTTAACTTGGTAGTCCTTGAAATTATTTTAACTATGAAATGGCTCACAATGAAATTGGTGTTGACTGCGGCGGTTTGGTGGCGGCCTTCGTCAGTTGTTAGTTTTAATAACTCATTATGATTATTTCGTTTGTAACATAAGATGCTTATCTCAACTACATCAAATATAGAGGAATAAATGATAGTATATCCGTTACAATGCCTCACACGCCAGAGTAATTGTTCATTATACAAATTATTTCATCAATTAATCATCGATGGGCTATGATACCATCACCAACTAGCACCATATACCGTTAACAATATCCCTAATTTGATATGTAGTTTCTGTAGCAATTATTCTAATTTTCTATATGTTATGTAGTGATACTGATAATCAACAAATTACGTGTAGATAGAAGAAATATCTAACACCTTTATTATCATTATCATTACATCATACAATTATCGGTGGCATTAAACCGAAAACAAAATTGTATTTCATAATTTGGGAATACTGATAAAATCGGTGAAATAAAATACAAAACCCATAACACCGCACAGATGTAATACGACTACCTGAGTTTTATAAAGGACATTACAATTCAATGGAGGGGGATCGACACCAAATTTCTCGTAAATATTTAATTCAATAATTGCGGACTGTTTGAAATGCTCAAAATGAAAAATTACGCCTAAGCCTCGTATGTAGCCCGAACGAAGGTAATTTTATACGCAGTGTTGATCGAGGTGAAGGACTTATAATAAGCACTTTGTGGTATATAAAAAATTAATAACACCAAAATATTTGTGATGTCACAATTAAAATTATAGTGTAATATTCGTGTCTGGCATAAAGTTTTTGATTTATTTCGACAATTAAAAATTTCATTTTTGTCTGCATTTTTTGATTTTTATTTTTTTAATTAGAAAAAGTTTGTTAATGTTATTATAAAGTTTTGTCACATCAATTTAAGCCACAAAGCTAAAAACCAATTTTGGATCCCATAAAATAATTACGTGCCGGTTATCATTTTTAATTTAAACACCTAAACTAAACTATAAAAGGGGGAGTTAATCTTGTGTGTTCAAGTTTAAACACCAAATTTTACTCGTAGTATAAAATAAACATGGCACGGAAATGGCAAAATTGAATTACAAACACGTAGAATGTCTTTCATATAAAATGAAGTAAACGAGGTAGGAATTTGTCGTAAACCAGAATTATCGCAGAATTCATGCAAAATTTTCAGGTCAAAATAATACTGCACCTAATTCTAGTGGGAAGTTGTCGGATTTGTAAATATGTATAAACTATAAACGACATCTGCAAGTTCATTTACTTCGAGCCCCCCCACTTCAGTTCAGTTTTCAGTTCTAACTTATAATATGAACAGGTGCCGTATTCTGGAAATCGGTGGATATTTCCTACGGCGTATTAAAATTTGCATTAAAATTCTTCAAATTTTTCATCGGCTACTTTAATCATTTTTTCAAATTTGTTTGCAAGTTTTCTATTATTTATTTCCCTACTAAAGGGTAGTATGCAGTTGACGTGAAATGAAATTTTCGCTGGCCTCAAAAATGAATATTCAAAATATTCGAAATTAATAAAATTTTCATTCGGCATATTTAAAAACGCTTCGTTATGAAACGTCAAAAATTTAGCATACTTTTATCGTACCTGCAAACCGAAAGGGAAAAATCGATAATGCAGATAGTGTAACCTACAAAATCATCCGAAAGTGTATATTATAACAAAAAACAAATAAAATTTTCAATTTAACCGATATTAATTTATTGTTTCATATCATTCATATTTAATTTATTAAAACTTAACGTTAAAAGTGTAATGTTTGGAGTAAATCTCATTTGAAGAGGTTTGGAAGAGGTTTGTAAGTGGTATTATCTGTTTCATACAGCCGAAAATTTCCAATAAAGAAGTAGCGAAATTTTGTTTTTTCCTTCTTCGGACACTAAAATCGTTTATCATTCGAGATTTCGCCATATGGACATCAATCTGAATATGCCGATTCAATAGCCCATGGACCATATAGGTAGATTTTCCCAAATGTTGATTTCATCATTTTTCAACGATAACATCGTTCGTCATTCGTGATTTTGGCATATAGACACCAATCTGTCTATGCCGAATCGATAGCCCATGACCATAGGTAATTTCTGAGGAGAGCGTAGGGGTGGGTCTGATGGGGTTACAGGGATTAAATGGCATATCTGCTTCATACAGCCAAAAGTAGTCGATAAAGAAGATATAAAATTATGTCAAGAGTCGTTCGTCATTCAAGATTTTGGCATATCGACAGCAATCTGACTATGCCGATTTGATAGCACATGACCAAAGGGTTAGGGGTGGGTCTGATGGGGTTATAGGGGTAAAATTTTGAATTTCCCCACATTTTGTCGATAATATCGTTCGTCAATCGTGAGTTTGGCAGATGGACACCAATCTAGGTAGATCCTGAGTAAAGGTTAGGGGTGGCTCTGATGGAGTTATATGGGTGAAATTATGATACTCCCCATTTTTCATCGATAAAAGCGTTCGTCATTTCAGATTTTTGTATACTAAAATCTGTTGTATTCCACACCAATCTGACTATGCCGGTTCGATAGCCCATGACCATTGGTAGATTCTGAGTATAGGTTAGAGGTGTAGTAGTCGATAAAGAAGATTTTAAAATTATTGAGAATCGTCAAGGATCGTTCGTCACTCAAGATTTTCACCTCTATATAGCCCCATCAGACTCACCCCTAACCTATAATCAAAATCTACCTCTTTTCATGGCAAATCGATTTGGCATAGTCAGATTGGTGTCCATCTGACAAAATCTCGAATGACCAACGGTTTTATCAACGAAAAATGGGGAAAATCAAAATCTCAACAATATAACCTCATCAGACCCACCTATAATAAAAATCTGCCTATGGTCATGAGCTATTGAACCAGCCTAGTCAGATTGGTGTCCATATAGCAAAACCTCGAATGATGGACATTTTTATCGTCGGAACAACGGAAAATTGAATATTTGATCAATATAACCTAATAAAACCTACACCAAACATACATATATAATCAAATTCAACTTAGGGTCATGGTTCATCCAATTGCTACAATCAGATAGTCGTTCATTTGTCAAAATCTTCATATACAAACCATTCATTAGCTAAACGTATAGCCTGTTGTTGACATTTTCATTTAGAAAATTGATAATTCATTTGTAACTTTTAAATTTGAATTGCTGGCATTTTTCGGTTTGAATATTAAAGTTAATTTTCTTTATCGATACAATCTGCATATCGACATTTTAAAATATTTTGCTGGGATATCAAAATTAATATTTGCATTACCATCTTTCGGCTGGAGACTTTCGGCTAACTTTAACAGTATTAAAAACGCAGTGAAAAATGTATAGATTTAAACAGAGTCATCTATATTTTAATAGGAAACGTACCAATTTCACTAGCTAAATTGCGTGCGGTCAGGTAAAAGTCGACCTACATACTTGATTTGTGCCCGAACGGTAATTTATGGAATAAATCGAATAGTCTATTGGCGCTTATCCAATTCATCCCTTCTTGGTTGCCATTCGAACAGGTTATCTCGTATTATTGAGGATTTATTCAGTGTTTGTCTAAGGCCATTCCCGTGGAACTTCTATCGTTCCATTGTTAATAAATCAATTAGGCAGATACCCGCAATGACGCCGGCTGCCTCACCCGAAAAACACGGAATTATAATTCTACAATAGGATTGTGGTAATCAGAGGGAACGCAGCATGCTGCAAAACTTCCCAGTCTAAGGAGAAGATGAGTTCCTGGGTTTAATTTACAGTATGTAGACATTCCTCCTTTTTTGGCTCGTAAATGGTCTTTTTTCCTCCAACTTAATTTGCGACCATTTTCTTTTATACCTAGAAAGCTAATTCTTGCAGGTGTCTCTTCGGGTTTTGTTTTCTTCGGTCAGTTTATGAGGAACACCCATTTTCTTCCTTCTGCATTTTTCCCATTGCATGCAATCGAAGTTATATTGCTTGGTGAATAACTCCTAACTGTTGTGCTAGCTTTTTTTGAATTTGACAGAGATTTTCATCCAGTAAAACTTTAAGTTATTCGTCTTCAAATCGTTTTATTGCACCTGGACGTGGATCGTCCTCAAGACTAAAATTGCCATCAAGAAATCTTGCAAACCACTTTTTTACTGTTGAATGAGTCCCAGAATCAAATTCAATTAAAATCAGATTAATCAATTCCATAGCTTGAGCAGAATTTTTTCATTTGGAAACAGAATCGAATGCAATGACGTGAGTGTTGCTTATTGACGTCCATCTCTTAAAAACGGTGCACACGGAACGACAACTTGTAAATGAATGAAACTTATAAAAAAGCAATGACTAACCTACAGAATTATATCCAAACCAACCTCAGAGCCAAATTTCTTCTTGCATCAGACGGTCCGGAGCCATTCAACAACGCTTTTGTTTACAAAGCGAACTTTCTTTCAAATTTAAAGCCACATCAGCATAAAGTCAGTAAGTAAGTTATTAGTTGCGATTTTCATTTTCTGGTGATAAGTGGCATTTGGTACCTCATTAAAAATGAGACCGAGTTTTCAAAAAAACATTTTGTTGTAGGGGAGGGCCCAAGCGCACTTACAATATTGAGTTTCTGTGTTGTATGCCGGAGAGCACAGTCCGACAAAGAGCAGGCAGACAAATTATTCAATAACTTTGCTAAAAATGCACATTTTCTCATGATTCAAAGTTCATGTGAAAGAGAAAATCTACCGCTATCATACCCTGTGACTTGAGTCATGTTTTATCTCTTTAGTCATATTGGAAAAACGGGTCAAACTTTCTGCTCCCGCGCAATTTTGACCTCGCTATTTGTTCCTATTTTTTGTATTGCACTAACTTGCTCCAAATTTTCTTGATTATAGGTCCTCAGACAGAAGGTTCTTTGTCATTTGCGAAATTTGTATAATCTAATTTTCTTCCATTTTGATTAAAACTTTGTTTGTTGAATCCCATTTTTTGCTGTTTTTAGAGCGCAAGCAAATTTTGTAAACAACCACCAATTAAAAATTCATACATGATCGGATTGGTCTCTATGATATCATTCGAAAGCTGAGAACGTCTACTTTTCGTCTGTACAATTATTTTTTTTTTCACAAAATTGGCCATTTTCCAATAAATTTAGAAAACGCGTGCTCAAGGAAAAAAAAGCACTTTCTCTTTTCGTAGCTTTTTTCTCCCGGCTCTTTATTTCTCACGTTTTGACACCTTGACTAGTGTAAAGGTGGAATTCTCACCTTTCCATCAATGTATATAAAGTCATCTCATTGATACGTGCGGAAAACCCCACAGCAAGAGCAAATAGAAGAAAAAAATTTGATTTTTTCTTCTGAATAGCAAAATAGAAGATTATTCTAGTTTTGATTTCTTCTGTTTTAGTGAAGAAGATTTTTCAACAAGAATAGAAGAATTCATTGAATCGACGTTTAAATTAACTTACACCACCAACCTAAAACATAGAAAGTGAAGATTCAGATCTTGTCAAATTGGAGCAAAAGATGAGCATTTGTTTTTGTTGTTTTTATTCAAGAAAATTTGTTTACAAGTAACAATTCTGACTCAAATCTTGGTCTAGTCTGACTCAAATCTTCTCTCTATCTTGGTTATAGAAAAATGGAGGTTAACTCCGCTACACCGGTGTTTTTCCTTTGTGAGGAACATGTTTCGGGGGATGATGCCGTCACCGTAACTCGGGGCTTAAAAAATTTGATTATTGTTAGCAAGGAAAGGAAGGATGAGCATCATTTATTTTTGGGAAAGCAATCGTCTTTGCAAATGCACAAGGCATGCAGGAGACGCTACATTCTCAAACGGAATGACGGATCTTTCCAATGCCAAAATTTGATGGTTTGAAAAAGCGCAGAGTGATGGGTTTGATTTCAGGGCAAATTGTATGTTCTGTGGCTTGCCAACTGCCGAAGAACATAACAAAATGAAAGGACGTCCAGGGGACACTTTTTATGTAGTTAAAAAAAACAGAATTCCACACACGAATTATGACAGAAATCAAAACTCGAATCAAGGATGAACTCTGTAAAACATTATTGGATAGAATTTCAACAATGAATCTTGTGAGTGCCACAAAATATGTTACGCAACGTTTTGCAAGCTTCCACCTGTCCATTCAAAGCCTGGACGTCCCAAGCAGGAACACTTTCTGGTCCAAATGGGCAGAGTTCTGAATAATATTGAGGAAACTAAAAAAACTGTACCGCCTAGCTGATTTGCTTGAAATTTCAGGTGAGTGTTTCAAGAAACATAAGGATTCCAAAAAAACTGGCTTTTTCCAGGGCCAAAAAAACTTTCAACGTATAGAAACAATACTTGGTTCGTCACCATATGTGATTCTTATCTATACTATATTGTAACGGTACTATGGTGAAATAGCACCGTTAACAGAATGTTGATGAACTTTAATCCCGTAGCAGCCATTAGCCCGCTAACTGAAGTCGGCATGGGAGTGAGTCAAGGGAGTTGAAGTCAAGCAATACCCATTCTTCCTTATTCAAACCCTCCTTCTAACCCCGTAAAAAAAACACTTTAATTCATTATGACTTCGTTACTTTATTTAAATAACAAAAGCGACGTATCATGTTCATAAAGATTTTTGAATAATTACTTTCACTCTAACACAGGTGATCGGAATTCATTTAATTAAATTAGTTTAATTTTTCAATTTCTTAAAATACCCCAAATGATCAAATATAATATAAATAAAATTAAAATGACTTACCAATTCACCGACCGGCAAAGCGCTTTACTGATGGCGACTGTATATACATTACGAATACGCGGCTAGGCTAAATACTAAGAAGGGTAGTTTAAACTTAATTCAATTAATTGGAAAATAATAATAACTTAAATTAAACTATGCCCGTAAATTAAAAATAGGTATTTAAATAAATTTAATAGGCTATTTGAAATAAAAAGTTAAATAGATACGTGGCTTAAATAACTATAAATATTATTTACTAGCAATCCAAAAATAAATAGTTGAATCAATTAAATAAATGTAAACTAATAATGTTATATTAAACTACTAAAAAGAGTGCATGCGACATAACGTAACGATCATAATTATTTTAAATATGGATAATGACACTAAACCAAATTAGATTTGTACGGTTGTTTAGATGTAGTTACTTGTTGTTGTTGGTGAACGCTTCACATATATCTCCATAACACGAATCGCTTTCCAAACCGGAGGTGTTTTCCCAGATGGTGATTGCTTTTAGTAACAGTTTTTTTTTTATGTTACTTAAATAAATAAGACGGTGGTTAAATAAATAAGACGGTGGCGCGAATATCGATACGCAAAATCACACCACCGTCATTAAGTCCGCTAAACAATCAGTTGTTCACTATCAAGGCCACTGGTTTTTACGGCTTGAACGGTGGTATCAGCTAAAATGCACTAAACAAGTGGTTTTACGTAGTGTATGTGATATCCGTTTGACACACTTGTCGTGGCTTTTATTAGCGAGTAATGTACAATTAGGCAAATTACATACACGAGGGTAAATATATTGATCATGATAACTCTAGGATTATGCAAATCACAGTATTATTAGAAAATACTAGAATTAATTCATTTATATTGAAAAAAAATGAGTGAGTCCATTAGTACTCTCAAGGAGATGTGTAAACATGGCGTGTGTATAGTACGTGGGTACAGTTTACTTTGAAGGAAGAAGGAATGCAATTTTACTAACCAGAGTTTTTCATTTGTTTATTATCGTTAAATTGGTCTATTACTCTTTCGGTATAATCGACGCAATTGAATTTTGGTAGCTAAAGTAAGATATATTATATACTGTCGACTCTAACTTTAAAAATTTTCATTGAAAAACTGCACAATATGGTCGTCCCATATCTAGTAGTAAATATATTTCGATCTGAGTTCATGTGCAAATCGAATTCATCTCGCAGGAAGTTTATAAGTGGTTCAGCTTGAGGAACAGCAACATTAATATTGAAATCCCCGCTCATAATCACCGGCAAAAGATGATAGTCTCCTTGGAGAATTTTTGAAATTCTTTAGGATATGGGGCAAGGACGAAATGTATGAACTTCATTATGTCTTCGAAAGATTTATTCGGCGAGGTTAATACAACTACAGAAAGCATCTTATTCCCATTGAGAAGCTGAAGTTCAGCCGTATATATATCATCAATGAGTTGTGTTGTTACGCTCATACCAGTTGTTTGTCCAACGATGATTTCTTTATGCGAGGTGACTGTATGGTATGAGTATTCTATTTGAATTTTTATATATTGTTACTCCGGCAGCTCACTCACCGTCTCTCTTGAACTGAACGCAGATCTGGAAAAGCAAGAAAATTGAGCATCCTTGCGTGACTGTGTCAGTTAGGTCGAGGTGATGTGTATGACCTAAGACTCTGACAGTTCAATGTTAAAAACCAGACGTCATTATTATCTCGTACAAAATTCGCCATTACAACGGATAAAGCGGATTTCTGGTGAGGCGCGATAGCTAATTTTGAAGAAGACCCATTTAGGTCCCATTTTTACGTCTATGGTAGACGACATGATCATCAATAGCCAACGTGATGAACAGTCCTTCGAGACTCGTTACTCGTGCTAAAGCAATATACACAATTTGTTAACTGTGTCTTTTATCGAAAGAGAATATACTGACTATCTCGTTGTAGGTACCACCGTGTGATGCATGAATTGTGGTGGCACATGAAGGTACGACGCTTTACATTAATTGTTGTTTATGCTTAACATTAATTGTTGTTTCGATTAATAGTTGAGCTTTTTCTAGAAATGGGCACCAAACATCGGTCGATATTCGTTTTCTGCGCCCATCCAGCTTCAAGCCAACTGACCTTCTTGCCAACTTGTGAATTTGATCCGAAATCCATCCAGAGTCGTTTGACATTTTTTACTGTCGACGTGTTCATCGTTCTTGTTGTCCTGGTTAGAATGCCTATGCATTCGATATACTTTAGACAGCCCATAGTTCCCTTCGCCAGCCCATTTGTTACGTCAATATTGATTTTGAAAAAGTACGGCAAATTATTTGTGTCCACTATGCTCATTTTATGGATCTTTTGGCGGAATTGCTACTCCGGCAGCCCACTGACAATTTCTATTGAACTGAAAACAGCATTCAAACGTAGGAATATTAGCAAGTTCGTCATTGCGCAGCCAGGTCTCGAAAACCAAAAGAATTAAGCATACCTGCGTGACTGTGACCTGAGACTCTGGCAGTTCAATGTTAAAAACGAGATGTCATTATAACCCCATTCAGTAGAAGACATGATCATTGATAGCCGACATGATGAACAGCGCCTAGAGACTCGTCACTCGTGATAAAGCAATATACAGCAGTTGTTGACTGTGTTTTTAATCGTATGAGTATGCAATTTCGTAATCGTAATTCGTATCTCGTATCGTAATTTTTTTTTTTTTTTGATTTTTCTGATCGATGAAAATGTCGATGGTTTCTATTTCATTCATTAAATTAATTTTTTCATTTTCCCTACTATTATACATATACATAAAAGCATGCCATGTATAGTAAAAATTGTTTTTGTTGAGTTTCTTGCTTTTTTTTCAAACGAAGTAGGTATACGTCATTTCCGTTCGTTTCATTTACAAGTTTACTCTAATACAAAAAATTTTGGTAGGCGCGCGTAAAGATGTTTACACATCAATAAAATTCACAGGCACTAACACAAACCGTAAACTTTAATTTATTTTTTTATTTTGCCTTAGGCACTGATTTTAATATTGGTGTAAAGAAATATCGGATGCAACTCATTTGTTTATACGATACGTCCATCATCATTTCAAGTTTTCAGTGAATCGATTAACTTTGATGAATTTTATGGCAGGACCATAAAATTACTTTTGTAAAATTCATCGACAACATTGTAGACTGAGAGTTAGGACTTTGCACCGATAATAATATAAGTACCCATGAAACACCGACGATCATTTCGTTTCAATATGAACAAGATAGTGTTCAGATTTCGTGTGTTTTTATCGTTCCAAGTGTTTGTTACCTTGTCATGTGTATTTTTACCCTAGCAGAGTTGGTGACATATCGTGCAGTGTATTTTTGTGTTATTGTGCTCCATTTCATTTTATTTGGAGCTGCTGATTAGAAGTATTGTATCTAATAGCTACCAATTGGGAAAAACCCAGGTGATCCTCCATTGATTCGTGTAACTTTGATTGCATGCTTGATAGACAAATTCGGCGAGGACCGGATAGGTTTTTGTTCTGAGAATGGTAGTGGAACAATGATGCACTTGAAGGATAAAGAATACGAAGTTATGAGGGAAAAAGAGACGAAAATTCTGGACCAAGCGGCAGCAATTATTCGACGGCACATGTACGTAATAGGGCCATGCATCCTCCAAGTGACTGCCTCCTGGCCGAAGTGGATGGTAGTGTCCCAGATAAGTTACAGTATTTAGTTAAGAAGATTGTTTTGACCGATAAAAACAAAGATCTCGCTTCTCTAAAACGAAAATGCACTAGCATCAGTCATGCAATAATGGTGACATTTCGACCTAGGTTTTTTTTTGTCGCACTTGCAGCTCGGTTTGGGTGTAATGCTTATCGATATCCTTTCTCAATTGGGAAATTGCGTGTCTTATTCGGAGGTTATGAAGTATCAAAATAGTATAATGTACGCTAAGCCCCCAAAAATCAAGAAAGGTTCCTTTGCTCAATTCATTTTTGGCAATCGCGACTTTAACACAAATAATTGACGGAAAAATACCTTTCATGGAATCGGAGGAATTCTAGCTGTCACACACGAAGATTGTTACGATGCCAAGCAGCCCTTAATACGCGATATCGACAATGTCGATGAGCAAGTCATTGATGAGTATAAAATAAGCTTGAGAACTTGTGATGGGGGCAACGAGATCGGGCACAAAAATATAATTGACGCAGTCCTTGATATTCCACATTTCAGTATTGCCAATATTGATAATGCGGATTTCTTGTGGATGTATGGTAGAGCTAAGGTTTGGAAGACTTCAGGGTGGAACGGGTTCATGGGGAAACTAACCGAAAACGAAGTAAAGTTATATGCTTACCGTTTGTTAGTCATCCGCCAAGTAACGAGGACATAATTTTTAACACCCTGACATATGCTGCAGAAAAATCCCAAAAATTTGGTCTTTGTTACGTTCGACCAGCCACTCTACCAGAAAGCAACTCAAATTGATAATACACAAACTCTGACAAAAACTAGATACGAGATTTTCAAGCGATTCACCAGAGACAGAACCAAACCGCGCTCAAACTAGCAATATTACCACCCACACCTGAAACTGCAAGGCAACATCTTTATCGGGTATATCTGCAAGTGCAGCAGTGGCTCGGAACCGAACTGTCACCAGAAAAATGAGGATGTAACGTGTAGGAGGCATACTCATGCCGGTCCAAACCACTAAAGAGCCAGCGGTTCCAGAATTCTTAAAGATGATATTTTGTCAATGTAAGAAAGAATGTAAGGAAACTTGTTCATGCAAGAAGGCAGGGCTACCGCATGCTCATCTATTTGGGGTTCATGTGAGTCCCGCCAATGTTCGAATTATAAACACAGCCAAGATACGTTATCCGAAGAGGTAGAACTAGAGGAAACTCTAGAACCAGAAGGAGTCGTTGGCGAGGGCGACGTTGATGACCAAGAATTATTATTGGAGTCTTGTGACGGGCACTTGTGATAAACAGATAAAAATACTTCTACTCCTCAATTTGCCGAGAATCTGCAAGAAATTCTTGTTGAGTATTATGGGTAAATATTCTTCAATCTTTAGAGATTACAGTTTTCGTTAGGAAAAACCTCATTGGACAATATTTTGACATATGGGCAAAACTGATTTTCGCTAGTTTTTCGCCAATTGGTGGGGTCCATCGAGCTGTAATTAATCTTATGGCCTGCTTTAATAATAGGTATAACTTAAGCCTTCATGTCTGAGAAAAACAAGACGCTCCGGAACATAAAGTTCTTGAAAATTACATAGTTTACGGTGTTTCCCATTTATCGCCCCAGGGATTTTGCCAGTGGATGGATTGTAATGGCGCCATCTACAATTGGTTTCCACTGTTCAAAACATTGAAAATAATGTATTTGCAGCACCCCCCATATCAATTTTTGTAAAAAACTTGCATATTTCATGAGTCTCAAAAATAGTTGAATTTTTCAACCCGACTTTTTGCAAAAAAAAAAAAAAAAATCATAAGGACTATTTTTGTAGAAAATTAACTGATCTTCAATTCTTATCTGGACAAAAAATCTCTAACTGCCATATTTTGGGAGATATTCGCCGAAAACCGATTTTCCGGGTGTTTTGGGGTCATATTCTCCCTCTACAACAGAATGTTTTCTTGAAAACTCGGTCTCATTTTTAATGAGGTATCAAATGCCACTTATCACCAGAAAATGAAAATTGCAACTAATAACTTACAGGTTGGCCTATTTTTCCTCCTCCATCCATCCACTGGACTATAATGTAGGAACTATTTTTGGGGTATTGCCAAAAACTGTGTTTTACGTTATTTCGTATATTGTCCATTTTCATCGAATGTCGATAGCGTTGGTTTCTACGTCTACAAGGAAGACGAGAACAAAATCTGTGAACCGCTTAATAGAAAATTGCAAAAGAGATAAAAGCCTGGCAATTATTGTTGAAATTGTTACACATCCTGAGTGGTTTATAAATAGAAAATTTGTATAGTAAGCCATGTATTTTTTTCTTGTTTTTCAACTGTTCGTCATCGGAGTGAAGGTGGATTTACATATCCGACGATTTTTCTGCGCCGAACATCACGTGACACATTCAACCAATCAGAAAAAACTTCTTCGCCGAATTTTCGGCACGGCGAAGACATGAACAAAATTTATCTTTTCGGCGCGACGGCACAGCACACATAGATAAAAAAAAATTTTGTTTTTTTATTTTTTCTACGCTTTGATATTGTGTGCAAAATATTTTTTATGTATGTATGTGTGAAAAAAATTCGTCGAATATGTAAATCATCGATAATATAGCGTTCGCCGAAATTTTCTGCGGCAAGCAGCTTCGCCGAAAAATCGTCGGATATGTAAATCCACCTTGAAGTTTATGCCAAAATAACAAAACATACACTGTGGCCAATAAGTACTTAGAATTGAAAAAACACTCAAATATTGAACTTTCATAAAAATATGTGAATTTTTTTAATAAAAATAAATATTTTTGCACTCTACTTAGCAAACACTTAATTTTTGTGGAAAGTTTTGAGTGAATTTTAAAAAATTAAATTTTTTACAACAAACACACTATGAGTTGCACAGAGATGATCGAAGTTGTTCTGAACAACTTATTTATCCACATGCTCGGAAATCTCTGAAATTTTTGTTATTCGAGACAGAAGGACATTGAGTGAAATATGAAAATTCTTAAACTTTTGAAATTTTTTATCTCGGCCACTACGGATTGCCCAGATACGTTTGAATTGGTTCAGAACTAGTAATCGATGTAAAAAACCAACCTTGTTTATCCACATGCTTGGAAATCTCTGAGATTTTTGTTATTCAAGACAGAACCACTTCGAACGTATCTGGGCAATCCGTAGGGGCCGAGTTAAATAATTTCAAATGTTTAAGAATTTTCGTATTTCACTCAATGACGTTCTGTCTCGAATAACAAAAATCTCAGAGATTTCCGAGCATGTGGATAAATAAGATTGGTTTCTTACATCAATTACTAGTTCAGAACAACTTCTATCATTTCTATGCAATCCGTAGGGGCAGTTCAGAACAACTTCGATCATCTCTGTGCAACTCATAGTGTGTTTGTTGTGAAAAATCTAATTTTTTAAAATTCACTCATAACTTTCCACAAAATTTAGACGTTTGCTTCGTATGGTGTAAAAATATTTGTGTTTATTAAAAAATTTCAGATATTTTTATGAAAGTTCAATATTTGAGTGTTTTTTCAATTCTAAGTACTTATAGGACACAGTGTATATTTTGTTATTTTGGCAAAAACTTCACTCCGATCTGTTCGTCGTGTAGCAAGCAAACAAGTCGTGACAAAATCCTGGGTATTTTTTCTTTATACTAAACAACAAATTAGTCTTGAGTGATATTATTGCATAAATACACCCAGTGCAATTTCTGCTGGGTAGATCGTGCAAGTCTATCGTGTACCTGAAAATATTTAACAGGTTACGGGCCAAGAACACGTGGTGTATTGTGAAATTGTTGCTGTGGTAGTGTATAAACGTGTGGGTGTTAAGTGTAATGGTTTCCAACGAAAACATTCTTAACCTATAAAAAATTTGATGCGAGTTTATTTTACTTAGTGCGTTGACTCAGGAAAATTAAAATATGTCAAACGATTTGGCAAAAAATTGATAAGTTGCAAGGTCTTGAAGGATGGACAACGTGGACATTCCAAATTACTCAGATTTTGGGATCGCTTGATTTGTACGATGTTGTAACGGGTATTCATTTACCGCCAACACTGAATGATGCAGAACGTTATAATGAAAGTATGAAAGAATGGCGAAAACCATTCAGCGTTCAGGGCATCAGCTTAAGGGACGTGATGAGTTAATGTCGGAATCCATGATAATGACAAAAATTCAAATGGCTTTACCACCTGTGAATGTAATTATTTTCATAGCGCATGGGATTCAGTGTCAAATGTTGATCGAATATAAAAAAAAACAAATAGCGGAAAACCCATAAAAATGGAGGATATTTTAAGTGTGGATTCAGTGATCATTGGCAAAAAGATTTCGGAAAATCCAGAAATATTACACGAAAATTAAAAGAACAAAATGGCAATGCTTTGATTTGTATGGTGCTGGTGAGTGACAGAGTAACAGTAAATTATGGTGGTTGGATTCTGCCGCAACTCACCATATAAGTAACCAACCAGAATATTTTACCAGTTTTGGAGAAGGCTTTTCATCTGTCAAAATAGAAAATTCTTAAAATCCGAAGGTCATGGCAACATAAATATTATGTGATTCGATGGAGAAAAGTGGTGCAAGAAGTATTTTGCAATTGTTTTGTATGTTCCAACATTGAATACAAATTTATTTTCAACTGGTGCGGTAACATTGCGAGAAATGGTTGTTGTTGAAAACAAAGATAGTATCGCGGGTAAATGAGCAAATGTTAAAAAAATATAGAAGGCTGTTCGAAGCTACGAATAGTTTTTTGTTTTTTCGTTTTTTTTTGAAAAAATGAAGGCATTCAATAAAATCATGTCCCGCAATGTCTATGCTTAAAAATATTGTCATCAACACAAAAATATAATTAAACATTTAAGTTAAAAAATCGAAAATTAACAATATTCTTCACGGTCTCTCGCTCGGTGATAAAAAAACCATCGCAACTTCTAAGCGAGTTTAAACTAAACGCTGCCGGCGATTTCGCTGAAAAAACTTTACAGCAACTCTGGATGTCGCGCCTACCGCAACAGGTTCAATTGGTACTCACGCCGTTTGAGAACGACGTGGATTTAAACACGTTAGCCGAACGAGCCGATGCGGTTATGGAGACAATATCGCACTCGCGAGTTAGCGCAATCAACAGCGTTTCTACACAAGAGCAGTCCACAAGCGCTACAGCCAACCAGGTCTTGAACATAGAGGCATTGTTAACACGATTCCGCGATAACATTATAAGCCAAGTCAGTCAGCTAGTTGCAGCCAGCAATAATCAACCAGGCAATGCACGATAACGTCGATCTAACTCGAGACGACGTATTAATCTAAAATATAAAACTTGCTATTACCATTACAAATTCGGTGACAAAGCCGAAAAATGACGGATGCACGTATCGTGTTAAAAACAATGTTGGTAATTTAGAACATCTAGACATTGCAAAACAAAATTTTTAAGGGTCATCAGACACTGGCAACAGTCCATGATGACACCACTTCCAGTCGCCTAATATTTTTCGATACAACGAATAATCTTAAGTTCCTTGTCGATACTGACGCAGACTTATCAATAGTACCTTGTAAAAATTTTACTCCAAATTTGTATGCAGCAAACGGTACACCGGTGCTAGCGTATGGTACAAAAACTTTAAAATTATGATATTGGCTTACGCCGCGAATTTATCTGGGAATTTGTCATCGCAGACGTTTCGAAGCCTAAACTCGGCACAGATTTTTTAAGGCGCACAGGTCTCGTAGTGGATATTAGTAGACGGAGGATAGTCGATCCCGTGACTTCACTGTCTGTTACAGGTCTACTCACATATATGACAGTGCAAAGTTTGTCATACATTAATCAGACAACAGTCCCTAAGATTCAAGACCTTCTTAAAAAATTTCCGGAGATCATAAGTCGCTCATTAAACAGCACTGCTATCAAGCATAACGTCACGCATCGGCTGGAGACTACTGGTCAGCCAATATTTGCAAAAACACGTCGCTTAGCACCGGATAAACTTCAAATCGCAAAAGTCGAATTCAACAACATGATGGTGCAAGGTATTTGTCGCCCGAGCAGAAGTCCGAGGGCGAGCCCTCTTCACCTTTTATTAAAAAAGAATGGAGACTGGAGACCATGCGGTGATTACCGGGCGCTAAACCGAGTTACGGTACCCGATAGATACCCAATACCAAACCTATAGGACTTTTCATACCAACTCGCGGATTGTACATTTTTCTCGACTATCGACCTTGTTCAAGCGTACCACCAAATCCCGATTGAACGTACCCAAGACGGCCATCTCAACACTTTTTGGTATTTTTGAATTTACTAAAATGACTTTCGGCCTAAGGAATGCAGCACAGATTTTTCAAAGACTGATGCATTCTGTATTATTCGGCCTCAAATTCTGCTTCGTCTACTTAGATGATATTCTGATCGCATCTAAGTCATTCGAAAATCATCTTGAACATCTCAAGATTGTTTTTCAGAAATTATCAGAACATGGTTTAATCATTAATTCCGACAAATGTGTCTTTGCATTACCCGAAATTAAATTTCTTGGTCATTTAATAAACGAACAAGGCATTCTTCCACCTTCAGACAAAGTTCAAATCATTAAACATTTCGAACGGCCTGTAAGGGTTGATCAACTCAAACGATTTTTGGGTATGATCAATTTTTGCAGACGTTTTATTCCTTGCGCTGCTGCAGACCAAGTTTTGCCTAATGACTTCTTGAAAGGCTACAAGAAGAATAAGAAAACACCAATAGAATGGACTTCAGCATCTATTGACGCATTTAACAATTGCAAGGAGAAACTATGTCAAGCTGCACTCCTTGCACACCCAATCCCCGACGCTCAGTTTTTATTTTTAAGCAAGACACAGCAACGTTACAGTGCTTACGATAGAGAGCTGCTCGCAGCTTACTCGGGCATTAAGCACTTCCGGCATCTCCTCGAAGGTCGTGAGTTCACATTGTTTACCGACCACAAGCCCCTAGTCTACGCATTTTATCAGAATCCGGATAAAGCATCTCCGCGTCAATTTCGGCATCTAGATTTCATCGGTCAATTTACAACCGATATCCAGCACATTTCCGGCGTTAGCAACGTCGTTGCAGATACCTTATCACGTATAGATCAAATTTCTATTCCTGGAAGCATTGACTATACAATAATCGCGGATGCACAAACCAATGATGCAGAATTGCGAGAACTCTTACATAGTAGCAGCATGTCACTTAATCTCAAGCAAGTTCCAATTACGCTTAACTCCAATAAACACATTTATTGCGATATTTCGACTGGAACACCTCGACCATTCATTCCGTTAAACTTCCGGAAACAAGTTTTCGAATCATTTAACAATCTTTCGCACCCCGGAATTCAAGCTACCACCAATATATTAACTAAAAATGTGATCTGGCCCTCGGTCCGAAAAGATTCGAAAAACTTCACTCAACAATGTGTACAATGTCAAAAGTGGAAAGTTTCAAGGCACACCAAGTCACCTCTCGCCAATTTCACTTTAGCTTCGCAACGTTTTGCAGACATACATCTCGACATCATTGGTCCTTTGCCGATTTCTGACAGCCAGAGATACTGCGTCACGCTAATAGATCGTTACACGCGTTGGCCTGAGGCGGTTCCTGTAACGGCTGTCACTGTCGCGTTCGCAGTATATACAACTTGGATATCTCCTTTTGGCGTTCCAGTATCCATTCTTACAGATCAGGGAACTCAGTACGAATCCGAACTCTTCGAAGAACTATCCAAATTACTAGGGTTCAAACGCGTACGAACCGCGGCTTATAATCCAAAGTGTAATGGCATGGAGAGATGGCACCGCACTCTTAAGGCTGCCATTATGTGTCACGAGTGCTCCGACTGGACCAGCATACTTCCGACAGTCATGTTACGACTACGATCGTCGTTCAGTGAGGAATTACAAACTTCCTGTGCTGAGTTAGTTTACGGGACCACGATAAGATTACCTGGACAACTTCTGGACAACTCACATACAGTACCACAAAGCGAGTTTGTGAGACAGTTAAAAAATCACTTCGCCGAACTAAAACCATCACCAGCATCTCGACACTGCACCGAAAATCATTCGTCAGTCAGGAACTCAAGACTTGTACTCATGTTTTCTTACGTATGGACGCACTGCGCAAATCCTTACAGCCGCCGTACACTGGTCCACACCGTGTGATCAAGGGCGGTGACAAAAACTTTATTATCGATTGACCGACTCAAGCCCTGTTTCACGGCAGCTGATACAACTGGTCAACAAGACCTCACGCAAAGCGCTGACATACCGTCGGGCCACAGATTGATTTATACTAAGCCAAGTTCCGAGAGCGTTAGAAAACATGTAACGTTCAATGATTCAAAGAAAATCACACCGTCGTTTCCCTGCTCTAGCAGCGGGCGTCATATAAAGACACCTTCGCGTTTTTTGGACTCGCTGTTTCACTCAAACCATAGTTTTCGCTGGGGAGGGAGTGTGTAGCGTATATCGACAGTATCGCGGGTAAATGAGCAAGTGTTAAAAAAATATAGAAGGCTGTTCGAAGCTACGAATAGTTTTTTGTTTTTTCGTTTTTAACGTATTTTGTTTTTTTTTGGAAAAATGAAGGCATTCAATAAAATCATGTCACGCAATGTCTATGCTTAAAAATTGTCATCAACATAAAAATATAATTAAAAATTTAAGTTAATGTTAAAAAGACAATTGAATAAATAAATATCTATATTGTGTTAAAATTGAAATATAGAAAGTGTTAAAAATTATTGTTATCAATATCCATGAACAAATAATTAATTAAATCAACGGTGACCCAAAAGCGGATTTAAACCAAAATCCAAAAGCGGATTGAAACCAGAATCCAAATGCGTATCCAGCAGAAATTGGGGGACCATAAAACGAAGCCATAATATATTGAACAATGGAACTATTGTTGCAGTGGGAGTCAAACAAGGACGAGTGAATAGAATCATATTCAGAATGATTTCGGTTGATGAGGACATTAGGGCAAATGTGGTTTCAACGAACAAAAGTCTGTCGATTCGAGTTTGGCATGTGCGGCTTGAACAGAAATTTTCTAAAGAAAAATAACATCGATTTTAAGGAGGAGAATTATATTTGTGATGCCTGGTTCAGGGTAAACAACATGTTGTACTGCTCCGAGATGATTATTCCAAATATCAGTGTTAATATAAGTGTTTGTGGCATTGATGCAAACAGATTATGGTCATGAGTTAAAATATTTACGGTCGGATAATAGACTGGGGTTTGTTAATGAGGGTATGAAACGGTCCATGGAGTAAAAAGGTATACGTCATCAAAGAACCGTACCATTCGCGCCTGAGCAGAATTATAGAAGTATATGGACTTTTGTTAATATAATTAATCGAACCGGAAAAAGTTTTATTGATGAGAAAATTCAACTAAATGTACTTTTGTTGGTTAAAATGTAAAACGATACAGAGTCTGGAATCCAAACAGTGCGTGATGTAATTTTACCTTATTTTCCCCTAGATTGAGAAGATCTTTCCGCACATGGTTGATAAATATGATGATCTAGTCAATCAGCTCGACAATTCACAGCTGAACAATGAATTTGTTGACAAATCGATATCAGTTAGTCTGTCAACAACAGAAAGCGAGTATATTGCTGCCTCAAAAGTAGTGAATGAAATGGTTTGGTTGAAGCGATTAATGTCGGAATTAAAACAAAACGAAATGAGTTCAGCAATACTGTTCATGAATAACCAATCTATGCGATATACGATTGATTAAAAATCTAGAGTTTCATAAAAGAACGAAACACATAGATGTTCGATACCATTTTATCAGGGAGAAGTTTGAATCTGGAATTTTTGAATTGGAGTATATGTCAAATGATGAACAAGCGGCAGATATTTTTACCAAATCGTTGGCAAGGGCTAAGGATGAAATGTTTTGTAGTTTTCTAGGCCTTCAGCCAATTTAATAGTTATTGTTATTAAAAAATTCGAAGCATGAGTGGGAGTGTTGAAAAAATAAAAATAAATTGTTACACACCCTGTATGTTTTGATACATATCATGACTGTAATTTTGTAAACCATGTGCTTTTTTCTTGTTTTTCAACCGTTCGTCGTGTGGCAAGCAAACAAGTCGCGATAAAATTCTGGGTAATTTTTCTTTATACTAAGCATCAAATTAGTCTGGAGTGGATTATTGGATAGATCGTAAAAGTCTATCGTATACCTGAAATTATTTAACACTTATTAAAAAAATTACTGTTATGCTTTTAACATACATATATACAAACTTAATATAATTAATTTTAACTCTGTGTTTTTCTTTTTGAAAGATTTTAAAATTTGTTTTAAGGTATTTCGACATTGCAGATTAATTAACGAATCATATTTTAAAAATTTTAACGAAAATTTTCTTACAAATAAACATCTAAAGTCTGTACGTACGTACATTGTACAAAATACATTTTTATAATTTTTCTTTTTACGATTCGATATACCATCTGTATATTAATAGAATAACTTATCGTAATATATTTTCGTTGTTATTTATAATTATAGATGGCCTTAACCACAGTAAAAAGATTTTTTGTTGTGATTTAAAATGTTTATGAATTACTCACTCAAAATAGATTTACTTCAATTATGCATGAGATGTAATACATATTTCGGTTTAAAATTATTTGATAAATTACCTACGATAAGGAACCGCATTAGAATTGGACCTTTTAGGGTGATTGCGGTTATTAAAACGCGGTAGTGTTTGCGATATGTATATATTTACATTTTAAATAGACGAGTATAAATTTAATGCTTAAATTTTCTAATATTTTTTATATCTAATGCGGGAATAGAAATATGTAATTACTCATTAACGACAGTAAAATAATTTTTTTCATTGAACAGATTTTATTGGTTGGTTTACGATTAGGAGTGTGTATGAATATTTATAGGCCTAAAGAGTTTATGGATGGCGTTTTTCATTAAGTGGGTTTTTTGATGAAAAAGCCTGAATAAACCTATCATTACAATCACTACACAAATACTACATGGTAATAATAAATATTTGTCTATTAAATTCATATACAAATTATTAGCAACAATTTTAATACCTCTTAGCACAACCTAGTTATTCTATTATTTTGTAAAAATCTCCCCATAAACTCAATTATCCCACATAAAATACATGCCCAGCACATACGAGCATATCAACATATAACCAGCTCATATACACATCGTAATATATGGGGTGTGATTTTGTTCAATGCAAATATAAAATTAAGCCAATTAGTTTATAAATTTCTATGTGCCGTTGATAAATGAAAATTGATACAAACATAATAGATAATTTTGATCGCATCTCAAAAATAAATGTAAAACGTTAGATAATTAGAATTTGGAAAATAGAAATACCAAATTTTAGGGCGATGAAAAAAAAAATAAATGAATTTTATTGTACTTATTTAGAAGAGATCAAAGATAATTGATTTGGTTTCGCACATTTAAAAATACTATGTATACAAAATAATGAGGTTATGTTCTGCGATTTATAACGATTTAATCAGAATCAGTTTAGTTTTTCAGAGTATAAAGGTCGGCAAGCTAATTATAAACCATGACACGCATAATTTTTGTGAGTGACTTTAGTAAATGTTTTTCAGTGAAATGGTTGGAAATTCAAACCACGGTTAGAGCAGGATAGGAAGAAATGTTAGTTGATTTAGATTAAACGAAGCGGAATTATAAAAACAAGAATATAAGATCACTGCGGGCACGTTTGCAACACACATATCGGCCAGAACGTTGGCAATTTCGCGTTCGATTTTGTCCCTGACCTCCTCCAACGTGGGTGGCTTGTTGGTATAAATCAATGACTTAACGTAACGTACAAAGAAATGTAACAACGTTAAATTGATGAGCGAGGTGGCCGTTCGCCCGGACCATTTCTCCAAATCCACACCACACGGTATCTTTTTGTGATTGTAATGGAGTGTCCTGAAGCACATGTGGCTTTGTTGCTGTCCAATAATGCATATTTTGTTTATTGACAAAGCCATATTAAACCGAAAATGAGCTTCAGCGCTGAAGATGATTATTTGATTAAATTGAGGGTTTTCTTTAAACTTTAGCAGAGCCCAATCGGGGCAGGAAACTTCAGTTTTTGAGTTAATTTGATCTTGTAAGGGTATAAGTCAACATCTTTGCGCAAAATTCGCCATAATGTGGTTTGAGAGATTCCTATTTTCAATGAACGGCGTGGAATTGACTGATTTGGCTCATTTTGAGGTGAGACATTTATGGCGCGATTTTTTCGTTACTTCGACCGGTGCGTTGTCTCCCTGCGCTCTTAAAGTTCCGACCACCGACGAAGAATTGTGGGAATAATTTTTAATAATTTATAAACGTTGCTCATATTCGTGAACTTCTCCGCGATAAAAATGTTAAACCTAACTGGCGTTTTGAAATTGACGGATCATGAAAATCGCTCAAAGGTACGCGATATACTGTGAACCAGAGGTCTTACAGTTTTTCTTGTAAACTTTCAAAAAATTGTTAAAGACGATTCGGCCATCTGCTGCATTTTTGATGAAGCGCGTCTATACGAATTAATCACGCTCAAAAATATTGTATTACTTCGACGTCTTTCGAGGTTAGGTAAAATGCCTTCTGCATTCACAGTGAATCCATGAAACTTAATCTCGTGTGAAGCGAATAGCGAATACACATTTACCAGGATCGATGATTAAACGTCCCAAAAGAACGGAATGAATAAATCTTTAAAAAAGTTTGAAGTGCATTCCTGAGACCGAAAGTCATTTTATAGTAAACTCTGTTACAGAATGGTTCAACACCATTCTGCAGATGTCATCTGATACCACGCAAAGGCCTCACACAGTGATTTTGCCGGCTAAATCTCAGGGAGAAATGCGATGGGTCGTGGGGTATCCTGGCCTACACTGCGAGTATCCTGGCCAACACTGTGATTACAGAAAATTGAAAAAAATAAAAAAAAACGAAATTGAAAAAAATGCGTGTAGCGGTTAGAATATTGCAAACCAATATTCTAATCGTACATATGACAAACGTAACATCTCGCAAACTCATCATTGCTCTGTACGTCTAAACTAATGTGAAGTTCTTTCGGAAAAAAATATTTGATTGAAATCAATTTTTTACGTTCTTTGCGACACAAAAATGACAGATAGATTTGATTTAAATCAAATTGTAATTTTTTGAAGGATTTGATATTTTTTCGATTTGATCGACACTACCACCACCAAACATTATTGTCAATTATGTTATGACAGCCGGCAAGCTGCGCCATGTTTATAATTTGTATTTCGTGATTTTTTTTCTTGTTGTGATCAGTTGCGTTTCGTGTATAGTGTATTTTTAAAGAGTAATTTTTGTGTTTAACTGTTTTTAACATCCTTTTTACGCTATTTGCCGTAGGTACTTGGCGAAACACACTTATACTTAATAAACACATTTTTATTAATCACTTGTTTTTGTTTCGCAGAATATTTTTCAAAAAGTTTAAAAAATCACTCGATCGATTTCGACTTGTTAGGTCATCATCAGGAGTATCTACTGAATTGTATTAGTAAAAATTTTTTGTTATATAGTAGAAAAAAGCAAAATATAAATAAAAATAAAAGAAGGAGGGGAAAAAATAAGCAATAAAAATTAATCTACGGATCGCGCAGGTAGGCGATGAGTCATAGGTTGAGTAACAAAATTCAAGGTATATTATTGCGTACGTGAGAATAGAAAAGGGCGGGGTCTGTAATTGGTGAGAACCGGATTTCTCTCTGTTCTTTAAGGATATTTTGGTTAAGAAATATTGATTTTCGAATTTTGTAAGATTCTAAGGTATCTAAACGCCTGCCTTTGGGTTGTATATGTAATATGTCTAAATTGTTCAAGCTAGCTGTATGATTTATGACGTTGCCAGTCTTTTCACTTCTATTCCAATTAGTACTTTGTCCCAAATAGCTTGTAATTACTTAGATAGGGATGTTGTAGATGAGAGCTTACGTCGTGAACTGAAGTTAGTTTTTGAGACTTGTATTAAACAAAATTATTTCTGTTTTGATAATACATATTTCAAATTTGCTGATGGTCTACCCATGGGCTCCCCTCTGTCACCTTTGTTGGCTGAAATTTTCGTGAATTTCTTCGAACAAATGATCATATCAAATAACAATTCCTATTTTCGTCATATAATCTTTTGGTATAGATATGTTGATGACATATTATGTCTATGGAATGGAACTAATAGACTGTTAGACTCTTTCCTTACTTGGTTAAATTCTCAATATCCCACCATTGATTTTACGTTAGAAAAGGAAGAAAATAAATGTATTAATTTTCTAGATATAACAATAACCAGGATTAATTCTACTTTAGACTTCAAAATTTATCGGAAACCTACGTATACAGACGCTGTTATCCCTAGTTCTTCAAACCATCCCCATAATATTAAAATGTCAGCTTTCCACTCACTCATAGATAGACTAATAAACATCCCTCTGTCAAATTCAAATTATAACACTGAGCTTAACATAATTCTTCAAATAGCAACGAATAACGGATATGCAACTAGGACTATATTAAAGTTATTAAATAAAAAGCTAAAGCGTAAAACTCTAACGGGTATTTATCCACCGGACAGTCCAACGCGGGAAAATTTTCGTCGCTTAGAGTATATAGGAAAAACGAGCCAACGGATTAGCAACATCGTGTCCAATTATACCAATATTAGTTTTGCTTTTTATAATAATAACACAATAAAGAAAATGATTTTTAACAATAAACCTAGAGTTGATCGACTTTCCAAATCTGGTGTCTATAGGATCAATTGCAATGATTGTAGTTTCTCTTATATTGGTCAGACTGGGCGCAATTTTGGAGTTAGAGCTAAAGAACATTTATCTGGTTGCAATCAACCAACTTTCCATAACCATTTAACTTCAGAAAATCATACAGCTAGTTTGAACAATTTCAACATATTACATATACAACCCAAAGGCAGACGTTTAGATACCTTAGAATCTTACGAAATACGAAAATCAATATTTCTTAACCATAATATCCTTAACGAACAGAGAGAAATCCGGTTCTCACCAATTACAGACCCCGACCTTTTCTATTCTCACGTACGCAATAATATACCTTGAATTTTGTTACTCAACCTATGACTCATCGCCTACCTGCGCGATCCGTAGATTAATTTTTATTCCTTATTTTTTTCCCTCCTTCTTTTATTTTTATTTATATTTTGCTTTTTTCTACTATATAACAAAATTTTTACTAATACAAATCAGTAGATACTCCTGATGATGACCTAACAAGTCGAAATCGATCGAGTGATTTTTTAAACTTTTTGAAAAATATTCAAAATATTCTGCGAAACAAAAAACAAGTGATTAATAAAAATGTGTTTATTAAGTTTTTAACATCGTTTTTAATTTATAAAATGGAAGCAGTTCTCTGTGAATTGATGAAATCATCTTCGTCGTCGCCATCGTCATCGGACAATGCATTAAAAATGGCCTTGCTTTCGTCTTCAGATGATGAGGATTTAATGGCTATCCAAGCAATTTTGTTTGAAAGGGAACCGAAAACACGTGTGCGAAATTTCGTGGAGGACGTAGTGAAAAATTACTCAGAACAGGAGGTAAGTTGCGACAGTTTTCTTAGAGCAGTTATGACTCATAGAGTCTGCCAAAAATATATAAACGTTATGTATTTTCGGTAGATAATGCTTAAGAGTCATGGTAATAAGTTTTTTAAAATAAATTAAACTACTTAATCTTTACAGTTCCGAAATAATTTTCGCGTCTCCAGGCGGATGGCAGCTTACTTGGCGGAAATGTAGAAGGATTCTGCACATTACAAAACCAAATTGATTGGTGGAAGAAAGGGAACCAGTGCTGAATCTCAATGTTTAGCCTTTTTATGGTAATAAATTAAATTCTAAAAATGAACCAAAATTTACGTTAGTATATTTCTAGGTTCGCTGGTAATAAGGAGAGCTGCAGGGAAGTAACCTATTTAATATAACCAAATCAGCAGCCCATACGCATATGGGAAATTTCATGGAGTTTTTGTGTGACATTTCAGCACAATGCATAAAATTTCCAAATCCTGATGAAAAGAAGTCTGAGAAAGCCAGAGAGTTTGCACAGGTATTCTCACTGAATCTTAAATTATTAAAAAATGCTTATAGATATTTTTACTTTTAATTTCAGCTTTTCAGCTCACTGGATTTCCTAATGTATTAGGTTGCATCGATGGATGTTATATTTACATAAAAAAAAGCCAGTCCACAAGGTACGATCTACCTACTATGTAAATGGACACGGATTGATTTCCCTGACTCTTCAAGGAATTTGTGATGCTAACAAAAAATTTCTTAATGTGTTTATTGGATCATCCAGTAAAATACATGACTCCAGAGTTTTTAAATTATCATTTATTTCAAAGAAACTTCCAGCGATATGTGGAGAACAATATCTTTTGTTAGGAGATGCTGCTTATCCTTTAATGCCATATCTATTAACACCTTTTAAGATTTTGGAAATTTGACGGCAAAACAAATTAAATACAACAAAAAACGCGAGTCAAAATTGAAAATGCGTTTGGCCTATCAAACAACGATTTAGACAACTTGTTCGATTGGATTTCTTTACAGTTGAAAAAATGTTTAAATTTGTGATGGGGTGCTGCGTTTTACACAATTTGTGCATCGAAAATGAGGATATCTGGGAAGAGCAATTAGGAAATGAAGAAACCAGTGCTGCGCTTGCTGAAGAAACTGACCAAAGCTCGGAAAGCATTTCGTACGCCTTATTAAAAGAGTTAAACGATAAACACTAACTATGCATATGATTTTTATTCAAGTTTTTCCAAAATGTGCTTCAACATGGCCATTTTTTCTTTGTGGCGAGCTTGTTTCATTGCCTGTTTTTGCTCAAACCTCTTATCTTTTTTCTCATCCGTCGCCTTGAAATATTCTTTTATACTCTCGGTTTGTGGCTTTGTGCTGTTTTACGTGCCAACATTTCTTCAAAAAACAGCTGGTTCGCTGTTTTGTGAACTCGCTTTTTTGTTAGTGACGCTGCTTGAGTAGTATGAACTTCCTCGGAGCTATCAAAATTTGTAGGGTGTGGTAAGTTAATATTTGATGAAGCTGGGGAGTTAGAGGTTGACCATTGGGAGTATTGGACATTTGGTGATTTGATGGTTGATGGGTTTGGATATGTCGAAGTTGAGAAAAAGGTAAATGTGGAGTGTGGGGATTATCGGCCGATTGCCATAGCGAAGAACTGCATGATGATGACTGGGAGGTAGAAGGTTGAAGAGATGATGAAGGTTTTATAATAAGTTGTGGATGTTTTTTATAGGTAGGATGATGCAGTAGAAGTGGACGGCTGTGGTGATATTTGAGGCGGTTTTACTGGGAGTGATGGAAAGGTGTAAGGATTTGAGTCTAATAATGATGATTGAGTGACTGATATTTTAAACGATTCGTCTGGGTCCATGGCAAAATCGGGCAGTATGGAATCGTCCATAGCCATAATTTCCCCAACCTCACTTTCAAAAGGCGTTTCTTGATAGGATGCCTCGCTGGTGTTGCTATTATCGATCGCCTGTTTTCTCCGTTTCATGACGCATCGATACCTCGTCTCCACTTGTTGTGGAGTATAAGTCACCCCAAACGTTGCCTCTAAAACTCCAGCCAAATGTGCCCATAAAAGCTTCTTCGTTTTGAACAACTTCATAGGGCCAACATTCTTTAAATTACCCTTATACACTTGGAGAAGCATCTTTGTATGGTCATCTTGCCATTTAATTATTGTTTGGATATTTACTAAAAGAAAATATAAATTATGTAATTGTTCAAAAATTTTCTAAATAAAATATTTTACATTTTTTAGACCCTTCATCAACTATTTTTTCGGTTGAGCAGTTTTCGTCTGCGGGTTGTTTGATCTATCGGCATATGCAGCGGTCATATACAGTCGAATCGAATTGTCAGACAATACAATCATCACACGGCTACTGACTGCCAAAACCAAGGTAGCACCTACCCGAGTTAAGCAAACTTTACCACGCCTGGAACCTTGCGGAGCACTTCTTCTGTCACGTTTAACTAGCCAAGTGGTTCAAACTCTAGAACTGCAACCGGCAAATATTTATGCATGGACGGACTCTTCCATTGTGTTGGCTTCGCTACAAAAGCCAGCCACCAAATGGAAAACATTTGTCTCGAATCGGGTATCAGAAATTCAAAACAACACTAAAATCGGGGAATGGAAGCACATCACCTCAACACAAAACCCAGCGGACCATGCATCCCGTGGCATTTCATTATCAAAATTAAGTACTCTGGAACAATGGTGGACCGGACCTGAAATAATAATGGAACCGGTAGTAAATGAAACCACGAATAAGTTTGACACGAGTATCGATCTGAAATGGGCCACAACTGTTTTCCACGTACTCAAAAAGGACGCGACATCTGAGAACACCATAATCAAGCTGATCGACCACAAATCAGATTATTTAAAACTCCTACGGGTTATTGCCCATCTTCTCCGATTCATATCCAAGATCAGGAAGAAACCAACGTGTGCCGGAGAAATACGAGCAATAGAGCTACGGACAGCGTTAACCACAATCGTAAGAGCAGTTCAAAGTGTTTTCTTTGAATACGAAATATCAGCATTAAGGGATCGACAGTCAATTAAGAAGAAGAGCACCATCGCCTCCCTGACTTCGTTTATAGACATCGACGGCCTTATAAGAGTAGGAGGCAGACTAAAAAATTGGGACCTACCATTCGGAGAGAAACACCCGCTAATCCTACCAGCTAAATCACACCTGACCAGCCTAGTTATCAAGTGGGCACATGCATCTACGCTTCATGGCACTAATGCATTAACGTTGGCGTTTATCCGGAAAACGTTCTGGATAATCAGGGGAGCTCAAGGAGTAAGGAATCACATTCAAAAATGCATTGTCTGTTTCCGATTTCAAAGTAAACGGACGGAACAACTCATGGGCAATCTACCAAGAGGTCGAGTAACCCCGTCGCGGCCATTCACACACACGGGTGTCGATTATGCCGGTCCATTGAATATACGAATCGCAAAAGGCAGAGGAAATAAGGCCTACATGGGATACATTGCTGTCTTTGTATGTCTTTCAACAAAGGCAGTTCATCTCGAAGTGGTCTCGGATTTAACTGCAAACACCTTCCTGGCAGCATTCAAAAGATTTACATCGCGCCGAGGGAATATTGCCCACATATACAGTGATAACGGTACGAACTTCGTGAAGGCAAACAAACTTCTAATCCAAAACCAACGGCAGTGGGAGAAGATTATCCAGGATCATTTTTCAACGCAGAGCATTACGTGGCATTTTATACCTCCAAGCGGTCCACCCTTGAATAATTACGTACTTGAATGGTGATGTACTTAATTATACTGCCTTTATTAAACTCCACTATAAAACATTATATACTATAAAAAATGCTGACATAGTGTCTACATTAGTATAATGAACAAATTTAAATTCAGTACTGTACACCGGAAACACCGTAGAAAATGCTCTGTCTAACCTAAATGAATTACCATAATAAAAATCATTTGCTGAGTCGGCATTTCCCATGACAGTGACTTGTACATATAGTTCTATTAATTATATCTAGAGTAATATTACATTAATGCACAATCAGCTTTCTATCTAGGTCGACCCTAGTTGTTCAGTTGAACACAACACAATGCCGCCGCACACCAACGTAAGGCAGAAAAACATTAAAGAAAAATTAAATTTAATAAATTAATAATAATATTTAAATATTACATTTTATAATAATAAATAAAAATTTAATTAATTAAATCAAATAATAATGTTAATTATTAAATAATAACTAATTTAATTAAATATTCATTTCAAATAAAAGTAAATTATAATAAATAATTAATAACTTTTATATGCATCGGCCGAGTGAGGTGCCTTTGTGCGCGCATCCGTTCGAATTCAAACGGCGCAAAGCGCTGGTTTCGATTTAGGATGCGGGCACCAAGGGACCGCAAACAACACGCCGTCACGGAACGGAATCCCCGTTCCCATCCTACCCAACCCGAAACAAATTAGCAATTCATTTTATATAGAAAGGCATCCTAAGGTACCCGGTTGCATGCACCAACACGGTAATTTGGTGAAGCTCGATTACAAATATTTTATATATAAAAAAAAATCAAAATTTAAATCAAAAAAAAAAAAAAAAAAATATAAACAAAAAAAAATCGTACCTTGTTATTGTACAGTTTCCTCGTTGCGGCCTTGTGTAGCCGTCATGCCACAGGCGCCACGCTTGGTCTGTTAGGCACCCGTCCACTTTCGTTGGGCGTCGTCTTGCCTAAACCCGGAAAATTTTGCCAGGTTGGGCCTCAAAAATGTTGGGCGTTCTTCCGCCTTAAATCAACACAAATTTGGCTTTGATAAGCTTACAAACGTTGAGCGTCTTCTTGCAGAAACCGTAAATCAAATAAGCCACGTTGGGCGTTTCCGCAAATAAAATGATGAAAGACCTTGGACCTGGTAACGGTCACTCGCAAAACAATTTGATGATGCGATGCGGCACGCGCTTTTCCGCTATCAAATTAACAGGCCACCCGTTAATAAAAAGGCCAGCACCAAAATTAGTTTACTCCGTTTAATAGATTGCATTGATAACCCAACTCAAATGGTTACTGCATAGAAAAATATCAACCACAACGGAGAACCAAATAAAATTTTAATGATGACGGATGCACAGATATATTACGAGAAAATCAAAAATACGCTTGGCTGATTTTCATTATTATTTATTATGGTCACACATAAACCCACAAATTAAATGTATTTTATTTAATATATTTTTATTTAAAGTAAAAAAAATCTAGAGCGCCGTAAGTAAGCCACTCTTCACAATTCAAAAAGCCAAACTTGATTCAAAACGTTCTAGAACAATCTTTTTTCTTCTCTGTTTTTGGTTTGTATCAATTTACATTGATGCAAACGAGAAACATATAACAAAAAATATTCCTCTAGAGCGCATTGCTTCGCACACACACACAGGTAACACGTTGGTCTCGCTCTCTCATTTACTCGACGATCGCGCGGCCTCATGGTATTGGGAAAAACGAGAACTTAACATATAAAGGCAATTTCACACGGTGCAAAATATATTAGTACAACAAGTGACAAGTGTTCGAACACAGGTGGCATTGCTATCAGACAAGATACTACATTACCATGGAATAAAAACCCCCCCAAAAAAAACACTCATAAGGAAATGAAATGAATGTTAGGACCATGAAGTCGTAACTCAACTAATCCAAAGGAAGTTAAAATTTCCTATTTTAGGAATATCAGCAGGGCTTAATCAGAATTTACCATCGCTTAGACGAGGTCCAATGATGAGAAAACCGAACATTTGTCAAGTTGATATGAAAAATCTTGAAGGTATGGAGTTTAATACCGACTAGTAATTATGATACGTATCAAACAACGGTAATCTCGGCTTTTCTTCAATACAGGATGCAGGCGACTAGATTTGTTACTTGGTCTACCAAGTGTCATAAGATATGTCATCTTCGTTTTACGTCTTGTTTTACAAGAAAGAGGAGGCCCTGAAGTTTCAAGCCGATTCAAGGAATTGGTTAAAATTTTCGAAAATTTAGAAACTTTGGAAACTGGGAATCTATTTGTGACTTATTTAATTGCCATAATGCTAATTCTATACACACGGTGATAGCTCCAATCGCATAAAGCGATGTTACTGGATCGTACTGTATTTGTTCAAGAAAATCAGCACCAATACGTCTGCAATAATGAATTCCCAATTACAACTTCGTCTAAGTCCAAATTCAATCACCAATTCAGTTGGTGTTCCATTTGCCGCAAATATAGTTTTGTCCTTGTGATCGCTTGCGGATATTTACATAAACTCAACGTGTCGACACATATCGGTCTCATAGTATCTATTAAAAATTTAACCTTTGAAATAAGGTCTAAAATTAGCAGACGAATGGTATTTACTTCATCGGGGATGGTCGCAACATCGCGATGAGGATTTAAAAATCCGTATTGTCTTTTTTATTTGAATAAAATTGATCGTAAAATTTACACCCTTCCTAAAACGGAACTAGCATTTTTAGTTTTGGTTTTATGCATGTGCCCCACTTCGTACGCTTTAATTTATTTTATTATTTTAAAACCTTTTGAAACTACATATTAAAAAAACTATGGTCACAGTGGGTTCCGAAACTCCAACACGTTCTGGCCAAACGAACAGTTTTCGAGCTTAACCCGAAAACCATACTCTTAGATGCGCGCTTTAATGCTTTGAACAGAATGTCGTGATGTGATGATCGCTCTTATCAATGTCAACCAAAGAGCTCATCCGTGTGTCGATAAATTGTTGAAAAGTTGCATTCGGTTTACTTGAAATACGCCATACAATGAGTCTGGATCGTCACAAGTTTTATAGATTCCTTATTCATCTCCATCTGCATAAACACGACGGACAAATCGATTTTGCTATGTACACTCAGTATTCACTCAGCTTCAAGAAGATTTTCTCGCGTTGGCTACTGATTACTTCCAATAATTGTGATTATCGTTTGCTAATATTATTGCGGATGCCCGGAATCCACCGGATTCGAGTTGCAATTTTAACGTCTTGCTGTCAAATGATGGCTCAATAAACTATATATCAGATCAAGAATGTTAAACGCGCCACAGCAAAGCTTCGAAGTTTCGTCGTTCACGGAAACGTTGGATCTTGCGACCGACCTGCTTGCAATAAAATGTAATTTGCGATAGACGCAATCATTGTGGAAAATAATTGTTCCAGACTTTCGAAATGCAAGCTTTGCTCACATTTTTGGAATCTTAGGGTTCTGTTTTGTTTTTTCTTTACTACTGTTTCACTATGATTTCAAGTGCATTGCCAGCACTACACTATTCGAGGCGCCAGGGCACAAAACCATCGACTTACCGTTTACTTTAAATATCAATTTCAGAGCAATATCAATTGCAGAGCACTTCAGCATCCGCTCCAGCTGCTTCTTTTTGCATACCTTGCTTGGCTGTTAACTTTAATCTCTGCAATCTGTTCTGGTACCGAAGCACTCCCTACACGTTCGCGGTTTGTTTTTCCCATCCTACTTTATGCAGTTATTCCAAATCGAAAATATACGGCTATAATTCCAATTTATGTTACCATCTGCGCATTGCATAGCTCTATGCCAGCTTATAGTACTGGACATGGAAGATGGGTCGGCCCATGTGTTTTCCACGCCGCTAAGCGGTCGTAGTTGTGTTCCTTTTTATCGCAGATGAAAACCTAATGATGAAAATTTCCTTTTGCATCCTGCCCCTATCGGGATTCGAACGCTTTACCTCCCGATTCAAACGCCAAAACTTTAACCACTGTGCCATTTGGTCGATGGCTGTCAGCTTAAGGAAGGTCTTCCAGCATTGTTGAGTTAGTGTAATTTGCTGTGTCGAACTTTATACACATTTTACAATGCCACATATTTGGAAGAAAGAGACTTAGAAGAAGTCCAAGTAAAAATTGGAAAAGGAGAATTTTCGATCGAAGTTGGGGAACATGGGTATGGGTCACATCGCCAACAACAATATCGCCGGCCGGTCAGATGCCCGATAACAACATCTCCGACAGGAGATGTCGGTGATGTTGTTGTGTTGGCGATGTGGCTTGCCGGCGATCTGAACATACAGAAGCAAAACCTAATTAAATTATCAAACTGGTACCTGTTCCTCAAAAACACCAATAACAAGAACATCGCAAGGTTGCATTAAAGATAAACCACTACCATAAGTGCCACCACCAATTAATGTGACTGGTCTACGAAGATAAAACTAGCAGAGAAATTAAGGTTATGGCGAGATATGTTTCCCACTTGCAAGGAACAGGATACAACCGAACGTCCGAAAATGAAAAAAATTGAAATTCAAAACCTAGTAAACGTTCTAAGCGGGTGAAAATTGAAATCAAGATCAATAGAAAGAGCTCCCGCTACTCGTGCTCACAGCGAAAAAATTGAAAATATTCTTAATATCAAAACATCAACTGTAAAGGGCAACACTCGATCAACTATAGAAGATGCGTTTTAGTGGTACAACTGAAAAAATTAAGAAGTAAAATGCGCCAACCCAAAACTCTGACATTATAAAAGAGAGGATTCCAACTACAACTGCGTAGTACCGCTAAAGTCAAACTTCATAGACGGAGAGAGGCAAACCTACTCGAAAATAATGCAGCAGTTAACTAATTGATTGATTGATTGATTGATTGGACTGTAGAACCAAGTGCTAGCCAAGAGTCCCGGATAACGCCGGGCCTATTCCTACAGCCTGTTTACACATAACAATAGGAAGGATAGGAAAGGTTTTTTTTTTTTTTTTGAGACGGAACGACCCGGTTTGAGACACCCAGCGATCGTACGGCACAACACAATTCTAATCTACTTCTATTCTACTAGAGGAAGGATAAAGGCTTAATAGGTGCAGCAACCTGAGAAAAAAATATTATTATTTCAAGTGCATGTGGAATTTCCTGAAATATTATTCTACATTAATATTTTTCGGCTTCCGAAACAAAAATTGATTGATTGAATCGGCCTGTTGTTTATAGACGCCTACAATCACAACACAATTCTAGTCTACAAAATCAGCAATTAATATTTCAAAAAAATATTATTATTTCACAAGCATCTGTAGATTTCCTGAAATTTAATTCCAAATTAAAATTTTCCGGCTTCCTAAATAATATAAACATTTATTAATTTAACTCCTCAACTTACATAGAATTTTTGTAAACCATATATGTAGTTATTTGAACTACAATATATGTATTTATAATTACTCTAAAATCCATTAGTATTTAACCCTTGAATTGAGCTCACCGTGGAGGCCTCTGCATGCGCTTAACCTTAGCTTACAGCTTAGCATGAAGAAGGAGCAACATTTTTTGATCACTAACCTTCCCATGTTTTTTCTTGGCTGCTAAAAAGTATACGTCCAAACGTTGGGAGCAATCGCTCTAGTGGATCACAAGTTTTTGTGGAAAAACATAGTTACATACATACTTTTCTTCTATTTCTATATAGATTATTGCATTTGAAACTAAAGCAATAAATGTAAAACTTAATACCTAAAATTAAAATCAATATCAGAAGAGGGTTTACAGGTTAGATTTTCCATAGTAAATCCCTGAACTTCCAAATTGTTCGCATTTGTATCATTTTATCGGTGTATTATCGCATTTTGCCGTATCTGGATATCACGGATCTTGAATATGAGGATAAAACTAGGGCAATAAATGTAAAACTTAATACCTAAAATTAAAATCAATACCAGAAGAGGGTTCACAGGTTAGATTTTCCATAGTAAATATTTGAACTTCCAAATTGTTCGCATTTTAATCATTTTATCGGTGCATTATCGCATTTTGCCGTATCTGGATATCACGGATCCTGAATATGAGGATGAAACTAGGGCAATAAATGTAAAACTTAATACCTTAAGCTAAAATCAATATCAGAAGAGGGTTCACAGGCTAAAATAATGCAGCAGTTAACTAATGGAACCAAATATAGTAACTCGAAAGGATATTGGTTGTCCAACTATAGATACGAGACTAGATAGAAAAAAGCCACGGATGAGGTAACATCAATGCCATACTAATAAAATGAACAGAACACTGAGAATTGTCATTTCAAATATTTTGTTTGAAGTTGAGTTCACATATTTTTTATGTGAGCTCATAATTTCAAGTGTGTGCAGTTATTCCAGTATTTCATCCCAGAAAAACAAAAATCCAATGCTCTCAGTTATATCCCAGGATTTTTAATTCACCCTAGAAAATTTTTAAATGACACAAACCTCGTTAATACTTGCTCTAAAGTGTTTATTTTTCAAATATCTTTATGAGAAAATGATAAGAAGACAAGCCGTATGATGAAATTGGCGAAATAGGTCCATTGTGAAAGGCCCTTTCATTTTATGTATATGAATTATTATTGATTTAAATTAATGGCTCTCGGGAACCACGAGCGTCGTGACCGATCTCTCCTGTATGGCTTATTTTATTTCAACCACAGATTCGGATTTAAATGAATAGATCCTCTAAGAATCTAAAATGTGGTCAAGGATCGCTCCTTATTTTGATATAGAATAATGACTTCTATCTACAAAAAAATGCCAAGAACAACCGGACGTTCAGAATGAAGAAGCAATAATTTTTTTTTTAATATTGGCACGACGGTTAGTCCTTTGTTCTCTTTATTACTGCAAAGGATTTTATTAATATACTAGCGGACCCGACAGACTTTGCCCCGCCTGAACGTTGGTTGATCTGGCGGGTTCAGCAAACGTTTTTTCGGTATTCGAATTTTTGATAAACTATATTCTAAGTGACATTTGACATTGAGTTTGACATTTCAATCTTTTTGTTTTGTCATTGTGTGATTTGCTGTTGCCCAAGGTTAGGTTTCAGTGGTTTACACTTAGGCCATTTTTAGCCCATTGTGATACCACGCATTCATGCTACATCATTAACCCATTCACCTATTCACCTACTCACACAACTACAGTATACCACCTGCACATTGCAAGCTCCTTGTCAACCTGTGCATTGACATGGACGGTGGGTCGGTGCTGAATTCTGCACTCCATCAGAGGGTCTCAGTTGTGTTTATTAACATCACCGATTGTAGTTGATGATGAAAATTCGATTTGCATCTGGCCTCTGATGGGATTCGTACCCAGTACCTCCCGGTCCAAGTGCCGAAGCTTCACCATTTGTCCGGTTGCTGTTGCCCAAAGCAAAATCAAAAAAATGAGAGCAATTCCTCGTTACCCTACGCCGTTCAATTCTCGTGTCATGGCTAGACGACATTTGGTGTTTATCATTGGCACATTTGGCGAAAGAGGCAGCACTGTTCGTGATATTAGTTTTAAGTATAATAATGTGATTGCAAAAAAATATATTGCTGTTGCTGTATGTGTGTAAATGACTAACAGTGTTGTTTTTTTATATGCATTAGTTGTGTGGAGATTTACTGCATGTAAAGATCGATGTATATTATCCGTTCCGTCCAGTTCCTACATGTTCGGAACGGATAATATAAATACTCCTATGAAAAATACATGTAACAATGTTTTTTTTTATCTGACACGATACGTGAAGGAACTGAAAGTAAAGGTAATATAAATCGACCTTAATTCGGTTGGTCCGTGAGCTCATAATGGATCAACAGGCATAATGGTTCAAATAAAAGAAATTAAACTAACTTGAAAACAAAAAGAAATAAGTTTGTTTTGGTTTTATCTTAACGCTTGTTGAACAACGTTTTTTGTCAATCCTTGAGGTGTATAAATGAACAAACTTGATGGTTTGTCAATGCGAGAACACGCAACATGTAATTGAGAAGTACATATTTTTTAGATCCAACACACAAATGTACAATGTTTGGCGTTGTGACTTATTAATATACAGTCATTGCGAATGCCAAGCGAATTGGAAATTGCAGGCGTCTGAATGAAATAGGTGAGTCTGAAAGGATCATTGGGATCCGTAGCAGGAGAACAACTTCACTTTGAAACTTGCCGTTCAAAATAGTAGCTTCAAGAACATTGCCCATGATTTTTTTTATGACCAATCGCGTTCCATTGTATATCTTTGGTGCATTTAAATTCCAAAGCAAAATAATTAGCGAACCAATTTTTAATCGCAAGTTATGTGGTGGCATTCCCGATAAATCCAATGAATTCAAGAATTCAACAGGGTAGTTGACTGCTTCGTCAGGATCGGCAACAGTGTCGATCGATTTGAACAACATCTCATTGCCAGGCAATGACTGTTGTATTTTAAAATTAATAGCGTTAACATCGATATTTTTGCCGCCAAAATAGCTCGTTCACGCAGGCACGCATGGTTAATGTAATTATTGCGCAAATCTGGGAATATTCTTTCAATAAAAGCATCTTTCGTGGCTACCATGTTGCAAAAATTATCTGGCAATTTGATGTATTGTGTATTTCCATGCAATCGAATTTTTCCATTGCCAATGTTAAGCAATTGTTCGGAGAATAACAGCACCAATGGATTATTTTGCAGTTGAACAAGCATATTTATGTTAAGGTGTAATGCATTAACATTTCGCCATAGGTATGATTGTTTCAAACATGCGTTAATTTCGTGAAGCGCGAAGAATGACCGGCAATGTACGTCTGAAATCACCGGACAGCAACAGTAGAGCGCCACCGAAACGTCTTGTATTATTGTTGAGATCTTTCATGGTTCTATGAGGTGAGCTTCAAGTGAATGCTTGTGGGCCATAGTGTTGAAAGAGTGCAGTCCGCCCACCACCAAGCAAAATCGCTGCAATACCTGATGAAGCAATTGCCAACGCAATGTGATTTTGTGATCGAATGCGTGCAAGTATCAGTGAGATGAGGAATGTTTTGCCAGTGCCGCCTATTGCCTCCAAAAAAATAATCCGCCTTGTTGTGCTGCGATTGACAAATTAATTCTATCGTATATGTTCTTTTGTTCAGCAGCGAGCAGTTCCTTATTATTTGTAACAAAAGTAGTCAAAGAGTCCGCATCGAACTGTTGTTCGCGCGGAACATCGCTGTTAATGATGTCTGTTGCTGGGCGGTTAGGCGTTGGCATGCCAAAATGAATGAGTGGCATATTCGAGATGAGAATGTAAATATTCTCAATCTTTATTAACACCTCGTTATATATTTCTGGCGAAAAATCAATATTAGGATTTTGATCAGCGGTCCGAATGCGATGCAAAATGTCGTCGCTTATTGATTCTTTATATTTTTCCCAGAGTACAGAAGCTTGCGACTGAAAAGATGTCGTTGTTCTGATATGTAAAAAATCTTAAAAAAATATAAAAATAAAATTTTGTAAAAAACAAAATAAACGTTTTCTAGAACTCGATCGCAATGCATCGTAACGGGTCCAATTGTAAATCTTAACCATTCAGCAATCCATTCAAACACACACACGAAATTTTATTAAAATCAGTCCAGTCGTTTAGGAGGAGTTCAATTAGATAAACACGTACAGAAGAATTATATAAATAAAGATTGCGGGTAGTGGGAGTGTGGTGAAATTTTGTAGTTATATGTTTGGATATGAGAGAAATCTAAACAAAATAAAAAAAAATGTCAAAAAACAAAATAAAATTTTCCTAGAACCCGATTGCAGTGCCACTGGTGAAATTTGTGGGTGGTGGTGAAATTTTGGGGTTGTATGTTCTGATATGTGAAAAATACAAAAAAAAATAAAAAAATAATATTTCATCAAATATCAAAAAAAAATCCTAGAACACAAAAGCAGTGCCACCTACCGGGTCCAATTGTGAATCTTAACCATCCAGGGACCTACTCAAAGACACACACACAAAATTTCATTAAAATCGGTTCAGTCGTTTAGGAGCATTACAATCACAAAAGATCGTGCATAAAAATTATATCTATTAAGATTGTGGGGTGGTGGGGGTGGTGAAATTTTGGGGTTATATGTTCTGATATGTGAAAAATACAAAAAGAAATAAAAATAATATTTCGTCAAAAAATCGTAGAACCCGAAAGCAGTGGCACCTACCGGGTTCAATTGCGAATCCAAACCATCCACGGGCCTACTCAAACACACACCGAAAATCTCATTAAAATCGGTTTAGCCGTTTAGGAGGAGATCAATTACAGACACACGTACAGAAGAATTATAAATGTATATAAAGATTATATTATTTTATCAGAAGAGATCGATGACGACATTTTATGTTCCTGGAAACCATTAATGTAAATCAGAATTTTGTTCTTAAAAATGATTCGGCTATTTACAATATGACCCCATAGAGCCAATCCTCACATACTGCTCTGGTCTAGAACTTTTATTCATACGTAGTACTCATTATGTCCAATCGATATCAAATAAGATCGGTCATGACACTTTAGCTTTCAGCTTTTAAATCATTCGTTTAAATTAAGAATGTATATTTTATTTAAAATGGACCATCCCAGGATGCTTTAGCGCCAATCTCAACATACAGATCGTTATGTGAATTTTATATTGGAGAGCGGAAATGATTCCATGTTGAAATCAGAACGATCACGACACTCGTGGTTCACTTATGGGCCTATTCCGCGCCAATCTCAGCATACGGCTTGTATTCTTATCAGTTTATCATATATAGATATTTGAAGAATAAACACTTTAGATCAAGTATTATCATGTTTTGTGTCATTTCAAAATTTTTTACGATAAATTTAAAAATGCCGGGATCGGATATAACTGGGAACATGGGATTTTTATTTTTCTGGGATGAAATACTGGGATAACTTCACACACTTGAAATTATGAGCTCAGAAAAATGTGGCAAAATATTCCAATGGGGAATTAATTACCTCTCTTTAAAATGTTTGTGGAACAAAATATTAAATTTTACTGTATCAAATATTTACAACAAACTCAGATGGCCAGAAAAATGCCAAAAATGCTATGAACATATTTTCCCAATTCTCTGTTCTTAAAGCCAGAATAGTGCGTATAGTGACTAAATTATTCCTTAGCTCTAAACTGGACCTTCACAACTAGAAACACACCAAACACAATAAATAAGGAAACAGGAAATTATTTTGCATTTCATTATTAATTGAACATAAAGAAAACCTGTTCCTATATAGAATCTTCTGGCAAGAAGAATGCTTTCCAATTATATAGTTTTCGATTTTTGTGCAATCCCCAAGCACAAATTATAATAAAAAGCAGTCGCTCTATTATGGTAGTTACTGGTACAATTTTCATTAGTTATAATTAAATTTCAAAAACTATATCAATTTTATTAGGTCACGTGACTTCAGTTAAAGAGAAAAATAACTTAAGTAAATAAAACGACGCATGCTGTATTAAACATCAATAACTTTGCTTTTCTTCTTTTTTTTCATTAAAACAAGAAGGAACCAATTTTATTTATTTACCAGTTAACACATTGTGTGTAAAGGGGATTCACATCTTCCTTTATTAAATTACGAATCAAGTTAAAATGAAATAATTTTGCGATAACCTATGACAGATACTGTGTTTCGTTCGTACCCAAAACTGTCAGGTTTTTGATGACAATATTTGCATTTAGCTTGATTGTCAAATAAAATATAAGAACGGATCGATTAATCGGGATAAAAATAGCAGTGAAATGGCAAACGGTGGTGGTGGTGGTGGGAAGGTGGAAAACAAGTTTCTCGTCTATTTTTTGTTTTGTTATTTAGATAAATATTTATTGTTATTCAGTCGCAATTTATATACACACAGTAGTTTTCTCTTCTCTTCTATCGAAATATAAAATGAAAATCCAATAAAATTTAATAGGAAAATAGAAATTCGAAAAAAATCAGAGTGAAAATGGATACACAACGAACGAACGACAATAATAAAATAAGGGACAGATCAAAAATGCTTTGAATTCAATTTATGGTTTGATTATTTTAATTTTTAATAAAAATATTTTGACGAATGTTTGATGTTTGCTATACCTTAAGGTGATGATGATGATGATTTTTTGCTGAGTAAAACCGTATTATGGTGACATTATATCGTTGTTGAATAAAAAACTGTAGTATAATGCGAATGGCGAATGAAATTTTGTTAAATCAAAAACGTATTTATATAAAAATTATGTTTAATAAAATCGGATAATTCGCATATATAGGGCGTCTACTAGGCTGGACCATCTAACTCTGTTGGGTGCTATTGCTTTGAGATCCATCAATGACTTTCCGAGTAGTTTTGATTCTACCAGCATCGTTCGTTTCCACGTTACAGTTTTTCAAGGAAAGTCAGACTCCATTTCCGTTGTGGGTTCCATTCCAGAGATCTTATATTATTTTGCAATTCGGCTACTTCTTCAGTGACGAATCAATCTTTTGCGCATTCTAATTTCTGTCTCAATGGCTGCTTCGTTCGTTTGCCTAAGGAGCTCAACATTTGTTTGGCAAAAGCACTTCTCCTAGCTTATGCGTATATGCTTCCACATTTCGCAACCGTACACCATCACTAATTTTACACAAGAATTGAATCAGCTTGGGGTTGCAGGTTATGACAGATGAATTCCAGATTTAAATTTGTTTCACACGTTTTCGGTAATGACAACCACAAGGTAAAGCAATTCATTGATCTCTTGTCTTTCTTCATGTTTGTTATATATGATGATCATGTTTGGTATTGTTGATCCCAATGATATAAGGTAAATTTTTTTTCCAATTTAATACGATATATATTTGATGAATTTGTTCCGTCTAAAACTGTAATTAAGAAAGCATCACATCCGCATTGGCTCTAATTTTCTCTAAATAACATTCAATGGAATAACTTCATTTCGAATTTTAATATTCCAGTTCGAAACGACGACCAAGAATAATGTGGAAATACCCAATGAGAGTTATAGTGGCTAATGAAGCGGGCCATTGCTGGTGCGTTAAATAATGAGACTCTCTCTCTCTCTCTCTGGCTTTCACATCCCATGAAGGGATTTCGCCGCCCGCACAATGGCCCTCCATCCATCCCGATCCATTGCTCTCGTCCTCCAGTTTCGACATCCTAACGCTTGCAGATCTTGTTCAATGTCGTCACGCCAGCGTAGTCGGGGTCTTCCTCTACGACGTACTCCGGCTGGTTGTTGGTGAAACACTTTATATATCATCCGTTGTTGTGGGGACCTTGTAACGTGGCCGAGCCATCTCACTCGATTGGATTTAATGAATCCGATGATATCGCTGCCTCCGAGGAGTTGCTTTATTTCGTGATTCATACGAATCCGATATTCGTTGTTCGCAACTTTAATTGGGCCAAAGATTGAACGGATGACCTTCCTTTCGAATGTAGATAACAATCTACAATCATTAGAGGTCATGGTCCAGCTCTCGCTTCCGAAAGTCAGCACAGGTCTTATTAGTGCTTTATAAAGTGCGAGCTTGCACGACTGCGACAGATGTTTCGAACGCAATAATCTTGATTGGGCGTAGAAAACTCGTTGTCCGGCAGCGATTCGGGCTTTTATTTCTGCCTGCATTTCATTCAGTGATGTTATAACTGACCCGAGGTATTTAAAGTTTTCGACACCATCAAAATTGTGGTCGCCAATTCCGAGATTTGCACTAGAGATGTCTCTGGGTGTTGTTAGATATTTGGTTTTACTGCTGTTCACCTCCAAACCAAGTCTTCTTGCGCAGCGATCGAGCGGTATGAAACTGTCTTTGATATCGCTAGGTCTTCGGCCAAGAAGCACGATATCATCTGCATATCCAAGAATTTGGCCGGATTTATTAAATATACAGCGCGAAGTTTCGATGTTGCTTTTTCTTACTACGTACTCAAGCGCCAAATTGAACAGCAAAGGCGCGAGTGCATCACCTTGTCGAACGCCAGATGTTATTTCAAAGGAGTCTGACACAGTTCCTTCAATTACGATTCTACATACAGACCCATACGTTGTTAATTTACACAGCGAAACGAGTTTCTCTGGGATACCTAGGCATATGAGCGCGGCCCATAAGTTGTCGCGGTTTATACTGTCATATGCCTGCCGGAAGTCTATATATAGTTGATGTATGGTTATGTTGTACTCCCAACATTTTTCCAAGATCATCCTCATGGTAAAACACTGGTCCGTGGTTGATCGGTTGGGTCGAAAACCACATTGATAGTCGCCAATGATGTTTTCGGCGAAAGGGATGAGTCTGGCAAGTACAACATTAGCCAACACTTTGTAAGCAGCGTTCAATAGGGCTATGCCACGATAGTTTTCACATTTAAGACGGTCGCCTTTTTTATGCAGCGGACATATGAGCGCGGTCTTCCAATTCTCAGGCAGCTCTTCTTGGTCCCAAATACAGACGACGAGATCGTATAGACTTGTTGCAAGAGTAGCGCCTCCGAGTTTAATCAATTCTGCGGGGATTCCATCGAGACCGGGTGCCTTGCCGTTTTTCAATCGACTAATAGCTGCGTCTACTTCCTCCACTGTGGGATATTCGACAAAGACCTCGTCACCTGGAGGAGCTATTGCTCTAATGGGGGTCACGTCGTCATTCCGATTTAGCAGATTTTGAAAGTAGGTTTGCCATACTGAGAGAACATCAGCCACGTTTGTTCTCAACTCTCCATTCCCGTCTTTGATGGCTGTACTTCTTGGGTGGAAGTCTTTAGTGAGATTCCTGGCGTTGGCAAAACAGTCCCTTGAGTTTCCCAGTTCCGCTTGGAAGCTGATGTTTTCGATGCATAATCTCATATGTTCGCGCTTTTTTTGTCGAAGGTATTTAGTCGTGGCTTTCCTAGCGCGGAGATATTCTGCTAGAGTGCTTCTAGTGTTGCGAGCCAACCATTTTTCACGAAGCGTTCATCATTGCGGGGCCTCGGAGGTCTTCTTCCGATGGTATTTTGCGCCGCGGTGGTTATGGCTGACTGTATAACGTGCCACTGCTCCTCGATGTTAGAGGGAGCTTCTTCGTTGTTGCTGGGCCGCTCTAAATAGTTAGTGACAGCTGATTGGTAACTCTGCAATGACGCTTGGTCTTTTAGAGCATTGATATTCCATCGAACGGTCTTTTGTGCTTGTCTGTTAAACGTAGATGACAGTTTGCACTTATATTTAAATATGACAAGCATATGATCGCTGTCCATGTCTGCACCTCTGTAAGATCTAACGTCAGATATGCTGGTGGAGTGCCTCTTAGACACCATGACGTGATCGATTTGATTTTCCGTTCTCCCATCATTCGATCTCCACGTTACTTTGTGGATTCTCTTATGTGGGAAAAACGTACTTGATACAACTAAGTTGTACGTTATTGCCAGGTCGGTGACTCGTTGGCCGTTGTTATTACTAGCTAGGTGCAGGCTGTTAGGACCGATGTGCGATGTATTTTCTGCACTCCTACCGATTTTTGCATTAAAGTCGCCCACGATGATTTTAATATCGTGGTGCGGTATGTTATTGATGACTTCCTCTAGTTCGACAAAGAAAAGATCTTTGATGTCATCTGATTTATCTTCGGTGGGTGCATGCACATTAACGATCGTGATGTTAAATTTCTTAGTGCGAAGTCTGACCGTGCATATCCGCATGTTGATAGGGCGGAAATCGATGATATGATGCTTCACGCGCCGATGGATGAGGAAGCCAACTCCAAATTCTCCTCCGTTCTGATGGCCGCTATAATGAAGAGTGTAACCATTGGTGGTGTCATGGATCCCACTCCCAGACCATCTAAGCTCTTGTAGTGCAAGTACGTCTAATGTGTAACTCTTTGCTTGGTTCGATAGGTTCTGGAGTTCTCCAGGTCTTAAGAGGCTAAGCACGTTCCATGTTCCCATTTTTAAAGCGTTGTCCGTGTACAATTTCCGAGGTCGAGTTTGTAATGAATCCGATATGGTTATCCGAGGCCTTTGTTTAGTGTTCATAACTTGGTGAGTTTTTATGAGGGGAGGTTGTTGGCCTTCCGCTCAACCCGCTTGTTACGTGTGTGGGTCACGTACTGGTGAGAATCTTGAGGCATCCAGTCCTACCTTGAACACATTTATATAGCGAGCCGCTTGATACAAGACAGACGCCCGCTTCAGCCGCTCCTAACCTGGAAAACAGACGCTGGTTTGGCATTGGTTTTGAGGCGCCAATGGCTCGCCCTGACATGTAGTGTCCATGACTATAAACAGGATTTAGCTGCTCGTCTCCACTACACCGCCTGATTCATTTAGAGTTACCCAGAGAGCACCGCGAGGAGGTATGAATCTCGGACTTCGCCCTCCAATTAATGAGACGTTATGAATTTATTGGATCTGTTATAACTCGTCGAAGTTTAACAACGACCCTTCATTTGTTTCCTTATATGTTTCCAATGCTTTGGTTTTTCTTTATTGTCACTGAATGAGAGGTTGTGTTCGCACCTTAAAGCTAACTATCACACCTACTACTAGTTTAGCACGACGCGGTGACCGCTTAACAAAAAGAATTAATGTTGATTATTTTGGACAATGGAGCAACTCACTCATTGTACGGAAAGATCTCAACAGTGAAAATATACGACCAGCCAATGATAAAAAGGTAGTGAAAAAATGATTTTTGTTTTTTATTTTTTTATTTTTTTTATTTAGGAATATTAGTGGATATTGTGGCTGAAGTTATTGTAGGAATGAAATGTATAGTTTCGTATTTGATGGTGGATGGGGGAGGTGTGTAACCCCTACACTTGGCTTGGCATGTGGCTAGTCTAACATGATTAAAAATCACGGAATATCTGGTTACTATGTTAGCCACACCATGAGGTTACTTATAGAAAAAAAATGCTATCCCCTCTAGACACTGTACGACGGTTTCATTAGCGCGGCTATGCTCTGGGTCGTTGGGTGGGTCTTTTACAGGCTCGAAGAGGATCTTGATTAACCGTCAGATATCGAAGAAATGAACTGAAATAAAAAAAAATATTGAAGGAAAGAAAGAAAAACCGGGAGAAAAGGAACCAAATAATCTTGTAACACTGAACCGAATGATAAGTAGAATCAGGCATAAATTGATCTATATCCCAAAAAAAATAGCTACTTAGCCAACCATTTTAATTAGTAGCCAGTAGTAACAACGAAAAGGAACCCAAAAAAAGGAATATATAATTATGTATATATATCTAATCAACGAAAAGAAGAGAAGCAAACAAAAAATAAACGAATAAAAATTATAGTAAAGAAAAGAGTTAAATATTTATATATATTATCACAGTCATTAAATTTATTTCAAAAATTTCAAAAGGAGAAAACAAAAATATAACAGACATTTTTATTTGCATAGCACGAATAAAATTAATATTATGTACTATGGAAATATTTATAAAACAACAAAAAAAAATTTACAGTAGAGAAATTTAATATTTTATTCATGATATTTAGCTGACGAAAAGTAAGAAAAAAAATAAAATATCGAATATCGAACAGATTATATTTAATCGCTAAGGTAAAGTAAATAATCAAAAAAAAACTTACCAACAGTACTCAGGTCTCTGAAGAAAGCGCTTTCTGCAAATGATTTGAGATACCTGTAAATTGTAATCAGTAATATTTTTTTTTCTCTTTTAACTTGCGCACGAACAATACGCCCTGATAGCTAAATATTCGGAATAAGATGTTTATATACTAGAGAATTATAATTTTAAGAATTTAACTAAATTTTACAAATTCAAAATTAAATGAAATAAAGAAAATTATACTAGAACTTAATAATAAAATTAAAGACAACACAAAAAATAACTGAACTTCACCAAAAGAATTTACTCTTACCGTTGCCGTTAGGAATATAAGTCGACTAACGTAACGTAAGGTTTTTAGTGATTGCAAAAATAACTAAAAATTTACTAACTTATAATATATGTATAATTAACGTAAAAACTATTTAATTTTTGTATTTTTTTTGATTTATTTTGATTTTTGATAAGAATTACAAGCAAGTTCCACTATTCCACTAAACTTTTACTGATTCAATACATGCACACGTTATCACCGGAATGGAGGACGCAGCACATAAAATCCTTCTTCACTACAACGGTTGCCGTATCAATTCCTTATACGTTATACGACAACGTGGTCGTCCGCTTTAACGCATCAGATTCCGTTTTTCCCCCCTACCGTACCCGAGTCCACGGCATTGAAAAGTTTCTAATGACACAAATGAAAGTAAACCGAGAAACAAATTCAATTAATCAATTAAGCAAAATAATTGAATACTATGCACGGATTAAACAAAAAAAAAATATAGCGATCACAGTATAATAGCTTTCCAACGTACCTCATAAACCATAAAATTTGTATCCAGCAATATTGTAAAAATACGATCACAAGTTCATTCGATAAGACACAAGCCACTATCAGCTGGAAACTGGGTTTTGTTTATCGTTAATTCGCTTTAATTAAATCATCCTTGTCAAAAACATGAAGAACGTAAAATTTACAGTGACCAGAAATACTTTGATTTTTTTTTACTAGGCTGGCGAATGCCCCATGGCCATAAGTAGTGAAAATATTGAATATGTCACATTATCAACTTTAATTCCTTATCATGGACCTTTCTGGAATGGATTTTATTTAACGTTATGTAATTTCAGAGTCAATAATAAATTTTATTAATTAGTTCATGATATGATAACTCCAAAATATACAACGTTTCGGTAATTCCACCTACACATTTACAGTTAGCTAAAGCGACGGATTTTAAAACTATTCGGTGCATATTCCTCGCCAATCGACAGATACGGATATAAAAATCTAGTCCTTAACCTCGTAGATCATTTAGTTGGAGATTCATTATTGCAAAAGTGGATAGATTTATTTTAGGTGCAGATTTCTTGGCACATTTTGGATTAATGGTTGACGTTGAAGAAAAGAAATTAACTGATACCAATACCAAGTGCAAAACATCGGGAAATCCTATTCAAATCCAACTTTATGGCATTACGACTATAAGAGCAAATATCTATCCACAGGAAACGTGAATCTCAACATTCAAATAACGTAAAACATAACGTAACTCATCGTATCGAGACAACATGCCAACCTTTCTATTGCTATTGAGGTCTGAGAAAATGACGATTGCGAAAGCTGAAATTGAAACTTGATTTTCACAAGGAATCTGCAGACCTTCTAAAAGCAATCGGGCTAGTCTTCTCCACATGACACCCAAAAAGGATAGTAGCGATCAGACCGCTATCCGATACCTTTCGTACCAGATTTCACACATCAGTTACAGTCTTGTACGAAGTTCACAAAAAATGATTTGGTGAGAGCATACCACCAAGTACCAATTGAACCTGTGGATATCGAAAAAACGGCAATAATCATACCTTTTGGATTATTCGAAATTTTACGAATGACGTTTGGTTTACGAAACGCAGATCAGACGTTCCAAAGGATGGTGCACGATTTATTTAGAGATTTAGCATTCGTATTCACATATATTGACGATATACTCATCGCGTCGAAGGATATCAATGAACACTGCAAACATGCTCGTATTGAGTTGGAAAGATTGGATGAAGTAGGTTTGGGTATCAACCTAAATAAATGCGACTTCGCTTTAGATGAGTTAACATTTTTAGGTTTCCAAATTTCTAAACATGGTATACGCCCAGATCGACAAAGGGTCGAAACAATTTTAAACTATCCGCAACCTAAAACAGCAGACGAACTGCTTAGATTCCAAAAGTTTTGAAATGTGGAAGTCAAAGTTAGCAAATTCTACGCAACTAGCGTTTCCAATTCCGGATGCCAAGTTTGCAGTTTTTCTTGACGCGTCCCACATAACCGCTCCCACGGTTTTGCAGCAGTTCACAGAGGTAGGATGGCAACCATTTTTTTTTCTCGAAAACTATGACGCTGAAATTAGGCACTGCACATACGACCGTGAGCTACTAGCAGCTTATTCGGCGATCAAGCATTTTAAAAATTTTGTTATTGTTGTTAATGGAGTTTGTGTTATTTACGGATGTCAAAGTTAGACAAAGCTTTACCAAGGCAACGACGTCATCTGGATCAAATTGTGCAATTCACTTCAGACATTCAACACGTAGCAGGCAGTTCCAATGTTGTGGCCGATTTCTTATCTCGAATCAGGCAGATTGATATAGGAACCACAATTGACTATGATTCAGAATTAGCGGCACTTGTAGAATCAAATCTAAATCTAAAATGGGCAAAATTGTGAATTTGTTGATCAGATATAATCTAATAACGCGTAAAATTTTTAATGGCAGTCAATGGCCGTTTGTTCCAAGAGCATTTCGAAAACAAGTTTTCGAAGCATATCATAATATTTCACATCCCAGCATCCGAACGATCGTGAAACCAATCACAGAGAAATTCATTTGGCCATCAATAAACAGTGAAATATTCAACTGGGCAAGCAGTTGCATTAGGTGCCAAAAATGCAAAGTAACCAAACATGTTCATAGACAACTCACTAAATTTATTCGTGCACACTTTTCATCTCATTCGCACTGGTTTCAATTCTAGAAGTATTTTTTTTAATACTTTTTACTGAATTAATTAATTAATCATAGCGATATCAAACATATCGGCCCCAACTACATATCGGACGAACATATCGGACACAAAATGTAATCATTACGTAGTAATATTCAGTCGCCATGGCCTGATGATTATGATTGAATTTTTTCATGATCTTATCAGATTGAAACTGGATGTTACTTCTGTTACAAAACCTTCATCGAAAATTTAAGCTTAAAATAACTTCAAATCGATCTGATTGAACCCGTTCCGCAATCAGAAGGTCAGATTTATTGTTTAACAATGAACGATAGGTACACTCCTGGGACTGAGGCGATTCCAATCGCAGATATCCACACGGAAACCATTGTTGATACAATTAATAAAAAAATGGGTCAGGTTTGGTGTACGTTTAAGCATAGTAACCAATGGAGGTGCTGAGTTAGAGTCTGCACTCTTCGGTGAAATTTCACGAGGCCTAGGTATCCACCACAAACGAACCACAGCATATAACCCGGCTTGCAACGGTATTATCGAGCGTTTGCATCGCACGCTAAATGGTGCAATTATGTGCACTTGCAATACTCAATGGAATAAATCATTGCCCATCATGTTATTAGAGTTAAGAACGAAGTTCCGTGAAGACTTTAGAAGCACTTTATCAGAGTTAGTTTACGGACAAAATTTAAGACTACCAACAGATTTTATAACAACTAGTAAATACGTTAGTCAGTCAGAGTTGGTAAATCAACTCTGACAAATATTTGTTTTAAAAAGTTGTTCGATTGTAAAGCGGGTTTTATCAGAACAGACGAACATCGTTGTTCTTTGTAACTTTGTTCTTTGCTCTTCCCGTCATTAAACAAGGCGAGAAATATTTCAATTTATTAATTAAAGGCGTTAGAGCAAACGTATGTATTAATCGACTCAAGCCATCTCTCTCTCTCTCTCTCTCTCTCTGGCACTATATCCGGCCAAGGGATTTGGCCGCCTCAAGTGAGGTTTTATATTCATATTTTCACTTCGGATAATGAGTGATTAATTCATTGATCCTAAACCAGCCGTGATTTTCTTTCTTTGTCACCACCGCGAATTGAACCCGGGACCTCCGGTCGATGGAGCAAGCATGCTGACCACTTTGCCACCGGGGCGGCAAACTCAAACCATGCTTTGAGAAATAACACAGACGAACATCATTGAAGATTCGGTTCTAAATCATCGGAGCAAACAAAATTAAAATACACGTTCGACAAATCCGATAGCTAGTTGATTTAAAATTCACTAAATCTCGCAAACAAGGAACATTCGATCCAAAGGTTAGGTTTCAGTGGTTGACACTTAGGACATTTTTGGTCCATTGTGATACCACGCATTCACGCCACATCATTAACCCATTTACCTATTCACCTATTCATACAACTACAGTATACCAACTGCACATTGCAAGGTCCATGTCAACCTGTACACTGACATGGACGGTGGGTCTGCGCTGGGTCTTAGTTGTGTTTATTAACATCACCAATTCTAATTGATGATGAAAATTCGATTTGCATCTAGCCTCTGATGGGATTCGAACCCAGTACCTCCTGGTCAAAGTGCTGAAGCTTTAACCACTGCACCACTTGTCCGGTATTCGATCCAAAGATAGAAGAACAAATTAAATCAAGATATGGACGTAACATAAACAAACCAAATCGTTTAAAGCGGTTTACATACGACCAACATTTTTCTTCTGCAAAATGAATAAGATATAACATTGACTTTTTGCACATGAGAGACAAGAAAAGCAATATATCCCAACAAAATCTTGCAGAAGAATTTTTGAGCAAAAATCACCATGAAAAAATGAAAATGTTGCCATAAAATATATTCGATCCGAGTATTTTTATGGCAAAAATTTTAAAATTAACAAGAAAAAAAATATTTCGTATTTATAAATGTTGAGGATTCATTATAAAAACAGACGCCATAGATAAAAATGTAAATTTCGCATTTTAAATCATTAAAAATAAATTAATAATGATCTTATAAAAAAAAAAATTACGCCATTACTATATATGTTTATTTCTTTCTGGCATATTGAATATTTTTATATAGCGGATCCTTCTTATTTACCTGCAAAAATTTGTAGAAGAAAACAATTTTCTCATGTAAACCGGGCATTAAAGCCAAAGATGTGTCCTCGATTATTGTGTAGAATTTGTAGAATTCTGCAATATGAAATATAGATAGAGGGTCATAATTTTCTTTGTTCCAAAACTCTAAAAACGAAGTGAAGAAAAAACAAAAGTTTATTATTTGGATATAATTCGTATTACGCAAAAGCTCATTGGTAAGTTGAGTAATATGATAAAGTCTAATATAACTTTTTGGCATTTATTGCTTCTTAAGTTGAAGAGGAACAAAAAAAATGGTAAAATAAGGATCTCGATTGGAAAAATTGGACCCTTCCTAAAATAAGTATCTGTTTAAAGTATATATTTACAATTATCGTATTAGGAGAAATTACAAAGAAATAGGAGGAGCTGGTTGCAAACTAATGAGATATCGTTAGACCATAAATTATATAGCTTCATTCTATATAACTGATATTAAAGGGATTCAACTGGGGCAACCCACACCCTGAGCATTAGGAATTAAGCTTAAGGTAAATCCAACGTTAAGCGGTGTTACTGTATACAAATTTAACAGAGTTGCAATGTCCAACTACAAAATATGACTATCGGTATTAAAAGGGTTAAAATTTAATATAATTTTGATTATTTAACGTAAACCAAATATAAATTAATTGATTTTTTTTAGTTATACGAGTATTTATCCTCACCTCATAGATCCTTATATAAAAATTATAAGGGCGTTTATGTATCCCTGACTATTCTTGTGATAGCAATTAAGATTTTTATTGTATCTATTAAGGGGCGATTGTTGTTTTTTTTTTATTATCTGTTTACCTCTCTTTGATGTGCGATAAATTAAATATTTACCCGATGGTGGATTTAGTTGTTATGTGTGTTTTATATTAAATACATTGTAACGAATTTGCCCTGTCAAATCCGGTTCGTATATAACTGAATCGTGAAAACAGTTATAAATTTGATGGTTTACGACAATAATTCGCGTAATTTACATCACTTTCAGAAAATTCCCGAAAATACCGGATGTACCCGCTACACACTTTCACTTTATAAACTAACGTAATACATCCTAACTAAGTACTTCATCACACCCATACTAATATACCTTGCCTAATATTCTATATTTTACACGAGCAGCCGGTTCTGCTCCAGACTAAACTTTGCAATCTGCTATAAAACTATAAACTGTTATAAAACTATTTCTAATGCCTCAATCTAGATGTCACTAAACTACTAGCCTTGCATTATTGAGCCAGCCCTGAAAATACTAAATTCATTTCCGCGGTGCGTTATATAATAAGTTTTTCTACATTAAACTAAGTTTTGCCAACCCACCAAAAAGTTTCACTCCTCTAAAGCTATGGAAATATCTTAAAACCTCTTAAAAATTGGTGTTTGAGAGCTAAACAACATTCTGAAAGGCCATTTTCAATAATTCAGTTTTGTTTTATTGGGTTTCATTGAATTTCGAACTGTCTACATATTAATGAGTTTTGTCCACTCAAAAATTTATTTTGGCTACTCCCACAAAAAGTGTTCGGAATATTGAAACTAGTTTGGCCAACTTACCCCACCCCGTAGCTGAATGTATGGAATATTATAAATTTCAACTTCAACTTTTGACTTAAATTACTTGAATGTTTAGAATTTTCCATCTGCTTATGTTTGACCTTATTAAAGTTAGTAGTTGAAAGTTTTCAGCCGAAAGATGGTAATGCAGATAATGTCATTGCTATCCCAGCCAAAAAATTATTTGGCATTTAGTTCGACTATCACCTCCAAATAATCAGAATACATCAAAAATTTGTAAGGAGTTATATAGTTTTACCAAATTAGTAAAAATCGGATGACACCTAAATTACAATCAATTTAGAAATTTCCGAAACTAAATTTATAAAGTGTTCTGCAACTTTTGAGTGACCCACTTCCCATCCCGTTTATTAGATAAGTCATAATCGAAGGTAAGCCGGAGTTATTATCGGCTATAATCAAATATAGCCGGAGTTATTCGCTGGCCGGACTAGTAGGTTACATAAGGTGATAGAGGAACGTCTAACGTATTTGAAATAATTTTTTGAGATTTTTTGCATGTTTAGTATTGCAGTCTGAAGCCCCGACGCAAAATTCACCAAGTTGAATTCTGTGAAAGGCTGAGTTCTTGAGCATGGCGAGGAATTGGCTGCCTCGGGTTCTCCTGTACACTTCCAAGAGCCGCGGCAATATTCTCGGCCGATCTGACGTTCTTTTGATGTACGAGTATTGGCTGATTGTTTACCGACCAACGTTTGTACTAATGAACACTCATTTTGATGGCGGGCTGCTCAATCGTGTAACTTGTCATGGTGGCTTGGCATCAGTGACTGAATAAAACACCAGATTTGATAGACGCCACCAAAACAACATAGCCGCCCAGGCTGTCCACATCGACCCGCCGAAATTGAAAACCCCTTTAATTATTGAGTGGACAAAATTTATCACCAGATGGAGGTTATTAAGCAAAAGTTTTTAAATAATTTAGATACGAGGGTCAATCAATAAGTACCCGTGTTAGGAATAGAAACGTTTTTTAAATTTTTATTTTTTAATTTTTCAACGTAGCCTCTTTTTAGGTACGTTTCTGTCATTTCTTTAACCTCTCCAAAAAATACAATTACTGAAACTCTTCAAAGTGAGCTGATTTGAGCTAATTTTTTTCCTCTAAACCATGTTTTCATATTGAGGAACAGAAAAAATCGCAGGGAGCTAGGTTGGGTGAGTACGGTGGATGCGGCAAAAATTTTTAGCCCAGTTCATACAATTTGGGCAGCTGGAATGAGCAATCACGGCACCCATCAAGCCGACTCATTTCTCACACTTATCTTATCATTAAAAATATTTATTACCGTTCCGTACGACACGCCTGCGGCTTCTGTTACTTCGCGCACCTTAATTCAGCGATCAGCGAGAATCATGTGGTGGACTTGCCACTCATCATCAAAAACAGATGCATGACCACGTTTAAATTCTTTGAACCAATATCTCACGGTTGTTATAGATTGTGAAGAGTCCCCATAGATGGCATCCAATTTCGGTTCTATTCCTACGCATGTTTTTCCACCCAAAAATAAAAAGCAAATTACGGATCGATATTGCTCTTTTTATAAAATTTCAACTACCCTCAGCAACACCAACTGTTTCCAAAAAAGGGTATTGATCAACCCTCGTAATTATTTGAAATATTGATTTCGAAGGCGACTGAGCACATGAAAGTTTTCTTTGCGAGGTCATCCGATGAAACTCAGGTTGCCTATTTTAATTTATGATTTCTCAACTCAAACATTTTTGAGAAAATTCGCTGGAAAGAGATGTTTAGTTCGAGTTGAAAAAATCGTTTAGGGGATCTCACCGGTGAGTGAGCTTGGTTTCTTCAGCTCTATCGAATTTGATGAAAGTTGCTGATTCGCTTTCCAGTATAACGAATCATGCTTTTGGGAAAATTTGTTTAGAATGGCTCTAAGTGACCAAAAATTGATTGTGATTAACCTGTATTTTGAGAAAATGCATTTAGGAGGTCTAACAGTGGGCATAGCTTCCACTTTTTGATATTCGATCCCTTAGTTAAAATGACTCTGATAAAAATCACTGAAAGGCAGCTGATAACTATGGAATTAATGTTACCTGTTTTCAACGATATTCCTTTAAGGGTCATCAGGTGGAGTGAGGGTTTTGTTATTAAATTTATTCCCTCAGATTGTACGTTTTTGTTTAAATTCGCGGTAATAGGCCTTTAAAGTACTAGGAATCGATTGAGCCCCGGCTTCTGAGTCCCAAGAGGTAATTACAATGGATCCGTTTTTCGTTTCGTTTATTTTTTTGACTTTTTCGGAATAAACGAATTAAATAAAAATTATTGGGGATCAAAAAGCGGTTGCAGTTGAGGAATAGGTATCCGGGAAATTCATTAGGGAGTCCCCGGGAAGATCGTTGTTGCGCCATGTTTCACTATATTGCATGACTGCACGATATTTTCCTTGTTGAGGTATGTTGCAATATATGGCATCATGTTTCATCATATCTTATAATTTTGCGCTGCATTGCATCCTTGCGAATTGCATTTTCAAAATGTTTGTTCTTAAGAATAATAAAATAGTTTTGTATCATTTGTTATATAATTCAAGTTTGTATTAGTAATTTACCGATATGAAAATTGTATGTTCGTAGCAAAGCCATCTTTACTACTGACTGTTGGCCAGCGCCAACTCCAATATTGATTTTTTTCTAATGACGTATCTTAATGTCGACGCTTCTCTTTTACTGTTGTAATTAAATAACACAAATAACTAGGGGAGAGTCTCCGCTTGTGGGCACTTTCCGGTTGTGGGCACCCACGCAATCACGTTTGACAAAATGCAAATATTGTGGACTAACTGCTGTCATACTTGTATATATTTTGACAGGACGCAGTTTTCGAGCTAATATCGAAGTGAATGGACTTGCTTGTTCATTAGCTGCGATTACAATTTTCCAATGTTTTAAAAGTGCGATAAATCAAAGTGAATAATCTCAAACAGAAGAGTATTATCGATATTTCTACAGTATTTTCGTTGTGATTTGGGATGCCACATCGATTTATATCAAAATCATGATGCATCGCGGTACATCTTCTTCTAAAAGTGGTAAAATCAGCACAGGTAGTTCAGTTCACTTTGAACAAATTCGATATAAATATCTCAAAAAAATATGGACCGATACGATTTCGACCAATAACCTTTTTTGGTTTTTTCTATCCCAATGGTTGAGATTATGCAAATTCCTTCACGATTGAAGTTAGACTCATCTCCAGAAAATCCTTTTCAAAAAGTTATCATCCTCAACATCTGTTTGCAGTATAAATCTAGAAAACTTCAGCTGTCTAGCATTATCAGCCTCTTCCGAGACGTGGAACAAATAATTAAATCCGAGAGTTTGTGATAATTGCTCAAATATGATACATTTACTGTAAACTGAGAGAATAAAACACTGGGTATAATTACCTTGAACTAGCGTGTAATGGAACGCAAGCCTTCCATCTAGCCGTAGAATCGACCACACTTTCCAAACTGATAAGTTTAATCTTTCAGCGGCAGCTTGTATGCTTGTAGTAGGAAGCTTGTATATTATTCCTTACATCGATTGCAACATTAGGTTGCCTCACATTCACCTGGGGCCTGAGGCTCGTGAAAATATAAGCTGCCGGTCATCTCCAGACATCGATACGTTGTTGAAAAGGTTTTGTGGTGCGGTAAACGTCGATAAGGATAGCGTTCATGATAAATTCCTCTCGCTTCACGACCATTGCAATTACCACTGCTATACGACAACAACATGTCAGCATACTCTTCGTCACTAAAGTTAGGCACCGTAACAACAGCGAAGACAAACACAACAAAAAATTCTTAACAATTTAACAAGAACAAGGTGAAACACTCGGGCACTTCCGGTATAGCAAACAGTGAATTATCGACTGAGCAGCTCAAGGCAATTAACACCAACTTTACTTATTTTAAAAAATCTATCAATAACTTAAAAGGTATTTTCTTAAACCTAACACAAATAACCCTGACAAAATAGTATCTCTTATTTTGACCACAAAATGATCACGAAATTGTATGCCCCATTTCACATGAGATTTTTGGTTTTTTGATTATTTTTTCAAGGCCAACTAGCCGTAATAGATAATGTATATGTATGTGTATTTTATTTTGTTTTGTTTTGCTCTCTCGAAAATAAAATTTAAACTAAAATGAGTTAAAAATGGACTTGAAATATTTTTTATTTCATTCATGTTTGTGTTAGTGTGATTTCACCGAAAATTTATTTAAGTCGTAATTAAAACCTGCAACATAGGTAAACGGGGAAAGAAACGTGGAACCATCCTATGACATATAGTAACCATTGAAAGGGGCATAAACTAAAGAATTTTTTAAAACAAAGCTAATTTCAAAATATAACTTTTAGTTTTTTTAAATGAATTTAAAAGGTGACATTTTTCATACATTTACAAATTTTTTAGGATTTTGAACTCCATAATAGCGCTATTCCATTCAAAGCTACAAGATTCTGGACCAAATTAAAAAGAGACAAGAATAAAATGTCTACATGAGAGTGAACTAAGGCACATATTTTTTATAGTAGAACATGTAGGAGAATTTTGTAACTGCGATACAACCATAACACTTTAAATAAAGTGAAAATCGTAGTTTTTAACAATTGACGATGTATTTTACACCCTATAAACTATTAAAAAAAAAAAAAACAATGGCGGAAATAGTCTTGTTTTATTTATAGTTTTTTTAATTTTGACGAATACGTAAATTGTACTCTGCTATAAAACATGTGAGGAGAAAATTTTGACAAGTTCTTCTATAACCTAAAAATTCAAAAAAAATTTAGGTTGGTGTTTATTGAGTCTGCCCGAATATTTCCGCACGTATAATCCTCTAAAGAGGAAAAAATGTCTGCAATATTTACAAGCGTTATTTACATTCAATCCGCTGCAAAAGTTGGAGGCCCGTACAAATTTACAGATGGGACAAGTGCTTATGGCATACACGAAAAATGTCGATTGCCGCGAAAAAGCATTTAGAGCAAGCGGTGAGTTGTGTTTACAGTTTTCATTAATGTTGTGACATAACGTAACAATTTTCGTTTTGGTCGCTTGTGTCAGTGGAAGCTCTTGCTCATTTGTATCAACAACAGGACCAGAGTCTATTGACCAAACAAGTATTACAAAAGGCTTTGGTTTTATCCTGCTGTTCCAGTTGGCTATAAGTCTAAATTTGCGAGTGTTATATGGATTAGTAAGAAAAAATATTTATTTGTTCCACAGCCGATCATGCAATCAACAAGGAATATAATGTTGTGTCTGAACTATTATTAGTCGGTGCAGTCAACGGGCGAGCAGCCAAACGCTTACTATGTGAAGGTGCTTTTTTTATTTTCGCGTGTGATGATTTCCATGATCGAACGCAAACCATCCGATGTTCTTACGTTACTTAGTTAAGCTTTCACTATAATCGAAACTCAGATTATGAATATCCATCTTAAGGAGTACCTTCTTATAAGCTCAGTGACAGTCTTTCGTCGATTATAGAGGATGGGCGAACAGAAAGTGGTTCAATACGAATTAATTTAGTTAAATAATAATAATAATGCTGAAAGAAATATATCAATTAATATTTTACAATTTCAATTATTTTCTAGTGTTTCGCATTTCAAATCGCAATGAAAAGCATCGACACTTCATCGTTCCTTCTCGTTATCAGCGGTCAACGCGTCACCAAAATATAATCTAGTCGTATCATTCGGTGGCGATTGGATGTTGGAAGAGAAAACACCCAACTGATCGCGTTAGTTTATTTCATGGAAGAACGAAAACCAAACAGCAAAAGTTTGTTTCATTGAAATCGATTATGTTGGTCATAGTTGTGAAGAAGGATCTCAACTCAAGGCATCCATCTTTGTCAATTCTTAACTGATTCTGATCAACCTTGATTTGTATTGAGCATAGAATATAATAAAATAAAATATTAATAAAAAAATATTGATAAAATATTGAATATTAAATATAAAATATTGATTTATGTTTAATAAAAGAAGAAGAAGAATGAAAAATATTTATAATAAATAAAACTTTAAATCGAAATTATATTCTTTTTTATATTAGTGTTGTATTACTGTGCATATACAGTACAATTCACCAAAACACGAGCCTATTTAATATTCTCCAAAATCACGGCATCATAAAAAATTGCACTTTTAAAGTCACGTCATGTATATGTCTGTACACCATAAACATTTCCAAAAAATAAATTAAAAAGAGAGTGGGGGATTTTTATTTTTGATTTTTATATTTGCTACCATAAAAAATACTCAGCTTGATATTTTTCAAGGAAAAATTATAGCAACTCAACAAAAACAAAAAAAATCGGAAATACCATTCTCGCGAATAGAAATCGTTTATTTCCGTCTCTTTTTAATGTTGTACAAAATCTTGTAATTTTGAATGGAATAGCGCTATAAGTCATTTATCTTAAAGCAATTTTATTAAATAATGACTTATTTAGAATAAAGTCACATTACAGAATACAATAAAAGTTATTTCATTCCTTTACGACTACAAACAAAAAATGTATGACCATTTAAAGGTGAGATTTTGTGTAATTTAAAAAAACTTATAAAGTTCATATCTAGGTTACCGTGACACTTAGCACATCAGTGGCACTATTCTGTTTTTCCCTGGGAATAGGGAATTGGGAAAAATATGTTCATAGTGATTTGGTCTAAATTGTATTTTCCTGGCCTACTGAGGAAATAAGTTTGGTGTAAATATTTTCGAAACAAAGTTAAATGGGAAAATATTTTTCCCTATAAAAATTTTGTGGAACAAAAGTTTCCCAATTAACTTTGTTTTGAAAAAATTTCCACTAAACTTATTCCTTAGTAGGCCAGAAAACTATAATTTAGACAAAAATGCTATGAACATATTTTTCTCAATCCCCTATTCCCAGGGCAAGCCAGAATAGTGCCGCAGTGGGTCGATTTTGTTCGAAATTCAACAGAAAAAACATGACGTTTTCGTATACGTATAAGGAGTATAGTATATAATTTTATATTAGTGTGTGTAATTTTTCTATGGTTAATTTTTTTTTTTTGTTTTTTTTTTTGTAATCATCAAAAATTATGTTTTTTGGTGCTTGGATTGAGTCCTGTATTGTTATTTTTCGTCACATATGAGTTGAAGTGATAAGTTACGTCCACAAGTTAGGGTGACTTTACTATTTCACTATTTATGTCCTTTCTCCGTCTCGCTTTTTTGACATCACACCAAGTATTTGAGTGGCGAGTTAATACGTTCGTGCAAATGACTGATATAGCCAGTTATACAATTTTTTCGTTTTTTAATACGTTCGTGGAAATGTCTTGCATTTTTTAAGGAATAACTGGGCATATTTTTCAATTCTCACAATATATTACTTGTCTGCGACGAAATATCATTGCAATTATAAAAGTTATCAAACGTGGTCCTGAGTAGCGCCCACATTTAGAAAGCGTGCGTCAATGTGTTAAAAAAATAAAAAAAAAACAAATTTTAACGTCATATATTTTAATTTTTTTTTCAATGCGATGTCGAATGAATGTTTTCGCAGAAATTATTTTAAAACTACAATTAAATAATTAAATAAAATTAATTTTATTTAAAGCATATTTGCATTGCATTTACATATTTTAAATTCTAAATTGAATTGATACCTAAAAATGTCATATCCAAAAAAATTAAATGGCACACATCCGCACTAACACAAACCCACATACCACTACTATATTCTTGCGGTTATTTCGTGAACTTGTCGAATTTTGAACAAAATCGACTCCCGTTCTATGAGATAAAAGCTTATAAATGACCCCTCCAATCTGCCAAAAAAAATGTGTCCCTGTATGCGTATTTCTTAATATATAGGGTGTCTCGAAAGTTGCAGTTCGATTTCCTGATCAAAACGAATGTGAGGTTACTTTTGTCACATCGCACTTTATAGTCCTCCTATCAAGTTACAGACATTTAAAGAGGAGCCTTCCAACATAGCACCTATTGTATTAAAGAAACTTCAATATCTTGAGAAATAACCATTTTTATTTTCAACTACTAATTTCATTAAAACTAATAAAATTCTCTTTTAAATAAGTATAATAATTATGACTAAAAGTATTTCAAATCTAATCTAAACAAAACTTTTAGAATTTTTTTTATTTCTGCTCCATTTAACTCTTAACAATAACTCTACGCCAGTAAATATTTTTTGACGGAAACATAGACTTTTGGCTTTCAGAAAAGCTAACTATTTGTGATATTTGCTACATTACGTTGTTAAACAAATTAGGAGTTCACTACAAAAGTATACCCTTATATTTTGTAAATAATATTTTTAAATGCTAATAAATATCGACAGCAACATTAGACACAAATGCCAAAATACCAAATTTTTGAAATTGAAATAAGTACTTGAAAAGAAAAATCGTTGTTTCTCAAGATATTGAAGTTTCTTTAATACAAGGTGCTGTATTGGATGGCTCCTCTTTAAACGTCTATAACTTGATAGGGGACCTGAAACGTTCGACTTGTGTCACAGTAACCTCACATTCGTTTTGATCAAGGAATGCAATGGTACCATTCGTGGTAGCCACTTTCGGAATACCCTGTATTTAGATAATTAATGACGTTTTAATCAAAACTTTCTTTTGAGATTGTAACTCCTCCACGATGTTCATTCCAAGTCCGCCACACCTCCAGATATTGTGGTTACTTTGATTAACTCAGAATTACTACTTATTTAAGTCTATGTTTATAGTTGTATGATGGCGAATCGGCCTCATTTAAGAAGCCCCTAAGCTGACGAAATATTCCCGAAATAGTGTGCAAACGTGCCGATATACAGCAGGCCAGCCGTTACACAGCCGCTCACTGTGTATTATACTCTGCTGACATGAGTAGTATACTTACGAGAGAACGTGTCATGAATATTTAATAGCAAAATAGAAAACGTGTCTAGCGCAAACTAAATAATATCTAAATAACAAATTTCCAATGTTTCCCGCGAATGTTTCAAAAAACATTTTATTTGCGAATGACGTACAAATTTCACCACACATAGTTTTGTAACCGATTCATCGGCGCAAAATCCACTTGAAAGCGAAACCATAAAAGAATGTTGTGGTGTTACGGCAATTTGAGACAGTTTACTGTGCTCTAAACCAAATCAGCCGTCCTTCTATGTACGGTAGATCCGCAGGTGTATATTTATTGAAAGAAAATTTATCTATATAGAAACCAAAAATAAGAATTATACCAAGCTGCATATAACGGTAACACAATCAACATATAAAGGTATTTTGTTAACGAAATCAAGTTAACTCATTCGCATACTGCTATCTAGATTGAAATTTAATGTGGGTGGTTTTCTTAATTTTTCATCTCTATCTTTTTTCACAAACAATCAGCATCTCATCTTAAATGTTGTTGTGTTTTTTTTTTATATATGAAGAAGAAATATTTCGGATCGTTCGTCTAAATTAGTAAAATCGTTTTAAAAAAATAAATAAATAATATCAGTAGAGATGTACCACTACATGTACACAATTATTCGATCTGAGGAAAATAGAAAAATTTAATGTAGGTGAAAATTGGCAAATGTTGTGTATAAAACAAAATATTTATTTTATAATCTACTTTTATCGCATATTATGTATTTATTATTCAAGAGTCGGCCAAAAATATATTATGCGTTATTCACCAAAAAATTGTTTTGTATATTTTAAAATATGTTACAAATCTTATTTAATGGCATAGTGGTTAAAACGTGGTCACTAAACTAGGAAATGTATAGTTTTGAGTTCTAATAGGGTGACCTATCATTTATTAATCGAAATTGACAGTTCAAATAAATTCTAATTTCGAACGACGACAACGTCATGTAGTTTCTACGGTTAGCAAAATAGTCGGGCAAAACTCAATTCTTTGATATGGACACTGATAAAAAAATATTTGCAGTAAAAGTTCTCGTAAAAAATTTCCCACCCAATAACTGCTCTTGTAAAGCGTAAGAAAGTTCATAAATTACTATTAATTGTCAATTTACATAAATGAATTACGTTTTAGGCATGATAACGAAATTGTGCTTTTCGTTATTTTTCCAATTAGATTTTATTTTCTCGAAAATTGTAAAATTCGACACGATTCGGAATGTTGTGCTGTCGAATCTATAGAAATATCAACAGATTCTAGCTTATAAGATCTAACTATTTTTGAGATTCGTTCTATTAAAAATTATATTTAGAAATTGAACATTTTTGACGGGTTTCAAACAATAGTCCAGTGAAACTATGTATTTGAAGCTGGTACGGAAAACCAGCCCGAAGAAACCTTTTCAATTTTGTTGTGTTTCTTTGCTAAATTAAATACTATCCCGAAAAATTTATTGAAAATGCAAGAAAAACGAGAATTTCATCCCGAAATGTGTTTGAAGTTGTATTAAATAATTAGTAATTCATATCGGTTAAAAGGAATAAATATCACGGTTTTATTTGCATTATTTTTTATTTGCACGGTTTTATTTGCATTGCACTACACATTAAGGTAAAAAGTACGTGACAACAAACCACCTTACCCGGTAAACTATATGACAAAAAAATTTAAATGAGTGCTGTTGTACAACAAAATGAGTATTCTTGTTATTTAACTACAGATGAATCTAACTTTTTAACTTAATTTCCCGTTGGGGTTATCTCAAGGATTTCTACAAACATTAATTAATTTAATCGATTTTTCATATCAAACATGATGAACATCGAAACCATAAGGACAAATTAATTATTAATTAACAATAATAAGACTCCATAGAGCAGGTTAGCTCTTTTTCTCTCTTCTTTTAAACTTGGTGCTCTATAAATGCTTTTGTGATTTATGTATAGAGCTAGTAGCCCTGTTGGGTTGCATCAAACGTTTTACATATTAAAGTAAAAAGTTTTTTTTTTTTTAATAGCGGTATTGTTCTGTCATTTATAGCCGAACCATACACACAAGCGTAAGTATTTTAGATTGCAATTTGACGTTTTTTTTTACACAATAAATTCCAATCACCATCGGTTTAAAATTTGAATTTCATGTTGAAAAAATAGGCCAAAATTGCCACTGTGAACTCTTGTAAATTGGTAAACCATCAATATTGAAATTTAATGAAATTCTCATCGATCTATCGAGCGTATCGATAAAATATTGTCTAAGGCACCTCTCCAATTCCTGATGCCAATATTGTCCATTAGCTAGAGGATTCTATTAGGGGTTTCTAATAAAGTTCGTGGATCTTGCGGGAGCCCTCCATCAGGCAATCTAGCTTTTCTCTAGAAACCAAATTGTGCAGTGCCTGATGTGTGATATTATATTCTATTGCCCAATTCCTAAATTTGTCTCTTAAATTTATTTGGTTTGTTTCTAGTCCGTAAACATGAATAAATTTTCCAATGTCTCTCGGATTTCCGCAACTGGTACTTTGTCGTTTTCACTTAAATCATCAATAGTAATTGAATCACACTGCTCGCGACATTCCACCAAGTTGTGAGTTACACTTGCAGAAGTTACACTTTCAGAAACCGATGTTGAAAGGTCAGATATCCTTCTTGTTGGCCGGTAAATTTGAGATGAGGTGTCAACATTCATCGTTTTTTTGAAAATAATTCGGTTCCTTTGAATATCATACCTGTACATACCACTACGTTGAAAATTTTTCCACGACTGGGAGCTATAAATTTTGCACTTTTTCACAATTCAAATAAATAAACAATTAATAGAATAATGCTTTGTTACTTCGTCGCTATTTTCTATAGTCTTGATCTATCAAAACCATGAAATGACCTGAAAAAATATTTTATTTTTTTCTTAAATGTGCTTTAAATAAACTACAATTTATATTCCTTTCGAGCTGATTAGTATAAAGCTCATGGCTTTAAGTGAGCTGAAGTAAAGCTGATGTTGCTATATTAATGCTAATTAAAAATTAATAGCTCTAAAATTTGATATGTTCTCTTTCTGTAATTTTCTAAGCTCTAAATTAGCTTATAAAGCTATACAATAGAACAGAAAGCTCTATAATATATTAAAGCCTAGAGTGACTAAAACATAATTTATAGAGCAAACAATTTTTCTACTAAAGCCTGAAGCATTCATACTGATATAGAGAAAACAGCTACCCGCTTGCTATTCTAAAGCTGTAGTAGAGCAACACCGCCACTAGTAGCTCTATCAAATGTTACTTGGGATGGCTTAAGTGATAGATAAACCCAACTTTTAAATTTAATTTCACGATGGGATTATCTCTAGGATTCCACAAATAATTAATTAATTTAATCGATTTTTCATATCAAACATGAAGAACATCGAAACCATAAGGACAAATTGCTTAAGATTAGCATCTTACGGTCGTGGTTCCAAGATGAGCTTTTGGTATGGCTTAAGTGATAGATGGACCTAACTTTTAAACTTAATTTCTTAATTTGTTTTAAACAAATTGCTTGATTTGCTTATTCTTTAGTATTTTAAAATTTTTAAATCTTTGTGGGCAATCTCGACACAGTGTATGCATATGATGATTACATATTTCTGTTGTTAAATAATAAAAATACTCATTTTGTTGTACAACAGCACTCATTTAGATTTTTTTGTCATATATGTAGTTTACCGGGTAAGGTGGTTTGTCGTCACGTACTTTTTACCTTAATGTGTAGTCTAAATAATGCAAATAAAACCGTGATATTTATTCATTTTCACCGATATGAATCACTATTTATTTAATACAACTTCAAAAATATTTCGGGATGAAATTCTCGTTTTTCTTGCATTTTCTATAAATTTTTCGGGATAGTATTTAATTTAGCAAAGAAACACACCGACATTGAAAAGGTGTTTTCGGGCTGGTTTTTCGTCCCAACTTCACATATATAGTGAAACTTGGAAATGTTCACTGGGTCTCCATAACATTTTCAAATAGATGCAAGAAGCTTAACAATTTTGATGAATATTTCCAAGTTTTATAACGAGCGAGTTAAATATGTTCATGGACCCCATTCAGTGTTTACAAATAGTCAAACAAAACATTATTCTGGAAGTAACCAATACGGTACCTTGAACGTCTTAATTTTTGCCTATGTACATTTTTATTTTCTGCAAATTATAGAGATGTCGCGAGTTCTACAAATACGCAAAAATTCTGGTGAACGTTACTAGATTCCTAAAACCTCGCTATGGTTAATAAAAATTGAAAACTTTTTTAATATCGCCGAGCCTAGGGAGGTCCACAGATTCTCAGCCACATTGTAAATAGATTATACGATGTTCTACCGTTATTACCGCATCCAATTCTAATGAATTTTGGTATGTCTATAGTAATATTCATTTGTTCTGCCATTACCAGAGATGATTCACAATGATTTTGGGAATTTTGAAGTTCCGTGATTTTGAAAAAATATTTGTATTTCCTTCTACAAAATTTTAGCAAATTCTCCAATTGGCTTTTAAATTGACATTCCAAACCCGTTAAAATCGATTTATTTAAAAATTTCGTTTTTAAGAAGTTAAGAAATTGCCTAGCACGGCCAAACTCCAAAACTTCTCTAAAATTCATTTTTAAATCCCCACCCAATTCTGCATACCTGGTTCAACAATAATTTGTTGGGATATGGCCAAGTTCCATTCAGAATGATTGAATTATTTGACCACCAAAAAGACACCAATACAAGTTGACCTTAGTTTATTCGAAACCTAGCCCAGCTCTACAAACTAAAATGGAAATTTATTGGTTAGGAAATGGCCTAGTTTCATTCATTATATCCGAACTCCTAAGTTTCATCAAATTCAGCTTTTCGCACCGAATTTGACCATCATTTGTTGAGAGATGGCTTAGTTCCAGTCAGCTTAATGTTAGAATACCAATCCAATTATGCCTATAATAGTTAACAGTAATTGGTTGAGGAATAGTAAAGCTCCACTGGGCATGGTAAAATATGTTCTGTGCAATATAATTATATGTATTGAGCAGCGAAACTAAACGATTTAATTTATAAAATTGTTGTCACAGGTACAAATTTAAACCATTCAAGAGAGAGTCGATGCCGCCCCCCCCCCCGGGTTAGCCCTCCGAGGGGCTTTAGATTTGGGCTTCGGGGGCATCGGAGCAGAGATCAGCAAACATGTCGCGCTGAGTGTCGCAGGTAGGAGCGGATCATATAGAATCCATTAATGAAACCTACCTACTAGTAGGTATAAAAAATATTAAATTTTGTTTTTTATCCACAGTGCTGGAAAAAAATGGGCAAACATATTTTATTGCAAATTGGAGTCTTTTTTTGCTAAAATTACAAAACTTTTGAAAGCAATTGGCTTATTGTTTCATTTTAAATATATGTATGACGTAATTTAAAAAAAAAATACCTGCAATTTAGGGGCAAAACCCCGAAAAATGGCAAAATATTCAAAATACGTTGATTGGAGTTAAAGAAATAGAATAAATTAAACACCAATTTTCTATTTTTTTTTGTTTTTTATTGATTTATAGAAGAAACAAGGTCAAGTACTGCCGCGTGGAATACAGTGTCGTCGGAATCGTTTTAAAACTTCATCGGACATAAGACGGGACGTTGAGCGAGCAACGGGAAAACAAATTTCAGCCAGCTTAGTGAGAAAAAGATCCGTTAAAGCTGGTTTAAGCGCAGTTAAACCAGTCCAAAAGCCTGATTTCATTAGTAGTTGTAAAAAACGTTTGCTATGGGCCCAGGAGCTTATTTCTTGGACTCCAGAGATGTGAAATGATGTGATTTTCTCCGATGAATCAAAATTCAAGCTGTATGTTGGAGATGGAAGAATTCTCGTAAGAAGAAAACTGGGCGAGGGGCTTAGCAACGAATGTCTTTTAAGACTTGCACCGAAAAATGAAGGAGTGATGGTCTGAGGATGCTCTTCTGGAAATGAAACCGGTCGATTGTGCTTCCTTAGTTCCAGCATTAGAGCAGCTGTTTTTCTGCAGGTCTTACACAACGAATTTGAGCCTTCTGTGTTAAAGCTTTTTGGTGCGACTTGCAAATTTATTTTTCAACAGGGCAATATTCCGAGCCATACCGCCAAAGTTGTGCATTGTTAATTTTGAATTGTAGGTAGAAAAATTGGTTTTCATATAAACATAATTAATTTGTTAAAAACTTGTTTTTTTTATTATCTCTTCGTTTAAAGGTAAAAAAGTACTTCGAAGAAATAAATATCGATGTGTTGAGCTGGCCTCCGTATAGTCCAGACTTAAATCCTATTGAAAATATTTGGTCTATAATAAAGCTAGAAGTAACAAGAAAGCGCCCAGAATCGATTCAAGCTTTATAAAGTTTGTTGATGACGATTTGGGAATCCATACCTCCTACGACTATGAAAAATTTATCAAATTCAATGAATCGGAGGTGTATCGCTGAACTTGGTATGCAAATGTGTAAGAAATACACAATCAGTTTCGAACGAATGAGGTTATTGATTTGAAAAAAAATCAGTCCAATTATGGAGTGCAAGTGGCGTACGAATCGAAAACTTTGAGACTTGAATATATTTATGGAATAGGAAGTGGGAACCACTCTCTTTTTCCTAAACTATGAGTAGAAAATATTTTACAGAGATTCCACGTTACATTCGTTTTGACAACAAAAATAAGAGGAGTGAAAGTTTACAAAGGGACAAATTTGCTTTAGTTTCAATTAAACAGTATGGAATAAATAATTGAAAATAGTCAAAATTGCTTGAAACCAGGTGCACATATTACGATGGATGAGCAACTATTTCCAACGTAGGCCAGACGCAGGTTCACACAATATGTGCCAAACAAACCCGACAAATTTGGCATACAATTTTGTCTGGCGTCTGACGTTGCCACTAAATATGTAACAAATGGATTTCCTTATTTAGGAAAAGATGAGACACGAAATTCATGAAGAACTATAAGTGAATTTGTTGTTATCAACCTTTGAGAACCATATACTATTAAAGATAACGGACCATTTCTTTACGAGTTTTTCTCTGGCGTTCGAATTTATATTACAAAATACTACATTGGTGGGAACGATACGTGGCAATAAAAGCGAACACCTAAAAATTTGCAAAGAAATATACAGCACTATTTACAAGTGTAAACCGAATAAGAAAGTACTTTTGCTTTAAACAAAGCACAAACAGGTTAAAATTGATAAATCTAACAAGAAATAACCCGAAACTATGTCCTTTCAGAACAATACTAAATTAGGCGTTGATGTGACTGGATCAATGTCAAAAGCGTTATTAAAGATTTTGCGGGCATTTCCAAGCTCAGGGTGCAAAACATTAGCTAAAAATTTATAAAATTTGGAAAATCTTCAAAAGAAAAACGAGGTGGTGATCATCATCTGGTAAATTCACAGAAATACGAGAGAGCCTTATATACTTTTTCACACAGCTGCAATTTGTTGGATCATACTACACAAGGGAATAAAGTTTGAGATTTTACCTATCGAGTGACTGCAGTGTACAGATATTATGGAAGCTGTATAATCAAGGGGCAGGCCATGAGAACTCTTTCCATTATAACAGATAACTACAACATCAGTTTTAAATTTCAAGCTATTGATGACGTATATAAAGTTAGCCCAGCTTTCATCCCATAAAACTAAAAAATGGCAACAAATTAAATTAATTAAATATTTAATTATTTTTATTTTCTTTTTTTTTATTTTTTTATTTTTTTTTTTTATTTTAATGCAAAATTAAATATCAATACTTTATTATGTGTGGTGAGTTAACATATTAATATAAAAATAAAATATATTATAGATGTTGAATAGGGCTCCCTTCGTATTGCGTTCCTCCTTGCACCAGTTCTTTTAAAATGACATGTTAGTGAGGATGTTTTTTAGATTAAGTACACCCAAATGATCATTAAGGGTTGATTTCAAGAAACTTCTATGCGTACGAGCGGCAAAATCGATTTTTGAATATTAAAAATCCGAATATTTTGTGATATACCACGATTCACTATCCGCATTCGATTTACCAGTTCTTTTAAAACGACATGTCAGTGAGGATGTGTTTTAGATTAAGTACACCAAAATGATCATTTAGGGTTGATTTCAGTGAACGGGCAGAATAGATTTTTGAATTTTATATTTTTGGTGTTGTTTTTTTACTATTTTTCTAACAAGTCATACAAAGGTTTTTGAAGTTTTTGTATTTTCGGAAAATTCTTATTCAATAATTCAAGATGCCATACTAGCGCAAGTTGAAAATATTGAAAATTTAAAATTAGGTAATTCTAAAAAAAATTCATTATTTTTCAAAATCTGTAAAAATATTAATGGCCGTAAATGCAACCACAAAAACCACATGAAACTGAAGCGACTGCTAAAAACGATGAGTTCAGTCAAAGTTTAAAAGAAGAATTCTTTAAAAGGACAAAATCTGACTTACAGGTGGAGAATACTGCAGGCATTCAATTATGCGATATTGTCGAAGAATCTGTAAGTAACACTAAGCTCGAGCAAGTAGTTTGGCATTCTAATTTAGACCAACTAAACAATTTGAAAAGGAGTAAAACTGGTTTGTTCACTATTGATGGACAGATAGGTTTTAACAATGATAACGAATGTAACGATAATTCCAGCACCATAATTTCGCTGGACGATTTCGATAATGAAATATTTGAGCCAGAAGAAATAAAAAACTTTGTCAAAAAATCAGTTTTACCAATAAAGCGAAGTGTAAGGTGTACTAGTTTTACAATCTACATTGGTGAGATTGAGGTACCATTGAATGTTTGGTCCGAACAAAAAAAAATGGATTCAAAAAAATATCAAAATATAATTAATGAATTATTGAGCGAAAAAACAGGGTGTTTCATAAATATAAAATCGGTCGATTACTTCAAATTTTCCCTGAACATTCGAACGTATTGCGGATATTTCAATTGCAGGAAATATAAATTAACAAATAGTAATTTAGAACGTGGAATTTTTAATATTCACTGCACATCAAAAGAACAAAATCATAAGATTATAAAGACTCGTCAGTAAAGAGGATTGGATAGAATAAAAATGAAAAACGAAATTGCAAAGAAACCGACTGAAGAGGTTTTTGAAATGTTGGTGCAAAACGAAGATCCCGAATTTTTAACTAAATTTAATACGACAAATGTGAAATCCATGAATGTCTTGAGGCAAGTTCGCTCCAAAGCGTTAAAAGAACAGGATAATGATTCCAATGATTTTAAAGATTTACAAAAGGAAACCAAGTTAAATTATACGCTCATCCAAAAATTGTCGTTTAAGCCCCTTTACGTAGTTTATTACAATGATAGCCAAATAGCGATGCTAAAATTATTATTAAAACGAAATGGAGGCGAAAAATTAACAGCGTACATAGATGCAACAGGCGGATTGGTCAAACCCCCTGAAATATTGACTTCAATTTTATATTATGCATTGGTTGTACCGATACAGGTTGAGGAATCTGAACCATCAGATCCGTTTCCATTAACGGATATGTTAAGTTCAAGCCATAATATTGATACGATAGGAACCTCAACCAAGGTCATATCGCATTGAAATAGAATATAAATTAAGAATATGGCCTATTTTTGATTCGATAGTGACTGATTGCAGTTTTGCCGAAATTAATGCCATTATGGACGTGTTCAACAAAATGTGTAACTGGCCAACCTCTTAACGTAGAAATGGTAAAACTGCATTTGTGTGTTTCTCACCTTATGCACAATATTACAAGGCACATAAACCAAGCTTTTCCAAAAACATTCAACCAAATTAAATTAATTAAAGAAATAGTGGCATCGTTATTTTTAATTGAAAGCTTTGTTTTATTAAAATTAATGTGGAATTACCTGTCGAAAATTTTCAAATCAAAATATCTGACGCCTTTGGTATTGAAATCCCTCGATGAAGTCGTAAAACATATACAAATCGATGTCAACTTATATATGGAATTCCTAACACCAAATGATGCGCCGTGGATTGACTGTTCCATGGAAAATAGAAATTATAATAAAACTTTGTATTCGCAAAGTCCATTTTTCTTGACGTTTAAATCTATAACTGATTTAGAACAGGGATCTATAGAAAACGAGGGATCATTCGATTCTTTTTATAATCTATCATTACTAGAGACCATTAACAGAAAATATCTGACTTTAATCCCATTTTGGTCGAGTATTTTTCATTCAATACACTTAAGTAACAGCCATATTGAAAGTTATCTTGGCACAATTAAAAGGCGAACAAAACGGAACATTGCGATTGGTAAATTGCCAAGAAAAGCGCTAAGATTCATTAAAGAAATCAATGGTCGAAACGATTTTATATTAAAAAGGTTTACGCTAAATATTCCAAAGCATATAAAGTCGAATTCAATAGACAATAAAGAGCATAGTAATGAAGAAGAATCGTATACGTCAGTTCTAAGTTTAGAAGAATCCTGGAAAAAAAGAAAAATTACTGCCAGAAGGACGGTCACCAATTTTAATTTACAAACATTCTGCTCACTATATAATATGATGCACCAAGAAAGAAGTAGTTATTTAATTCAGACAGCAACACTTTATGAAAAGCATCACATAGCAAAAAAAGCAACTTCAAAGTTAAGATAAATATTCCATATTTGGCTTATTTAAGAAATGGTTCTATTACAGGAGAGAACCATTTCAACACTGCGCATTCGATGCATTTACTATACGTGCATTTTAGTTCTAAAGAAATAAACATACACATGCGATGAAACTTGCATAGATTTGTTGAATTACATTCCAACAAATCTTTTTAAATTGGATAAATTGGGTATAAAAAACTTATCGAAATGTTTAGATGATAGCAATTTAGTGATTTGTCCGGTTTGCAAAAAAAATTACAATATGCAAATTTTTATTAGCCAAAAATTACCTTTATTTATGTAGAACCCTCAGAAAACGTTTTGACGAAAGTTGCGATTTCTGATATACCTGAAGAATTGACGATTTTTAATGAAAAATTTATATTTAATTCATTTGTTAATTATATACCATCGACCGTAGTAGTTCAAACTTCCCATTATGTATCCTACTGCTACCGCAAGGGCCGCTGGGAGTTGTATGATGACTTAAAGGACCTACCTCAAATAAAGGTAAATAGGAATCAAAGAGTACTTCCACATTTAATAGTCTATGAAAAATTAGAATAAGTGAAAATATCGACTTGCCAACATTGGGATCGATTCGATTTAAATAAATGATTGAAATTATGCAATATATTGCTGAATCGGGAAAAATATGGAAATCCAAAAAAGTAAAAAAAAAAATTTAAAATTTAAAATCCAAAAAAAAATTAAAATTTGAAAAACCAAAAAAAAAATTGCGGGGCAAAATCCTAGATTCATACCTCCCCGCGGTGCTCCCTGGGTAACTCTAATTGAATCAGGTGATTTAGTTAAAATGATGATACGGTGTTTTATTGGTGTTGCACAACAAATACCACATTAACGTCAATTCTTCAGGTAAGGAGATGCTGAAGCAGATATCTGTGTTGTAGCTGTCCTTCTTGTAGCTGAACCGCTGCTTCTTTGACAGATCAGCGACCGTTGTGACAAACCATTGCAAGCCTTCCAATAACGTAAACATAGATTGTCTACAAAGCTTAATCTTCGGTAGCACCACTGAAATTTAGTTTTGAACAGTAGGATGCACGATAAAGTCCAAGGAATAGCATTTACGGAAGCTAGGTCATGATGTTTGGCAAAAATTCAAGACTGAACATTGAGGAGAAACTGCAGAGCGAAAATATTCGAATTACATGAAAACAACGCTTAATGATCATATGGGTGCACTTCATCTAAAACACGCCCTCTCTAACATGTCGTTTTTAAAGAACTAGTAAATCGAGTGTGGATAGTGAATCGTTCAAAAATCTATTGTGCCGCTCGTACGCATAGAAGTTTCCTGAAATCAACACTAAATGATCACTTGGGTATACTTAATCCAAAACACACCCTCAGTAACATGTCGTCATTTTAAAAGAACCGGTAAATCGAGTGCGGATAGTGAATCGTGGTATATCACAAAATATTCGAATTTTTAAAATTGAAAAATCGATTTTGCCGGTTCGATTTTATTGATGCCCGTTCAACGTGTATCAGTCTCCGATCAAAGATTAAAATGATGAAACCAGGTACAGACAAGGCAGAACTAATGGCACAGTTAGTTGTTCATAAAATGAAATCAAAATGTTTTTACAAAATGTTAAACAAAGTGTAAAGTTGGTTGACGTGAACAAACTTCTTCAAAGTTTGAGAAAACGAGAACGATGAAGAAAATTACCATTTTGAAGAAAAAAAAGATTTAAAAATTTGAACTTTTTTTATTTTGAGCTGAATCCACTTTTAATATTGATCAATTATCCTGTTTTCCACCATTAGACCGGGAAGTAGGGACAGGCTAAAATAAATTTGTAAGAAGTAAAACTTGTTACTTGCAGAAAAGTTAATGAGAAAACTATTTTCTTGCAGGGCATAGTTCCAAAAATCGGTCCTGGTAAAACTTAAAATAAGTTGCTTTCGCTATAATTTTAAAGGAAAATAGTTTTCCTTTTGCAAACATGGACTATAATATGCTAGTGCTGAAAAGGCAACATTAAGCAGATTATCAAACATTTTTTGAGATTTTTTAAAAATGATTTCAGATGCAAGTAGTGAGTTTTGGAACTCAGCGCCTCTTATTATTAAACGTTATCTATAAACGTTTACTTACACATAACTATCCTAGAACATCGTTCTTAAAAAATGAATTAGTTGGGGATAAACAGTAAACGTTTAGTAATCTCGTTATAAATAACTTAACCCTCATGTGAGTGAAGAAAAAATATTTTAATTTGAGTGATTAGTACCTACATGCATTTTGTATGGAAACTTATTTTTTCCACGTTCGTTCAAGTTGTAACATTTCTCATTTTTAAATATGATCGTAACCTACCAATTGAACTAGAAGTTCTCGTAAAATTTAAAGCTTTATTGGAATTAAAACATACAAAAATAAACGTCTATAATTGCAAAGGGTATATGTGAGAATTCAGAATTCAAAATCGTTAAAACGAGGCCCCTATATTCGCGAAATTGTTCACCCTTCACTCGATGGATTATTTGGTATGGTTTTACTACCATCAATAGGCATTAAATTTGTTAATGGGTGCCATAACTATGACGTGTACGATGGAATTTGTTGCGTCTACTTTCCTCCACTTAATCCTTCCAAGCTGAATAAACAATACTACGAATATGAAGAGATCAGCATCAAAACACAGACGGTTTTGAATCGGAAAACGATTTAATAAAATTTTGATTTCCGACATTTACCGATCTAGCACTTTAAATGTAACACATAAATATGAAACCATATAAAAACTTGGCATATAATATTTTATATGTGACGAAAGAAAGAAGCTCTCCTGAAATGGTTCCAAATAAATCGTAGAATTTCATGATTGCTAACGGCTACAATAATTTTTGAAGTTGTCTACTTTATCTAGATTGTCGACGCCATTTTTTACGTACATTACCTATACGTGTAGAATATTAATTAATCACGTGGTAAAGATAATATAGCACAGTGACTGAGGTTAGCTATATCCGCCCAAATTTGTGATAACCAAAGCAACAGTTGGGATTTATGCGCTCCTATTTTATATAAATATAAACGGTAAAGAAATAGAGAAATTTTATTCAATGATCAAGGCCTCTATTCGCTTGGCCGTATTACTTCATGCGACGACACTATTGATCTTCGTGGTTACTAGATTTTAAAATAAAAATTTACTAAATAATGGTTCACAAAAGTCGTTTTGGTTGTTTTTTTTAAAACTTAGTATGCTGCTTTATACATATTTTCTTGCGACTGCTATCACTTCAAACGATAATTTCTATCACTTGAAATTTTGACGCGACAAATAAACTGAATTTTTTTCAAACTATGGCAGCCATCTAAGATTTAAAAAACTTTTCATTGAGAGTTACGTACAAAATTAGTAAATTTTGTTTTTAAAATCTAGTAATCAGGAAAATTCATAGTCAAAGTCGCATGAAGTGATACGACTAAAGGAATGCCCATATATACATACATACGTATGTCCATAAAAAATGATATCTAGCTATGCGAAAACATTAATCTTAGGACCAAAGCATCACACTACAATAACATATACTTATATGTTCATTTTTGAATTACTGGGGGCCAATCACGTAATCCTCATTTTTATATAAACACATCTCTACTTTAAACAAAATATTTATTACCTACATTTCAATCGCTACAAAAGGTAAGAATCTTACGAAAAGTAGTTTTCAATTTTCCAGTTCAATATTTTTAATTTTTCTGATTTTGTATGTGTGTGTGTATGTTTGCTCTCAAAATCTAAAAATAAGCATCGTTGCTGTTCGGTATTTGGGTTAATCTTAATACACAACAACATGAACTCATAACCAATTTACATGTTTAAAAATTATTCCTTCATTTATTTCTAATTAATTCACTTCTAAATACAATAATACAATATAATGTACAAAGTGTATGATTAAGCAATGTCTAAATTACATATGTAAAGATCACTTTCTATATAATTCTTTGGTAACACAAAATTAGTGCCAATATTGTAAAATGCTTTACTTATTTTCATGTTTTTTTGCCTTTGAATGTACAAAGTAAAATATATTCGGTCAACGTCAGAAATGACAAGATACGATCGTAATGATATTCTTAGCAAGTTTTTTTTTTCCTTACTAGTTAAGCGGTTGTTTATTAAGTCATTTAAAATTAACAATTTAATTTGATTTTTCACTTGATTATTATTACTATTGTGTACCTAATAAATTGCCTTTTAAAGAAAGGTACAAAAAGAAAATTTTAAAATTAAACATCTAAATTTTCCTCAAAAATTTGTATTCTGCTTTAAATTAAAAAAAAAAAAGTTTCGTCACTTAATAATTCTCTACGTTTTCTTGAAGTGCTGCCAGAAAAAAAAGATTTTTTTGGATACATGAATAAGAGTGAAATAAAATGGTACAAAAAATTATAGGATGTATATTTTTACGATGAAATCACTGAAATTATTTTCTACATATGTGGTTTTTTATTTTGTTGGTCTCAGTCTTTTTGGATTTCAACGAAAAAAATTATGAATGAAATTGTTTTCTTCTTTGGGGTATTTTTTTTTTTTTGTTATATAATAAAATTGTTCTTCGTCGCTATTATTACTATTATTTATTATTGTAAATTTGTTTGTTTCTATATTTAAATAGTCAAAAAGTCACGTGTCACAAGTCTGTAATGGAGAGTTTCCCGAAAATATGCCTGAGTATAGATTTTGTCCGGAAACTGAGAGTTGGTAGTTTTGCTGCTGTTTTAGTAACCTACTAGATACATTATTGTTGATTGATGTAATTAAATTTTATAGTTACATCTAGTATGCTGATGAAACAAAAGAAAGTCTCCTACCTCTCAAGTCTCGTATACTATTGTGTATGTTAATAATGGAAATGAACTTGTGCAAAACGATCTGAAATTTTACGTTTCCATGAGACCATTAACTATGGTGTAATAATTATTGTCGATAATATGTTCGGAAAGTAGGCCATGTTGTTCACATGCATGAGTGTTAAGGACCAACCATCGTAAAATTTGTTGAATAACAGCTATTTGTTTTAATTAATTTTCTAGTCTACGAAGATGCGAGAGATTAACAGAACTCGATATTCATGGCTACTTCAGAATTATATCCTTAAAAATGCAGGAGGTGGGCTCGGGCCAGTTTTTTTATATATACGAGGATGACGAAAGAATTGTTCTCTTTGCTGCTTCATTTGGTTAGGCCAGCAATGGAAACGACTGGAACTTCTGGAAGGAAACGACAGCACACTTAATTATTTTACTGGTCAGTAATAGGACCGTTATATAGGATTTCTAAATATCTAGTTTCTGAAACTGCAGTTACCGGATAGACGTTTTGGAATTATTCGGCGGATAACCGTATAAAAATAAAATAAATTGTTGAATATCGCACTTGACAAAAATTACTTTTATTTTTTATAAATAAAATTTAAAATACATAAATAAGATTACATTTTTTGTATTTTTTCATTTAAATAATAGTATTTTAGAAACACCAGAGACGGGATCTGATCTTTCTGCAGAAGTTTCCAGTAAACAAAAACGTCCGCTCCGAATCTGTTAAAGGCGGCTTCGCTGTTTTCAATGCCATAAAAAGTAATTCAAGATGTTGTGCTCTCGTAGAAGTTGTAATGGAAGGTCGCGGTATAGAGGCCGGACATGGTATTTGTTCGGGTAGGTTCGTCGATTAGGGGGTTCATTTCATTGGCCTCGTGTTTCCATTTCAAAAAGTTTTCCATGTCCTAACTTTTACAACTATTCTTCCGGTACCACAGCAAATCACAAATCCTCACATCATTAAAAGATTTAGTTTTTCATTTTTTTGTAGAAGAAGAAATAATTATTGTAAACATAAATAAACATAAATCAAAAAAAAACCGTAATACATAGTTTCTAAACTTCCCCATGAGATTAATTTTAATAATTTAAGAACTTATAAACTAAGAAATAAGAAATATATAGTATTAAATAATATTAAAATTAAAAGAAAGAGAAAATACTAAATTTATTGAAATCATCTGGAAATAAGAAATACATTATTCCACCATTGGTAGTCGAATCTAATTATTTATTAGAATTTATTTACTTCGATTTATTTTCTTTGTGTAAATTTTTTAATTGTTTTTTTTTTTTTGTGTGTGTGCTTTTATCAATGAAATAATAGTTTTAATTTGTTCAAAAACTTACGGTTATTATGCAGGTGGAATCCTCCCAAGAGCGCTCTGGTGGTGTACCTGTGTATTTGTACCTATACGACACGACACGACGGAAAACCTATAATTTATTATTGCACTGATATCCACACATTCGAATTTTTCTTAATGTTTCACGTTTTTGTTATTTTAATTTAGAACTTTATCTTTTTGATTTTTTTTTCTTTCTGATTTTTTTTGGCAAAATTTTATTTATCTTATTTCCACTAAAACTTAACAAACAAAACACCTAATAACTATCCATCCCCCTCGCGCAGTAGTAATTTCGGTGCAATAATTTTGACACAATTTTTATGCGGCTTTTTTGTTATACCGTACAACCCAAAGTGGACAAAATTTTCCACTTGCTTGGTTCTGTCGATTTTTTTCCGGGTCGTCGATTACGCGGGTACCCCTTACCACCTCGGTTGCATTCAGTGAATCCGATATTTTTTCCGATGTATCCGTATGCCAAATGACTTTGGACTTTGGTTATATTGATTGGGGTATCGCCTATATCGCAATCGAACGACCGAACTTTGTTTTAATGTTGTTAAACTGTTTCTGCGTGAATACAGCAAATTGAAGGGTTCCGTAAGATGTATTTCCGTATCTGAATAGTAAGGTTAACACGTGAATTGCGAAATATTTATACGCAATATATAAAGAAAAATCCCCAAAAAAAATCGAGATAAAAACTTACGTGAGATTTCCGTGCGTGTCCTTGCGTCTTCTACGATTTATTATTTAATTTTTTTTTTATAATTTTATAAATTAGTGTGCTCCTTGAACTAATTATAACCTAATGAAAAACCCAACAAAATTATTTTTTTTTTGTTTTTTTTTATTAAAGACTTTGGTCGGTTGTACCTAATCGAGTGCACAAATTGAATAGACCGAAATGAATTTTAATTTTCTGTTTGATGTTGCTATTTTAAAGGGTAAGTACGTTTAACGGGTCTGGAGTATAGAGTGGTCTCACTCATACCAATATTCGTTGTCCGAGAGTGATGTACTGCAATGCAACACCGTTGTTCTAACCAAATGTAATCTTGTTTTATGGCTATTTGTCAAGGTAATGAGATCATTAAACTCAAAAGAGATAAAATTAAATAAATAACGAAATATGCCAGCTGATCTAAGTGTTATATACCGAACCACAGGGTGGTCGTTACAAAGTTTCCTTGAAGCTGTTGAATTCTTGCTTTAAAGTGATGCTGTCGTTTGACATTTCTATCTTTTTAACGCTGTACGCTTTTAAAATATATGAATTCAGTTCTTAAGCCACTTCCATTTCCATTACAACTATGGCTGCGGATTCTTCACACAGAATTTATTCTTCAGCCTCAGAATACCACATAGTCTCAACAGGGGAAAGTCTCTTCATAAGAGCTGTAGCAAAACTAAGAGTAGATTTTGTTGAATCTTTTGTTGATCAACAAGAAATTTTGTTAAAGCAGTAATGTCCTTTTTGCTCAATTCAATGCAAAATTCAATTGACTTCAACAAATTGCTTCCATTTTGTTTTTCAAAAAAGATAAAACGCCCTCAGCACCAAAAATATTTACGTCCTTTCGACTTAAGGCAAGTTTTATAGGCTGCGTAGAGAATGATTGAGATTTTTCAATAGCTCAAAGTCAACCTTTTCCATCAAATAATGAGCATTCAAATCTGTTAAAGTTTGTAAAAATTGTTTTCAACTTCAACAATTTTTCTATCATAGGCGCAATTAAGTTCTATCGAATCTTTATATCTTGAAGTAGTTCATACTCACGTTCGAATTCATTTCTAACATGATTTTAGCAAGATGCTTTTGCGTACTGGAGAATATATAAGAAAAAAGTACCAAATTTTTCTCACCAGCTTCAACTGTTCAAAAATTGTATGACCCTAATGCTGCACCAGCACTTGTAGCACAATTCAATGAAAATGGTACTGGAATTTTTTACAAATTAATTACAAATTTGTTACACAGTTAGAAAAATTTTTACAGGTCCCGTTATCTTGCAATTCGTGTGTGGGCTGGCGTTAGACAAAGCTACACCACACTTTTCGTATTTTTGTTAATATTTGTTGTATCGTACTGGGGGTGGTACTGGAATTTTATATAAATTAATTACAACATATCGGTATAGTTCAACCCCCAAAAAACTACCCTTAAGGGGTGCAATTCTTCAAAAACGATATTTTTCGTTACAACATGCTTATCGCATTTTTGTTAATATTTATTGTATCGTACTGGGGGTGGTACTGAATTTTTTTACAAATTAATTACAACATATTAGTATAGTCCAACCCCCAAAAACTTCCCCTAAGGGGTGATATTTGCATTTCTGTGATTTTTTTGTTGTGTAGTACTGGGGTGGTACTGGATTTTTTTTTACAAACTTACTACAATAAAACGGTATAATTAAACCCCCTAGAAAACTACCCCAAATGAGAGCAACCGTTTAAAATCATTGTACCTTACTGGTATATACAAGATGTTTTCACTAAATAAATTACTATATATTGAAATAGTTCAATTGTCAAAAAATGCACCTAAAAAGTGCAGCTTTTTAAAACCATATTTCTGTGTAAAGGGTTTAAAAATCCCTAAAATAACTACCCATGAATTTATTACAACCGCCTACACCCACGAAAAACGATCAAAAAGCATCGAACTTCCTTCGCACGCAAGAAATAGATAACAATGAATTTATAACAACAGCCCACACATACTAAAATCGATCATAGGTACCCATGAATTTATTACAACAGCCCACACCCACAAAAACGATCAAAAAGGATCGAACTTCCTTCGTACGCAAGAAATAGGAACTGAAGAATTTATTACAACAGATCATAATGCATCAAACTTCCTTCGTACGCAAGAAATAGGCACCCATGAGTTTATTACAAAAGCCCACACCCACAAAAATCAATCAAAAAACATTGAACTTCCTTCCTATGAAAGAAATAGATACCCATGAATTTATTACAATACCCCACACCCACAAACATCGATCATAATGCATCGAACTTCCTTCGTACGCAAGAAATAGATACCCATGAATTTAATACAACAGCCAACACCAATATAAATCGATCATAAAGCATCAGACTTCCTTCGTACGCAAGAAATAGGTACCAATGAATTTATTACAACAGCCCACAACCACAAAAGTTGATCAACAATTATCATACTTCATTTATATGTAAGAAATAGGTACCCATGAGGGTACAACCGCACACACCCACGAAAAACGATCAAAAAGCATCGAACTTCCTTCTCACGCAAGAAATAGTTACCCATGAATTTTATACAAAAGCCCACACCCACAAAAATCAATCAAAAAACATTGAACTTCCTTCCTATGAAAGAAATAGATACCAATGAATTTATTACAATACCCCAAACCCGCAATAATCGATCATTATGCATCAAACTTCCTTCGTACGCAAGAAATAGGCACCCATGAATTTATTACAACAGCCCATACCCACAAAAATCAATCAAGAAGCATCAAACTTCATTTATATGCAAGAAATAGGAACCCAAGAATTTATTACAACAGCCCACACCCACAAAAATTGATCATAAAGCATCAAACTTCCTTCGTACGCAAGAAATAGGTACCCATGAATTTATTGCAACAGCCCACACCCTCAAATAACAATCATAATGTATCGAACTACTTTACCTTTCGACTAATAGTTACGTTGTAAAATTAAGAATGCGAAAAAATTAAGCTAAGCAAGAAAATATAACCAGAATAATATGCTACTGAAGTTAGCCGAAAATTTCAGCCGAAAAAAAACCTGCTTTATCGACATATTTTGTATCAGGTGGTAGTAAAAATTTTGTTATTGTGAGCCGAAAATTACATGTAATTGAAGTTACACCAGTAAATTTTCGCCGAAAAAAATTTATTTTATTATTTAATAATTCGAATGTTTAAAGGTAATATAAACTGGATGAAGTTAGACTAATTAGTAAATAGCTGGATCCCGTATTTATAATTTGTCGTGTTAGGGGGCTATGAATTTGAGTTGTGGCACTAACAGTGAACACCTGTGCCAAAAATCAGGCCACATTTTATGTACCATCATAGTGAAATAAATTAAAATCTGAACGCATGTTCAGTGGTAATTTGGACTGGATGAAGTTAGACTAATTCGTAAATAGCTGGATCCCGTATTTATAATTTGTCGTGTTAGGGGGCTATGAATTTGAGTTGTGGCACTAACAGTGAACACCTGTGCCAAAAATCAGGCCATATTTTATGTAGCATCATAGTGAAATAAAATAAAATCTGAACGCATGTTCAGTGGTAATTTGGACTGGATGAAGTTAGACTAATTCGTAAATAGCTGGATTCCGTATTTATAATTTGTCGTGTTAGGAGGCTATGAATTTGAGTTGTGGCACTAACAGTGAACATCTGTGCCAAAAATCAGGCCATATTTTATGTAGCATCATAGCAAAATAAATTAAAATCTGAAAGCATGTTCAGTGGTAATTTGGACTGGATGAAGTTAGACTAATTCGTAAATAGCTGGATCCCGTATTTATAATTTGTCGTGTTAGGGGGCTATGAATTTGAGTTGTGGCACTAACAGTGAAAACCTGTGCCAAAAATCAAGCCATATTTTATGTAGCATCATAGTGAAATAAATTAAAATCTGAACGCATGTTCAGTGGTAATTTGGACTGGATGAAGTTAGACTAATTCGTAAATAGCTGGATCCCGTATTTATAATTTGTCGTGTTAGGGGGCTATGAATTTGAGTTGTGGCACTAACAGTGAACACCTGTGCCAAAAATCAGGCCATATTTTATGTAGCATCATAGTGAAATAAATTAAAATCTGAAAGCATGTTCAGTGGTAATTTGGACTGGATGAAGTTAGACTTATTCGTAAATAGCTGGATCCCGTATTTATAATTTGTCGTGTTAGGGGGCTATGAATTTGAGTTGTGGCACTAATAGTGAACACCTGTGCCAAAAATCAGGCCATATTTTATGTAGCATCATAGTGAAATAAATTAAAATCTGAACGCATGTTCAGTGGTAATTTGGACTGGATGAAGTTAGACTAATTCGTAAATAGCTGGATCCCGTATTTATAATTTGTCGTGTTAGGAGGCTATGAATTTGAGTTGTGGCACTAACAGTGAACATCTGTGCCAAAAATCAGGCCATATTTTATGTAGCATCATAGTGAAATAAATTAAAATCTGAAAGCATGTTCAGTGGTAATTTGGACTGGATGAAGTTAGACTTATTCGTAAATAGCTGGATCCCGTATTTATAATTTGTCGTGTTAGGGGGCTATGAATTTGAGTTGTGGCACTAATAGTGAACACCTGTGCCAAAAATCAGGCCATATTTTATGTAGCATCATAGTGAAATAAATTAAAATCTGAACGCATGTTCAGTGGTAATTTGGACTGGATGAAGTTAGACTAATTCGTAAATAGCTGGATCCCGTATTTATAATTTGTCGTGTTAGGGGGCTATGAATTTGAGTTGTGGCACTAACAGTGAACACCTGTGCCAAAAATCAGGCCATATTTTATGTAGCATCATAGTGAAATAAATTAAAATCTGAAAGCATGTTCAGTGGTAATTTGGACTGGATGAAGTTAGACTTATTCGTAAATAGCTGGATCCCGTATTTATAATTTGTCGTGTTAGGGGGCTACGAATTTGAGTTGTGGCACTAATAGTGAACACCTGTGCCAAAAATCAGGCCATATTTTATGTAGCATCATAGTGAAATAAATTAAAATCTGAACGCATGTTCAGTGGTAATTAGTCTAACGAATTAGTCTAACTTCATCCAGTCCAAATTACCACTGAACATGCGTTCAGATTTTAATTTATTTCACTATGATGCTACATAAAATATGGTCTGATTTTGGGCACAGGTGTTCACTGTTAGTGCCACAACTCAAATTCATAGCCCCCTAACACGACAAATTATAAATACGGGATCCAGCTATTTACTAATTAGTCTAACTTCATCCAGTTTATATTACCTTTATAAACATTCGAATTATTAAATAATAAAATAAATTTTTTTCGGCGAAAATTTACTGGTGTAACTTCAATTACATGTAATTTTCGGCTCTCAATAACAAAATTTTTACTACCACCTGATACAAAATATGTCGATAAAGCAGGTTTTTTTTCGGCTGAAATTTTCGGCTAACTTCAGTAGCATCAGAATAATAGTGTTTAAAAAAATAGTTTTGAATGCATACATATTTAGTTATAAACACGAGTAGTAGATTTTTAAAACTCTTTTTTCGCTCGCTTCGAGTAAATTTTCGTATAAGTGAAACAAATATATTTTTCTAAATAATATTATTCTAACCAAACAATCTGGTTTTTAAACGGTGAGCGATGCCTAATAAACGAGGTCGGAAACGTGTTCTAGACAAACACGAGTTTTTAGAGGTTATGCAAAGTTCGAAGGATTGTATTGTTTCTGGTTCAGAAATCGTGAACAGAAATAATAAAGTATGGGCTGATTTAGCAAAAAAATTAAATAATAAAGTTTCGGAAGCTTCGTTATTTGTCATGGTTTGCACAAATCGTTATGGCGTAAAAGATATGCTTATTGGACGAAAAGAATACGAGTATAATACTAAAAAAATGAATCAGGGAATGGATTTCGATAGTTCTTCTTCCACCATTGAAAGCTTCATTAACGAAGATAATCCCATTTCAGATACATCACAAAGTGAAATATCATTTGATTTCTTTATTTTAAAAGAAGAATTTGATTTACTTTGGAAAAAAATGCTCTTAAGGATATAATGCACATTCCAATGCATTAAAAAATACCCATTATAAAAAATGGAAGTGACAAATCCTTAACCACAATAAAACAAAATGGTAAAAATATAATTTTACAAAATACTTGCGCGTTTGATTGCATGCTACAGCTTATGCTTGCTGCAGCACACGATTTTGAAGATATGTACGAACTGGTAAGTGATTGACTTGCAACTTGGAGTTTACAAATTAAATTACATGCTCATGATGTTCACGTGAAGCGAGCGGATTATCTTAATTTATAATAAAATAGAAAATTTGTACATTTCAGGTATCTTCTTTAGCCCAAACTAATTTATTTTATGCAATGATAAGGCATATGAAGGAGCACGGATTAACAGCTCACACTTATCTTATGAGATATCAAGTGTTATCACAATATTATAAGTTAAATAATCATGAAATAAGTCCAGGTAGTTATTGTTTAAATTGTACCGATAACGTAGGTACCCTTGCACGGCTTATTTTTTCAAAAAACCACGTCAGCTACCGTGAAATAACTTCATGCGGAAATGGTTGTTGGGTAACACAAAGATGTTTTGTTGCATACGACGTACCAGTCACCGATATCGTAAAGGGTAATTTAATTGATTCTATTACGAAATATAATAAGCATATATTAAACGGGACATGCAAAACAACAGAATGTAAAGGAATAACTGAAACTCGACAATTTTTTGGTAAGATTTTTAGCAGAAGTTAGTTTTAATTTATTTTACAAACATATTATTTTAATAAAATTATGCAGGTGATATAGTACTCATAGACGTCCTATTTAACAAAGAGGATTTATCTGTACGCCTACAGTCAATCTCCACGGAATACGAAATACCGGATGAAGAAGGGTACACATTAAAATTGTTGGGCATCGTCGAATACTATAATAATTATAACAAATCATTAGATGAGAACCAAATTGGACATTATACCGCAGTAGTACGAAGACTAGACGGACATTGGGTACGCTATGACGACTGTCAATCCACAGAAATAAAATGCAACATAACGAGCTCAGTAAAACCAGGTTTAATTGTCCTATATAAAATATAAGTTTAATAAACATTAAATAAATAATTTTAAAAAATCGTACAAATATTAAGTAAAGGGTTATTTCTTGCATAGGAATGTAATTCGATGCATTATGATGGATTTTTGTGGGTGTAGGCTTTTGTAATAAATTCATGTGTAACTATTCCTTGCATATAAATGAAGTTTGATACTTTTTGATCAACTTTTGTGGGTGTGGGCTGTTGTAATAAATTCATGGGTACCTTTGATCGATTTTAGTGTGTGTGTGTGGGCTTTTGTAATAAATTCATTGGTATCTACTTCTTGCATAGGAAGGAAGTTCGATACTTTTTGATCGTTTTTCGTGGGTGTAGGCGGTTGTAATAAATTCATGGGTAGTTATATGAGGGGTTCTATAACCCTTTACACAGAAATATGGTTTTAAAAAGCTGCACTTTTTAGGTGCAATTTTTGAGAATTGGACTATTCCAATGTATAGTAATTTATTTAGTAAAAACATCTTGTATATACCAGTAAGGTACAATGATTTTAAACGGTTGCTTTCATTTAGGGTAGTTTTCTAGGGGATTTAATTATGCTGTTTTATTGTAGTAAGTTTGTAAACAAAATCCAGTACTACCCCAGCACTATACAACAAAAAATCACAGAAATGCAAATTTTACTCCTTAGGGGAAGTTTTTGGGGGTTGAACTATGCTAATTTGTAAAACGTTCAGAACCACCCCCAGTACGATACAATAAATATTAACAAAAATACGAAAAGTGTGGTGTAGCTTTGTCTAACGCCAGCCCACACACGAATTGCAAGATAACGGGACCTGTAAAAAATTTTCTAACTGTGTAACAAATTTGTAATTAATTTGTAAAAAATTCCAGTACCATTTTCATTGGATTATGCTACAAGTGCTGGTGCAGCATTAGGATCATAAAAATTGTTACATTTTCGTCATGATGATTTTTAACCTGGCCGACGTATTTTAAACTACTCTGGTTTTGATATCAATCTATTTTCAAACTTTTCTGTTCCGCTCGTGGGGATGTTCATAGTTTTTTAAATGTATTTTAGAATACCGTAGACAAAGTTCTTACATTGAAATGAACATGGTTAATTTGATATTTACTGTGCCATACACGCTACTTAGGTGTTCCATGAATTTGAATAAATTTTCAAATTTTATTTCACCGATCCTAGAGATGTTCACGGGGTCTCACCTACGTGGTCAGATAGATCAGTCAAAACCCTATTTCCTACATGTTTATAAGTACCTACAGGGCGATGATTATACCACTGACTAGTGCCTAGTCGATTATAATGAATTTTAATATGATACAAGAATTAAGATATTTTCAAGATTCTTTTTTTGTTGATTTTATATTTAGTTAATGAGTTTCCCAATAAAGTCCACTTAGGTTCTTTTTTTTATCTAGATTCCGTGATATATAAATGTGACAAAACTCGAAAATAGATGTAAAAAGACGGGAAAGGTTCGGAGCCGAGCTCTATAAGCATTTTTGTTGCCTATAAAGAACTTCTATGCAGGTGATTTGCGTATTTCAAATACTACGACCACCCACTACCACATCCACCTAACCCCATCTACACCCAGCCCAACCGATCCCAATCCACCATATCTCAACTGACCTCAATCAACCACAAACCACCACATTTAAACATTATTACCAACCCCCGCCCCCACTCATATTATCACCCTTTAACACCTCTATACCCACTTCCACACACACGCACCACCCACACAAGCCCTCATCCACCAAATCAAAATTCCACCACCAAACCCAAAACGCCTCATCCCACCCCCACCAACTCCCATACCACCACTCCTACCACCCCCCAAAACCACACCACCTACACAAACCCACATCGAGACGAGATATATTTTTATTCCACATCCACATGCTCGATGAAACAAAAATAAAATAGAAAATAAAAAAAAATCTATTAATTTTTTGGAGGGGGGTTAACAAAACTCTACATATCTCCGAACACCCTAAACACAGAAATGTCCAAATCAATAGGGATCATTTCCATGAATTGCTTAAACTTTTAGTGAAGAAATTAAGTTGATATCTCTATCCGTTCTCAAGTTATCGTGCACACAGACGGACAGACGGCAAACCGAAACCATATAGCATTTTTTTTAACAAAAATGCTTAAAAACTGAATAATTTTGGAATATCAATTAGGCAAATTTGTAAGTCGCGTATGGCATAGTAAATTTCATCATAATCGCACCTTGTCCAAAACTATCGAAAGTCAAAACTTTAAACTATTCAAAAGTACAAACGCCATCTTGTGAACATCTCCGAAATTTCTGTTATTTAATTGTATTGGCGAAAATACAAAAATTTCCAATTGAGAACAAAATTGAAAATGAAAAAGTTTTTCATTTTGGAAAACATGGTGAAAATCATCATTCGTGTCCCGTTTTCACAATATTGATAGAAAATTTTCATATAATCTTAAGACACTATTTTATCAATCTGGGTCAATAACAAGCAAACTTAAAGAGACTGGGGCAAGATACCACTATGTTGGTCGAATTGGCCTATTTTTAGAGAACATTTTTCGGTATAAGGTTTTTCCGAGCGGAAAAATGTAATCTTAAGTATTTTATCAGTCTGGGCCAATAATAACAAGCCACTTCAAAAATTGGGACTAGATACCACTATATACTTACGTCGAATTTGCCTGTTTTTAGAGAACATTTTCCAGTACATATAAGATTTTTCCGAGCGGAGAAAATGTAACCTTATTAATGGCAGTTTTCCACCGTAAATCTTGAGTATTTTATAAATCTGGGAAAATTGCTATAAATAAGGTTACATTTTCTCACCTCTGAAAAAACTTTATACTGGAGAATGATCTCTAAGGACAGGTCTGCTGGAAAAATACTCAATATTTGTGTTGAGTGAAAAGTTGCAATAAACAATTCTGATATTTTTTTGTTAAAGCTTTAATTTTTATTTATTTGTTAACTTTTTTTATTTGTTACAATTCTAATTATTGTACATATATGTAAATATAAAACTTTAAATAAAATACTAAATTTTTTTAAACCTCCGTTACGTAAAATAAAATCTATGTATCTAAAATCAAAAGCAAAACTGATTTTCAGGCTAAAACACGTAGAAAAAGTTTTTATAATCGATAGTACATAACTACATATCAATATAAGTGTGTGTTTCAATTGGTTTAAATGCCGCATAAAAAGTTAAAAGAAAACTTCGTTCATAGAAATTTTTTTTAACTTTTTATCTGGTTTAATTTGTTAAAATTTTGGCAATAACATGGTTGCTTATTTTATGTGTAATTAACGAACGTATAAAGCAAATTTAAATATGAAAATGTAAAATAAATACTATTTAAATGTATATTAGTTAACTATGATCAGTTTACATCTAAATCATTATGATTTTTCTCAAAACTAGTACATAACAAATTTGTGTTTACAAACAAATATTTTTGTCAGCCAAATGTTTTCCACATAAGCTACTCTTAAAGCAGATAAAAAGTTTGACATTTTTATTCACCTCAATTTTTAACTTTTTAGGTCGTGTTTCAATTGGTTTAAATGCCACATAAAAAGTTAAAAATTTATTCGTGGTAAATATTTTTTAACTTTTTATCTGTTTCTACTGGTTAAAAATTTGACACTTCTATTCGATTGTCAATACGTCATGGTCGATTGTTTCGTCTGAAAAATGAAAACTAAAAAATAAAAATTGTATTTATTTATTATAAATAACATAGCACTGTTATGTAAAAAAATTATTGCGAACAATAAACTATACGCTGGAAGAAAAAAATTAAGGCAAAATTCTATTCAGGTTAGTATTTGGTTTCTAACCTAACACTTTTATTTAGTAAGATAAAATGGTTATGTTTATTTGTTATTTTAATCTGCTTTATTTTAGAGACCTAAATATCTACAACTGCGAGTCATATCGAATAAAATAGAAAATATATTGAATGGAAGTGATGGAATTTGCAAAACAACAAACACGCGTTTGAGCCGTCACTCTATTCGGAATATAGTAGTTAAGCTGCTAATATTTTTTTGCACCGAAATGTTGCATTTGATCCATACTCCAACACTAAATGAGCTGGACGATGTTGGCGGTAAATTTTGTTTATGGGCAAACGCTCCCATTTTTAAAAATGCTGTTGGTGCAATTGATGGATGCCATGTAAGGATAAATGTCCCATCAATAGACATGACGAATACATAAATTATAAGAAATTTTATTCTATAATTTTACAAGCTGTAGTTGATAGTAGCGGGAGGTTTATTGATATTTTTGTTGGTTACCCGGGCTCCGTACATGACACCAGAGTATTACATAATAGCCCGATTTATAAACGAGGAGCATACCCACCGCAAACGTATTATTTACTTGGCGACGGTGGTTATGCTTGTAGATTAAATCCTTGTGCTATCATCACTCCATATAAAAATCCGAATGCTAACCAACGGAAGTTTAATACAGCTCATAGTAAAGTGAGAAATGTTGTGGAGTGCGCATTTGGCACAATGAAAAATCGGTGACGCAATATTTTTTTCCAAGCACTCGAACAAAATATAGACAACAGCATTAAAATTATTGCAGTCGCGTGTATTGTGCATAATATTTGTATAATGGGCGAGGATTACAATGAAAACATTATTTTCGATTGTGAAGACGAAGACAAACATATTGGAAATAAACGCATCAGATATTTGGATAGCAGCGATGGTATTTTTTTTCGAGATTGTTTATTTCAACGACTAATAAATGAAAATATAGAATAAATCAAATAAATAATTGTTTTTTATTTAAATATATGTAAATGCAATTCATTATATACATCTTTTAATGATATACATCTTTTAAATTCAATTTAATCCAATTTAATTCAATTTAATCGTCCGATGAATCGGGCTCGACTAGAAGTTGGGACACGTCGATTGATGGGTAGTCGTGCTTCACCATTTGGCCTAACACGGACATCATCGAGCCTACTTTTTTCGTTAATTTTTTATTTTGTTTTAGAATTTGAGTCTCGAAAAAACTCATATCTTCCTGGTTGTATGAGGAACTTGATCTAGATGATGACCTGGATGTACTAGGTCTATTTTGTATTATGTTGGTATCGAACGATGGAGTACTGTCAGCTAAAGTAACTTCCCGAATGGATGTTTTTCGACCCTCCAAATTACTCAAACGGATTTCCGGGTGGTAATTATGTTTATGTGATTATGTTTATGTGTTGCATAACGATGGATTGTTTCATAGAATGGCCACGAACTGGGGTCATGAGTAGGACCATCGTCATTTGCACCGTCGCCAGAGTGACCATCGCATATAGCCTGAAAAATACCCAAAAAATATTACACATGTATTATTTCAACTCAACAAATTTTATATAACTTACTTTGTATTTTCGCATTAAGGATTGCCATTGATGACGACATAATTGTGTCGGTTTCTGTAGCTCTCTACTTACTGTTCTGAAATATTCAATTTGATTAAAATATAATAGAATAAGTTAAATACAAATTGTAAAAAAGTCACATCCAGCCATCTCGTTGGTTTGCATTTTAGCCTGTAAACAAATGGTCGAATTTAATTCGTTGGTCTATCAAATTTGTTTTTTCTGCTTCTGTCCCTAAAATAAAGAAATTTTAATTATTAAGTATCAATTATTTAATACCTACATTTAATACTTACATTTTGTATACGCAGTATTTACCACGCGTTTTCGTTTTTGTGGCACTTCCATTTTTTGAAAAAATTACAAACTGTAAACACTTTTTTTCAAGTACAAAATTTTTATATTCTAATTTTTATATTTTTATTTTTTATTTATTATTTTTTTCTTTAGCCTACTACTCCGCATAATACAAAATTTTTTTTTATCAGCTCTTGAAGCGGATAAAAAGTTTGACATTTTTATTCACCACAATTTTTAACTTTTTAACTTTTTATGCGGTATTTAAACCAATTGAAACACGCTCTTAACTTCTTATGCGACATTTAAACCAACACTCTAATATAGAAATAAAAATATAAACTGGGCTTATTTTTTAATTCAAGCTGAGCAAGCAGTGCGCTGTCAAAAAATAGTCTATGTTGTTTTTATTCAACCTGAGTAATTTTACTGTGCACACCGTGTTTTTATTTGTGAACTGTGTTTCCACCGAGCACACAACAATCTCAAAAAATTCAAACACAAATTAGAAAATTAACGCATTGTAAGTATCCTGAAGATACGATACATTCAGAAACAATCTGACAACAATCTTAGACAATAGTTTGTTGGCCGACTTCGTTTTATGTGAATCATTTCTTGTTCGATAATTCGGTTCTTGTTTTACAACCTTGATATTTTCCATAAAAACCGACTGGTTCGATTCATACAGATGAGTAGACAAAATACTTGGGTTTGCAGTATTTTGGCAAAAACGAGAGCATAAAAGTTGTTTAGTTATATATTATATACAACTTCTGTTTTACTATTTAAAGGTGTGGGATCTAGTGATGTCCAAAACTGGTTAATATCAAATTAACCAAGAACGGTTCGATCTTTTTCCCCACTGACCAGGTTATTTTAACCTGATCTATGTAAACCAAATCGGCTTCAAAGAGCAATACACATAAAATGAAGTTTTTCATTGAACTTAAAATTGAAGGTGCTACTTATATGCATTCATTCATTAAGCATTAACACATTATGTCAGTGCTTTATTTTTTTGATTTTTTTATATACTAATTTTATAATTAAAAAAAATATAATTTAAATCTAATCTAAATAAATTTGTGATAGAAAAATGGCGCTCATATAAAATTGCAATATATAATGCAAAGTTGCAAAATTAATTGTCTAAGATTGTATTATATAGGAAAGCTGTCGACTATTTATTGTATAAATTTATATTTTAAATAGACAGAAATAAAAACCGTTACCAACAAATGTAGAAAAATTGAAATTGACAGAACAACAGAGGAAAACTTATGTACTTTGTACTACCGACGCATCTTTTTTGTCTAAAGTGAAATGAAATAATAAATACAGTGAAAGTGAATTATGTCCCCGAACGATTATCGATGTAATTACGGCAACCAAGGCCGGTATCCGGTAAAATACCGAGTCAAATTTTGATTTTGATCTCAACAAGAACTGGATGATGGTCGTATGTAAGCTTCTTGCAAATTACAGTTTGAGCTACTTATTTTTAAATTTCGACTATTTTACGTTCGTTTAATTTTTCAACAAATTATTTATTTTGGCGTGAGTATCAGTGTTCGGAAAGTTATATGATTTAGAGAGAAACAAGAGAAACAAATTTGTTAACCGTTACGACGGACATTTTGCCTCTTAAGTTCTTAGAGTTAATATAAAATTTAAAACTTTCCATATATGCGAAAAATTAATAAATAATGAGTGCTTCTCGAATTTGAAAGTTCAAAAATAATATGGCAAGTTCATATTTATAACGAAAACGAAGTGAGATTTGGCTCCACTTCACTCCTGTGGATGAAAAGAAAGCCAAATGTAATTTATGTAGAAGTGTTTTGTCTTATCACTTTATCCATAAACACCCGACCTTATTGCCGCCTTCCACAAAGAAACCAGGTGCTCACCACAACAAGTGGTGAACATGAGATACGCCCTTCTACGTCAACTGGTTTTAACGTACCGACTACTTCGATAGCAGCAAATGTTAGAGAAGCTACAATTGTGCAGTCGGAGCAATCTCCGTTACGTGAATTAACAAATTCCGGGTTAACTTTGATAAATACGTCCCGGCCACTAAATTTTCAGCAACCAAAGCTTACTAGTTTTGTAGTACGACCAGCATCCATTACTAGACAAAGAAGAATCAACGCAGTCTTATTAAAATTTATTATACAAGATTATCAACCCTTTTCCGTCGTTACTGACAAAGGTTTAATTGAATGTAGTAGAGCTTTTGATTCTACATATCAGTTACCATCACGTTCGATCATAACGAAATCTCTGTTACCACAAGCATATGATTCGTGAAACAAAAAGGTGCACAAATTTATAGGCCAAGCAGAGAATATCTCAATAACCACGGACATATAGAAGTCTATCAATATGCAAAAATACATGGCTTACAAAGGGCACATAATTACGGCAGATTGGAAAATGGCCCATGTTCAATTGGACTGTGTCGACATATCGTCTGCCAGACACACGGCCGAAAATTTAAAAGTTATAATGAAGAAATGTTATCTACAGTTTTCTGTAGACAAAAATATGAATGCGGTGGTGACAGACAATGCTGCCAATATGTCAGCAGCCGTTAAAGCTTCTGGTTATGAGCACCTTCGACGCTTTGCCTACACAATTAATTTAGTGGTACAAGAAGGGATGAAAGAAATACACGATATCCAAAAAAAAAGGTCAAAGCAACCGTCGAGTTTTTTCACAGAAGTTCGTTAATGATAAACTTAAAAACCTCTAGAAACCCAAATGACTGGAACAAACACACCATTAAAATTAAAATTAAAAAAATTAAAATTATTAAAAATAAAAATATTATTGAAAATAAAAATTATTTTATACATGCTATTAATAAAAATATTTTAGGTTTTGCCATCTAAAAGAACCACTGGAAGCTGCGGTTGCACTACTACACGCCCCTATCAGAATGACCACCTTAAAAGAAATATGCATCATACTAAAACCGTTTGATGGCCTAACCGCGGAACTAGGGGCTGAAAATACAGTTATTATTTCGAAAATATTGGTAACAATAGAAGGCCTAAAGTGCTACCTATTAAATATAAAAAGTAGTGTTACTTCCCCAAGTGCTCTCAAATTGTTGGACATATTTTTGGCTAGTATTACAAGTCGTTTCACAAATGTTGAAAAGAACTATATTTTACAAATGGCCACATACCTGGACCCTCCATTTAAAGCTAGGACGTTTTCCGAAACGACAAAAAACCAAGCCAAAGACAGATTATTAAGGTTAATGAATGACATTATCCAAAACCACATGATTCTGTTCGTCTCAAAAATAATTTTATATTTTTAGTAGATTTTGGGATATAAAATTTACATTTTGTTGATGTAAAAATTTCTCCAATTTTTTCTACCATAAAATAGAAATATTGTGCAAAAATTCTCTATTTTCTCCATGGAATAGTGCCATTATGGTTTATATTTTTATTTCTATATTATATTGGTTTGTACTATCGATTATAAAAAGTTTTTCTACGTGTTTTAGCCTGAAAATCAGTTTTGCTTTTGATTTTATGTACATAAGTTTTATTTTCATAAAAAAGTTGTTTTCCGTTGTCAAATTACGTAACAGAGTTTTAAGAAAATTTTGTATTTTATTTAAAGTTTTATATTTACAATATACATATGTACATTATTTTGTTCTATTTTGGTAAAGTTCATTTTTTTATTTGGTTTATATAACTGTAATTGTAATTATGTTTATTAATTTTTAGTTAATTTGTTTTTTCGATCTGTCTTGATAATGGATATGGATGATATCCGAAACGTCGGCAATTTTATGTTATAGAAGAAATTTTTAATGACCACAAATTTAGTTCTAGAGTCTCAATTTTGGTATTTTTGCACAATTCCCATTTCTGACATTATTATTCAGACTTTAACCGCAATGTACTAAGTCAAAACGCGATCTAATGTTAATCTAAGTTGAGCCTATACAAACAATACCGCTTAATATCATTTACTGACTAGGAATTAAAACGAGATTTATTACGTAAACAATCTGCAGTGCTTACACGTGGTTCAAAGCTTCAGTAATTTGTTTTTAAATATAACATGGTTAGCTACTCTTCTACTTGACATATTTTAAATTCAGTAAAAAAGTTTCAATCTCGTCTAGCTAATCAAGAGTTTGCCAGTGGTACAAAGGTTCCATGTAAACTTTGCTCCAACTCTTGAACATTTCTGTTTTAAATTCTTAAACGTTTGGATTATTTGATTTAGAGGTATTCATAATAAGAGGTTTAGTCAACTCAACTTTTCTTTTTCGTCAACTTGTTCATTTCTTCGTATATTTACTTTAAAATGTAGTCGGCAAAAAGTAAGTTATTTTCAAAAGAATAACAGCGGAATTAATCACGAAAAAATTAGAAAACATAAAATTTTAAATTCTTGTGCTAGGTATGTTTTCACTATAATGGTGGTTTTGTGACTCAATGACCCCCGAATCAATTAAGATTTTCAATCCACTTTATGCAATCAAGCAATTGGTAGTAAAAACTGTGGCTACTCGATACAATTTTGCCAAACAAATGTTTTTATTGTTTTTTTACTCTAAAAACAAAGAATTTTTTATTCAAATTTCTTAGGTTACTATGATGTGTGAATTCCTTAGCTGTAAGAATCTTTAAATTCTTGTTTAATAAATATTTAAAAAAAAATCGAGGTGAGAAGTTTTAAGAAACGGGTCTCTAATTATTGTGAAATAATCGTTAAATATACAAATATTGGAAATAAAATTGTTATTTCATTTATTCCCAAAAAAAAAAAAATTAGAAATAATAATTTCAAACTGAAGAAATAAATGTGTTACATTTGGAATTCTTAAAATAGAATCATCTCTTCGTCGAAGTTAAAAAAAAACGAATTCCATAAACAAACATATGTTTAATTTGATGTTAAAAACGAATTTCACTTATGATTTTTTATGTATGCGGCTCATGTGCACATTTATTTATAGAATGCATATTTTATGTGAATATAGAGAATGGAATTCTATTTATTGCAAATATTACAACGGCAATCTCGTGTAAATTTTTCAAAGGAAAATTACATGTCTTCAGATCGGATCAAAAATTTGATCTTTAGTTACATTCTATTTTAAAAATTTAAATGTTTTAATTGGGTGATATATTCGATTAAAGTCGCATCGCTAATGTCTTTAAATAACGTTTTAGTGAAAACCGTTTAATATATACATGTGATAGATGTACTTGTACATGTGATTTGTATATGTACTCGAACACATATTAATGCGTCGGTGTATTTTTCTGATACGGATAATTTGCAGATACATTTTAAGAAATTTTTCTAAAGAGTCTGTGTTGGTTTCGTTGATTACAATATTTTTGTTCTTTTCCTTTTCGAAAAATTTCTAAAATTAGACGAACTTATTAATAAATTTCATATGAATGTTACTGAAAATGAATGTTTGTGTATTTGATCGAGTTTTTATGATGATGTCATAAATTTCCGTGTTTCTTCAAAATTTAAATAATAAAAAAATAAAAAAGATTTTTCTGCCAGTATATATAAGAAATTTTATAGATTTTACCTTGGTTTCGTGTTATTTGATACACGACATATGAATATAATATTCGCGCCGATTTGTCGAATACTAACTAAGAGTTGTTTAAAAGTTTAATTTCCTTATAATAAATTCTTCAATATAATAAAATTTTCTAATAGTTGCGTATTTGCAATTAGGTTAATGGCTTCTAATAAATTATATTGAACATTTTAATATTCGTTTATCGACATCCGGCACAACCGCATTCGTTGCGCCTTAAACCTGCACCGACCAAATTAACCCGCCTCAATGAAACCTATACAATGATTTGTTACACAATTTTTTACAATTTACAACAACAAACCCATTTTATTTTATGTGTAAACCTTTATATTTAAAACCAGTCAAACACCGATTTGACGAAGATTTATGTGCTCGTTGAATCATTGCAAGAGGAATGTTCTTGATCTCCTCTCTTGAACTTTATAGATTTTGCCAATTGTGCCCCTAAGTAGCCCACAAGAAATAATACCAGGGTGGTACGTCGGGTGATGAAGGGGCCCAAAAATTAGGGTGAATAAATGATACGTTATTTTGTTGAAGAAATGCAATAGTTTTCTTTGCCGTGTGTGTGAAGCAGCCTTGGTGGAATATCCAATTACCATCTGGGTATAAGTGTTCCGAATCTTTGATAAATGGTTTTAAACAGTTGCTTATGTAGTAATCTGCATTTATCTTAGCGCCTGGTTCAACAAAAATGGGTACTGTTGTGCTAAAATTGGACATTCCTAAGAATACCATGAAGCCTTTCGGATGAGACTTTTTTGTCAAGGGAACTAATTCCGCTTTAGTTTGGCTGCAACTCAAATATTGCACTCGACTGAAATATATTGTTTTTTCATTTTTAGCCTTTCAGTAGTCGGTAAAGGCCCAGGGACGCTGGTGTCTTTTGGTCTGAGCTCCAATTTTTATTTAAGAGTATATTGTATGGCTCCAACCTTTGTATTAAAATGTTTTACCAGATGTTTCTTCGTCGGTGAATCGGGGTTGGTTACCAATTTTTTGCAAAATTGAAATTTGTCGTTTTGACAAGGATGATTTTCGTTCAGTATTTTTGATTGGTTTATTACATCTATTTAGCGGAATTCTATTTTTTTGATAATTGGTTAGTGTACCTTTGGAAATGTTGAACCCAATTTGTTTACACTATTTGATAATTACTGAAAAATTAACGTTTTTCTCTAAAAAATTTAAGTCGAGGAGCTACTGTTCTTTTGTCAACACCATGATGGAAACTGACATTTAAAATAAAATTTTATTTGGGATATCCCATTGTTTTAATGGGACGTTCTTTCTCTCATACAATCTGGGCTCTCTCTAAAATTACGGAACTCTGGTTTATTTGAAATAAAAATTGTTCACATTCATTTTTGATGTACCTGTAGTTCAAGGCCATTCCCAAAACTACATTGGGTCAATCTTACCCGCGGTGGTCGAGATTTTGTCATATGTTATTTTTTGCTATAGTGATAGCTGTTTTTTTCTCGATAATATCGAGAGTTTTGATAATGTTGAAAATATCTGTTATGAAATTTTCGATTTCGAACATAACCTCAAAATATGACATGTATGATCAGATGTAGTTTTATGTGAAAGCATCAAAAGTAATCGTATTAAAATTATTGAAATCGTGCATCGGACTTTTTATTAATGATGATGATGACGTAGACGACGAAGTAACGCCGACATATATCCAAAGAAAACGGCTTCGTGATAGCTCAGACATTGTTTATATTCTTCTAACAAAATTAAAAACTTTCAGGTTCATTGAATTATTTTGGATTTCAAAACAAATATTCACAAATATTCAAGTGAAATAGAACATCATTTCCAGGAATCAAAAAATATAGATGCTATACCCCCATTTTTAAAGCTTGCAACCACATTAAGTAGGACAAAATCTTATATTTTATTGGAGACAAGGGGATCCTCATGGTTTTTAGATATTTTATAACATTTATATAAATTATACCTAACATTCCTATATCTTTAGGCGATTCCGGATACTCTTTGGAGCCGTGGATGATGACACCGGAATCTCGGTACAATACTGCGCATGCTAAAGCCCGTTCAATCATTGAACGCGTATTTGGGATTTTAAAAGGAAGATGGAGATGTTTACTTCGCACGAGAGAACTACACTAATAATCGGAGAAAGTTGCACAAATAGTAAACGTATGCTACTTACTCCACAATTTATGTACCAGATATAATGTACCAATCGACGATAACCAAATAGTAAGGGATACAGATCTGAATAATCAAAAAGCGACAGTTGAAGTAAACGACAACATCACACAATAAGCTAAATTGAGAAGAGATAACATAAGAGATAACTTATAAATTCCATTTTATAAAAGATTGAAAATAAATTTATTTTAAATTAACAATTTATTTCGTTTATTCGATTCCAATTCATTTAATACTTAAATTCAGTCAGATCAATGTCTATATCCATAAATAAATTACATTATGTTGATAAAAGTTAATATTTTATTTTTGTGCCTAGAATTCTCTTTGTTGAAGATTTTATTCCTGCCTATTCAACTACAGTTCTTCATATTTTTGCTTTGTTTGTTCAGCAAACAGTTTTTGTTGTGTCTGATATCTCTAATTTTCAATTTTGGTTTGTTCGACTAGCCTTATTTGTTTTGTCTCCCATTTCTCTTTATCAAATTTAAGGATATGTTTTAATACCATAAGCAAATCTTTGTCATGCCTCTTTGAACTATTCCTAAAGCTTATTTTGTTTTTCAAGTAAGGATTTTGCGGTTTCCTTAGGCTTAGGCTGTAGTCTCCGTTGTCTAGTACCAATCATATAGGCATTTGACACTGTTGATGACCCAGATTGATTTTCGTCATTGCATTGGAGTGCAGATGTTGTTGGCGCAGATGGTTGTTCTACTTCTAAATTCTGATTCATGCTGGTTGAAGTGTCTGGGTTGCCAGTACAATTTTGTGAATTTGTGTTAACGTCTCTACACCCAAATTCTCTTACAGTAAGACCTTGTACTTCTACTTGGAAATCCAGTAATTTTGAAACTCTCTCTTCAAAGTTGCTTAACCGTTTAATTCGACACGGTCCTACCCCAGTTCCATTAATTGATGTTTTATTTATGGTATTATATTTAAATTGATGTTTTATTTATGGTATTATAATTAAACAAATAATAATAATGTAATATTAATATAACACAAATTTATTATTTATATAAAATAAAAGTTTATTTGCAACTCACATTTTTGAAACATACATATATATTTATTAACTGCCGTATTTTATTTTAATTTTATTTAATTACGTGGATAAAAGTCAATGCTCGTCACCTTATTGAAAACAAAACGTCATCGAAAATTTCATAATAGCTTATTTTCGAAAATATTGAAAAAAATTGAAAACGAAAAATTTCATAATAGCTTACTTTCGATCGAATCGAAAGTAACACGCTATCGAAAATTTCATAATAGGGCTGACAGTGGTATCCTTGACAGTGGTATGAAAAAACTGCCGTGATAGTAAAGTAGCCAATTAAGAGTTAAGCCAAATTTGGTTTTCTCGGTAGATAGATGGCTTAAGTTTATCTACGTTTATTTTGGGACGTCTCTAAAACGAAGCAAGATCCAGTCCTAGCGGAAGGCATGTAAAATACCATTTGGGCTAACTTGGAGGCAAAATTTAAGCTTGGACGCAAAATATACTTTTCATCGCATTACGTCTCCATTACCACCTTACCAGTCAGCTGCTAGTCACCAGAACTTGGTTTGTGGTCAAAAGTAGATTTTATTTTACAAAGAATTATTCTTTTTATAAGAATATTTTATTTTATTTTACATTTATTAAATTTTTGGATTGACTGCGGAGTTTGTCTTCAAACGGGAAAGGCTTCAAATATATATAAATTAAAAGACGATCATACCACATTTAATAAAATATTATACCAGAGCGCCACCAGATATTGGGTGTGTTAAAAACGTTACTGAAAAGGATTTCCAGAGAACACAACCACCTTGCTGCACCATCTATGACCCAAAATTGATGACACAAAAATATACACCTGGAAGTGGGGTAGCATTTGACCCAATACCTATAGGCGATCTTGTTTAGTAAATTATTAAAGGTGGTAAAATTGAGCTTTAAAATACATTTGTAACCGCCATAAACCAATTCCGTTTAACCTGGGGCAACAATATTTTTTTTACCCCTGAGTTTTGAGGAAGGTTGATTTGTTTTAAACATGGTCTATATAGAATCATTTGACCCAATATCTGGTGACGGTCTGGTGTAAATTTTTTTTAAAAATTGTCCTTTAAATTAAACATTTGAAGCTTCTACCGTGTGAAGCCTAATCCACCTAGCTTGACACAAAAATAATTTATTACATACCTGGATAAGGATGAATTGACCATAAAAATTTGTAAATACTTAACGTTTAAAGTGTCAAGTCTGGAAAAGGTATTATTTGAAATGTTGTAAGCAGTAACAATTTTAAAAATGGTGACAATAAAGAAACGCCAAATCTGTTTCAAACAGCCGAAAATGGTCGATAAAGAAGTTTAATAATTATTGTTGTAAAATGGATTGCAATTCGAGATTATGTCAGACGGACATCGATCTGACTACGTCAATTTGATGGTCCATGTTCATAGGTAGATTCGATTTAAGGTTTTGAGTGGATCTGATATAATATAACTATAATCATAATCTACCTGTAGTACCGAGCCATTGAATTGGTATAGTTAGGTTGGTGTTCATCTCACAAAATCTCGAACCACGAACTATTGGATCAAGAAAACATAGGGAAAAATCAAAATTCCACCCTTATCTCCTTATACCATACCCAGCTAAAACAGATTACTATAATCTTCCTAGGGTCGTGGATCATCGAAGAGGCAACGTCAGACCGGTGTCTGAACACGGTGACAAATTATAAGAAAATAAAGATTTTAAACATAACTCCGCCCCAGCTAAAACATAGAGTTAAAATGTACCTATGGTCAATTTTATCGCCGAATTAACGGGAAAGGTAAATTTTATCCCTATAACCTCATCAAACCCATTCCCAACATATAATCAAATTCACCTCACAGTCAGATCGGCGTTCATCTGGCAAAATCTAAAATATACAAACCCTTGTCAGTTAAACGTGACTGTTACCTGGCTATTGACGTCTGTTATTGACATGTTTCGGTTGGAAATTTTTTTGATTGAATATTGAAGTTAATCTTTTTTATCGATACAATCTGCATTGTCGAAAATTTTCGGTAGGTGTGATTGTTTTGATCATTTGAACCAGGATTCTCGACATTTCTTGTTGGTTGTTTCAACCAAAACTGCATTATCGGTATTTTTTGGCTGGAGACTTCTGGGTAATTTTAAAAGGTTAGATTCTGAGATGCACCATTTTCGAATTAATTTTGATAAGAATGCTGGGATATCCTCATAAACATCAATTATAAGGAGTTCTGATTTGTGGATAGTTCAGTAAGGATTCTTTAGATAGGCCGACTTGTTACAACGTACCATGCTCCGTGATGTTGCATCATGTTGCCCGATGCTGCACCATGCTACTCCATGTTGCGTGATTGTGCACCATGCCGTAGGATCTACACTACATTATAAGATGTTGCATCAGGTTTGATTATATTGCACCAGGGTGTGTAATTTGCACAATGTTGCTTGATATTGCATTTTGTTGGGAGATATTGTGTAATGTTCACTATGTTGTGTCATGTTGGCTTGGGACCTTGTTTTCACATTTTATTTGGCTTGAACGATGTTGATAAAATGTTGCGGGACAGGGTTTTCGAGTTATGTTTCCTGGACAATTCATGTAGGAGTCCTCCGGATTGTTCTGGGGTGTTGTTTGATGTTGCATCAGGTAGCTTAATGTTGCATTATCTTGCGCCATGTGTACCAGCTGTACAATGTTGCAAGATGTTGCATCATGTCCCGCGATTTGCTACTATATTGCGTCTTGTTGTTTTCTGCTGTGTATTGTTTTTCGTAGATATTTGATGATTAGATATCTGGCATCACGTTTCATCATATTGCAGATGTTGCACCATGTTATGTTGGTTGTATTATAGTTACCTTGGATGTTGCACTAATCGCAACTTTTTTTTAAATGTTGGTTGTTATTAGTAACGTAATTGACTTGTAACATTTGATATCATGCTGCAATTAATATTTTTACTCTGGCACCGTCCGAGATTCATACCTCCTCGCGTTGCTCTCTGGGTACCTCGATCTAAATGAATTAGGCGGTGTAGTGGAGACAAGCAGGGGAAAGCCCGTTTTCATGCACACTACATCTCAGGGCGAGTTATTGGCGCATTAAAACCAATATCAAATCAGTTGTTCTCCAGGTTATTTGCGGCTGAAGCGGGCGTCTGTCTTGTATCAAGCGGCTAGGTATATAAATGTGCTCGAGGTAGAAATGAATGTTTTAAGATTCTAACTTTGTTACGTGTGTGGGTCATGTATACCATATCGGACTCATCACAAAATCGACCTCGGAAATTGTTAACGCTTCAAAAATGGGAAGATGGAACGTGCTTAGCCTCTTAAGACCATTACACTATTCGAACCAAGCAAAGAGTTACACATTAGACGTACTTGTACTACAAGAGCTTAGATGGTCTGGTAGTGGGATCCATGACACCACCAATGGTTACACTCTTCATTACAGCAGCCATCAGAATGGAGTAGAATTTGGAGTTGGCTTCCTCATCCATCGGTGCGTGAAGCATCATATCATCGATTTCCGCCCTATCAACATTCGGATATGCACGGTCAGACTTCGCACTAAGAAGTTTAACATCACGATCGTTAATGTACAGGGTGGTCCATGTCTGTAGGGGGAAGAAAATGTTGAGATGTATAACTGGACACCCCTAGAAATGTGAGGTTATGCTAGAAACTTAAATAGAAAAAATATTGGGTCAATCAAAAAGCCATCTTTGGAGGTCGTGACTTGAGCGCGAAACTTGATAAAAAGGTATTTTTTCAATTTTTCATTTTCAAACGAACAGAAAAAGTATTCAAAATTTGTTCTCAGACTAAATAAAAATTGTGGTCAATGCATGAGCTAATTACCTTTCCAAAACATTAAAGATATCGAAAAACTGTATGAGTCATTGGGACTTAAGATAGTTATGTTTTATGATGCCATTATCATAAAACCCAAATATGTTAAGTCCTTATGATTCATTCGTCTCATTTTTGCATTTAAAATTTAAATCCGCTTAACGCATTAAGACCTGGTCTGGCCAATATATTTCTTTGTATCATATAATATATAAACAAAACAAAAGCAAATTAATTAATTAATAAATACAAATCTCTTGAGAATACGCCCCAAATTTGTAATAATTAAATCTAGTCCGTTTAACAGTTTTATTAATATTTTTAAGAAAGTATACTACTACAGTTGATAAAATGGCAGCTAATTTACGGTCCACTACAGAAATGTATCTTCTTGGGCATGAGTACTGTCAAATTATTGGTGATAAGTTACCATCAAAAAAGCAAATATGTATTGTGTCTTTTTTTACAATCACCGTACTGTAAAATTAACTATTCGTGAAAGTGCAGCTCTGAAAAATCGGAACAATTGCATGATGAGTGGAACAATGTTCTAAAGAATAAAAATAAATCTTCAAAAGTTTACCATGACAGAGAAATTGTCCTTAATCGTAAACTGGATGATATTTTCGATATCGCACATATCAATGCTCTGTCCATGATGACCAGTGAAGTCGACAAGCGATTCCTCTTGTCATAGCGTGAGAAAGTGTGTCCCGGATATTTGGCTGGAGCCAGACGATATGAAATTGAAAAAGAAAAGCGGAAATCAGAACGTATGAAGGGCAGGAAAAAATCGTGAAAACGAAGATATCTTGAAGAAAAAAATGATTCAATGCCAATAGACTCACAAGCATTATTTTCGTCATCGAAGAGTGACAGCGAAAGGATATACATATATATATATAAGTCCAAGACTTTGGACATTCTATTGATGGACTCGTTTTGAATCGAACAACACTGAGGCGTCTTCGTGAAGCAAACAGAGTAGAAACAACATCAGTTAAGTCGACTTTCAAGTTTACAACAGGCTTAGTACATTGGGATGGAAAATTACTTCCGGAGTTATCTGGAACGAAGACTGTGGATCGTTTGAGGGTGATTATTTCCCATATAGAAGGAGAACAATTATTGGGCGTTCCCAAAATATCAAGATCAACTGGTTTTAAAATGGCGGAGGCTTTTTTCAAAGCTTAATCGATTGAAGAGCAGCTGACGGTGTCGTAGCAGCTAGCTTCGATACAACATATTCAAATATAGGAAGATTAAATGGAACAGCTATTATGTTAGAGCAGGATGATAATTTCAATATTGGAATGAAGATTATCAGTTAAATAAAAGTCGAAAATGATATTGCAGAACTTGGTTTTAAGTTAATACAAGGTGAAAATAAGAAATTAACAAGAAATGTGGATGAAGTGCAATATTTAACTACAAGTCATAAAGGACTACACACAGAAGTTTGCAACATATACCAAACAACCTTTTTGGATAGAAGATCAACTTAGGTTGATTGTTTTCATCATAAAAATTAATTCATAATGTCATTGTATAAACCTGAGCCATTTCTTAACCGATTGGGGGCATCGAAGATTCTTTCCAAAGGCCGAACTAAGTGTGGCGTAATTAAGAACATTTTCGACATCGAGATTTATGCAGATTTACTATTCGTTAGGTTGCCTAAAAGTGGTTTTCGAGGTGGTGTCTGCCTGTTTGTGTTCTCTCGGCAGACGGATTTATTGATTTGGATGAAACTTCAAACTTAAACTATTTTCATAAATTGGTGGCCCCATCTGCAACAAAATCGATTAAGAAGAAAAGGATTCTAAATTAAATTTTTATTTCACTATAATTTGGCCCAAACAGGTAGAGTGATCGGCATAAAATTTCACACTTAAGGTTTTCTGATAAATTGGCAGATTCGTGAAATGGATTGGTAATGGCAAATTGTGATAAAATCCTATTTTATCCGGAGTCTTCCTCTACGGTGTACACCAGGTGGCTGTTGTTAAAATAATTTATTTATCATATGTTGTTGTGGGGATCTTGCAAAGTGGACCAGCCGTCCAACTCGTGGTTGATACGAATACGATAATCAATGTTCGCAACTTTAATTGGACCAAACATGGAATGAATAAACTGCCTCTCCTCAGAGGCCAGGGTCTCATTTCCGAAAGTAAGCCCAAGTCTTTATTTATTTATACAATTATTAAAGGAAATCGATTTAGTACATTGCAATTATGATTTCAAATTTAAAGAAAGTAAAATACGTAATATATTTAAAAAAAAAACGTCCAAACCGTTCCAGCATACTCCACTTGAGATCTTACATTAGCTAATATAATGTGCGTAGAGTATGTATATCCGTGAATTCCCCAGTGTTTTCTACAAATGTGACTCCCAGATCAATAATCTCAGGTACTCTCGGAACTTCCGCGCCATTTATTTTACATGTCACAAATGACAATCGTCAAATCCAAAATGACCAAAGACCATACAGTTGTTGGTGTGCGTGTAAAGAGGGGTTACTCTACCAAAAAAACGCAGTGAAAATTAAAAACTAATAAAATTTAGCTGTCAGTATTTGTTTTGATAAATCAAACATTTTCGGGATGAAAAGGGTACTCTTTTTACACTCAGTGCAACTTATTATGATCAATCGAAAACTACATAAATAAAAATGCGTACGCCTTCGCAATATTTTTCCCCTTTTCCAATATTTCCGATTTTTTTATTGATTCGTGTTGTTTTGAAATCGCCGAAGTTGTGTATATAAAATGAATGTTAGAGCGAGAAATGTATGATTATAGGACCATCTCGTTCTTCGAAAAATACAAACAAAAACTCAAAAGTCAGAAACGATTTTTAGTAGGTATTTTTCTGACGTACAAAATAACTATCTTTTTGTATGTTTTCTTTGGTTATAGTGTTATTTTTTGAACGAAAACGATTTAAGTAGAATGTGTATGATGGTCCAAAATACATACAAAAATACATTGTTGACATGATCCTGTTTCGTTACCCACTCAATTGTAATGGCAAGCAGGAAAAGGGATATATACTTGATGTAAGATTATAGTGTCTAGACTCCCAACAATTTTGTAGAATCATCCTCATGATGAAACACTGGTCAGCGAAATATTTGATTTGACTTTGTGTAATGTGTAGTCTTGATTTTTTTTCGTGCAAGTTTAAACGTTGTTTACGTTTGTTTTCATTTTAAATTTTGATGGCTGGGTTTCTTGGGTGGGAGTCATTTGGGAGATTGCTGAAGATATTTAGTCGTAGTTTCCCTAGCATGCAGGTACTCTGCTCATGAGCCAACTAGTTACTAGCCATTGCTCCTAGATATTGGCTAGAAGTTCCTCGTTATTACTGTAGCAATCTAAATAATTAGTGACTAGCTGATTGTTACAGCATCGACATTCCGACGGGCGGTCCTTTGTGCTTCTCTATTAAATGCAGATGACCATTTGCACTTGATTTAAAACCGACTAGGTTGTGATCGTTGCCCATGTCGTCACCTCTGTATACTGCTCTCAGTTATTTGATATTTCGTTCTTCAGTCATTCGATCTGTATTTTTGCATTAAACCATTGTTGTGCGCAGCCGCGTAATTCGGAATTGTTGACATGCTGGTGTCGAAAATAGTGTAGACAATTCATATCGGCGTAGATAATGTCGACAATGTAGATTATCACTTTTTTTGTGTTTCCCTTTATGATTCATATGATTGGAGGGTTCGCGATTAATTTGACATGGAGAAAACATTCCTAACGGGTGGACCTAATATCTTTTCAAGCATCCAGTACATAAAACCCTTTAAATTTCTTAACAATTATTTTCTGTAATTAAAACTCGTTTCATTCAGGGTGAACATCTGGTTTGCTCAGCCACTCAGTGCCGATTTGCTCAGCCACTAGACGCTAAAATATACCCTATGTGAGGTACTTAGTCCCGATTTGATCTTCTGGGTAACCAGAATGTGTTCATTTACAACACAACACCGTGTTTAGGTTATCCAAAATTATTAAAATTTTCATTAATTCTATAAAAAAATATTTTGTAAATTACAAGATGATCATCGTCGACGTGGCCGTCCTACAGAGCCTGGAATTTGCAAAATTGTTGGGCGTTTTGAAGAAACCGAAAATGTTCGTAAAGAGCCAAGCATTTCTTTGAGCCGTCGTTCATATCAATTAAATTTGTAGTTAAACAATTTGTACTTCCAAGATTGGATGACATTGATTTAGATTATTTTTGGTTGCAACGAGACGAAGCCACATGTCAGATAAATCGCGAAACATTCGGCTTATTTGTAACCAAGTTCGAGGAGCGCTTAATTTCAAGAAATTGTGATGTCAATTGGCCACCAAGATCAGCGATTTGACACCATTCGATTATTGTCTTTCATGATTTTGAAAAGTAAAGTGTGCGTAGCAATGATCCACAAAAAATCCAAGATCTTAAGAATATCATTTACGCTGAAATTGAGTCCATTGAACTTATTTTATTGGAAAAAGTCAACAACAATTTTGATATCTGAATGCAGGCCTGTAAAAGGAGCTGTGCTGACCACACGAACCATATTATATTTTATATCTAAATGGCGTAGAACCAATTTTCATTTTCAATAAAAAAAAATCAATTTTCGATATACATTATGTGTTTTTTTAATGTAACAAACAACTAACGGATGGAACACCCTTTATAGTGAGCCGCTTGATACAAGACAGGTGCCGTTTCAACTATCTCTAATCTGGAGAACAGACGTTTTGGTATTGGTTTTAGAGCTTTTAGAGCGACAATTACTCGCCGTGGCATGTAGGAGAAGTGTCTACGACTATAAACAGAATTTCCTCTGCTCGCCCCCACTACCATATGATTAATTAACAGTTACCCAAAGTGCATATCCACACTAGGGTAACTTGTTTCCGGTAACTTCTTCATTTCTTTCCTCTTTATCTATAAAATTTATTTATTTTATAGGTAAAGAGAAAGGAAACGAAAAAGTTACCGGATTCAAGTTACCGTAGTGTAGATATGCACAAAGGGCATCGCAGTCTAGATATGGACAAAGGGCATCGTTACTATGATGTGTCCTAGAAAGGATAAATGCATTAAAATAATTATGTAAAATGTATCAGTCTCAAGTTTGTAACCCAAAGCAAAATTTGGCATGGCAATTGACTAAAACGATAAACAGGAAACACAGATAATGGACGTCTTTTTCTGCTAAACGGCATGTGTGTTAAGATACAGGGCCCTGGCCCATTCTAGAAAAATTGTATTACTTAATGTATGAAATGCGTATTAACTCTCTTAATTTTCAAACTCTCATTTTGGTTACGGGCTAATGATAGAATTGGAACTGTTAAAGTTCTATAGCATGTTATCAAAAATCTTAACAAATTGATTTGAAAACACTGTAATAGGAAGGGGTTCCATTTTGCCAAACACTTAAAAGATAACGGAATTGTTGATAAATTCGGAAACACTTCCTTGGTTAGGCAAATCCCAATAATGCGAGGTGTGCACCTTTTTAGCACTAAATCACAGTAAATAGAGCGAATACGAGTTTTTTTAACACTAAAATCAAAACACAACCCGATTCTAAAAATATAAAATCGATTTCCAATATAGAAAAATAAAATTTCAATAAATCGATCAATAAAATTGACTCTCAAACAAAAATGCACCAAGTCCAAAAAAATCACACAACAAAAAAATATCCAATTTTCATAATCGGTGTAATCTCATAATAATTTTGATGAACGAAAACAAACAAAAGATCTTAGAAGGGTGTGCGTCTTCTTTATATATTAAGAATATTTTCTTGTTATGTTTTATGTGTATGTTTTGAGAATATACATATTTTGTATTTTTCAATTCTAATATTCTGACAATATGAACTCCTTCCCATATACGGTACGGCACACATGGTCTATTTTTATAAAAAAAATACAAAAAAAAAATTTCGTTTTACCATAAGATATATAAAGAGGTACGTAATCTTAATTAACGACTCAGTTCCAATTGAAATTTTGATTTTGTGGTGAGCGGACGAAGTTATATAAAAAAATAATTCAAAATGTGTGACGATGAAGTTGCGGCCTTAGTTGTAGACAATGGTGCGTAAAAATTAAAAAAAAACAAATTAATTAAATTAAATAATAAAAATAATAAGTATTTAAATATTTTCAACCAAAAAAAAAATAAAAATAAAAAACTTTAAGAAAAAATTTTAAATTTGGTGAATTTAAAAGTGATAAGATTTGGAAAATATATACGACCCGTGTAAAATTGGATTAAAACATCAAATCAATGGAATATATACATTTGGATTAAATTGTGTTTAGTGCAAATTATTTAAACGGATATTTAAAATTGCAAATTTCAGTGTTAAATTCATAAAAATTTAATTTTAAAATCATTTTGTATTGTATACGCGATCATTGCGGGAGATCGTTGTTTTTAATTCTTAGAATATTTTTGATCTGTTTTAAATTTGTTGTTCTTTTTTTATAAACGAGACACGACCAACGTGGTTTTTTGTGTCGATATGAAATTATTGAAAATTATTGGAAAATACGTACTATTTTTATTGGAATTCCGTGATGGAATTTTTTGTAACCTAAATCGTTATTTTTGTTTGTTTGTTTCACAGGATCCGGTATGTGCAAGGCCGGTTTCGCTGGGGATGATGCTCCACGTGCCGTCTTCCCATCCATTGTTGGTCGTCCACGCCATCAAGGTGTCATGGTCGGTATGGGCCAAAAAGATTCATATGTAGGAGATGAAGCCCAAAGCAAGAGAGGTATCCTCACATTGAAATACCCAATTGAACACGGTATTATCACAAATTGGGATGATATGGAAAAGATCTGGCATCACACATTCTACAATGAACTCCGTGTTGCACCAGAAGAACATCCAGTTCTTTTGACTGAAGCACCATTGAACCCAAAGGCCAACAGAGAAAAGATGACCCAAATCATGTTTGAAACCTTCAACTCACCAGCTATGTATGTTGCCATCCAAGCCGTACTCTCATTGTACGCCTCAGGTCGTACCACTGGTATTGTTTTGGATTCAGGTGATGGTGTCTCACACACAGTCCCCATCTATGAAGGTTATGCCCTTCCCCATGCCATCCTCCGTTTGGACTTGGCTGGTCGCGATTTAACCGACTACTTGATGAAGATCTTGACTGAACGTGGTTACTCATTCACAACCACCGCTGAACGGGAAATCGTTCGTGACATCAAGGAAAAACTTTGCTATGTTGCCCTCGACTTCGAACAAGAAATGGCCACCGCTGCTGCATCAACATCACTCGAAAAATCATATGAACTTCCCGATGGACAAGTTATCACCATTGGTAACGAACGTTTCCGTTGCCCAGAATCACTCTTCCAACCTTCATTCTTGGGTATGGAATCGTGCGGTATTCATGAAACAGTCTACAACTCAATCATGAAGTGCGATGTTGATATCAGAAAGGACTTGTACGCCAATATTGTCATGTCAGGTGGTACCACAATGTACCCAGGTATTGCCGATCGTATGCAAAAGGAAATCACAGCCCTTGCCCCATCAACCATTAAAATCAAAATTATTGCTCCACCAGAACGTAAATACTCCGTATGGATCGGTAAGTTAAAATCTCAACATGCAAAATATTTTATAACCTAAACTTAATATTTTGCATCTCTCTCTTTTATAATATTCTAGGTGGATCCATCCTTGCTTCCCTCTCCACTTTCCAACAAATGTGGATCTCAAAGGAAGAATACGACGAATCTGGACCAGGAATTGTCCACCGCAAATGTTTCTAAACATTTACACAAAAAAAAAAAAATTATTATTATTTTATTATTATTATTATTATTATTATGATTAAACAATAATTTTTTTTCAATACATTAAAAAGAAAGAAGATTTTTTTATATTTAACACGCGAAAAAAATTATGTCATCCTTATTTTTTGTGTTCTTGCATTTAACATCTGAAAACAAAAAAAAAACCACAACAACAACAACAAAAATATATAAGAAATAAAATGAATTATAAATTATAATTAGATTTTTTTTAATTAAGAAATAGTGCAATAAAAAATTATAACATCTAATTTAATCCATCATATAAGAACTTTGATATAAAAGAAAGAAGAGAAAGAATTTTAAAATGAAATTTGTAAAAAATAAAAAATACGAAAAGTAAAAAAAAAAAAACTGTTTCATTCTATAACATTAAGATGCATCCGCCTATGATCTCGAAAAGTCAAAAAAAAAAAAAAAATGTTTTCACTGTACAAATTTTCCAGCCACGCGCATAGTTTCTTTTTTGTGCGCCCTCCCCCGACTGATCGACCGACCGACACCAAAAAATTTTCCATATATAGTGTTTTCATCTAATTCACGTCGAATATTAAATATTTTAAAAATAACTTTACGTTTTCATCACCATAAAAGGATGTAAGAAAATTTTGTATTTCGATATCGTCGGATATTGTAGTGTCTACACACACACACGGGTACGATATAGACACTCATAAAGTTTTTTTTTTTTTGTTTTAAATTTATAGAGAACAGTTGTGTGGTGATCTCTAATAATATTATAGAGGAACGCTGAAATTGTATACTTCAGTTAAAACAGAATAGCATAACATTCAAAATTTTCTATTTTATTGGAAGTGTTCCAACATCCAAAATATGTTTATTAATAATTTTGAAGAAATTTTTCTCTTTTTTTTTGTTTTTGTTGTGTTTAGTTTTTTTTATTTTTAGTATGCTATTGAGGAGAGCATTATCTTTGTATTATTTTTAGATAAGTCGGAAGATTTTCTATATGAGGGATGGATGGATAACAATCATTAGTATAGGTTGCATTTAATAAAAGAAAAAAAACAAAATTCAATATAAAGTTTACCATATAAGACGATAAGTCATCGACTCTTACTTACTGTTGGTATGATTTTCTAAATAAAATATTTGCTAATGTTATTCTTAACAATTTTTGGTATAGGGCAAGAAAGATAATTAATTGAATTTTTGTTTAGATTAACTATTACAATTTACAATAAATGATAGTATCTCTCTAGTAAATAGTATTAAGAGAATGTGACCTTTCCTCTCTTACGAAAGTCTTCTCACTTGAAAAGAAAATAGTTTATGCGCCTTTAAATTACTATACTTGGTAACGTAGTATTTTGTACCTGATGCATTTAGGTTTTTAAGTTGTTTAGATAATGACGATTTAAGGTGATAAATCTTTCTACTAAATAAAAATAAGTCCGTACTTGGGCACCGACGGTTCATACAATATACTCAATTTCTTCATGATCAGTTGATTAGTTCTTTTCCAGTTAATCATATTCCGGAAATTTCTATCAAACTCAATTTAGATTTCTATTTTTCGGTCCACCATACCAATTATTATCAACAATTCTAGTAATAAAAAAAAATTATTTATATTCATTAACAGTAAATATTATTTTCGCAAAATATACCGTTTGAAAAGAATATACGTGATATATAAAATAGCAAATTAAAATTAATTGTGCTACTCACCACCAGGGGCAGAACTATCAGAAACGAGAAAATTGAATTCAGTTTAAATAATGGTTAGTCGATGAATAATAAAGGTTCGAATCCATTTCATCGTGAACATTTGATCGTATGGCCACAATACTGACTATTGGGGGGAAGGGGGGAGGGGTTAGGTGTTCGGTTGCATTAACAATATTGGTTGACCCTCAATTTAAAATACAAAATGATTTTTTGATATCTTTGTTGCTTGACACAGGTTGAAGGAGAGCTGAAGTTTCATTTTTGTTCGACATAATAATTTTTTATTGATTTAGCTTTTAAACGTCGTCGCCTCCGGAGTAGAGTACGTTACGCGACAAAATCACAGTTTTAAGAAAATCAAAAATTAAACTTTAAGTTTAAATAGTTCCCTTATTTGACTATGTAACTAAAAAGTTATTCGCTTTTCAACTACAAAAATCTTTAGCATTATTTTTATCATAGCTAAATAGTTTTAACTAAAATGGATATAGCGTAAATATATTTTTTTGTAAGATATAACTACAAATGAAACTGAAAATTAGTGTTACCCCGGAATTTTCTATACAATTTAATTAAAATAATTACAGGTTTATTTATGAAGGTTAGGTTAGGTTAGAGTGGCTGCTATCGCACACTTAGGCCAGTATTGGCCCATTGTGATACCACAGGATCTCCCCTTTACTCCTGCTGAAACCATCCAAAGCTACTTATGTAGCGTAAAATATCTCGTACTCCACAGCCCGCGAGTTCCGAAAGGCTGTCCATACCGTACACACCTAAATACTTATGCCTTCTGTATGATAGTGCCGGACACGAGCATAGGAAGTGATCTAGCGTCTGTTTCTCCTCTTCGTCTAAACAACTTTGCTAAACAACAACGCGTTTTCCCAGGGATACTAGTGCTTTGGAGCGCCGCAAGTCCAGTTTTGGCCAAACCAGTTTTGCTACCCTGCACGTGAGGGTGTTGGTCCACCTCTCATTTGTCAAGGCGATTGCCTTTTTACTGAGCGCCGATCTAAGCGCTGCTATAGGCCTCCCCAGACCTGCCCTTTCCAGTTGCATCTGGAGAGTCGTACCGTACCTAGCTAGTTCGTCCGCCCTGCAGTTTCCCGTAATGTCCGAGTGACCAGGAATCCAGACTATCTGGATACTGAAATACTCGCTCATCTCCTTAAGAGATGATCGGCAATCCAGCGCCACTCGTGACTTCAGACAAACCGCCTCTAGCGATCTGACCGCCGCCTGACTGTCCACATAAATCGCGATATCCCTAACGGATACCACGTTATGCTTCAACCATGTCCCGACTTCGCCTAGCGCTACCACTTCAGCCTGGTACACGCTGCAGTAGTCAAGGAGACGAACGGAAATATTAACATTAAGCTTCTCACAGAAGACTCCGGCTCCTACTTTGCCGTCTAGCTTAGAACCGTCCGTGAAAAATTGCAGTGCCTCGTTTTCCAGTATTGATCCGTTCCTCCAGGATTCTCTCGAAGGACAGATGGTCCGGAAAACTTTATCGAAGCACAACGTTGGTTTAATATAATCTAGATTCGCCAGTTCTTCCCTTAGCGATCTAACTATCGTTGAGTGTCCCGCCTGAAGATACTTCCACTGAGAGACAGCCGAGAGCCTTGAACCCACATTGGCTGCCATCTGCTTACCAAAAAATTCGATTTTAATAAGGTGGAACATAACCTCTAAAGCGCGTGTAGGTGTTGACCTAAGCGCCCCGCTTATAATCATGCAGGCCGTTCTGTGCACCTTTTCCATCATTTTTATATATGTTACCTTCTCCAGAGCTGGTCACCACACACCCACCCCGTACATCAGCACAGGTCTTACCACAGCGGTATAGAGCCAGTGTACCAGCTCTGGCTTTAGACTCCATCTCTTCCCTATGACGTTCTTACACGAGTAAATGGCTACATTAGCCTTATTCACCCTTTCTACAATGTTAGGCTTCCAGCTTAGCTTACTGTCCAAGATTATGCCCAGAAATCTCGCTCTGTCAGCAAAAGCCAGTCTAGTGCCGTTCACGGTAGGAGGACTAACTACCGGAATTTTATATTTCTTAGTAAATAGTACCAGCTCTGTCTTGGAGGGGTTAATCCCTACTCCACATTTGCTGGCCCATTTCGTAACGATTAGGAGTGCATTTTGCATAACATCCCTAATCGTATCCAGATATTTGCCTGAGACAGCTATCGCTACATCATCCGCATACGCTACAACCCCTATCCCCTCTCCCTCCAGTTCCAAGAGCAATCCATTCATCACAACACTCCAAAGAAAGAGGGACATTACACCTGCTTGCGGGGTTCCTCTAACCACTTGCCTTCTAATAGTGGCCTCCCCCAGTTTCGATGTAATAATCCTGCTTACCAGCATCTGATTTATCAACCTACATATGGGGTAGTCCACGTTCAAAAATAGCAATCCTTCCATGATCGATTCCGTTTTAACATTATTAAAGGCACCCTCAATGTCGAGAAATGCTACCATACAGAACTCTTGCGAGTAAATTGACTTCTCAATCATGCGTACTAGATCGTGCAGAGCTGTGCCCACCGACTTTCCCTTACAGTACGCATGCTGCGACATTGCCCAACTCCTGGGCTCAATTTTTGATCGAATACCTATATCTACCAACCTTTCCAAGGTTTTCAACAGAAAGGATGATAGAGTTATAGGTCTCAGATCCTTTGGATAGGCATGCGAGCTTTTTCCCGATTTCGGGATAAAGACCACTCTGACCTCCGTCCATTTTTTAGGAATATATACCAGTTTCAGACATCCCATGAAGATACCTTCCAGCCAGGGGAGGATGACTGCTGAGTTCCTCTGGATCTCTGCTGGTATAATCCGATCCGGGCCCGCCGACTTATAAGGTCTAAACCCGTTCAGCGCCCAACGGATTCGCTCCTTATCCGCGATGCCCTCCATCTCTATTGAAGGTGTTACTCGATTAGCTCCAGGCTCTGTCGAGTCTTCAAAGCTTCCCGGAAAATTGGTCTCGATGAGGAGCTCCAAAGATTCCGCACTTGAAGTTGTCCATGACCCGTCTGGTCTAATTAAATAACTAGGACTGGTTGGATTAGTAGCTAGAATTTTCCTAAGGCGAGAATTCTCAGAGACCTCCTCCATCCTACAACAGAAATATCTCCAGGACCCCTTTGTGCCTTCCTCAACCCTTTTTTGTACTTTCTGAGGTCCTCCTTATAGGAGTCCCAATCCCGAACCTCCCTTGTGTTCTTAGCTTTATTAAAAGCTCTCCTACACACACTCCGATATGTTCCCAACTCCTTGATCCACCATATCGGTTTCTGCCTACCCCTAGGCTTTATTAGGGGGCACGCAGCATTAAATGAAAGATTGCATGCCTTTGTGACAATATCAACCATGCCATCTAATTCCTCTACTGTCGCCGGAAGTCCAGGAACCTCCAGCGGCAGTAGTTCCTTCAACACCTCTCCATATTTGTTCCAGTTTGTCCTTCTGGGATTCCTGAAGGATTTCCGGGTAACAGGTTTAATGTCGAGGTTATAAATTATTTATTTATTTATTTACCAAACAAGGTATATTATTATAAAAATATTCTTATGAAAATAATTTTGCATAGTTAAATATATAAATTCATATTTTCTAACAAATCTGTAATACATTTTCGATATAAAATATTTCGTTAACTTATTCTTTCAAATTTTATTTTATTATTATTTTTTTTTTTTGACACTTAAAAATTAAATGTAAGATGTTCTTGCTACGTTTATTCTTACGGGTTCGTACAAACCTACGATTGGTGTGACTCGGAGTACTTAGTGTCGTCACCAATAGTAATTAGGTAGCAACCCAAAAATACAGTCCGTTATATAAACTAAAAATTTATTTAAATTGCAATCTTAAAATTTTTCTTATATGTTTGTTTTGTCAAGTTAGTACCTGGCTTGTAAGCCTCAATATGGTTATTAAAAATTTTACATGCTCTATTTATTGGTTCATTCATTCCATAGTTGGTAGGGTGGTGAACTTCTTTTAAGTACTTTGCATGTCGAGTGCGTCCTTGATTTAAAACAACAGCATTTGAAATTTCTTCGACGTTGATGTTTTTTTGTAACACGTCAAAAATGAAACTGGCCGCGAGTAAATCTCGTCTTGATGAAAGAGTATCTAAACCTATTATGTCGAGTCTAGAATTGTAACTTGGTAGGTTAATATAATCTTGCGGATCGAACATATGCCTGAGCACGAACAATAAGAATTACTTCTGTACTGATTCAAATTTTATTGCATACTTTTCGGTATATGGCATCCAAGTTACCGAAGCATACTCAAGGATAGATTTCACAAATGAGCAATAGAGTGATTTCGTTACCCATAAGTTGTTGAATTCTTTAGCTCTTCTTTTTATGAAACCCAGTACCCCATATGCCTTTCCCAACGTAAATTACATACCGATGATCAGAGAATGAGTGCTCCTTCGCCACTCTCCACCCTCTAATCATATGAAAGATCGTTTCTGACACAAAGGTGACATCTAAAACCTCCTGTCGATTTTTAACAATAAATGTCGGTTCTCGTCCAATATTGCAAACTAAAAGGTTGGTATTTAATAAATAATCAAAAAATAACTCACCCCTCTCGTTGATGTAAGTGCTTCCCCAGATTGTGTGATGCGCATTTACATCACATCCGAGTACAACACCTACCCTTCTTTGATCTGCTTCCCGGATCAGTTCCCCCAGGGATCGATATAGGCTGAGGCTAGCTATAGCTTTCCACAGCCAACCTCAGCGCTCACCGCTGTAACGTCTCCGCTACTAAATTGTGGAAGAAGAAAAATATTCAAATTATTTTTCGCTAAAATACACGATCTAATCTTCTCAGAGTTGCTTGAGTATAGTAATTTATACCCTTTCATTCTGAGTCCACAGATCCTGTTATTGTTAATCCAAGGTTCTTGGATTAACACTAAATCCTCATCTGACTTAGTCAGTCTAAGCACGAGAGCTGCCGAGGCAGCCTTCGTTTGATGTAGGTTTATTTGTACAATGCTAACCATTGTAATCGACCTTACTCACCTCTTCCTGCACTCCCTGCATCAGGATAGTGCTATCTATCTCTTTGTTCCGGAAGCTGTCTTCCTCTCTTCGAGAGCCTGACAGGATGCCCCCATCAGGCTCCAGAGAGAGGAGGCTACCTCCCCTAACTATGCTCCCCAGAGCCGAAGCATTACTTTCCTGGCCGTCCTCAGCCCGCTTGACCGCCTCCTGCTGGGTCCGTTCGCCGTCACCCCCAGGCTGGTCTTTCGCAGTTGCGTCGGTCTCGTCCTTTTTATATACTTTGAGAGTGATCGACCCGAACCCGAAGTTGATCACTCCCTTTAATTTTGCAAGGGAAGCCAGGGATTCTTTATTGATCAGCATGATTGCCAATCTAAAGCCTCCCTTAGCTTTCTCTCGCTTTATAATCCTCCAGTCTTCCGTTGGAAGATCGGGATTACTGGCCTGAATGATCTCAAGGATCTCTTCTATTTTATCCGGCTCGGTTGGTAGCCAAACACGTGCCCTCGACCTGCTCGGAATTTCCTACCTGCAGACTGCCTCAAGCCTCGCGCCCGGCCGCACCTCGCCTACTTCGGCAATTGCCCTTTTGTAAAGGTCGACCGATCTCTGATCCGAGCACGCAGTCAACTTCACGCGCCACTGGTACCATCACGTATCTCTGCAGGACGGGAGGGGGGGGATTCCGGATTTTCTCTCAGGATCCGCAGAAAAATGGAGTTTAGTGCATTAAATACTACTCTCCATTTCTCTGACGTAATGCTCCCATCTTCCTGACTTCTGCCAATGACGGCTAGCACCAGCACGTGCTCCTTTAGGATCTCACTGAACAGCTTCAGTTTTTGATCCCTAGGAGCACGTCTTTTCTACCTGAACCTTGGCTCGCTTACTCTCGCCCGTTTCCAGCTCTTCCTGGGACCTCTGTCTTTTAGACAAAAGGGCCCTTTCCGAGCTGTCACGGCCGACAGTTTTTTTAGCCCATGCCACAGATCCTTGTTGTTCTACTGTAAGCTGCCCCTCAGGGGTCGCAGCCAGTTTTTCTAAAATTCTATACGCCGACCGTCTCTCCCTGTTTCGACGCTTCGACTGAGGGATCTCCCTCAATCCCCCCTTATTTCCTTTAGCGGTTCCGCTTCCACCTGACTTCGATGCCAAAGTGTCACTTAACCCTGGTGATGAAGCCCCACCTTTACGGTTAGAGTTGCTAACTTCTTCCGGTTTTTGAAGGGTGCCGGCCCCTTTAATTTTAATTTCTTTTGTTTCTTCCATGTTTCTCCCACAAGTATCGGAGAAATATAGGTCAACTTGCGCAGAGATCCGTGTACGCAAGCAAGGCTAAATACAACTGGAGGTCGCCAGGTATCCAGAGAGCTCCGTTCACGACTGGGCTTTGTTAAATGGGCCCCCAGTCTAGCCGATCATCAGCACGGGTCGCGTAACACCTTAATCCAGCCCATTGGCTTACCAAGCACCCCACCCCCCGTACCCTCGCCCTCCTCCCACATTCACTCACTCATTCACCCATTCATATGGATATCCCAAACAAATGGGACCCACTTCATTCATGGGATTACCGTTTATAGGGTTCCCCACTCACTACCTCGAGGCCCGGGAGCACAGGGAGACGTGATGCTCAGTTCACCGTGGTTCTTTTCGATGGTTTTATGGCGCCATCAGTTCGCCTTTCCCTACTGGGTATACTAGGCACTCAGAATTTGGTGAACAGAGGTTAACCACTCCCCCGTTCTCTGAGACTCTCATCCCAGCAGAGCTGCGGTTGGTGACGGCTTATTTAATTCACCGCTAACCTACCTATCGATAGGCCTTTCACTATCCACCACCTGTGACCCCCTCGATAGCTGCAGCTCGCCACGGGTTTATTTATGAAACCTGCAAGTACAAATTATAAACTTTTTGTTTGGCCTAATTATGCTAATTATAAAATAAAAGAAAATTTAATTCACTTTACGATAATTCAATTGGTCTTAAAATCCACCGTTGTCAGCCACTCATCATTGATTATGTTGTTTTATTTGAAGAGCGTCACTATAGAAAAATTGACACGCTTCGGCATAAATTTTACGAGACTAATCAAATGCTTTCTTTTGTCATCAGATATTCTAAAACTTTCTTTTTAGCAAAGTTCAATTTCAAAATTTTTGAGCAAAGCTTCCTCCACATGTAGTTTTCGTGTTTTCCTGGAGCTGCTAGGTTTGTTAATAGATTCTATTTCAAATTGGTCATTAAATGCACGTTTGTATGAAACTTCAAATGCGCTTCGTACTTCATATTTTAAATGTCGAATTTTGATGTACGGTATGTTGCTAAAATTAAATTTTTGATTAAATAATCAATATTTTCTCCAATGACAATAGGTTCAATTCGTGATAATGCTACACTATTTTCAGTCCCTGCCGAATGTCCCATGTCGAATATTCATGGTAAACTGTGCTATAAAATTTAACTGTATTCTTTGAAGCGGAGAAGCCTTATCCAAATTTTGACATAATCACACGTGCTGTATTTAATTTGAGCATCCGTAAAATATACAGAGAAAAAACCGACGGGTTGCCAAACGTTATTAACCTGTTGTTGCAAAACCGCACCGGCTGCAAAATAGGATGCGTCTACCATAATGGATAATGATGCGAATAAACCTGGGTGCACTAAAACGAACGCTTCACACAATTTTTCCTTACTTCTCTCGAAAGCCTGAATTGCCTCCTCCGTCCATTTCACTGCCATTTTGCTATTTTTCTTATAACCTTTCAAGTAATTATTTAAAAAAATCTGATTACCAGCCGCACCTAATATAAATCTCCTATAAAAATTTATCATTCCAAATGTTCTTAAACGATTGAACACTTCCTCTATATGAAGTAGATGTAACTCTCTAGATTTAGATGCAACTAAGATATCTTCTATAAACAAATGACATTACGGTTACGAAAACCGAACGTCATACGCATAAACTCAAAAAGACCAAATGGCGTTGATATGGCTGGAATATCTTCTACTACAACAGGAATTTGATGGTATGCTCGTAGCAAACCTATAGTTGAAAAAACCACACAATCCAACTGAAAAAAGAAATCCTGCAGATGGGGAATAGGATATGCATCCTGAACTGTAACATTATTCAAACCCCGGTAGTCACCACATGGTCGCCATTCCCCATTTTTTTTGAGTACCATGTGAAGTGGACTAGCCCATGGACTGCTACTAAGTCTGCATATACCCTGGCTAACCATTTTCGCAAAATGTTTTTTTTAGCTATTTGCAATTTATCAGGAGCTAATCTTCTCGCTCGGCAAGAAATCGGTGGACCTCTCGTTTCTTTGAAATGCATTATATTATGCTTAATAGAAACCACCACTCGTGAATTTTGAGTAATATCTGAAAATTGGAATAATAATTTTTGGAAAATTAGATCTACATTCTCCTTATCAACTAGAGATAATGACGGTAAATTCATTTTCATAATTTGACCTATTGATGCAACTGTGGTCAATGGATCTATAATTTTTCCCTGTTTAATGTTTACTATTAAACCGAAGGTGTGGGTAACTGCAGCAGGGAAACTTTCGAATTTCAAAATGAAACTTTGCATGCCGATTAAGCCCAATTTGTGCTAATTAGTGCTCGTGGGGAGAAATTAGTGCTAGTCCAGGATCCTCGAAAACCGGAAATTTCGCATGAAAGACGAAAAAAAACCCAATTTCTAGTAAAAACCAGAAATAATTTAAGCCAAATTTTAAAACTTCACAAGAGCGGCTACACCGACGAAATTTGTGCGTCTCATAGAAATGTGATTTTCATAAATACAAGAAAAACCAACTAGCCCCTAAAAGATACTATATTGAACACATAAAATATAGAGGTATACCGTTCAATAATATTTTTGTTGAACAATAAATTAAAAAATACAAATAACTTATTGTAAAACCAAAGGCTGAGCAATTCAAATAACTTATTCTTGTCACGCATGTTCATTGCCATACGAAAAATACCGTTGCAGAATTTGTGCTAATCTAGAATTAGCCCAATTCCTTTGAACAACAACGACCGTTGATTGAACAATTTTCTGACAAAAAGTGTTCTACAAACCAATGAAGTTGGACTTCTGATTGCATATTCCTACCATGTATGTTCATTGTCATCCGAAACATATAGTGGCTGGATTTGTGCTAGTCCAGAATTTGCCCAATTCCATTGAACAACAAAGACCGTTGAATTAACGATTTTCTGACAAAAAGTGCTCTACAAATCAATGAATTTGGCACTTTTGATTGCATTATTCCTATCAGGAATATTCTGTTCATTCAATTCTGGATTAGCACAAATTCAGCCATTAGATTAAGCCACAATATTTTTCGGATGGCAATGAACGTACCTGATGGGAATATGCAATCAGAAGTTCTAGCTTCATTGGTTTGTAGAACACATTTTTTGTTAGAAAATTGTTCATTCAACGGTCGTTGTTGTTCAACGGAATTGGGCCAATTCTGGATTGGCACAAATTCTGCCACTGTATTTTTCTTATGGCAATAAACATGCGTGACAAGAATATGTTATCTGAATTGCTCAGCCTTTGGTTTTACAATAAGTTATGTGTATTTTTTAATTTGTTGTTACAACAAAAATATTATTGAACGGACCTCTGTATTTTGTTTGTTCAATATAGCATGTTTTAGGGGCTAGTTGGTTTTTCCGGTATTTATGAAAGAAAATTTATGGTGTAGCCGCTCTTGTGAAGTTTTAAAATTTGGCTTTAATTGTTTTCACATCAAGGTGAGGTTATCAAGACAATGGAAGTTTGGTTTCGAACTAATGAAAACATTGATTTTTTTTTTGTATTTTTACCTTGATGTAAAAATACTATCTGGCTATCAATCAGAATAACCCAAAATTTCATATAGAAATCGCATGTATGCGTTAAATACAATAAAATTCGAGGTTACCAAGGGGTTGGCAATTGCGTAGCGAATCATTAAAATTCGCTATGGCATTGTATTGTGATTATACTTTGATTATTTCAAAGTATTTTCAACATTTTTGTAGTTATGGTCACTGCAGTCTGATGAGACGACCGAATTTTTTAATACAAAAAATTCAATGTTTTCATTAGTTCGAAACCAAACTTCCATTGTCTTGATAACCTCACCTTGATGTAAAACTATCTGGCTATCAATCCAGAATAACCCAAAATTTTTTCTAGAAATTTGGTTTTATTTTTTTCATCTTTCATGCGAAATTTGAAATTTTATTTTCTGGTTTTCCCGGCTCCTGGACTAACGTAATTTTCTCCCCGTGAACACTAATTAGCACAAATTGGGCTTAATCGGTATGAAAAATTTCATTTTGAAATTAGAAAATTTCCCTGCTGTATTTACCCACACAACCCGAAGCATTGAGAAAATCAGCTCCAAAATAGGTAAGGTGACATCTGAAATTATAAATTCCTAGCTGAATACTCTATTTAAAGTTAGTTGTTGTCTACTGTAGGCTGGTATTGTAGTTTAGCTGCGTATAACTTAAACAAGAAGTTTAGCATAGTCTTATTACCGAATTTTTTCGGCAGGACTGACATCCGCTCCCGTATCTATCAAAAATCTAATGTTTTGTTTTTTTTTTTCAAAATAAGTAGACGGTTCGATGCGTGAACCTCATTCAGATATACCATCGAATGCTGATGAGTCTTTAGGACGAACTTGATGATGGATTAGAATTTGATTTGGATAAAAAAATGTCATGCATTTTACACCCAGTAACACATTTTTGTGGCTTATCACCAAATTTAAAATGATAAAAACACTTATCTCGTTGTCTGGAATTGTCTCTAGATTTTGACCTAGCACGAGATGAAGATGGACAATCATACCGTCGCCGACTTGAATCCTCGGAATTCGTTTGTCTCACACAACTTTGGATTTAGTTTCACACAACTTTGGATTTACTACAGTTTCCGCAATTTGACCGTTTGTACTCCACAATGTTTCAACAAGGTCATTAGCTCTTTTGGCCAATGTATTAATATGCATGTTTTGTTCGAAAGGTGTCAAAACTAACTGAATTTGTGAGAGTAACCTCTGCATCCACAATCGTTTAATGGAGGTTGCAAAAAAACCTGATGCATTGATCTGGAACTCCTCCAACAGTTGTGAGGGGTTTTTATCACCAAGTGACAAACCATGTAGAATCTTATTTAATTTAGTCTTTTCAGATTCTCATAAACCTCGAATAACTTCCTGTTTAAACATAGAATATGGAGTAGGTCCCTTGTCACGTGTAATTAAATTGGCAAACTGATTATGCAAACGAGTATCTAATGCACTAACTACATGTGCATATTTAATCTTCTCGGTTCTAATACCAGCAATAGAAAATTGCTGCTCAATAATGGCAAATCACGTTTCGTGGTTTTGCAAAAACAATGGTTGTGGGGCTTTAAATGCCACTTGTTCCACTTGAGTCGTTCCAAACACATTTTCCACGGACCTATGATCTGAACCGTTAGAACTGAACTGATGCAAAACCAGCTAGAAGCTCACTAACTTGCCCCTCAACCATCATTTGTAATTGTAAATTTGTAACTGTAACCGTTGTACCTTCTCGTTGTACCTGTTATCGTTTGTTGTATGTGATGAGACTGTTCCCTCAGACTCCTGAGCAGGCTCTGGTGCTGCCTCAATCCTGATCTTACGAACGATATAACAAATTAATAAAAAAAACGTTAAAAAAAATAGTTATTGATACATCCCTTATTAGAAAAGGTCTTGAAGAATCACACAACGTTAGTACTCAAAACTACCGTTGTGGCATTGGAAGCAGTTACACTTAGCTTATTCCAATAAAAACTACATATAAATCATTCATGGTAGAAATGTTCTGATAATGCAACAATTTCACTACAAGCAATTTAATTTACAAATTCATCGCTTTCGCGCTGGTTTTTCAACATCTTTAATTTTCGCAGCAATCCACTTATTTCACTCGTTCAGTTTTACTGTTTCACTTTAAATTTTCGCACACTTTTTACTGTTCGACTTGCACTGTTTGTTCATTGGTAAGATTACAACTGTCTCAAATTGGATTCGAACTCGCGATCTTTGGGTTGATAACACGGTGGTGCACGCCTTAATCACTCGACCACCAAGTAATATAATGAGTATATAGAGTAGAATTCGTAACAATATGATATTTTTAAAAACAAATTTTTAAAAAATCAGTGGGGAATCAGAAAATTGTTCTGAGTTGTTTTGAGAAGAATTTTTTAAATTTTCGTTTTTCATTTTATGTGAATTTTCCATGTTGGTGCAATGGTGATTATATTCTTTTCGTATGCTGTGTGCCAAATTTAAGGTCAAAATCAATTTTAGGTATATTTTTCAGTAAATTATATTATTTTTCAAAAACTCTGTGGCAAACTGATCGAAAAACCCGTCCTAAATTTTTTGTTAATTTTGGGGTCAAATCGCGTTTTGTGGAATAATGAATATGAAAAGTTTTTTTCATTGGCAATCTAGTAGTTTGAATTATCCTCACGTAATTTTAAATGTTACTGTCTGAAATCAAAATTTCTTATGAGAAATGCAAACCTACTCGATTGCTAATGAAAAAAACTTTTCATTCTCATTATTTCACGGAACGCGAATTGACTCGAAAAACAGTTTTAATTTTTCGATTCTTTGTGTATCACGAAATACTGTTCAAACTGGTCTTTTGTCATTTTGTCCAAATCTCAAGGGATTTTTGTCGGGTTTGTCAATTTAAAGACCAAAGTTCTGATTACCTCGTGAGATTTCAGCCCCTAGCACGATGCAATCACTATTTTGGTATTTTTTTTGAAAAGCTGTTCCAAATACATATTTCATAATACTAATCATGTAATTATTTTAATTCTAATTTTATGTTGATAAACACGATTGACCATATAAGCCTTTATATTTTTACCAGAATCATCAAGATTATTGGGGCTATAATATCACCAGCACGAGATCGAAACCCGATTCTTGTACTTCTGTACGTAATTATTTACATCCGTTCTGTTTTGAAAGAAAAACATGGGCTCCCGTAAAAAAGAAACAATAACTAATTTCTTGTTTGATCAGGCATCTATTTGGTAACGTAGAACTACGTTTGATTTATTACCGACTTTAATTCTAATAAGGTACCGTCACATGGCACATCCCAAAATTTTTTTTTTTATTTTTTTTTTTTTTTTAATTTTTTAAATTAGTCTTCTGGTAGTTTCTTCCGACCAATAAATTCTTTTCGTGTTTATTGTTCGCATTCTTTACGAAATCGATGAAGATTTGTGTGATAATGAACCGTATTAAATTTCAGTTTATAATCTTAAATCGATCTATAAGTTTTCGAATACATTGAGTATATCTGTCCAATTGGCTATTAAAATGGAAATAAAAATCTATCGACCGTAATAATTTTGATTGTCCTTTTTAAGTATTTTGTTACCAATCTTTTATTGAAGATACCGGTCAGTTAATCATGGGATGCATGTACCCATAATTAACTAAATTGCAACATGATCATTGTGATAAATAGAATTATTATACCATAGAATTATTTTCAAATTTTGATGAACATGTTCATGTTAATGCTTTAGTTAACAAAATAAATAACGGTGTAAAAGGTTTGCGGTCTTGCAAATAAAGATAAGAATACTATAAAATACTTTTGAAAAATGTACCTTCGTCATATGAACAAATTACCAGCAGAAAATAAGAAATTTCGCTACTCATCACAAGTGGAAGCACTATCGCAAAAGAGAACAATTGTTGTTCCTTTAAGGCGGCCGCATCAAATTTGCTCGACTCTCGAGCCGCGCCATCAAAGTAAAAAATTTGCGATATATACTGCAAATTGTTGTTGTACCGCCGTTTTGAGATCACACATTTTTAACTTTGTTGGTTGTTTACCAGCGGACATTTTTATTCTTTTTTCACAAAATAAAATATTCCAGCAGAATAAAATATTAAGTCTTCCTTAAAATGACAAATGTATTGATCTTCGATGTAAAGGAACTCATCTTTCCCCACCATTTCTTAACGAATTACGATAGAATGTGATCATTAGTATTGTTTAGGGATTCTAAAGTGAAATTTATACAAAATCCTAGAATCTGTTCATGCTGCATTAAACTTGGCTATTTCTTAACTAATCTTTATGAAATTTGGTTTCAAAGTTGATTTTGAATTGAAATATAAATGTTAGATGATAATATGGAGAACTCGGCTAATTCTTAATTAAAATTGTAAAATTTGCATCGAAGGTCTTTACTGTAATTCTAACATGTAGTTGGAACAAGGTTCTGAAATAAGACAATGATAGGCAATTCTCGTTTACTTCTTTACAAGTAAATATCAAAATAGTTATGCAACCATTTGAATTTTGGATTGGAAACTAACGAATCGAGTAAGAATATTAACGGAGATTATCGTTTAGAATTCTTTAAGTAATATTTTGATTGTTTGCGGCAAAATAATTGTTTTTTTTCAAATTACCACTAATATCTCAAAAGCTCACACAGGCAACCAATATGTATGGTGGTTTTTCTGACAGTTTAGGCACAGGCAACAATCACATATGAAAACAAGAACGACAAAAATTGTTCATCCATATTTCATAAACATCCATTTTAGACATTCAGCTCCATATATAGCTATTCGTACTTTTTTAGTTACCGTTTATGTATATTCTATTTTGATTTATCACGTTCTCTGCAATGGTCAAAAAATAATTATTTCCGTATAATAACCGATGATAGCACATTAGAATACTGGCTGTCATTTGTTAATTATTTTATAAAAAAAATTAACAAATGACAAAAAATACATATTTTGTGTTTTTCGTTTAGTGCAGGAATAAACTGTTATATTAGGATTCATTTTCTATCGAAGCATGCTTTTAATGCCCGGTTGCATACAAAATGACTATAACGGCCCGTTAGTTGTGCACCAAATATTTATACGCAAGCTAAAAATTTCCACGGAATAAAATATATTTAATCAAGTTTGCGTTGATTTTCATCTGATTGCAAAAACAGATTTCATATAAAACATTTAACTGGCGCCCAACTAACCAACCGTTAGTCATTTTCTGTGCAACCGAGCATAAACCATTCAAATTTTGGTTTTTGAGATTAAAAGTAAAAGTAAAGTAAATTATGAGTGCAAAAAATATAATTTTGTTGGCAACTGTATTGTTTGTGGGAAAAGTAAAACATCTGACGAAAACTGTAGATTGTTTAGTTTTCCTGGAACAAGTATAGAACGGCTTAAAATTTGGGTGAATCAATGTCAATTAGAACTTTCGAATTTGAAGGGAAATAAGAAGTTTATTTGTGATATATGTACATTTTAAAGAAAGGTTTTTTAAAACACGTAACCTAGCAAAAAATTCTATACCAAATTTATTTTTTAATAATAAATATGATAAGTCAGAAAGTGTAGACAATTTAAAAGTTTATGCAGACCGGTACAGCAACAATTCTTCGGTAGGCTCTACACCTATGAACGATGGGCAGAATAGTGTTTTCAATCCTACTCGTAAAACTGCAAAATGTATTAGAACCTATCCGTGTACTAAAGGAAAACGACCAGTTTAAAATAAGTCCTGTACTAAAACAAAATCCAGCCGTACCCGAAGAATGTTCCAAGTTCCAACTTTAATAATGAAATTAATTGTGACACTTGACCAACAAATATAAAATTTTAGAATAACAAAACAAAACATTGAAAAACAAAGTTCGCGTTTTTAATTTAAAACAAAAAGTTAAAAATAATAATTAAATATGATGGTTTAAGACGCAAAACTATTTCTGAGCATATTGACAATTTAGCTCATGTTAACGATAATATGAAGGAATTATGTAAAATGATGTTAGAAAAACGAAGCAAAAATACAAAAAAAATATATCTCAAAACAAAGAAATCTGGTTCAAAGTATTGAGTATACGTCCCACTCAGCTTACGACATCTTTCGAAATTCTCTCGAAATACACTCGTACTGCGGGCTTCAACAAACAATTATTACAAAAAATTGCACTTAATGTAAGAGATATGCCGGATCATTTGCAACAACACGTTCTTTTATTTGATGAAATAAAAATTCGCCCAAAATTTAAAATACAATGGAGTAGCTGACGAAATAGTAGGTCTCCTCGATTTTGGAGAAGGTGAAAAAGTCCCAGTTCCAGCTAATTATATTTGTGTACATATTTATGGTTGAAGGGGTTATTCTGTTCGGATAAATTTGTGATAAGTTATTTTGCTACGGATACGCCTATATCTGGTGAAAAACTTAAAGAATTGATTGAGCATATAATCGCAATCCTTGTAAACAACTTGGGATAGATTTAGAAAAACCTTATTTAAAAACTAAATAACAAACAAATATTCGCGCTTAATGATATTTGTCACTTATTCAAATCGATCAGGAGCACATTATTAAGATATGATATTAAAACACCCAATAGCTTAGTTTCGTGGGACGTGTTGATTGAACTGTTTAAATAATAGATAGCCAGTCGGTCACACGAGTCTGCCCAAAATAAACTACAAGACTCATATACCCAAATACGTTTGAAAAAATGCAGGTTTGTCTTCCTACTCAAGTTTCAAGTCATAGTTGTGCAAATGGTATAAAAACTTTCGCACATTTAAATAGATTTCGATTTTTAAGAATCCCAAACTCAAAAATTAGTGGCTTTCACCTTGCGAAGCGTCAACATCGACGGTACCGCCAAATCACTTAAGAAAGAAGACAACGCTCTGCGCTTGGTGGGACCGGAAAGTAATCGTGTACTATGAGCTGCTGAAATAGGACGAACCAGTCAATACGCTACTGACAAGATCCCATCAGGTCAGAATGGGACTCGAGACCCGAACGAGTGATACTGCAGCACGACAACGCTACATGCCATTGCACTTATATTGTCCAGTCTGACAACATTAAAAAGCCTTATTCACCAGACTTGGCAGGGCTACACTTGGCCAGTTTCGAAGTGCAAAACTGGTCTGATGAATGGTTTTATCGTCGTGGTATTCATGTATTATCAAAGAGATGGCTTAAATGTGTAGATAGTGTAGGGCAATGCTTTGAATAAACCATTTTTTATATTTCTTTTGAACTATATAAATGTTTTCTTCTCTCAACTGATCAATTTGCATAAATTAATATTAACTTGGAGTTAAATGTCCGGAAGTTGAAAGAACCGGACAAGTGGTGCAGTGGTCAAGCGTGGTCAAGAACGAGTTGAAACCAAAATTTTATAATGGGCTTTTTGATTAGGCCATAAAAATCCTAAAATTATTTGTATGTCAATTGATCTTGTTTTGCGTTCGAATCCGTTTTGACTCCGCTTTTTGATATGGGTTCTGTTAGCTTTTAAGTGATAGAGCCTTACTTTTTTCCTAGAGCGAGCATAATAAAAAAAAATTAAATAGGGCATTTAATTATCGTAAATTTAACCTTTAATTTTCCAATTGTTTTTAAATGGTTTTTTGATATGGGTACCCGCGTATTTGTTGGAAGGGATGGAGCCCAATATTTTTTACTAGAGCATTTGATTAGCCTATAATTATCCATACTATATTGTAATGTTCTGCCGTATGGGTTCTGCTAGCTTAAGGGACCTTCCATTTTGGACATCCTTACCATCATTCTGTTAATGGTCGTCATTCAGAGTAGTTTTCCTTTTTCTCCCTCTCGTTTCGATAGATTTTTGTGGCTTTAAAGAATTTGTGATCATATTTTGAGAACAATTTAGTATGTCGGATATTTCTTTATATGTTTTGCTCTCCTTCCGATCCGATGCTTGATGATGATTTTCTTTCTTCTGGCGTGCAGAGCTTGCCATATCCCATTTTACAGCTAAAATAACATTTTTTATATTTACAAAACCTACTTGCGTTTCTGTATGAGAAAATAATAATTTACACTAGATTTCACTAATTTTCAATTCACACCTATTATTTTTTTACTCTTTTGTTTTATTTTATATTGCATTTCGTGGAATTCCCCCAAAAATAAATGAAACATCTGGATGCTAAGTATATAGCTGATTGAAATACCCATAACAATAAATATTTTACCAAATTAGAAAATATAATAACTCAAAGTAGGATAAGGATATAACGAATTTACTTGTTAAAGATAACCCACTCCTATAATTTTTTACCCACTATATATAACGGCGAGTGTGAGCACAATACTGAATTGTGTGACTTCAATGTATGTACCTGATATTAATGGACTTCGGTATCAATTATGTATTCAGTCAGAATATAAAAAATAAAAAAGAAAACATGATATAAATTATTTTTCTGTCTTATTTTCAGTACAGTATACCAATGTCTGCTGACGTCTAATAACAGAGCATTCCCAATGAAAAACCCTTTTTATTTTTACACAGCAGGATTTTATTTTGTTTATTATCCTTGCAATGTTGTATCCTTGTTCTGCGGCCAAGACTCTCCCAATACTTTCGCAGTTTGGTTTTTCCATCCTTACTTTTACGCCATTGCCAACCAATTCGGGGACATACGGCTACAGCTCCGATTTTATCACCATCTGCGCATTGCATAGCTCCATGCCAGCCCCCCTCCGACAAGGGGTCATGGATACAACAGGACTTCTTTCCATACATTCTTTTACAAAAGGATTTATTTCCAAACAGGTTTTTTGCAAAAAAATACAAAAATTCCTTGATTTAGAAATAAATAAACTTCAATTAAAAAGAAAAAAAAATATTTAAACCTTCTGCAGGTCGATTCAGGCTTTCCTATAGAAAAAAGGAACTAGATAAGATATTTTCATATAGTATTTTTGTCGCAATTTTTTTTTCTGGCGTACTATGGTAAACAGTTGATGTAAATTTTCTCAGAAACAAAATTAAATTTGGAATATTTTTCCTATCCAATTTTGATACGGAAATAATATTTATTAAACTATAAAAATTTAGATCAAACATATTTTCTCAGTAGGCCAGAAAATGATATTTTTGACAAAAATGCTATATAAATAATTTTCCTATAGGAAAGCCAGAATCGACCTGGAATGACACTATTTTGGTAATTCATCGGGAATAGGGAATTGGGGAGGGAATTTATATGTGATTTTAATTAAAACATTTTTTTTTTCTGGCATACTGAGGTAAAAAGTAAGTGTTAATTTTTTTGAAAGCAAAATTAAATGGGGAATTGTTTTCCTTGCGAATTAAGATATGGAAAAATTATTCTCAATTTATAAATATTTACTCAAACTTTTATTTTTAATAGGCAGAAAAAAATATTTGAACCGAATTCTTTCCCTATTCTCGGGGAATTACGAGAATAATGTCACTGGAAGTTTTTTTCGATTTCTAAAAATTTTCTGATTAACAGAGATTTTTTTGCTTTTACCTTTTGAGTAGCTCGCACAATGACTCAAAAGATAATATCAACAGTAAGGAATTGAAACCAAGTTTGTTTTTTTCGTAATAGTGATATTTTTAAAATTGTATTTTATATTACTAATTATAATTTTAAGTTATGTTAGACCGATAAATTAGTTTTATTTGCTTTTTAACATTTTTTGTCTGAAAAACGACAACAAGAAAGCCGATTTTGAAATGTTGTAACTAACTTCAGTAGACTTTTCTTACGGGAAAAGTTTAGAGGTTTCAAGTTTTATTCTCAAACAAACTTGTAAGATAAACCGAAAATATTTTCTGTTGTGAGAGCTCTGTAAGGAAATACGACCTTTTGAAAAAACACTTTTAAACTGATATATTATAGGTATAGTAACAAAACCTACAAACGAGTTTTCATAGAAAAATGGACACATTTAAAAATAAATTAAAATCAATTTTTGAAAGTGCGCTACATAAACGAACTCTATGAAGTACTCTCTTTCATTTTAAAAAAGTTGTAAAAATAAAATTAAATGTACATATTCATAATTGTATAATAAGACAAAAACAGTAATTAGATAAATAAATTATATGAATTGCCAATATAGGCACAATCTCTTACAATATCACTGTGCTAGTTGAAAAATGTGACAAGCTGGGCACCCGGGGGGTAAACCTAATTCGAGTACGCTGAATTCAATGGTGCTAGTCCTATTTCAAAGTTAGTCCCCATTTTTGAGATATCGCTTTCGACATATTTTGGCTCCGAGTCAAAACATACCCTCATTTTCAGGTTGATAGCTCCTGAACCATTAAGATTTTCCTGAACCATTAAGACCAACAACTTTGCTGAACATATCAAGACCGAAAAACCACATCAACATATATGTGTGTTTTACTTAGGCCAATGTTAGGTTGGAGTGGCTGCTTCCGCACATTTACACCAGGAGTACCCCGTTGTGATACCACAGGAACCTATTTCCCCTTTACTCCTGTTCAAAACCATTCGGAGCTACGTACGTCCCGCAAAATATCTCGCACTCCACAGTCAACGAGATCTGAAAGGCTGGCCATACTATACACGCCCAAATACTTATGCCTTCTGTATGATAGTGCCGGACACGAGCATAGGAAGTTATCTAAAGTCTCTTCTTCGTCTTTGTCCATGCAACTTCTATAAAGTCATTCGTCTGTAGACCCAGCTTTCTCGCATGTTCCTCAAAAAGGCAGGGTCTTGTCAGTTTTGGCAAAAGCATCTCATAGAAGACTCCGGCTCCTACCCTGCCGTCTAGAGAAACATGGGTACACAGGTAAGGCTAAATACAACTGGAAGTCAGCTTACTTAGGCCAAACAGGACGCTCATCTCAGATAAGATACAAAGAAAACATCAAAGACATAACCAAATTTAAAAAAAGTACATAAAATCAAGTTTCGCACAATACATATAAAAACTGAAAATCATAGGTACGCTGAAATCAATAAAAATGTAACGATTTTGCACATAATCAAGAAAGGACTGAAATTAGACAGGTTCGATTTGGGTTCGACAGGTTCGACAGGGTACAATTTCACTCATGGCTTCATGCTGTACGTATACAAATTTCTCATGAGTCATGAGTCAAATTACGGCCAAAATTCACACCTTGAAAATATTCAAAAACAAAAACACAAACAATTTAATTGGCAACAAAATCCACCCACAAACCCAAAACAAAAAACAAAGGAGGTACCAAACAGCAGCGCCTAGCTACAGTATATAAAGAGCTTCAAAATAAATTATGTAACAGTAGTAAAAAATAAACCGAAGAAGAGATTATTCTCGAAATCGATATTTCTAGAAAAGTTCAAAAATTGGCACAATAAATAAGAACTAAAAACTGTAATATAAAAAGTTTTTCATCTAAATAGTGACAAAAGAACACAAAAATAAAGTGAAAATCGTCTTGTGAAATCTGATGAAATAAATAATATGGATAGGTGTTTTAAACTCGAGTGTCATGTGTGTGGAAAGTTTACGATTATGAGCAATCGTGGCAAAATAAGTGAAAAACCGATGATTTATAGCGACTATACTTTTCACAAATAGTTATTAGTGGTGTAAATTGGACGCCATCTTTTGTTTGTACAACATGCATTTTCCATCTGCATATATGGCAAAACACTGGAGCCGCGATGCCATTTGGTGTCCCGATGATATGGATCGATCCACAAGGACATTATGCAGTTCAATGTTGGTGCATGAATTATATTCTCGGTACGAACAGAAACAAAATTGGTTCTTTGACATACACTGCAACGACAAATGCTCAACTACCGCTGCAGCAACATGAAATTCCTGTTCCGGAAAGATCAAACCCAACTGAGGAATATTTACCAACAACATTTGAGTCAGGTGAAACCGGAGGAACATCTGCATCAATATATCAACCATCAAATTTCACTGCGCCATGCAATCACATTGAAATCTCGCAAAATTGTTTATATATTATGGCACGATGCCTGAAACTATCGCAGCGGCAAGCCATTCTTTTGTCAAAGAATTTAAAACAAGTGAACATTTTGGCTCCAAATGTTTGGATATATGGAGCAATAAATCGTCATCGTCATTTTACGAAATTTTTCAAATCAATTGAGAATAATTCACTGACTTTTTGCACTGATAACCGAGAATTGGTGTTCACAATGCATATAATCCCGAAGATTGGCGATTGTTTATCGATTCCTCTAAAAGCAGCTTGAAGGCAGTTCTCCTTCACGTTACCAACTCAAAAAATTTGTTACGACTGTGCGGTCTCAACCACAATTTTTGTATGTTTTATATTTCCCCCCAGTTGGTGTCTTTACTTTCCATTGATTGCTCAATATTTGTATTTTATATTCCCCTCGATTTGTGTCTTCGCTTTCAGAGTTGTTTGTTTATTGTGTGCTGAACGCACTAGCGACGTTTTGTTTTGTACCTCATCGTGTGGTGGCGCGGGGGTAAGAAGAATGACGAGAGAGTGAGACCAATGCGCATCGAGTGTGTGTAAAGTAAAACGTTCTAGAAAAATGTTTTTCTTATATGCTTCTCGTTTACATCAATACGAATTGATGTAAACGAAAAACAGAAAAGAAAGACAATTCTTCTAGAACGTTTTTGCGCGTCGTTTTCGGTGCGAGAATTTTTTTTTAATTCAGTCTTGTGTAGTAATTTGAAATAAAAACAGTCGAGTTTTGATTTGTGGAAAAAAAAGGCTGATGTAGGATATTGTGAGACAAGGTCTCGTTTTTTTGTTATAAAAAAAAAATCGAAAGAAAAAAACTAAAGTAGAGATATATGGTGAACGTTCTTGTAATTATATGCATACATGATTATTAAAAAATAATTTTTTCGATTGTTTGGGAAACCATGTTGTTCAAATAAAGTATAAAGTGGTATAAAATAAAAGTTTTTTGGATTGTTTAATATTCATCATACGAAGAATTAAGGTCAAAGAAAATAAGTTTGCGAGTTTATTTTGTGAGTAGGGAAAAAGGGAGGAAGACTAAGAGTTTTATGTCGAGTGGAAATATTGTGCCGTGAAGGTTAAGTTGTGCGACTAATTTCGAATTAACCCAAAGCGAATCAAAGTGAATTGATATTGCTTAGTAAAGGTTTTCGCCGGGGTGTTACTATCCAAGACCCAACCTTTACGGGTGGCCAGGTGAGGCTCGCAGCAGTCCACGAGTGCCGCATTTAACAGTGGCGACGCATTTAACCGTCGCGGGTGCTTCATCACGAGACCAGTTGTTGCTTTACTGGAGAAAAGTACCGCAACCATCAGGTGAATAACCACGTGACCACGATTTGTTGGCGTGTTTCATATGCCGGTGAGTGTACCTCGGATTTAAAAGGTGGCCAGTTGAGGTCACTTCATTGTGTTTGGTATAGCAAAGCCCAATATTTTTGCCGGCCAGTCAAGGCCAAATATATTTACCGCTGGGTGTACCGCAACGGTACGAGTAGCCAACCGGTTGCCCATCCGGTGATACTTCTTGGTATCGGGGATAGGCCCCGCAACACCACCGTCACCAAGGCCGCAACTCTTTTTGGTATCGGGGATAGGCCCCGCAACACCAGTGGCATCAAGGCCGCAACAATTTGTGGTATCGGGGAGAGGCCCCGCAACAGTAAAAAATTTTTTTGAAAAAAAATAATAATTTTTAAGGTACGATTTTTCTTTTTTTTCTTTTTTGTTCAATTTAAATTTTTATTTTTTCTAAATTTTTTTTTACATTTTTTATCTCTATATAAAAGTTAAGTTGTAATCGAGCGCCGGATAACGGTCGCGCTCGGTGCGCATTGCTCTCTCTCTCTTTCGTTCTCTCTCTTTCTTCTTTCTTCGTGGGAAGTTGCGTTTTTCTTTCTATTTTTGTCTAAATTGAATAAATAAAAAAATGAATTATTAAATTTCCGGGTTGGGTATGATGAGGGGGAATTCCCATCCTGTGTCGGCGTAGGGTTGGCGGTCCCTTGGTGCCCGCATCCAGGTTCGAAACCGGTGTTTACGACCGTGTGAGTTCGGGCGGATGCGCGGACCAAGATACCTCTCTTCCGTTATAATTTTTTTATTTAAATTTTTCTGCTGTTCGTTCCTCAGGTTCCGGCCGACAAATTTCGGCGGAACTCGGTTATTATTATTTACGTTTTTTTCTTTCCCTTTTAACTATCTGTAATCACGGTGTAAGCCAGGAGCCACGCATGCCTCAATCCCCACAACCCTTCGCACTTCTCCCTGAGAATGTAGCCGGCAAAAATCACTGTGGAGGCCTCTGAAGGTTGGCAATAGCCAGCCTGTAACAAATTTCATTCCAACTGGACTCAGCACAAACACAAAGGAAACCTATGCATCAATGAAAAAAATCATTGATTTGATTAAATACAATGACCATCAATGGAAAGTTTGTGCAGATTTAAAAGTGATAGCTCTTTTAAGCGGCAATTGGGTTACACTAAAAACATATGTTTTATGTGCTTATGGAATACACGTTTTAAAGGCGACCAATACAACGAACGGATTGCGATACGACAGCATCGTTGAAGCTCCACTTGTGCCAATTAAAAATACATTGCTACCACCACTTAATATCAAGCTTGGAATCCAGATGGAAATGCGTTCGTCAAATTTCGTTGCATTTTTCCACGGTTAAGTAGAATCAAAATTATAGAGGGTTGGTGTTGGAATCTACTCGAATCTAAGTTATGATCAAATGAAATTTCATCTCGCTTCTTGTTTTTTATTACAGGAATACTTAATGGACCAGATATTCATCGTGTGATGAACGATGATGCATTTGAAAATGCTCTCAGTGAACGAGAGCTTGTGGCATGGAAATGTGTAAAAGAAGTTATTAAGAATGTTCTCGAAATTAATGGAGCCTATGATTGGCGCAGATATATTGAAAATATGCTGACTGCTTTTCATAATATAAACGTTAGAATGTCACTGAAAATACATTTTTTGCATTGTCATGTGGAAAAATTCGCCGAACAATCACCAACCGAACCCAAAGAGCACGGCGAGCGTTTTCACCAAGTGATGGCAAGGCTCGAACATTGGTACAGTGGCAAAAAGCTAGACGAGTTATGAAAAATGTTAATTTTTTAGGGTAAAATTAAGAAAAAACCATAAAATCAACTTAATCGACTTAATTTTCTTTTAAATAGTTTCTATTGTATCTATATTTGTCGATCGATTTAAATTCAACAATTGGACAAAAAATGATAAAAAACGTGTTTTTCGTCGAAATTAAAAGCAAAAAAAAATAGCACAAAAATGTGAATGTAGATGTCGTTTTTCGGGCTTGATATGTTCGGCAAAGTTGTTTATCTTGGCTTTCGCAACAACTTTGCTGAAGAAAGCATAATGAAAATCTTAATGGTTCAGGAGCTATCAAAATGAATATGAGTGTATATTTTGACAAATTTTTGACTCAGAGGCAAAACATGTCGAAAGCGATATCTCAAAAATGGGGACTAACTTTGAAATGAGACTAGCACCATTGAATTCAGCATATTCGAATTAGGTTTACCCCCTGGGTGCCCACCTTGTCATAAAAAAGAAGTTTGCAATTCAAGCACAGTGTATTTATCGAATTATAATTTTTGTTTTCATAGAGTTATGTTACATAAAATTTTATGTAGCGCATTTTCAAAAATTGATTGAAAGTTAATTCAATCAATTAAAATTGATTGATAATTATGTTTTGAATGTGTCTGAGATAGCTGTTTTCTAATGAGAAAAATGACTAACGGCCGGTTAGTTGTGCGCCACCTAAATGTTTTATATGAAAACTGTTTTCACAATCAGAAAAAAACTCAACGCAAACTTAATTAAATATATTTTTTCCACTACTAGTCATAGAAGGCATCATTATTATGTATTTTAGTATCCTGAGAAATAACATTTCTCAGCTAGTGGTTAACAATATTTTATTATTAACCACTATAGTTAATAATGAAAAATAAACAATAGATGTAATGCGATTAAATGGATAGGAGATTATGATTATTCTCCGCATATTGATAAAGTAGATTTTGATAAAAATAAAAAAAATCAAATAAAATTTACAAGATAACACGTATAAAAATACATAAACGTATAAATTAGTGTAATCATATAAAGTCAAATATATTTTTAACCAAAAAAGAACACGCTTTATTAAATATTTACTATTACATAATAATAGATGGCACTAAATCCAATCATTTTGCCAATTTATTTATGAAAATAATTGTTTATAGCACAATAGTATAATAATTAGCTAAATTTACGCCTTGTCTATCGGCTCTTCGAAAACTGTGCCCTATATAAGAACGGAAATTTTCTAAATTTAGGTACCTTGCAATTTTTTGTGGCATTTGCGATAAAATATTATCGTTGGTCTCAATTTTAAATATCTACGAACAATTTCCATCCAAAGTGCTTCAATAATAACAAACTTTCTTGATGTACCATTTTTAGTATTAGGAATCTTAATAATAATAATCATTTCCACCTTGATTGTTGTGTCGAAATATTGCAAGTAAATTGCAAAATTCGTCAGTTCTGCAGGTACCTGCAACACCAATTACAAGAACGGCCTGCAATGATAATGATTTGATTATTAAAGATGCTTTTCGTTTACAGCAGTCTCTAATTAAGTAGTATAAAGAAGATACATACCTTTTTTGCGATGTAACCTTCATCACGCGCTTCAGTTAAAAATTTAAAAATATCTTCATAAGTGAAAACCAATGATTTTGTTGGGCGATAGTCAATATTTTTTCGTTTTAAAAATGCGACTAGTTTGTAAAATTTTAGCATTGAATAATGGGTCCATAAAGAGGAGGCCTATTTGTTAACTGAATACTCTTGAAAATATGTCAAAGGTATATTTTCCGAAATTTTATTAACACTTTTATTATTACACCAAATTTTAAATTTTTCATATGTTTTTATATAAATATCCCTCAATTTTTGTGGCAGCAGCCGGTCTGTTATATTTCTCGGCCGGTCTGTTAATATCTCACATATTGCAGGTGGCGTGCCGATTAAATCATCATTCTCCGTTTTATTTTCAGTTGAATGCTAATTTGACTTAACAAAATTAAAACTTCAAATAATTAAACAAAATGCAGTGTCATTTTAAATTTACGTTTACCGCAATTCAGTAAAAAAATCGGGCTACTTCGACATAGTTAATATTATTGAAGAGCAAGTGTTTCTCTTATTAAATTAATTTTCTTATCTACAAAAAACCCTAATGGTTGGTGTGTCTTCTACGACCAAGTAGTAGTAGATGCTCCGCGTCTCGGGTTATAAACTCGCTAGGGCTATAATAGCATACTTTTCAACCTTGGTGTATAATAAACTATTATTCCATGGAAATGTTTAACGATTAGTTAAAAAGTTATTCAATCAAAATTGGCGGTTTAAATATTTACACACAAGCTAAAATGCCCACTGAATAAAATATGTTTAATCAAGTTTGCATTGAGTTTTTTCTTATTGTGAAAACAGTTTTCATATAAAACATTTAACTGGCGCACAACTAGCCGACCGTTAGTCATTTTTCTGTGCAACCGGTCATAAGAAAACTTGTTTTTTGATGTTTTTGCTATATGTATCGAGTTTTTGTTTTAATATGAAAAATTTTGTTGTATGCTTTTGAAAACGACACCGAAAAGGTGTCGAACGCTCAAGCAAAAAGAAAACATTTTTGCAATATGAAAGTTCAAAACCAATAAAAATTTTAAAAATTAAAATTAAAAACTCATTAAAACTATTATTAATTTAATGGCAAATCTTCTGGTTCGACATTTTTTTGGAACTCATTATAAGAACAAACCATTTTCACCGACTAATTATCTGGTAGTGTTTGCGTCAATAGCCGATTCAGCGGCTGAGTGGCAGACTAATTTCTAGATTTGCTTACGTACCCGTCGAACAACATACAATTTTAGTTGAATTAAACATTAATTAGCGGTTACTTGTGTTTTCATGTCAAAATATAAAAATATACAAGTTAACACTCACTATTAACCGATTATTTTACACACAAAACCACTGTGTCGTAATGAAACGAGTAAAATTCTAAGAGATTTTAATATTATCAACTCAAAGGGATTAAAAATGAACTCATATAATGTTGGTGCTTATGACATAAAATATACTTGAAAGATCCCTTATATTGTAACATTAATATCTACATACATTTGTAAAAATAGTATGAATGTGTGATTTATTAAAAACGAAAATTATTGTCTCAATTGTAAATAAAAATGGGGTCATAAAATTTAATCAAACACAAATCCTGAAGTTTATAAAACAAAAAAAAAATATCTTACGAATTGTATTCCATTGATATTTAGTCAACTAAATTATCCTTAAAATGCTGCTACGGAACATAATATCACACTTGACAGATTACAAAATATTCCCGGTATAAATAAATCAGTCGATAACACTTAAGAATCAGAGAATAAATAACTGTAATGCATGACTCTAATCCCCCAAAAAAAAAATTGCATTTACAGTACAAGAATATATTTTATTCCTTAAAAAGTGTTTAAAAGGAAGCCAACCTTTTTATTAATTTAAAATTGGTTAAGTTCACTAACAAAATCAATAAATCGAAAATTAATCGAAATCAAACAGAAATTCTTTATTGAACGTTAAATAATAAAAAAAAAATCTTTTGTTACCCGTTACGTAACAATCGACAGAGAACGAAATAATAATGGAGTAAATACACTTCACGATTTGAAGTACCAATACTTCAGGATAAAATATTTTCGAATATTATGATTAAGGAGTCTAAACAATAACAATAAAAATTGCCAGATTTATAATCCTTTTCTTTGTGTGTATACACACACATACGAGTAGTACCAACATTTGTTAAAAAAATGTGTAATCAAATGAAAGAGATTTACTTTTCAATACTCATCATCAGTAATATGAGCGTATAATGTGGAAATATTCATTACGTATGGGCCCAGGTGGAGGTCCGAATGTAAATGTTTTATTTGAAAAATTAGAGTTTTGTACCAAGGTTCCAGGGTTCGCAAACAAAGTACAAACCCAATACAAATGACGATGCACTAAAACAGAAACATCAACACAACACAAATAAAATGACATATATGAGGAATAATTTATCCACGCCGACATTCACTGACAACCACGTAGCCATACATACCATCTACCCCATACTTTACCCAAACATACACCGCAATATTTATGGAGTATTTATGTGGTATTACCAGACTAAAATAAAGAATCGCTTCTGGCCAGCTAAAATTTACATTTGGCTAAATGATTCACCATTTCTATTTTTTCACCGGAGTGATATTGTCTCATTAGATCATTCAACATCAGATCCGGACGTTTGCTAAAAGGTTAAAGAACTGGTGAACCTTGGACTATCAAAATAAGAAATTCAATTGCATTTTGAAAATAATGGGCATCCTATGCCTTCTGATAATCTAGTCAATAAAGAAAGAGAACCTGTGGAAAAAATTGAATCAGGATTTACTAGAAGAGTAGAGATTAAACCTAAGATGAAACAATATTACAATAAATACTATTTTTCTACTACTGCGTCCAAATGGATCTTAGAGAAAAAGTTTGTAAGTTCGAAATTTGCTTTATACTACACGAAACAAATCAGTTTGTGGAGCAGCGCCATCGGTGGTTGATGCAACTATGTCTGATGAATTTATACCAAAATCGGATAGTTTAGAATTGGCCAGCTCAATTGTTTTATCAGCTGTAAAACTTCCTTCAATTTTTTTCAAACTTAAGTTATTAGATATATTGTTTATTAAAATGAATATTTATATTTAAGTAGCCCCGGTTCCGTAAACTGGTCCACTCATCCAATGTGAGGCTAAATTTTCCACATAAATCTTTATAATATTTTATTTTTGTTACTATGTCACATTTTGCGATTGCATAATAATCGTGAATTAGTTTCATTACTTTAGATTTACCTTTTGGTAAATTAAATTGCCTGTCCTGAAGTGCTTGACGGATAAATTCGTCTTTGGTTATACCGTGGATTGAAAATCCATCAATCGCCGCAAGTCTTGCCACTATTTCTCCCAAGAATTGCCTTTTAGTCATAAATGGCATTTTTGTCAAAATTTCAAAGTAAACCGCTAGTTGAAGATCTCTTACAACTTAATAGTTTATTGACACATTTTAAACATTTTGTGTTTTGACTCCCTTTTTCGTTTACGAAGTATGTCCACACGGAATCTGCCATGTTTATTAATTTTAAACTTCTTTATTAATTTTATTGTTCAGGTCTCTACACAAAAATTAAATTGTAAAAGTTAATAAGTATATTTTTCATATGATACAAATTATAAAAAAACTTACGTTCAACTCAAAAGAGAGAGAAACAATGAAATATTTTATTGACAGTTGGGGGAAAAGAGAAAATATCGTTTTTTTTATGTTGGTAACATTGCATAACGAAAATTTATTGGGCAAAATGCATATTGAGGCTATGTATGAATTGATTAAAATGTGTTGAAAAAAAACCGGGAATTTTTCATATTTTTCCCAAGTATTTTTGCACAAAAATTTAATCAATTTCCCAAAATCAAAAAAATAATTAAAGTAGTCGGCTAAAAAATCGAATAATATAGAGAATTTCAAAGCAAATTGTATTCCGATTTGCTGATGCCGATTTGCCTGAAGGCGAACTAGTCCTAATAGATAATGTATATATGTATGTGTTTTATTTTGTTTTGTTCTGCTCTCTCGAAAATAAAATTTAAATTAAAATGAGTCAAAAATGTCAAAAATGTACATCTATCTCTCAAATAATACATAAATTCGATTATGACACAAACAAGAATTATGATGCTATATAAAAGAGAGGTGTGGGAAACGACTGTAGTCGAAACGTTTCAGAAATTGGTGGGATTTTGTTATTTACACCTATTATTTTTTACACAACAAAAACTTGAATTAAATAAAGCATCTTCGAACCTAATTAATAATTTTTGAATTTAAATTGTTAAATGGTGAGTAAACTATAAAATACAATCATCAAATTTTTTTAAATTTTTATTATAATTCGATAATTGCGGTATTTCCAATCGCTTGTGCCCAGCTAAAAAATCACATTTGGCTGAAAATTCACCATATCTATTCTTTCAACGGGGTGATATTGTCGCAATTATTCACCAAGAATTCGGTCAATCTTTTTCGATGAACTCGTATTATACGAATATACATACACTACCGCTCAAAAGTGTTTAGGCACCACGCTACGGTCGATTATAATGTTAAAAAATATCGGGAAAGTGGTAGTTTTCATAATAAAAACGTAGTAGAAGGCCAAGAGCGTCAACGCCTGCAGATGATCATAGAATAATGATTACTAGCAAGTTGAATAGACGCAAAACAGCCCCGGAAATAACCGCAGAATCAAATGCTGGTCACCCAAAACCAGTTAGTGTTTCCACGGTTAAACGTCACCCCCTAACATTACTACGTAAACAAAATAAGCAAAAGTGACTTAAATGGGCCCGTGAACACCAACATTGGACGATATAAGATTGGAACAAAGTTTTATGGACGGATGGGTCCAAATTTGAAGTGTACGGTACCCGAAGACGAATATTCGTGGGAAGATCTGCGATTGAACGTGCCAGTAAAGAGTGTATTGCCGCTACCGTAAAGCATGGACGTGGTTCAGTCACAATTTGGGGCTCTTTCCTGGTACTAGTGTAGGCGATGTTGTGAAAATTGACGGAATACTAAGAAAAGAAGGATACCGACAAATTTTGGAGAACCACGCAATCCCTTCAGGAATTCGGCTTTATCAAAATTTGATCTTTCAACAAAATAATGACCCAAAACACTCATCCAAATTATGTAAAGGCTATCTTCGCAATTTAGAGGAGGAAAGAACGATTAAAATTATGGAATGGCCTGACTTGAATCCTACTAAGTTACTGTGGGAAGAACTGGATCGGGACGTAAAGCAATCAGCTCCAACATCAGCTACTGTTATGTGGAACAATCTTCAATCAACTTGGAACTCAATAACGCCAGAAACTCTGACAAAACTTATTGCGAGAATGCCTCGGTCACATAGATGAAAGTACAATTTAATTTAAGCGTTATAATTTTGACATTTATTTAGTATATTGCTATAAATATATGTGTGTATGTACCTAAAAAATAAATATTTTCACACTTCTACGTTTTATATTTTGAGTTTTTATATGGTTTATGTTGTTTTTGACCGTGCCTAAACACTTTTGAGCGGTAGTGTATATCATATTTCATTGTCTGAACAAATTATGCGATTTTTCATTTTATGTCGTAGTGGTGTTCTTGGATTAAAAAGTTAACTTAAAGTTGTACTTTTTACAGCAGGTGTCCGCCATTTTTAGATTGTTTTCTAAATCAGCTAAAGCATACAAAAAACACATATCATTCCGTTCATAACACAGATATGTACCAGGGATGACATTGTCGGTAATTTATTTGTATGAAAAGTACTCGATATCAACTTCGAGCAATTTTTAGTACTTTTGAGGAAATTTGAGAAATATCATTGAGACAAACAACTTTTGTAAAAGGAAAAATAATGCTCTTAGGCAGAGGAGTGTAAATTTATTTAGAGGTCCCATGCGAAATGCTACTCTTTCTAATGGAGCTCTGTGATATAACAAAGCATTAGCCTTTTATCGGTTTAAATGACAGGTCTACAATCTAGATAATAAACATAAATTTATTAATTCTCGGAAAATTTGTTCATATAAAACCAAATTAGAGGTAAAGAAGTCATTAAGATGGTCTTGATTAGTTTATTCACATTTCGACAAAAGGTCGATGCGACATTACTAAAATAGGACAATAAAAATGCCTATTTTATCTAAAACGAAATGTTTAGCTTTGGAAATAGAGCAGCACATAAAACCACAAAATCCTCAATATTAACGATCCATTTTGAAGGGAATATTTACATTAAAGTTTAAGGTTCTTGAATTGAAGGAGGACTTCCCTCAATACCTTGGTCTAAACGATCACTAAATTTAGAAACTTTCCATTAAAAATTGTTGTTAGTGGGAGACGGTATAGTGGGAGTGTGTTATTGCTTTTTAGCGGTTAAAACGTTTGGTTCGTAACGCATCTTGGTTATATAGAACTTCTAATCAGTAATCCCTAAACAAACAGAAATTCCTCATACTTTTGCATCGTTATTTTAAAAGCAGTTTTTAGATTTAACGTCAAATTATAATTTCTCAGGTAATTATTAGGCGAGATTTTTCGACCTCAATCCATAGTTGCGAAGGTCGAATAATAATTTTCAGATACAGAGAATAACCGGCCATAGGCCAGAAATTTAATTAATTTTAAATGAATAGGCGTAAAATTTGTGCAGCGGTTCTAGCAATGGAAATTTAGCATTTAATTTTGAGACTACCATACACGTAAAAATAATCGGACTTACAGTGGAATTGCGTATTCAAAGCGAACCATAATTAATTCGGCCACTTTTTTAAGTCTAAATTTGCAGGATTTGTGATAATAATTACTGAGATTACGGTAAGATCCTTAACTTACCATAAACAAGCAATGCAGATCAGAGACAAACGCATCTAACTAAATGATTGCAGTAGTAGATGAAGAACAGGAACAAGTCGGTTTCACGCTCGATGTTTACCAAGCACCCAAAAGATACAATTGTCGGTATAATTTCCTTGCAGATATTGACGGTAGGTGTTTAAACTCCAAATGAAAGAATCATGTAACGCTCCGACGTATCTTGAATGTACAGCCATAACACGCATTCTGTAGTAGCATACATGATGGTCGCATTCTATGGTCGCGTATATCATGATATTAATGCAATGATGGCCCTTCCGATTAAAATGTTCATTTGTAATAGGTCGCACTATATTCACATTTCCCATCTATTCCCATCTATACAAGCAATCCCGCCAGGGAATGCCGTTTTATTAAAAAAATAGTTTTTAGCCAGTGCTGTATTGATGTCGGATTGATTACCGGAATGATATACATTTTGTGCATTATTGTTTTCCAATGACAGTAAACACCCCACTCATTATTACTGATACTATTGATTGGGTCATGCCTGCGCTAAAAAATCCTGCCCTACACTTCCCTGGTAACTCCTTTGAGCATAAAAGCTAAGAGTTGCTGCCACTTTTAAGATATTTGGTTATGGACGTCGCTATTCGGTCGATTGCTCAAATTATTTTCCCGTTCCTCTAACAAATACAGTTACAGCTACTTCAGGTAGAACAAACCCAAAATTTTGAAATAATTCAAATATAATATTATCATTTCAAATTATTTAGAGAACACTTCATAAAATTATGTAAATACTAAATACCAAAGATTCACTCGGGATCATAACTAATTCCCGGTTCCTAAAATCCTGTTTTGGTCAAAATACTGGTTTTTGAAAATCCTGAGTTTTTAAAATCCTTGTTTTCAAAATGCTGGTTTTTAAAATCCTTCAGGTTTTTCAATTACTGGTTTTTAAAATGCTGGTTGTGCAGACAAAAAAATGTTGAATTTTTAGAAATCCTGGTTTTTATTCAACTACAATAAGCTGAAAAATGTTAAAATTTCGAGAGCATAAAGCAAAATTATAAAATATTCTAAAACGTCATAAATTCTTTTAATTAATATTTATATGTATATTGGTCGCTCTGATAAGATCGGATAACCCTTCTTAATGAAAAAAAAACAATATATTTCACTAGTAAAAACTCAAAAAATAAAATAATAAAATTCATATTAAAAATTAATTCGTGTGGCCCGAATTAATAAAATTATTTTTTTTTAAATGCAGGATTTTGAAAACCAGGATTTTAGGAACAGGGATTTTGAAAACCAGGATTTTGAAACCAGTTTTTTTGGAACCATGATTTCGTAGCCAACCCGATTTACTCACTTTCGGTCAGACAATTTAAAAATATCGGACTTGTCCATAATTTGCCTATACATATCTTATTACAGAGGTGTTTTGCCCCACAGAATCCATTTTGAACTAATTAAACCCAATTGTAGTTATCTAATTTTTTATTTAACATAAAAATCACGATAAAATAACACAACATACACTGTAAACATTAAAATATGTGCTATGTTCATATTCAGAAACACCAATTTATTTACGGAACGCATCGAGTTTTCGTATCGTATGAAGATTCGTATCGTATTCAGAAATAAGGGCCTATTATTGTGTCCTATGACAGTGTAAATAAAATCGAGCGTTACGATTGGCGAAGTTTTATTGTTTTTCATGAAAATCTTTCAAGCATCAACCGTAAAAATCCCGCTGCTTGCAAACAAAAAATGGCTGATCATCAAATAATAGTTTTACAAATGAGTTCATGGTTTACTTTAACCATTTGAGATTTTATGTCGAGAAAATAAAATAAATAAATGTGTCGGAGCGATTAGAAAAAGACGAGAATCGTGTTACCTAAAAAATACAAGAAGCGATGTGTTGGAGTTTATTTTTGTTGTTTACGTTTGCACCACAAATGGTTTTACGTTATTTGTAATGCATTTGCATTACCTCCTGAGGCTCAAACGGTTAAAATAAACCCGAAGAATTCAAATTACCCGAAATTACGATAAATTTGCAAGAACTTTATGACGTCATGTTGATGTCCGCCCAATCAAACTTAATTCAATTCGCTTTGATATTTGCTTGTAAAGTTGCTGAAATATTGGTGGATTCGGTAAAGGTGCAGATAGTACTTTCATGTTGGATTAAGTACTCCGTTCCTCAAAAATTTAGTACTTTTGATTTGTTGTCAATATCATCGCTGATGCACGTCATCACCTTATAAAAAATTCGGTTCTAATTTTTCAAATACGGAGTAAATATGAAGTTTCCATCTTGAAATGATTCCAGAAACCAAGATATCATAGAATTTGCTGATTGCCAATAAAAATAATTATTTTCGAAATTATCGACATATGTATCTTCTATACATTCTCTACATTTTCGACGCCATTTTATAAATTCGCTACATACATTGTCTACATGTAGAATATTACTTAACTATGCGGTGTAGAAAATACGGGTGTTCAATTCGGAAATAACCACGCGGGTAAAGCACACCTTACGTATAATACTGAACTTGTCAGAAATTATATGGTACTCAAAATCAATTTTTGACCACAAAAAATACCAATTGACTTAATTCTTTGTTTAGATGCAAAAAAATGTATAATTGAGCTACATTAATATCGAAATAAAATATTTAGCCTGTCTATTTTTAAATTTCAAAGTTCAAAATTTTTTGAAACGTACAAATCAATTTTCTCAATATTTTACCTCTAAACAGCGATACTGAAAAAAGAATTTACTAGGGAGTGAAATGACGGCAGCGTAGCGAGCCGCCTGATATAAGCTGATCCTAAATACTCTCGCTCCTATCGGTTTTTAAATTCCTATAAACTGAAATTTTATTTCACCTTCACCCGCCTGATATAACCCGATCCTAAACTCCCGCTCTTACCGATTTTTAAATTCTTATAAACTGAAATTACATTTCCCCTTTTCCAGAATGTATATTATGAAGTGATGGTAGTGCAGCGACCAGCCTGATATAACCTGATCCTATACTCCTCGTCATATCGATTTTTAAATTCCTATAAACTGAATTTTTTTTTTCTAACTATGGAGCGAAGCGTTCACCTGCGATATAACCCGATCCTATACTTCCGCTAACAACGGTTTTTAAATTCCTATCCTGAAATTAAATTTCCGCTTTTCCAGAATGTACATTGCGAATCAACCGGAATCGACCCACCTGATATAACCTGATCCTAAACTCCCGCTCCTATCGATTTTTAAATTCATATAAACTAAAATTAAATGTCCCTAAATATAATTGTTTTTATTTTTATAAAAGCCGGGGTTTGGGGCGGTAGCCCTCAATCTTAAGGTATAAAATGATTTAAAATATGTAATCTTAAAAGCATTTGTGCTTCGAAAAAAGAAAATATTTTTTCTCGTTTGGGTTGTAAATTGTCATTTAAGACCATTTGTTGTCATATAGGGCCACTTGGGATCATAAAAGCAACTTGGGGTCATTTGTGTATATTTGCATGGCCTTATTCGTAATCAGCACACTAAAATACCTTAGTATACCTATTTTCAGAATTTTTGGAGGTAGGACTTATTCGGAAGTATATCCACGCACTTAAAATTTTCGGCCGTCAACTGTTACTCGTATCATCAGGTGCAAATTGAATGAAAAATTTAATTTTATTAAAACCTCCAATGTTGGATATTTCTGTATCTTGAACACTTTCATTCAGTCCCTAGAATTTCATAAATTTATTTTTAAAAAAATGGTAAATATACTTTTATATTAGATAACCTCTTTATATTGTTTTATTTAAAATATCGCGTTTCAAATGGAACTCTACTTAGTCGTATAGTTAACCGTATTGACATTATTCTTATCGATTTTATTGATTCCCAAACGATTTTACTTATAGAAATTTTGCAGGTCATCGAAATAAAATTATATCGATATTCAGTAGATTTTGAAATGTATTAATGTCATAAGTGGATAATTTATTTGAATCCAATTTAATTGCTGTAATGATTCGTGCAAGTGGTTGGTCCCAACTACCCAAATAAATGAAAACAGGAATATTATTGGAAAAAGGGATAATCTGATACCATTAACACGATGATTGAGAAAAAAAATGAAAAAATTATTTAGAAAACACGGAAAAGTGGCCTTTATCGGCTGATATGGAACAACGGTCCATTGTTGTCGTCAAGAGTAATTTTTTTTTTAATTTTTTATTACGACGGATTCGAGGTTAGCTTGATAAGGTAAATCTAAAACTATCGCACACTGTATGTCAAATTATAATAAATAAATTAAAAAAAAAAAATGTGAACATTTGTGTTATACAGGTACATGAAAAATGAATGTGAGCGATTTCTATTTCAGTGTCCCGTGTCCCCCAGTGTCCCCCACTCTCCACCATTAATATCAAGTTATAACATTAATTTTTGAACAGTTGCAGGTGGAGACACAAAATGTTAACGAATTGCAATATGTGTTAACATTAAGTACTACTTTAATGGCAGAAGTTTCTGTTAACACGAAATGTTGACGTTTCCTGGCACATTATAAAAATTAGATTTTTTTTAGTCAAAATGTCAGTTATATAAAAATAAAGGGTGTTTATAGAACAGTCGTTCCAAAATATTTAGAAGGGTTGACATAAAAAATAATGCTTGCAGACAAATTGCAACCGAAATGGCCTCAAATGAAGATGCAATAAAAAAGAAAATTAAAAGTCTTCGATCTTGGTATACATCAGAGAAGAAGAAAATTGATAGTTCAACAAAAATCAGGAGCTGGTTTGAACGATATTAAATTCCTTTTTTTATTTTAATGAAATGTCATTTTTGGATCTCTGTATTGTTTATAGGAAAGGCAAACCCAATCTTAATGTAAGTATCTTTAAAGAATTATGAAGTATTTTATTGATGTTGAATGTATTTTTTAGATTGAAAGCAGTTTAACGGTCGATTCCGATCAACAAACTTTATAATAATAATAATAATAATAATGTTTTATTTTAATGTATAAGCCTAAGCTTTTGTACATAAACACAATAACAATTACAATTATTTAACATCTTAAAAACAATGGAAATAATACATTCAAAAATAATAACAACAATAAACCAAATATGTGCAATAACAATAGCAAAAAAAAATTAATTATCCAATATTAAATTAAATAAAACCTTTTTAAAATTATTAACAGAGGTTAAATTTTTCACCGCAGATGGTAAACTGTTCCAAGTGATAATCGCATTTGTTAACCCCGAATTATTATAAATATTAGTTCTATTGACAGGTAAGTTAATATTTTGTGTTCGTAGTGATCTGGAGAAATCCAATTTATCAAACAAATACAAAGGACAACCTGATTTAATAACACGAAATATAAATAGAGCGGTCCTAAAACTATAAAACTCAAACAAGTCACAACCAAGAACCGAACGTTTAAATTCAGAAATGTGATCAAATTTCTTTAGGTCGTAAACATAACGAACACAATTATTAAAAGAAATCTGAAGCAAACGTTTTGACGAACTATCACAATTTGAAAATATCACATCACAATATGAGAAAATTGGTATAACCAAACTTTTCACCAAGTATATCCGTAAGTCAACTGGACAAAATTTTTTTATTAACCTCAACGAGTACAGACTATAATTAACACGCTGACACAACGAACTTACATGATCATTCCATCCCAGCTTAGAATTCATGATAAGTCCTAGATTATTAACAACTGGAACAAACAAAATAGTATCATTGTTCAAGAAGAGTTCAGGTACAATACCATGGGAGCTATTTTTGGAGAAAAATAATGCTTTACTTTTAGATGGATTTATGGTAAGCACATTATTCTTGGACCATAGCGAAACACTGTTTAGATCGGAATTCAGATAACTCACAATTTCATCTAAATTCGACAAGTCCCCACCAATATACAATTGCAAATCATCAGCATAAAAATGATAACGACAATTTAAAATAAACCAGGGTAGATCATTAATGTAAATAGAAAAAAGTAAAGGACCTAAAATTGAGCCTTGGGGAACACCAACAAAAACATCCCGTAGGACGGAAATATCATCACCGTGCTTTACAAATTGTTTGCGATTATCAAAATATGAATGTAACAATAAAATAGCAGAATTAGAGAACTTATAATACAACATAAGCTTTTGAAGCAATTGCGTATGATTGACACAGTCAAAAGCTTTAGAGAAGTCCAATAGTACTAAAATCACAAATGAGTTACATTTATCCAAGGTAGCAAAAATATCATCAACTATATGAATAAGTGCGGGTTTAGTACTATGACCAGATTTGAATCCCGATTGGAATTTGCAAAGAAAATCAAAACAATTAAGGTACTCAAGCATTTGAATTTGCATAATTTTTGTCAGAATGTCAGAAACAGTGGAAATAACATCCTTCTTAGGAAGAGGAATAATAGAAGCCACCTTCCATGACTCAGGAAATACAGATTTCGTTAAACACTGGTTAACAATGAATGTGATATGTGGTAAAAACAAATCAATAAATAATTTTAATATTTTGAAGTCAACCATATCATATGCCATTGAATCTGATTTAATAGCCTTAATGGCATTCAGTACCATAAGCTCATCAACACAATCAAATGAAAATGTATAACCATTAAAATTACAAAAATCAGAATCCGGCAAAGGCAAAACGCCTAACGATTCACTAAAATTACTTATACCATCTAAAATGTCATTAGCAGAAAAAGTAATATTTCCTACAGTAGACGAACATGAAATACCAAGCAATTTTAAGTTGTTCCATGTAAGTTTAGGATTATGCATATTCCCAAAGTAAAACTTATTTTTCGCTTGATTGACACAAACATTAGTTTTATTTCTAAGAAATTTAAAAGATTCCCAATCAAGCACTAATTTGGATCTTTTATATTTCTTGTGAGCAAAATCTCTACGCGCCATTAAGTCCAAAATCTTTACATTTAACCAAGGAGCAGTAGGGCATTTTTTAATACTTCGTTTCCGAGGTATACAAATAGAATCTAACTGCAATACATATGAATTAAATTCATAAACAATATCATTGATGTCATTATAAAAATAGATTCCACTCCAATCTAAAGAAAAGAACTGATCTATAAAATGTTCATAGCTAATAGCGTTATAATCACGAACTATGGAATAATTAATTTTGTCTCTAGTACGACAGTCTCCAGTACGACAATAATAATTATAAGGATTTTACCAATACGTTCCGTAAGCTCCAAAACTAAAATTTCTACTTTACCAAAGGCACCACAGAATATTTTTTTGATATTTAATACAGATCGATAATAAATGGCAACCCCACCCCATCGCGTATTATTAATTCGGTCAAAACGAATAATATTATAATTAATGATACGAAGTGACTTGTTTAAAATTTTACAGCTAAGATGGATTTCAGTTAACGCAAGGAAGTCAAATTTGTACTCATTTAATAAAATAGTAACGTCATCAAAATGCTTTACTAGACTTCGAACATTTAAGTGGCCGAACCTTAAACAAGAACCAATATTTACCTGCAGATTATCACTTGGAACAGTAATACCACTACATATGTTACATGAAAGAAAATTTAAACAATTAACGTGTTGATTGCAGCTGGAATCCGAAATTTCGTATGATGAGGCAACCTTGCACGAAAATTTACATTATTAAATTCCCGAATATTAACTCCAATAGGCCAAATATCAGGATCAAGAGCCTTATCTCGTAATTCCGCAGGTAAACCCAATTTAAAACAAGAATAATGTAAGGAGCCAATGTCTCTTCCCTTAGGCACCAATTTAAACACCTTACCAAAATTAGTATCCAAACATGTTTTTGATATCAATAAAATATCATCTTCAGATGTATCAGTATTAAATTTTGACACATGCAACGAGAGCATCGGCATAATCGTTTTAATGCTAAAATTTTCGACATAGCACTTAGTCCCACAAAATGATTTATTTAATACACCAGATGTGGAACTAGAGCCAAGACTTGCAGGTTTAGTATCAGGCGTGACATAACTTGAACGATCAGATGTATCAGCAACTATAGATGAATGATTGACAGCCGTAGACACAGCAGATGATGAATCCAAAGGCAAAGAAAAAGGCAAGTTACCCAACCTCGTAACACTATTAATTGTTTGCCCATGCACACTATTTAACTCCACAGCTAGATTAGCAGGATTTACAACTTGTATTATTCCTTGTTGAGACACCTTAGAAACCGTATCTGCTGAAACACTCTTCGGATTATTATGAACCGGTAATTTTAAGATATCCGCATACGACGACGACGATGCCTCTTTCTCACTAAAATTAACGACAGCTGAATTAGCGGTTACTTTATTATTCATTACCAGAACTGAATCCGCCACATTATTTAATTTAACGTCCATTAACTTTATGCTCGCCTTATTAACTTCCACAATTTCTAAAATTTCCACCAATTTGCTTTTCAAAAATTCAATTATTGGAACACTCATCACAAATAAATTTAATGCCAATATCTCTACTGATCAATTCAACATCGTAATCAGTTAAACACACACATTTTTTGTGAAACCGTTCACTACAAAAACCACCACATTTAATGTCTAATGTTTCACCTCTACTAAGTTTTTTACACTTAAAGCAATTCGTAATTTAAATAATTTATAGCAATATTATAAAAAATTCAGTAACACCCAAAAAGATCACAAATTGAGTGGAACGACCAAAATTTCACTATATACAATATTTACAATTATTTACACTATATAACACACAATTACTAATATGTTATAGAATTATAATTAAACTAAACAATTAAATATTATTAAAATGAAAATTCAAAAAAAATAATATAAATTAAATATCATGCGCAAAAACAAACACGACCAGCTTAGCTTGCTTCAATTCAAAGTATCAAAGTATCAAAGTATCTTTACATGACTGGGATTCTTACCGCGAATCAAATGTGGATATTCCTCTTTTGGAATTAAATGAATCCACTCCAAAAAAGAAAAAAGAGCCATCACGAGATTTGCCCACTACTGATTTTGATGACGCACTAAATAAGTATGTTTCAGCCGTAAATTGTGAACCAGAAAACGACGAATTTAAAAGTTTTAGGCAATCCATAGCAGTAAAAATTAGACCCCCGAAGTCTTCTTCTTCTTCTTAATTCTTATGTGCTTTCCACCAGCTGCACTTATCGTATGTGGAAATGGCCATATGTTGTCAAAATCTGTTGCAATTTTGGCCCATTCATCTTTCTTCCATGTAACCTTGTAAAAAATAATATTTATTATAATTTTTCATAATTTAAATTTATAATTTTTATTTATTTTTGGTTGTAATACATTCCATTCCATAAGGCTTGTAAAACTTCTGGTACAAACTTAGATATTGTCTTATATGACACTCTGCATAAAAATTCCAACGATCGATACGAATCTCCCGAAGCAATAAGCAAGCTCATTGAAATTAAGTATAAAATATTATGGACATGAGAATACTGCCGTTCATTGTAAACCAGAAAAAACTCACCAAATCTAATCTTTCTTCAAATTGACTGTTGTGCATTCTGGTAAAATTCTAGAAATTACTGCCAGAGCCCCAATCCAAATCTTTAAGCAAATGCATTTCCAAATCATGCTCTCGTCTCTTAACTAAAAAAAGGATTGACCCAAAAAAACAGGTGTTCTTGTTTTTCTTTTTTCTCGAAGTAATTTTATTTTATTTTCTTACAATTTTTTTAATACTTTTAAAACTTTGAACCCAAGGACAATTTTAATTTTGCATTTTGAAAAATAGATATTTATTCGTTGCAAGAATACCAATCTACAAATGATTTTGAATGCCAAATTTATGGCAGATATACCTCGTCTGAAGCCATATTTGATTTTTATGTTTCCCGATATGTTACTGTTAATGACATAACATATGTCAGGTGGAGTGGCCGTGCTAGAGAAAGGTAGAGTATATGAGGGAAGCGAGCATTAAAGCAATCGAAAAGTAATTTTATTTTAAATGTCAGCTTCCATCATGGTGTTGACAAAAAACCGCAGCTCTTCGTTTTCAATTTTTTAGAGAAAAACGTTAGTCAATGCCACTTTCCTAAGTGCCTGAATGTGATTGAGCCAACCTCATCCTTTATTAAACTTAAAAATATTGTTTTCTAATCCTAATGCTTGTATGTATATGTATGTATATAAATGCGCTGTTTACCAGGCTTCAGTTTACCATTGTTTGGCGTTTAGTATGTAACTGTAAAATCTAGTGCAACCATCGCACAATCCTTCAAGAAAAGGTTGATAGCTTCGTTAAATTTATACATTTTATAGTCCAACGGAAATTCGAAATTGTTTAGCGAATTTCAATTAATGGTGTTACTCCTTTAGGTCTACAAAATTTTTACCATGAATTAATCTGTATAGAACCCATAGAGTTTTGCAACATGATTGCGGTATTGTAGTCTGTCTATAGATCTTTTGTAAATCTGGGGTTCAGTATCGTTTGGATAGCACGCCGCTGAATCCTAATCAATTACTGGAGGGCAATACCATACGCTCCACTCCTAACTTGACAGCAATACTCAGCTTTACATGGTCTAATGAAGGTGTTACATCTGAAGAACCTGATGCGATTTAATTTTTTTGATTTTTCTGCATGTAGAGCCTATAGGTCGGCAATGAAACAATATTATTGCTACTTTAAACACCAAGTAGACGAGTTGAGTCACACAATCGAGTACATGGTATTTTATCACAAAATGGTATTTGTTGTGAATTGTGCTTGATTTTTAATTGCCCCTTCTGGAAAGGAACCAAGCACACATTTTATAGATAAAGGGCTACATGCTCGATCAGCTAGCAAGCAAGCAGTATGGTAGCGCAAAACCTGGCTACTCAATCAATTTTACCAAGCAAAATTGAATTTGAATTAATTTTTTTATACGTTTTTTGTTTATTCTTGCGATTGCACAATAAAACAATATAAAAATTTGATTGATAGTTTTCTAAGCCGCAAAGTTCACTGTGCAATCGCAAAAAAAATAAAAAAAAGACGGGAAAGGTTCGGAGCCGAACCCTATAAGCATTTTTGTTGCCTATAAAATAAAAGAAAATAGTTTTTCCACAAAAAAAATCACAAACCACCACACCTAAACATTATTACCACCTTCACCCATCATCCAAAACCCCCAAAACCTATCTCACCCGCACCACCCTATACCGCACCACCCATATTATCACCCTTTAACACCTCCATACCCACTTCCACACACACAAACCACCCACACAAACCCTCATCCACCAAATCCCAAATTCCCACACCAAACCCAAAACGCCTCATCCCACCCCCTCCACCTCCCATACCACCACTTCTACCACCCCCATAACCACACCACCCAAACAAAACCTCATCCAAACGAGATATATTTTGATTCCACATTCAAATACTCTATGAAACCAAAATAGAATAGAAAATGAAAAAAAAAAATCTAACAATTTTAAGGAGGGGGGTTAACAAAACCCTACTTACCTCCGAACACCCTAAACACAGAAATGTCCAAATCAATAGGGATCATTCCCAAGAATTGCTTGAACTTTTAGTGAAGAAATTAAGTTGATATCTCCATTCGTTCTCAAGTTATCGTGCACACAGACGGACAGACGGACAGATGGCAAACCGAAACCATATAGCATTTTTTTTAACAAAAATGCTTAAAAATTATAAAAAAACTAAATTCAAATTCAATTTTGCTTGGTAAAATTGATTTAGTTGCCAGGTTTTGCGCTAGCATATTGCTTGCTCGTTAGCTGATCGAGTATGTGCTCCAAAAAATATCAACTTAAAAAAATAACTTTTTGAGGAGAAATTGGAGAAAGCAAATGCTGCTAGATTTATTTTGGTATTTTTATTTTGTTTTGTTTTTTGATCAAACAGTAAAATTAAAGGCCTGCTACAATTTTATTTGGGATTTTATAGATATTTTATTCAATTTTGAGTAAATTAACCTGGTATAAGGTAATGATTCCTGCAATTTGCACCTCTTCTTCTTTCTGTGAGGTAAGTCCGTCTTGCTCATCTGTTTTTGCGGCCATACACCCAGATTCAACCTTCTAAGACTCTAAGACGGCGATTTGCTAAATGTGTTCGTTCACAAGTTTTTAAATTTAAGAATAGGGTTGTTGCTTCTTTATCTATGAATATAACGAATATTAACAGTTATTTACGTATACTTTCAAACCACTCTTATTTGAGTACATTCACAAATTATGTAAATTGTAATTATGTATTATCTATAATTCTCGGGTTTTAACATCAATCACCTGTATAGTATTTGCCTCCCCCTCAGTTTATCAAGTTGTTTTCTAAATTAAATAATTTGTTATTAAATTCTAACCAAATTATTATCTAATAAAACAGTAATAATTCGTGTAGGTTTCGGCTTTAATTAAGTTCCCTTCAAAAGCGACAAATTCCTATACGATATAAATCGTTCTTATCTTATTTATTTTAATATTGAATTTTAGTTTACAGGTTGACATGCACGAGCGACGGATGATAATGTGTTAGCAGCGCAAAAAAAATTCTCTAGAGGTTCTTGCTGTGCTACACAATAAAACATTTTATTTTCGTTATCTTGGCGGTGTTATGAGCTTGTAACGTCAAGTGTATTTTTTTTGTGTTCATAATATACTCGTAATTAATTTTTATTTTATTATAATAAATAACATATTAATAATAATTAATCGAAGCCGAATTGAAAGTCCTGGGAAATCGGGCAGCTGTACATCAAAATGTATGTATATACAGCTGGTGTCAAAAGTTGCCGTACACCTAACTTTCAAAGCGAGTGCTGAGACTCATACTAATCAGATGTTTAGTGGATTGTTGTACGAAAGCTTTATACTTCAAGTATTAAAGCACTAAATTATTGTACAAATAAATTATTTTATCTTAATGCGATAAAAGTACGTATAATTAAAATTGTTTCTGACATAAATTTTCATGTCAATAAATATTTAATTAAAAATATTGAAATATTATGTACATGATTATAGATTAGGAGGACAAGACATGCAAAAGTAGCTATTTTAACGGAATTTAATTTCAATAAAATATTAGTTTCTATTGTAAAGTTTGGTATAGTCTCTGGAGCACCGGAGCGCCACTTTTCGCTCGGTCAAATTTGATTGTTTAATTCTGGATAAAAACCAATTAGGATTGCTCTATGGTGTCATTATTTGTTTTCAAAGCAGTAGTTTGCCGCAAACAAAAAATTTCTTATGAAAAAGTTTTTTGAACAAAAATCGTCATATCCGATTAATTACCAATCAACAATAACAACATTAGCTCCATCTAAATCTAATTTACAAAATTTATGTTTTACTATAGGTTTCTCTTAAGTGCCGTACTATTCAAAATATTTGCACGAAAAGTTCCTTTAAAAGTTCCTACCACTTGCGATACACCGGTTCCCGGTGGAAAAAATTAAGCATGAAGTTTTATGCCAATCTCTAAATCTGTTGGGCTGTATAGTGGTAGAATTTTGATGAAATAACCGGTTTTTATCAAAAATCGTAATTTCCGCTAAAAATGATTTATACAAATTTTGTTACCAAATTTTTTTTCACAGATGCAATACTTTCTAAAATATTTGCAAAACACGTAAAAAACGAGAAAGCACCTATCGAAGCTGCCATTTCCGGTAAAATTCACTGGGACCTCCCAATTTATCCAAAAAGTTTAAGTATTAAATTGCTTACAAATCAAAATGCATCAGAGCTGTAGAGCGGTCACAGGCACCACCTCGGAAACCAATTTTTCTGACTTCTTTTTCTCACTTAGTAAATTTGCACAAATTTCGAGGTTGGTAATTTTTACGATTACTATTTACTTTTACTTTGTAAAGCCAACACAATTCAATCAATTTGAATATCATAGTACCAACCCAGTTCCATACTATTCATTTGAGAAAGAACTTCGCTCTATTCAATTTCATAATTTTTGAGAACCACATCCGGAACTCATTTTGGAATCCTATCTTCGATTGAGAAATGACATGGTTCTATTGAGAAACATAACACGGGTAAACCCCAGCAACTCCTGGCACTCGAAGGAGAAGAGATATATTGAATTTTTTATCGAAATCATTCAATTCATCTTATTTAACATAAGAACCTCTACAATAACGTTTCTCAAATTTATAACTAATCACAATCGAATCTAGGACTCGAACCCCTTCCCACCTATTTTTATAAAAACCATCCGGGTCGAACCCTAAGACCCAACACGAAGTAACATGACGCAATAAGGCACAAAATCTGCAACCTGGTACACATGACGCAACTTTGTGCAAAACGTAGCAACATCCCACAATATGATTCAACATAACGTATCACCGTGGAACATCATTCAAGAAGATGTAACATCAAACCACATGCTATAATATTGTGCAACATCACACAACATGGTTCAATATCATGCAACATGGTGCAATATGATGGCTCATCTAGAAGATTACTAAATTAATTATCCAGGAATCAGAACTATTTGTAATCGTTTCCTTGCATTCAAAAACACTGATCCGACCAAATTTTATCAAAATCGTGAAAGGAGAATAATATGTAAAAATAAAATCAAAGTCCCACCAAGAACGCGCATAACTTAGGACCTATCGGAAACCATTCCTGGTATTCGAAAGCCCACTTCACCCATTTTTATCAAAATTGTTCGATTCAAATTTTTTTCAAAAAATTTGAATTGGTCCATCCGGAGGACCTGCTAAACTGATTTTCCCGAATTTAAGACTCATCGTAATCCATCCTTTTTTATGATCACTGTAATCTGTTCTGGGGCTAAGGTTCTTCCAACTCTTTCGCGGTTACCTTTTCCGTCCTTACTTTTACGCCAATTCTAGGACGTACGGCTATAGGTCCCATTTTATCACCATCCGCACATTGCATAGCTACATGACAGCCTTCTCTCGCATGGAAGATGGGTTGGCCAATGAGTTTTGCACTCCGACACGTAGATGTGTTCCATTTCGTCACAGATCGTAATCTGAAGATGAAAATTCCCTTCGCATCCTGCCCCTATCGGGATTCGAACGCGATACCTCCCGATCCAAACGCCAAAGCCTTAACCACTGTGCCATTTCGTAATCCATCCTTATCACTGCAATTTTCATCAAAATGAATCGAGCAAAATAAAATGCTACCGGGCTTCACCGAAGCCTAAACGAATTTTCCCAAAATTATAACCCATTGAAATCAACTCCTGGCGTTTGAAATCTTCCATTTACCAATTTTCATCAAAATAATACGAATCACAAAAAATAGTGGAACCCGGCTAACTCCGGAGGACCTCCTAACTGAAATTTCCCAAAATCAGGACCCATCACAACAGTTTCTGGTAATCGAAAACGCTCCTCTAACAACTTTTACAAAAATGGTGCGAACGAAAAAAATAAAGAAAGTTCCGGGCCACCAAAACGTATTTTCTCCTGAAAGAAAGAGGACGGGCTCCACCGTAGACCCCAAAACTTTTTTGTCAGAAAGAAGAATTGAACCATCCCCCTCCCCACAGCAATTGATTTCTGACAATTGAGACTCCCCTTACATCAATTTTTATCAAAATCAGGCTAGCGAAAAATGAAAAATAAAAAACGGGAAAATTGTACAAACCAAAAAATATTGATTATTGAGAATCGAGCCTCCACCTGATGACCACCTAAATGAATTTCCCGAAATCAAGACCCATCACAATTAGTTTCTAGTACTCGAAAACACCCCTCTCAGGAAATTTTTATAATAGTCGTTTGAGTCGAAAAAAAAATTAATTAAAGAACTCCACTAGACGACGTCAAAATCGTTTGAGGCAGAAGAAAATCATTATTGTTGCAGCAATCAACATATTCAAAAGGACGCTAATAGTCCAACCAGACTATACACCGTAACGCAACATAACACAACTCAACTTGTTGCCATAGCATAACATTCTGCAATGTAATGCAATATAACGCACGATATTCGAATAAAAAAATGCGAGACCAAACACGAAGCAACGTGACGTAGCACGATGCAAAAAATACCAATATATTGCAATATTACGCAACATGGCACATATGATTGAACATGATGCAACATCTAGCTACATTCTATAATATGGATGCAACACTCTGCCAAATTGTGCAACATAATGCAATATCGTACAACATCACGGAACATGGTACAACATCTTTCAACATTCTGCAATATGACAACCTTACAGAACGACTCCTAAATGAATTATCCAGAAATCAGAACTCTTTGCAATCGATCCCTGGTACTTGAAACCAATATTTAACAAAATCGTTCAAGCCACTTGAACTCATAAACGAATTTTCCTAGCATTTGAAATCCCACCCTCACTAATTTTTATCAAAATCCAAAAATAATGGAACCCGGCCCTCTTTGCATGGCCCTCCAAATACATTCATATGAAATCAGACCCAATCGCAATCGGGTTTTGTTACTCAAAAACGCACAAGTTTTATAAAAATCGTACTAATCAAAAAAAACAAATGCCCAGGCTCCACCGGACAACCCTTTAAACGGATTTCCCAGAAATTAACACTCATCACAATCGCCTCGGCACTATTCTGGTAATTCCCTGGGAATAGGGAATTGGGGAAAGATTTTATATGTAATTTCAGTTCAAATATTTTTTTTTTCCTGCCTACACTAAGAAGAAAAGTTTGATGCAAATATTTAAAAATTGGGAATAATTTTTCCATATCTAAATTGGCAGGGAAAATTATTCCCAATTTTATTTTGTTTTCAAAAAAATTACCACTAGATTTTTAGTTCAGTATGCCAGAATTTTTTTTTTAATTAGAAATTACATATAAAATCTTTCCCCAGTTCCCTATTCCCAGGGAATTACCAGAATAGTGCCACACTGGTACTCGAAAATCCCCCCTCACTAATTTTTATAAAAATCGAGCGAGCCGAACAAAATTAAAGAAATGGACCAACGGTAAGGACTCTCTCAATGATTTTTTGATGATTCTGATTTGTCATCTTAAGCGACGGTGAATTTTTTATTACTTTGTAAATAAAAACGCAATTTATATCAGACAGCATTCATAACGTTGTACTTCAACATTGACCTGGAAATTAGAGATGGGGCTCTAATTTCATATAAATTGAAGAATATTCAACCTGTGGCACTATTCTGTCTTTCCCTGGGAATAGGGAATTGGGAAAAATATTTTCATAGCATTTTTGTCTCCATATTATATTTTTCTGGCCTACTGAGGGAACAAGTTTGGTGTTAATATTTTCGAAACAAAGTTAAATGGGAAAATGTTTTTCCCTATAAAAATTTTTTGGAACAAAAGTTTCCCAATTAACTTTGTTTTAAACATTTTTGCATTAAACTTATTCCTTCAGTAGGCCAGAAAAATATAATTTTGACAAAAATGCTATGAAAATATTTTTCCCAATTCCCTATTCCCAGGGAAAGACAGAATAGGGCCACTGAGCATGTAAAAAAGTAAGCGGAGCTTTTATCGTATAAAACGATTTCATTAATAGAGCATGGACATTGACACCTCCGTACTTTTTTTATATGCTATGTGCGCAGCTTCGGAGCCTTAAAACAGGCAAGTATATCTGAGTGTTTTTTGAAAATGGAAAAAATCGAGTATCGAGCTGTCTTTAATTGTTTATTTTTGAAAGGCAATACGCCTGCATATGGAATTATGGGTAGCTGAATTTAAACGTGGCCGTAACCGGTGGCAAAGTGGTCAGCATGCTTGCTCCAGCGACCGGAGGTCCCGGGTTCGATTCCCGGTGGTGACAAGGAAAAATTTTCACGGCTGGTTTAGGATCAATGAATTAATCACTCATTATCCGAAATGAAAATATGATTATGAAACCTCATTTGAGGCGGCCAAATCTCTTGATGGGATATAGTGCCAGAGAGAGAGAGAGAGTAACAGATTGAGTGACGATGAAAGTTCGGGACGTCCAAAAACTGCAACCTCTGACGATAACATCGCTCAAGTTCATCAACTGGTGTTAGCCTTTAAATTAATGTTGGAGAGATAAAAGAGGCTACGAATATGTCCAAAGAACGTATTTGTCGTATATTGAATCAAGATTTTATCAAAAAGTGGTGCAGTGGTTAAGACTTCAGTACTAGGACCGGGAGGTACTGGGTTCGAATTCCACCAGAGGCTGAATGCAAAGCGATTATTCGTCATGGATTACGATCGGTGATATTAATAAACATAGAACTTAGACAAGTTATACAGGTTGACATGGAGCTTGCAATGTGCAGGTGATATACTGTAATTGTGTGTGAGTAGGCGAATGGGTAGGTGCATGCATGAATGAAAACGGGGATATTAATTGAACTTCAACGGTAATCAAATCCACTCAATAATTAATTTTTTCTTTAAAAAATCTAAAAACAGATTTACGTATGGGAAGGCGCGTTGGTTCCCGCGGTTGCTCACTTTAGACCAGGAACGTGTTCAAATAAACATTTGGCTTAGTTTATTCTCAATAAATCAGAGTTTTGGCGTCGGTTAATTACTGTTAATAAAACTTGGATACACAATTGTACTCCAGATTCAAAATATAGTCAAAACAGTTGACTCCCAAGAGGGAATCGTCTCCAATAAAGACAAAGGCTGTTCCTTCGGCTGTGAAAGTTATGGCGACTGTTTTTTGGGACAGTCAGAGCAGGAATTGTAGAAAAACAGCCACATTTGCAGAAAAAAAATGTTGCTCCACGAAGAGAATGCGCCGACTCACACCTCAGCGAAAATCCACGAATTACGGTTTGAACTGCTTGACCACCTTCCTTACTCACCAGATCTAGCCCCAAAAGACTTTTTTTTGTTCCCTAAGCTAAAACTAAAGCTCGGAGGACATACATTTTCGTCGAATGGGAAGGCCGTCTCCTTCGTAAATAACCATTTTGCATGAAAAGACGTTGAAGAGATGGGAGCATCGCTGAGAGAAGTGTGTACACCTGCAAAGAGACTATGTAGAGAAATAAAAATTAATTTGAAAACAAAATGTCTTGTATCTTTATTAGGTTGAAAACTATTCAGACAACCCTCGTATCGAAATAATCAGAAGTTAAAACAGTAACTAGTTCATTAGTTTTAGCCCGCAGCGCTTTGATAGAGAAATGTAGGTAGGTCCGCATAATCAACACTCTTCGCCAAAGAGGTCTGATTAAAGTGATTCGTTTATTTGGTAAGTTGATCATCATTGGCTAAATATTTTTTGGGGGTAGAATGCATTTAAATACAAGTCATGACAAATTTTTGAATTTCACCGTACCTAACTTAACTGGTGCTGTAGTATATGAAAGTATATTTAGAGAGATATCGGACTATTGGTAAAACTGTTTTATAAATCAACAAAGTCAACTCTTGTTGGTTGAAAATTTAATTTTTAAATTGATTTACAACTTATAATTTTTTGTCGTTTTCTTTAAACGCTAATTTTTACAAAAACCATTGTAAAAATTTGATAAGCTCTTTCTGCTTCTGGTAAACAAATTTTCACCAAATATCACAAGGATCCTCCAATTAATGGTACCAGTTTTAGTATGAAATTTTGTTCCGAATAGTCAATCCCGCCTAGACAGTGAGATCCCAAATTTTGGTGCAATAAATTTTGTTTTATCAAAATTTGTCATTTCCGGTAAAATGTTTACTTCCGGATGACCGATGTCGGCCAAACAACACTGGGATCTCTCAATCTTTGAAAAAGCTCAAGTATTAAGTTTTATCCCGATCAATCCGGACTGATCCGGCTGTACAGGGACCGATATTTTTTGTCTAAAGAGATCATTTCCGTTTACATTTTAGAACACTTGTCTGGACAGGCATTGCTCCATTTTAGTTCCTTCGCTATAGTTTAGTTCTGCGATGAGAAACGCCGATTTACCATTGTATTCATGCACTATACCGAAGCATCATTGGGTACGGTTTAAAAATTTTGATATTGAGTCTTTTCTACCTGTGTATGAGTCGCAAAACATAAAATCAAATATAGTGCCTTGAAATTCATCCGCAACAATTGATTTAATGAATGTATGGTAAACTATATTTTTATAATATTATAACATTTGTAATCTACACCTCAACAATCAAAATAAAATTCAGATTATACATTTTATTATGAAATATAATACATATACGAATAATATTCAGAGAATTCAACTTCTTATAAAATTAAATCGTCATTCATAAACAAAAAACAAAGCACAAAATTATTTTGATACAAAAACACCATTACAAGTAATTCCTTTGAATCAACTGTCTGTAATTTCGTTGATTCAAAGATACACACATGATGCATGGTTAAGAGGATTTTTATTTGAGAACTTTTTAACACTACAAAACGACTAAGTACTTGAGTACCTGAGTACTTTTGCACTTCTTTGCGATGTTTATAGGAAATTTAGTATTAAATTAAACTGTTATTAAAAGATTACCATAAAAAATGTAGTCTCATCCAGAAAAAATCAGCAATAATGGGGAATTAATATTTTGTGTTAATAATTATCTATCTCAAGGAAACATAAAGATGCCAAATATTCAGGATGTACCCGGATGTGGTGAATTAACCTGGATTATAAACAACAATAAACTGGACAGTGATCCTGTTCTATGTGCCTCAAAAGAAGGACAAGCTGTTATTTAAAAAAAAATTAAAGGTAGCGATGCCAAAGGTAGCCGGGCTAAATTTATTAACCTGCCACCAACATTGTCATCGGTACCTGTGTTGATAATGCGTTCTGTATCTAACTCGTACCCACTGTTGTGTAGTATTTGCCACACTGCGTAGATAATTAATATTCTACATGTGTAGACAAAGTATGTAGACAATAAAAAAAATGAGGTCAACAATGTAGAGAATGTAGACAATATGTCGACAACGTCAATAATTACGTCTCTAGAACTAACAGAACCCGCCCAGCAAAATATTACAAGGTGGTAAAGATAATTTTAGGTTATTAATAGGCTAAGTATATGCTCTATTAAAAAATTGTGAACTCCATCCCTTCCAACTAAAATGATGGGTTCTGCTACCTTTAGAAAAAGTTAGCTGAACCCATATCAAAACATGATTTAAACAATTGAAACATTAAAGGTTAATTTTAGGCTAATTAAATGCCCTGTTATTTTTTTTTCTTCTCGTTCTAGAAAAAGCATTAGGCTTTTATCTCTTCAAAGATAGCATAACCCAAATCAAAAATCAGACCAAAACCGAAATTATCACGCAAACATTAATATACCAAAAGATGTAGGCTTATTATGGCCTATCTAAATTTTCCGGTAAACAGTTTTGGGCTCCACTCGTTCTTGGCTAAGCTCAAGTTCATTTAATCTAAAGCTAGCAGAACCCATATCGAAAATTAGACTAAATCCGAAATTAGAACTCTAAAAGAGAACTCGATCCAAAATTATTTGTATGTCTTTTGTCTTGCCACCCTTTTACACGAATCTTTAATACGACCGACTTGATTTTTTGCAAAGCAACCAATTTCACTCTAATCCATCAATGTTCAAGGATCTCAGCATAATTTTGCCCGCCTGCTTTAACTAGATTGATCCCATTCTCGGTTTCCTCTTATGGCGATTCCTGATTGTCGTGAAACCCTATTCGGTTTCGCTTATGGCGTTTCCTTTGGGTTTGTAGGATTATAGTCTATTTTCAGTGGCTATTTACTTATGCCGTTGCCTTCCTCTGTACATAGGATTACCTATTTCGATATATGCAAACACAGCTCACCGGCTTTTCTCAGCTTCTTAATCACATTGCTCGTTAGCAAGCCATTCACAAGCCACCTATACTATGCAAATAATGTATCTGGCAGTCTGAGCTCCCCCTCAATCCTAACCGTGTTTGCGTTTTCAATCTAGGCGACTCTTTTGGGTTCAGGAGTGAAACTTTCGAGATAGGTTCGTCTGCCTCTATGCTGCGACAGCTTGGGTTAGTTAGCCGAAATGCGTCTGCTAGCCAACTGATTTCAGCCAGTGCTGGCAATTCCGTGCTGCCATTCCCGAATGAATTTTGATCCAGACTCCCCTGGCTAACCGCTTGCTGTTACCTCCTACCGTTCCTGTCGTTTGTATACACCATTCGACGCGGGTCGTGCTAGTCTGCGTGGCGAAAAATCTGTTGTCCGTGTGGACCACCTGGCCTAACCTAAATGTTTATTTGCTTTACTATCGGACTGCACTGACATATTTCTAAACTCATGTTTGCTGTTGGTAGTCCGCACATATCTAATCGCACTTTTGACACAATATCCTTATTCTGGATTTTAGTCGTATCACTTTCCTTCACCAGTGTACTAAGTAGAGCAACCTCCTTTCCTTCTTCCTGAAGTGCATTCAGGAATCACACATCATTAGTCATAAAATGAATATGCACAGTAACTATCTGGCAAAATGGCTACACTTTAGCGAAGAAACAAACCAAGTATTTCGGGCCAATTTCAGCGAATTACAGAGCTCTCACAATAGAAAAACTTTTCCTTTTGCCTTACAAGTTTGTTTACGTTTGTTACGATAAAACTTGTAAACTATTTAAAAATAAAGTAGCTGTGGAAAATGACTGGTCGGACATTGGAACATGTCTGAAAATATCGTTTGAACAGTGTGAGAGTAAGTGAAATCTTCTACGCAATAATTACTCCAAATACATTAAATGGGAGAAAAATATTTCAAGTGGGTCGGTGTGATAAAAAAAATGTTAATTTTATAGTGAGCTCAATTTTTAAAATTCACACATTCAAACCAGAAGGTCAGTTTTGTAAAATTATAGCTACAGAAACCATAATAATATATATTTCTTTTTTAAAACATTTCGAAACGTGGGGGAGCAGGACGAAACGATGTTGGAAGAATATTTGATAACATCCGACAACGAAAAAGATGACGTTTACGACGAGGGTTTTAGCTCCAATCGGAACATCACAGAATGCAAAAATAACGAGCATGAGTTATTTGAATCGAAAATCCGAAATTGAGGAATCAACCATGGCAACTATCACGCCATCCTTTGGACCGTCAGCCAGAATAAAAAAAAAGAAGCGCCAAGCTCCGCGAATCGCATAGCCCGCTGGAGGAAAAAATTAGCGAGGCAATTGAACTAATCAAACAAAGAAACCAAATCAGTCAGTTTCCTGAGGTGACACCATTTCAATAATCTATGTTCGTCGATACTATGTATGTTCCGAATCTTCAAAAAAGAAACGTATGCACACCATTTTAAAACTAACGAAGGTGCTTTATAAAGATTGTTTCGACTAAATAATACGTTTTGTATACAACAACACTTTGAATTTTAAGACTGAACTAAATAAATAATAGAATTAAATTATGATATTAAATTTTTATTTGTTATTTTAACTACATTTTTTGGATTTTTAATGAAATTCTTTTATTAAATAAACAAAAATATATTTATTATTTAAATTCTTCCCACATTGACGATGTTCATCTGCCAGCTAAGGATGTCGTCATTCATAAAATAATCTTTAATCCTGTCTCGCATAGTAAAAATGTCGCGAGGTGAATTTCAAGCACCGAACCTTAATTAAGTAGATTTTTTTCTGCGCAGGCCGCTGCATTTAAAAAAAATTATCTTGGCGTTTATTAACAATGAAGTTATATAAAACAACGTGGCCTTGGTTATGCTGTCTACGGTGTTCATTGATGCTCTTATTTTAGAAAACAGAGCATTAAAGCGTGCCACTAAAACTGCAAATGCTCTTTGGGCCCAAAAGGTTGGTCATTTGGAAAATTTAATTAATTTCCAAATCATTTTATCCCAAAAGCTGATCGCCGAAATATGATGCCATCGTAATTAGAACCATATGCTCCTATGTTAACAAACATGAATCTGAGATTCGCAACGCATACCGCCAGCAGAACGACGCTGAACGACTTTTTGTAATTGTAATACAATGTTCCCGACTTGTTAAGACATTTTGTATTACAACATGATTTCCATCGAAGCAATCCAAGCAATTCGGGAAATTCAATAGTGTATAAAACTGATTAGCAATCATTAGCCATATTCTGCCTCTGTCGGTGGTTTCAAATGTAGATTTTGTACTGCAGCTGATATAATTGCAGATACTGTCGATGAGCCCACCCGGTATTCGTATGACATGCTCATCATCGTGTTTCCAGTTGCAAGAAACCTGAGAGATAAAAAGTAATAACTAACAAAACGATTCAATTAAGTCTGTTAGACTTGCAATAATTTTACCTTAATATTAACATCAGCCAGAGACCTGATGGTAAACTTTTCCTGATACTATATGCTTTTTCAAGAACGGTGTAATTTTCCCAAGTAATTCTTGGTACTCTGTTATGGTTAGCCGACAATAGTTTTTTAATTTTTGTGGATGCTTATACACTTCATGAACAAAATTGTCATAAGATCCAAATTTTGCTCTTTGTTTCTAAAGTGGATGAACCCAGTAGGTATCTTTTCTGCGATTTTTTCAGCTTGATGTCAGCCACGCCAATTAGCGATAACAGCAACAGATCTATATGATTATAGTTACGCCCCATTTTAAAATTTACTATCCTCGAAATATATGTCAGAAAAAACTTTAAAATATTTAACACAAAAATAAACAATTTACCACAAAATTAAAGGTCAAAATGTCATTATGTCAAAAATTACAATGAAGTTTGTTTCAATTTAATGTTTTTGCTCATTGTGAGAGATACTCTTAAGGTAAAAGTTTAAGGCAAAAGGTAAAGGCAAAAAAAATTTCTATTGTGAGGGCTCTGTTACAATAAGAAATTTCATTTAGTGGCATTGAAAACACAAAATGGCGAAATTCAACGAGTATTACACACAGAATAATATGTATCATTGTCTCAAACTGACGCCCGAAGTTCAGTGGTTGTTCAACCAAGATTATCATTTATGGACATAATCGATCACAAAAAGTTATGTTATACTATGTTTTTTATTCTATGCAATCTGTTCTGGGGCCTAAGCACTCCCAACTCTTTCGCTGTTCACTTTTGACATCCTACCTTACGCACTACTTGCCAAATCGAGGACGTACGACTATAGGTCCGATTTACGTAGAACCATCTGCACATTGCATAGCTCCATGTCAGCCTATAGTACTGTCATGGAAGGTGGGTCGGCCCATGAGTTGTGCACTTCGACAGGGGGTCATAGTTATGTTCATATCCATCACCGATCGTAATCCGATGATGAAAAATCCGTTTCGCATCCTGCACTTATCGAGATTCGAACCCGGTACCTCCCGATCCAAAGCGTAAAATTTCACCTGATTCAATGCCACGGAACAAGTTGTCATACCCTGATCGAAACCACGAAGGATCTGGTACTGTTTCAATGATGGAAAACAGACTCATAGACTTTCTGGACCTGAAGCTGTTCCGTGGCCCTATTCGAGCGTAATAAAACGAGAAAAACATATACGTTTAATTGGTTTTTGTTGATATTTTAATCGAATTTTATTTAAAAAATAAATTTTGTTTATTAACCCGTTGCCGCACACTTTTAAATTGACGACCGTATTCAGAAACACAATTGTTCCAATTGTTTATGCCTGCCATATAAAATTGAGCGTCATTTATATGTTTGGAAGTGAAAACTATCACATTATCTCACAGTTTTTCCATGAAAACTCTCGACAGTCATAGCCGTCATTTGCTCATCACAATATTTTTCTGGTCGCACAGAAAATCACGGCTATAGCCGAAGATATTTCCAATTGACCAGTTTTTAGTATAAATTTACAGCCATAATCTTGCTACATATAAATAAATACAATAAATTTCCGTTAAATTCTATTCCCAGTTAGTTCCTAAAATATGGTATGGAATAAAAAACGTCAAAACTGCTATAATGGGGAATAATTTTTCCCCAAAAACATTTTTCCCCAAAAGTCAGAATACACTTTTTGGGAAAAGGGAATAAAACTGCTACAAAATTTAACGAGAATTACCATAATAGGGCCACTTTGCAAAGAGCAAAAACTAAGGGAATTCCTAAGTTATCCCATATTGATTGACATCACCAAGCCACTAATCAAACTAAATCCTCTCCTTGGGTCCGGGATTCACCTCGCACATAGATGCACTTAATACTAAAATTATTATTTCAATTTAAATTCCGTTTGAACAATTTTGACTCGCTAATTTGCCTTAGAAGTTTCACTTCACAATAGTTTATTGGGTTTAACTAAATCAGAATGGAAAATATTGCATACGAGTAATGACATTATAAATGATTTACATCTGCCGTAACAACCATAAATTAACCGGAAATAATAAAATATCAAGATTACGATTTTAAGATTCAGCAATTAGCATTGTTCGAATTAATGGGCAAATATTGTTACATTAAAGAATAAAAATTGTATTATTCCGATTTATCGCATCCCGATTATATCAAAAAATTTGAAACCTAATATTTTGTAAATGTAAAGTCGAACCGTGTTGTTATTTTTTGTTACTTATACCCGGTATAAATGTGATACAGTTCACCGCAACGGATATTAAATAAAATTGTCGCATTGTTATAAAAAAGAAGAGGTGGAACTTGTTAAATTAGAGATTAGGTATTTCACCTCATGTTATTTGAGAATTCTTCAAACACTATTGTGATACGGCATAGTGAAATATATATACCTAATTTGAAAAATCAAATGAATCCGATTTCTTAAGAACAAGTTTTTAATTATCCTTAATTGCTTTCTTCAATTTACGTACCAATTACTATCTGTACCAAAAGCTGAACTGTTCTCAAGTAAGAAGAAAAGAATTTTATATGCTAGGGATATTTATCCCACTCATAAATGTTAAATCTTCAACACTCGGCAACAGCTTAAGTGGAATTTAAAAACATATTAATGGTTATAACACGATGGCTAATTGTTCCGGTATCAATAGGATATACATTATGGAGAAACACAATGCACTTCAAAATAAGTAGAAGACTGTCTCTTTTGTGCAAAAATACCTACTCGTAACAACAAAAAACTGTTAAGCTTATTTGTTTTGCAAACAAACACCTTCTTTGTTGTTGCACTTTAAAAACATCTAAGTCAAGCGTAAAATTAATTTGGTTTAGAGATTTTCAAAAAAAAAAAAAAAAAAAATTCTCTCACCTATGATTTTTAACGCACACAAACCATAAAATAATAATGAAAATTAATTTTCAATTTATGGGAAAAATAAATAAGTTTTTTGCAAATTCGATCACACGTTAAAGCAAATTTCTTCCAGTTTAGTGATTTTTTTTTACAGACCTAAGCTAATGGTTACGCATTGTATTGTACTTAACTATGTGCATACGGTTTGTCATGATTTTTTTCTAATATGTATGTTTCTCAATTATATTTCCATAGCGGACATGAAGGGGAGGTTGATTTTTATTAATAAATTCAATTATAGAATTTTTGATTGAATCGACGTGTTTTGTTTAATCAAATTGTGGATGATTTAATTTTGTATGAAATTTTGGGTTATTCTGTGTGACAGCGGTGAGGTTGTTACCAAAAGACGTTGGAACTTTGGTTTCGATATTATTCAATATATTTTTATAGTTTGGTCACTGCAGTCTAGTGAGACCACCAACTTTATAAATTTAAAGAATTCAATATTCCATTAGTACGAAACCAAACTTCCAACGTCTTGGGAACCTCACGGCGATCTACACTTAATACTGTTTTATTTTTTATGGGGCATACTTACATAACAGTTTTTTTTTTGTTTTTTTTTTAAGAAATCTTTATTTCTGTATAATATTACAAATAATCATATAGATTATCTAGTAGCTGTTTATTATTTTAGTATTCTATTCTTATAGAATGAGACCTATTGCTTCATCCCAGCTCTGCTAGTCCTTTGATTTAAGCGGCTCAAGGAACCACTTCAGGCTTTGTTCTTTTTAGGCGCTTTGGTCCATTGGCGCGATCCAGTAGGTTCCGCAGCTCCTCGTTGTCATGCTGCTGCAGTCGCAGTACATGACTCCTTGCAAATTTTTGTATTTCATCGCTGACGTATTCCATATTTAGGTCTCGATGGAGATTGTCATTTCTAATGTACCAAGGAACATTCACAATGCTACGTAGTACTTTGTTTTGAAATGTTTGAATGATCTTCACTGTAGTTTTTCTTGCGCAGCCCCAAAGCTAAATACCATACATCCAGATAGGTTTTAAGATATACTTATATAGCAGCTGTTTGTTGTGCGTTGTCAGTTCGGAGTTTCTTCCAATAAGCCAGTGCATTTTTCTGAATTTTAAATTCAGTTCTTTCCTTTTTTTTTTAACATGCGCTTTCCACCTGAGTTTAGAGTCTAGCGTCATGCCGAGATACTTAGCATTATCTGAGTATGGAATTGGTTGTGAATTCAGACTAATCGGAATATATTCTAATTTCCTATTTGTAAAGTTGATATGTGTTGATTTCGATTCGTTAAGTGTTATCCTCCATCGTTTTGTCCAGCTATCCACTATATTAATAGCATTTTGCAGTTTCCTGGTGGACTCAACGATACTAGCATCGGTGGTCATAACAGCTGTGTCAGCAGCAAACGTTCCTATTCTAGCTTCTTCTATGTCTGGTAGATCATTCGTATACAGGAGGTATAATACGGGGCCTAGAACACTGCCTTGTGGAACCCCTGCTAATATTTTCTTCAGTTTAGAGTATTCTCCATCCTGTCTCACCCGGAAGTAACGGTCGTTGATGTAAGACTTTAGCAATTCAAAATGTTGTTTTGGCAAATCTCATAGGAGCTTAAATTCTAGACCGCGGTGCCAAACCATATCAAATGCTTGTACTACTTCTAAGAATATTGCTGAACATACTTCCTTTTTTTCCAGCGCCTCCTCAATTGTGTCAGTAATCCTATGTACCTGTTCTATCGTTGAGTGCCTTTCTCGAAACCCAAATTGATGTTCTGGTATAAGATTTCTGCTCTCTATAATTGGTTTTAATCTCTTGAGAAACAGTCTCTCGAAAATTTTTGATGTTGTTGTTAACAAAAAAATAGGCCTATACGACGTTTTGTCGTTTAGTGATTTATTGGGCTTTGGAATCATTATGATTTCCGCTACTTTCCACTGTCTTGGAACATAACATAGTCTAAAGATAGCATTATTATGTGCTGTAGTTTCCTTAGTGCTTTTTCTGGTAAAGCTTTGATTATTCGCCCCGTTATCAAGTCGTATCCAGGGGCCTTTTAATCTTTGAGGTTTTTTACTTCTTGTTTGATTTCTTTCAGGGTAACTGGTATCACAGATGCCTCGTCTACTTTGATTATAGGTGTTAGATATTCATTATCCGCCTGTCCAGTTGGTGGTTTGAAGGTATTTTCTAGGTGTTCGGCAAACAGATCACCTTTTTGCTTTTCGCTGCGAGCCCAGGTTCCATCAACCATTCTAATGGGTGGCACTTGCATTTTAGGCCTTTTTAAACCTTTAGTGGCTTTCCACAGGGAATAGTCTGTGTCGAGTTTACCTGTCAGGTTACTTAGGAAGCTTGCAATTGACTCATTCTTAATCTCCTTTATAACTAGTTTAAGTTTGTTGCACAAGTTGTTTAGGATTGTTTTGTCTTCAAGGGCTCTGGTTCTCTGCCAAGTCTTACGAGCTCTTCTTTTTTCCTTAACCAACTCTCTCACTTCAACTGGATAGGTTATACTTTTTTGTAATATTTCTTGCTGGTCAGTAGTACTTTCCCAGGCCGCTTTGTTGCACACTTTCAATGAGGTTTTCTAGTTCTTTTTCTATCGCGTAAGCGTTCGATATCTGCACGTGTAGGTTGATGCTTTCTTCGACTAGCTGTCGAAAATATTCCCAGTTGGTTTTTTTATTTGTTAATCGTGGAGGGCTTGCTTTCCTTATTACCGTGTCACTTATTGTTATAAAAACTGGAGAATGGTCTGACGATAGCCCTTCTTCATTTTCAACTGGTAAGTAATTTTCGGAGATACCTCTTGATATATAGAAATCCAGAAGGTCAGGAATTTTATTTTGGTCCGTAGGCCAGTAGGTTGGCTTTCTACTGGAGTGGAACTCACATTTTAATATCCTGCCTACTTCAAATAGCTCCCTTCCTTTAGGACTAGTTTTATTTGATCCCCAGAATATGTGTTTCGCGTTAAAGTCGCCTCCAATAATAAAATTACTACCAAACGATTTAAGAAGTTTGATGTAGTCTTCTTTTTTTGTGTTACATCTGGGTGGACAGTAGATTGCTGATATACTATAGCTCTTGTTATTTTTGATTTCAATAGATACAGTGGCTACTTGCATAGCTTCCTCCTCTATATTTTTAGTTATTCGTGGTGTTTTATATTGTCCTTAACGAAGATTGCTGTCCCGCCTCTAGCTCTTTCTGCTGGATGTAGAGCTTGATAGCACTGATATCCACGTATTTTAGCACACGACGTTCTGGTAAAATGACTTTCTGAGATTAGGCATATATCAATTTTTTTTTTGTGTTTAATAATACTTCTAATTCTGAAATGCGTTGCGCTAGGCCATTTGCATTCCAGGTAGCAATTCTTAAATATTGTGTCATTTTTTTTTTTTTTTTTTGCTAAGTTTGTATGGACTAGAATGAAGGTACTCAATAACTTCTCTAGTTTTACTTGACGCATCCCTATTCTTTTATCTTGGCTCATCGATGTATTTTCTAGTGTTACTAGTCTCTGTTCTTGTTTTTTCAGTAACTCGCCCAAAGATTCTAGTCTTTGGTTCTGGCGAGCCAGATGTGAATTGATAGCGTTTAGCTTCTGAAGTATTTCTTGCAGGACATGGGTTTTGTAACAAATGATGTTTACATAGATAGTATGGTGACGCGTGCGTCAACCATGAGCACAGGCAGTCTATGTGTTAACGACAGGTAACATTTATATAAATGTAAATGCATTTATCGTTACTTATATACCGAGATAGATATTTGGAAAAGCTGAATTGGTACCAGTAATCGTTTTATGTATTGATGTTATTTTGGAATTTTAATTCTAATTGCACCAACAAGATATTACCACCGATAAATATTTAATTTCTGTATATAGTCAAGTGGTCATACATATTTACTCTAAATGTTGGTCGAAGATTATATACAATTGATGTATTTGCGACATTAGGTTAGGTTTCAGTGGTTGACACTTAGGCCATTTTTGGCCCATTGTGATACCACGCATTCACACCACATCATTAACCCATTCATCTACTCACACAACTACAGTATACCACCTGCACATTGCAAGCTCCATGTCAACCTGTACATTGAGATGGAAGGTGGGTCGGCGTTGAATTCTGCACTCCATCAGAGGGTCTTAGTTGTGTTTATTAACATCACCGATTGTAATCGATGATGAAAATTCGATTTGCATCTAGCCTCTGATGGGATTCGAACCCAGTACCTCCCGGTCCAAGTGCCGAAGCTTTAACCACTGCACCACTTGTCCGGTTATTTGCGACATTATTTATATATGTATTATGCAATATTGTGCTATATACTGTCTTCCGGATCTTCCGTAGTATACGAGTACATAATCAATAACATCAAAGTTCGATTGCTACCAAGCCAGTATAAAAAGCAAGCTCAAAAAAATTACATTGTTTAACAAAATAGAAATAATTTGGTTTGCGAAAATAATACAAATTGTTAAGTGCCGTGGCCATATTGATTGGAATCAAAATTAGTGCTTTTGTTTTGTAACGAGTGTATTATATATTTTTATGCGATAAATTGATTGTAATTTCATTAAGTTCAATCCATAAGTTCAATAGTGATTATTGTGTTTTATTTAGGGGCACAACCTATTACTTAGCGAGGTGTTTTGATTTGGGGAAATCAGTGTGAACTTATAGTGTTACGTCTTGCCTATGTTGAATGTGTGCATAAGTTGGTTGCAAAGGTAACTATTTTAAAAACTAAATTCCTTTCCTTATCTAACGCACGAAATTTTCCTTGTATCTTCTCGAACATATAGATGTAGAATCAAACACCGTATTATCACATTGACGTAACGGTTCCTCAGTAAGAGTCTAGGGGCCATGGACAGCTTTAACCATTCGATTTTTTTTTACTTCCTGTTATTATTATAATATATTTATAATATCTTGTTTTAAATTTACAATTAATTGGGTATTTTGCATGTTATCCATCCAACTTAGTTTAGCGTAAAGTAATAATTTTTAAAAAAAATTTTTTTAAGCATCTATCTTAGTCTTAGATTCCTTAAATTTATTAAGTTGTGATAAGTGGAAAATAGGCCTTGATATTTACAAAAAAACAAAAAAAAACAAATTCGAATAACGGGAAACCAAACAAACAGTGGAAATTCTAATTATCCGACTTAGTAATTGATGCCGAGATTTACAGGTATACCTACCATCCAGTGAAGCGCTTCAAGGATGTAGTGGTAAGTGATTCGTTTTATAAAATAATTTTATATTTTTTTTGATGTGCATTAGCATCATCGGGGATTGAGAATTTCACCTCGTGGTATTCGAACGGTTCCGTTTAAATTACAGTTATTAATATTTTCATTAAATTTGCTACTCTATTTTCTTCTTGTTCCTTTTCGTTTTCTTAATTCGTACTACGTTGATTATATGAACCCTTTGTAATGCTAAGTTGAATAAATACAAGTTTATCGATACTCAAAATTATAATTAAAATTTTTTTTTATATAGTAATGGCTAAAATATGTCCTTTTGTTAGGCGATTTTAAAGGTGATGATCGTTCCAAACAAGTGCTGTGTTGTAATACATTAGGTAAGTATTACTTCGATAACATTACACGTAGTTATGTCTATGGTCAGAATTTACTTTGGAGCGGAAGAACCCTCATTATCCACTGAATGCTACTCGATTACAAAACCGTGTAATGGCTCCAAAGATACCGTAACAGTTTCCTGACTCGGAATATTTTCATTCTGTTCCTGATATTTTCATTCTGCTTAGCCATTTCTGCATATTGTTACGGTGACACCTGGGTTAGAATAGAATAACTTAATTTCATTAATTGTTCAATGCATTTGTGATTTATACTCAACATTTAGGCGTCATTTCTATACTAACATATTTGCTCGATGCGCATTTAGGATTATTCTAGAAACAAATATTTTGGTATATAAAGGCGCGCGTTGACGTGGAATGCTGAGTCTTATTTTAAACGTGATACAGTGAAGGTTAAATAGAAAAATTATTAAAGTGATTATTAAAGCGATTATTAAAGTGATAATTAAAAAGTGTGTTATAATTATAATAATTAATTGGGAATTTTGTGTTGCATAATAAATTGTGTTGTATAATAAATTGTGTTGTATAATAAATTGTGTTGTGTAAATAAATTGTGTGAGTTCAAATTTGAAGCAGTTGTATTTATTCACAATCCAGTGATTCGAACCTTGAGTGACAAGGCAAAATCGTAACAATTGGTGACAGCGGTGGGATTGTGAATAATAAGGAAAATGATACTCTACGAATTAAAGCTTGCGCAATTAAAGGAGCAGTTGAAACAGCGAGGTTTGGCCAGTGAAGGCACAAAAGCTAGTTTGGTGGAGAGACTACGTGAGGCCATGGAGAAGGAAGGTTTAAATCCAGTCGTGTATGATTTCGAGGAGGAAAAAACGGACGAGATCAGTATGGATAAGAAAGAAAAAGACGTACAAACGGTGGTCGAAACAACACAAAACCCATCTGGAAGTTTTGATTTAACGCAGTTAATGGCAGCTATGAATCGAATGATGGGACAACAGTTGGGTGGAATTAAACAATCGATGGAGCAACAAGGGGCGGACATAAAACAACAAATGTTACAAGTGGAGCAACAAGGAGCAGACATTAAACAGAAGATGGTACAAATGGAACAACAAGGAGCGGACATTAAACAATCGAACGCGGACATTAAACAATCGAACGCGGACATTAAACACCAAATAGAAGATTGCCAAAATAAAATAGACGAGAGGTTTCTGGAGTTATCATCTACATTACACGGCGAAGTGGAAAAGCTGCAAACCGAGTTACACACAGAAATTCGAAATGTTAAAGGGAACGTTCAACAAAAATTTGAAACTGTTAACCAAAATATACAAACGGTTAAACAAGATCTACAAACCTAAGTGCAACGTCTCGAGCAAGAGCTTGAAGATGTCAAGGCGAATGGAACGACACATCAAATGATCCAGACGGTTAATGCAGTTAAGATAAAACCACCAACATTTGATGGAACAACATCCTTCAGCATTTTTAAGTTCCAATTCGAAACGGCGATTAAGCAAAATCAGTGGACTGAAAAACAATGTGTTGCAGCGTTAATTGTGGCTCTTAAAGGCGAAGCGGCAGAAACACTACAAATCATTCCCGAGCAGGAAAGGAATGTTTACATGGGAATTATGAAGGCGTTAGATCGAAAATACGGAAGTGACCACAAGCGAGAAATCTATCGCATGGAATTGAAGGGTCGATACCAAAGAGGAGGAGAATCGCTACAGGAATTTTCATCGGCAATTGAGCGGCTCGCGCATTTAGCACATTCAAATGTGTCGGCCGATTACATGGAGCGAATTAAAATAGATGCATTCATTGACGGTATTCGAGATCCTGAGACGCGCAGAGCGGTGATGTTGTCACCTAAGACAACTTTCACGGAAACCATCGCTTGTGCGTTAACAAACGCAACTGCGCAAACCATCATCAAACCAGCAATGAAAATTCGTAGAGTGGAGATTGATTCCAGAATAGACACCGCGCGGACTACGCCAAGGTTCAGAGATGGAAGTGGCAGGATTAAATGTTGGGTATGTGATAGAATGGGTCACATCTCACGGGACTGTTGGGAGATTAAGAAGAAACGAGCACGGTCGCCATCTCCTATGAAGCGTAGATCAAACGAGGAGCAGATAGAATCCAGAAGGACAGGTCAGACGACAGCGGAGTCGTTAAACTAAAAAGAGTCAGTTTGCAGGGGCAGAAGCTGACTCCCACAACCGATTGCCCCATAACCTCCATCCATGTTTCGAGAATAGCAAGGAGCGGTGACAGCTTAACAATTGAAGCCGATATTGATGGGAAGAAATGCACGATCACGCTGGATACGGGAGCAACTCATACGATTGTTCGTGAGGATATTATCAATGGAATTATGGAACCAGCTAATGTAATGAAATTACGAACGGCGACTGGAGAAAATTCAGCAATAAAAGGGAAAAAGGTCGTAAAAATAAGGATTGGGCGAAATCACTTTCAACACGAGGTGCTGGTTGCAGATATTGTAGACGAAGTCATCTTGGGGATGGACTTTATGAGAACGAATTGCTTCGTGGTGGATGTTGGACGGGGTGTATTAACCTACGATAATATCGAGTTGCCACTTCACGTTAGCGCCGCTATAGGAGAAACGAGCAGACAAATTATAATGGATCATCGGGAGAAGCTGCCACCGAACTCGGAAACAATAGTATGGGCAAGATTGGAGGGAGATTTTGGGTCACCCAGGTTGTGGGTTGTGGAAGCCAATGAAGCGGAGAGCGGAGCCAGAGAAATTATGATCGGGAAAGTCCTGGTGAAACCAGACAGCGATAATAGAGTACCAATTAAGACTCTAAATCTCTCGGATAAGACGAAAACCATTAAGAAAGGGACAATAATCGGAAAATGCGAAGAAATATCTGCGATTGTGAAGTGCGAGCAGAAAAATCCGATTAATACGACTAACTTGCAAGGGCAGAAAGAGGTTGTAGAACAACTCATGGAGAAATGGACCGAAGATCTTACCATGGAACAGAAAAATTTGGCAAAACAATTGCTCGAGCGGTACATGCCAATATTTTGCAGTACATCGGACAATAATGGGAGAACCACAATGGTAAAACATCGAATAGATACAGGAGCAGAAACGCCGATTCGCCAACCACCCAGGAGATTACCATTGGCAAAGCAAGGAGAAGTGGATCGAATGGTAAAAGATATGCAAGCAGCAGGGGTAATCGAAACATCAAGCAGTCCATGGAGTTCACCAGTGGTTTTAGTCGAGAAAAAGGATGGTAGCATGAGATTCTGCGTGGATTACCGAAAATTAAATGCTGTGACGAAAAAGGATAGTTACCCCTTGCCAAGGATCGATGACACGTTAGACACATTATCGGGTGCTCGAATATTTTCGACGTTAGATCTGCAAAGCGGCTATTGGCAAGTGGAAGTCCAGGAGAAAGATCGCGAGAAAACGGCATTCAGTGTGGGTAACGGATTATGGCAATTTAATGTTATGCCATTCGGATTATGTAACGCCCCTGCGACTTTTGAACGGCTAATGGAGCGCGTATTAAAGGGATTACATTGGAAGACGTGCCTCGTATATTTAGATGACATCATCGTTATGGGCAAGGATTTCGACGAGCATTTAAGGAATTTGGCAGAGGTTTTGGATCGGATACAGGCCGCCGGATTGAAGCTAAGCCCGAAGAAATGCAAACTATTTAGAACGGAAGTAAAATATTTGGGTCATAAGGTAACAACCAATGGAATCCATACCGATGAAGACAAGATCGCAGCAGTGAAGGAATGGCCACGACCTAAAAACTTACATGAATTACGGAGCTTCCTTGGATTGTGCACCTATTATAGACGATTCGTGCCAGGATTCGCCAGTATCGCCAAGAGTTTACACGAGTTAACCAGGAAGAACAAGGCATTCGAATGGAAGGATGATCAGGAAGAGGCATTTGTGGAACTAAGACGACGATTATGCGAAGCACCAATCCTCGCATAACCTATACCCAACGTTAAATTCATTTTGGACACCGATGCAACTAATGATGGTATAGGAGGAGTATTATCACAGGCAACAAATGGTGAGGAGCGAGTTATTGCATATTACTCCAAGATGTTATCAAAACCGGAACGGAATTATTGTGTAACACGGAAAGAGTTGTTGGCTATAGTCGAATGTGTTAAGCACTTCCATAAGTACCTCTATGGCCAAAAATTTATTCTACGGACGGATCATGGAGCTTTGCGCTGGTTGTTACAATTCAAAAATCCAGAGGGACAAGTTGCACGTTGGATCAAACGTTTGCAAAGCTACGATTTCCAAATTGAACATCGGAAGGGAAGTGCACATGGAAATGCCGACGCATTATCGAGAAGGCCATGTCCCGTGGAATGCAAGCATTGTGGGCGTGTGGAGGGTAAGGAAAACATCATCGATATTCGGCTTATGCAAGTGCTACCTGATGAGGAATGGACTGATGAAATGATCAAGAAGGAGCAATTACGGGATGCTGACCTATCATTCATCATGGAACATAAGGAAAAGGAACACCGGCCCACATGGAGTGAGGTAGCTGACAAAACTCCCATTGTAAAAGCATATTGGGCTCAATGGGATAGCCTTCACATAGAAAATGGATGTTTAAAACGAAAGTGGGAAAGCACGGATGGCAAAGTAAAACAATTGTTGGTAGTGGTGCCAAAAGATCGGATAGCGGAAATCCTCAAGGAGTATCATGGAGGAGCAAGTGGAGGTCACCTAGGGATTAATAAAACATTAGCCAAAATTCACCAACGTTTCTACTGGTCCGGATGTAGACAGTCAGTAGTAGAGTGGTGTCGAAGATGTGACCAATGTGCGGCAGTAAAGGGACCAGCACGAAAAAGCCGTGGAACCATGAAACAATATAATGTCGGGGCACCATTTGCACCATTGCAATTGCAATTCTCAATGGATGTGGCGGGGCCATTTCCGACTACCGAGAGCGGAAATAAATATGTGCTAGTAATAATGGATTATTTCAGCAAATGGCCGGAAGTGTACCCGATACCTAATCAGGAGACAACAACAATAGCTGATGCCGTGGTGAACAACTGGATTAGCAGATTTGGTGTACCGATGGAAATTCACACGGATCAAGGAAGAAATTTCGAATCGGTGGTATTTCAAGAGATATGTCAGATGCTTGGAATCAATAAAACAAGAACGACGCCTTTACACCCACAGTCGGACGGTATGGTGGAAAGATTCAATGGCACATTGGAGGAATATCTAGCAAAGGTTGTGGAAAAGAACCAACGCAACTGGGATCGACATATACCGATGTTCCTGATGGCCTACCGATCAGCGGTACATGACACAACAGGAGTGACACCAGCTAAAACCATATTTGGGAACAATCTGCGATTACCAGGAGATTTAAAGTTTGGGGCTGTTCCATCAGCAGCTCTATGCGGACAGGATTACGTCGACCGGATGAAAAAGGAACTTAATGAAATACATCAATTTGTACGGGAGAAAATTCGAATATCAAGTGATCGAATGAAAGCTCGGTATGACATACGAGCAAATAATCAAGGCTTCGAGGAAGGGCAATTGGTATGGCTTCACATCCCGCAACGGCAGAAAGGATTATCACCGAAGTTGCAACCCACATATGGGAAGGACCTTACACTGTCATTAAAAAGTAGAACGACGTGGTTTATCGCATACAGAAAGGACGGAAAGGTAAACCAAAGGTGGTGCATTTAGAACGTTTGGCGCTCTACAGAGGAGGTGATCTGGATCCTGTTCGGGACGAACAGGCTTCGGTGGGGGGTAGTGTTACGGTGACACCTGGATTAGAATAGAATAACTTAATTTCATTAATCGTTCAATGCATTTGTGATTTATACTCAATATTTAGGCGTCATTTCTATACTAACATATTTGCTCGATGCGCATTTAGGATTATTCTAGAAACAAATATTTTGGTATATAAAGGCGCGCGTTGACGTGGAATGCTGAGTCTTATTTTAAACGTGATACAGTGAAGGTTAAATAGAAAGATTATTAAAGTGATTATTAAAGCGATTATTAAAGTGATAATTAAAAAGTGTGTTATAATTATAATAATTAATTGGGAATTTTGTGTTGCATAATAAATTGTGTTGTATAATAAATTGTGTTGTGTAAATAAATTGTGTGAGTTCAAATTTGAAGCAGTTGTATTTATTCACAATCCAGTGATTCGAACCTTGAGTGACAAGGCAAAATCGTAACAATATGTTATGCCTTCTTTTACTTTGCAGCTATTTAGGGGGATTCGTTTTGAGTAGGATTGCATCCTAGGTTAAGAACTCTTACTTGTTTGATTTCTCTTGTTGTCTCTCATTCTTTGCAGCTCTTTCGCTACCTCGCAGCCTCTGTAGGTTAGGTTTCAGTGGTAGACACTTAGGTCATTTTTGGCCCATTGTGATACCACGCAATCACGCCACATCAATAACCCATTCACCTATTCACCTACTCACACAATTACAGTATACCACCTGCACATTGCAAGCTCCATGTCAACCTGTACATTGACATGGAAGGTGGGTTGGCGTTGAATTCTGCACTCCATCAGAGGATCTTAGTTGTGTTTATTAACATCACCGATTGTAGTCGATGATGAAAATTCGATTTGCATCTAGCCTCTGATGGGATTCGAACCCAGTACCTCCCGGTCCAAGTGCCGAATCTTTAACCACTGCACCACTTGTCCGGTGAAACGCATCCTCTATAATTTGCTGGGTGATGATTACCACAGTGTATGCATTTCACTGGTTCGATCTTACTTTTGTTGCATTCTTTTGTTAGATGTTTCCCAGCGCACTTTACGCATCTCGGTTCCCTATTGCAGTATTTGCGTGTGTGGTTATATGCCTGGCAGTTGTAACACTGTGGTATTCTACTAGGGTTCTTTTTTAATATCTCAATCTTAACTTTCATATTAAGGATTGCTTTGATTCCAGCTCTCAGCGTTGTCAAATGTTAGCATGAAAAGGGGCAGACCAACTTTGGTTGTTTCTCGTTCACCGTTTGCTTTTATAGTGACCTTTCTCTTTAATATGTTCACAGCGTTTAGAATTTTGAATCCTTTCTGGTAAAGTTCCTCAAATATTTCTTCGTTTGGGCATGTATGATGTAGCCCTCTGGCCATGACTTTAATTGGTTGCTTAGCCTTGTTTTCATATGTGAACCATTCGATGTTTTGAGCGGTGATTGCATTTGATAACATTCTGTAGGTTTCTGGGTCAAGTGCATTCACTTTCCAAACGTGACTTTATATTTATCGTTTGGAACTAACCTCACTATTTTTTTAATTGTTTCGTATTCACTAACATTAAACGCCAGTTCGTCTTCATCTGTTTCATAGATAGCTATATTATTTTCTTTGGCTTGATTATCATTTTTGATTACAGCAATTTCTTGTTTAAGCTGTTGAACTTCTTTGAATAGCTGTTCATTGACTTTCATTAAATTTTCTAACGATATTTTTAACTCATCGTTTTGTCTAGTGACATCGTGGTTTCCGTTCTGACTACATTCAGCATTATCGTTCTCCTGCTGAATAGCGGGATGCATTTGTATAGTTGGTGATCTACAAATACTTGTGCTTGGTATAAACGGGTTTAGCAATGGTTGGCTCACCCCAGAATCCGTTGAGCCTGCCTCGTGTGAGGGTGGATTGTCCAACTGTAAAGTTGACGTACCACCTGGGGTACACATTCCGTTTTGTTGTACACTCATTGCCTTAATGATTGGTTTATTATTCAGGGTTCCTTCCCCTAGCTAGGTTTGGTCCGCGGATGGTATTTTATTTCCCACCTACCCTCCGGCAAGCCGGTTAAAGAGCATTCCCCTATCCGCCACCTGGGGACGCGCCACGATGGGAGTTCGGCATCTCCACACTTCACCACATAACAGGTGAAGTTGCATACGGCGAGGCGCAAGCCAGGTTATGACCTTATTTTATGTGGTGAAACACTACATCCTACTCGAAATGATCAAAGTGTAAATCGATCTCCACTATGTATGCGGATCTCTGCGTAAGTTAACGTTCAATTCTCCGACACTTGAAGGAACATTGTAAATAAAAAGGGGAGAAATATTGCTGAATCGGACTCTAGATATTATATTAAGGTGATAAATATTGAATCCCTAGTCCCTTTTGAAAATACGAGCAAAGATATCAATTTCGGCTTTGGGCAAAACTGGCCAATTGGGGGGAGAAGTCTGAGTTCTTACTCAAGAATTGCGGGTAAATAATAACATGATCTGTAGCCTAAAAGCGAAAGGAGGAATATTAGATCCCTCCTTCTCGAGAAAAATTATGTTGGCATATTTCTACTCCCACAGCGACTGCGACATTAATCTGCCTGGTATCAGCGTTTATTTTTTATTTTATTTCATTTTTTAAAAACAGAGAAAACCTATTTTTTGGTTAAATAAATATATTAAAATAATCGACTCAAAAAATGTTTTCAATGTAGTTTTAAACCAGTCTTCGCTTAAGCAAAAGTAAAAAAAATGGTAAATTTTGATAAAACTCGTGCACAACATGTTCACCGGTTCGTGGTAACCATAATTTGTACAGTTTTGATTTACTTAAAGAAAGTCAGAATTTCTTTAGCTTCTGCTCGGTGCTTTAATTTCAATAGACTCAAGTAACGTGTCGATGAATCGATTTAATCCAGTAAGATGTTTCCAATAAATGAACACTTCAAAAGCTCCCATCTTTGGTAATTAAACGAATATTCTTTGGTGGCCAAAATTAATAAAACATTTGAAATTTCTACATTTTGAAATATTAAATGTTGATTGTGTAGATTAGAATTGCGTCGGCATTGTGTTACTAACTATCGACTATATCTAGGTGTCTGTAACCGGGCTGATTCAATCAATCAATTTAGTTTATTTTGGCCGAAATAAAAGCACGCATAATTTTTCGCTCTTGATTTTATATTTTTCTTTGAAAAGAAATTTAAACTGTTTTATTTGTGAAAAATGCGATAAATCGTTCAGCAGACAAAAACGCAACACTAAAAATTGTGTAAAATGCCAGTAGATATATCACGATGCGTGCACTGGGTGGACTAAAGATGATCTAAAAAGAAATATTTCAACATTTGAATGTATAATTTCCCTACTGCAGTTACCCACACCAGTTGAGGCCATTCAAATTATACGGTTTGACAAGACAACGCCACACATTTTCAGTAACAGTGTACTCACGCACAACATCTTCGGCGGTCTAGCAAGGCCGAATTTAGGACGGATTTTCGGTGGTACCACGCTCAACGGGTGGCAAATAATTTTAAGAGCGGCACGGTAGCCGCAGTTGATGCAACATCATAATTTTTTTTTACGGATTTTCGGCGAGACAACGCCCAACGCTGCCTATCAAGGCTATCCAGCGAGTTGTTTTCTATTACGGCAATCCAACGCCCAACGGTGTAACGGTTGGAAACGAAGATCGCCCTTTACGGGTGGCCACCTCATCAGTTCCGGTTTTTTTTTGGCAAAAAGGTCGCTCAACAAAAAAATAGATACGGGTTTTTGCGACCCCGCACCCAACAAACTTTTTTCTACGGAAGGCAAGGACGCCGCACAGGGTGACCCTGCTCAAGGTCGCAAGTATAAATCTTGATTTTTTTATTATTAATTTTGTTTTGATTTTTTGTTTAAATTTCAATTGTTTTTTAATTTTTTTTTATTCATTTTCGATTTATTTTACAATTTTTAATTAAATATATCGGTGTAATCCAGCACCACATAACGTTGGTCATGCGATCGACTTTAGTGCACTAAGGTCTCGCTCCATAATTTTGGTGGCGCTCATTTCTTGTGATTTTAATTTTCTCTTTCTTTCTCTCTTTCTTGATTCCTACGTTGGTTTGTTTTTTTTCGTTTGGTCATTTCCTATTTTCTCTCCCTTTTCCCCTTTTCGCCACGGATGTCTCATTGAAAATTTTGTTTTTTTTTGCTTGTTGATTGAATAAAAAAAGTTATGCATGGCGATTCCCGGCATTTGGTTTATTTCTTTTTTGGTCGGTGTATTTCGTGTTTTTGATTCTGTCTTTCATTTAATTTTTATTTTAAAGGTTTAAAATTGTTCAGGTCAGTATGATGGGAGGGGTTTTTCATTCGGTGTTGGTTCCATATGTAGTGGCTGGGTTTGCCACTCCCTCTTCATCTCTGGACAGAACATCCACAGGGTCGTATGTGTTGTCCATTCCGGGACGATCGTAAAATCCATACGGTCTCCCCGTGGTACTCCGGTAGTTTCGAGCTATCGAAGTGTGTATTGTGGAAGATTAGCTGGAGGTCCCTCCGGGTGAAGAGAGGCCTGGTCTGTTGGGAGATGTCATTACCCTCTAATGATGCTTCGTTGCAACTGGGCATGGGTCTTTTGGGGCCGATGGTTCATTCGGGGGGGGGGGGGGGTGGCCTCTTCAGCAAACTGTGTACTTGTCACTCGGCGAATTCTAGGCCAGGAGCATGCAAGCCTGTAATTCCTCATGCCAACGCCCGGAGATCTAGCCGGCAAAACATCACCATGAGAGAGGTCTCTGAGTGTTTAGTTGAAATATGTATAAGCAGGCTGTAGGAATACGCCCGGCGTTATCCGAGACACTTGTCAAATACTTGGTCTTACAGCACAATCAATCAATCACTTCAAAAGCTCCCATCTGTTTTCCAGCGTCATCAGATTATAGGTTCTACATCCAGGCCAAGTCGTTGTCGTATTTCCAACCACTCTTCCAACGTAAGTAACGTACAAATTTCTTTTGGAGCGTGCCTCATATCTTCGCGCTTCTTGCCTATTCTGTCGGCTTCTCACGGGCGCTCTGTTAGTTGCTTACAATCCCTCATGTAATGCCTGTATTGTTGGCAACGAAAACAACAAGATGGGGAACGCAATCGTTTTCTTCCGTTACCTCGAACAGCTGGCCGTGGCATCTTATCTCCCTTTTAATAAGAGCCTTTATTTGCGTGATATTCTCCGCATCCAGCTTGCGCAATTTTGCTGTGTCTGTTTTGCTCTATAGCTGCGTTATCTTTTAAAGCTAACGCCAAGACTTCATTCATGGTTTTACCTGTAGTATTCGTTCATAAATGAAGTTTCAGATGTTCATCCTTGACAGCACTAATAAACGCGTACACTGTTTGTTCGTTCAACATATCTGCAGGTGTGTTGCCGTTTGCTTTGGAGTTGAATCTTGCTTAATTATCTAACGTATAGCTGCCCGTAAAATTCCGCTTGAGGTTCTAGCAGCTGGTTCGGCTGCGGGTTTCCACTTGCTTAATTTTATTTTCAAACTCCTGCCTGATTTCTCCTTCCTTGACCTGACCGTTGACTTTTTCTCAAGGGACTTCATTTCTTCTCTAAGCTCTTTAATTTAAAGATCTTGAATACGCTTGATTTCGTCATTATTCTAGATGCTCTGCTGTTTGCATTGCGAATATACGCTGACCGTTTTTTGCTCCACTCGTAGTTCTACCAACTGTGCACTTTGCTGCTCGCCTTGCTGCTCGATTTTTGTACCATGTCTCGAAGCAGCATGCTGTTACTGTCTTCGGTTGAAAATCCGAGGCTCTGCGCCTTTTCCCTCGTGATTTATCTATAGGTGTTTAGGTTTTTAACTATTGTTGATATTTGCAAAATCCCACTTCTGGCCGCAAGTGTTACGAATTTCGAGTGTTCGATATGGATTCGTACACGGTTTAGCAAATAAAACACTGGATTGAGTTAAAAACTTTATTTTGCAACGCCATTAATTTCTACAGCAATTCACTTATTTCATTCGTTTTCTGCTCACTAATTTGGTTTTACTGTTCACTTTCACCGTTCACTATTACTGCTCACTACCGTTTGTACTTTTTACTTTTCGACTTGCATTGTTCACTATAGTTAAACTTCACTGGTTGATTACAAGTGTCTCTTCGTCACAAATTGCTCGCGCTTATATACTTGCCTATTACTTACATAGTACGTGTAACTTGTTATCTGTTCTAAAAAAAATTCTTTGACATATGAAAAGTCAAAAATATGCCATTTATCATCATGGAGTCACTAACAACACAACAACGCATTTTGATTGTCCAAATTTATTATGAAAATAATCGCTCAAAACAACATTTCGTAAATTTCGTAATAGCTTTGGTCGACATGGACATCCTACTGAGCGTGCAATTGGCAGTATTATTGATCGTTTTGAAGAAACTGGTTCAGTGGAAGGTCGTAAACCATATCAACATGTTGATGCAGTTCGTACTCCTGATGCAGTGGCAGCTGTTAGTTAAATTGTTTGTAATGAACCAAGCACATCAACCAGGCATCGTTCACTAGAATTAAACATTTCACGAACCACATTACGACGCATTTTGTATGTTGATCTGTATTTGCATCCAAATGAATTTCAAATCATCTTTAGCGATATAGTCGAGGGAATGAAGCAAAAAAGGTCGAAGTTTTTGAGAGCAAGACGGATCGAAATGCGGTTTTTTGCATTCTCTTCTAAAAATTATTTGTAAAAACCGCCCTTTTTTTTTTGAACAAACCGAAAATTGCATTGCTGCAGCCAAAAATGCATTTTTGAGACGGCTTTTGGTAGATTAGAGAACTTTGTAAATAAGAGCCAGAACTAGCCCCACTCGGGTTTCCGGGGATTTTCGAGGTCGCTGATCACAATTATGATGTTCAAATGGACCCACAGCAGATCTGGAGCTCAGGAACGCCGATGAAGGTCAGAGAATCCTCATGTTATTCAAAAAGCAGAAATTCATCCTCCAAGAGTCACTGTTTGGTGTGTTTTATGCAAGATGGAGCGACATGCCACGCAAGTCGTGCAACAATCCATTTATTGTCAACAAAATTTGTTGATCGGAAAACTGTGAAAATGGGAAGTTACTTGTAGATGGCCGGATTTAAAACCACTTGATTATTTTTGAGGGGTTATTTGATAGGTAAGGTGTATGCTTATCATCCACGAACTATTCAACAACTTATAAAAACAGCATTCGTGCTGAAATTGAGGTCATTGATCAGCTTTTATTGGAAAAAGTCATCGAAAATTTTGATGTTCGCATGCCTGAAGGCAAGGCCGTAGTGGGCGTACGAACGATTTTGTTTCTATCGTTCAATTTAATGTGAAGAAGAGGGTTCATTGCGTTGAAGAACATTTAGCGACTCACCAGTTGCACTACTGAAGATAAAAGTTTGAGTTAAATATTTATAAATTGGGAATAATTTTTCCATACCTGAAAACTGATCAAAAAATTTGTTTTTTACCTCAGTATGCTGGAAAAAATATTTGAAAAGAAATCACATATAAATTCTTTCCCCAGTTCCCTATTCCCGGGGAATTACCAGAGTAGTGCGACAAGCCTACAAAAGTTATATTATTTATAAATTTGATTAAATTTGTTAGCGTGACATAATCCATTCTTTACGTCCTTGTTTGGTTTATTTCGTACACATTTCTATGAAACAAATGTTACATCGGACTACTTACTTACTTATTATTTGAAAATATTTTTTCATATTTATCAAACGGAAAATTAATTTCACAAATCAAACGAGAAAAAAATATAATTAGCTGAACTGTTGAAATGTCAAAATGGAGTAACAAATTTCCACAAAAAAGGACACGTTCAGTCAAGCCATGAATGTTTCATTATGATTCATGTTATATCTTTGTAATAGAGTTACAATTATGGTTTTTCTAATGATTTGGTCATTTCTGAGTCAAGATCAATGATTTGCAGTATTTGCACTTACGATGAGTGATGTGTTAGCGGTGATTGATGAGGGATTTGGGTGCTTCATTCGGGTTACATTAATCAAGCATTGTTGTTTCGATTCACGATTGGAGGATTAATAAGACACGTCAGTAATTCAAGAAAAAAAATTGTGGGTATATATAATGTCTTTTATAATTAATTTTTAAATTTTATTTAAAATAATAATTTTTATTCATATTATAATATTGTACTTATTAAATATTAATAATTAATGATAATATATTTATATTTTCAACTAGATCATAGATTTTATATAATAAAAATGGGTTTGGAATGCTTAAATATTATTTACAAATAATTTCGAATTTTTAATGTACAATTACAAAAAAATTTAATTTTTTTAAACAATATTTAATTATAATTAATATACTTCAAGAAAATAATTAAATTAATTGAGGTGGATCTTGATTTTATTTTATTTATATATGTATATATTAGCTGATAATCCATATCAAACCACCTCAACATATAATACAATTTAAATCACTATGCTTTTATACATTTTCATAATACTATTACAAATTAAAAAACATTTATCGTAAAATTATTTATCTTCTTTACACGTGGGACTCTCCTTTGGGCTACTCTGCGGACTAATTCGCGATGTTGATGACGACGACGATGTGTTAATTGTTAAATTTTGTGGATACCCAAATAAATTTAAATTGTTTAGGCCCATGTACTGGGACAGGATTGCATGAAAATTTGGTATTTTATAATTGGGCAGGATATTTTGATGTAGCAGCGAAGTGTTCGATGGCATCAAGGTGGGGTGTAATCCAAAATTGGGCGTCCAAAATTCTGGTGATATCGTGGGATGACCTAAATTATGCGACAGAGACATTGGCATGGGGAACTCTGGTAATCCTATAAATAAATAAAAATAAAAAAAATTATGTTACATTATTATGTATAAACGTGTAACGTGATTACATGAACATTGATTGCTACTATTAAGGACGAATTATATCAATTTATAGACCGTTTATATATAAAACAAAACATGGCAACAATTTACATGTCGTAAATCTATAATTATTCGGTGTACCGCTAATTGATATTTAATTACAATTAAATGAGACTGTACTGTAATTATATCAATATTGTGATTTGATTAATTGACAATAGTCAAATTATCTAATGTCACAAAAAAAAAATGTTTAATATTAAAAATAAATTATTTAAGTATGCATGAACTAAACACACACCTGGTTTAGAATTTTACAGTAGAACAATACTTGGTTGTGTAATATATTTATCAGATCAATTATAATATATTATATTGGGGTTGGACTGTAACCCATTAAATTTATATTGTTCACACAAAAAAACAACCCTGTTTTATAATAATATATTATAATAAATTAATTTACATATGTAAACTATTTTGGGTAATATGAATTGATAAGAAAATAATTAAATTCACTAAAAAAACACAAACAAATAAAAATTAATACGTATCGGGTTTATTTATGTTATTTAATGTTTATTTTTGGTTACTGCGATGACAGGTGGGGAGGTAAAGTAATTCCGAAAAAAAAAATTAAAAATGAAATAATTTTGTAAGTAACCGGCAGCTTTTTGTATCACGGCGTTATGGAATGCGTATATAAACAACAGATAAACGTTCCTTAGGCTCTGGTGTACTCTTTCTGCCAAAAGCGGTACTTTATTTATTCAAAAACGCAATGGTAAAATGCATCACTAAACCATAATATAAAGTGCCAACCAATAATGTTGTATTTTGGGTCCCTAAGGACAGGTATTACTAGACCTATTTATTATGAGTAACTCTTGAATTCCTTTTCAAATTTCAAAATTTAATAAAACCAAAATGAAAAAAACAAATGTAAGTGAGAAAACTTATTGAGACAACAGTATACTTGAGATATTGAGATAACAGTGATGAACGTGGAAGATTGCAAGACATATGTCAGAGTTGCCTCTGAAATTATACATGCTATTTTAGAGTTAGTAAGACAGCACACACACTAACCATTATCGTTTTTTGTTGATAAGAAAGTTAATTTGATAAGAGAAATGCTTACTCTTTAAAAATATTAACTATAGCCTGAACTTTTTACTGAATTGTAGTAAGCGTAGATTTAAAATGACACAGCATTTTCGTTTGTTATTTGAAGTTTTAATTTTGCTGAGTAAAATTGGCATTGAACTAAAAAAAATGGAGAATGATGATTTAATCGGCACGCCACCTGAAATATGTGAGACAGTCGAAAATATAACAGACCAGCTGCTGCCCCAAAAATCGAGGGATGTTTATATAAAAACATATGAAAAATTTAAAATTTGGTGTAATAATAAAAGTGTTATATGAAGAAAAATCATAATCTCCCTATCCATTTAATTGCATTACATCTAGTGTTCATTTTTCATTATTAACAGCGCATCCCCAATAGAAAACTTATGACTTACAACTTTTGTCTTCCGAAGAGCATACCTCAATTATCATGTAAAATTATCATGAAAAACTTAAAGCAAAGCCAACTTCATTACAGAAAATCATTCTTTGTTTACTTGTCAAAATGTTAAACATCAAAATTACCACCACCGCATCACTTCAAGTCACGTGACTACTCATCGTCCTGGTTACTAGACCATTAAATCGAAACTTACACAATAATTGTTCAATAAAGTCGTTCTGGCTGTTTTTTAAATCTTAGTTTGCTGCTTTATAAATATTTCCTTGCGACTGCTATCACTTGAAATTTTGACGTGACAAATAAACAAAAAAAAAAATCAAACTAATGCAGCCAACTAAGATTTAAAAAAATTTCATTGAGAGTTTTGCACAAAATTATTTAGTAAATTTTCATTTTAAAATCTAGTAACCAGGAAGACCCATAATCAAGTCGCATGAAGTGATACGTCTAAGGGAATTAAGTATTAAATTTTTCAGTTAAACGATCAGTGTGTGACTATTATACATTAAAATTAATAAAAAAAAAACCGAAGCGAAAAATAAGAGTTCTAATTACCCTTAATTTCATTTGGCGCATATGTCATTGTTAACTGTGGCATATATAAAGCCAAGAAAATCGGAGAGGCGACATTGGGTTCATCCACTTTGGCAACAGAGGCGTCAATTTTAAAAATTTAAAAATTATTGCCGATTGACAATAAAAGAGTATAAAGTGTCGCCTTAAAAAAGAACAGCAGAAGAAAATGTATATCACCAGGCCTCAGATTGATGCTGGTTTTAAAATTTTATTTCAGATACCTGGCACATACGAATATCGAGTAGGAACTACAGTTTCAAAAATTATATTTGAGGTTTGCGAAGCTATTTGGGCGTCTCTTAAAATTACTTATCTAAAACCACCAACTGAGTCTGAGTGGCACACATTGCACACGATTTTTATAATATGTGGAACTTTCCAAATTATTTGGGGTGTATTGTCATGTGACGCAAACTTCAAATTTCTGTTTGCTGACATTGGAGCGTATGGATCAAACCACGACGGAGAAGTTTTTAAACATTCAGCTTTTCCCAAAAAGATTTTTTAAAAATAATATAAATTTCCCCGGTGATCAACCGTTTCCAAAATTAAGGATGGCAAAAAAATTCCATTTTTTTTATTGGGGATGCTGCATTTCCATTGCATAGAAATATGCTAAATCCTTATGGTGGAACGAGGACTATCCATATCAAATAAGGTATTCAATTACCGATTAGCAAGAGCAAGAAATTGTATAGAACGTGCTTTCGGAGGGTTGGTTTCCCGGTTCAACATTCTATTTTCACGGATTCGAGCATCGCCAAATACTATCAACAGCATTTTAAAAGACACCATAGTTCTTCATAATTTTATTATGACCAAGCGGGCGAAAAAATCATATACATACAAAACAAGCAGACGTTAAATGTTCACTTGTACTAGATAAATGCAGTGGACTGAGTAGAAAGAATACAATAAATTTATGATTTTGATCACGAAATTCAACCAGATTCATAGAGAATTTAGCGATGCGTGAAAAAATTACAAACTATTTTGCAAAGGATGATATAAGTTGACAATTGAAAAGTGTCAATGTTGGAAGAGCAAATATTTTATAGTTTTTAAACGAAATTTTGTCTTAGATAAATTTTATTTATTTTAAATAATTGATACAAAAAATTAATTAATTATTAAATAAATAAAAATAATTGCACTTCATTTCAATCAAATAATAAAAATATTTCAATAATAATTTAAAATTATAAATTAAAATTGTTTAATGAGCTTATTAGTATAAAAATTTATCCTTTTTTTTATTTTATTTTATTTTGTATAGAAGATATTTTTTTTTGTTAAATTGGTTTATATACTTTTGAGAATGGAACCGAAAAGGTTCCGAAAGCTTAAGTTATAACAATAAAAATATAAAAAAGAGCTAAATAGCCGTTATTTTAAGTTTTAAAATTATAAATTTCATATTATTTTAATCGGATTCTGCATCTTCCTATAAAGCAGTTGTTAATTTTAGGATTGTTTTCAATCGTTTTGTACAAGTTTCGCGCTGAAGAACCGAGGTACATAAATTACCAAAGTGCTCAACTTCAGGATATATATTTCCGCCTTTTAAATTCCGTTCATTGATAACATCGATCACGCCTGAGAGCGTATCTTCCAAATTTGTTTTTTTAACGAATTTTTTTTTCAGCTGATTCTATGAATGACTTATGGGATGGCCCAGGTTGCACATTCTCGTTTGACAAATTTTTTCGAGATTAGATTCGAGATTATCATTTTCCTTGTTGGAGTTTTCTTAGAAAGAAAATGTTGATTTAATGAAATTTTTAAGCAACATACAAAACGTACTTTCTCTTTTGGATAAATTTTTTAAAAACTCATTTTTTCAATGTACTTAAACTTGTTCTTTTTCGTACCACCGCCCGAGCCGCTAGGTACATTTTTGTTATCGCTTATTGCCTTTCTATAACAATCTCAATTTATTCTACATATTTTGGCAGTCTTCTGGGGGTAACCGCATGATTTTGCCTATAACGTGCCAGACGTTTTCTGTTGCCGATTTGTTCTGGTACAGCTTGCACTTTTTGTCGTACAAATAGACAAAACCTTGTACCGCTTCTATTAATTTGTCCTCCATTTCAAAAATATTTTATTGTAATATATGTAATTGATTTCAAAAATATTTTAGTTTTTAAATATCGCCCCATTTGTTTGTTTTCAAACTGACAAGCAGAAAAAAAAGAATAACCAATTTTGAAAATGTAGTGCCCTTCATTGTATTACTCATAAGTGAAAAATTAAAAGTTTGATAAATTTTTTCATAAGTTGTTCACCAACCTAACGAGCTAAATTTGTTTATCTCTCAAAATTTCTTTTCATACTCCTCTGTATGTCATAAGTCATAAGTTTTCTATTGGGAATGCGCTGTAACTAGTGGTCAATAATAAAATATTATTAACCACTAGCCGAGAAATTTTGTTTCTCAGGCTACTAAAACACATAATAATGATGCCTTCTACGACTAGTAGTGGAAAAAAGAAATTTTTTTTGTAGGCTTGTCTAGTAAAAATACAAATTTGAAATAAAAGCAGTTTACAAAAAACAAAAATCGAACCCCAATAAATTTTATTATTGTTTTGTCTTTGCATTTGTGAATTGCGACTCGTTGCTCACCTAAAATTTATGTTTAAAAAGCGCAACAAGAATATTTCTCCTCCAATAAATTTATAAGCAGACATTAAAAAATTCATTCAAAAGAATTACATTTATCACAAAACAGATGAACAAGAATTTTCAGTACACACGAACAAATCAAAATCAATGTACATCCCAGTTGTACGATTGAGCGCTTTGACAGCGCTAAGTGAGCATCACTTATTATGGGAATTGGGATGTATGACACAAATAGAAACCCGAATACATTTGTTTTATACTTATAAGTATACGTATACGGTCTATTTCATCGTTTTTATGCATTTTTAAACAAAATTCTTCGGTCGCTCATGCAAAGTACAACTGGGATATTGTGAATTTTTTTCTTTACGATTTTATGATTTCTATTTTCTGATGGGCAATTAAAACACGTACATATTATATTATCTATTCAGTTAACGGACAAAAAATATGAAAAAAGAGTAACTGATACACAAATATTTTGAAACATCGAACTCACGAATTATAAAATTCTTTCCGGAAATATTTTAGTGTTATGTGAGAATTAACATTTTTTCAAATTTTTGATTTTGCGATTTTTATCAAAGTGACGCGGTTTATCAAGGCTAGTTTTGAACAATTTGATTTAGGAAATTTCGTTATTTTAATATTCGTCAATGATAAATTTATATCTATATACCTGGCGGAATTTAGTTTACAGGATGGCTGAGTTTGGGATGCCAATCCGTTACGGGGTGCTAATCCGTTAGAGGGGTTTAGTTTTGATATCCACGAGTATCGAAAATGTATACCCTGTCATGTGATTTTTTAGAGTGTTGACAAAATTTTGCTCCTAGAAGAAGCAAACGATTATTGGGGAATAATTTTCAAGTTGTTAAACATGGAGCAATCAACATCTTGCTAGGATTTAATTTACGTCCAAGTGCTTCTTTCGAATCTCTTTCTATTTGGAGAACTAAGGTGCTTTACAGCCAGAAAAAATAAATTATGAAAAAATCCTTGCAATATAAATACTAAAAAATTTCTTAATTATATTTTATAAATTCGGTATATGTAATATGTATAATAAAAAAACAAAAAATTAAATCAAACGTTAAAAACAAAACACCCTTGTCACCTTCAACAAAAAATTAGTTCAACCACTTGGGCAAAAATGAAGCACTAGTGGCTACCACTCCCAGTTGGATGAGAACATGCTTTCTCTCCAAACCCTTCGAGGGCCACACTTTAGCAGCCGTGTGCCTACCTCTCCCGAACAAAACTCTGATCCGCACTCAGCAACTCAGGGCGTATCACAAACGCACACCTTCCTTCTGCCGACCTTGTAAGGGCCAATATGATTCTTTGGTTGGCCTTGAGGAACAAGCCGCCCGAAGGGGAGTATGCACCTATGCATCTATGACATGCTGCGAACCACTGAGCGTGGATCAAAATCTCGCTAAGAAGAAACAGGCACACAACCACTAAAGCACAACCCTCAAAACATTTAAAGGGGCAAACATTCCCCCATCCAACCAGCTACTGCCCATGCTTCAACATTTAAAGGGGCAAACATTCTCCCATCCAACCAGCAACCGCCCATGCTTCATTCCACGTCCTAGTGGCTAAATTCAACCTTCCCGAAAACGGCAAAAACACTTTATTTCTAACGCCTGACTTAAATTTTTTGAAATTAGCATCCCAAATGGAACCACCCTGTTGTTCATCCATTATAAAAATATACAGGCAGTTGTTATTTTAGTATAAAATAAAAAACATTCAGCGATCCTGATAAAAATCTAACATTTAATTAGAATTATAAACAAAGTTTATTTTATAGTAACTTTAATATTATATAAAATAATTCTCTCTCTCTCTCTTCCTGGCACTGTATCTCATCAAGGAGAGAGAGATAGATAATGAGTGATTAATCCATTGATCCTAAACCAGCCGTGATATTTTTTCCTTGTCACCACCGGGAATCGTACCCGTGACCTCCGGTCGCTGGAGCAAGCATGCTGACCACTTTGCAACCGGGGCGGCATATAAAATAACGGAATTACATAAATACATATATCAGATTTGAAAAAATTGAAAAACGAAAAATATTAATTCAACGTCGTTTCCTCGTCACTCTGTATTTTTTTTTTATTAAAATACAATTTTAATTAACATTACACAGTAAAACTACATAGCGGAGTATGCATAAAATTATCTGTCTCGTTCTAATGCAACAAATAAAAATCGCAAAACAATTTTTTTAATAAAATATTTACATCAGAAGAAAAACCAAAAATCAAAATCGTCAATTTCGAGAACCAAACATCTTCATCACATTCATTTTTTTATTTTTCCCTGGATGTTGGGTCGTCCAGTATTATCATTTAATTAATTTGTGTAATTTTTACTTGACATTCTGAATACAAAACAAGAGAATGAATATTTTTACTACCAATGAGGCAAGTCATCATTTTCAAGGATAGAAACAAATTTGAGTTAAGTATGGCAGTAGTAGTAAATTAGTATGGTAAATTTTATTAGAGGGATAAATTTGTCATGTTCTATTTGCCAAAATTTTTATTTCTGCCAAGGATTCAAATCAATCAAGCTTGTCAAATCAAGCGGCAAAGTAACACGAAATTTACAATCCTTATAATATTTTTGAAAATATTTCTCTCAAAACTGATTCCTGAACAGTCTAAAAATAACGGCCAGTTGTTTATAAAACTAAACCAGTTGTTCGCTTTAAGCTTAAATTGTACTCTACCCAAAACCAATTGAGTTAATCTGTTGGTGAACTGTATAGTCTCATTCTCTTTATCTAGTTTTGTTGTCAACTTCGAACTCATTTCTCATTTGATTATGTTTTGTGGCTTAGCTTGATTCAAATTCGATTGTCGGTTTGGGTTCTACTTCAATGCTATGTTAAGAACGAGTTAAGCAAAAAATTTATAAGGACTTTAATTAGGCCATAATTGCATTCTAAATTAAATTTTCCACCATGTTTCTCGATCTGGGTTCTACTACTTAAAAACTTGCAGAAACCTAATATTTTATCAAAAACAAGTAGCCTGCAGAAATTTTTAAGTTTCACGACAATGTGTTCTCAAGATCCAGTGAATCCTAGCTTTAAAATATATTAAACCCCAGTGTTCTATGATAACTCTTTAAATAAACATTTTTAATAGACAATTTGTTTAGCCTAAAATTTTTCTTTAAATATCCATTTATTGTTATTTTCTTCAATTGGGTTTTATTATCTTTTTCTAAAGTTACCAAAATCCGTCAATATAATTTCTGGGAAAAGAAATCCATTATTTTTACGTTTATTTCGAGCCTTTATTTAACATCGCCACAATCATTCGTCTTAGTTCAAGTATTTGTGCTGTTTGTTTCGATAACTAGTTGCCATTTAGAAGGCAATCCTATTATGCCGCTTTTCCAAAACGCATTGTCCCTATTAGCAAAAAACAGAGATGGCCAGTTTTCACAAGCCTCTCTTGAGACCAGTTTTACACTATCAAAAGCATTTTCCATGGAGAAAACGAAATTATACCACCAAACACACAGCAAAACCTTCCTTGTCATCAACCCTGGTTTTCGCCAGTCATATCTAGCTACTGGCTGATGCTAGGACAGTTCGCATACCGGCCTACTTCGATAATTTCCAGAATTTAAATTTACGTTTAAAAAGTCTAAGGCTCTCTTGAAATCGGTGGAAATTTCCCCAATCGGAATACAATTTGCTTTGAAATTCTGTATATTATTCGAATTTTTCGCCGGTTACTTTAATTATTTTTTTTTTTAAAATTTCATTTCTTTTTTTAAATTAAGAAACATAATTTTTGCCCCTACTTAGGGAAAAATTCCAACTGGGTAAATCGATTCGAAATTATTCTCTTAGTAAGGACTAAGGAGGCAAATAATAGTAAACTTGAAAACAAATTTGACGAAACGATTAAAATAGCCGGCGAAAAATTAGTTATTATAGAGAGTTTCAAAGCAAATTGAATTCCGATTGGGGGAATTTCGAACGATTTCATTTCATTTTCCGTGTTTCCATCTGCGAACCCTTGGCCAAACGAAATCGAGCCATCTCTGAAACGGATGGTGACTGGCGACGAGAGATGGGCCATACACGACAAACAAGAAAAGTTCTCTCTTATAATTTTTATCAACGTTGGTGGACGTCCTCTAATCTAGTGCTAGTATCAATATTCTGCCGTTTTGTGTGTTGGAGCTAGCTGATAATTTTATTCGGTGTAATAAAGAGTTTCAATAACAAACAAAACGGATTTATCTGTTTAGGCTTAATCAATCCCAGTAATGCCATTTCATTGAATTTAATTAAATCAGTTAATTCTATTTAAACTTGTTGGGATATTATTGTAATTTTAGTGTTGCCTGATGATTATATTTTGTCTGTCATTCAAAATTGGGCTAATTTCAAATAGATTTGTTTTGGTTTCAGTTTTGATGCAGGTATAGTTTTCTAATCCATGAACTGGCAATAAAACTGGGGTTTTTTCAATCAGTCAGTCTATAAACCAAGCGTTACTGGTGGTTGGTACGAACAACCAAGCAATAACGGCGAAACAATAAACCCCCCCCCCCCCATTATTTTTGAGGATAAAGCCACCTGATCACACTACTCAATTTTGTCCATAGTATGGTTAATATTGGGTATACAAATAAGTTATTTGTTTTTGTTTTATTTTCCATTATTTTTGTGCACTTTTATCACGAGATTTAATTTCAAATTTAAATAAAAAATGAGGATAGCTTTAAATGATAATTTTTATTTACTTTTTTTTTATTTGTACTAGTTTCGAGAGTTCTCTCTTCATCAGCTATTTATTCTATTCTCTTTTTCTTTGTGAGGTTTTCAAGAATAGAGTAAATACCTGACGAAGAGAGAACTCTCGAAACTAGTACAAAAAAACAGATAAATAAAACTTTTCACTTAAAGAAAAAGATACTCCCACTTTTTATTTAAATTTGAAATACAAATAAGTCTCCGCCAGTCGACAAAAGATGGTGCCACTAGTAAGTTATGGTTATAATTGCCCGATGTAAAACGTGTTTTTTTCTTTTGAAAATGTCGAGTTTTGAGCCGATAAGCGTCATTTGATGGGACTTTTGATCTGCTTCCTTAGTTCGAAAATCTGCAACTGAGGTGCATCGATTGCTTCTAGAAGCATATGGTGAGGCTGCCTTAAGTAAGAGAAGTTTTCGGGCGTGGTTTACACAACAAAGAACGTAGCGGAAGGCCGAAAGTGTACGAAGACGCGGAATTGGAAGCACTATTGCTAGAAAATTCGCGACAAACACAAGAAGAACTTTCATTTACATTAGAAGTGATCCAACAATCAAATTCACATCGCTTAAACTTATTGTGAATGATTCAACAGCAAGGAAATTCAGTTCCTTGTGAACTTGCCAGGCATAAACGAAAAGGTTTCTTGCACCGCATAGTCACTGGTGATGAGAAATCAATCCACTACGATAACTCAAAAACGACATGGTAGTGACCGTCCACATGTTGCAGCGCCAGTCAAAACCTAATTGGAAACACTCAATTAAGAAATTTTACCCAACCCGCCGTATTCATCGCAGGCTGCATTGCTCTGTCTGATGAATTTTTGATAAAAATGACGGAGACGAAACGTAATAATTCCATTAAAGAAAAATCCGGGTTCCATACCAAATTCTCTTAAAAAAAACTTATTCCCTTTGTGAAATCACACAGAGAAAAGTGAAATCACACAGATTCAACTTATATTTATATTGGATTCATTTTATCCGACCGTATGCATGACTCTGTTGAAAATCAGACTGACCAAAATATTGAATGATACAAGGTGCAAATCAATAAAGTTTTATGATTGCAACCCTTGTTGGACATTGAGCATCATTCCATTTACTATATACCATTGATTAAACTACCCAATTCATTTAACATTCTCTACCTAAATTATTTTTAAAATAATCAGCTAGTAAAATTCATGGTTCACAACATTTCAATCGTTTCCAACTTTGTTCGTGAAGTTGCTACCAAAAAAATGACTTTAAAGGCTGGCAATATAAATTATTCGTGAAATAAAAAACTCTCACGACATAACATGATTTTATGCATTTTTAAACAAATGAGACCGTCGCTCACAACTAAATATGCAGTGCCGCTTTCAAAATACCGTACATTTCTATGTATGTACAATTCTATGTACAAAAGTACGATTAATTAAAATAAGAGCAAATAATTTTTCCAGAATTACCCGTAGTATTAATTCCGTGTCGAAATTATTCGAGTACTTCTAATAAAAAATACATCTCAAAGTTAACGGCAGAAATCGAATAATTTCGACACCGACCTCCGATTTCCCTATAAAAATGGTTATTGGCGTAGAAAATGCCGAGCATCCTCTAATAGAAAAGCATTTGTAATTTCAGTACGCGATTAATTTCGATACGCAATTAAAAATAGCAAATTCAATTGAGTTCTTTATATTTGTAAAAAGCGATTTGGGACTCTCCAGCAGGTAAATTCTGGTTACCTGATTAGCCTGAAAAACGGTATTGGTATAAAACTCAGTCATCGCCATTTAAACTCATAGAGACTGTCAAAAATGTTAAATATTTTTATACGAGTAATGTTAAACACATGGGCAGAATGAAGCCTAAGTATTCTAACACACGTTTATATGATGTGAGATACATGTATTCTGCTTTGCGATCAGAACTATGATTTCTGACTCATGTCTCTATTTCTAATTTTTCTGCCTCGCAGTAGGCTGCGCTGCTTAAAAGAAATCAAATCTAACAATCGCAGCTATGTTCGTGTGATTTTTACTTTATTTTTAATTTGACGCTTTACAATTGAGTTATCAATCAAAACGGAAAAAAATATTATAGAGCAATAAAACAAAAATAAAATAAATTCTGCTTGCCAAAAAACGCTCATGTAGTTGTCTTGAAATTCTGACGACAGCGCTGTCGACGGAAAATCTGCTCATGTGGAAACACATAGCATAACAATGATTTTTTATGTGGCAGCAAACCTGAACCTAGCAACAATAATTATTTTATTAACAGATTAATTAGCCAGATTACATCGCACATGTCTGCTATTTTGTTTTTTCGAAAACTTCCTCTAAAACCCCTGCAGCAATTTGAAATCATACAACGATTTTCTCATGTTCTTCAAAAATTACATGACAACATATGTATGAATGAAAGACATACGTTTCTATTACTTATATTTTTTCTAAATAAGTATGAGGAAAAAGAAAATGTTTTGTTGATTTTGTAAATAATTTATGACAAGTCATATTAGTTTCCCAAATGAATCGTCCAATTACTGTCCACATTAAATGACAAGTATGTGACATGTCCTACACCGCCCTTCTTTTATGACAATGTCTTAAGCGAAACGTGCATGACACGTCTTTGACGTTTCTTATTTTATAACGTAATTTTAAAATGACGTATAGATAAACAATCAAGAGAAATGAAAAAATTACAATTCATTTCATGCTCTCTGTTTCCCTGCCGTTGCAATTTATTTACTAATTATTATTACATCTTGTTTGTCGAATTGGTAAGTCAACATTTTATAATTGTTCGGTTCGGAAAATTTGAATATATTAAATTGTTTTAATTTTGTTTCTAGTTAACGGAATTGCAAAGTTCAGCCATCTGTGGCACTATTCTGGTAATTCCCCGGAAATAGCGAACTGGGAAAAAAATTATATGTAATTTCTGTTCAAATTTTGTTTTTTCGGCCTACTGAGGAGAAAAGATTTATTTTCCATATCTAAATTGGCACGAAAAATTATTCCCAATTAAATTTTGTTTTCAAAAAATGTAACGCAGTCTTTTTATTTCAGTATGCCAGAAAAAAAAATATTTGAACAGAAATTACAAATAAAGTTTTTCCCCAGTTCACTATTCCCGGGGAATTACCAGAATAGTGCAACTGAAAAACAACACATGTTGAACCGGAAAGATGATTGTAATATTTTTAAGGCAGCAGCCTTAAATATTATATATATTTTCTGTTTATTTGAAATAAATTAGGAAGATTATTCTTTATCTAAATAAAATATTTTCATTATACATATATCTCCAAATAAATACATACATAAATTAATCTCAGTAGGCTTCATGTCTGATATATCACATATAATTCATCTCAGACAGATCACATGTGACTCATCCATGATTTATCACATACGATTCATCTCAGACATGTCACAATCGAAAATTAGTCCCATTTGCTTATAAATTTCTATATACGTGTCATGCTTGACTATCGCTGCTGAGGTTTCGAATGGGGGAAACGAATTTCAACCTGTTATAAACTTAATAAGAAGAAAAATTTGTGGTGCCCATGGCTACTTGTTACAGAAACTTATCAGTGTCGTTGTAAAATTAAACTGTTCCTAGTTTTTTAATCGTCTCCATGGTTTGGGTTGGATAAAATTTGTCTATGAACTGATTCAATAAAAAAATACTAACAAAAATAAATTTTATGACAAGTGGTTAATGGAAGCGAAACCGTAATGAAACTGATTCTTGGAAGAATATTCTGTAATTAGGAAGATTACTAATACATATACAAACAACTAAACACGTTTTAGACTTGGACTCGCCCACTCGTTTTTTCCTTAATTTTACAGACAGTTTGACTTTCAGCTTGTGTGCTTAACACACTCCACGAGCTTCAAAATCAAACCAACAGTTAAATTACAGTCAAAATGTTTGTGTTCAATGTTGTCAAAATGTTTTAATTTTAACAGGTTTAGTCAACGAAATTTTTTTTAATTATTTAAAAGACAGTAAAATATATATCGGAAGGGGCTTACCATTCCGGTTTAATATAGAGCTTAGTTAAAATTTAAAGTTATTCTCAGAAAATTCTCAAATAAGGAATTTTCAGATATTGCTAGATAAATTAGTTCTCACATAAAATATTTGTGTGGTTTAATTTGACAACTTTTATGCGTTGCTATTTCTCAGCCACCAAGGTGGGAATCGTGATGACTGAATTTTTATACCAATTATGATTTATACTAGAAAATTTATGAGTCTGAGAAATGACGAAAAAAATAACCAAGTCATTTCTCAGACTCATTTATCATTAACCCGGAATTCGTATGCAGATCTTATATTCTTGTAAAATTAAATCTCCACAATAATCGTGCTCCATCGAGTAGTATTCAAAATTAATACAAATTAATTCCTTCTTATTAAATATTCGTAAACTGAATGATTATTTTTTTTTTTTTGACTGAAAGTAAAATCTCGGATATCACGACATTTTTAAAATATCACGTGTTCCCATAGTATAATTTGTGGTTAGCTGTTGAGCCAATATCAATTGTAAGTCGGCTAGTTTATTTAAGTTGTTTTCTTACCTTAACTAGTCTGCTCACTCTAGAATTTGGTCTGGGTCGATTCAGTTAAGAAGCTTTAATTGTTTATATATTTTATTTTGTAATAAAATTTGACGGTTTCCGGGCTAGACTAAAATTCCGAGAAAAGAGTGTATTATCCACCTTTATGATCACAAAAGAAAGTACTCTAATGGACCACGTATGATGAACCAACACGTGAAACCTACGGTAAATAACAAAATTGATTTGTGACAAAACATAAATGGGTGAATAAATATGGGGGAATTTTAGACTGTCCTTCACCTATTTAAATTATTATTTAAATGTTATTTTATGTGAAAATGTATCCATCTCGTTCCAGCATTCAATATTAATAAATGAAGTGAAATTTCTAATTGTATTTCAGCAAAAATAAAGCATTTTCGCAAAATCAGTTTTAATAAAAGCAAAGTGTATAAGTTATGGCATTAATGGTATAAACGGAATAGTTAGTACATATAGAAAATTTAATTGGGCTTGAATGAAATATAAAATTCGCCTTATTATGTATTTGTATATCGATTAAGCATCATAATTACCTTGTTCATGATGCAGAAACCCAGATGTGTCTCTCCCCATGGCCTTTTCACGTTTCCGCCATTTCGCACGACGATTCTGGAACCAAACCTAAAATTATAAAGATTTAAAAATTTAATGTTAGATAATCACGTTATATGCAAATTAAAGTTATATACGATTAAATCTTTCGAAAACTAATTCACGACAACGACAAAAAAAAGTATTCTTCACCCTCTCAACCACTATACGACAAAATGTATTTTCCCATTTCTTTACAATTTTTGTTTTTGTTGAACGAGATAATTGGCGAGATAATTGGCGTATTGTCAATTAAATAATTTTATTCTATTGGAAAAATTAAATCTAAGTGAATCATTTTATTTTCCAATTGAATTATTTTCAATAGATACACATAGAAAAAAATTATAAACTGGGATAATAAAAAATTAATTCTTTTATTTAGTGCCCGACAAAAATTTCATTTCGAAACGGGTTTTTGTTATGAATACGAGCACAATACATGTTACATGTAAAATATTTTTAATTGGTAAAAATTGGTGTTCATTAGTCGCCAGCCACTCGGATTTTTTTTTCAAACTGCGTATACGTAAAACTGACTTTATATACTGTGCGACGACAACGTAACCGACTAATAATGGATGATAATAAAATCTTGAAATTTATAACAATATAATTACATCAATTATCTGCAATAATTACATTCAATTATGTGTATATATAGCACATTATCTCTCATTTCGAGTAAAATTATAATTTCCCACTCCCGCAAGTATTTCTTATACAAATATAAAACACTTTTAATGAATATTACGTTATTATTTTTTTGGATAAATACTTTTCCACATTTTCATTATAACAATGACAACGACGATAATACATTTATAGAGATGTACATTGTACATAACATACATTCACCATGTACTCGAACACTTTTACAAAGATTTTTTTTTTACGTTTGCATATAAATTGTGATTTGAATTAACAAAAGTAGACAAATTATTTTAAAAACCATCATCATCCAATTGTTACTGTATGAGAATTTATTGTGTATCAAAAAACTAAGACAATTTTTAAAATACATAAAATATTTTACTAAATTGGCGTATTGTGTGATGTTATCGAAAAAATAAAATAGATAACACAATACAATGCAATCGGAAATATTTTTTTACAGATTTCAATAATCATAATTCTACTTTGATCGAATCATCATAGTCTCGGGTATAACAATAACGAGTCATAGAATAAATATACAGGGTGTCCACACGTCTTGGGCTCATACAACTTTAATTGGGAAAACAACTTTAGCTAATCAATATAAACTTTATTTTTTTTTTTTTTTTTAATTTTATTTCAAATTACAAAAGCCGGAAATTAAACCAATTGTCTCATAATGAAATGTAAATTAATGCAATTTTTATCAAGTTAATATGATTACCACCCCAATAATTGTTTTCATTCCATCAATTTAATACATAAAAATATTATTTAGTGTTTTGTTGTTGGTATTTTTTTTTTTTTTTTTTTTGTTAGGCAAAATTTGTTTCTGTGTTTTATTAAGGGGGAGAAAGGCCCAATGTATTGACATTGGGTATAAAATTAATTTTTATTTTTAATTAAAAATAATAATAAATAGTTTTTGTGTTAGTAAATTACATATTAGAGATAAATCATAATCAATGTTATTTTAATCGTAATACGAAATGTCAATCGCACCTGAAATTTAAGAAATAAATTCTCTAGTGCGTAAAATGTATATTTTCTGAATGTCTGTGAAGTTAGCCCTGCATTATCATCCCAGCCCCGGATTTGTTTACATTTTCTGTTAAATATGGTAAACTACATCATCCCCAAAACTAATATAATTTGAATACTTTTCCCAGAAAACGAAAAATTACAGAAAATTGTACATTACAAATATAATTTATACAAATCTTTTGTACAAGTATACAACTTAATAATTTCCTATCCTTATAGCGCCAATCTTAACATACGAACCGGCTTGAGATTTTTAGGGTAAGCAACAACCATTAAGACACACACATAGGCCTATATCGCCAATTTCAACATACGGGTTTTATTGGGATAAGTGTTCATCATTACAAGGCGATACAGAAATCGTGGTTCCTGGGAACCATAAGCTAAAACCTGTTATACTTGGGCCATACCTATAGTGTCGATCTTAACATACGGAAAACTTTAATTTTTAGGGTGAGCAACCACCATTATTAATAGTTTGGTTTCCGAAACTTATTGTTGTTGGGATTTGCAACATACAGAAAGACTTCGGATTTTTATTCTGACTTTAATTTCCGGCTTCCGCAACTCGTAATTCCTGGGAACCACAGACTAAAATCCGCCATACTTAGGCCAGACAGAGAAGAGCCTATAGCGCCAATCTCAACATACGGATCAACTAGGGATGTTTAAGGTAAGCAACAATCGTTATGGCAAATCGCTAGTAACTGGTTCGGTTCCTGGAGCTATTGGTTCCTGGGAATCAATAATAAAAAAACTTTCTCTTATATACACAGAAAAGAATAAATTTTGTTAAATTGATAAATTGTTATTTATCATTTATTAATAATATTTTTTTATTTATTTGATAAGAAAAGGAAAGAATGCATCATCTATTTGTATCTACAGCATTCTACCTAAATTTTGGCTATCAGCATGATAATTTGGATAATAATTTTAAAGTTTTGTTTTCCAATTAATTATCTTATGCAAAGTGTAAAAAACTTACAAATTTCTTATAATGCTATTAAATTTTCACACATGATTTGATAAAAAATTTGTAAATCTTTAACGTATATTAATTGATATGATATCAAAGAACCGAATGTCAAAGGCCCGAATTTCAAAGGGCCGAATGTGTCGAAGGGCCGAATGTCGAAGGGCCGAATGTGTCAGGTGGCGAATGACAAAATTTTTCTTCATCAAAATGTATCGGTGACTGGATACGTGAAATTTCATGAATATCCAAAGATGAAAAATAGTAAAATACATAAATCCATAAGAAATTCAGTTATGTTTAATAAAAAAAAATATTCCATAAAACAACAAATTTAAAAAATTATATTTCTAAAAACAAAACAAAATCGGCCCTTTGATACATTCGGCTCTTCGACACATTCGGCCCTTCGAAATTCGGCCGTTTGTACCCATTCCCTATAATTCAGTTAAATAAAACAAACAACAATGTTTACACATTTCTTAATGTTTAGTTATAGTTTTAAAGTTCTTTACAGGTGGAAATTTGTCTTTTGTATTAATTATCGGCTTTTTGTAGAAACGGACGGATTACTTAAGACACAAGCCGAAAGAATTCAACCGAGTCTTTTTAAATTCAGCCAATTAATTGAATATTCTTTCAAGCGTGTTCATGGATAATAATCTTTTTATAATATTCTTGTTTAATTCTTTAATCTTATAATATTCTGGTTTAATAGATTTAAAGCAGTCCTAGACAAAACTATTATGGCGGTCAATTAAGAAAGAATTTTCCTTTTGGCCTTGATAATGACTTCTGTCTTAAAAACTAATCTTAACGTACTTTTTTATTAAACTTAATTTCAACCTGTACTTGCTAAAGCCTAAAGTCAAATAACAATAAAGTAATCATTCACTTTTAGCTATGCGCTCAATAAAAGATCACACATACACACACAATACCAACATATTAGGTGTTTAAGTAGAAACTCTGGTTTTTTAGTCAAATTCAACTTTATTGAAAATATGGTATTTAAATAAATGTGGTATAGTTGATCTAGCGCCTAGAAACTTGGTGGTTTCGCAGCAAAATAGTCATCGAGCCATTTTTGCACATGTCCAACTTTCGTGATTCGCTGGTTTTTTGGTCTTTAAATATAATGACATCGATCTGAATAAGTGGTAATCAGAGGGAGCCAAGTCTAGAGAATATGCCGCATACAGTAAAACTCCCCACCTAAGGAGAAGATGAGTTTATGGATTGATTTCGCTGTATGTGGACGAGCGTTGTCATGCAGAATTATCACCTTCCGCCATCCTTGGCTCGTAAATGGTATTTTTCTTCCAGAGTACCCCTTAATTTGATTAATTGGATATAGTAACGTTCAGCTGCTATAATACTTTAGCCAGGTTTCAGAAGCTCGTAGTAAAGGGCTCCTTTCCAATCCCTTCCGTACACAGTAACACTTTCTTGAATATTCATTTTTGCAGCTTATGTTGATGGCTGGCCTGGTTCAACCTATGGTTTTCTGCGTTAGGATTATAGGTAGTATAAAATCCACACGCAGAAAATCCTTTCTTTTGTACCGAGAAAGCAAATTCGTGCAGATGTTAACTCTTCAGTTTTTGTTTTCTTCGGTTGTTCTAAAAAGAACCCTGCTTCTGTATTTTTCTCATTGCATGCAATCGAAGTGATATTGCGTGGTGAGTAACCTAACTATCCTGCAACCTCCTTTTGAGTTTGAGTTTCGTTTTTGAGTAAAACTGAATTACTCACAAAATGTTCACTCAAACTCGAATTAATCAATTCAGTATTTTTTTTCGTTTTAAAACAGAACAGAATGCAGAATGGCCCTCCATCAATCCCGATCCATTGCTCTCGTCCTCCAGTTTCGACATCCTAATGCTCGTAGATCTTGTTCAATGTCGTCACGCCAGCGTAGTCGAGGTCTTCCTCTACGACGTACTCCGGCTGGTTGTCGGTGAAACACTTTATCACCATCCTTCTCTTCTAATTTATGCACACGGAACGACAGCTTGGAAAAAGTGAAACTTATGTCATAAAAACAACAATAGCTGTTTCGCTTTCGCAAAGCAAGCTTAGCTTTAATATTAGATGGCAATTTTGGTTTCAGCAATATTTGTTTGTAAATTTCCAATAACGGAAAATAATGGTTCATCATAGTTCGCCTATTTATCAGTAGTAATTAAAAGGTGTTTTGCTTTGGCAAAGTCCGCTTTGCTTTAAAAAATAAATCAATTTTGGTTTCAGCAATATTTCCTTGTGAATTTCCAGTATCGGAAAATAAAGGTTCATCATAGTTGGCTTATTTATCAGTAGTAATCTTTAATTAAGAGTTGGCTTTAAATAAAACCAAAAAATAAGACTTTCATAAAACCGATTCAGCTTACAATTACTACTGACATGAAAACCAGCTATGATGAACATTTTCCGTTACTGGAAATTCACAAACGAATATTGCTGAAACCAAAATTGGCATCTAATATTGAAGCTAAGCGGGCTTTGCGAAAGTAAAACAGCTAATGACTAGGCTACATATAGTTAAAATGGCGGGCGATTTGGATGCTTTCCAGTATGTTTTTAATGCAACCAACTTAAGAGCCGAGTTTTTACTTGCAAACCTAAAACATAGATAATCTTACGAGGCTCGGACTTAGATATATCAGTAAAATCATCGCGCTTTTCATAATGATGAAACTAAACAATTTTGGAAACCAAAAATTATTATCAGAATCTGATACATTTTTATTATCAGATCTAAAATTAAAATTTAACAGACTTTTGTTCAATTTTCTTTAAATGCTATAATTTTAAAAATATTTGAATAAAACTTGTTATGCTTAGTTTTACCTAATATCATTTAGATGTCACAACTTTTATAACAAAGAAATATATTTTCATTCCCAATTTTTCGAGTCATGCTGGCTGGCGAGTGTTCACAGAAACAGGGCACCCACTACGGCGAATAATTAAGTGTAAAGATCTAGCAACCGTAAATTTCAAAAATTACTAAAAGTTGATTTTGAAAAAATAAAACAATTTAAAGTTTGATCTAAATTAAGAGAGGCTATGACAAAATTTAATTAGATTTTATCACTTTTTTGGTAACGTTGTTTGGTAACGTTGGTAACTTTTGGTGATATTGTTTACATTTTCTAAATAAATTTCTGTCTTGAAAAGAAATTCGGACGCCAATATCTTAATTCATCATTGATCGATTTGTATCATACTGAAAATAACTCAAATTGAACCATTTTCAGTATAACGATTTAAAAGTTTTTCAAGTAAGAAAAACTAAAAATTGCTAACTACAGCAACAAAACTAATCTTTTTAAAATTAAGATTATTGTAAAATTTATTTTTACATTTTGAACTGTAAAATTGTAACAAGTTCTGACAAGATGAACAAAATTAGTTAGTATGTACTTTAAGTGTAAGCTAGAGTTTTTTTATGGAGATGTTCAACTGGAATTAAAGTTTTCTAAACGGGAAATATTATTTTAGTTATATTTTTTTGTATGGATGTTCTTGATTTTTAAATATTCAAACTTTTAGATTGATTATAAAATAAAACAAAACCCAACTAAATAAATTATTTAGACTGCGGTCCAAATCATGACTAATTTTGTGTAGACTGACTTATTTAAAAATCTACAATAAGTCACCTTACGAGGAGACTTATTGTAGACTTACTTGACTTATTTTGGAGAGTTTCCACATAAAATGATATTTCATACATTTTTTGTTCGTAATAAAATTTAGCTGTGATAATACGTCAACAGTAGAAAAAGTAATGTATAATTTAATTGTAATTTATAACTGTAAAATAAAAATATTTTTTTTTTGTAAAATTATGGCGGACAAAAATAATCGCAAAAGGAAACTTTATACTTTACGTTGTGGAATGTTCAAATAAGTCTCGATTTGATTTGGACCAGCATCTAACTTGTTTCAAGCCGCCATTTTGAATAAGTCAAATAAGTCGACTTAGGTATCTGAAATATGTCGCGAATTCGAGAAAATGTAAAGCACTGAAACACAGAAATCAGTCTTACATCCCAAGTATAACAAGACGAAACTCAAAATTGAGCTATCGTATTTGCCTTCGAAATATTAGAAAAAAGTCGAAGAATTAATATTTTAGTATATGTATACTGTGTTGTTACTACTGTATACTGTGTTATCGCAATTTTTCTTTCGTAGTAATGTGTATAGCATGTACATGGTTTGTTTTATTTTTCATGTTCACGACATGAGTTTGGTAATTTTATAAAAGAGATTTTGTTAAAAAAATTTAAAGATGTGAGTTAATTTAAATAAAATTACATCAAAATATATTTTATATCTATTCAAAAACTGTTTTCATAAATTAATTAATTTCTAATTCAGTTTTACATTTTTAGGTAGAAAACAAATGTGAAAATATTAAACGATGTGCAATAATCATAGTAGCTATTTGGAAAATTGTTTAAACTTTTAAAGTTTACTTTACTTTGTGTAATAATAAAAAATAATTAAAAATTAACTAAAATATAATTTAGATTCGTATATATGTATATATGGATTTATATTTTTATACCTACCGCAAATTTAATAAAATAAAAATATTCATTTTAAACCTAAATTTTTATTTTGCTCTGTAACATTTGGATGCCGCCATCTTTTTCTTCTAACATTTTCAGATATAGCCTTTTACATTCATGCACAACCTCACTCCCGCCATTTTGTTTTTTGTCTTTTCTACACATACATGTATACATTTCTCCTTTATTGAGTTTCGTCCAGTTTCGAATAATCGCGACACTTTTCATACAGGATCTTATTCTAAGTCGAAAGCAAAACTAAGTCAAAGTCGAAACTAAATATAAGTTTTTACTTCGAAAAATGGCAAAAAAGTCGAATTTTGTTATACTTGGGACAAGAGTTTATTTTGCTCTTCTTTTGAAATAAAAATTTCTCTAATTTCCAAAAAATTTACTGTTTCGTTTTTAGAATTTGTTCTGAAATCAAACCTATCCGAATGAGTTTTAAAATCAAAAATTAATTTCTGATCCTTTTCATGTACATACAATATAAGGAGCAGCCCCTGTGCTTGTAGCATTTCTGATTAGGTCAAAATATTGCGACGGCACGTATAATTTTTGGTGTTTGCCAGTCTTCCCAAATTGCGTGTGTATTGAGTTGCAGACTTTTTGAGTGTGCCCATTCCCCAACTATTTGTGGGTTATGTAAACGTTTAATTTTGCAGAGGCCCATGAATAAAATGAGATCAAAATTCGATTTTTGTTTTGTCCCGGGCCATTATCCGGATAGAAACAGATTTTTTTAGATGTTCATTTTTCGTTTTTTCATATACATAATATGAACTGGTATAAGAAGCTCGAAACGTCACAAGAACCCTGATTTGCGGTTTTTTTATTCCACATAAAATAATGGCCATCGTGAGTTCCCATATAGTATACCGTACAGTTATAAATACCTAATTTACGTTTATAATACAATACAAAATGCTTGTTTCTCCAAAAAGGCGCCTCAACACTTTCTGAAAGTCGAAGCAAACTGTTATAATATTCTTATTGAACACTGATGCGGGTTTTTCGTTGTCCTTCAATCTTGAGTTCAAACTCGGCTTCCTCGGAAATTGACATATTTTCAAACTTCGTACAATCCTTCGTACATCCTTTTTGAAACAAAGAAGCTAATATTGAAACGACTGTTAATATATCACGGTACTGCCTCTCCGTAACATTTTCGATAATTATCCCATCGGTGCATATCCATTCCTTGAGGTTAGGTTGCCATCGAAATAAACTTTCGTAGTTTGGGCCCTCAAAAGATGAGATTCAATTTTCGGAAATTTTTCGATATGGCGTATCACCAAATTTTTGGACGTTTGTTTCAGTTCATTAACTAACCGTAAGAATTTACCTATAAACACCAAAATATTAAGAAAAATCCCTTTGCCATGTATATGTACAATATGTGTTATCTATTTCCAGTTAGCTTCAAATTATTATCAATTTGTGGGTAAATATTTTACTTTCCACTATTAAACTTATTCTTGATCGGTAGATTAAATCTATTCTTGATGATCAGTATGGATTTATTTCTCTCTAATAAATTTTCCTTCATATTACTAACGTAACAAAGAATTAACATTTATTTAAAATAACATGAAAATTGAGTAATGTTTAAATTACAGTTTAAAGTGTAATAATATTAAAACACTAGTAACGAATAACTATGGTTGGAAATGCATAGGGTTTCTAAAATCAAGGTTTTACAGGCCTTTTGGCTGTATATTTCATTTTCACAAGGATAATTTAAATTGTAAATTCTGAATGAAATTCGCTTGCCATATCCAGAAAAAAATTGTAATTTTTTAACGACTACCCGAACTGATCTAACAATAATGTAGGCCCACTGAATTCTTTCGTTGCCAATTTATAAAAAACATCAAAAATATCCCGTCTTATTTCGGTGGATAATATCTCTGAAAGGAATTAATTCATTTTCCTTGATTTTTCCTTAGTTTTGTAACAATTTGCGCCCAACTTTTTCATTTGTACACCTTCTCCGTTTCCGTCGAATTCCGTCTTTTTTGTATCTATTAAATGTACATTAACAAACGAACCAATCGAGCATAAATCAAAAAAGAGATAAAATTTACATTTAACATAACTTAAAAATGTAAAAAAAAGAGACAAAACTTACACACACTTAACATTTTCGAAAATTACAAATTGACAAACAGAAAAATTTCAATTATTTATTATGCAATGCGTACTTGAATAAAATATTTCAATAAAAAAAAGTGTAGGTACTCGTAGTACTTAATGGACCTTGAAAAAGTAAACATACCATTTTTTGGTCGAAATCTAGCGTGAGAGCTAAGCACGAGGAACTTTACTATACAATTAATTTTTTCCGTGGAACCAGCCCAATATTGTGTTTAATCAAGTTCCAAAAATTTGCCACAGATGCTCTGTGGAAATTCTTTGCGAAATTTCGTCACAAGTGAATAGATAAAATTGAAATGAAACAAATGGCTTCATTCCCGAAAAAACAATTTATAAAAGTATTTTAAGCGGCCGATATATTCATTCAAAAATCTGAAACCATCCTTTTCCCAATTAACTGATTTGATTAAAATTAATAACAGGATAATAGTAGTTTATCTGGCTCTGTTGTGTATTAGTTTTCTAATAATCCACTGAAATATAGGCATTGTTGGAAAGGCATTTTAAAGGACACGGCGACTGCGACTTGTTTTATTTGTTCATAATTATTAAACCACTTATTTAACTTCTTCAAATCGTTCATAATTTTGAAAAATTTTGTAAAAAAAATCAGGGCTGAAAACCAATTTATACTTTAGGTTGGTTTGGTTTCTGGTTCTTTTCAATGACAATTTTTGGTTTTGGTTTCGGTTGTATAAATTTTTAAATTTTGGTTTTGGTTTGGGTTTTGAAACAAAAATTTAATGGTTTTGATTTTCATTCTTGAAAAAAAATTAAAATAAGAATAAAACTAAAAATGTTAAATAAATAAGTTTTATGCATTAATTCAAATAAAAAAATAAATAAGGTATGCTTCCTCCAAACATAAAAAAATTCATTAAAAAATAAAATTCTAAAAACATAATAAAAAATAAAAGTTTTTAAAAATTTTTTTAATTAACGAAAAGAATGTCTTCCAACACATCCTCGTTCAAACCATCCCTGTTATCTGCTAGAATAAACTTCAACGTTGAAAACGCGATACTTGTGTTGCAGGAACAGCAAATGTTGGCTATTCTATTTCTGACAATTGACCAATTTTTTTTTTTTATTTGGTTTTGGTTTCGGGTTTATAAAGTTTTTAATTTTAGTGTTTGTCCAATCATAATATTGTTCAAAAATGGCGATGTTAGCAATATGATTGAACAAAAAAATAATCAGAACGAACGAACGATAGAAAATTAGCAACCATAAAAGCAGCTTTAGTGTGAATATAACAATAAAAGCTAACTATGGATATTTATTGTATGATATCTAAGAGCCAAATGTCGAAGGGCCGAATTTCAAAAGGCCGAAGGTGTCGAAGGCCGAATATGTCAAAGAGCCGAATGTCGAAGGGTCGATTTATTTTTGTTTTTAGAAATATATTTTTTTATTTATTTATTTAATTTAATTATATTTTTTATTTTTTGTACCATATACCTATTATCGAACATAGGGCCGAATGTGTTTAAGAATTTTTTCGGCTTTTCGGATAAAATATTATTTAATGGACACCCATACAATGTTTACGACTATTTTAGTCGCAGAAAACAAAGAGGCCATTTATTAACAATATTTCTACCACAAAAGTAGAAAAAATGCGCTCCCCTCCCCCAAACCTTTAACCCCAGGGCGTACTTGTGTACACAAAGAACACAAACCCTTGCAAAAAATGAGAACTCCCTTAGGTAGCTTCTTGGCAGCTTGGTTTCGTACTGATAAAAAGTTGGTCTACTCATCAGGTTGCAACGACCAAACTGCAAAAATCCAACTCTTGCTTTGTACCGATAATACAAAACAAGAACATATCGATTTAGCGAATTATATATTACTAAATCAGAAACCACAGGAAATTCTCACTATGTATGTGTAACAAGCCAACACATATAATTAAGAAGAATTTTATAATCGTCCGTGAATTTAATTTGTTTAAGAATTTTTTCGGCTTTTCGGACAAAATATTATTTTAATGGACACCCATACAATGTTTACGACTATTTTAGTCGCAGAAAACAAAGAGGCCATTTATTAACAATATTTCTACCACAAAAGTAGAAAAAATGCGCTCCCCTCCCCCAAACCTTTAACCCCAGGGCGTACTTGTGTACACAAAGAACACAAACCCTAGCAAAAAATGAGAACTCCCTTAGGTAGCTTCTTGGCAGCTTGGTTTCGTACTGATAAAAAGTTGGTCTACTCGTCAGGTTGCAACGACCAAACTGCAAAAATCCAACTCTTGCTTTGTACCGATAATACAAAACAAGAACATATCGATTTAGCGAATTATATATCACTAAATCAGAAACCACAGGAAATTCTCACTATGTATGTGTAACAAGCCAACACATATAATTAAGAAGAATTTTATAATCGTCCGTGAATTTAATTTGTTTAAGAATTTTTTCGGCTTTTCGGACAAAATATTATTTTAATGGACACCCATACAATGTTTACGACTATTTTAGTCGCAGAAAACAATGAGGCCAACTTTTTATCAGTACGAAACCAAGCTGCCAAGAAGCTACCTAAGGGAGTTCTCATTTTTTGCAAGAGTTTGTGTTCTTTGTGTACACAAGTACGCCCTGGGGTTAAAGGTTTGGGGGAGGGGAGCGCATTTTTTTTTCTACTTTTGTGGTAGAAATATTGTTAATAAATGGCCTCTTTGTTTTCTGCGACTAAAATAGTCGTAAACATTGTATGGGTGTCCATTAAAATAATATTTTGTCCGAAAAGCCGAAAAAATTCTTAAACAAATTAAATTCACGGACGATTATAAAATTCTTCTTAATAGGGCCGAATGTCTCATGAATATCCAAAGTTTAGGAGTATATAATTAAAAATAGTTGTTCAATAGAGAGTGCTTTATTCTTCTAAAAACTCACTAATTTGTTTTGCATTCATACGGTGGGTTTAACGAGTGCCCGCCTTTCACCTTTTAAAGTGGTTTCTATGCGGTTAACCGAAATTTCCGAATCTCATTGTTTTTACGAAATTTTACAATAAATCGGTATGTAGGGTTGACCAAACAAAAATATCTGGTGATTAATCCTTAAAGACAGTTAACCCAAAGATTTCGATTGTGGGGTTTATAAAATTATTAGAAATGGTTGACATATTTTCCAGACTCCAACACTTCGAATCGTGCCGAAAAATCACATTTAAACGATTTTCGCAATTAGTCATTTTACGATCTTTGGATTTTTGATAATATTAAGATTTAAAAGCATAAATTATGTCCCATAATGCGTTCCCGCATATTATTCTAAGCAACATTTTGCATTTAGTTGTTGGCAAGTTATACGAACAACCAAAAAATTTAATTTATTTTAACTATTCCACTTTAATCCTTACTCTGTGCATTGGGATCAAAATTGACTCCAGCCGTTTTTAAAACCTAAAACAATCATATTTTTTGTAGTATAAACAGTGCGGATAATTTAGATAGACTCAACTAAAAGATTTTACATAAAATCCAATTGAAAGCTTGTTAAATTTGACGTAATTTAAGGTAATAGGATTGATTTAAAAAAGGCAAGCACATTTCTGTGCACTTGGATCAAAATGACTCCATATGTTTCTTGTACGATTTTGTAAGTAATCAAAAATCTATTTGTTGTTGCATATGGAACGCAAATGTATTGTTCTTCATATACTTTCTCACTCCGGGAACTCTTTGATAGTGTTTCAATCGCAGAACCATTTGACGAAGACGGGATAGCCGACGACAATTTTTATATGGATTTTTCCGATTGCGATGGTCGATGTTGACGATATAACTCCAAAAGATTGCGATAAAGGCGAAGAAGAGAATGTAGAAGGGCCAACTGTTGAACGGGGAGAGGGTGACATATGGTTTTATGTATGCACAAAATAAAAAAATTACTCGGAAATGGAGTCGAAATCCGCAGCAAAAGGACATGTGTGGTGTGGTATGATACTAATTCTGTAGAGATGTACGCTCTATTCGGAATTTTAATATATGCCGGGGTTAAAAAATTGGGACGAAAGATTGGACGAGCTTTACCGCATAGACAAGCATCCCATTTATCGAGCGATTATGCCATTACAGCAATTATAGCGATTTTTACGGTTTGCTAACTCCCAAAAAAAACAAGAGCGAAAGACTGATAAACTAGTGGCATTCCTTGATGTGTGGAACATGTTTTTAGCGAAGGTTCGACTACTTATAAACCATCAGCCAACTTAACAATCGACGAGCAGCTAGTGTTAACTCGTGGCAGATGTTCATTCGTGCAGCGTTCCATTCTATCCAGGGAAATATGGTAAAAAATTATTCTGGATATATGCGATACCCAAAATTCCTACCCTTTGAATGTCGAAGTGTACGTGGGGAAACAACCAAATGAGCCTTGTTCTGTTGGTTATTCATTAAATTTAGCTCAACGAATATCGGCATCATTCGTGAAAAACTATCACGGACAAATTTTTAACTAGCTGTAGTCTGGCCGAACAACTTTTACAGAAAAAAACAACGATCATTGGGACATTTCGGTTCAATAAACCGATTTACCGAAAGAATTTACGAACAAGGCAGAATTAAAAAAAAACTCCTCGCAATTTTGTTTTGACAACAATTTTACTTTCGTAAACTTCATTCCAAAAAAATGCCTTAACATCAACTTTACACAACAATACAGGAGCACCCGAAATTTCATCAGAAAAATCAATTTATCAACATATTATTGAGAGGGGAATTCATAATAATATGAAAAATGCATTATCGACAGTTCAGTCGAAATCTCGGCAGAAAAACTAGTTTGGCAACTTATTGCAAGGAAAGAAAACTAGAAGATTTTTTTAAATAAATAAACTAAATATTTTAACAAATTTTAAAATCATATTCAAATCGGTTCTGCGACATATTATATGTACATTGGATAATTATAAATTTTGCATAATTATAATTTATAACGTGACTACGAAAATCTGCGAAGCTCGCATATTTCATTTGTCGTGTAGGCGAGTTAAAATTCTAGGCTCGGGCCTATATAAACAGAATATCTATGCAAAGTTTGAGGCCAAAGTTTATGTGGGACATAGTTAGATTTCCGAAAATCCTCAACCATTGGTCCTATTCTGGTTTTCCGCTGGAATAGGGAATCGGGAATTAGTGACGTATTTCTAGCAGTTGGGAATTTTTTATTCCCCATAGTGTATTCTGTCGTTTGGGAATTTTTTTTATTGGGAAAAAATAATTCCATTTTATAGCAGTTTTGACGTTAATTTTTCCCCATTATTTTTTTTTTTGGGAATTGTAATTCGTACTTTTTCGAATATTGAAACATTATTTTTTCTAATAAATATGAATTTAAAAATAAATTAAACTTGTAATAAGGTCGCAACATGCGTTTTAGTTTATAAAAAGCAAAATAAAAAATGTTTCCCCCAAAAATTATTCCCAGTCTACCAGAATATACATTTGGGGACGGGAAATAAATATTTGGGAATTATTGCAATTTGTGATTACAGCAAAATATTTTCCCAATTCCCAATTCCCTGGCAAAGCCAGAATAGGGCCACATGTGAGAAATCTCTTTTTCTCATAAATTATCCACATTCAAAAACTCGTGTAGCTCGTTTTATTCATTTGTCGTATAAGCGGGATATATTATTAGAATCGAGCTTACATGGATCATTTCATGAGAAAAAAAGATTTCAGATATGGCTGAGGATTTTCGGAAATCTATCTATGATCCCACATAAACTTTGAACTTTAATTTTAAATGGATTTATTGCCTACTAAGGCCTGAACTTTTTAATTGTAGTACGCTTACATAACAAACGAATTACGTTAATTTCGCGAATTTTCATATAAATATTTTCACATAAAATATATTTGAAATTTAATAGACATAATAACATAATCTTAAGAATTAATATAATTTTATTAATAAATTTTTATAATTTTATCGATTCGATTTACTTATTTATTTTTAAACATTTTGTTAAATAATTATTTTATTTTACCCCTCAAAATTGGTCGATAATACAGATGTCGGATGAAATTTCTTTTTAACTTCAGTAAGGTATATTTCGCCTATAACATATTTTCTAGGCTGGTATAGCAAAAAACAGTATCTGCAACACCATCTTTCGGCTGGGAAAGCAAAGATACTATCTGCATTACCTTTCGGCTGGAAACTTTTGGCCAACTTTAACAGTGTCAACTTTCACAGCTTTCAGCAGCTAGTAAACGTTCACGATGCTACCTGTGCCTTCGATCTCGGATTCTATGAAAAATGGTTTTTTTTTATACAAATGTTATATTCCAATGGAGTTTTTTGGTAGTTTTGTAAAAAAAAATTTCCAAATAAGCGACGAACCTGATTTTATTGATATAATACAATTTTGTTTTCGTTTCATCGCAGTAAAAAATGACCTATTGGTGACCAAACGCTAAAATGTGTTGACTAATCCTGACCTAACGATTACCTAACGAAATTTAATGAGCATGGTATGGTTTTCTTGGAATCAGGGGTTACCAAAATGTTCAATATTTATTTATCGTTTAATGGTAAGTGATCAAACGATGAAAACTAGTGACCAATCCTGAACAAACCATTCTAATCATCATATTTATCAGAACCTCTGGATGGGACGCTAAACAGGCGGTGCTGCATTTTACTACCTCTCCATTTTTAATATTAATTCTTTGGTGATTTCCCTAAACACATAATTCCCTGCCAACTATAATTCAAAATATTTTTGAGTGCAAAATAAATTAGCAGTGTTCTTTTTATTAGACCTATTCTATTCTAGATCCCAAGTTCCGTTACGTTATTTTGAAAAGCCCTGCGTTTATATAAATACAATAATGCATTTTTTAGTAAATCTCACATTATAAGTAATATCAATTGAGCAAATCCGAAAATAATTGCTTTATTAAACACGTGCTTAAACAATTTTCTATAGAGGCTATTTAGCCAATCACACATTAAGGGTTGAAAAATGAACATCAAATTATTGTTAATCTGCTTTGTTGTTGTACTACATACAAAATACCATGTAATGTTGTAATTCACTACAATACAACATCTTTTTTACTTTTTTGACAATAGATAATTTTGGTTTGGGAAAAATACGTTCCAAATGGATAATAAAATAAATAAATAAATCTGTGAGTGTATAATTTTTACCCTAAATCATATTATATCCTTTTTTTGATTTTTCACAATATTTTTCCATTAAGTATGTTTAGATAAATTTGTGGAACCTTACTATAGCCAAGAATATTTTTAACAATGAGTTTGAGTATGTTAAATAGCACTGAATAAGGCAAATTTTTCTACATACGATGGAGAAGAAATAAAATATTAAGGAAATCCGATGACGTAAAATTAGTACTGTTATTTTTTGTTATAATACCAAAGTATCTTGAACATTTTCGACTAGACTTATGGGATTTTTTCAAATTAGATACAATTAAAATTTAATTGGACCCTATTACAAGAAGCATTTTCCTACGAAAAAAAATTTAAAAAAATGGCACACCTTTTCTGATGTTTATTCAAAAATTGTTGATTACCCCTATTTAACCCATTCACATAACAATGCAATTGTATAATTGTATAATGAAAATATTTAAATTAGCATATATTTATATATGTAATATGTACTCACGTATTTATGTTAGGTTACGAGCATAATATAATTACCTACCTAGTTGTGACATGATCATTTATTATAATTTACCCAGTTAGCGCGGTGGTAAGTAGGTAAGGTAAGTTGATTTTATATATGTATATTCATGCCAATATAGGATATACATTAATATCTATTTTTTATATAATTTGAAGGCTTAATCATTGTGAAAATACAAAATATTTTTATGGAACCAATTTTATCCACTTTGTGAAATTGAAAATTACTTCCTTAACAATTTTTTTTTATGCTTCCGTTCTTTTCAATAAAATAATAATAATAGGAATTAGGATAACACAATGAAAATGCTTTCATAGTTAAATTTGTGCGATTGAAATCGATGATTGTAATTTAATTTGATGTAATATAAAATGTGTATGGGACTTTTTAGTATACACCACACCCTTGTAATACATCTAGTTCGAGAATTCGCACAATACAGCATACATAAATTATTAGCAATTATGAACGTGCATTGGGTTAGAATGAAACTAAGAAAGTACAAAAGTAACGTCATTATGTAAGATCGGAGTGTAGTTTATGTCAAAATTACAAAATATGTATATACCATGACCAATATATAAAATTGAAAAAAAAACACTCAAAAATTAAACTTTCATCGTAATATTAGAAAATTTCTAATGAGCACAAATATTTCAACACTTTAAACAGAAAGAAATTAATTTTTGGGAAAAGTTTTGAGTGAAACATGAAAAGAAATTCTTTAAAAAAACATACTACGAATCGCTCACAGGTGATCAAAGTGGTTCTGAATTAGTATTTGATGTAAAAAACCAATCTTACTTCGCTACTGGTAATTCAGAACCACTTCGATCACCTTTGTTTGATCCGTAAGGGTAGAGATTAGGATTTTATAGAGAATTTAATAGTTTAAAAATTTTGAATTACAATCATTAATATTGTCTCTTGAATCGCAAAAACTTTCGATGATTTTCGAAATACACAAAATCAAATCCTAATTTAGAACCTTTTCAATCACTACTGTGCGATCAGTAGAACCCGAATAAGATAATTTAAAATGATTAAAAATATTTGTTTTCCACTCAATGATATTCTCTCTCGAATAAGAAAAATCTCAGAGATTTCCGAGCTGTGGCTAAAAAATAGGGGTTTTACATCAAATGCTAATTCAGGGGAACTTTGATCACCACTGTGCGACCCCTTGGAGGCAAAATGTTTTTTTTTTAAGAATTTTGTATTACACTCATTTAGGTTCTCTCTCGAGACTCGACGAATAATAAAAATCTCAGAGATTTCCGATTGGTGTGTTACATGGTTACAACAAATACTAATAAAGAACCACTTTCATCACCTCTGTGCGGTTCAAAGAGGCCGAGATAAAAAACTTAAATATATAAAAATTTTGAATTATGCTCTCTGAATGGTATTCTCTCTCGAATAACAAAAAATTCAGAGATTTCGAGCATCTGGCTAAATAAGGTAGGTTTCTTACACCAAATGCTAATTCAGAATCTTTTCAATTACTACTGCGCGATCAGTAGAATCCGAAAATGATTAAAAAAAGATTGTTTTACACTCAATGATATCTCTCTCGAATAAGAAAAATCCTAAAGATTTCCATAAAAGGGAACTAAAAAAATCGATTTTTTAAATGAGATACTAATTCAGAATCAACGTCGTGCGACCCATAGGAGGTAAAACAAAAAAATTTAAATGTTTAAGAACTTTGTATCACACTGAATGATATTCGTTGTCGAATAACAGAAATCTTAGAGTTTTCCGATCAATTGGCTTAGTAAAATTGGTTTGTTACATCAAATACTAGTTCAGAACCATTTTGATCATCTCTGTGCGATCCTTAGGGGTTGATATAAAAATGTAAAAGGTTTTTATATTACACTCAATGGTATTTTTTTTCGAGTAACAAAAACTTGAAATAAATTAGGGTTGATTTGTTGGACCACTTCGATCATCTCTGTGCGATCCGTAAGGTCGGTGAACAATTTCAATTGTTTAAGAATATTATATAACATTCAACGATATTCTCTCTTGAATAATAAGAAACTCAGAGATTTCCGATCATATGACTAAGTAAAATTGATTGGTTTCTTACATCTAATGCTAATTCAGAATTCTCTCCGATCACCGCTGTGAGTTCCCAGCAAGTTAAGAAATTTCAAATGATTAAAAAATTCTGTGTTACTTTCAATGATATTCCCTCTCGAATAAAAAAAACTCAGAGATTTTCGAGCATGTTGCTTTGTAAGATTGGCTTCTTACAATAAATACTAAATCAGAACCACGCCAATCACCTCTTTGCCATCCCTAGGAGCCGAGTTAAATAATTTAAAATATTAAAAAATGTTGTATTACACTCAATGATATTCTCTCTCGGATAACAAAAGTCTCAGAGATTTTCGGCTAAAGTAAAATTGATTTCTTACATCAAGTACTAATTTAGAACCACTTTGGTAACCTCTGTGCTTTCGTAGTGTGTTTTCTTTTAAAGAATTTCATTTTATAATTTCACTTAAAACTTTTCCCAAAAATGAAATTTTATCTGTTTAATCGTGTTGAAATAATGGGTTGGAGAAAAAGAAATCCATTATTTTTTTTTATTTTTTTGCTAGATGGCTTTAGTGACATATATCTCGTGATGTATTTGTCGCAGTAGGCCATACTTATACTCAATGGAAAGGGAGATTCATGTACTAAAAAAACGTTTTCTCATTGTTTTAATTGAACAATTCAGTTATGAGTTATAACGTATCAAGGATGGAAAGAGAAACAAAGAAAAAATTCAGGCAAGTCAGGCGGCTGAAATTGTGAATTGTGTCTATGGTCACGACACTGTACAGCCAATCATGCACAGTTTTGGTTTCGTCGATTCCGGTAATTTCGATTTCAAAGATGTACCACGCACTGGAAGGCCTATCATCGAAAATATCGATAAAATCCTTGAAATTATCGAAGTAGACCGACATGTGGGCTGTCATAGCATCGCCCAGGGGCTGAAGATCAACCACAAAACAGTTTTAAACCGGGCGGGCTTCAAAAAGAACCTCGATGTTTGGACTGTCTTTCCATCTGGTCAAACCAGGGGCTATTATGATTTTTTTTTTGATTTGGTAAAATATGAAATCGTAAATTCGATTCGCCGCGAATTTTGCTGTTAAGAAACTTTTTTTTGGTCATAAAATTTAAGACTATATGAAGTATGCTATTATGAGTTGGTTTTAGCTAAATAATAAAAAAGTTTCAAGTTAATTGTAATAAATTAAATTAGTCAACTTTTACAAAATATTTGAGTAACTTACATTTTAAAAAGTAAAGTAATTTTTTTTATATCACCCCCTAAGGATCGCACAGAGATGATCAAAATGGTTCTGAACTAGTATTTGATGTAACAAACCAATTTTACTAAGCCAATTTATCGGAAAACTCTAAGATTTCTGTTATTCGAGAGCGAATATCATTCAGTGTGATACAAAGTTCTTAAACATTTAAATTTTTTTGTTTTACCTCCTAGGTCGCACGAGGTTGATCAAAGTGGTTCTGAATTTGTATCTCATTTAAAAAATCAATTTTTTTAGCTCGGAAATCTCTGAGATTTTTCTTATTCGAGAGAGAATACCATTGAGAGTAAAACAATTTTTTTAATCATTTTCGGGTTCTACTGATCGCACAGTAGTAATAGAAAAGGTTCTGAATTAGCATTTGGTGTAAGAAACCTATCTTACTTAGCCAGATGCTCGAAATCTCTGAATTTTTTGTTATTCGAGAAAGAATACCATTCAGAGAATATAATACAAAATTTTTAAATATTTAAATTTTTTATCTCGGCCTCTTCGGATCGCACAGAGGTCAGGAAGGTTGTGAGCTGTGTTTGGTGGGATTGGAAGCAAATCATTTACTATGAGCTGCTTCCTAATGGTCAACCGCTCAATTCGTACCTTGCTCTACTACAAGCAGTTGAACCTACTAATGGCAGCAATCGACCACAAGCGGTCAGAATTAGGCAATAGACGAGGCGTCGTGTTTCACCAGGACAACGCCAGGACTCACGTTCATGATGACCTTCCAGAACCCTCGGGAGCTTGGTTGGGAACTTATTATGCATCTACCTTATAGTCCGGAGCTGGGACCAAGCGATCTTCATCTCTTCTTGCCCATGGCAAACGCTCGTGGTGGCGTGAAAATGGCGTCAATAGAGGCTTGTGAAAACTGGCTATCTCAGTTTTTGGCTAATAGTAAACCTATGTTGAATAAAGCCCCGAAATAAGCGTGGATAATGGATTTATTTTTCCCCAACCTTATATTTGTGTTTACTATACAAGTTTTGAAATATGTATTAATACTGTAGCGAATTTCAGGCGTTTGATACGGATTCGTACTGGATTTTGCAAAAAAAAACAACGTTACAAGCTTTATTCTTCAAAACATTAATTTCTTCAGCAATTTACAAATTTCACTAGTTCATCATTCACTAATTTGCTTTTACTGTTCACTTTCACTGTTCACTATTTCGCTGGTAAACTTTATTTTCCAACACTTTTACTTTCTACTGCAATTCACTCATTTCACTGCTCACTAGTTTGCTTTTACTGTTCATTTTAATTGTTCACTTTCAGTGCTCACTACTTTTCGAACTGTTTACCTTTTCATTTTTTGCAATTGTACATCTTATAGTTGTGCTCGCAAATTAACGCTCGTTAGTACCAGTATTTTCGATGTTGATTATCGCCGCCGTTTATAGTTTACAATTTTTTTTTTTATTTATTTACAATGCAATCTGATTTGGGGCTAGATGCTCACCCTGCTCTTTCGCGGTTATGCTTTTAATGTCCTTACTTTACGCCTATAATCAACCAACTCGGGGACGTACATGACCGACCAGCCTATACTGGCATGGAAGATGGATCGGCCAATGGGTTTTGCACACCAACAGGGGTCATAGATGTCTTATTTCATCACAGATCGTACTCTGTTGATGAAATTTCACTTAATTTACAATTGCTTTCGTTATCTTTACATAGAATGTTATTCTAAAAATCAAATCTCAATCATTATTGAAACAATACTTGATCTGACAACATCGCTTATGTTAAGAATAATAATCTCCTCAATCAAATTATGACAAGATTACTATGACAAGATTCGAACTCGGGACCTTAGAGTTGGCAACACTTTGTGGTATATGCTTTAACCACCCGAACACCGAGTGTTATACGTGTGTAGAGTAGAGTTTGTAACAATATAAACTTTCTTAGATAGATAATTTGCATTTTAGATCTATTGTATTCTATTTATAAATTGTGTTTATGTAGGAATAGTTTAGGATACATTTTATTTAGATTCACCATTTATTTACGTAAATGTCTGCTTTTATACAAATTTATGGAACAAACGGTTGTTGTTGATTATTATTCAGTTTTAATTAAAATTAAAAATTATGCTGAAATTTTCAAATCGAGATACATATTTCCTATGTGCATATTGAACTAGCGAATTTTTAGTTAATGGAAAAAAAATCCACTGTGGTGAAACATTTTACCTTTTTGAATCTAGCTGAAACTTTACAAATTTTTCATTGAATTAAATAAATGAAATAAAGTAAAAGAGTTTTTATAACTGTTAAAAACAAAATATTAAACAAAGATAAAATTTTGAATGAATTTTTCTTAATTTGTAAGAAAAATTATTTCCTAAATTTGAAATGTTAACTTTTTAAAATAAAGCGACCATTTCTCCGTGATGAGTTTTTTGCCTTTCGGTCACAATGTTGATCACTTTAAAAAAGTTTGTGTTTGGTCTAGCGATTCATTTCGATCAACATCACTTTTAAAATCACTTTTTTGACGCAAACGTTCATTTTGAAGCCTCACAACCTAAGTAAGCGGACAACCTTAACCGTGAATACTCATGCTGCATTAGCTTTCAAGAAAAATTATTTTTAAACATGTAATCTGTCATCAATTTTCGTTTCAAATATAAGGAGATATCTTACGTAAAAGTATTAAAACCCTCCAAAGTTAAAACTCGATTGAATCCCTTCCTTCATGATTCAGATCTATTTTTTTAAAGATCTCTAAACTTCTACCACCCTAACGTCAATAATTATTCCGGTTATAGCTTTTACAAGCTTGAGAGACTGCAGCCTTTCCTTCAACCATCAACTTTTGATTAAATTTGTAACGAGAAAAATTTTAACACAACGATGTAAGATAACCACAAAAATAAACAAGACTTGAGAGAGATTTTTAGAGAATGAAGTCCAACATACTATGTCGTATATAGAATTAAAGTGGGTTTATTTTCTAAGAAGTGGCAGGCAGATGACGTTCCAGTTCTTCAGTAGACTGCCAGGCAGCTTCTCTAATCTCGTGTGTTCTAACGAATTTCGACTAACTAGACGTAAGCTTAACTAGATATAAGCTATTGCGGCAAAAGAGCTGACAATTATATTTATTTATAAAAATTGGGAAGCATCGGTCTAGAAGGTCAATTTATCAGCCCAAATATCAACCTCACCTGCACGTGGTGCTCCCTGTTAAACGACAAATGAGACTTTGGCGACCGAGAAATAGCGAAATAAACGAACTCTGAGAACCTAGCAAATGATATTCTCCTTAGACTCATTTCTAATTTCTCTGGTCAGGTTGATAGCTGCTTCAATAATAAGCAATGAGTTCACAACAACAACAAAATTGGCTAATCCACCCTCTAACGAAGATGGCTCACCACAAATTTAAAATTTTTTTTAAATATTTAGATCACCAGCTAGACAAACAAATCTCGTGACTCGGCAGGAAACACAACTTAGCAATGAAATCGCTATGTCAAAGAAAGAAACTGAGGCGCTGAAGAAAACCAGACTAACAGACGCTTTGGAAAATCCTCTTACTAGTTATAATGAAAACAGTACAATTGTCTGTCTTAAAGTGTAGTTCCATACAGATGATGAAAAACTTGCATTGGATGCATAAATAAAAAAAAGTCTTAGAAAAAAAACGAGGAGCAGAATTTCCACCAGAAGTTAGGGAGAATTCACAAGCAAAAGTTAGTGAAACTGCCAAACCAGTGCCTATACCTCAACAACGCCAGCAACAAGAACAGCGCAAGGTTGCAATGAGGACAAAGATGCCACTACCCATTAATGTGATTGGAAGATACAGAAGATCCCGAAGCATATAGGGTTAAAGAAAGCTGCGAGATTTATAGCAAATTCTTTCGAAACAAAATTTTGATCTTAGATCAAAAAAATGATTGGCAATACAATAAATTTGATCGAAATGTCATTGAAATACATCGCATTGCCAGTCATTTTTTTGATCTAAGATCAAAATTTTGTTTCGAAAGAATTTGCTATTAAAAACGTGACAAGAAAAATAAACCTGCAGGCTGATTAGGATAATTTTCTAGAAAAACAAAAGATCTTTGGTGAATAATTGACCATGTCAACGGTCGCTAAACTAAATAGACCAATTATAGTCTATCTTCAACTTTCCTAAAGTGCTTAAAAAGAATTATTGGTAGGTTATTACGGACCATATTCATAGTCACGTATTCATAGTCACTCAGAAGGTGAGTCCGACACCATCCCAGTTTTCGACGAACTTCTGGTGAGGCTTCAGCAGTCCGGTTTCATCGCTTAGGGCTATGATGATAATCTTATTATTACTGGTTCAGGCAAACACCTATGACTTTGCGGCTGAGTTGATGCAACAAGATCTTCACATTGTAGAGGCATAGGATCATGGAAAGTACCTTCTTAATTAATCCATCTCAAATAAAATTGTATTACAAATTTAGGAACTATCCTTAATTTTAAAATATAAAGAATCCAAATGTAGAGCACTAAAAAAGCTAATCGTTGAGAATCTCCTGCAAAATACTGTATTTTTACAAATCGATTGTTCTACCAATGCTAACTTACGCGCCTGTTTTCTGGTGGCTGGTAGTTTTTCGCAAATGCACAATCAACAAATTACTGGCCTTACTGGCACTTCGTTTTCGATTCCACTTATTCCAATGGAATTCCTTATTTTTTTATTTTGCTTTCTCAGCTGAAATCACTTATTTTAAATTCAGCTTGTTCTGCTGCGTAAGAATAAAGTGCGAGAGAGAGTGGAATCTCTCTGAGAGAACGTGGCGAGCTTATTGGGCGCAGGCTAATTATCGAAAAGTTTAAATGAGTTCAATAAATCTTTCTCTGTGGCGTATCCAGCGCGAGATTAGCAGTTGCCTCATGATTTCAAACCCGTACTGAGCGAATTTATTGTTTTATATTCTGAAGGATGACGATCGAGCTTACGTGCTGGATTCGGAATTTACTGTTCTTCACTTAACCTTTGGATGCCAGGATGTCTGAGTATGTATCGTATGGTGTTTCAAGGTGAGATCAAGGGTCTAATTTGCTGTGCTGCAAGACCAAGAACTTCTCAGAAAGTGTATACATCCGATATGTAAAAATAATAATGTCACCCTGCCGATTCTCTGGTTCATAATTAAAATTGGTCCAGAACCTGATTTAACAATAACATATAACTGCGATAACACTACAATAAAAAATTTATCTTCGGGCTTGATAAGGCAGGAGTGACTTGAAACTCGTACTTGTCGCACGGCGAAGCGGTTTTTCTTTGAACCAAACCGCAGATTTACCAAATACGCGATTTCTCAAAAAAAAGAACACATCTAACGATCTGTCTGGCTACTCTAACAGGCCACGGTCGCTTTAAACAGCATCTTCATCGTATGACACTGGATCTAAACCAATTATGCGAGGGAAGAGATTGATGATAGTATCTATTGTATGTAATTTTCCTACATTTGCCAGATGTTAGATAATGTGTCGTTTGTTTGAGTGAGGGAGGTGGGTTTGGAACCAACCAACTAAACTTCAAAAAGTAGGGAAAATAGTAAAGTAATAGGCCAATATTTTCGATATCGAGGAAGTTCGAAATTAAGCTAATTTCTCAACAGATTCCGCCTTTACCACTATTTAATATTAATCTAGAACAATAATCTATATTTGTGTTTTTATGAACATCTTAAATCGATAAGACTATTATTAGAAACAAAATTAGAGATTTCGTTTGATAATATACAATATCTCCCGGTTTACAATGAGCATTAAAAATAAAAATCTAAATCCTGAAGATTTTAAGTTTTAAACTTCAAATCTCAATTCGACCGTATTTTTGCCTGTATAAATTACTCGCCATATCCAATTTCCAGGTATAAATTACACCATCCTGAGTGAAGAGCGAATAAAAAATTAAAAATTGAGTAATTATGCAAGACAAAATCTTTCATTTTTCTTGAATTTCTAAACACATATACGAATAATTTTGTATATCACTGTATTTACCGTGTAACAAATTAAGTGACTTTATTAAAATAAATTAATTTTTAATCACTTGTCTAAATAAAAATTATAAATTTTATCTTGATGACACCTCAAAACTTGCTCTAATTATTTTTAAATTGTGTATTACCTGCAGGCATATTTTACATTAATTTATAAATTAAACGAAACAAAAATAAATACATTTAATGTTACCTTAAAGGCATATACACAAAAAATTTATATATAAAAATATATATTTGTGTAAATTGAAAATTCTACAACTTATATGTGAATGATATTTAAACTCCTTACCTGTACTCTAGCTTCACTTAAATCTAATCTCATTGCTAATTCCTCGCGCGTAAATACGTCGGGATATTGCGTTTTCTCAAAAGCACGTTCTAATTGATGTAACTGATATGTGGTAAATGTAGTTCGAGATCTAAATAGATGAAAATAAAATACATGTTATAAAAAAAAAGACAATGGCATAAATAAAAATTGCATACCTTCGAATTTTTCTCGGCCTACTGTGCATATCATTAAGATCGTGGTCACTTGAATCAATATCTCCTATTATTGGTATATCATCATCGTTATCTACATCAATTCCATTGTCATGGTTCATCGTTATGTGATGATGATCATGTTTTGTTGAGTTGTCTTGGTCTGAGGAATAAAATTAAAAAGTAATCGTTAATTTAATATACGTGCTAACTTATACGTCCGGATAGGAGCCAAGCAAACGTTTTATCGATAAAAAATACTAACATAAAGAAAAAATTTGTAGGAGAAATTGAAGAAATCAAAGGCTGCTAGATTTATTTTAGATTCATAAAAAAAAATAATTATTTTGCGTTGTTTTTTGATCACCCAGTAAAATCAAAGGCTTGCTACAATCTTATTTGGAATTTTATGGATATTTTATAAAAAATTTAAATCGATAAAATTTGCTGTTGGGTCCTACCCTGGTTTCGTTTTATTTTTGGTACTGATATCATTCTCATGTTAATAAATATTTTTTATAAATTTTATAACAAAAAAAGAATAAAGCTTTATTTACCAGGAAAATGTATGATTTAATTGACAATTAAAAAAATAATACAGACTGATAAACTGATAACTGGTGGAAAAAGAAAGCCAGTATTTTTAACATTTTTTTTTTATTTTTGGTGAATCCTATCTGAAAAGGGAATTTTATTTATTTCTGAATATTTTACTACATTGAAAAAATTAATACACATTTTAAATTGGCAAAAAGACAAATTATACAATCGCAAAATATTTAAAATAATAGGGTGAGCCTAAAATACAGTAACAGCACTCAACTAAGAATTTAGGATTTTAACGAAATTTTCTAGTCCGAAAGAAACATTTATAAAGGAATTTTATGCTTAGAGACTGTGAAATAAGAGGGCGCTACTTTTTTTATTCGATTAAATTTGCGATTGGTCCCTGTGTTGGTTTTCCCAATTGTTTGTATTTTAGTAACCCTCGAGTGGTTTTGAAAGTGGTATTTAACTTTGTGCATTGTTCGATGACCCGAATAAACTGACTAAAGTTTTGCGCTGCATTTTAGAAAACCCCTGTATGAATAATATCATACTATGTAATACAACAAAATTTATATAGGTTACTACTAACAAAATAAAATATTACTCAGAAATAGAAGAACATTCAATGCAAAGAAACATTGAACTGTTTTGAAAGAATAATACAGAACAGTAATTTTTGGAATGGGATTGGGAGATAGAGTCTCTCTATTACAAGGCATGGAATTTTATAAAAAAATAAAATTTTGAAGTGATATATGTTACGAGGCTCGGCTTAAAAAACGGAAATACAGTCCGTTGCAGCTAATTAAACCAGAGGAAATAATGTGTTACGTCTTTTTAATTCCCATTAATTATTGATTTGTTTTTCTAACGCAAAATAAATAATTGAATCGTTCAAAAACAGAAGAAACTAATTGTATAGCTATTGTTCTTCAATTCGCCGCGAGGTCGAAACAATAAGTTCTAACACTAAACCTGGCGTAGCAAAATGTAACGTTTGGTCGTGGGCGAATTGTGAAGCTGGAGGAGAATGGTATCACAGCTTTTCATAAACACACAATAATGTTTCAAGAGTAGGCACTAAATGTGTTTAATGTAAGTATTTATGTAATTATTTGACTTCTGCAATAATGTGTTGCCTATATAGTGTTCTTTTCTTAACTCACACCAGTTGAAAATAATAACTAGTACCATCGGCCCATAAATTGTATGATTTTATTCCGTCTAAAAATAAGACGGTATCATATATCGCGTTTTTACCACTCGATATTTGTCCGGACCAGTACATTTTCTTTAACAAAATTTTAATGCAACTTGCTATTTACTAGTACATGACCAAACTGTATTTCTAAATTCAACTGGGTGTCTAAAACTAAGAAAAGAATAATGCGTGGATTCCACAGTGAAACAATTTTTTTCAGTAAAAAATACTGAGAACCCAAAAAGAGGAGAGTATACATATTAAAATTACGTTAGAGTGACAAAGACAAACAAATGTTGCCATAAAAAGTATTGAGTTTCATACTTTTTATTCAGGTCGAAAAAATTTCAATTGTTTATCGAATAAAAGTTAAAGACTAGTGGCACTATTCTGGTAATTCCCCGGGAAGAGGGAACTGGGTAAAGAATTTATATGTAATTTCAACCTAGCATTGTCAACCTAACGTTTTGAATCGTCAACAAGGGTTTCAGTCAGAGAATTTTTTCATCCACACATTTCCTATAGATTGGGAAAGTCCCAAAAACTTTGAATTTAATTCTAATTCCTTTCCTTTTTAAAGACCTGAAATATGTCAATTGGCATTTAATTTGACATGAAGTTATAAACAACAACCCAGCTTGCTGTGTTTTCAATTTTTAAAGCAAGAAAAAATTTATTTTTGAAATTTCATTTTTTGAAACTTGCTGAAACGAGCTCGCGAAAGCGGCTCGGTATAAAAATGCGGCGTTAAATAAATTCCCACTTTTTCTTTTCTTTGTTTTGGATACACAATTGAATTAAAAAATGCAGTTTAGTTTTAAAAATATGGATTTCGCCAGTACGTAGCAAGTTGCATTCAACTTTTAATAAAATCAGTGCTCCGGATACATTTATTAGGCGCTAATAAAAAAAACTTGGCAACTGTTTACAAACAATTGATAAATTATATTTTTACAAACAACAGAGCAAAATATCCTTGATCTGGCTCGAATTTACATTTTCAGGTAAACAGATCAGGTAAATTGTCCTACCAAGTCTTCAAATGTACTCTTATTGAAATGTGTGAAATATCGTCGATTACACGGTCATCTGTTCCTGAAGAGGTCTTTTGGATCTTCTATGTAAATAATATTTTTAATCCGTCTTGTGTGGCCAATCAAAACATTTAAATTACTAAACCAAAAATTATAGTCTTTTTTTGGTGCCATCCCGGATTAATATTAATCCGACTTTAATCCGTAGTATGTACAGTCGATAAGCTTGTTCAATATCTTCATAACGACTGAACCGATTTTATAAAAATGTTGTTCATCTGATATGAACATTAAAGCGACAGTGTGTCGATTCGGTTTTTGTGCCCAATCGAGTTAGGAACAATTTACATTGGTTTCAATAAAAATCGCAATACAGAAAAGATAGTTATTAGTCGAGGCAATCAAGCAAAAAAGTTCGAAGTTTTTGAGAGCAAGACGGATCGGAATGCGGTTTTTTGCATTCGCTTCCAAAAATTATTTGTAAAAACCGCCCCAATTTTTTTTTTTTTTTTTTTTGAATAAACCGGGCACACCAGATTTCCGGGGGTTTTCGCCGATGCCATATTTGGGTTCAGCGACCCAAAAAACCCTCGGGCGCCGAGTTTCTCTTCTTCCCCGCGTGATTTTTGGGGAAAGTCCCACGATGACATTCATCGGCGTTTCCGAGCTCCAGGTCGGCTGTGGGTCAATTTGAACATCATAATCGTGATCAGCGACCTCGGAAACCCGAGTGGGGCTAGTTCTGGCTCTTATTTACAAAGTTTTCTAATCTTCCAAAAGCCGTCTCAAAAAATGCATTTTTGGCTGCAGCAATGCAATTTCCGGTTTGTTAAAATAAAAAAAAATAGGGGCGGCTTTTACAAATAATTTTTGGAAGCGAATGCAAAAAACCGCAAAACTCAATATATAACGATTTTCAACAAAATATTTACTAAGAAATTTTCTTCTGTTTCGGGTTTCACTCAGATTAACTGAGACTTCGGCCACTGTCACCAAGTATTGTAGATAAGCTAGAATCCAAAAATGTATCCCTATTTTTATACGAGCTGGGAATAAAGTTTTTGTTGGACTCAGTATGTAACAGTTTCCAACAAAAAATTTTCTTCTATGGCAGTTTTCACAGGTAATAACTGAGACTTCGACCACTGTCACGAAGTAGTGTAGGCCGGCCATCTGGATTCGAAAAACTGTAGCCATATTTCTTTATTAGTTGGACAGAAAGTTTGTGCCAGACTTAGTATATGTAACGTTTTTAGCGCTCGCTCTTGCGAGCAAGCTTATACAAAGACTTAGGCCGTCTGTCTGTTGGCACTATCACAGCAAAAACTATACATACCAGAGAGCTCACAGATATATACTACTCTAAAAAGGTCACATTTAAAATTTGGGAGCTCTAGGTCAAGTAGTTTTCAAGATATTCAACTTTTTCTAAAAATAGAGGTCACACAGATGCGGCTGTCTACTTTTTTTTTAAATTTTCAATTATTATTCTAGGCCAACTGACTAACTTTAATATATATATTACTTTTATCTATAATAAAATGAGTGTTATTTCAAAACTAGTTTCTGTAATTTTTTGATTTGCTTAAGATTCTATTAATTTTTTGTCTATTGGGCTAATTTGTTGTATTAGCACCTTAGTTGTTTTAGAGGTTTTACACCTCCGTCCGTCCGTCTATTGCATTTTTCCTATTTTGGCGAGCGCTTGTCGGACAATTTCAATTGTCCGCTTCTACTAGTTCAACAAAGAGGAGACATTTTCTTCTCTAGCGGTTTTTACAGAGATTACCAGACTTCGGTTGTTGTCACGAGTAATGAAGACCATCTTGAATCAAATAAATGTAGCCCCATTTCAGTACGAGCTGAAAAAAGGTTCGGGCCAGACTCATTTACTAAGAAATTTTCTTCTATCGCTGTTTTCACAGGGACTACCAAAGATTTCAGCCACTTTTATGAATTAGTGTAGACCATCTGTAATCCAAAAACTGTAACTTCGTGTCAGACTAAGTATATAGTGATTTTCAACAAAAAATGTGTGACAGTTGCATTTCGTGACAGCGAAATTTTGTGGCACGAATCTTCTTTCCAGCTTGTATAGAAACCGGGTACAGTTTCCGGATACCAGTTCGCTAATACAAATTCATGGCAGTGGCCGAAGTTTCATGTAATCCGTATATGAAAACCGTTACAGAATAGTAAATTTGTTGTTGAAAACCGTTAAATACGAAGCCTGTCACGAACCTTCTTTCCAGTTGGAATAGCAATTGGGCTACATTTTCTCGATTCCAGCTGGCATGTACTACTTTGTCATAGTGGTCAAAGTCTCATGTAAGTCCTGTGTAAACCACCACAGACACAAAATTCCTTAATGAATTTTTTGTTGAAAATCGTCAGATGTGACCTTGAAATCAGTGGAAGTTCTCGTAATCGGAATACAATTTGCTATGAAATTCTTTATATTACTAAAAATTTTCGCCGGCTACATTAATCATTTTTTAAATTTCTTATCTTTTTGAAAATTAAGAAACATAATTTTTCCCCCTACTATAGTAAAAATAATAGAAAACTTGCATACTAATTTCAAAAATGATTTAAGTAGCCGGCGAAAAGTTTTAGTAATATAAAAAATTTCCGATTACGGAAATTTCTACTGATTTCAAGAAAAGGACACCTCTATAAAAAGAGGGCTTACGTGAGAAAACAAGTTATCGAGAAAACACCTGTTAAAGGAAAAACAACTCGTTGCGTCAGGTTTGCGTTAGTTGTTCAGCTACCATTGAGAAAATGAAAGTTTTTACAACAAACAAACTTCATGTGGCGCAACATGAACAAAATCTCCAATCTACAAGTAATCTACAATCTATTTCACACTGTTAAGAAATATTTTATTAAAATGACGACAAAAGTGAAACGTTTTGAGGAGGATCTCATAAGCTATTTCGAACTTATGCTACTTGGTACGAACATATACGCTACTAGCAAGCAATTTAAAATACCCCGGATAAAGTACGAGCAGAGAGGTGTATATGCATATGTATACTTTAAATGAACCATGTGTGCTATCCCAACGGATTTAACAACGACAAAAGAGCAAAACCTTGATCGTGTACAGCTTTTGGTAGATCAGGTAGATGATAATGCGACGGCTTCTTAAAAAGAAATTAAGATATTTCAAAACGGTTGAGTTGAGCTATCATTAAACTGCAAAATATGAGGGACTGTTTCCAGCAAGTTAATACCTATTAGGTGGAATATACGAATGTCTTAATGTAATAACAATGGTGAGCGCCTCAGGCGACATTCACAATAGATCGAAGAATACCAGAAGACTAAGGTTTGGGCTTTCCCGATTCCGGATAGATGACTAACCACCCCTGGTGCTAATAATCCATCCTGATTTCAATTTCTGAAATTTGCATTGAATTTAGTCAAGAGACGCAGCGTAACTTACGTTTAACGTAACGTAACATCATAGGGCAAAAACTTGAATTTGGTAAATAATAAGAAAATGAATTTCAGCCATTCCGGAAGCGAATATCATAAAGTTCATTTTGGATTTAATTTAGGAACCTCAAAACAAAGTTTAGATAAAGTTCTGAAATACGACTGGAAATTGTGGAACACACAACTATATTTCTTAATATATTTAACCTTCAAAATTTTAGTTAGTAAACTTAGTCGGTTGGCATACAGCACAGGAAAATGCTCTAAATAATAATGGATAATGGAATTAAAGTTCGACACCGGTAGTCGACCTATACGTTGATCTAACTAACTTAAACACTTCCTAAGTAATGGTTATATGAATTTAATAGTTTATTGCCGTAATTACTCTATTTCTTGGGGTAGATAACGCCAAAACTTCTGTGAAATAAAACTGTAAGGCCAATAATATTATTCCATATAAAGAATTTTAGAAAATCTCCCACCTTGAATAACTTTAATACGGTAATACTTTAATAATAAATCACTATTGCCAAACACCACAGAAAAGTGAAAACTATTTTATCAATACAATTTTGAATGATCGCATGGGAACACAAAGTAAAATGTGTATAAATGGAACGAAAAGGAAATTTACCATATGCCTCAAGCAGCCAGAAAAATGACTAAGATTCAAAACACAGATCACTCGTTATTCCATTATCAAATTTATCATCGAAACCTCACTAAAACCTATTTCTATCATTTTGAACAACAGCAAAAAATAACTGTTCTACTCGATAGATTGAAATCTATTTTAGTCATAAGAATGTGAGTCAAGAAGAATGTGACTTAGAGGTAATTTTATAACCTTAAATATTTCAAATGAACATACTAGCAATCTAAATTAATCTAAGAATGAAGAACCTGGTTTTTATAAACTTTAACGAGACATCTGGATGGAACCTGCAAAGTCTATTCCAGCTAAATGACCATCAATTGCGTGAATATGATAAAATTTCAATGTTAGGTTACAGTTCAAAGGTTACAGTTTGGATTCGAGCGGATGATCTCCAATTTGTGTCACAGTTCAAAATCTACATAGAAAAATCTATATCTCTTTTTTTGGATTTTTTAACACTTAATAATTTCTAATGGAAACACCTAAATTTTTTTTATTTAAAAGAATATTTTATGGCATTGAGTATGGAATATAACGTCGTTCAAATGTCCGCCGCGACTTAAATCTGGTTGTCGCATAATTCTTGCTGCATTTGCTGATGGCGTTCTGTATGTTGAGATAACCATGCACTCAAATAGGTCGTGCAGATTGTGTGGACAATGACATGCGCTGTGTAGCAAGTAGCACCGTCCAGTTGGAATCACATGTCATTGGCACCCATATCATCCTGTTTAGGCCACAAGAAGTTGCTTATAATCGATCTATAGCACTCGCCGCAATGTCAGTTTTGTTTTGGAATAAGTACTGACCGATGATTCCGCCACACCAAAATCCGCACTAAAGAGTGACTTTCTCGAGATGCATTGAGTGCTGGTGTATCTCGTGTGGTTTGGTTTCGCGCCAAATTCGACAATTTTGCTTGTTCGCACATCCACAATGGGCCTCGTCGCTAAAGATAATTCCGGTACAATTTAATTCCAACGGAGCCAGAGCCAAATCAGCGATTCCACGGCGATGTCTATGGTCAGGGGGAGGGGACTATGGGTTTTCGTTAACCTAAAGTTCCTGGGTCGCAGTTAAAGTCACAAGCCCGGATGTTTTCTCATACATCCTCGCGCACAGCAGCGATGTTTTCAGCAGAACATGCGTTTCGGTGATAGAGGTAAATCTTCACCCTCTCAATTCGAGCTACTATACTTTTATATAAGGTTATAAAAACAGATGGATCACGAAACTCTTTACTTCGTCGAAAAATAAACCGAAGAGTCGAATATGGCAGCAATACGGATATCAAATTTTAGTTTAGAGTCAAATATTACACCCAGATCAGTAATTTCGGAATCCCTAATTAAAATAACGTCATTAATGGTATACAGAAAATATATCATTTATCTTTACGTGTATTATAAAGTATTTGCTTATATTAAGCTTCAACCAATCAGACTGAAGCCTAAGACAGTCTCCGTGAGTATTGATGATGATCGTGAGATTGATATTGGTGAGTATTGTCTAATAAGAACGGAAAGTAAATCATTGATAAAATGAGAAATAGCAGCGGTCCAAGGGCATAGAACCCTAAGGAATACTAGACTTGGTCACAAAAATGTTCGATTAAAACCCATTAAATGTTAGCTGTTGTTCACGTCCGTAAAGATATGATCGCAACCAGTTAAGTAATCAATTGAATTGTTTTTGATTTAAAACCAGTGTAAATGCGATCGACTTGTCTATATCAACATTAGTAAAAATAAAGTTGGTCAAATTAAACAAGTTCTAAGTGGTAAGAAGATTAAGAAAAAACCCGTGTTGCGAACTATTAATAATATTTAGGGGTATATCCTATATGTGATCGCAAATTAATTATTAGCGATCAGAAAAATGGTTACTAGATTTATTTTGCCATGCCAATTCTCACACCTTTTTTTAAATTTAAATTTGTTTTGCGATTGTTAAGTACAAAAAAATAAAAGGACTGCGACTTCAGAAAATGCGTAGTAGTCTTTTCGTGGATTTCTACTTTACAATCGCAAAACAAATTTAAATTTAAAAAAAATGTGTCAATTGGTATGGCAAAACAAATCTAGTAACCACTTTTCGCCTCGCAATTTATAATTTGTGACCGGATAGAGGATATAACCCTAAAATAGAAACAGGCCTATAATTAGTTATTTCACTTGCATCAGATTTTTTATGACTGACACTAAGTATGTTTCCCTCCATTCTGAAGGACACAAACCAGTTTTAACCATCAACTTAAACAGCAGAGTTAATGGTTGGACTAAAAAATATTTCAACTGAGAAATGAAAATGTTTGATATATTATCAGAACCACCACCTTTATTGACATCAATTACTGAGATAACTTTTAAAACATCATCTTCTGAGATTAAATCTACAGCTAAACTATCATTGTAGGAAATGAACAGTACAACGTCAAAAAGTATTCTCTCATGACAATTCAAGACATGATTGTATAAAACAACATACATTCAATAAATTGCATAGTTTCAAGCAAATGGTTACAATGACCGGATATATGACATCACAATTAGTGTTCCAAGTTATAGTTGGGAGGTTTACTAAGACGTGTGAGTAGGTGAATAGGCGAATGTGTTAGTGATGTGGCATTATTGCGTGGTATCACAATGGACCAAAATTGGCGTATGTGTCAAACCACTGAAACTTACCTAACCTATAGTTAGCAGGTTAAAATCACCCAAAATCAAAAATTGCATCCGTCCCCAGAATCTAAGATTAAAATTAGTAAGCCTATAACAAAACATTTCAAAATGCTCAAATTTTATACTATATGGAGGGAAATAAATTAGTCACAACATCAAAAATTTACCATCGGATTTTAATCCATAAATGATCTAAAATATCTTCTATTCCATTCATAACAGACCACCGAATACCACCACCATGAATCTTATCAGTAATAGAAAGATTTTTATCGCTACGAAGTACACTGTTGTTGACAGAATCGTTGAAATTAGTTTCGGTCAAGCAAAACAAATAATAATTGCAATGTAATAAATTAAGTTTGCAGTTATACAGTTTAGATCACACGCAGTCCACGCACGGTAGGTATAATAAAATAAAAATTAAATTAAGAAATAAGAAAATATTAAATCAAGGATACTTGAACTAATCTAAGCCAGTTATCGAAGGAATTTATAATAATTCACTTCTTTACATTCTTCCTAACAAAAATGCAGCCATTAGTTGCCCCGATTAATAAAAGTAGAACAATTGCGCTAAAAATAATTCAGGAATTAATTATGGGCAGACTCTTAATTACATAGTTTACACCGAAATTACTCTGCCACAGAAGAAGAAGATCGGGCCCTATTCTTGAAATCGGTGGAAATTTTCGTAATCGTAATACAATTTGCTATAAAATTCTATATATGTATTACTAAAATTTTTCGTCGGTTACTTTAATCATATTTTCAAATTTCTTATATTTTTTTAAATTAAGAAACATAAGTTTTTCCCCCTACTGATGGGAAAATCGATACGGAATTATTCGCTTAAGGTAACAAATATAAATAATAAGATAAATAATAGAAAATTTGCATACAAATTTGAAAAAATGATTAAAGTAGCCGACGAAAAATTTTATAGTAATATAAAGAATTTTATAGCAAATTGTATTCCGATTACGAAAATTTCCCCAGATTTCATATCTTTGTCGAACTGTTAAGAAGTAATAAAGAATTGGCTAATTCTATTAATCTTGGCAGTAACCAATACCACTCCAACCGTATTTCATCGATTAACAAATGGTTATGTAAGTTGTAGAACTTTACAAAAAGTATAATCCAATTTATTAAAATCCATTTTCTTATCAAATTATCAAATTTTATGCTCATTCCAAAACTTCGTTCAAATTTAAGAAAATTTTGCAAATTTTTTCAAATTAACGTTTCAATTTTTCAAACATTTTGTATATATGAACTGCAGATGACGGAATCCATTACTTTAAAATTTTATTAACAAATTGTTGCACCGAGATTTAGAAAATTGTACCAATTTTAGGATTACAAGAAATTTCTAGTCAATTTCCCGAAAAAATATTTTTGTTAAGATTTTTTATCCACAAAAATAAATATTACTTGACTCAAAGTCAGGGATGTCATCTACGTGGTTGTCGACACGTCTATTAAGTAGATTACAAAGCATTTTTTTGCGTCCCTGACATCGACAATGTAAACAACGACGACAACCTAGAAAATGATATTAAAAACTATATTTAGATGTTACCGGAGATGTTTTATTTGATTCTATTCAATATTATAAAGAAAGTTACGCACGGTTAAAATATGTGAAACTATATAATTAATTGAATTAAATAAACATTTTTAAGTTAAAAATTTAAAATAAATTTAAAATCTCTAATTAACCAGAGACATGTATCTAGAAATATGGAATAGAAGAGAGAGTTTAGAAAATTTTTGACTTTTCTTCATATACCTGCGTTAACTGTGACATTCAATTTCCAATTACGATATTTCAGAAATTTTGCCACTTGAAGCTTAAACTTCGTGTTGAAAATGTGCAAACTCAGATTAAAAAATATGGGTGTGTGAGTGTTTCACAATACACGTCCAGGGCGCGCATTCTTGAAATCGGTGAAAATTTCCACATGTCGAATATAATTCGCTTCAAAATTCTTTATATTATTCGGATTTTTTGCCGGCTACTATAATCGTTTTTTCAAACTTGTATGCAAGTTTTCTATTGTTTATTTCCCTACTAAGGGAATAATTCCGCATCGATTTAACCGGTCGGAGTTTTGCCCTTAGTAGGGAAATAACCGCCCCGGTGGCAAAGTGGTTAGCATGCTTGCTCCAGCGACCGGAGGTCCCGGGTTCGATTCCCGGTGGTGACAAGGAAAAAATTTCACGGCTGGTTTAGGATCAATGAATTAATCACTCATTATCCGAAATGAAAATATGATTATGAAACCTCATTTGAGGCGGCCAAATCCCTTGATGGGATATAATGCCAGAGAGAGAGAGAGAGAGGGAAATAAACAATAGAAAACTTTCACACAAATTTGGAAAAATGATTAAAGTAACCGGCAATTAAAGCAAATTATATTGCGATCTTTTAATAAATATCATGATTTCTGTAAAGTCAGCCTTAATTATTTGTCGTAAAAACTTTTGTAGTCGTTCCGTTCATCGATTGAATTTTTTGTACTTATCATTGAGATGCCAAGTATTGTCGAATGGTCATGGACACCAATTCAATATCAGTTCGATGCCAGAGCGGAGACCTCGACTAGACACACACACACACGTGACATGCTGCGCGCATTTGCGTAATCCTAATACAAATTGATGCGCCTCTATTAGCATTCTCACCGTGGATATGTTTATTAATTCGTGAGCTGCCAAACTGGATTCGCAAACCTACTCACATCCATGTACGCAAACGAGCATATATCAACCAATTCAATCGGGAGAGTTTGACCATGCTGCATTTACCGCTGTAAGTTGAAACAGTTGCCAGGATTAGTGTCGAACTCTGGATGTAAATGGTAATCAGCACCACGCCATGGGAATATAATGAACATCCGCTAAAACGACGGTCATCAATTGTTCCGATCACCAAATTATATTCTCAATCTACCTACGGATTAACAGACCGCGATTTTACAACAATCGCTGTTAAATGTGTCGTTATAATGAGTACCACAGCCTTGAGCGGCGATGGAAATGAATTCATATAGTTGACATATCTATCCTAAATCGGACATCTATCATCAATTTCTATCATCAAAATCTCATTTATTTTTTCCGTGAATAATTTGATATTTAAGAGGGTTCTTTATTAACGTAAGGGTAATTTGTGCAGGTTTCGATAAGCATCTGTGGGAACAATTTCTTCTAGAGTTTTTTGATATTCAATAGCTATTATGGAAAACTGGTGCTTTGCTTTTCGTTTTCTCGAAATTCCTTCTTTAAATATTTTGTTGATAGCTATCAAACTTGGAGAAGTTGTGCAGGCTCGATCGGAGTATTTAATAACAATAAACTCTAATTGGTTTCGCAATAATCAAGTTAAATCCATAATCTCGTGCCTATAGTTTTGTTGGTTTTTAAATATTTTAATTTTTTATTGTAGAAAAAATTTAAATAAAAAAAGATTACCCTTAATTTCCAAAAAAAATTATGAAAACTAACAATTGCCAAGAGGGCCAGGAATTGTTTGGTATGCAAATACAAAGGTTTACTAGGTTAGTTAGGTACATATTGAAATTTAATTTTTAGGTTAGGTTCAACAACAAATTTAATTTAGTAAAGAACGCTACTAGAGGCAATCCACTTGCATATATGTAAACTGTGTTGAGCAAGTGGTCTTGCGAATCTTTCCCCGTATGGCGTATTTCCGTATCGAGATAAAGCAAATGACGTCCGATTGTTTTGCACTTTTCACTTAGAAAAACAGTAAAACTTTCTTAACTTTTTGTGTTTCTTTTTAGGTGAAAAGTGCAAAACAATCGAACGTTATTTGCTTCATCTTGATACGCAAATATGCCATACGTGGAAAGACTCGCAAGACCACTTGCTCAACAAGGTTTACATACGAAAGTGAATTGCCTCTACATATGGTCCTTCTAGCTGGATGGTAAAATCAGTGCTCCAATTTCTAGCAAGTTTACGTTCTAACCATAATGAATTCAACCAAAACGCTTGCAGTCGAGCGAAAAAACTATCATCCACGTCCAGAGCGTTTCAAAGCGCAAAAATTATAAACGTTCAACGCATTACCCACGCGTGGGAATATACGGCAGCCAATTTGTGAAGCGTGAAAAATCGAATAGCATTCACCACTGGTGTAGAAATATTATCATCATCGCGTGGTAGTTCAACAAATATATCCAGTGCAAATATTAACAACATCGCGGGGTGGTCCATCAAGTGTTTCAGTGCGCTCTCACATCGAGAAAAAATATTAACATCGCATGGTTGTTTAACGAGTGTTATCCGGGGTTGTTCACCAAGTGGTTTCGAGTGCGCTCGCAATTTCGACCAAAAATATTAAAGATACACGAGTGTTTTACAGTGCGCTCTCGTTTCGAGCGAAAGAACAAAATATTAACACGGCGTGCTTCCAGTACGCTGGCATTTCGATCGAAAATATTAGCAACCCAGTAAGTACCAACGCGCTGCCTTTCTAGCGAACCAACGAGCTACCATTCAGCTGAACCAACGCCAACCATTATAGCGACACAACGTGCTGCCATTCTAGCCAACCAAGAATCTACCACTCATTATTATCAAAAAAGAGTGCTATCCAGTGCGAAAATATTAACACCGCGTGGATTCCAGTGCGCTCTCATTTCGAGCGAAAATATAAAAGATACTCAGTGGTTTTCGTGAAAACCATTATTACCATCGAGTAGTTTCCAATACGCGCGCATTTTGAGTGTGAAAATTATCAACGAGTTCCATACAGGAGTATTCAAGTATATGTAGGTACTATCAGCCAGTAGAAGGTACGAAATTTTCATTAAATTAAATTATATAAAGTAATTAAATCACGACCGATACAACACATTTAAGAAACAGCAAGCTTCAAATAAAGGTCAGTTAACAAACGTTATCAATTTCATAAGAACTGCTACCGACGAAACACCCATTGAAAAATTCAAAACCTGCCTTGTTCGTGTCGATCAGTTATTGACCGAGTTCACCGCAATTGAAAATAAAATCTTTACTATTTCCCCCACGAGGAACCGGACTTGCAATATGAAGAGTATTACTCCGGATATTTCATTTAACGTAACAAACAACGGGACGATTTATTCTGCAGCACCATTCATGAATCCAACAGCTTAAGTCCTGTACAAAAATTTCAGTACATTATAGGATTACTTCGCGGTGAATCAGCAGTTCTATTGCGCCATAATAGCATAACGGGGGGCAACTACATCGGTGCTATAAATATTTTGAAAGCTCGCTACGACTGCAAACGCTATATTATTAATACTTTCTTACGCTCATAGAGCAACCATTAATTAGCAGTGCTATAACTGCAAATGTGAAACAACTAATAGATACGTCTGAAGATACGTCTGAAGTCATCCGTGGTCTAAGGGCGATAGGGGAGGAAAACGCAGAAACACGAGATCACTGGCTCATCTTTCTGTTGGTGCAGAAGTTAGATGTTAAATCCAAAGCTACGTATACCGCTGATTTAAAAAATTCTCAATTTTCAAACTTTATAGATTTTCTAGACAAAAGCCAATAGCTCCGCCCAAATTCAAAAGCCATATCAATACCGAAGCCACCAATTACAAGTGCGCAATATACAATCGAGTCAGTTATTCGGTGCGATTCAACAAATAAGAACAAATTGTAAATTTAAAAAAAATAAAAACTTAAAATTAACAAGGTACTGTTAAAATGAAAGTGTTAAATTTTCAAAGTATTGTTGTATCCACAATCAATAAACAGGGGAGACTCGCAAGGCCGTTTGCTCGCACGAAAATTTAAGTCAGCACGTGGATTGCCCCTACATATTATGATTGAAAGAAATATTTGTCAGTTCAGTGAACGAAATATTTAAAGTTTAATTCCATCTGATTTTTTTTTTAAGTTTAGCCAATAGATTTCACCAAACTATATTCGGATCGAATTTTCCGTGACATTTCTAAAGAGTTGGCACTGTGAAATTCTTAATTACTTAACTCTAAAACTTGCTTTGTTTTAATTCGCTATCCTGGGCGGGCTATTGAGCGCAGAATTGGAAATTATTTATTCGAAATTCCTCTACTACCGGTGTTGGCGTATATTGCTGTACCCTTCAAATTAAAAATAAATTCATCCATAAAACAAACTTTTAACAACCTAAACAAATGACGTGACTTTATAAACAAGAATTCAGCTTGCTGCGTTTTCAATGTGTATTGTAAGATTAAGTTTGTTATGGTTTAGGAGATATACAAAACAAAGGGATTTTCAAATTTCCCATTGAAATGGATAGCGCCACTCGGTAGCGTCGCGAGAAAAATAGGAAGAGCAAAATATTTTTATTTCGGTTTTTAACTAAGAAAGAGAATGAAAAAGCGCGCTAAATATGTATAAGTTTTGACATAGGAAATTGGATGATCCAGATTCAATCTAACGGGAGATAATAAAAGTAGAAAAATCGATGTGAGGCATACTGTATCAGTTACTCGAAAATATTTTCGAGTAATGGTAATTTACTTTAATTGTCCGGAAACAAAAGTTAAAAATATATTTGATCACTGGCGTGAATTACAAGTACTTAATTGTCGACGTTCTCGCCGCGATCAAGTAAAACTTAGTATATGACGCATAAACACCCTTCTCTGCTCAAAGTAATGTTATAATTATTCTCTTCAGATTGTGTTTTAAACGACGATCTAGTTTACATTTCCCGATTATAGTCGATCGCAAAATCGGTGACAAATTATAGAAACGATAAAATATAGACATATGTAAATAGCGGAGGTTAAGTGTACCTAAATTATATGACATCTCCAGACTACCTAACATATGAAATTAATCTAATTCACAAATACTTTTAGTAATATAATATAAGAGATAAATAAATGTATTTAACAGTGTATAGAAGCGAGAAAAACTGAATAAAGACGATTTTATATTTGAATGGAAAGGCTACTTAAAAGCTAAAGGCTAATTTATTTAATAAACATATTTTTTATATAATATTCTGGGAAGAGCAATATTTATACATATTTATAGACAAATTTTATTTCTGAGGGATTTATGATAAGCTCATGAATGCATGAAAATGAAATAATAACGAATATACATAAATTCATTAAAAAATATTTCAATTTTTTACATAATCTGATCCTTCTTCAAAAGCTTTATATCGTTTATTAATATGAACGTATCTATTCAAGTTTTTTTTATATATATTTTTGTGTACTGCAATATTCAATCCTTTTTACAATTTTTTTTTATTGTAATATTTTAGAATATATAAATTGATTCGATGAATATGACGATATATTTAATCTCATGCTATGGAATTTCCATTTTTTTCATTTATTTCTACTTGATACAATCATGAATAGGATGTGTAAAAAAACTTGATAAAAAATTTTAGTTTTGAAAATGTATTTAGGTGTGAGCAGTACAACATGTGTGTGCACTTTCCCTCATGTCAAACAATTTTGGTTTGCCAATTCGCAATGATCACCCACAAGTTTTTTAACGAACTCAACAAAAAAAAAATTGAAAGCCCGAACTTAAAATAAGTATGCACACTAACAACTATAATTTTACTAAAGTATCATTTTTAAAATATACCATGTTTAATATTCAGATCAAATTAATTTTAATTTCAAAGGGGTTTTACAATGCTGAAAACATACACGAAAATATCCCACTGTTACATTTCATATTTTCCTGCAAAATGATTCTATTATATGAAAAAAAAAAAAATTAATAAATATTTAAAAGTTTTGAGAATCCAAATTGATCCTTATTACAGTTCCCTTAATTCTCTATACGTATGTATTATCATCAGACGTTGTTATGAAATATTAACAGCGGGATATTATACCAGTGGCTGTAATTTGTAATATAATTGTCTAAAAATTAATAATTCGGTTTAAATATTTTGTAATGCAGAATACAGATGTTTTATTTGACATCATCTGTAATTATATTGGCGGATTTTGAAATTTTATGCCTTAATTAATAACGATATATTTGACTAGTACCAGACTAATTAACAAAATTAAAATATACTAATTATATTATTAAAATACAAACCATTATTGTTACTATTATTGTGATTAAGACCACTGTGACTAATTATACTCGTAATACTATTATTATTCCTTCGATGGTGTGTTCCTAAAATTTGATCTATACTATACACAGCTCTTGGTTTCGAAATTGGACTATTCTGCGATGGACGTAGTCCGATCGTTGACGAGTGATTTGTTGCACTTGACATCATTTTATTTATAATACAAAGTTTACAATTACAACAATATATAATATTTTTTTTTTTGCAAAAACTATTTTCACACTTTGATTAAGTTAAATCACTGATAAAAAATACTTGTTATAATTATAACACATAATACTATTATTTTGCACACTTTCAATTTTTTTTTTTATCACAAATTATTCTGATTTAATCATTAATCCACATTTATACACACATAATAATAAAAAACCACAAAGTTAATATAATTAAATTAAAGCAATCATCACAGTACAACAAAACCATATACAATATATAAATAAAAGCAAAAATATTAAAAAACAAAAAAATAATAATTTTGTTTTTGGTTTTAATTCATCAAAAATCAACCACTAACTGAAATCGACTAAAATAATTCATCCAATAAGTAAAAAAAAAAAATTTGTTTATATGAATATATTCGGGTTTATATTGTGTACTGTTTTTTTTTTTTTATTTCAACTTAGGGGTAACACCACCAAACGAAAAGCAATAACAAATTTATTTCATATTGATAACATTACAGGTAACTATGACAACGATGTATTACTATTGTTCGATTGGAAAAAGATAACCACATTGAAAAAGTGAGATAGCAAATTCTTTATTTTTTTTTATCCATCCTTATCCCCACCACGATACACATTAAAACGATATATAGGGAAAACAAAAAAATTAAATGGCGTTTTATTATGTACAGATAGATTAGAAAAAAATAAAATAAAAAAATTATCGCCATACTCAAAAAAATGTAATTTGTTGTCTCAATTTACTTGTTACAAATCGGAGAATTAAAATAAAGGATATGAAGAGGAGAAATTTGATTTTATTTGTTTTTATCACACGTGGCATGTTATTATTCTTATATATTATTATTATTATTTTTATATAGGGTTTGTGTCGGAATTTTTATTGTATTAAATTAATTAAAATTTTATTTGATTGATCGTAAAAAAAAAGAAAAATAAAGTTAGTGTTGTTTGTTTGGCTGACGATATTCCCATTTTTAATTAAATGGTACAGTAATGTAAATGAATGGGGGATTTCACATGGTACAGATATTTTTAAGGATAATTATATATTAGATTATGTTTATGGTTAATTATGGTCTTGGAAATTTTAATTTGGGACCAAATAAATTGTTATGCGTACGAATGTGTATTATGTAATGCATTTTATTAGTTCTATGGTGTCTGCACAAAATGACCATTAAGGTAATTTGGGTGTATTTTAAGCTGGCACCAGATTAGCGAAGCGAAAAACATTTTGCCAGTTAGCTCAAGATGTCACTAACTATTTGTGTTTTGGTTTAAATTATTCATGTGCATAATGATAGTTGTGTAGTTGAAGATTAGAACATTGAAAATTAAATAGTGTTAGTTATAAAAAATTAATGCCTAAATAGGATTACACATCACACATTTCTTTATGGGCAAATGATCAAATATTTCTGTCGGAGTGTAAAATAATCCATCTTCCAAGTAAACAGATTCTAAATTCAAGATATTGTTATGCTCCGGTTTTCTTTAAAAAATAAATTGTGAGCATATATACATAATTTCTTATAACGTAACTTCTTAGTAAGCTAAGAATATCATTTTCTTAACCCAGTGCATACAGTATGCAAATCCACTGATATTTTCTATCATGATATAAATTTTACCAATGTATGTGTTTGTGTAAATTATCCGAATTTTGACCCTATAAGCAAATTATCAGAAGGCTATTTCACGTAATTTTATTAGTAAATTACTTTAAAATGTCATATGAAATTAACGTTTTGTTTTGCCATCACAAAAAAAATGAAGTGTTATGGAAGGCAACACATAAAAATTCCAGGCTGGTAGATTTAAAAAAAACTGCTCTACAGGAAATTGCGGATGAATTAAACTTAAAAATTGAAGATATAAGAAAAAAATAAGAAAATTAATGAATATTTATGTCCAACATTGATCATGATACAAAAAATTGTATGAAATTTTTGGACGAAGTGATTGTTTTACGCAGAACAACCAGTAATCACGAAACAATGGAAACGGATAATAGTGCGTAAGTAGATTTTATTTTCCTTTTCTTTTTGAATTTTTGACTCATAGATGGAAAAATTGTAAGAATCACAACAATCAGTTTCGAACGGATGAGATTATTGATTTGAAAAAAATCAGTCTTCTCATCAGGTCGCGACGACTGATGTTGTATATTTATATTGGAGTATTGTCTCTATATACAGTCCTCGCCACAATTGTTTGTACCTCATATAAATTCCGTATTGATCTTATTAAAAACTAAAAATTTTGATGAAGAGTACTATTTAATCCAAAAACTTTATTTGTCATTTTTCTTGTTATTCAACGATAATTTATATAAAAAAATAAAAATTTATAAAACGAGTTCAGTTAATTAGATAAAAACGAAAATGCCAAAATTGTTTGTGCCCACTGTTTTTGCTCCTCAATTGTTTGTACCTACGCGAAACAACGGCTATCGCAACGGGAATACTAGTTTTTTTCACTTGTTTTTTCTTGAATATTACATGTGCTGATTAAATAATAATTTTCATCTACAATAGTGCAGTCCATATTTTAAACATTGGTAAAAAAAACCAGACATTTCATTGGAAGTGCGTGCAGCGATTGTTGTTGGTATTCCGCTGGAGTACCAATTAAAGCACTGGCCAAAATGAACAACTGCCATAAGAATTCGGTACACTACCAAATAAAAAAATCAAAGTGCCAACATAGTTTGAAAAATGTTACAGAAAGGAGTAGAAAATGAGCCACAACTACTAAAGAGGATAATAGAACAGTTACAATATTAAAGCGAAATCCTCAGGAAAGCCTCAAGCCTGTTCAAAATAACATAAATAACCTCCGAAAATTCAAAATCAGCCTAACGACTGTTCGAAGACGGCTTCGGAAAGCTAATGTGAAATCGTACGTAATCAAAAAGAAGCCTTTCATAAGCGCCCGTAATAAAGCAAAGCGACTGAAATTTGCACGTAGTTATTTAACTAAGCCCGTGGAGTTTTGGCGGACACGTATTATGAACCGATGAGTCCTGCTTCAGTTTAGACGGAACCTACGGCAAAAATATTACTATTCTACTGCAAAAGAAAAGCATGCACGCAACGTTATCATGCCAACTCGCCATAGTGGAGGAGGAAAAGTGATGGTATTGGGCTGCTTTTCATATAACGGCGTCGGTGATCTAATTTCGTTGCCTGAAAAAGTAACATCCAGTATTTATTTACACGTACTCAATGATAATGCTCTTGTTTCCGGGTGTAAAGGGATTGGGCCCCACTTTATTTTGCAGCAAGATAATGCACCAATTCATAAGAGCAAAATGATCATGAAATTTTTACGAGATTTGGATCAAGAAACCATAGATTGGCCGCCTCTAAGCACAGATTTAAATCCGTTGGAGAATCTAAAGCATTACATAAAGGAAAAAATGACATTTAATATTTGGGATTAAATTTCAAAAGAAATCTTCATAAATCTATAGTGAATTCAATTCCGAGCCACCTTCAAAAAGTTATTTCTAATAAAGGAGGGAATACTTCATACTGAGTGGAATGATTTTTAGATTAAAATGAGATCTCTCTTGTTTTTTGTGCATTTTTTTGTCAGGAACAAACAATTGTGGAGTAAAAACAGTGGGCACAAACAATTTTGGCATTTTAATTTTCGTTTTTATCTAATTAACTGAACTCGTTTTATAATTTTTTATTTTTTATATAAATTATTATTAATTAGTACTCTTCAACAAAATTTTAGTTTTTAATTAGATCAGTATGTAATTTATGTGAGGTACAAACCAATTGTGGCGAGGACTGTATGTAGAACAAGACCATGTAGTTGTAGTACTAGCGAATTACTGCTTAGCCTACGAAATTCGATTCTTTCAAATTTTTCATCGATGTTTCATTCTCACAATTAACTTTTCAATTAGTCTGTGTAACCAAATGCAATACCGCGAATGAGCATTTACGAAAGCCAGTAAAATGATGCTGTGAAAGCCTTTAAAGTTATAATAATTCGACAAAGAATTTGGTGATTTGGTAATCCTTCATCCCAATTATAATGGTCGCGTCAATCATCAATCGATATGACTCGGTGTTGTCGTCTCGTTGCTCATTTGGTATAATGCGTAACAATGACGAAACGGCAATTTAGTAATTGTGTATTTATTAGCCAAAATTAACAATTGTGAACTTTATTCTTGTGTAAAATAATTGTCAGTTTCATTTGTTTTGCGTTTTTTATATGCTTTGATATCGAAAATAAATCATAAATTCACATAATTAAAATATAAATTGATTTTAAACAATAATTTCAAATGAGTATTTTTTTGTGAGGAAGAGGACTATTGGGCAAAAGTTGAAGTTGCAAGAAATAGAAAAAGATTAAGGAATCATTCTAATCCGTTGGAGTTAGACAGTTTTCAGAATGTATAGTTTAATATACTCTGTGGTTTGAGGATAAATGTGTTTATCTCCATTTATTTTTCAGTTTTTTGAAGAATTTTACCCTAAAATGAAGATAATGAAACGTTTATCGTCAGTACAAAATATTTTAAAATTGGCTGCTACCTTGAGATTCTGTGCTGAAGGAGGATATCAGACGGGAACAGGAAATGATTATAATATAAGTTTAGTTCAACCAACCATGTCAGTACTATTGAAGGAAATGCTTGACATTTAGGAGGATAATATATGCTCAACATGGATTTCAATACACAAATGAGAAAAAAGAAAAGCTAACCTAAATTTTTTTGAAAGAAATGGAATACCAGGGGTCATTGGTTGTGTGAATGGATACCACATCAGTATAATAAAACCACGGAAGGACTTACAACATTTGTACTGTTACAGAAAAGGCTTTCATAGCCTAAATGCAATGATAGTAGGTGCAATAATTAAATCGATGAGGTTTGCCCGAGCCCGAATTTTTTGGTGGATTTCTTGGATAAGTGTAGCGATCCTGAAAATGTGTAAATACATTACAAAATGTAGCACCATCTTGAAAAACAATTTATACGTGAGAAAAACAAAGAATTTAGAAAAATAATATTATTGTAAAAAAAGTTATTTTTTTTTTTAATTTATTTAACCCGAATAACGATTTGTGTAGTTTTTATGAGTCCACCTGGAGATCAAGCCACCAAGCGGCAGATATGGTCAGGTGGAAATAACCTTTTATTAAATTTATTCATTTAACCCGAATAGTTTGTGTAGTTACTATGGGTCCACATTAAATTCTACACCACAATACCTGGAGATAAAGTCATCAGGCCGCATATATAGTCAGACAGACCAAGATACTAGCTAAGTTCTAGAATTGGCCTCAAGTCCGTATCAGGTACAAATAATCTATTTTAAATTTTTTTGTTTAACTCGTATAGCGATAATTTGTGTATAAAGTCACCAAGCGGCGTATATGGCCAGACAGACCACGATACTATCTATGATGTAGAATATGTCATAACTCGATATCAGATGGAAATAACCTTTTTTTAAATTTATTTATCCCGAACAATTTGTGTAGTTACTATGGATCCACATTTAATGATATACCGCGATTCGGGTAAAACAAATAAAATCACAAAAAAAATTATTTCCATCTGATATGGACTGGGACCAATTCTACATCTTAGCTAATATCGTGGCCTGTCTGATCATATATGCTGCTTGGTGGCTTTATCTCTTTAAGTATTGCAGTACACAATTTAATGTGGACCCATAGTAATTACACAAATTATTCGGGTTAAATAAATAAATTTAAAAAAATGTTATTTCCACCTGATATGGACTTGAGGCCAATTATTTCATCTTAGATAGTATTGTGGCCTATCTGGCCATATACGCCGCTTGGTGGCTTTATCTCCAGGTATTGCGGTATAGAATTTAATGTGGACCCATAGCAACTACAAAAATTATTCGGGTTAAATAAATTTAAAATAAATGTTTACCAGTATTTTTTTTTTTTTTACAATATTATTTTTCTAAATATATTCTTTGTTTTTCTCATGTATAAATTGTTTTTCGGGATGGTGCTACATTTTTTTATGAATTTACACTTTTTCGAGATGACTACACTTATAATTGATATTGCTTTTTGTTTTATTTTAAGGTCTTCCTTACACAATTTTCGGTATTGTTGGCGTGTATTTCCCTCATCATTTGTAGTGATAAGATTTCCTTAAACTCATCTTCCTCTGGTATCGGTTGTAGAGTGGCTGGAAGTACCTTAATTGTTGATTTCTATTTTGAGATAAATATTCTATCTCCAATGGATATGGTGGCGTTGTTGAACTTTATCAGATATGTAGCATTCATTTTTTGTGTTTCGTTGTTGATGTTAAGTTCTCCGTCGAACTGATTGAGCAAGACTAGGCCGTCTGTTGTTTCTTCGATCGTTGGTATATGTTGACTGTTGGTTTGATGACGTTTGGAAGGACGGCTTCGGAGCAGATTCGGCAAACACGACAAATTACTTATTTCTAAAATATTCTTCTGATTGCAAATTGACAAAATATTAACAGTTCTACAATCATTTACAATACCATAAAATTTGTTATGATTTTTTGTTTACAATTTTTTCGTATTCTATTTCGGTAACCCTATCATTTTGTTTGACTGGTTTTAGCAATAATTTTTTGTAAAGTTCCATGGTCGTTAGGGGGATGTATAAGGAATATAGAGTAAGCATAGGCTATTACTAATAATTTTGATATCTGCAAAGTCTAATGCCTCTTCTGGAGTGCCGTATGGCAAATTTTCTTTCTCAATTGTTTCTATCGCCAATTTAACTTCGGAATTTGACAGAATAAGAGAATTTATAGTTCCGGCTTTTGCCCAATGTATTGCATATTTAATGTTTCTAATTTCTTCTTTACTTAATTGGTCTGTTAATTTGTTTACGGTCTTTGAAGTAATTCCTCAAATGTTCTTTCGACTGTCTCCTTTTTGAGACATCTCATAATCTCCGAAAGGGTAGAATGGAACCTTTCAATTTGGTCATTCACCTAGCTCTTCCATGGAGGTGTTTCGAAGATTTTTATTTTAAGTTCGTCTTCCATCATAAATATTATCGAATTAGAATTTAATGATTTCTCGTTATCTATAACTACAACTTCGGGTACGCCGAAGAAGAAAAGTATATCCCGAAGTGGTTGTTTAATGTCTTCTATAGCCCTAGATTTGATGGGTTTGCAAAAGGCTAATTTGCTTAATTTATCTATAGCTGTTATAACCAAATTATTTTCGGTTGAATAAATGTCTATATGGACGTTATGTCTCGGATAATTGGGGATGGGTGTCGGATTAATCACCTGATTATTCGGGTGCCTATCGTATTTACTTTCTTTGCAGGTGGAACATCGTTTGACTAGGAATTTTATCTTCCTGCTCATCCTAGGAAAATGCATTACGATTAACCCGGCGATGTGTAGCTAAAAATTTTTCATCCTGTTCGTCTTCGTCCGTAATGTCTTGTACTATTTTCTGAGTGTAGCGAATTCGGTAATTCGTGAAGTGTAATGGATATACCTCTTGAATTCTACCCATTATTGGTTCTGTAGTTTTTAGTCCGTTTATCGTAGTTGGATTTAAGTATCTATCTTTTGAATATCTGTATGATGTCGGTTGTCGTGAAATCTGGCTTGGTTATGATATGCCGCTGGTAATTTGGGAGGGGATTCTGTATTTGGTAAGAATGCTCTTCACCTATTTTTAGTAGAAGTTGATTCCGGAAGACATTGACTGAAGTTTCTACGGTGGGTATCAGATCGTGACCAGAACTGTCATCGCTATGTTGCGTTGTGGACATTGCATTGCATTTTGTTTCGGAAAGGTTAGCTTTTCTGGATAATGCATCCGCTACAACATTTGTTCTGCCCGGCATATACTTAAGCTTATAATTGTACTCTTCGAGTATGGCTTTCCAACGTTTCATTTGGCGTTATTGTTTTTATTGCTGAGCGCATAAATCAGCGGTTTATGATCAGTAAATATGTTTACTTCCCTAGCTCTCCGCTACGTCTCTCTTTTTTAATAATGTTTACGGCATCAAGGATTTTAAATCCTTTATTTTCTAGATCCTCCATTATTGAATTAATTTCACAGGTTGGATGTAGCCCTCTTGCCATGACCTTGATGGGACGATCGTTTTTATTTTCGTACGTGTATACCACTGATATTTTTGCGTATTCAGCTTCATTGATAAGTTTCTGTATGCGTTTTGATTTGAACTGTTAATCTTCCATACATTATTGTTCAGAGCAGTAATTTTATACTCTTGTTCCGTAACAGTACTCATTACACTTTGGATTTCTGATACACCGGCTCCTTGATGTCATACAATGGTCGGCTTGGGAATGCACCCCCAAATTATCATCCAGGAAAGAAAACACCGTTATTTACCCAATAGAAGTAAGAGAATTAGTGCAGGAAAAACGAAAAGCCCGAAAGAAATGGCAGAATACGTGTGCGCCGTAAGATAAAACCACCTTAAACAACTTGTGCATCAAACTTAAGGTACTCATAAAAGCAGTGCAAAATGAAACGAAGGGTTAAAACGACCAAAAACGCAGATCCCCCCAATCAAAACAAACGATGGGAATTGGGCTAGAAGTGCGAATGATAAAGCTGACCTGTTTGCTGAACATCTTGAAGAAACATTTCAACCTCAAGGTCGGCAGACCAGTTACGAAAACACTGCTGATACGCCCAGAATATCTGTTTTCGAAGATATCAGGCCTGTAACATTGAAAGAACTAAAAGCTGAAATTAAGAACATAAAAGCAAAGAAAGCTCCTGGTTACGATCTGATAACAGGGCAAATAATAAAGGAGCTGCCTGAAAAATGGACCCGTAAATTACTACACATAATCAATAAGATCCTCAGGAAAAAACATGTGCCAATGCAGTGGAAAGTAGCAGAAGTAATAATGATTCCGAAACTGGGCAAGCCACCGAATGATAGAAAATCTTATCGGTCAATTTCACTTCTACCAACACTAGCGAAATTGTTTGAGGCTGTTGCTCAAAAGATTGAAAAAAAACCATGGAACAACGAAACCTTATCCCAGAATATCAGTTTGGTTTCAGAGAGAAACACTCAACTATTGAGCAGGTTCACAGGCTTACTGATGTTATTGAGAATACATTAGAAAGGAAAAAGGTTTGCTCTGGTATCTTCTTAGATGTGGCACAGGCCTACTCTCCAAACTACATAGAGATTTAACAAAAAAATATTACATGATTTTAAAAACATACATAGAGAATCGCCACTTTCGGGTGAAATATGAAGATGAATATTCCGAGCTAAAAAAGATTTCGGCAGGAGTCCCGCAGGGTAGTGTTTTGGGACCTATTCTTTACCTACTCTACACCAGAGATCTACCTCATTTAAACGATGTTAAAGTGCAACATTTGCTGATGACACAGTAGTTCTCTCAGTAGAAGACACTATCGAGGAATCGACAACGAAACTTCAAGAAGCATGTGACAAAATCATATAATGGACAAAAATTTGGCGTATCGGGCTCAATGAATCGAAATCCACGCATGTGAATTTTAATAATCTAAAAGTCAGCTACAAACCTGTAATCATTAACGGACAGCAGATTCCGTATGCAAATAAGGCTAAATATCTAGGGATGACCTTAGATACCAGGCTAAGATGGAAAGAGCACATTAAAAAGAAAAAAGAAGAACTTAATATCAAATATCGAAATAGCCAGCATTTCTTTTTTTTGAAAATTGGGAAATGATAAAAATACTTCATTGAACATGAGGGAGTTTTTTATCTTATTAAAAGCAATTATTTCCTCTTCGGTGAAAATTACTTGTTTGGTTTATGATGCGGTTTTGGACACATATCCATCGTTAGAGGTTTTGCTAGTTTCGCGTAGTCCTTAATAAAGCGGCGATAAAACCCTGCCATTTCCAGGAATGATTTAAGTTCCTTTGCCGTTTTGGGGATAGGGAAATTCGCTATTACTTTTACTTTCTTTTTATTTGTCTTAATCCCGTCCTTTGATATGACAAATGCTAAGAATTCCACCTCATCTTGGATCAATTTGCATTTATGCAATTGGATTTTCATGTTGGCTTTCTCTAGAACCTTGAATATTGCCTTCATATTCTCGAAGTGTTCTTGCTCGTCTTTGCCAAATATAATTATATCGGCGATGTGTACGTAACATCGTGTCCCGATATGTTCGCTCAGAATATCGTCTAAGGCCTGTTAGAAAATTGAAGGTGAATTTCTGAGTCCGAACGGTAGTCGAGTGAACTCATATTTGCCATGATTCATCGAGAAGGCAGTTTTTTCAATATAAGATTCTCTTAGGGGAATCTGGTGGAAACCGCTTTTTAAGTCTACAATAATGAAAATTTTGTTGTCAACAAAGTTTGCTAATATATCGTTAATCTCAGATATTGGATACCTATCCGAGATCGTTACTGAGTTCAGTTTACGATAATCGATGACCAGACTATATTTTTTTCACCCGAAGCATCCACCTTTTTGGGTACGAACCAAACTGAGGAGTTATAGGGAGATTTGGATGGTCTGATAACTCCATCCTCTAAAAGTTGCTTGATTTGTTTTTCTACTACCTCCTTCAAACATATTATATGGATAAGGGCGATAATACACAGGATCCGATCCATATTTATGGTACGGATTTTTCCCTTTACCGTTGTCGTGAAGGTTAATTTTTCCTTAGGATCGGAAAAGAGATGTGGGCATGCAGGTATTATTTCATCCAGTTGTTGTTTTTGTGAATAATTCAGATGTGAAACTCGAAGAGTTATATTGTTCACGGAGTTTGATAATTGTTGTTTAAGGGGGACTTTAATATTGGAATGGATAGTCATGAACCCTTTATCAGTATGAATAGTGGCACTAAGCTGTTTTAAGCTATCGTTGCCAATTATTCCATCAAACGATCTTAAGCCGTGTAATATACACTGGATTTTGCTCAGCTGGCCTTTTAAACTTTTCTTAAAAACATCGACGGTAAAAACCAATACAAATTTTGCTTGTTTACGAAGCCATTTAATTGAAAGTGGACTTCATCGCTCATTATTATGAATGAAATCGGGATTTTTTTTAACTTTACATCGTAGCGAAATGACAAATTCAGTCATAATTTTTGCACAAGCTGAATTTTACATGAAAACATGTGGCCAAAATTTTATTTTCCCCCAGTTGTGTTAAACGTCTCCTTGTTTATGTTTCTGGACTGTTCTGCCAATTCTACAGTTACGGATATTATATCATCCGTGCGTGCCCTATGTCGTTTTTCAGAACTTGAGAGGTTCCTTACGGCACCTTGTTTCTGGAAATTTGTCGGTTTATTGTTGATCTAGTTGGTACAGAGCGCATATTTAAATACAGTCGACATAAAATACCGTTGGTGTTCATAATAAAATTCAATTATTTTAATTCGTTGTTCTGTAGCGTATTGTTCCATTATCATTTTACCTATAGTCTTCTTCACGAAATTCTGAAAAGAAAAAGAAAAAAACATGGGCGGGCTTAGTGAGTTTTAATCTTCCGAATACCCTACATTTTTGGGGTCTATAAGATGCTGCTGCTCTAAAAAGCGTCAAAAATCATTTTAATCGAATTGTACGAAAGAATGTACTAACGAGGAACGATAGAGGAATTCCAAACGCTAGTGGTGGAAATTGAAGAAATTCTCAACTCAAGGCCTCTGTGTCTCGATGAAGGTGATATTGATCTACTAACTCCAAAGCACTTTCTTATTGGACAACCAATTTTAAGTCTACCAGAATAGCCTATCACAAATTTCAAGATAATTTATGAACGTTGCTGCTTTAAATGCATCGGCACCGTTGGTCCTGCTGCACAAAGTTCAACTCAAGGAAAAGAACATTACTGTTTTTCGTCTTGCAATTATAAACAATTATGGTTTAATTATCAATATTTTTTAAAAGTTTTTAATCATTTTATGAATGCTAAAAATGTTTCTATTTAAAGTAAAAGCCCGATTATTCGGCATCCAATTAACTGGAACATTCAGTTAACTGGAATTTTAATTTTTGGGATTTTTTTTTGCTTTTTTCTCTTTCAAAAGGGAAAACATTTTATTTATTATTCGGGGATTCACATAAAATATACTTTCGTTTACTGCATAAAACGTTTTCTTTCGTTTTATGCATTATTATATTTGAATTGAATATCTAAAGTCCCTAACTATGTAATGTTAGGTTAGTGAAATATTGAATATACGAGTATGTATTAGTATTTAATTTGACGATAGTAGTTAGTTAGGTAGTAGTTAGTTATTAGTTAACAGTAAATTAACACTAATTTTAATAAATAAAGAAAAAAACTAACTTTAATAAATCCATAAATAAGTTAATGGCTTCGACTAGCAAAGAACCATCAAAGAGGAAAAGAAATGTGTTATCAATCAGTGATAAAATAAAAATTATTACCAGATCGAAGAGAGGTGAATCTCGAGAGGCATTGGTAAATTTTTATAATATTGGCAGTTCAACTTTATCCGACATAAAATGTAATAAAGAAAAATTCTTAGAATTTGCTTCTAAGCTTTAGAGAAACTGGAGCAGCTCGATTCTGTTTTGAGTGGTTTTTGTGTAAGAGAAGTGAAGGAATGCGAATCCCCATCCTCATAGAAAAAGCTAAATATTTCTATAACGCTCTAAAAGTAACTGAGCAGTGTGTATTTTCGGACGGTTGGTTACCCCGTTTTAAAATCAAGGTACGGTATTTCAAAATTGGATAAAACATGTGAAAAGAAATCAGCAGATAAAATCGCAGCAAGCGATTACTCCACAAAAATGCGAAATATTTCTGGTTTAAATCAAATTGTATACCATCGGTTAAATCGCATATTACAACCTTAGATGGCACACACAATCAAAAATGTTTGCTATTATTAGACAATTTTAGAGCTCATCCTTCAACAAATGAGCTAGGATCAGATTGTGGAAATTTAATTGTTTTGTGTTTACCGCCCAATGCGACATCTTTAATTCAACCAATGGATCAGGGCATAATTCAGAATTTCAAATGTTACTTCAAAAAACAGTTTTTCAGAAAATTGCAATATTTAATGCAGCGTTTGCCTGGACTGAAGTAAAATGTTCAACCCCTATGATAATCAACACTAAGTTGCCAGGTGCGCCTTACGATGAAATCTTGAATTATAATACAAAACAATTTCTGGACATTCAAGAGCACGAAATTCCTGACTGGTTGCATCTCGATGATAACACAGAAACTGTGCAAACTTTTACGGATGAATAACTTATCGAAAGTGTTTAAATTCCTACGCAGCAGATAACTTAAGCTCAGACTCTGAGCAGATAAGTAACTGAAAAGGTATCACTTGACATTTCTCAAATTTGAAAACAATGCTCGCCGTATTCTGCTCAAGAAGTATTTTTGACACATTTTCTTGTGAAAAAAGAGAGGTTTACCAAACAGCTTGATATAGATCGTGGCTTTTAAAAACCCATGAAGTTTGATGTCCAATAATGACAAAGTTTGAATTTTTTTATATTTTATTAATAAATTTTATAATTGAACTACATAATTTATGAATTATTTAAAAATTCTAGTGATTCAAATTGATAATTATCAGCACCATAAATTTATTGATACCACCAAACTAAAATTCATTTAAGGTTGTAAAATTTATTATGTCTAATATGCCCAAAATAACACTTGTATTGTTTTCTTCATACCTTCTTTATTATTTACCTGACCACAAAATCCATAATAATAAAACAATAATTACTAATAATAACCATAAAATAAAAATTGATGTGTCCCTAGAACTTGTCCTATTATTATTATTTTCCTAATTTGCTATTTTAAGAATTAAAACACACAGAAGATACTGTCCTTAAGTACGTCGTGTACACACAGGGCAACACAAGTTTCATTCATTAAATCCATTCTAATCTTTTCACGTGTTAAAAAAAAATAGAAACTTGTTGGCGTCTGGGTTTTATTGCCTCTATTTATTATTTATATCCTGGTACAAGTAACTACACTGGTCATTGTTCGCGTGGCAGCTTATCTCTAATATAGGGGAAATTAATCCGGCCTAACATAAAAATAAAATGTTCTTTTGTTTTAAATATTTGCCTTCAAGGTAATTTTGTGGTCGGCTTATTTAGAATTATAATTAAGACTTTCTCTTCAATCGCATAGCTTGATAATTTTTCAAATCGTTAATCATCATTTATTTTATGCTGCTTTTAGAATATTGAATCAAAATTTTAAGAATTTTACTTACATCATAATCAGAAAGGTAATAAAAACGTTTATTAGATGGCAACACCTTTTTTCTAGTCTGTCTTTCATTCTTAAATATTTCCAAATTTTAGAGTTTCCCTCCCCCACTTAATTAATAACTCCTTCAACAGTTAAATGTTACTTGTTCATCCTGTATATATAATATAAATTTTGTTACTTATTGGTTTATTATGTTGGCAATAAAGTTTGATTTTAACACGAATTGACTAAATAATATAAGAACATTACCTGCCCATTTTCAAACACTAATTATCTTGAATTTGGCCATAAATTAATAGTTTAACTTTAGAACAGTATAGTTATTTGATTTGGGGGTGAACAATATTGATCTCACATCCTGTTTCTTTCATGCCCTTATTACAATGAATTTTTTTTATGAATCAGTCAATTTTATAAAAGATATTTATTTTGAAGTTAAAGTTGATTAACCACACGGGCGATCGCACGTGGATCGGAGCTTGACACATTTTTCATTTTATTGCACATCTGTGTAGTGTGGGTGAAAACCAACGGTAAAATTTATTTTGAAAGATTAAATAAATGTCAAATAGCTTAATTTGAATGGAAAGGAAGTTTGTTCTATAAATTTGTTAAACCAGCATAACAAATTATGCGTGGACCCCACAGTGAAACAATTTTAAAGAATACTGGGAAACCGAAAAACACATAGAGTATATTAAAATTACGGTAGAGTGACAAAGAAAGCAACTTTTATTTGTTTTTTTACAGATTAGGGGCAACATAACCTAAAAAATTTGAAAAAAATTGAAGATTGTATAGTGATTGTTAATTTTAATAAAATAGTGAGTGTTCCTGATAAACATAAAAAAATAACCTTGAGATAGACGGACAGTTTGGAATGGATGATTGGGACCCATTAAATATTATTTTCACTATGTGACCGAGGAAGATGAAATAGGTAATATTCGCAAGAAAAATCTTAAATATTGGGTTCGTTCATACTATATGGACCGAGAGAGAACTGGCGCATTTACGAGCGTGTTTAACGAGCTACGGCAAGACCCGTAACTATTCTACAACTACACCCGCATGTTACGTACGGATAATATGCATTTAATAGGAAGTATTCCATACCAAACATATTTTTTTTTCATTAGATATCTTACAACAGGTGAATCATACACCAGCTTAGCGATCGCCTATAAATGCTCTCAAACCAGCGTTCATCGCACTGTGAGTGAAACTACTAAGGCTATAGTAGTAATATTAATAGAAAGTGTTTCCAAAACTGTCAATTGAATATTTCAAGACGGTTGTACAGGTTGCAGCTGGGTTTCAAGGCAGGTGGAATTTCCCAAATTGTATAGGAGCAGTTGATGGGAAAAACGTCACAATACGCGTAAGAAAATTGATTCAGATATTGCATTTTACTTAAATCTTATTACTTTATAGACAACAAAAAATTCAGGATCAGAATTTTTTAATTATAAGAAAACCTCTTCTATTGTTTTAACTTTAATAACTTATAAATGTGATGGTCGCGCTGCTGGCCGTCAAAGTGATAGAAGGGTTTTCAGAGAGAGAGAGAGAGAGAGAGAGAGAGAGAGAGAGAGAGAGAGAGAGAGAGAGAGAGAGAGAGCAACTTTTATCAAAAATCATAACAATTATATTTTGTACATATTACTTGTTAGGATTCCTGAACCAACTGACGTAACATCAAATTTTGCGGCTGTGCCTTATGCTTGGCTATGCCAACAATGCCTTCGCATTACACGAAAACCTGTTGAAGCCATTCAACACCACGCGAACTTCAAAACAAAATATTTTCAATTCTATCGATTGAAGATTGTTTCGGCATTCTTTGTGCTAAATGGCGGATATTTAGATCGCGGACATACTCCGGAGTTGCGCCTGTTTAAACAACTTCACCGACTATTTTGTAACTGGACCATGAACTACTGGTTGGTAAATTTTAATCACTGAATTGTAGTATGTTACCAATTAGATGAATATAATTAGGCTCCAGAGCTCAGTTTATCAGAATTAGTAATTTCAAGTTCCGAACTATTAATGTGTCATTGGGTGTTGCCCAAGGTAGCCATTTGCGACCCCTTTTATACATTTTGTTCATAAATGATGTGGTAAGTTGTATTAGATATTCAGAAATTCTGATGTATGCTGATGATATTTTTAAAGCCATTTCGAATGTTACAGATGCAGAGGACTCCCAATCGGATTTATCTGAAAATGTTATAAAATGGTATTAAATTTTGATAAGTGCAAAGCAATGCGGTTTTTACGTTCGCATAGTACCGTTGACTAGGGCATTCACATTTACATTTCTGTCCAGCTCTGACCAACAGCAAGCGAGAAACATTTCAAGTATTAATTGTCATTTATTGTCAACTATCAAATTTGTGACTTGACCAAAATACGGTAAAACATTGGTCCTTCGAGGAAAAAGAATCACGCTATGTGAGAAATTACTAAAAGAATAAAGTGATCTGGGCGAACAGATACGAAAATTAATCGCAAATATAAGGCAGGATCCATCTGCCCGGAAAATAAAGGCCCACCTGGAAAAAAGAAAAGAAGAAGTCGCGGATATCTACACAAGATACTACGAAAACGACAAGGCCGGCAAAATCATTGTGTGAGCCCTCTGTGTGGTTTAGATGATATCTGTGGGTCGGCTGCTGAGCCGTCCGTAACACTTACCTCTGTCAATAGAATATGACAGCTGATTCTTGGTCGATAAAAAAGTCAATCTATATTATCGACGAGAATATAGAAGTTCTTCGTTTCGATCGCCCTGCCATCTATGGTTGAACTTCTATATTCTTCTTGAAAGGAAAATTGTCATTGCCGATTAAATTTTAAATTAATAAACATGTATTGTACGAGTTACAACGTTTTATTTATTCTAGCTGTGTAAAAATTCAAAGTCTACTGTGCTACGTTTGGCATATCGAGAAACCTTAGTTACCTTTCTATAAATTCGCGATACCATAGACCGCATCAAACATAATTGTTCCCTCGAGCCAGATTGAATAGCTGAATATCTGAGATTCGTACTGATAAACAAAATTCAATCCACATCTATAACGGTGATACAGTGCAATTAACGGGCGGGAAAATATATATAACAAATTATTCATCACCACCAAGGAAAAATCACACATCAAGAAAAAACATAAAACTAAACAGCTTGTCCGCCGCCTTCTACGTGAGTTTTTAAAATTTTATAATCCTTTTGTTGTTAAACTCAAATAATCGGTAAATAAATAAAATAAATTAAATCAATATTCGGTATATATCGGTAAATAAATCAAAATAAGTTGTGTGGCAAGTGAAAATTTTGAAGTGAAATTAAACATTAGCGGTGATCTAAGAGCAAAATACAACTATGGCGGATGAATTAAGACGGGAACGTGGACTTGCAAAGGCTGCTTTAACACACCTCGCGAAGAACATGTCACATATGACCGAGACAACTACCTCAATAGACATATCTATCCAGTTAGAGCAGCTCGAAAAGGTGTACTCTAAATTATGTAAAAAGTTTAGATATACATAGTTCAGTTGGAGAATTCGGAACAAATCAGTGAAGTGGCGGAGCTTAAGAAGTGATATTTTTCTTTGAAATCAAAATTAAGAACAGCAATAAAAACGCAAACCGGCAAGGAAGTTAATGAGCACATGAATGTGTCCATTAATCGTCTATCTGACCAACAAAGGGAACTGGTGCAAATGGCCTGTTTTTTATTACATCGGAGAGATCAGAGAGATAAAAAGAAAGCCTCTTCCGTTTTTTTTATCGATCCGATAAATTTTTTGTCGTTTTTTAATTTTCTCTGAGCATTCTGAGATCGTCATTTTTTCATCTGAATTTTATTTCAGATAGTTCAGAGAAAAAACATATTTGAAATATTTTGACAGCAAATATGGCGGACGCTATGGAAAATGGTAATTAATAAATTAATTTGTGATTATTTTTATTAAATTAATTATATAATTAATAATAGGATAATTTATTATTTGTTCGTGGTAGATACCCAATTTAAATGGGCAACAACAAATATTCTATTTTTATTGAACGAAATAAAAACAGAATACGGGAATCTACAAAATGGTATAAAAAAACAAATTTACCTGAGAATTGCCGAAAAATGCAATAAAAATGAAATTCGGGTCAGTTGGACTCAAGTAGAATCCAAATGGAAGGCTTTACAAAAGCAATACAAAGCCATAAAAGACCATAACAACACTACGTGGTCACACTATGGTCGGAGATCCCATTATATCGCCCCTTTCAACAACATCCAGCACCAGCTCAAGTGCTAATTTTAGTGTTAGGGAACACAACGAAACAGCGACGGCTGGTCATCCTTACCCAACATCCACTTCAGTAAATCACAGAAAGCGAAGAAGTGAGGAAAATTCCAAAGACGAATACCACAGAAAAAAATTAGAGCTGATGACTGAACACAATAAGGACTTTAAGAGATTTGTGGATTATTTCATAAATAATAATAATAATTCCCAAGCGTAATTGTGTAATGTATATATATATTTAATGTACATAATATGTACTACATAATTATAAATTATATAAAATTTTAAATTAAGCTGATTAATTGAAATGTGATCAATATCATATCAATGAAATGTACGAATTTATTTTGAAATTTAATAAAAATCGTTATTTAAAATAAAGAGCTCATAATGAATAATCTTTTTCGTTGTCCTTCACTTAATGCCCCTATTATGGTACTCATCTCACCTCAACTCACCGAGAAATACGTCATAATGGTGACTTGAACTCACCGTTTTGAAATATTTGATATCATACAAGTTGCGGTGAGGTGACTCTAGTGTCAAATATACTCACCAACAATATACTGGTGAGTTCATAGTAATTTTTCAAGATGGATAGCAAAAAACGAAAACGTAAGTAATCACGATGGATAGCAAAAAACGTAAGATTTTTTTCGTAATAATTTTTTTATAGGATTTCGTTTTATAAAATTATTGCATAATAAAAAAAAATCCTATGCATAAAATAAGAATTTCTAATGGAAAACACACGAAACGTCAATACTGTGAAAAATGTATACCAAAAACGCAAAAAATTACAATATTTCCAACTTAACAGCTAATGGAAATTGTCATAATAAACAAACACATCTCACCAAAATAAAAACGAGCACCATAATACAAAAATCTAACTCACACGACTTGGATGGGTGAGGTGACTCACTCGGTGAGGTGAGAACCATAATAGGGGCATAAATGTGGATCTTGTTCATCATCACTGGAGCTTGAATCAGCGTAAGTTGTTGGCTGAACGCTTTCGTCGGTCGTAGCAACTGCATCCAGTTGAATATCATCCGGGTCGATAAAATCACCACTTTCGATACACAAATTGTGTAAAATAACACAAGCTCCAATATAAAGCGGGATAAGCTCCGTCCTTTTCGTCTCGACGTATTTAAGTCGTCTAAAACGCCCTTTTAGTATTCCGAAGGCTCGTTCGATATCACCACGGCACTTGGAATGAACAGTATTGTAGATCAGTTCTTCATCGGCAAGACGTCCATTATTTTTAGAAGGAACTAATAAGAAATGCTCCAACTTGTATGCCGAATCTCCAAGTAAGTGTTCATCATTCAATAATTCGAATTCGCCTGACACATGGAGAGGTAATAATAAATTAAAATTTTTAATGTAACAATCTTTCAACTATTTACCTGATTCTAACTTGTTTTTAAAATTTGATCTGGTAAATACCCTGGCATCATGAAGAGACCCAACTTCGCCTGTATAAAAATGATTGAATTTCAATCGATGGTCGCATACGGCTTGCTATAAAAGTGAGTGGAAACCTTTTCTGTTGATGTATGAATTTGAATGATTTTTTGGAGCAATAATGGGAATATGAGTACCATCTATAGAAGCAATGATTCCTGAAGCTAATTTACAATTATTTCTATGTTACAAATAAATATAACTTATTAAATTATAATAATAATATGTACCTCTAAAACGATATTTTAGTGTGTGGTATTACTTGGTAGCAAACCGTTCCCTCGCTGAAGGCCATTTTACGATCCCCTTTTCAATATTTAAGGCCAGTAATACCTTAGAAATATCATTTATGATAATCCAGGCTGTAGATTTAGCGATGTTAAATCTATCGCTAATCGTCCTAAAAACAGTTATTGTTATTCCTTTTTTTTTATCAAATATTACTTTTATTTACCGGAGGGGTTCTCGATTTCCAAACAACCATAAAATGATAACGATTTTCTTTTCAGTTGGTATTTCCGGCCTACTTGGATGAATTTCTAGGCTTTTGCTGTTATGAATAAGCTTGCACAGTTTATTAAACGTTTCAATATTTAGTCGGAAATGGCTTTTAATATTGAGTTTATGTAAGAAGGTACAATTTCTTCTGCAGAATTGTATATTTTTAAGCTAGTTTCTTCTTCACTGCTGCTGTCGTCGGAATCATCACTGTTATATATTATATTATAAGTGTTTTTGGCTATTTCAGCCAATACTAACATATTTCTCTCCATTTTATGTTAATTTGTACTTTTATACTCGTTACTTTTATTATTTTGACGTCTCACAGGTCATCACTTCGGCTGAAATGTCAATCGGTTGTCTAATGTTCAGTGGTCTTTACATATTTTCAGTACAGTGTATAAAAATCTGTAAAAAGCCTTTTCAGATAAAGTATTACCAGATTTGTCAGATAAATTATCTATCTGATTTATCTGATATCTCGGATACAAGAAAAAAACAGGCCAATGTATACATGAGCCGTCATTCATACAGAAAGATGAGGTAAAACTACAAGCTGTGCAAATTCCATCATTTTCTGACAATTTTGCAGAATTCCCTAACGTTTCCCAACGAACCACAATCAAATGGATGTCCTAGATCAGTGAGGTACCTAGTATATAAAACGAATGAAGTGTTGAGAGGGTTGAAGGAGTTGGGGAAAGAAGCAGACGAACTAGATGTTTGGTAGAACTGCTTATTACTTCAAAAATGTGATGTTGAGACTAGAAAGGTTTGGGCACTAGAAAACGAAGAAAGTTTTGGCACTAGAAAACTTCATCAAACAAAACTCCATACGGCAACCTTAAACGTGAAAACTCATTCTTCGCAGTATCGAATTTAAATGTGAAGAAACAAGATGCAACACGAAGCAATAAGGTGAGCTGTCCTAAATGCAATAATGAGCACTACCTCTTCAGTTGTGAAGAATGCATCAAACAACCTACCGGAAGCTAAAAAAAATGTGTTTAAAGCAAGCGGTTGTGCTTTATTTGCATAAAGTCTGCACATTCGTATCGAGATTTTAGGTCTAAAGAGAGATGCACACTTTGCAAAGGCCTGCATAATTCACTATTAAGGCGGTGATACATGTACAGATTTTGCCTTTAAGGCATAAAAATTATGCGCGCTGATTGGTTAAAAGTCGGCCAGCTTGAATCGCCTTATAGGCAAAAATTTTAATTGAACATTTCTCAATTTTGTGCAAGGCAATTTTTTTTGCCTTAAGGGCAAAATTTGTACATGTATCACCGCCTTTACACGTTCAACGAGCACCAATTCAAACTGATACGAAAGAGGGTTTAACGTCTGTGTCAAACCAAACTGAAATATACAGTGCACATGTAGATGCAAATAGCTATTCAGTTGCTTTATTACCTTCAGCTTTAATGAGGGTCTAAGATGCTGTTGGAGATGCTCTTACACAAGGAACTGTGGAGCTCGATATTTATCCAAGGGATCACGAAAATGAATCTATCAAAGCAAATGCCTTAATTTTAGATCGTATGTCATTGGTAGCAATCCACCAAGGTCAACAATACAAGAAGCAAAATGTATTTTTCAACTCAAATTAGCGGATCCAGAATTTTATACAACAGCAATTCAATATTGAGAAGCAAACAGCATATCTCAAATAACTTTGTTGCTCAAAATACTATGGATATGTAATAGCTGGTTGATAAAATATCCAATGTCATTGAACCAATAACTCTTAATTTTCAATCAGATCTCAACAAAGAAGGATCACTTACGCAGTTTTGGCAAGCAGAAGAAACCCCATTACAATATCTACAAGATGCTGAAGATCATCCAGCTGAGGTCCAGTTCATGAAGATATTCAAGAGGACATCTGATAGCCGATTCGTCGTGAAATTGCCATGCAAAGATGTTCAATTGGGAAATTCATATTATACGGCGTTATAACGGCTGGGCACTTAGGCACATGAGGAAAACACTAACTATACTGAATGACATACCGGGAAATAACTATTTTCTGCCACATCACGTCGTCATACGAGAAGACAGTGTATAACAAAAAAGCTGTGAGTGGTTTTTGATGCTTCTTGTAGCACAAGCAGTACCTATATACTCTTACATTTTCGAAAGCACAAATATGTCATAGCTGCCGATTTACAAAAAATGTATCGTCAATTTTGGTAGGATGACGATGACATATCCTATCAAAGAATCCTTTTGAGGCACAATCAAACTTAACAACTTCAAAATTATCAGTTGCTTAATGTAACTTATGGTACTGGATGTGCTCCATTTTTGGCGACAAGGTGCTTGAAACAACTGGCTCTCGAGGAAGGAAATCCAATAATAAAAGAAACCATCTTAAACGATTTCTACGTGAACGATCTGCTAATTGGAGCTAACTCTACGGAGCAGTTGAACAACTTAAAACATGATCTAAGTGCAACATTGGCCAAAGTTGGGTTCAAACTATACATAAATGGACGTTCAATATAGCTGAAGCAGCTGAAAACACAACGTCAGAAGCAATGTCATTACCTACTGATAATGATGTCAATAAATTTCTAGGCATTCAGTGGATTCCAAACGCAGACGCTTTCACATGCAAGGTAGAACCAATGGCAGAAACAACGCGAGAGAGAAGACAATAATGTTGTCGGAGTCTTGTAGGATTTTTGATCCTCTAGGATGGATTTCACCGCCAATCATCACATGTCAAAACCATCTTTCAGCATATATGGTTAAGAAAATCGCCATGAGATGATGAACTACCGAGCGGTCTGGATAACCAATGGCTGAACATATAAAAGAAATTAAATTTATTTGAGCAAATTAGAATTCCGCGATTTATCTAATCGAGTATCGCGAGTTTGCAGATGCCAGTTAAATTGCGTACGCTGACGTGCTTTATTGTAGAATCCAAAGGCCCGACCAAACATTTAAAGTATCATTGGTGACAGGTAAATCTAGAGTGATCCCGCTAGAGCCAATAACCATCCCAAGGCTCGAGTTATGCACAGCTCAATTGTTCAGTAATTATTAATCAAAGTGGCAGATGAAATTTCCATTCCGGTCGATTGTTCGCTTAGACGGCTTCAATTTATTCGAAACCGGACACCTGCCATATTAGACAAACTACCCGGAAACCACTGGAATTACGTATAAACCAAGTATAATCCAGCTGATTTAGCATCGAGAGGGGGTAAGACCATCACGTTTAATACTAGAAAACATATGGCGGGAAGGTCCTCAATGGCTTTCTCTAGATATTAAAATGTGGCCTAACCATGCTTTTGTAGATAATTTCGCAGTCAACTTTAAATGTATCGATCACAAGCGAGCAACATGTATTCCACAAGTTTTTAACAATGACAAATAATTATTCAAAATTATTACGAATTGTAGCAGCAGTCAATCTACTATGATGAATTGAAGCTATTAAACAATTCAAAATCTATATCTAAATCGAAAAATCTAACAAAGCTATCGCCATTTGTTGACACAGATGGTAATCTACGAATCGAGGGCAGATTACAAAATTCGGAACTATCTTTCAATGAACAACATCCGATAATCTTACCCAACGGACATATTCTGAGCATTATTATAACAACTTCGGTACACATCTCAAATCATCATACCGGTTCGTCTCTTACTTCATTCATATTACGGCAACGTTATTGGATCGTGAACTGTAGAAATACTGTTAAAAAGATAATTAATTCTTGTTTTATTTGTAGACGATATTTCAAAACAATCACTCAGCAAAACGCATCACTCAAACTCCGTACGTACAACGATGAGCTAATGGTGCTAAGAGTTGAAAACTGTGTTTTCTTATCCATTAGAAATCTGTCCCGATTACCTAAACATAAATATTATGCTACTTATCCACGTTTTAGCCTCACTAAAATTAAACTCCTCTATTACCTTGGAAAATATCATCCTTGAATTTTTTAATTTGTTTTACTGCAAATCGAACACACAAGTGCAAAATTTGAGTACCATTTGAGCAACGAATAAGTTTGCAAACTACATAAAGTAATACTCAACAAGTGAAATTTGAATTAGAAATAGGTGCCATCCTTTTCTAGTTTAAACACAAACCAAACTAATTTTTAATCAATATTCATAAAAACACTAAAATAAAAAATAAATAAATTTTATTTGACATTATCCGGTTTAACACAAGAAAGACCACATAGAAATTATATTTGATAATAAAAAAAAATCTTCAGTTAAATGTTGTGCAAAACAACAAAAAAAAAATGTTCACGCGAAAATTAAAAGAAAAGGGAAAATTTACGGACATGCGTATTATACATGAATTAGTTAATATTATAACCAAGACATGATTGGTTGGTAAGTTTGTGAAATGGAAAAGGGTAATAGGTTGCCTAGGATGTAAGAACTAACAAATTTAACAATAAAATATCTTTGCTTTCCTTTTCCCATCTAGACTAAATTTCTCCTTTTCCCCTAAATGGTTTTCCCAACTTTATTTATGTTATATGACATTGAGAAGGAATGAAAGGTGTATATATTTTCCTTTTTCCGATCCTTTATTGTTTATTTTTAAACGTATTTCGTTGTTGTAACTTTTTTATTATATTATAGCTGTGTTGAATTGTTGATCTGATTGTTTAGAGTAAAATTTATTATTTCATTAAATTGGAAAATTGAATTATATATATTATATAAGTATGTATATAGACATAAATATATTCCGGTTGAATTTTTCATTTGTTTTCCAAATTCGTTAAGCTTTGTTCATTTTTTTTTTGATATTAACTCGAAGATGCACATTTTGGATGGTTGTCATTCGCTTTCTCAGTACGCGGTCTCGACCATTATTGAAAATTCATTATTTGATGACCAATCTAACCAAACTAAGACGATTTTACTGAGACCTTTATGCAGCTAGAAGCCTTTGTACTGCGTCATACAGTTCCAATTCTAAGATTCATAGTATGCTCAGTCGGATTGAAGGAATTCAAATATTCTAATGGAAAATTGAAACAATCACTTTCATCTTTTGTATCGACTTCATCTGTATTTAAATAAACTTGACTTTGTCCAGGAAGCCAGTATTAAGTTTTCTGGAATTTGCATAATGTCCGGTGGTAAGTTGTTCCCACAATCAAGTGTTCCAGCTACAAGTTATAACCACTTAATAAACAAATTACTAGCTACTACAGTTATTACTGTAGCCAAAACCAATTTCTTTCCTGCGCGATAATGACGAATCAAGACAATTTTTTCCGCTAACAGGGCCACCTATAAAATAAAATTTTGACTTTCTTGTTTCATCTTCAGTTGCACCAATAATTTTGTGAAATACACTTGACTGCTCTTCTTAAAAATTGAACAGGACGTAGTCAATGTTTGGTTATCCTTTTGCAACATTGAGTAGGTTAAAAAACTCTAAATTGAATTCTAGTGTATCTCAGGGTAGTGTACGATTTGGCACCATCCAGATTTTTTGCCAAATCGATTCATCTAAACGATATCCTTTTTTCTTTGCTGCTTCGTGGTACGTATTACAACATTTGACCCCTCCGCTAACTGCATCGTTCTAACGTCTTTAAATGATATAGCTTCCATCTCACGTTGAAGCAAGATGTATGGATTGTATCCGACTGTTTTCAATGGAGCGACCGGGAACTTTTGCGCTTAGGATATTCGATGACATTTCCAAAGTAACTTTTTGAAAATCTTGTGGAAAAAGTTTGGAATTTTTTTTCTTTTCTCCTTGCACCTTGCTTGGACTATTTGGATTATGATTTATATGATACACATGATTAACGATTGCATTCACAGTTCGAAAATGAGTTTTTTAACAATGTCCGCTATATTGACAAAGAAACCCGACTTTCTTACTTTCTATAACAGTTGCCATAGCATCCTGGTAAAGCTGTTGTTGCATATTGCGGAATCTACTCTGGTAATGTAAATATTTCAGATTTTCCAACCTACTTGTTTTCAGAGTCTGTGTCATGAGCTATATATTCCATTAATGATTTATAAGTGTCTGCTGTAAATGCCGGTTAATTGTTTCGGATCCATTGAATATCATTTGAATCTGCGCGAACATAAGCGGCAAACAACAACTATGCTGGGTTAAATATCTTATGTTTTTACCAAAATTTTACTGTAAAATGTTAGTACTTTTTCACCATGCAATATTTATTATATTTGATGGTAATAAAATTTGATCATATAACGCAAGAGAATAGTTTGAAAATAATATAAAATGTAAAAATCGCTTTTCAGATTTGTTTTGTTCTTGACTCTTGTAAATTTCAGGTCATTGGTTATTCTGTCTTTGTTTTATTTGCGCCATGTTGCCTGTTCCTCGACTTTGTTGGGGTAATAGTTGTAATATTTAAAATAGGTTAAGTTAGGCAAAAAGTGGCAGCCGAATAAAATAGTCAATATTGCAGAATGTGCCTTTGCTGATTTAAGCAAAATTTCAAATTTCCTCAATTTTTAATATGAAACTGGCCTCGCATTCAAGATTTTTCTAGTTGGTCATCAATGTAACATTGACAAATTTTGTATTATGGTTGGGGTGGTTTGAGGAGTTTTAAAGGGTAAAATAACGAATTTTTTGGAATCGTATTTTAAAATTTTATTAGGATCAAATGGTCCCGCCTTCAAAATTTTACCTGTTGGTCATCAATAATGTTACGGTGACATCTAGTTTAGAGTAGAATAAGTTATTTTAATAAGTTGCTCAATTTTAATTTGGTATAGATCAACATTTAGGCGCTATTTGTATACTAACGTATTTGCTAGAATGTTCTCGTATAAATAGAAAAGGGCGGGGTCTGTAATTGGTGAGAACCGGATTTCTCTCTGTTCGTTAAGGATATTTTGGTAAAGAAATATTGATTTTCGAATTCTTAACCAAAATATCCTTAACGAACAGAGAGAAATCCGGTTCTCACCAATTACAGACCCCGCCCTTTTCTATTCTATCGTACGCAATAATATACCTTGAATTTTGTTACTCAACCTATGACTCATCGCCTACCTGCGCGATCCGTAGATTAATTTTTATTGCTTATTTTATCCCTCCTTCTTTTATTTTTATTTATATTTTGCTTTTTTCTACTGTATAACAAAATTTTTACTAAAGCAAATCAGTAGATACTCCTGATGATGACCTAACAAGTCGAAATCGATCGAGTGATTTTTTAAACTTTTTGAAAAATATTCAAAATGTTCTGCGAAACAAAAAACAAGTGATTAATAAAAATGTGTTTATTAAGCATAATTTTACGTCATAGTTGAATAAAATTACCGAATAATACGAGTATATATGAAAAGTTAATTTTAACAACATTTGTATGTAAATTTATATTCTTAGCTTTTTTTACACTTTATTGAACATTTTAGTTTTTTTTCTTGTGCAAATCATTTTTGATTTACTGCAGGTCGATTCTGGCTTTCCTATAGGAAAACGAAATGAGAAAAATATTTTAATAGTATTTTTGTCGCAAATTTTTTTTTCTGACATACTATGGTTAACAATTTGTGTGAATTTTTTCAAAAACAAAATTTAATTTCAAATATCTTTTCTATCCAATTTCGATATGGAACAAATATTTTCTAAATTATAAAAATTGGGATCAAACATCTCTCAGTAGGAGAGAAAATGATATTTTTGACAAAAACGCTTTATAAATATTTTTCTTAATTCCTTTTTCCTACAGAATCGACCTGCTGGAGGGAGAGTATTGTAGAGATCTCCCAATATTTTTTAACTACAATAACATTTTGGCACTTTGAAAATAAATTTTTGGTACATTTTTTATCATGTATGCTGGGTAAAACAAAAAGATTATAAAAAATGTTTTTGTTTTTTCATTAGAATTTTTCTTGTTTACATCTTCGAAGTTTTTATGTCGCGATATTCTCATATATTTTTTACTAATACATATCACAAGTATCACAAAACAATTTATAATAAAATATAATACATATATTGCGAATCTAGTATTTTAAAGTCCCTTTTAATAAATAAAAATAATTGTAGTGCACAAAATGCCACGAAATCCTCAACAAATAAGAAATTCATTATTTGTATGATAATTTTTCATACAAATATTGGATTGGCCAGTTGCTATGCCAATAAATGACTTGAGGCGAAAAAAAGTTAAAACTGTAATTTTTAGTCGAGTGAAATTTTCAGATGACTAAAGGCAGCCGACCTTGAATTTAAATTTCCTTGGTATAATTGATTGAGTAGTCAGAATTTCGGCTAGCATATTGCTTGCTTGCTAGCCGACCGAGTATCTACCCCAATATTGGCGAGTTCTCCACAAATATTGTATTATTATGTTTTTTAGAAAACCACATTAATATTGTTGGTACCAAAATTTATATTAATTTAAAGATAAATCAACAAAAAAACCAAAAAATATTTTTGTTTTTTTCAATGCTAATATGACAAAACATAATTGTACCATAATATTATTTTCAAATTTTTAAAGTGCCTAAAAAATTTCTACACATAAGCTGCGTTGCTTTCGCAAATCCCGCTTTGCTTTAATATTAGAGGCCACTTTTGGTTTCAGCAATATTTGTTTATGAATTTCCAGTAACGAAAATAATTGTTCATCATAGTTGACGTATTTATCAGTAGTAATTAAAGTCGAGTTGGCAGCAAGTAAAACTAAAAAAAAGATTTTCATAAAACCGATTCATATTACAATTACTACTGACATAAAAGTCAACTATGATGAACAATTATTTTCCGTTAATAGAAATTCATAAACAAATATTGCTGAAACCAAAATTGGCCTCTAATATTAAAGCTAAGCGGGATTTGTGGTGATGTCGAGGGTCAGGCACTGGTTCGTTAGATTCATTAACTTTTGCTTGCGAAGGATCCCCAACCTCTGGCGAGAATTCTGCTGTTTGTTTTTTGTTTGCGATCCTTTCTATTATTTGTGCAGTTTCCCTTGCAAGTTCCTCATCATCTATCGAACTCAGCGTTAGTACAGACAAGTGTGCTGATTTCGTTATAGCTAATAAGAAGAATTGTCAGAACTTATATTAGTCTGGTCTTCTTCAGCTCCTCATTTTCTTTCGTTGTGGCCTTGTAGTAGCCGATACAAAGGATGTGGCCAAACCGCCGGTAACAATAACACCGTTGGGCGTCTCCCCACCGTAATAAACACTTGTGCCTGGTTGGGCAACAAAAAATCCAAAATTGTCGGGCGTTGTCTCAAAATTTACCGCCAAAAGAGATAGCCTCGCCTAACCACCCGTTAAAACCTGTTACACTTGTTTCGGCGCTTTTCGCCGTTGTTCCAAATATCATATGAATGGTCTCGACTGGCCACCCGTTGTGTTTGTACACGCCTTATAAATGGCCTCACCAGAAAAAGTGGTAGCACAGTTATACCGCGCCTCGTATCGCCCACCCGAATTTTAGTGCCTTGGACCGAACCAAGCCCGCTGCCGTAAACAAAGTAAAGTGGCCTCACCTGACCACCCGTAAATCACCACTACAGTTGGAAGAACAATCCGACTGGCAACATTGAATAAACTGGGTTGCAGTAACACTTTATCTGCCGCAAACAAAAATTCAATAAGTAGGCTGCGTGTAAGCCGCCCGTAATATTTGTGACGTCTTCCCCAATGCAAGCCTCCAAATCGCCTCTATTAGCGGGAAAAATCACTGTGCGTGAGGCCCCTGCACGACTAAGTGATAACTGCGGGTTGGCTGCTAGCCATCCGTAACAACGTACAGGTGAGGTGAGGTTGACATTTGGGCTGGTATATTGACCTTCTAGACCGACGTGCCTCACGCCCCAAGCCGTGACAAAAATACTTTTGCCACCAACACATATACTTATTTAATCCGAAAAATGTAATAGACTGTCTCATTATTAAAATACTTGTATGCTCAGTGTTCATATTCTCATAAAGTTTGAATTGAACCGAAAATACTTTTAAGTATAACGGTAAACAAGTGGCAAAAAAGAAATATTACCACTTAATTCATGGCTACACCGCCGCCACCACCACATTATTTAATTTGCTGTTTCTCTATCAATAAAGGATATTATATTATTTAAAGAACGAATTTAATTTATATTTTTTAATATAAAAATTTATGAATTTATAATTTTTTTTATTGTTATACACATAAACTGTAGTAGTATAAGTACATCAACAATAAAAAGATTTTTGCCTTTTTTTCCTATTTCCATTTGGCCTTTCAACATTCCTCCTCTTATACAGTTTTCATTATATTCGTATTGTATTTTGTATTTGAATAAGGATTTATTCCAACTCAAATCACTTATGTAATTTTTATTAATTGTTAAATTTTTAACAAAAGATGTATAAAATATCGATTTGTATCGTTGGAAAGGGCTGATTTTAATGTTGGAAAATTCACATACAGACATTGGATTGAATACCACCCTGATAACTCTTGTTGCAGAAAATCGGCGACATTAAAAAAGATTTTCAGGATAATAAATAGTTGTTGCTCAGTTTGTAATTTTCTTTAAATTTTAACAGAGATTATGATGCCAAAGTGACATTGCAATTGTTTTATAAAGTTTGTAAGAAAATATAAACTTTAGTAAAATTAAAAATTTAGGATCAAACTTAATACTTACAAGTAAAAACACTCCTGTAGTATACCATACCACAAATCAAATGAATCAAAGGAAATTTCCTCTGAAATTGTCAGGTTTGCTTGTAAATTCTGTGATTTTATCATTCTTACAAAATTTATAGTTTTCTCGGAATAGATAAGGAACTTACATCGGTATATCTATGCCAGAATAATATATTTGTTCCTTGTATATGCTGTGGAATAAATCTCTTGTTAAATATTTTTATTCGGGTAAATTACAATATTATACTTTTTTTTAAACTATTTTTGTTTTAGGGAAATCTCAACTGTGGCTTGAGATATTAACGAAATCATAGAAAAACTAGAGGCTAGGCAATACCACTTTTGTCATGACACAAAATACATGCAAATTATAGCTATAAATTAATTGTGTATTAAATGACTATCGAATTAATCACGTGGCTTCTATATTTTGTTAATAATAAAAACAAATTTATTACTGCTAAAACAACAAAGCAAAAAAAAAAATAAAGGATCAAATTTTCTGGGGGGGGGGGAGATGGGATCGTTATGGGAGCATAAATACTCAATTCCCTTAGACCTATCACTTCATGCGACGTGGCTATGGATCTTCCCGGTTAAAATCACAATTTACTAAATAATTCTGTGCCAAACTCTCAATGAAAATTTTTTAAATCTTAGTTGGCTGGCTGCTCTAGTTTGAATTTTTTTTTTATTTGTTGCTCACGTCAAAATTTCAAGTGATAGAAATTGTCATTTGAAGTGATAGCAGTCGCAAGGAAATATTTATAAAGCAGCATACTAAGATTTAAAAAACAGCCAGAACGACTTTATTGAACAATTATTTTGTAAGTTTCCATTTAATGATCTAATAACCAAGAAGATGAGTAGTCACAACAATTGAAGTGATGCGACTAACGGAATAGTGGTGTTAATCTCGCCACACAGGCGATTTACGAGCACTTGACGTGTACCACCGAATTCTTCCGTTGGCCTTGGAACTTCAACGAGACAAAGTCAAATATACTGTGATTGCGGAATTTCATGTCTAGCCGCATGCAATTTAGCAAGGACGTGCCACTCCGCTTTCTATACAGTGGTAGTTTATACGTACAGCTATTTATTCTAATAAGGCACTCATGGCTTTGAATAGAATTTCATTTCACATGTTGTCACTCATCCAAATTTCGCTTAATACCAACCAGTGGCCCTATTCGGTCTTTCCCTGGGAATAGGGAATTGGGAAAAATATTTTCATAGCATTTTTGTCAAAATTATATTTTTCTGGCCTACTGAAGGAATAAGTATAGTGCAAAAATTTTTAAAACAAAGTTAATTGGGAAACTTTTGTTCCACAAAAATTTTATAGGGAAAAATATTTTCCCATTTAACTTTGTTTCGAAAATATTAACACCAAACTTGTTCCCGCAGTAGGCCAGAAAAATAAAATTTTGACAAAAATGCTATGAAAATATTTTTCCCAATTCCCTATTCCCAGGGAAAGACCGAATAGGGCCACAGGTAGTCGGATCGCTGAATAACTAAGCATATTTGAAAGTCTTATTTGATAATGGTCCGTACGGTTAAAACTTTAACGAACCGTACGCTACATGTCAAGTGCTCTTGATCCGCCTTTGAAGTTAGATTCAAACATCTATATCCCGATAATTCCAAACAGAATTTTTCTGAAAATCAATCAGTCTATGAAGCCAAAATTTCAACCATCGGATATATATGTATGTCATGTATTCGTGAAATGCCTGTAAGGCGACTATACAATAATTTATAACAAACGACTACACTTCGTTACAACAGATTAAATTCAGTACAAAAAATGGGAATTCCCAATATTCATCTCTTTGAATTCAAAGAATTCAATTTCACCATTGACCAAATGACTAGAAAAATTTTTTCGATTTGTTTTTGGAAATTTTCCTTTTTATTTTTCATCAAGATAACTATGGTAAAAAATAAAATCATTTTTATTGTTACAGGTTTATTCAAGCCAGAATTTGAATAAATACACCAAATATTTTTAGGAAATTCTATTTTTTTTTAATTTTTATGGTTGTTTATTTATTTTAATAATGAGTTCTGCCTCCATTTTTTTAATCAGCTCAAATATTCTATTGGGAAGTGAATCGTATAACGACTTCAGATAATTCAAGGAAATGTCGGCTCAAGCAGCTTTGATGAGCTTCAATAAGCAATGTTGCGAGAAAGCTATCCACAAACGTATTCCATAATATTTAAATTAGGGGAATACAGCAGCGATTTAAGGTAAATCTTCATTCTTCTCGGAAATCCTGGCTTTTATAATGCTTGCCATACAGATAGAGGCGTTATCTTGCTGATGAACCCATTTAAGTGGTTCGAACAAATGTTGGAACTTTGGAAACGTACACTATAGTATGAAATAGTTTTACAGACCATAACCCCTCATTGCCTACCGTGATGTCGATTGAGGACTAGCTCTTCTTGGCGTAAGTCCTCTAAATAATTATAACCATCAGGCTCGTCCAAATTAAATTTTTTTTATTCCGATAGTATGAAATAGTTTTACAGACCATAACTCCTCATTGCCTACCGTGATGTCGATTGAGGACTAGCTCTTCTTGGCGTAACTCCTCTAAATAATTATAACCATCAGGCTCGTCCAAATTAAATTTTTTTTATTCCGTAAACACGACTTTGTACCACTGGCGCGTCTGTACATTAACACCGGCTTACTCCTTGATTCTGCGAGAGGAATTAATTTATGTTTATCTACTGGTTTTAATTTCGAAACAGACCAGCCTTTCATATTTTTTCCATAGTTTTTAAAATTTCTTAAATAATTTTACTCAACAGCGTGACTTCGGCCTAGTTTTCGGCTATGAACCGGCTCGAGTGCCTTTGATCGTGGTAAGCATTCTTTCCAACATTGTTTAAGATATGTTATTTCAATAAAGTTTTTTATGGTTTAGGGCTTGTTCTTTATTTTAAATACAATAAAACAATTTTATAACTGGTTTGAAAACTTTATTAAAATAGTTATTATTGGCTCAATAATTAATTTTTAACCGTTTAAGCTTTTATTTGTTCCCATTTCTAAAAAAAAAAGCAATTATTATTATTAACAACACAATTTAATTTATTATTTAATATTTTTTATTTTAATAAAACTAAACATAATAACGGAAAATGAACTGAATGTGTAACAATAAAATTGAAATTTGTTTACTATATCTGAGTGAAAAACAAAAAAAGCAAAATTTCCAAAGCCAATTAGGAAACAAACTTTTAATCATGTGATTAATGAAATTATCTACCTTTCAGTATAGAAAAAATAGCGATGTAATACAAAAGAGATGAATATCAGGAACTCTCTTTTTTAGTGGATGTAATCTGCTGTAACGCGGTGTATATCCGGATAAATTCAAGGTTTTCCAGCTATAGCTTCATCTAAATAGTGAGTTTTCAAATTTTCCAAATCTAAAAATTTATGTGTAAGGAATTGGACAGAATGCTGGTTTTAACGTATGTGAAGTTATCCCACGATTCTATCCCAGATATTAAAAAAAAATTAACCAAGCAACACTAATCAATAAAAAAAAACCAATTTGCTCTTATGTGAAGTAATATGTTAAATTGATTCAAAATAATTGGTGAAGTTAGCCTAGCCCAGAATTTATTACAAATCACGTTAAATACAAAAATTAATTTCGTCACTTTTAAATTTTCGAATTTTAGCCATGCAACCGTTATATCAAAAGAACATTGTATTTGTATATAACGTATAAACTAGTCGGATTTCGTTCGGTGGAAACTTTACGAAATTGGACCCTGGGCCAGATTAATCCATACAACTTGTATTTGAACAAAAAATAGATTTAAATTTGCCACGTTAAAAGTATAAATTTCTCGGATTAAGGCTATGTGGTTTTGAGATCATCACACTCCTGTCTTACTTTTAAAAATGATAGAAAAAATCGTTCTGAGGCATATATCCATTTGTAAAAATTTCATTTATTTTGGAGATTGAATTGTTCTAATTTATTGTTATTATTTTGTAAAAACTTCTATAGTATCGCCCCCAGTAAGATACAATAAATATCCTCAGAATTTCAAAAATCACATTATAAAGAAAAATATGGGCTATAAAGGTTGCTCCTCTTTGGGGCATTTTTCTGGCTGAATTCTACTGCCACTTCCAGTACGATTCAATAAATATTAACATAAATACCAAAAGAGTCGTGGTTTGTCCACACACGAATTGCAGCCTAACGGGGCCTGTAAAACATATTCTAACAATTTTTTAATTAATTCGTAAAAATGTTCTAATTAATTAGTACCATTTTCATTAAATGGTGCGCTGGTGTAGCATTATGGTCATAATTCTTTACATGTTTTACCTAAATAATAAATATTATTTTCCTCAATATTTAAAAATCTGTCAAGTCATTTGAGGTGTGCGTAACAGGATTTTGGCAATAGCCAAAGGGAGGCCAACAGCAAATTCATTTTGTTTTTTACTTTATTGATTTTTGTACTTTTTAAAAAGTGGATATAGGTATAGTCGATATAAGTATACCAAACAAAGAAATTTTAAAAAATTTGTTTTTCTAGAAAATAGGTTGAATCTGGTAATGGTTTCTTTAAATTTTGCTAAATTTTTTAATTTTTGTAATCAGTTATTTGAAAAAAAAATCAAAAAAAAAGTAATTGGATGTTCAGGGTGTCCCAGGGTCTCATTTCCAACAAAACCAGCCAAGTAAAGTTTTTTCGAATTGTTGATGATGCAAAAGTTATTCTACTTTTAGTGTTTTTTTAGAGAAATCTTGTTTAACTTTCTTTTATAATATGATCCTTCTAGAGTGTGCCTTTCCAATAAAATTATTTGTATAAGCTGTATTATCTTCTGCAAATAAAATCAATGGTTTTGTAAAGTCTGTTGTTTCGCAAAAATTGTTGTTGTTGGTTAAGTGACGCCAACGGGAAAACAATATACTACAGAAAGTTGACCTACTATCTGAAAAATATGCGACACTAATGCAGATTTTAAAATGGTATACACACCGGGCTATTCACAACAGAATGTTTTAACAACACAATAATAAACTAAAGTATACCAAGTTTTTTTAGCAAATCTAGTAGCCCGAATTAAACAAAATTTGTGGTATAAAAAGAAAAACATTTTTTATTTCATATTAGTTGTTCCATACATACTTGGTCGGCGATTGATCGTCGTCGAGGAAAGACGTGTTTTTGTCTCTCCTCGAAATAAATAAATTATTTAATTTAAATTTGTTATAGTTAACTAATAATTTTATATGTGTTAAATAAATAAATAAATAATAATATAATAATAATTTGTGTAAATTGATGAGTAAAGTGAAAAGTTGTACATATTGTATGTTTATATAAATTTGTGTGTGGTGTGTTTGCATTGGTGTAGAATATGTACGTAACAATTTGCACTTATATTACATACTTTATTAATACCGTTGCTTGAATTCATCACACGCGCTATATGTAAACCTTCAATATGTATGACTTTTTTGATTCCAAAGGATGCATAAGATAAGTGTTGTCCATTTATTCATGGTTTTAATACACATTTTAATTATTATATATACTTTTTCCAAATAAATTTTAAGTATATAAACCTTTTAACTGTATTTTATAACCCATAAAGTTGTAGATAGTACTAGTATTCTCATCTAGTGGGTCAATCGAGTATAGTTTGCGCGAGAAAGGGATTTTTAATGCCGTTGTTCTGTTTTTGTTACACTCGCTTAACAATTTTTGTTGTTTTGATACGATTATTTTTCGTTTTTTTTGCCGGTAATTTTGAATTCTACGTTTTGTTTGGTATACATATATAATTACTCGTACATTATATATTTTACATGGAGATTAGTATTGGAGGTGTATAGCGGGGTATACATTCCAATATCCACTGAAAATGTGGTTTTGCGATGTATATAGCTTGTTATATGCTTTTAGCTTTGGCTATATTGGCCGTTGGGTATATATGTGTTAGTTATGAAGAAACAATTTACAAGATCAGGGATGTTTTTGTTTTCATATTATTTTATTTATATTCATTACATAATTATTATATATTTGTTATATGCAAAGGTATTTACTTTTTGTGCTTGTGTGTGTAAATGTTTTTCGATATGAAAAGACACAAAAAAACAGAAGATCAAATCATAGATTTCAGTTGTTGTTTTCCTAGTTGTTCGCCTTTTCATTGATTTCATTTGTGTAATCAATTTTCACAGAGGCGGCGAGGATATGGTGGAGCCGTATTGCAATAAAATTTCTTTGTTATTTGTGGTAGAGTGCTTTGAATAGATTTCGTTCATGATGAGTGGTTGGTCGGTGTCTGCGGTTTATGATGATTGTTCATTGAACATTGTGTTTCTCAACTTACGGAGGGTTATATTCATATAACATGCTCTGTCGTTACCTGTATTTGTAAGCTATTTTGGGCTATTTTAAATCGTTTTGTTTGGGAGTTGATGTCAATCAATTATCAATTAATTGTTGGTATAAAAAGGCAAATTTGCGGTTTTGTATGGAACCCTTGTCTGAGGTTTGGATTTGTGTATCCAGGTTGGTATCTTTGCTGAATATCATAGATGTTTTTCTTACACTTTACCGTCGGTTTCGCGGGAGTTGAGCCATTTTTGAAATTTCAGGTTGATCGGTCGTACGTTGGGGTTTTTGAGCTGTAGGATTGCCGCGATACTTTTATAATCACGGCTGTATGAAGCATGGGTGTTGTCGAATAGTGATGTTGATTGGAGATCGCTTGGCGAATGGTAGAGGTGTCACGGGGAGAGGATTCAAACCGTCTTTTGGGGTTGTTTCGGATATAACTTTGTGTGTTGCAGTGTGTTTTTTGTTTATAGAGGGGGTGGGTATCGAGTACTCCTGAATAAGCATAACATATTCTTTGGTACATTTTACTATGACTATTTATAAAATAATTCTTTTCACAATATGATTTCAGAGATTATTAGAATTTTACTAATATTCCTTCATCCAATCATTCGGCGTTTGACTATTTAATCATTATACATATTTTAATTTGGTGAGAAATTTAGAGTTATCGAGGTTTACCAGGTGTTTATTAATACTATTATTCAATCCAGTTCCTGATTAAGCTCATTTATTTAGTTATTTCTAATGAAGATTTTTGATTACAGGATCTTTGAAGTCGTAATATTTTCTAATTAAAAATAAAATTTTAATTTAAAAGTCAGAAGAGCAGACAATAGGAATCATAATGGCTATCGGGTTTCTAATAAATTTGATATTTCAGCGAATACTTTTTGGAATTGCAGATATCTTGAAAGCTACAGATTAAATTTGAAATGCAGTTAAATATTGCTGTACTTAGATAGTGTTTCAGGGATCATGGCTTTTTTTAATTAAATTATTTTCTAGGTTGTTTCAGGCGACTGTCATGAAGAGGTTGTTTGGGAGACAGTAAATTGGTGAAGGTTTTGATTTACTTGTTCTAGGTTTGATAAACAATTATCGCTGGTTGTTCTTTTTATGATTTATTTAATACGATTGGGTTATTTGGAAAATGGATCCTACAGTTGTGCTAGCTACTTATTAATTCTGCCATCTTACAGATTCCTGATTGCTTTAAATTAACTATTCAATTCTGGTTTAATTTGTTTAGGTATTGGGGTTCTAAAACTGTGCCAAACATACATTATGGATATTACCTTACATATATCAGATTAGCTGTTTTTGAAACCAGTTTTCATTTGGCCATTAGGGATGGCAAGGACAAGTGATCTTCATATTATATAATTTTTTTATTTAACTATTTTTTTATAAATAAATCCATTAATTCAACAGATTCACAAAGGTTTTACCAGTTGAAGATAAAAAGAAGGTCGTCCGTTCCTTTCGTGCTTTGATACTAGTACTGCAATATTTAGTGATTTCTGGATTCGATTTGTTTTAATTTATTTTGATTTAACTTATTTTAAGAGAAATTTAGTTAATACTGATCATAACATTACATTTATTTCATTCAAGCTAATTTAACTCTTAATAATGACATTTTATTTCAGAAAATTTACTGCAACTTAATTAATAAATTTTTTTGATTATAATTATATTTTTTTTAGGATGCTGAGTACTGAATATATCGAAAAAAAAATCAAAAATAATTGTGTTGTCTTGTGCTAACCGTCTTATATTACATTTCAACTAACAATTTACTAACTATTGACTACTTAGGTGTCTGAAACCGGGTCAATTTCCATAATAATTAACAAACCTTTCCTATCCCTCCATCTTGTTATATGTAAAAGAGTGTGCGGATGGGCCCGGCGTCAACCGGGAATCTTACTTAGGTTTGGTCGCATATTCCAATCAATCAATCAATCAATCAAAATATTAGTTGTTCCATACATACTTGAACGTTTATATTTAAAATGTCAATACGCCATGTGGATTATTCCCACCGCGAATATGCAAAAATGAATTTTATTTATGGTTTATGTAATTGCAACGCCCAGGCTGCAGCGAGAAAATGCCAGAGACGATATTCAAATCGGGATCGCTTTCCCGATTACAGAGTATTTCAAAACATACATCAAATATACAGTGAAGATGAACTCCCTCTTCCGAGAAGAGTTGGGACAGCCAGTCAACCAAGAAAATTCGCAATTTTTTGAACAACGTCTCCATAAACAACTACATAAAGAGTGACAAAATATGTTTTAAAGGGAAGGGGATATTTAATATCCATAATTTGTACTATTGAGCCCGCTTAAATCCAAAAGTAGTGCGGCGTAGTCAGTTTCTACACCAATTTGGAGTGAACTTATGGGTGGGAATAGTCGATGGAAAATTTATTGGTCCATTTGAACTTCAACGTCGGATCAACAAGGAAGAATATCAAAGTTTTCTACAAAACGACTTTGATGAATTACTTGATGACGTGTCTCTGCAAACACGGATCCATTGTATGGTAACAGCGGCCTCTGAATCTAAATCTATTAAATTTTTTTCTGTTTGGTTGGTAGTGATTGACTTCGCTCCGATGCTCGTATATACCTAAAAATAAACAAATGATATTATTAATTAGCTATAATGTAATTAAACTTAATATTTATCTATTTATGTACATCACTATATTTTGTATGTTAACACATCGTTTGGTGGCATCAGCTAAAGTAAATTGTGTATCCAAAATGAAAAAGAAGATACCAAAAAGTATCTAGATGCATAATTAATAGTATTTATACTTATCTGATTAATTGTATATGTATCCATTTCTGTAGCACAATCTCTTGGTTTATATAATTGTTGTGATGTGCTGTTTTGAAAGATTATATAAAATTATCAAATGAATCAGAGATTCCTAAACTTTATTTGTGCTTTAGATATTGTTAATAGATGTCACTGTAAAACTAAGAAATTTATTGGCAATTAATAGAAACGAGCTTTTAGATTTGTATTTTGTAGAAAAAAAGAACAGAACAAATTTGATGGCGACGATAAACACATCAAGAACCAAAAATGGTGGAAGTGTCCAATACTTATTACAATATTTAAAATTACAAGTATATTTCATTTTGTTTTATTTCTGACAAATCGTCGGTTTTAGAGTTCGAAATTTTTTTAAGAGCACTTTTTATAAACACCACTTACTTTGTGAAAAAATTTGATAAAAAAAATTCTGTTGTAAATAGCCCGGTGTGATAATATTTTAAAATCTTAATTAGTGTCGCGTATTTTTTGATAATGGGTCACCTTTCTGTAGTACTTTATTTTCCCGCTGGCGCCACTTAACATCAACAAAAATTTTTGAGAAACAAAAAGACTACAAAACCATTGTTTTTATTTGACAGAAGATAATGCAGCTTATAAAAATAATTTTATTGGAAAGGCACCCTCTTCTAGATCGCGTGAAAAAAGAAAGTTAAACAAAATAACACTTGTTTTTTTTAAATTAATTGTTTGGTGGGTGCGAATAACTTTTGCACCATCAACAATTTGAAAAATGTCTACTTGGATGTTTTTGTTGGAAATAACCCCCCTATAACCCTGTTTTTTTTTAAATAATTCATTCGATGCATCTCGTTTTAGCAGTTAATGAACTAACTGGTTTCGTTCTTACTCTTTTCGTTGACTATTTTGAATCCATCATTTCTTGGATTATTCAAGCTACAATTTTTGAGACAACTTGATTGTTCAGGATAATTTCCAAATTGCAATTGTGAACAATACTAGATCAACAGACTGTGCACAAAGCTTATAAATTTTATTTGGTATAATGAAAATCATTGTTAAGTTTTGTAATCGGAAATCAAAATCGTATACAATGTTGATTCATCTTTTGAAAATTGTTATATCATTATAACCTAAAATTGTATTAAAATTCACTTTACTTTTGATGATAATCGAAAATTGACCATAAAATTTGAGGAACGGCAAATAAAAACTTCTGATAAAATGGTTTCCTTCGTTTACAACAAATACAACATGAATTCATTGAAAATTTTCTTACAATTTATATTTTAAACTTTACAATTATTTATTGAGTTCCGTTTTCCTATCATTTTCCGTTCTTTTATATTTTCATTCGTTTTATTATAATTATCAAATTATGTTAAAGAAGATTACAGTAGTAAAAAACAACCACAATGGAAGAATATAAAAATGGAAATGACATTTTATGTTTGTAGTAGTTGGTTATTAGTGGGGAAACGCAATTTTTCTTTTGTTTAAATTTTATAAAATCTCCGTGGAAACTTACAGGAAAACTGTAATCTTCTCCCACGTATAGATAGATATTCTAACAATTTTGATGTACGACTGTCGTCTTGAAATTACAGAACGGGCAATTTTGATGTGAAGTCATGATTATGTAAATGTCTGTGACTCGTATTATTACAGAGCTTTTATATTAATTCATTTTTATTTGTTATTGGTATTGATCACCGCACTCGGCTTAAAAATACACTAAATTTAATTTTAGAATTTAATTATTTTATTAAAAATCAAATGAATTTCAATCGATGACACACCTACAATGTTTAATCATTTTGAAATTTTATATACCACGTTTCATGCTATACAGTTTTTCAATAAAAAATTCATCTGGTAAAATGTAAATCAGCTTTTGCTGTTGTTGTTGTTGTTGTTATAAAATCAACAGAAATTCGAAAAAAAATCTATCTAAATAAAAATGAGAAGTCGCGAGAAAAAATATCGCGTTTATAAAATACAATTTAGTTGATGTAAATCAATTGTATTCAAATTCAATAAAATTCAATTGAAAAAAGGGTTAACTTTTTTCAATTTCCGCCCTCTTTTCATCGTATTTTTTTCTATTATTAGAGATATGTTTTCACAGTTACATAGTTTTTTTTTCTAAAAAGAGCTTTTAATAAAAAAAATATGTTTAGAGTATACGCCACGGTATCTATTATAACTTGTAAACGTGTGCACAAAGTGTTTTTAATCAAATTGCCTACAACAAAGATCCGGTGCCTGTAACTTTCAAATGTCCTATAGTTCGAGTGATTTTTTAAACTTTTTGAACAAAAATTTTTTAATTAAAATATTCAAAAAATCTAATTTTAAGAAATAAAAAACAAGTGTTTAATAAAATGTGTTTATTAAGCCATAAAAACCCTTTTAAACACTTTACTATATCACAAAATTTGTGTATCGGGACACATCAGCCTGATATTCGATTTTCGCGATAAAAACTTGTTTTTACTTAAATAACATACACTAAGTAGGGTACAACAACCAACAACTAATACCTCACTCTTCCGCAGTAAAATCTGTCACTTATCTTTATGTTACATTTATATGTTGAAACGGATTAAACTTTGGCTACCGCCAAAGCTAACCCGGCTTCATAGATTTTGCCGCTATCCTCTGGTGCCCCATGCGGCGTTGGTTCCCGCAGCTCAGTACGGTAGAGAGGAACGGTGTGGGTTTTTGGGGCACCCAATACAACGGCCTAGATTACCGCATTTAGTTAGAAAGAAATATTAATGGACTGGGGGAGAAGGAAATTGGGGTATTCGGACCCCGAAGCAGTGGGCCAGCCCATCACGTGGGCAGGCCCGACCGTGGTTGTATATTTAAGATGTGTAGTCCGACATCCTTAACCTAACTTTACTACTGTAATATTATTTTGGCCCATAGGCCCTAACTGACTATAGTTGTTAGTAAGAGGTGGTAGTGGTATGCCACCTAAGTCCGGATAAAGCAAAGAGCCGCTTCGCGACAACAATTGCTCTACTCGGGCTGTTGGAGACAACCCACTACCATTATTTAGTTTATTAGTACAAAAAATTTCTCACCTTAATTACTCCCCAACAATCTGAGGAGGGTAGCACAACCGAGAACAAAACAAATTTTACTCAGTCTTAAATGTTCAAAAAAAAACCAAAAATTATGTATTTCTACACTAATCACTATAGCATTTGTTAACTATACTAGTTATTTATTTTTTTTATACATATAAGTACACTAATTGGGTTACATTCAATCACTTTATTCAAATTTATACTTAACAAATCTTATTGGCACAAAAAAAATTATAGGCTATATGAGTTTATAAAAATTTCCTATTGTGTAATCACATAAAACCACACAAAATAATTAATTAAAAATATACTAAATTAATGTTAACTTGACCGCCCGTTGGTCTCTCTAAACACTGACCGTCTCTCCCGTAATCTTTTTTTTATTTTTTTATCATCCATAACTTGGTTGAGAAGGGGGAAGGGGGGGGGGGGGAAGAAAAATTAAATTGTCTTTTCACACGAAAGACGAAAATGCCTTCTCAGCCACATATTATTTTTTTTGGATGACAAAACGGAAATTGTTATTAATTACCGTGTAAGTTGGATATTTGCGATTTTAATGCATATACTGCGAAATACACGGTTCTATATTCTATATAGTGTTGATACTATATACAGAACAACAACAAATGCACTTGCCCAGCATATGCAACGAGCACGGAAAACAGGTGTAATCAAATTACAGTTATATTTCACGTTTATTCAAAAGATCCATACTAATTCCATTATGAATTAACATGATGACCTTCAATTAAATAAACGCATAGAGATAACAAAAAAAAATACGAGAACTTGGCATGATTTATATTATTGGGATATAGGTGAAGATTATAATCTTCAATGTCATGCGATTATAAGATGATCTTATCGGGATAGGTTCTGGTGACGGAATTATAAAAAGTTCCGTTACAATGTGTAGGTACTAACTTTTGGACTTATAATTAAAAATCGTTTTTTAATAAAAATAAAACTTTATTATAAATCTTGCTCAAATTGTTGACTTCCGTTGCGTATGCACGCACGACGCCTTCGCCTTATTTCCACTGTAGTGGTGTGAAAATGCATTTTGTCTTTAATTTTGACGAAAGCGGCTTCAGTGCGTGGGACTAAATCATCGCTAGATGGAACTTCCGTGACTTATACAAGAGATTTGACTTGTCCCGAGACGTAAAAATCTAACGGAGTTAGGTCTGAGGAAAGTGGAGGCCATGGAATAGGGAAATCCCTCCCAATCCATGAATTTGGGAATACGCCATTTAGGTACTCTCTGACAATTAATCTCCAGTGTGCAGGACAACCGTCACTTTGGAAATGAATAGGTTGGTTATAATTGAAAATTGGCAAGTGTGCACCAATTCGGGCAAGTTATTTTGTAAAAACTCAAGGTAGTTACCCCCATTAATATGCTCAGGTAAGAAGTGTGGTCCAGTCACATGATTTCCAATTACTCCCGCCTAAACATTGACACTAAATCTTCTTTTGATCCCTGTCTTTTGGCACGTGGGTTCTGATCTTTCGTTGATCAGTGATGAAGGTTGTGCAAATTAAGAATTCCCTCTTTAGTAAATTTGGACTCAACTGTTCACAGAGTACTTTTCAAAAAGTAGGGATCATCCACATCTGTGTGCAATAAAAGACGGCAAAACTGGACACGTTTGTCAAACTCATGATTGTCCAGATCTTGCACTGGAGTGTAATGGAAAAGATGTTTGTTGTTTTGACGAAGTACGCTTTACACTTTCCAGATGGAAATCCCGAGTGATTGTGGTACATTTCTTATGCTTCTAGCCGGTTCCTCTTCAAACAATGCTAGAACCTGTTCATCGACAGCAACATTATGTCGCGTTATAAACCCTCTTGGTTCATTAAAATTTAAATTACCAGGCTCGCGTAAGCGTCGATAAGTATTTTGGAAGGTGTGGCGGCTGGGTAATCTTCTATTAGGAAAGCGTTCCTGGTAAATCCATTGTGCGGCACGAGCGACGCAATTCGCGCTTCCATATATCCATCAAAATGTCAGCGTATTCTTCATTAGGGAATGTTGTCATTGCAGCAATAATAACAAAACTTAACCACAACACATAAAAACTTAATGAAAACAAAATAACAATATTAGGATATCCTAGAATAATGAGGTATATTAGTTGTTGGTTGTTGTAGCCTACTTAGTGTATGTTATTTAAGTAAAAACAAGTTTTTATCGCGAATATCGAATATCAGGCTGATGTGACCCGATACACAAATTTTGTGATATAGTAAAGTGTTTAAAAGGGTTTTTATGGCATATTGCATATCTTTGAAAAGGGGATAGACTAGAAAATTTAATAAAAGAGTTCGAAGATCACTTTTAGTTTTTTTTTATTGTAATGTAAAGTTGAGTTTTAAGTTTTCTTTTACCATTTTCAAACATTTTACGAGTTAATAAAAAGGAAAGTAGATGTTATTTGGGACGAATTTTGAATTTGATAGAACCATACAACAGTAAACGTAAGAGTTAATACTAAATTTGGAACCTATACCAATTATTTAAAAAAATAATACAACTTAAACATTAAAAAGTTAAAATAAAAAAATCCGTATGGCCAGAAATGAGTTATTAGGGTTTAAGAGTTAACAAATGACCCATCCTTTCAGCCAATTCAATTTGGCAAACGATGCACCAAACACCCTGTAATATGGAATGTGTGAGCTTTACCTATGGGAATTTGGGTCGATGTAAGTATCGTTTCTAAGGGGTAAATGAGTTGGTTGCTAAAAACATTTACATTATTATCCGGTTCCTTTATATCGGTTCATACTAATTTTTTTTTAAACCCACCCTAGTCTGAGCAGTCGATAATGCGAACCGCGATCGTGTGTTGTTATTGAACCGATCATTCTGCTAGCTGCGGTAGGTAACCCAAAATGGCCTTCCGTTTGCTTCAATTTATATATATAAATATCCCTTTTGTGTTATACTAACACAATTGTGTGGGTACGGCAAAAGTACCATGTCAAAAATGTATTTTTGTATGTGTTTTGAACCAACTTGCATATTTGTGTATTCATTTCAAACTTATTTTCGTTCGAAAAAAACACTATAACTACGTATAAGAAGTTAGCCCAGAAAGTTAGCCCAGAAAATAAAAAAGTTTAATCAGGCAACACTACTAAATTAAAACCTCATTTACTTTTATGTGAAGTTATCCCAGCCCAGGAATTTATAAAATTTACTTGTATTATAAGTTATTGGAATTTATCCCAGCCCAGAAAATAAAAAAAATCATTTCACTTTGGAATTAAACCTTGCCCAGAAATTTAAAAAATTACATTATTAATGAGAAGTTAGCCCAGCCCAGGAATATATCAAAACAAATCTTTCAATAAAAAAACAAAAACAAATCTGTCAATTAATTACGGGTTGGAATAAAAAACAAATATATTGGTATACATATATACACATATATACATATGTACACGTACAATAAATAAATACGAATATATTACGCCAAATTTGTTACCAGTATTCATTGTTATAATTTAAAATATTTAAATTTTTACTTGAATATCGGATTAAGGCTATACAGATTTAGATTGGGTATGCAAGCAGCTTATTTGGGGAAAAATTTCAAGATGATCGGTATGTTGCAACTAGCCGAAATATGGCTCTGGGCTGGGTACTCCTAAGCATTTTCGAGAAATAAATCGGTTTTTCTTCCCGCGTGTTGAAACTAAAAATCTCTCGGATTGAGGCTATACAGATTAAGAATAAGTATGCAAGCAGCTTATTTGGGAAAAAATTTCAAGATGATCGGTATGTTGCAACTTGCCGAAATATGGCTCTGGGCTGGGTACTCCTAAGCATTTTCGAGAAATATATCAGTTTTTCTTCCCGTGTGTTGAAACTAAAAATCTCTCGGATTGAGGCTATACAAATTAAGAATGGGTATGCAAGCAGCTTATTTGGGAAAAAATTTCAAGATGATCGGTATGTTGCAACTTGCCGAAATATGGCTCTGGGCTGGGTACTCCTAAGCATTTTCGAGAAATAAATCAGTTTTTCTTCCCGCGTGTTGAAACTAAAAATCTCTCGGATTGAGACTATACAGATTAAGAATGGGTATGCAAGCAGCTTATTTGGGAAAAAATTTCAAGATGATCGGTATGTTGCAACTTGCCGAAATATGGCTCTGGGCTGGGTACTCCTAAGCATTTTCGAGAAATATATCAGTTTTTCTTCACGTGTGTTGAAACTAAAAATCTCTCGGATTGAGGCTATACAGATTAAGAATGGGTATGCAAACAGCTTATTTGGGAAAAAATTTCAAGATGATCGGTATGTTGCAACTTGCCGAAATATGGCTCTGGGATGGGTACTGATTACGGGTACTGGGTACGAAAAACTGATTTATTTCTCGAAAATGCTTAGGAGTACTCAGCCCAGAGCCATATTTCGGCAAGTTGCAACATACCGATCATCTTGAAATTTTTTCCCAAATAAGCTGCTTGCATACCCATTCTTAATCTGTATAGCCTCAATCCGAGAGATTTTTAGTTTCAACACGCGGGAAGAAGAACTGATTTATTTCTCGAAAATGCTTAGGAGTACCCAGCCCAGAGCCATATTTCGGCAAGTTGCAACATACCGATCATCTTGAAATTTTTTCCCAAATAAGCTGCTTGCATACCCATTCTTAATCTGTATAGCCTCAATCCGAGAGATTTTTAGTTTCAACACGCGGGAAGAAAAACTGATTTATTTCTCGAAAACGCTTAGGAGTACAGCCCAGAGCCATATTTCGGCAAGTTGCAACATACCGATCATCTTGAAATTTTTTCCCAAATAAGCTGCTTGCATACCTATTCTTAATTTGTATAGCCTCAATCCGAGAGATTTTTAGTTTCAACACACGGGAAGAAAAACTGATATATTTCTCGAAAATGCTTAGGAGTACCCAGCCCAGAGCCATATTTCGGCAAGTTGCAACATACCGATCATCTTGAAATTTTTTCCCAAATAAGCTGCTTGCATAAACCCATTCTTAATCTGTATAGCCTCAATCCGAGAGATTTTTAGTTTCAACACGCGGGAAGAAAAACTGATTTATTTCTCGAAAATGCTTAGGAGTACCCAGCCCAGAGCCATATTTCGGCAAGTTGCAACATACCGATCATCTTGAAATTTTTTCCCAAATAAGCTGCTTGCATACCCATTCTTAATTTGTATAGCCTCAATCCGAGAGATTTTTAGTTTCAACACACGGGAAGAAAAACTGATATATTTCTCGAAAATGCTTAGGAGTACCCAGCCCAGAGCCATATTTCGGCAAGTTGCAACATACCGATCATCTTGAAATTTTTTCCCAAATAAGCTGCTTGCATACTTATTCTTAATCTGTATAGCCTCAATCCGAGAGATTTTTAGTTTCAACACGCGGGAAGAAAAACCGATTTATTTCTCGAAAATGCTTAGGAGTACCCAGCCCAGAGCCATATTTCGGCTAGTTGCAACATACCGATCATCTTGAAATTTTTCCCCAAATAAGCTGCTTGCATACCCAATCTAAATCTGTATAGCCTTAATCCGATATTCAAGTAAAAATTTAAATATTTTAAATTATAACAATGAATACTGGTAACAAATTTGGCGTAATATATTCGTATTTATTTATTGTACGTGTACATATGTATATATGTGTATATATGTATACCAATATATTTGTTTTTTATTCCAACCCGTAATTAATTGACAGATTTGTTTTTGTTTTTTTATTGAAAGATTTGTTTTGATATATTCCTGGGCTGGGCTAACTTCTCATTAATAATGTAATTTTTTAAATTTCTGGGCAAGGTTTAATTCCAAAGTGAAATGATTTTTTTTATTTTCTGGGCTGGGATAAATTCCAATAACTTATAATACAAGTAAATTTTATAAATTCCTGGGCTGGGATAACTTCACATAAAAGTAAATGAGGTTTTAATTTAGTAGTGTTGCCTGATTAAACTTTTTTATTTTCTGGGCTAACTTTCTGGGCTAACTTCTTATACGTACTATAACTGTGGTACTATTCTGGTAATTCCCCGGGAATAGGGAACTGGGGAAAGATTTTACATAGCTTTTATGTATAAATCAGTTTTTTCTGGCCTACTGAGAAAAAAATTTTGATGTAAATATTTGTAAATTGGGAATAATTTTTCCATAGCTAAATTATCAGGGAAAGTTATTCCCAATTTTATTTTGTTTTCAAAAAAAATGCCACTAACTTTTTACCTTGGTATGCCCGAAAAAAATTATTTAAATAAAATTTATATGTAAATTCATTCCCCAGTTCCCTATTCCCGGGGAATTACCAGAATAATGCCACTGGTGTTGGTTGTACTTCAAAACAAGTGAAATTTTTTATCAAAAACGCCATTACATACTATGATTTACATTTGTGTGGTTTGGACTTTGGTTGAAAAAGGAATATAGATGTAGATAGAAGATAAAAAGAGATAGATATAGATAGATAGAAAAAAGATAAAATACAACATTGGAAGGAATCGATGCCAGTACCTCCTGGTCCAACCGCTGATGCTTTAACTATTACACCACTTGCCCCATACAAAATTCAGATACAAAATGCAAATTTGGATTTTCCTATTTTATTCGATTTTCCGGTTTTTATTCAGGGTTTTTCTGAATTTTCTTCGACAACGAAACATAACAAAAATAATGTTTTAACAAGAATTTTTCCAATCTTGTCCAATTCCACAAAAACATTATTTATTGTTCTGCTCCAGAAAATGCAACCTCATTAAACATAGTATGTTTATTGTGTAGCCAGCTAGACGGTACCGAATTTTTGTAAATATATTTCCTGACGTCGAAAACGCTCTCTCTGCATCCACGCTTGTCGGTGGAATCAACAAAAGTAAGTTACACACTCTTTCAAGTTCCGGGTCTCTGACTCCATCCGATTCGAATTGGGTCAACTCCCAGTGAACCTTAGTGTTTCGACTGAGAGCATTATGGTCTTGAATCTGTGGTTGAACCGTTAATTAATGGTCAATTGCTTTTTTTAATAAATTATATATTATATCCGCTGTTGATGGTCCTTATATCGTAACCTCCTGACAAAATTAAATGAAGTTCATTGATTTGTTAGAGATTCTTTCTAGAATTTTAACAATAAGTTGTAACACGAGTCACTATCAGCAGCATTTGCACCGGCTATCGTGTATTCTGATTTGGGGTTGGGATGGTGTCCTTCCAAGGTTTTTTTTACTATGTAAAGAATAAATTATTCATTTTATGATTCACACACACACACACACACACACACACACACACACACACACACACACACACACACACACACACACACACACACACACACACACACACACACACACACACACACACACACACACACACACACACACACACACACACACACACACACACACACACACAGAACGCACCTTCTCATCTCCCAAATGCATAATAACATTAATTTTTAATTTGATCTATTTTTATTTTTTTATTTTATTATTACTGCAATCTGTTTTGGGGCCAAGGCTCTCCCAACTCTTTCGCGGTTTGATTTTTGCGTCCTTACTTTTACGCCAGTGTTAGCCAATTCGACAACGTCCGGTTATAGGTCCGATGTTATCACTATCTGCACATTGCAATGTGTGAAGAAGTGATGAAAACTTTAATCAAAACATGCGGGTTATGTATAACGCCAAGAGAGGGGGAAATTGGGGATAACATTGTTTTTCATACATAATTTCAAACATTTAATAAACGACCCGTAAACATTAAATCTATTCTCTTTTGGGCACCCTGTATTAAGTTGCCTCGAGTTAAGCAAATTGCAGATGTTCAATTTGAGTTTCATAAAAAGGAAACTGTAGTCCACAATTGGCCTTTTTGAATTGAATTTGAGTTTCAATTATAAAACATTTAAAATTTAATTTCGTAATCCGACCTAACTATAGAACTGCATTTCTACTATTTCCATCCATCCGAATAATATTTTGCCTCGTACTATTATAGATAGCACTACAAAAATTCCAATTAATCACACGCCCATTTTTTACGGCTTAATATCTTTTATAAACTCATTGACCTTATTTGAAATAATAATTCTTCGAATAATTTGAAATTGTCGCAAGACAATAACCGCAAACCATGGTTTTATTGTCCCGCCTAATGTACATTAATACTCTGAAGCACCAGAATACAAAGTAAATCTCTCTGTAAAAAAGGGCATGCACATTTTACAAAAAGTGCATCTTTAATAATCCTTAATTGACAATAAGGCGATTTGAATACAAATACACGTCTTCCCTAAAATGTTGTAACGATGTGTTGATAAAAAAAAACGTTACAAATAAATGTAAATATGGGATTATTAATGTTTTCAATGAACATCGTTATTGTTAAAAGATTTATAGGCATCTAATGGACGGTAAATCCTTACAAATACCTCCTAAGTACCAAAAACAACCCGCTACTTATGTTTCGAAATGATCTATTTTTATTTCGAAGATAGATACCTTATCGTGTTTCATGTAGATCGAAAATGATATTTTTTATTTGTATTGTCCGAAAGGAATGTGTGCATGCTTACAACAACAAACATTAAATCGATTCGTATTGAAAGACTGGACTTTATATACTGCGAGTTTGACCAATTGCAAGTAGACGCATTGACCAAAACATTTGTTAAAATCAATGGATGATAAAGTAAATTTTCGAGTAAAGAAAAATGCGCACAGTTGCAAGACGAAAACCAAAAATGGAGCAAATAATTGTCCAACAATAAACGAAAATCTGGTGCCCGGGTGGTATTTTTCAAATAGGATAAGAACCATCCTTCGGTACACGAACCTTCAAAAATAAAACTTTCTCACGATCACACTCGCAACATCAGCCTTTCAAGGCATAGATCCCCGTTTCGTGACGGGAGAGCAAATTTACATTAGCATTTAAAGAAGAAATCAAATTGACTTTAAAGTAGGTTGAGAGAAGTTAATTGGGACGTACCACGTTAGAACGTGTTTTTATAATTTCGGGCTGATGGAGATAATTCCAGTACCTTGAAGATTAAGTGGCATGAGATGTGATTCACAAATCAAGTCAAATGAAGCCTTTTATGATTTTGATTTGGTGACATAAATCTATTGGTTTGATTCATGTAGTGGTATCCAATGATTGGTAGGAGTAAGACCTCAAACGATGCAACTGGAATGTATAGGTTATGTTTTCGTAATAGCATGTTTCTCCCTCATTGAGATACAGTTGAATGCTTTGTGTAAATGGGTGAGAGGTGGCACACATACGAACCCTCGGATATATGATCAACCAATAGGTATTCGGATGATGGTACTGTCGTAGGTATGGGTACAAATATGAGTGAAAACAATTGGTAGAAATGTATCTTCACTTTCAACGGTAATTCTAGATTCGGTTTTTAATATCCGATACAGCCTCGGTTAGGTCCCCTTGCTTCCTGCCATGGTACTGGGGACGCATGTTTCTTGATCTGATTAACTTTGTCTTGATGGGTTTAATTGGATTTAATGGGTTTCACAAAGATCGATTAAGGGTATTGTGCTGGGGTGTCGAGCATTACTTCGATAATATTCTGTTGTGTGCCTTGAATAGATTTCAATATTAACATCAGCTGAAGAATGCCAGTTACTATAATATCCTTCTGATTCATCTTTGCATTGTATTCCTGAAAATGTTTCACTTCAAAAGCCACTTGCTGCTGATGTTCTTTGTTCAGATGAGTTATGTTGTAATTATTATTTTGCTTAAATAAACGTATGGTGTTATATATAGCCGTGTTTTTTATTTGCGCCCGATAGATTTATCCGGAGCACCCAATTTTCTATGTCAAAACTAATTTATTTAACTCTAACCTAAGATTTCTCATTCAACTTTTTAGTTAAAAATCGACATAAAAATCTTTTGCTCTACCTATTTATCGGGAGCCGCTATCGGCATACTTATCCATTTCAATTTATATTTGAAAAGGCCTTTATTTTGTAAGGTCCTGAAACCATTAGAAACATAATCTTACAATAAAAATTATTGTAAGATTAAGTTGTTAATAACGTGATGTGAAAATAAATGTCAATTAGTATATTTCAGGTGATAAATGGATGCATTTATTTTTCATTTTTATGGTATAGCGACACCAGTGAATAATCGCTACACTTTCAATAGAAATTTCCCATTTGGCGCCGGATAGTGCTCGAATAATAAAACCGGCTTATAATGAACGTATCATTCTTTGCCAAATGTATGAGATGTTGCTCATTCTGCTCGATTAAGTCAAAGTGCTGTTCGTAATTTTTGGCTTCTTGTTGAGACAAGATGCCAAATGTGCCACTTGAAAGGATTCCGATTGTGTCTCCAACTCCTCGCTTGCGATGCCTCGTCGATTTGATTTTAAGTGGTTTGTTTTCTTCTTTGATGTTATCAAACTGTAGTTGGAGTTATTAGACAAGGATATCACAATGTAGCTCTTCAAGTTATATCGAATGATTAGATTCCAGTGTGCAGCAAGTAGCTGAACTTCTCCTACATTATCGAAATATATGCCTCCAGCGTCTTGTAACTCATGCATCTGCAACTTGGTTCCAGTGTTACCGCGGCATTTGGAATGCGGCATAATCTACTTATTGAAGTTGGCTTGTTTTCATCTTCATTTGATGGGCTCTCACTTTCATCTTCCAAGCCTGGCAGAGGACACAATTTGCAGTCGGACGTTCAACTTCTCCTTTGAGAGTAGAAACCGTAGCTGCTCTTATATGAGGTCATTTTTATGAGGTTGAGTTTCCTTGCCCACATCAAAGTTATCTTCTTTTATCAGCACTAAGTCACCCATAGTTATGTTTGGGTGTTTAATCTTTCACTTGGGCCATTGTTGAAACTGGGATAAATATCTTTGGTGCCCTTTATTTTCCAGAACTGTTGGTAGCTTTGATTTACTAACCATCTGGTTAATATGCCGGGATTTTTATCTAATACATCACTCTTCGAGGGAGCCAGTAAACATCAGTTAAAAAATATCCGGAAGTTAGAATATCTATATTATCTGCATGGTTGGATATAGGACACAGAGAAGTGAATAATTACTCATATGTCAATGTTTGATTTCCAACGACTCGGTATACATGTGTAGGTTTTTAGGTTTCAGTTTTTGACACTTAGGCCAATTTTGGCCCATTGTGATGTATACGGGTGTAACGAAGCTCCAAATCTCGATCGTGTTTTTATTCGTAGGTACTTTTATTGAATAAATAGTGAAAATAAAAGAAATTTATACTTACCACTTGGTTTTTACTTACCATACAATTTTATACCGAACAACTTGTACTTGTCTACGTTGTAACCTGTCTCATATCTATCCACCTTGTTTTTTTGACATTCAATATGATAATTGATAGCCAAAATTGATCAGCTGAATATATTTATCGTAAAAAAAGAAGAGGATGGATAGAAAACGAAAAAAACAACTTGCAACCGAGCTGGGTAAAAGACGAAGATGACATGAGGAGGGAAGTTAAGTTTTGGATTCGCGACAAGCCAGATCGATCTTACAAAAAAAAAAAAAGTAAAACACACAACCATTTTTGTATTAAGCGATAAGAGCTCCGCTATAGTCATCTGAATTAGTAGTAGATGTCGATTACCAGAAACCGGACTATATAGGTTTGGTAGTTCAGGGATTGACCTATTTAAATAATAAGAGGCAAAAAATTCTATGATTTAGAGCCTCGCTATAGTCGTTTGAATTTAAATATCAAGATGGGGCAAGGTTCAATATCTGAGGCTCGAATTAATTTTTTTTCGAAATTAAATTTGTAGTGTTGTTTAGTAGAATTTTTTTTTATTGAGCTAACGGTTTATAATTTTTAAGAGGAAAATACTTGTTGGTATTAAATGCGATATAGTTAAATGGGGCAAGGTTTAATATCTAAGGCACGAATAAATTTTTTTGCGAAATTAAATTAAATTAAATTCACGGCGTATACTGGGGAAAAATTATTGGGTTGAATTTATTTTTAGGACTATTTTACCACAAGTATCATAATATTATATATTATAAAACTTAAACACCTTATTTTAAAAATTGTACATGAAATAATTTGATGAGATATATTTAGATTTAATATAATTATTGTATACTCTTTTATGAAATGGTTGTGATATTTCAGAGGTGTGGTTTTTATTAGTATGAATGTACTTTCAACTTTGCCTTATCTTGCCATTTCACAATTAAACTAACTTAATTCAAATTTAAAATATTCTAAATATTAAACATTTATTCAATTGAACACATTTTTATATAAAATACACAACACTAAATAACTATATTAAAACAAATCGTTTACGATACAAAGTAAATAACAATTAACAATTATACTTTCTATTATCGAATTAGGTCTGGCTTAAACCTAAATGTCATGAAAATAAATATAACGGTTTTAACGGCATTTTGAATTAACTCAATAAGTCAATACATATATCACTTACTAATTCGTTTAGTTGAAAATAATAAAAATGGAAATTCATCTTATAGATTTTTCCAATTTTCATTTTAATGTAACCATAATTTAAAGAGAAATTACCAAAAATATTTATATTATAAATTATACTAATAGAACCGAACACGTACGCTGCACCATACATATTCGAATAAACGTTTTTTATTGGAAAATTTTTTATATTAAAAATATTTGTCGTCACTATTTTTAACAGTTTCTTTCGAAATATGATACACAATTATAAATATAATAAACGTGATTTTATTGAATAAAATCAGTATTGTTATTTTGTATACTAATTCAGATTTTGTGTTAATTAATTATAAATTATCCGCATGTGGCTATCGTTTTTAACCATTGTGTCACACACGAGTATTTTTCTCCTTCCGTCAAGCCGAGTGGTTCGTGTTGATTATGAGATGTAACTAGAAATTGAAATGGAATTCTAAAAGTTCGAATATTAATAGATTTTTATTTTGTATGTTTCACTATTTTATATCCCGTTTCTGGAGGACTACTGAAAAGTTCAATTTATCAGAACTTTTCAATCAGGGTCAATTATGCATTTGAAATTCAAAATTCATACCCGAGTATATCATGTTGACACAAAGGTTAACAGCGAATATAATAATCCAAAATTTGAAAAAAAAATATAAAAGCGTTGTTTGCTGTACATTTGCTGTTTGTCATTTGATAATTCGTCACAAATTTGTACTATTCATAATTTAAACATATATTGTGTAAAATTTAGAGTGTTAGCTAGTTTTATAAAATAATAAACAAATTCTCATTTAATAATGTATTTTTTAAAAATTAAGTTTGATTATAATTTTTGATCATAACTAAATTAATGATCACTTATTCGAAATGGCCAATAAAAAATGATCAATTTTTAGTTTGATAATTTTCAATAAGTTAATTTTCCAATTCGTTGCAAAGCTTAAAAGGCATACATTCTTCGGTCACACCACCAGTTCAATTAAACTAAATATTGAAAATACTGTTAAATTTTTCTATAACATATCAAAAATGTGAATCATTTGGTCGATTAGGTACGCGTTACGAACTCGACTTACTATAGTTTCGAGAAAAACTAATTTTGAAAAAATGTTCATTGAAAAAAAAAAGTTGTATTTCAAAGTATCCATTACAAGTAGTATTTCTAAATATGTAGAAAACGTAAAATAACAATAAAATATATATAGAAAACCATCAAAACAAAACTAGCAATACTTACATAATCGATCCCCATACCGGAGGGAGACGAATATGCAGAAACAAAATAAAATTATATTCATTATAGAAAAATAATGTGTAGTATGCTTGGAAAATGTGATTTTATTTGACGCAAATTTCAAAAATGATTGGTTGCAATAAGCATATATTTCAGAACAAAACAAATCACAAATAATTTTGAATGAAGTTTCTAATCGGGTGGGGGTTGAATCGTTTTATAATAATAACCGTTGTTAATAAAGACTTGGGTCTATTTCTTAATTTAGAATTCTTCGCGATTTCACGTAGAGTGGTTTGTTTAGCTGAGGTATTTACAGTAAATTAAAAATTTAAGTCTCTGTTATTAAAGTGAGTTTCGTATATTAATTTGTCAAAATTATTGTTAAAATTTAAACTTTAAAAACGTTTGTATATCTACTTCTTTATTAAAATATTTAAAGATATATTTCTTACTTTTGTTAACATTGTAAAATTTTAACATACGTTATTTTATGTTTTATTTATTTTTGTCTTCAATAGTTTCGAATAATAGCAGTTATTATTTGATACTCCAACAGTTCCGAGACATATTAAAATTAATACTCACATTTTTCAACTTAATATAAGTCTTTAATTTACTGTCCAAATTTTAATATTAATCATACTTTGCAGTTTATCGAATTTATAGGAATGCGCTTAAACAAATTACGTGGAGTTCAATAAATAATTACATTAAATATTTGAGTTTTTGTGAAATTCAAAGCAATAAAAAATACAAGGCAAAAGGAAGTAGGTGTGTTGAGCGCTTTTATTAATAGTTTAATATATAAATAAAGCATATAAATCAGTTGCAAATATTAAATTTTTAGATGTGCTGCGGATTATCAGTAATAAGAAAGAATAAAATAAAATCATAAGACTTAATTATTATTACTTATCACAAGTATTATTGACAAAATTAAAATGCCGTTTAATGAATTTAAGTTTACGGAAGACAATTTGGAAATAATTAAACAAATTATTATATATCATTTAAATGACATAAATGAAGTAAAATTTAGCTTAAATCCGAACATCAACAACATTTTGACAGTTATTTGCCAAAACTTCAAAATTCAGAAGAACGAAGTAATTCGCAGTAAATTAAATTATTTATATAAAAATAATTTAAATTTTAGAAACGAAATTTATCAAGGAATTATCGATAAACAAACGGAACGTAATCACCCGGCGATAGATTCTTTCCATCAAATTGGTCAATCAAATAACGAAATCATAAATGAAATTACTAACAATTCTGAATTTAATGAGCCTTTTGAATTGGATAAAAACAAAAGTGAATCTTTTGAAATTGATAACAATAATAAAATAGTAAAAACTAAGAAAAGGCGGAACAGGATTACAGTAAATCAAAATTTTGTAGAAATGAAATCACAATTAGAAATTCCCCAACCTTTATGGGAAACTATATTTGATAAGGAAAATAATTCTTTCATACAAAATAAATATTCGTCAGTGATTTTTGAATTACTCACAAAGTTAACTGGTTGTATAATAAATATTAAAAGTTATGATATAAACCAGAAATCTATAACAATCCGAGCACATTGTTCACATAGAGACAATAAGAACGGGTGCAGACAATATAGATTAACAAATAGAACATTGCAGCACAATATTTTCAAAGTATTTTATTCTAATATTTCTATTTCTCATACATACTTAAAAAGTTCTCCTGTTCGCCAACATAATAGAATAAAGTTAAAAAATGTATTGTTAAAAAAAACTGTAGAACAATTAAAAGAAGACCTATTGCACGAAGAAGATCCAGATTTTGTAATTCATCATAAAACATTGCTTAAATCAAAAACGGATGATGTTTTACGGAAACTAAAATCCGAAGCAATTAAAGGAAAAGACCTTCATTCTGATGATTTAATTGATTTATATTTAGAGATCGCAAAGCAAAGTCAAGAACCGCCATCGCAGTTTTTACAAAGACTGTCGATTGTACCTTTTTTTATAATTTCATTTAGTAAACTTCAATACGAAGTTCTGCATAATACGAGACAAACAAACAATAATAAGCTTATAGCATATAACAGGTGGCCTAGTTCGACCGCCACAAGATGACTGCAAAAAAATATTTTACTACGTTCTAATAATACCAATACAAAATTATGGCACTGAGCCAACGGATCCGTTTCCGATTACGGACTTAGTGAGCGCGAGCCATAATTTTGAGACAATAGGACATTGGCTGCGTACGTTCAGAATATTTCTGAATGAACAAACATCTATCTGGCCTATTTTTGATTCCGTAGTCACAGATTTCAGTTTTGCTCAAATTAACTCCGTGTTGGATTCATTTAACAATTTAAATATTATTCAATATTTACAATTATGTCATAAATATATAAGCAATAACAACATTTCATCATTTAGTAAAAAATTTGTTAAAATCCATTTATGTTGCTCGCATTTAATGAAAAATATGCTAAATGATATAAATCAAAGTTATGCCTTAAATTCAAGAGTCTCAAAATACATGAAGGAAATTATAGCAGCCTTCTATTTAATGAAAAACTATAATGATATAAAAGCTATATTTAGTAATTTGGCGATTTTATTACTATCAAAAAAATCCAATAAAAAAACTGTACTTGCACTAAGTAGCATCTTGAATTTCATTTATGAGCATGGTCTAGAAATTGAATTTTCAAGTGATGACGCTCTATATGATCGTGATACAAACGAGAAAGATTTGGTTATTGAAATGTTGGAAATAAATTCTAAACCAATTTATGAGCAGAGTCCATTTTATAATGATTTCGATGAAATTTTGAAAATATTAATAGTTCAACAAAACAGTGACGACTTGAATCCTGATCCAGTCAATATGTTTTATAATCCTAAGTTTTTGGATAAGTTTTGTAAAAAATATTTGACATATATTTGTATGTGGTCTTTAATTATGGGACAAACAAATAGATTAAGCAATAGTCATATTGAAAACTATTTTGCTACTATAAAAAAACGATGCCGGAGCGCTCCACATCTAGGAAGACTGCCTACTAAATGTTTGAGATTTTTAAAGGAAATTAATGACCGGAATATGTATTTATATAAAAAAAATGGAGCTCAAAATACCTAAAAAATCATTAAAAACAGTAATGACTGAACCAAAAACAATAAATAATAAATTAACTTTAACAAAAATTTTACGCGAAACAGAAAAATGGGGCCCTAAAAAACGATCGTTAAAAGAAAAACTAATAACTTCAATACAAAAAATATATTGGAATTTAATTCAAAGTCACAGGAAGAGCAGTTTGAAATATCATCTAAACTACAAATAAAATTTGAAAACAACCAAACAACTCCGAAATCATCGAGAAAAACAACCGATTTAAAACTAACAACAGTAACGCATTTCTGTTTCCTCTTAAATGGCAACTTAGATAATAATGAATTTTATAAAAATACGTGTGCGTTTGACTCATTCATTCAGTGTTTAGTCAATGTACAAGCCTCAATCAACGGGACAATATTGGAAAAGGAGAGCGACATATCAAAAATCATCGATTCGTTAATGCACAATTATTTAAAAGCATCAAAATATCGGTTTGACGCCTTATTCAAAATTTTTAATAATAAATCCGATTGTCAGTGTAATATCACTCGAATAACTGATTATTGGTTAAAACTATATCCATCTTGTGTAATAAAGTTTACTTGTTCAATTTGTGGTAAAACCTACTCTGAAAATCGACAGTATGCAAGTGTGGATCCGATAAAGCTTGAACATTTAGAAATCACAAATTTGCAAAAGTGTTTATCATCATACAAATCAACTCATTCGAAGAACTGCTGCAAAACTACTATGAATCTAACAACAACGGAATATAATAAATTTATTGCAATTAATTGTGAATATATGTATCCAGCGTCTAATAGAAAAATTACAATAAGTAATATACCATCATCTATAACAATTGACAATATAATATATAATTTAAATGCAATTATAAATTTTGAGGCATCAGCAAAACATTATACAGCATATTGTAAAACAGCAAATACCTGGAAAAAGTTTGACGATATGTCAAAATATGTCATCAAAATTCGAAATCCCATGCTAAGTCATTTAGAGCCCCATATTTAGTTTTATAGTAATTAAAAATATAAAGCAAATTCAAAGATTTTCATTGGCCCGAATATAATACCAAAAAATGTATGTATGTATGTGGAAAGCACACAAGTTCAAGTAAAATAAAATTTAATTTATATAATGGATTTTTAGAATAGTAATAATATATTTTTTTTATAAATATTTTGCAGTTAGTGTATCCTGGAAAAATTATTAACTGAAACTCCAAATTACTGTTCGTGCTCCCGTTTTTGTATACATCATGTAATAATAAAAATAAGGTATACTCAAAATAACCAAATCACAAGCATTTAAAACTATTAATTAATACTATAATACACACCAATGATAAAATTACAGCCTTCATCACAGTTTAGAGGGAACGGTTTGTAGCTCCTAGTAGCAGGAATTTCAGCAGAATACTACGACTGCCATATTTAAAGAGTTGTAAGTTTTTATTACAATTTAACTATAACATTTTCTGTTAACGATTGAAATGATTCGGTTCAGTTTAAATATCGCAAAATAACACAGAAGCGCTTACTAGATTTATATTCAAAACGTGTGATCTAAAACGAAATTTAAATCAATCTAAAATTTAAACTGATCCGGGCGTTCCAATATAAAAAGAAAACTGGACCCAAGTGCCAATATATTTAGAAGCCAATTATAATTTTCGCTAATGGTTAAATAGTAGCAACGCGGTATTATTTTATGTATTGTCTGCCATAGCAATGCATAAAGTGTATGTGTGACACTTGGCGTGTTCAGTCCGACCAAAATGATAAAAATTATCATGATATTTTTTGTGATCCTAACTTCACTCCGTATAATTTTATATCAAACCCGAGTGAACAACCAAATCGAAAAAATAATTATAAATTGATTCTGCACGTCAAAACATTGTTGACGCTGTCATAACAAATAGGGGTCGGCGTTGAAATTCATGTCAACCGGTCGCAAGTTTTATTGAAAAAATTCAATTTTATTTTAAGTTTTGATAATTATAAATTATGTATGAGGTAATTATTTGCATGCCCAAAAGATCCTGAATCATTCTAAAAGTCTGAGAGCAGTGAGGAAGCATTTAAACAAAAACTGATACCTTGATTCGAAATGAGTATCCCCATCAAAGCTGGAAGTAGTGATTGATAGGGAGTTGTATAGCGGATGACAATAGCTAGAATAATTTCTCATTACATAGCTGCCTCGCTGATACATACCAGGAGTATGCTTCTACCATATAAGGATCAATGATGCTCCGTAAATGTGGGGTTTTAGCATCTTACATTGGACACCAACAATTATCTCTTCGTAAATTTTAACCAAATATTTTTATTTTAATTAAAATTGTTTTGTCCACCCCATACGCTGCATACGCCATTGTAAATGAGCATCTACTGCTCAAAATGGCGTATATTGGTATATGATGTGGATTTGTATAAATAAATTGTATAGTAATAAAAAAATAAATAAATAAATAAATAACAACAATTTACTATTTACTAATGCCTAAGTATATTTCACAATAGTTTAATACTTCACATCTTAACGCTAATAAAACAAACCCGGGGAGTACACATCAATTCACTCATTAAACATTCATTCAATTATAATTCACGACAGAGATTTGCAGATAACTGATTGTTCTAAAAACTTTCACAAATTGTTTTTAGATGGCATTTATATGTGTAAAGGAAATCACATTCTCGCCCAATTCATGACTACACGAATAATTTTAACCACACAACGTCGCACCTAATAAATCATTCAAGGCGGCCGCATGAAAGGTCTCTCGACTCTCCAACAAAGTTAAAACTCAAAAATGTGTGATCTCAAAAAGTGAGAAAAAAGTGTGAAACTCAAAAATGTGTGATCTCAAAAAGGCTGTATACAACATTTGCATTACAACAATAATTTACAACAACAATTTGCATTATATCACTCAATTTTAGCTTTGTTGCCTCAGCTCGAGAGTCGAGACACATTTCATGCGGCCGCCATCAGATGAAATGAAACGGACATTGAAGATTGAACAAAAACACAGAAAAGAAACTACACACACAAATCATACACAAACAATATTTGTTGTTGAGTTTATTAAAGACACTGATTTCAACTACATTGTTTTTAATGTATTATTGTTTAATACAAAAAAATAACATTAAAGTTGAACAAAATGTTGTTCCTGTCCATGTAAAATCATAGCGCAATAACATTAGAAATAAAATGTACATAAATTTTGACAGCCAGAATCGAAAATTTTTTTGGTTCTTTTTGTGATAAATGAGTGCGTTTTATGATAAAAACTGATAAAAAATATCATGATATTTTTTATCATTTTGGTCGGACTGAACACTAGGAATGTGTAATCCTAATTTAACCTGTGTTTTAGAACAATTTTTCGATTTTATCAATACGTGCGTGTTTCATCAAACACGTTTAATATATATATATAAATGTAAATACCTCAGTTTATGTGCAGATCCATTCCAGTTTTTGCATACATCTGATACATAATTTATAAGTTTATTCGATAATTTGTAATTTTTTTAAATTTCGCTAATTTCAGGTCCAAATCTTGCATCTATGCTTAACCACATTTTGTTCTTATTTAACCAATTTTTTTATATTAAGCGTTTGTTTAATTTCATTTTAACAGTCATCGGAATGCGGCGTCATTTATGTTTCATCCATCTGGTGCATCACTTATGTTTCATCCAATGAGTCCATAAAAACATCAATCAGGATTTCTTTTAAAATACGTAGGTTTGCAAAACATTTCCACTTAACCTGTAGTAAAAATTAAAATGTTAGTCACAAATATGTATTATTTTGATTCATAATTTTTCTTTGATTTTTCAGGCATTAAATTAAATCAAAAGAATGGTGTGATTATCAGGAGAATGCTGTGTAATGGTATCAAAGCTCGAAAGATGTATCATCCTTACAACCCTTCATTGAAGATGAGTATTGTTCCATTACCTGTATTTAAATTTATGGTGTTTCAGTGTTTTTGTTTTCGTTTATTTTTTGCTTTCAGATATGAAAATTAGTGCAGCAATCTCCTCTTCAAGGCGTATTGATACATATAATATTAGCTACGTTCAACGTTCAACGTTCCTTTTTAAAAGCTAAATATAGTTCCATAGCCTAATTCAGTTTCATATTGTATAATATATATATATATATATATATATATATATATATATATATATATATATATATATATATATGTTTTTTCAGATATTAAATCATTCTGGATTAGCTGCTTGGACATCTACCCTAATGAACGGACATCTACCCTAATGAATATAAAAAAAATATTGAAATTGTTGAATTAATTTATACCGAGGTTTTTATGCCTAATGGAAGCATTTGTTCTCTTGCTTTTATTTAATTTTATATGATTCCATACAGCTTTTCCTCTAATATTGAAATAATAAAAATAGAAAAATATAATTGTTGATTTATCATTTAATTTTGTTCGGTAATTACCCATAATTTTGATGGATTAAGGTAAGTGTTTATTATTTTATAATAAATTAAATGATAAATTTTCATTACCAATTGGATCAAGCACATATTTAAAAATTATTTATTAATCATTTTTTCGTTTCAAACTTTTCACATCAAATAATATATAATATGCATTCAGTCATTCACAGAAGTATTTTTTTGTTTTATAGAAAGCGAACCTATAATAATTTTCATTTTCATTTCACTGCGGACTGCTTCGATTATATTAGTTTCAATTTTTTTATTCGTGTAACTACTACCGAACATGGTAAACATTGTTGCTTTTTAAATTTTAATGACATTCGCAGCATGTGTTTCTTTGGTCAATTTTCTAAATTTTCAACACAAGTGCATTCATCTAAATAGATTTACGAAAGCTAAATTGAATTTTTAGTTAAGGTGCTTACCACTCGGGGATAATTTTAAGATTTTTTTTCAAAAGTTGGTAAATCAAATAACTCGTAAATCGCTTTCGTAAGTCTAAAAAAAAATTCAATTTAGCTAAATTTTTTCTCAATTTAGATACATGCAATTATTGTTGTACAATTTACCAAATAAATAAAGCATTATGCTTTAGTAACGTTTTCCAGTTTTTTAAGTAACGTAATTAAAAAAAACAACAAAAAATAGCATTTTGTATGAGAAATAATTTTAGCGTTTACAGACTTATACCTAACATCCGTGCGTAATGTATACGCAATGATCGGATATTTGTATTCGCTTTTGGTTTTGATTTTTAAGAAGCTGTCTCAATTTGTTGGGGAAAAACATTTGATTTCAATTTTATTTTGCGATTACAATAATAATTTCTTTTGTTGTGTAGACAGGCGAATCCCTGAACTTCAAAACTTATATAGTCCGGTTTCTGGTAATCGACATCTACTACGAATTTAGATGACTATAGCGGAGCTCTAAATCAAAGAATATTTTTGCCTCTTGATATTTAAATTCAAATGACTATAGCGAGGCTCTAAATCATAGAATTTTTTTGTCTCTTATTATTTAAATAGACCAATCCCTGAACTACCAAACCTATATAGTCCGGTTTCTGGTAATGGACATCTACTACTAATTCAGATGACTATAGCGAAGCTCTAAATCATAGATTTTTTTGCCACTTGTTGTGTAAACAGGCCAATTCTTGAACTGCAATACTTTGAAGTACATAGTAATTTATATTCATAAGTGTATTTATTAATTATTAATTAACCTGGAATATTGACAATTTTTAGAAGAAAACAAATTTTTGTGACATTGTTGTTTTTTACAAAATTAATTATTACTTAATTATTAATTACATAATTATTAATTAATAAACCCACTCGTTTCTATATAAATTATATAATTCTTATTTTGCTATAGTGATTAGCTATATATAGTGCAAGTTAAAATGTCAATCGGTTTTTATTTATAATGGCCGCCATTTCGTGTATTATATTTCATAATAATTTTTCTTACTATCGTTATATTTTTATATCGTGATAGTTGTAGTTTCATTATAATTTCTAAAATATATAATGGTGTTGCCATACTTAACTATAACCATTTTCCGGGATGACTTTACGGGATAACTTCACAAAGGTACCAAATCCCGGGTCCCGGGAGGTCCCGGGTTCAATTCCCGGTGGTGACAAGGAAACAATTTCACGGCTGGTTTAGGATCAATGAATTAATCACTCATTATCCGAAATGAAAATATGATTATGAAACCTCATTTGAGGTGGCCAAATCCCTTGATGGGATATAGTGCCAGAGAGAGTGTGAAGTACCAGTAAGTGAGGTGGCGTACATTCATATCGAAATCCAACCCATATGCCTCCAACCGGTTATATAGTGTGTACCTTGTACTGGGTGTCATGGTCAAAAGGAACCAACCGTAACATTTATTACCAGTTTTCAATACGTAATATACGCAATTTGGATAAACAAAAGGGGCGTTATATCACAAAAAACAACGTGTGCAACGGCAAGCCGGTTGGTTTAATTCACGGGGAACAGCAGGACGCTAAGAGGAAATCATCATCTTCGCCTTCTGATTAAAGTATGGCATGTTAATAATTTTTTTTCAATTTTTTTTTTTTTCAATCATTACATTTTTTGTCAATTTCATTTTCATTTTCCTTTTACTGTAGAATTTAGGAATGGGTACAAAAAGCCCAACGTCGGAGAATGGTAAACCAGAATGTTTATAGCATGACTGTGATTTTTATCTGGCATTTGGTAGTTTATTATTGCGATTTAATGGGTTTTTTGGGTTGTTTACTTTTTTATTCTTCGCACACTTAAATTTAAAATTTTGTATCATCTCAGCTGTGAAGGTGGTAAACCGGACCTCCCCATTTCCGGCTACAGAGCTAAGCCGCTACAAAAATGTACTACCACCGTCATAGCAGAACTAAACCATGAGGTTACACATGATGTTTCAATGATTTCACAGCCGTCTTCCATAATCCTCCGAAATGTGGAGAGCTTGGAAGTATAAAGTGCCATATAATATATATATATATTGACATCTTTATTTGTCACACTATATTTACACGCCTTATCACAATATAATTATATATATTTTAAGTTTTAATAAAAAACACTTTCTTAATTTTGTGATATATTTTTATATATTTTATATAAACAACAACTAGTTTCGAGCTATCTGCTCATCATCAAGTTGATTTAAAAACTCAGAGTTTTTAAATCAACCTGATGATGAGCAGATAGCTCGAAACTAGTTGTTGTTTATATAAAATATATAAAAATATATCACAAAATTAAGAAAGTGTTTTTTATTAAAACTTAAAATATATATAATATGCCATACAATGCTCTGCGTTGAAAAATGATCCTGGATAATTTTCTTCACAGCCGTTGGTTTTGGATTACAAGTTTGTTTGTTATCAATGTATATGTGGGTAATATTTCCTCGGTGCGGTATAAATCTTTTGAATGCTGCGAAGAAGGTGTTTGCCGTTAATTCAGAGCCCACTACAAGATGAACTGCCTTCATGGAAAGGCACACAAAGACGGCAATATATCTCTTTTAGGCCTTATTTCCTCTTCTTTTTAAGATTCGTGTATTCAATGGACCGGCATTATTGACACCCACCCGTTGCGTAAATAGCCGCTACGGGACTACACGGCAATCGGAAACAGACAATCCTTGAGCTCACCTTGTTATTCAGAAACTTTTCCGGATAAATACTAACGTTAATTCGTTGGTGTCATGAAGCGTGGATGCATGTGCCCATACTTGATAATTAGGCTGGTGGAACAGGCGCTTCTCTCCGAATGGGAGATCCACATCTTTTAGTCTGCCTCTTATCCTTATAAGACCTTCGTTGTCTAGGAGCGGATTCAGCGAGGCGATGGTGCTCTTCTTCTTAATTGATCCCTTAATGTTGATATTTCATATTCAAGGAAATCACGTTAAACTGGTCTTACTTGATTGTGGTTCATGCTGTCCCTAGTTTTATGATATGACTCGGAGGAGGTGAGTAGTGACTCGTAGAAGATTTAAATAATCCGATTTGCTTGATTATGATGTTCTCAGATGCCGCGTCCTTATTGAGTATGTGCAGAACAGTTGTAACCCATTTCAAAACCATGGTAGAGTCTGTCCATGCATAAATATGTGTCGGTTGCACTTTTTATAGAGTTTAAACCACGTGGTTAATTAAACGTGACGGAAGAAGTGCTCCACAAAGTTCCAGACATGGTAAAGTTTGCTTAACTCGGGTTGGTGCTACCTTGGTTTTGGGAGTCAGTAGCCGTGTGAGATTGTATTGTCTGACAACTGAATTCGATTGTATATGACCGCTGCATATGCTCATTTGACGCATCGCAGAACCCGTGAAAACAGAGGTTATGTTTGCCTGAAGATACTGTTCCTATCAAACGTGGAATTGATAGGATTTCAATCTGTACCGGTTCGTCTCGCATCTTTACCTATTTTACTGTAATTTCTTTAGGAACCTCGTCGTCTCTGCTTATTCTCGTGACCCACTTGATATTTGGTAACTTTGAAATTAAAACACTCTATATGAGAACAGATTCCAATAGATTCCTAAAGTTTTAATTCATCTTCTGCCAACTCCATGTTTCCAATTAACTTATTTGACCCTGCTCGACCACTTGCTCAGTTGAAATTCACCTTTTTGAAGTAATGTGATTAGCTGCTCTTGTAGAAGTAGTGCATCGTGTAGGTTATCAGAACCGGTTAGAAAGTCAGCGACATAACAGTCCACTCTTAAGGCCATTCGAACCATTGGGCAGTGTTCACCTTCATCCATTGCTAACTGAATTAATCTTCTTATTGCCAAGAATGGAGCTGCTGATGTGTCATATGTAACGGTAGTCAAGTACGAGTAAGAAATGCAGAGTATCATAAGTTTTGCAGTTTGCTGCTTGCAATATGCTAGATGTCATATTAAGGCTTAATTTTTCATGGCAGCTATCATGTACCAGATAGTTGATTTGGTGTTTATGAATAACTTTCAGATTTTAATGTTGCCCTCGAATGTTGCGGAATTTGAATTCTCGGTAGTTTTGGCATACTTCTTGCGCCTTGCTGATATTTTGACTGATTTTGCCTTATATGTTTGATACTAGTTTTAATTTGAGGGCTTCGTATTTTGTTATCACTGCCACGGTAGTCATCAACGAAATAGGACAAAGTGGTTTCTTCATTCTCTGCTTCGATGTATATTTCTTCATGCAGCTTTTCAATTTCCGCCTTATTGGAGGATATTGCCTTTAGTTTGGTGCTCATTAACTCGACGTTTTTTGGTCTTACCATGGCGTGGAATAGCCTCATTTTAAATTGATGGGCATTATAGCGCTTTGCGATTGTTTTACTACCGGCACTTGAACTTGAACCAGGTTAGGCTGATGAGGTCTTCATCTCTAACGCTAGCGATTTCCTCAGTATTTCTAACTGCTCTCTAAAATTTTGCACTAGTGGTGCCACTGCTTCTCGAGCTTTACAATATTCATGTATTGGAAAGTCGTCTTTATACTGACTTAGTTTAGTATTCGTTCATCAGTATCGACGAATTCTTCATATATATCATCTAACCGCCCTACTTGTATTCCTGCTGATGGAATCCTTCTTGTACTTTGAATTTCCTTATCCCTTGAACAGTTTGTCCATTATATAAACGCCTGGTTAATGTTCTATGTGTCACTTTGATGGTAGTTAGACATATACCATGTCTCAATTTGTATTACAACTTGCACTGTTGACTGTTAAATTACAGCTGTGTCTTTTTTTGTAATTTGGTTGGGTTTATATACTGCATCATAGTTCGAGTTTATTCCATTTATTGTATCTGACGATGTATGCGTATTGCAATAGTAAATCACTTGAATGTAGTTGGGTTCGCGACATTGCACGCCATCAATTTCCACTTCCCGTTCTAATTGTGTAGAGTAGAATTTATAAAACTACCCGCAACTAAAATCTGTTAGTCCCGAACAAATGCATCCTATGTCATATTACTTCCGTCTATCGCCTTGCACTACTTTTCATCCACCTCCCAGGGTTTCTTGTATGTGTATCAAACATCATTTCTGATCCACTTAAAAATTTTATAGGAACCTTTCCAATTGGGCTCCACTTCTTTAGTTCTTCATTTCCTCTTTCTATAATTGTACGTATACCATACGCTGGTCGTATGGCGTTTGCAATTTAACTCTGGTATTCCTACTGTTGATCTTTATAAATTTCTACCTGTTCATCTTTTCATCCTGTTCATCTGGATCGCTCTCTCTCTCCACCGATCATCTCCATTTCTTGACGCTCCATATCATCATTATTATTGTAATTTTCCCTGGAATATCCTCAAATATCGTTCTTCTTTCGATGCAGTTTTCCGTGACTCCGAAAGCTGTGTGCTATAGTTGCCTCAACTCTTTTCTTATTAACGCCTTTATCTCCGTAATATTCTTGAAATCTAGTTTATACAACTTTATATGATAAAGCCAACGACAAAACTTCATTCATGGTTTTGCCTTTAGTAGTTGTTCTCAATTGAACTTTTAGATGCTCGTCCTTGGCAGCATTGATAAACGTGTCCACTGGTAGTCCATTCAACACACCTGCAGATTCATTACCGTAAGCTTGATGCTCCCTATGTAGCTGCCGCTTGCACTGTTTTCTTTACCACAACAATTGTGCTGTACTGCCATTCGAGACTTCACTTTAAAATTCGCAAATAGGATCTCGCCATCGAATGTCGGAGGTTTTTAAATTCTAATTAAGCTTCCGGCAGGTGGTTCGGTTAAAAACCATTTATTTAACTGACCATCTCTAAAAGTTTTCGAGGTATGTGTTTCAATGCGGGCCTCTACTTGATAACTTTATTTTCAAGCCCTGCCTGATTTAACCTTCAAATGCCTTAAGCTGGCTATCGACTTTTGGCTCAAAAGACTTTATTTCTTCTCGAAGCTCTTTAATTTGAAGATCTTGCGTATGCTGAATTTGGTAGAGCTTTTCATTCTGCATGCTCCTGCTTCGTGCACTTTGCTGCTCGGATTTAGCGATTTACTGGTCTATTTTAAAATATTGTCGGTTTATTTTCGCAAATAAAATTTGTTTTCTGTAAATTTTTTTTTATGTAGATATTTATAAACTAAAACACGTATTTCGACTTTATTATAAGCTTAACTTATTTTTAAATATATATTTATTAGAAAAAAAAATGTTTAAAAATTCAAAAATGTACGAATCACAATTCCCCCAAATAAAAAATAATGGGGAAAAATTGTCGTCAAAACAGCTATAAAATGGAATTATTTTTTCCCAACAGCAAGAAATCCCAAACGCCAGAATACACTTTGTTGAATAAAAAACTCCCCCAAACTGCTAGAAAAATGCCATTAATTCCATATTCCCGCGGAAAACGAGAATAGGGCCACAGGCGGATTGAGTATTCGGAATAAAACTTCATACTATAGCTGTTTCCATAAATTATGGGAGATATGCGAAATGTGGTGGACAGCTGCATAATTGTCAGAGCTCCTGCACCCAATGCACGATCTTCCAAGCAAAGGTTGAAAGCTAACTTGAATTTGTACATATTATAGTCCAACGAAAATTTGAAACTGTTTCGCGAATTCCAAAAATTTTGACCGATATACACAAACCTGTATCGCCGCCATCCTGACCGCTGACACTCGTATCGTCTATAGCCGCAGTCGCCGACAAAAACTCTTCTCTCACAAAAACTACAGCCTTGGTCAAAAGTATTGAGCACCCTTTAAATTTCGGGCGTGCACGATAAGTATTGCAGAAAACAACCCCTATTGTTTATTGATTATTTTTTCGACATCTATAAAGGGCTAAAAACAATGACTCGCACCGTAGGTGTGGCAATAAACCATCTGGTGCAATAAAATTTGTTATTTTTCCATTTTGTATTTATTATTTTATTTTAGAGATTTCTAAACCTGTGAAATGTTCACACCGATCTGTGCAATATACTATTGAACGAAAGTTAGTGAGAGAAGCTTTAAAAAATAGGAAAAAAAAACTTCTTCAGGCCTCGCTGCTGAGATGTCAGTAGAAATTAAGAAACCAATCTCTGCTCGCACCACTCGCAGAAGGCTTCAGGAGTCTGGTTCAAAGGCTGTAAAGCCCGGAAGAAACCATGGTTCTCCGAAAAAAAGCTCGGTATATATGGGCCCTAAAATACCAAAGTTTCACCGAAAAAGATTGGTCAAATATCGTGTGGTCAGACGAATCAAACTTTGAAGTAAGTTGACAATTCTATGCCAAAATAATATTAAATAATATGATTTTAAAATAGAATTCATTGATACAAATATTTTAGTTTTCCGAAGTCTCTATATATTTTTCTAATTTCCGATTTTTGGTACACCTGGTGTGCGTTTTGTGCGTCGCTGGGTAGGTGGAGCATTTAGCCCAGAGTATGTGGTACTAACCGTACACATGGCGGAGGCAGCATAATGGTCTGGCGCTGCATGACTAATTCTGAAGTTGGCGAAATGTTCATGCGTGAAGGCCACAGGATAACGCACCATGTCATAAATCTGTCCGCACAATGGTATGGTTTCGAGAAAATGGCATTGAGATTCTGGAGTGGCATACATCTTCCAGAATGTAAAACTTGTAAGCTCTCTACCCAAAAGAATTTCTGTCGTAGTTAAGGCAAAGAGTGGACCCACAAAATATTAATTTTATATAAATAAATAGTAATGTGAACCTATAAAATTTGTTTCAATTTATTTCAAATTGATACTCCCAGAAAAATTGTAAGATATCATGGGTGCTCAATACTTTTGGCCAAGGCTGTATCAAGTTATGCATCATAATGAATGAAGTATTACTGCAGTAGAATTAGTGTAACGAATTCATTCGGACACTCAGAATTCCCAACAGTATGAATATTGGCAGCGGGTTCTATTTTACCCAAACTAGGGAAATCTTCATAATAGACTCATTAGAAATATTAAAAACTTTGGAATCCAAATATTTGAAATTGTAAAAGCGGCTTAAACTGTTTAACAGAATTAGATGTGCACAGTGCATATACATTTCAAATTTACCAAAATTACAAAAAATTTTGACATTAGCATAATTCACATATAATATTTTCATAATGGCAATTTTTTTTATATTTGTTTAGTAAATATTTTATTTATTGCGTTTTGCAATCATAATTTCTCGCAAAAAAAAAATCCAAAAAACCATGAAGAGAAAATTTTGTTTGCCATCAACCCTCCCATTTAGTTTGGGTTTCACCCGAAATTTTTCGAAAGGATATAAATTGTATGCACTGTACAATTTTTTTTGTATCATATATAATACACCCGCTCAAAATAATTTCCAGATAATTAAATTTTCAAGTGCCCTCTTTTTGGTGCTCTTTACATTTTTCCTGTGCAGTGCATTCATATGCCAATACCACCACTGCTGCTGCTAGTTATTTCTACTGTATCATTATGATGCTTATAAAATGGATACAGTTTCTTTTTTTTTTTGTTATTAAAAAATATAAATAAATAGTGACTTTATTATTTATATTATTTTTCTGGAAAATTAAAAAAATAAATGAAAACTGCGGTTTAAAATTTTTTTTATTTATTTAATTTGAAAAAATGAATCCGTGAAGAAATTCTCTTTATTTTATTATTACTATTTTTTTTTTTTTTGTAACTTTAAAGAAGGTGGAGACAATTTTTATTAGATTTTTTTTATAAATAAAATTTTCCTCTTAACTTATGTCGTGATTTCATTCATGGAATTGAAAATATTATACGGAGGAGCTGGGATAGAATGAGAAACGATTTTTTATTTTATTTCGGGACGATATACACACAGAAACAGAATACAAACAAGGGGATGAAAAAAAATATCTAAATGAAAAGTTAAGATGAAGAGTAAACTTAAAATGCAATCATAAAAAAAAATCATACAAAAATATTAAAATTAAATAAAATATACTGTTTATTTTGGATTTTATTTTAATAAAAATTAATTACTGTGGTTAGAGGATTTCATGTCTGAGTAATCTTTTGATAAATAAAAGATTAAAAATGACTGAAATGACATAGTCACCTTTAAATATTAACATCAACCTGCTGATTTTGTGTGTTTGTTTGTTGAAGTAGCGAGCTTAAGGATTATTAAAATTTATATTACATATAATATTTTTTTTATGTGTAATGTGGGCAATGCACATCGACCTCCCTCTGTGCTTTTTTCATGGTGTTAAGATCCATTTTGTTTAGCGAGCAAAATTTAATAGTTATGATTCAAACTTTATAATTTAGGAACAATTCAAGATACTTTCTCTCTCTCTATCTATCTGGCTTTCACATCCCATGAAGAGATTTTACCGCCTGCACTATGGCTCTCCATCTATCTCGATCCATCGCTCTCGTCCTCCAGTCACGACATCCTAATGCTCGTAGATCTTGTTCGATGTCGTCACGCCAACGTAGTTGAGGTCTTCCTCTGCGACGCCCTCCGGCTGGTTGTTGGTGAAACACTTTATTTATCATCCGTTGTTGTGGGGACCTCCCAATGATATCGCGGCCTCCGAGGAGTTGCTTTATTTCGTGATTCATACGAATCCGATATTCATTGTTCGCAACTTATTTGGGCTAAAGATTGAACGGATGACCTTCCTTTCAAAGGTATAGATAACAATCTACAATCGTTACAGGTCATGGTCCAGCTCTCGCTTCCGAAAGTCAGCACAAGTCTTATGAGTGCTTTATAAAGTGCGAGCTTGCACGACTGCGATAGATATTTCGATCGCAACAATCTTGATTGGGCGTAGAAAACTCGTTGTACGGCAGCGATTTGGGCTTTTATTTATGCCTGCATATCATTCAGCGAGGTTATAACTGACCCGAGGTTGGTCTCCAATTCCGAGATTTGCTAAATATTTGGTTTTACTTCTGTTCACCTCAAAACCAATTCAAGGTACTTACTAAAACTAAACATCTTCCAATCCGCTAAAATATCACTAGAAATAGCATGTATAATTTCCAAGCCTTTCTGGAATTGAGTATTTGGGAAATTTATATGCGTGTTACAAAACCAACATCAAGTTTTTATTAACAAGCCGCTGTCGGTGCCAAAACTCCACTGACGTGTTTTTTTCTATTCATGTTTTTGCGCAAGAGTAACTGAAAATCATCGTTACAAAATCAGGTAAGAGAGGATGAGAATCCTGACCTAACGATTACCTAACGAAATTTGATAAAAACGGTATGATTTTCTTGCAGTGAGGTGCTACTCGGAAATTATTTTTAGTTTTTTCATTTTTATTTACCGTTTAGTCGTAATAGACCGAACAATAAAAACTAGTGACCAATCCGAACCAAACGAATTCAATCATCATTTTTGTAAAAACCTAGTGCCGTATCTCACACTGTTTTTTTCTTAAGTACTGTATACCTCATCGATGTTTTGCCTTCCACCAAGGCTGCGTACTAATTGTTGGCAGCAGCAGCGAGCAGCAAATTTAAATTTTGGCATATTCGCTTATGTAATGATACAAAATTATAGTTTGCGTATAAATATCGGTATTTCCATTAAAAGACATTAAGACCGAAAAATTTACTTGAAATTAACTTTTAACGATGAAACACACCAAGAGCAGCGCAACATATTCCAAACAATCCACACTAACGGTTGCGTTTGGGCGTGCACATCAAGCAGCGCAGCAGTTTGTTTTGTTTTAGTAGTAAAATCGAATTGTGTCAATTTTATCGAGGTTATGACTAGCAGCAAATAGCATTAAATTGAAGCAATATAATTTCTTTAAATTTAAATTTTTCTATTAAAATTACAAAATATTCGAATTCTTTTATTGGAAATGCCTATATTTATTATCAAACTAAGGATTTGTATTATTAGCTGCTTGGTGCGTTTCGTCCTTTACCCGACAATTAGTACGCAGCCTAAATTAACGAATTGGAATGAAATTTCAGTGCATTATGTTATACGCCATTTATTGATAACTGGTATGAACTAACATAAAGTTAGTTTACACTTTGCGCCTAAAATTTATCAATTTTCAAATTATTTTGAATCGGATATTGATTAATTTGTTTGAACTATAGGTTTGCTGGTTCAAATATCAGGCATGTTTTAGTTTCTGAATCTTAGAGACACGTTTTAATAATTTGTAAGAACTGACCATTAATTTAGTTAGTCGGAAATTTAGAAAAAAAATCAGCATCAGGCGCACAGCTTTTGTCAGTATTAAGTTGAAAAATTGGTATCAGGTTGAGATATATGGCCAAAAACAGAAAATAACTTATATGGCCGCAGAAAATCTAGAAATTATAGTGAAAACTCTTTTCCATAAATTTTTTCCAAATTCTCCCTGTATGCGATGCTGATCAATACTACTATCCAAATTTCATCGTAATTCGTTAAGAAATGGCGGAAAGACGGAATATTATTAAATTTCAGGATTTCATATACCGAGTTCCTTTATTTCGGAGATCAATCAATTTGTCATTTTAAGGATCACTTTTAATATTTTAATGATAGTACTGCCACTTGCGGGGCGAGTAGCATAATCTCTTATTTTCGCTGTCAAATTTTCGCTATTTTATTCATCATCATTTAATGATACTGCTCATGATGTCTTCAAGGAAGGATCAAAGTCGACACGGAGTTTGGTTGTTGAACTGTGATCTATCATGTAGTGATGTGGAAGAAAATACTAGCCGTATTTTATTATTAGCGCCCGATAGCTGTATCCAATTTTCTATGTCAAAATGTATATTTAGCTCGCCATTTTTACATATAGTTAATTTATTTTACTCTTAACTAAGGTTTTTCATTCAACTTTAAAGTTAAAAATCGATAAAAAAAATTTGCTCTACCAATTTATCGGGAGCCGCTATCGGGAGCGCTATCCATTTCAATGGGAAATTTGAAAAGGCCTTTATTTTGTAAACACCTGAAACCATTAGAAACTTTATCTTACAATAAAAGTTTAAAACGCAGTAAGATGAATTCTATTTTGTAACGGCATGTCAAAATAAATGTTAATTAGTATATTTCAAGTGAAAAATGTTTGTTTCATGGATGCATTTATTTTTTATTTTTATGGTATAGCGACAACAGTGAATAATAGCTGCAGTTTCAGTAGAAATTTTCCATTCGGCTATCCGGAGCTCGAATAATAAAACAAGGCTACTGATTTTGTGGAAGCATGTCAGGTGTAATAAGCTTCATATGGCTCGGCTTGAGATACTTCTCCTGATTTAGCCCTCATAATGGTGGCGAACTTGATATACTTGACAGAATGCTGAAACCTCACTAGATCGATGGACAGTGACAAGTCTGGTACTCGGAGTACTAAATGCTGAGCGCGTTTTGACGGTGACCTGAAGTCGGCGGTTTAACGTTAGGATCTGCTTATTTAGAATTTATTTATTGAAGTAAAACATCTTTAGGCACGCTTGACTTGGGGACTAAGCTGGCAAATGAGTTACAAAAAGTGTAATCGAACGAGGCGAACGAAACAATAAACGCAAAACGAAATCATTTTCCTTTAGTGTGCCATGACAATTCATAAATCCCTAGGTGGAACATTAGTTGATACCATTTTATTTTAATAATTGGTTAAAAAAATTGGAAAATAAGAAAATAGGAAAATTGGAAAATTGGAAATTTAGAAATTTGCAAAATTAGAAAATTGGAAAATAGGTAGATGGAACATTGGAAAATCGGAAAATATGAAAATTGGAAATTTGGAAAATTGGTAAATTGAAAAACTGGTAAATTTGAAAATTGGAAAATTGGAAAATAGGAAAATAAAAATATGAAAATAGGAAATTTGGAAAGTTGGTAAATTGGAAAATTGAAAAACTGGAAAATTTATGTCACTCACTGACTCACTCGAGAACGTGCAGGGTGACCAAAAATTTTTTTTTCTATATTATAACATTTAGATGTTGAGGGACATAGGTCCCTCACTCGCTTACTCACTCCAGAACGCAAAGAGTGAAAAAAAAAAATTCGTCCGTGTGATATATTTTATATATGTATTTTTTTCTATATTATAGCTCCATTCCACACGAGGTATCACAGAAACCGATTCTTTCTTCGTTTCTTTCCCCATTTGCCTATGATACAGGTTTTAATGTGACTTAAACAAATTTTCGATGAAACCACACTACACAAACATAAATGAAATAAATTTCAAGGCCATTTTTACTATGCGAAGAGATTTCAAAAATGATTTTTTTGTCCATTTTGTTACACATACATAAACATTATCTATTACGACTAGTTGGCCTTGAAAAAGTTACCAAGTTACAAGGTTACCTCTTGTGGCATCAAACATAAACCGCTAGGTGACACTCGAGAACGCACAGGGTGACCATTTTTTTCAATATTATAATTTTTCTATATTATATTGTAAATATTAAATATATATTAGAAGTTTTACTTCAGTAGTGTGGTCTAAAGCACACTTAATTTTTTTTATTTATTTAATCATTTCATTTGACTTGGTTTGGAGGTGAACAGCAGTAAAACCAAATATCTAACAACACCCAGGAACATCTCTAATGCAAATCTCGGAATTGGCGACCACAATTTTGATGGTGGCGAAAACTTTAAATACCTCGGGTCAGTTATAACATCACTGAATGAAATCCAGGCAGAAATAAAAGCCCGAATCGCTGCCGGAGAACGAGTTTTCTACGCCCAATCAAGATTATTGCGTTCGAAACATCTATCGCAGTCGTGCAAGCTCGCACTTTATAAAGCACTAATAAGACCTGTGCTGACTTTCGGAAGCGAGAGCTGGACCATGACCTCTAACGATTGTAGATTGTTATCTACATTCGAAAGGAAGGTCATCCGTTCAATTTTTGGTCCAATTAAAGTTGCGAACAACGAATATCGGATTCGTATGAATCACGAAATAAAGCAACTCCTCGGAGGCAGCGATATCATCGGATTCATTTCCAATCGAGTGAGATGGGTCGGCCACGTTACAAGGTCTCCACAACAACGGATGATAAATAAAGTGTTTCACCAACAACCAGCCGGAGTACGTCGTAGAGGAAGACCCCGACTACGCTGGCGTGACGACATTGAACAAGATCCGCAAGCATTAGGATGTCGAAACTGGAGGACGAGAGCAATGGATCGGGATGGATGGAGGGCCATTGTGCGGGCGGCGAAATCCCTTCATGGGATGTGAAAGCCAGAGAGAGAGAGAGAGAGAGAAAAAAATCATTTCATTTTATTTTATATACATTTGAATGGTTTCTTAATCGTACAATTTAGCTACACAATATTTGTTTGAAAAATTGGAAAGCTGAAATAAAAGTAAGAATTCGTAGAAACTAACAAGTAGTTTTTAGACAAAAATTCTGATTCATACTATACGATTATTGTTAATTATACAAATTATATGACTAGCTTGCAGTTTAATTATAATTATAGAAAAAAGCAAAAAATTAATTTTAAGTAATCATTTGTTACAGGCTGGCTACTGCCAACCTGCAGATATTCACTAAGCACCTGCAGAGGCCTCCACGGTGATGTTTTGCCGGCTACGTTCTCAGCGGAGAAGTGCGAAGGTCGTGGGGTTTGAGGCATGCAGGGCTCCTGGCCTACACCGTGATGATTACAGAAAGTTGGGGGGGGGGGAACGCAAATAATAATAAACCGAGTTCCGCCGAAATTCGTCGGCCGGAACCTGAGGAACGACACGAATAATCAAAATAATAAATACATAAAAAAAAAATGATAACGGAAGAGGTGCCTTGGTGCGCGCATCCATCCGAATTCAAACGGGATCAAGCCCTGGTTACGGAATTGGATGCGGGCACCAAGGGACCGCAACCACTAAACCGACACAGAGGGAGTCTCCTCTCCCATCATACCTAACCGGAAAACTTAATAATTCATTTTTTTATATTTAAACACAACAAAAAAAAGAAATATAGAAACCACCTTCCCACGAGGAAAAACAAGAAAGGGAGAGAACGATAGAGAGAAGCGAGAAACGAGAGAGAAAGAGCGAGAGAACAATGCGCATCGAGCGTGCACCCGCGATTGCTGTGCGACGCTCGATTACAATAAATTGGTATATAATTTAAAAATTTAGAACAAAATATTGTAAATATAAAAAATATCAAAAAAAATAAAAAGAAATCAAAAAAATCTAAATAAAAATTAAAAATAAAAAAAAAATTGTACCTTAATACTAAAACCCCTGTTGCGGCCTTGCGCGGCCGTCATGCCACAGGTGCCCCCACCCGGACCGTTGCGGCTTTGGTGCCGTTAACCCCACTGGTGTTGGTGCGACCTTGAGCGGTCGTCCGTTGCGGAACCTTTCCCCGATACCAAATAAAATTAAACAAATGGCCGGCTGGCCACGCGTTTCGTTACGGGGCCTTTTCCCGATACCAAATAAAATTAAACAAATGGTCGGCTGGCCACACGTTTCGTTGCGGGGCCTTTCCCCGATACCAAATAAATACCAATGACGTGACGAGTAGCCGGTTGGCCACCGTTAGTTGCGGCAGACCACCGAAATAGACCGTTGCGGGGCCTCCCCCCCGATCAATGATACCAAAATAGATAACCGGTTGGCTACCGTTAGTAGCGTTGTTTTACAGATAAATCACGGATGGCCGGATGCCCCGTGCACTTTGCAGCACTCGTCAAAAATGCGGCACAATATAAATCGAAATCGAATCGAAAATATGGATTCTTATTATTGCACTAATTTAGATAGCGTTCTTTAGAAAAAAAAATTTTTCCACTAAATTTTCACCCAACAAAAAAATTGTTTATCAAACGCATGAACTTCGTTTTCTGATTTATTTTATTTCAACATAGCTTATTAAAAAAAATTACAATCGATAATTAATTAACATTAACAACCATATTTTATTATTTCACGAATAATCAACGTTTCCAACAAAAAAAAAATCGGCCCTTTTATATTTTTATTAAACTAGACCGCTTAACAAAACTTAAATCTCCACACAACTTTATTTTATATCAACCAAAACTCGAATGAATAAAAAAAATTCGTACGCCGCACATACGACGCGCAAAACATTCCAGAAGAATTGTCCTTCTTCTCTGTTTCTCGTTTACATCAATTCGCATTGGTGTAAACGAGAGGCATATAAGAAAAACATTCTTATGGAATGTTTTGCTTGACACACACTCGATACGCATTGTTCTCTCTTTTCCAACATCTTTCTCACCCTCGCGCCACCTTACAAAAGGTACGTATAAAACAACATCTACAAAAGTGGGGACAACAACCGAGGTGAATAAAAATACCAACACTGAGCAAACATGAAAGTGGAGGCACAAACCCAAAATAAAATACAAACAGCGCTTGTTACGATCATGTAATCGTAACACATTATACAGAAATAAATGTGAACTCAGAGAAACTTAGAACTATATAATTGCACAATTACAAGATTACAACCAGCGTTTAACATCAGAAACCTCCATTACCCAATTTCTAAGGCTATTTGAAAATTTTTGATATGCATGTGCTGATCTAATTTCCAAGGGCAGTTTATTGAAAAGAAATGGTGCCTTATAATGAAAAAATTTCTTACAACGTTCAACGTTCTTATACGTTGAAGAAAAAAACATTCCAAAGGACGCGTTTTATAATTTTTAGGTTTAATATACTTCAAATAGCTCGATCTTTTATAAAATATCTTCAATACTTTATAAACATAAAGCTTAGGTAGTGGTAGAATATTACGTTTCGCAAATGGAGACTGAATCAGTTCTATTTTTTAAATGAATTACCCTTATTGCATACTTTTGCATTTTAACAAGTAAAGTAACATTATTTTGAATGAACCACCCCACGCTGCAATACCGTACTCCAAACGACAATTAATTAAAGGAAAAGACAAAAAATTTAAAACTTTTTGGGCACTATATTACGTAACAGATATAGTTTTCTAATACCATTGAAAATTTTAAACTGAGTTTCTTTAAAATATTTTTTAAAATCTAAATATTTATCCAGCCGTAAACCTAAATACACTTGTAATTGGGTTCCATTTGAAACGCGATATTTGAAAACGCGATATAGTACAAAACGCGATATTGTAAAAAACGCGATATGGTACAAAACGGGTGTTTAGGATCGGGTTATATCAGGGTGAAGGGGAAATTTAATTTCAGTTTATAGGAATTTAAAAGTCGATAGGAACGATAGTACATAGGATCGGTATCAGGTGGGTCGCTGCGTTCCCGTCGCTTCGCAACGCATATTCTGTACCATATCGCGTTTTTAAATATCGCATTTTGAAATATTTCGTTTTGTACCATATCTCGTTTTGTCATATCTCGTTTTGAAATATCGCGTTACGAGCGGATCCGCTTGTAATTATCTACCATTTTAAGATCAGCGCACGCATTTTTACATTGAAAATTGTTACAATTAACAAAATATTTTAAATCATCTTGCATGTCATTAAATAACCCATCAAAAGATGCATTTATCTATGAAATTACAGTATCATCCGCAAAAGCTATTATACGGAAACTAAGATTTAATGTAAGTAACGAATTTATATATATTAAAAATAGAATTGGCCCAAGAACTGAACCCTGTCGGACACCTGGTGTAATAGCAAATTTTTCACTGAAAGTCTCACCAACCTGTGAAACTTAATATCGATTATCAAAATATGATTTAAAGAAATAAAGAGCTATACCTCTAAAGCCGGCATAGTACAGTTTGTTAAGGAGAATGCTATGTTCTACTGTATCAAACGCTTTCACAACGTCAATGAATAAAGAGCCATAGTAAGCTTGTTAGAACTAATGCCCTCAAAAATTAAAGAAAGCATTTTAATAATCGCATCTTCAGTATTAGCGTCCTTAAGATACTGCAAACTGACTTTCATTAATAAATTTCATGTCACATAAAAAATTTATTACTCTTGATTTTTCAACTTTTTCAAAAAATTTTGAGTAGCCTGACAAAAGGCTTATAGGCCGGTGATTAATTTTCTTATTGGGATCACCTTTATATAGCGTGGTATTACAATTGCAGTTTTTAAACTATCTGGAAATATTCCACTCAACAAACTTAAGTTATAAATAAATGATAGTGGCTCAACAATAGCTACTCTTTTAATACACACGTTTGAAATTTTATCTAATCCACTTGATTTCATGGTATTAAAGTGGTACAACAGCTCAATCGGACAAGTGGGAGTAAAAAAGAATGATTTATTTTCAAACTTGTTCGAATATAGCAATGCATTTCCTTCACTAATGCCATTTGAAGTTTTACATAGTACGAGAATATTTTTTCTGGCCTAGGCCGGAAATATATTTCATGGCTGGTCTCCACTTGCATATTTTAAAAATAAAAATAAATGGCTTCGGCTCATGACATTAGTATAATATACTTACTACTACACTCTTCAAAACTGGGCATATTTTTTCTGTTTTGATTACGTAGAAAAAAATGGTTTGCTTTGTCATTTTAGATAGTGTGCTGTGCTGTGATTCTAACAAACAAAAACATCCACGATTTTTTAATTAAAAATGTCAAAATAATATAATGTGCGCTCAAAATTGAGCATAAAAACACAAATCATGCTCAATTGGCACAACATCAAGACAAAAATATTGAATATTTTGATCTTTTTCTCTCTTGACAAAATTTCAATGCGCATGCTCAAAACCATTTTTGCGTATGTATTTTGGAAAATGTACTGAAAAGTGTCACAAGAAAAAAAATGGACTAGATTTTTTTTCCGTCACGAGAAAAATATGCCTTATGATGTCTTGGCTAACTAAGCAACAATTTTATATTGTTTTTTTTTATTGTAATGGTTTTGTTGTGATTGTTTCGTACATTGGTCTATTTCAGTATATCTCAACAAAACCATTACAATAAAACAACAACAACAACGTAAAATATAAAAGAAATTCGTACACAACGAAAAGTTAATTGGTAAAAATGAAGTATAGATGGAGAATATGAAAGAATCGAATTCCGTAGACTAGGTTATAATTCGCTAGTGCTACATATACATGGTATTGTTCTATATATAGACAATATTCCTATGTAAAAGATCAACGTCAGTCCCCGCGGCCTGATAAGATGACTGATTTTTTCAAATCAATAATCTCATTAAGTTCGAAACTGATTGTTGCGATTCTTGCAAATCTTCAATCTATAATTCAAATTAAATACTAATATTTTTATGTCTTTCGATTTTTTACTTTGTTTTGATTTCTTAATATGATAATTAATGAATAATACTAAAAATTATTTTGGGTTTATATTCGTTTTAAAGTCCGATCGGAGAAAAAATAGTATGTCGACTACTATCGTCCGGGAATGCAGTTCTTTTCCTCCTAATTATACAATATACTATTGTTTTTGATATCATCAGCAATTGAAACAAAAAATTTATTAAAAATATCAGCAACCTCTTTAAGGGCCCAACCAAATCAGTATTGTATATACATTACCTGACATACCGTCTGATTTGGTCAGTTGCCATTGATTACGAAAAGAGAACATACGAATCATGCCGCGAATTTTATCCAAAAAACAAAAAAATTTCATCGTGATCGTAGCGTGTTTGAATTTAAACATTTTAAAATCGAAGAATATGGGCGAAGAAAAAATGGCTGTTGAAACGCATAAAAAATTTAGCCATTTGATTTTATTAAAACAACTAAACAGCGATTATTTTTGGAATTACTTGCAGATGGACTACAAAAGTTTTAGTGGGTTGTTACGTTTAGTATCGCCATTGATTTCTAAACAAAATACTTTGATGAGGGAAGCAGTTACAGCCGAAGAACGGCTAGTTGTTACATTGCGATTCATAGCTACTGGTCGAGAGTACGCAGATTTAAAATTCAGTAGTATTATTTCACCGCAATTAATGTCAAAAATAATACCCGAAACTTGTAGTCATATATCAAATCTTAAAAAAATACATAAAGGTGAATTTTATTTTTATGTTGTATTAAGTTGTGTTAAAATTATAGTTTGTGTTAAAGTTGTAGAGTCATTGAGTTTCGTTTGATGGTATTATGTATATTAATATTGTGTTTCAGATACCTGTTAACGAAGTCGAGTGGTTAGAAACCGCAGCATCATTTCAAAATCTTTAATAATTGCGTCGGTGCTATGGACGGAAAGCACATCTTAATCAATAAACCGCCAAGAACTGGGACCTTGTTCTACAATTACCACGGAACCTGTAGTACAGTATTACTTTGAAAAAAATCCACATATGAAAATCGGGCATAAACCATGTCAATCAAATTATACCTGCATATTGTATAAAGCACACATGACTCAGACAAAAATATATCTGAATTGACCAATAGGAATTTTCATTAAGTTGATATCTTTATTCGTATTAATCTATTTTATTTCCTATTTTATATTATATGAAATTTAGAAAAATAATATTTAATATATAGAAATAATTTTAAGAGATAATTTTGTAACCAAATCATAATTATTATTTATCGTTTTATAGCATAATATATTTCTATACTAAATTAGTTACATTACACTAACCCGAAATAATAAAATGTTCAACGCTTATTAGAAGTGTAATATAATTCGCTAAGTCAACTTGTATTTGCTTCATATAGGTACCTGAAGTATTCATCTTTTGTTTGTAGCTTGTGGCCACTGCAATGAGCAGTGTGGCGAGATAAATGATTTTTTTTTTAATTTGTGAGACTCCTCAGTATGTTTATTATTGAGCCAAGCTAACAAACACTTGGTAAGGTAACTGGCTATTATCGATAAGAAGCAACTTCTTATTTTTTTAAATGAAGTGCTTTTAAAAATAAGTCAAAATGAAACATGATGATACAGGCAAATGGGTCAATCTGATATAAAAGTCTCCTTATTCAAACTATTATAGTCAATTCATTTATTCTAATAAGTAAAATTATAAATATTTTATTTACAAGTTAAATTACATAAAATACATATTTGGAAATTTTACAAATTAACTATCCACCCTGTGCATAAAATTTTATTAATTCCCAAACATTTTTTTTAGTAGCAGCTTCATTTATAGCTACATACAATATTTTTAATGTTAGTTAGTTTTTATATTTAATATTTTGATTGTAATTATTAATTATATGTTAAATGGACTTAAAACAGACTAAATAAAACATTTCAAATTGGGATATAAATTGTTGTTGTCGTCTTTTCAAATTTATTGTATATTCGAAACATGTATAAACTGTGTCGTTTCTAAACATGAGTTTTCTCAGAATATATTCGCTGTAGTTAATGCAAATTATGAATTTATGTACTTTCATACTGGAACTAACAGAAGCGTTTCAGATGGAGGAGTATTAAAACATACAAAATTTTACCAAAAATTAACTTCCGATGACCTCGTTGGGCACTCCCGGAATATAAGCGTGGGCGCGCCTTCTGAATGTATATACTATCTCTCAATATATCATTTTTACGTTAATACTGAAATGATCCAGCAAAAAATCTATTCTTAATATACTTCAGAACTGTTCTTGACTGTTGCATTAGTGTTACTAAAAGATTCGCGTGAAGTTTGTCCTAAATCTGTCCTAAAAAAAAAAAAATTAAGATTCGTTTAGGACAAACTTCACAGTTCTGTACATCTTGGTGAAGTTTGTCTATCCTAAAATCTATCCTAAAAAGCAACAACAACAAAATATGTGCATATGTGTTTGTATAATGTCTCGATAGAACGAATTTTACAATAAATAACTACAAAAAACATATTTTCTAATAGGGGATTAGGGTTGTTTAGGACAGCGAAGTTGGCAACTACTCTCTATAAATCACTTGTAAGGTTTTCCTAAGTTTTCTCGGAAAATCTTAGGAACCCAACACCAAAATGACTTATATTTTAGGAGTCTTCTAGCTCACATTAAACATAACAACAATTAAATTTTGACCAAATTGGGGGATTAAGGTATTTAGGACAGCGATGTTTTCAAAAAAATTGTCACTAGCTTTTAACTTTAGTATCAATTCTCTATTCTCGGAGAATTTACGAGATATACCGGGTGTTTCTTTTAAACTGAGACGATCAAATATCTCGAAAAATAGCCACTCTACGGAAAAAATGTCCATAATCAAAATTTAATCATACCGCGGGGGAAATACATTAGTGCAAAAAAATAGTCCCCCACCCCCCGCTTTGTAAGTGGGGCGGGGGTAAATTTTAAACTAAGATAGGAAGCTATATTTTTATTGCAGATACGGATTCTACTACTTAAAGTACGTATGATTTGAATGAAATATTTTGTTCGGTTCATGATAGATGGCATTGTAATCGACGAAATTCAATTTTTTCAATTTCTTCTTCTTAGAACACACGCATTCAATTCTGCAATACGTTTGAAATAAAAAACATCACGTTTTCATTGGAAATACTGGAAATTCGTCATCAAAACAATTTGTTAATGTAAATGGCAGATGAATAAAATAATTTTAGCTTGAAATAAGTGTTCAAAATGATGGCCTGCGACTTCAATGCACTTATTAATACGCATTTCCATTGATTGTACACAACTGAGAAGTGTGTTTGGTTGAATTTCAGCACACGCATTTCTGATTCGCTGAATTATGTTCTCACGTGTTGTTGGTTCTTGCTTGTAAACTTTGTGTTTGAGATAGCCCCACAAAAAGAAATCTGGCGAAGTAAGATCTGGTGATCTGGCGGGCCAATTTATCGGACCAGCTCTACCGATCCAGCGACCATTGAAATCACGATCAAGTATTTCACGTGCCACCACCGAATAGTGTGCAGGAAAACCATCATGTTGAAACCACATGTTCCGTCTCACTTCTAAGTTCAAATTTTCAAGTAATATTGGCAGATCATTTTCCAAAAAGTTTCGGTACATTTGACCATTCAAGTTACCTTCAATAATGTGGGGGCCTATGAATTTGTTGCCAATTATTCCACACCACACGTTGACAGTCCAAGGACACTGATGTTCAACTTGGCGAAGCCAGTGCAGATTTGTAACACTCCAATAATGCATGTTGTGTCGATTAACTGTTCCATGGTTTGTAAAAGACGATTCGTCAGAGAACATTACGCAACGAAAAAAATGGGGGTTTTGTTGTATTTGTTTACGTGCCCGTTAACAAAAAGTTACCCGATTTTGGAAATCAGCACCATGAAGATCTTGGCGTAAAGACACATGATATGGATGATACTTGTGCTGTTATTAAATTCTCCAAACACTGGTGAGGGACAATCCGGAATCGCGAACTATTTCTCTTTTCGGATTATGAGCCACTGCTGCCAGTGACTGTTGCTCTACGGGTCCTCTTTTTCGGTTGAACATTTCCATCAGTAATAAATTGTTTGATAGTACGGCCAAATGAAGCACGTGAACGAATCCTATCCGGAAAACGTTGAGCGTAAATAGCAACAGAATTTTCAAGATTTCTGCCAGCTTCTCCATAAACCAGAACCATTCCAATTTTCTTAGGCACAGTTAAACGGTCCATTCTAAAGTATTTTATCGTTTATTTTGCAATTACGAAAAACATGAAGATAAGAAATAACACAAACCTTAAATGTGATTTACAAAACTGAAGAAATTGTTTTGATGACGAATTTCGAGTATTTCCAATGAAAACATGATGTTTTTTATTTCAAACGTATTGCAGAATCGAATGCGTGTGTTCTAAGAAGAAGAAATTGAAAAAATTGAATTTCGTCGATTACAACGCCATCTATCATGAACCGAACAAAATATTTCATTCAAATCATACGTACTTTTAGTCGTAGAATCCGTATCTGCAATAAAAAATATGGCTTCCTATCTTAGTTTAAAAGTTACCCCGACCCCACCTACAAAGCGGGGGGTGGGGGACTATTTTTTTGCACTAATGTATTTCCCCGCGGTATGATTAAATTTTGATTATGGACATTTTTTCCGTAGAGTGGCTATTTTTCGAGATATTTGATCGTCTCAGTTTAAAAGAAACACCCGGTATATCTCGTAAATTCTCCGAGAATAGAGAATTGATACTAAAGTTAAAAGCTAGTGACAATTTTTTTGAAAACATCGCTGTCCTAAATACCTTAATCCCCCAATTTGGTCAAAATTTAATTGTTGTTATGTTTAATGTGAGCTAGAAGACTCCTAAAATATAAGTCATTTTGGTGTTGGGTTCCTAGGATTTTCCGAGAAAACTTAGGAAATCCTTACAAGTGATTTATAGAGAGTAGATGCCAATTTCGCTATACAAAACACCCTAATCCCCCAATTTACAAAATAAATTATTTTTTCATAAGATAGGACCTAGTAGCGTCTCAATACATACTTTACTTATTTTACAGGTTTATAGGAGATTTCCGAAAACATTCAGAAAAATTAAATTTTTTGTTCGAAAAATTTTTATTTTACTATTAATAGTAAAATTCGTTATATCGAGACATTTTACAAACACATATACATATATTTTGTTATTGTTGTTTTTTAAGACAGATTTAGGATAAACTTCACCGACGTTACTAAAAGATTTTACTGAGACTTCATGTGTCTAGTAGTCTTAAATTACTAATGCCGTAAAGGAGCGCCCCACGCTTATATTTTTAGTCATATTAATTTTAAATTTCTACTTGTTATAAATATACTTTGATAGGAGTAAGGAAGAACAATTTTATTTTCTACTTTTCAAAGCCTTTTATTATATTATCTAGTTTTTAGAGACTTTAAATATAAGCGTGGTTTTTTAAAAAGTTTTTTTAAATATATTTTTATATTTATCATCTATATTCTATTCTTGCAACAAACTTTTCGTGTTTATGATTTTTTTTTATATTTTACTTTAGGTTTTTCGATAGTAATGGTGTTTGTGATGTTACAGACCTTGACGACTATTACGTGTTTAAAATAGGTAGCTTACAGTTGGTTTGGGAGGTTCACATAGCCGTCGTAAAAAAATAAGGTCTACAAAACTTACACGTATTTTTTGACCACTTGACTTAAGAGCACCCACATTTTTCCCACATATCCCATATCATCTTCACATTAAAAAAAAATTTATTCCATATTTACTTTAATTTATTATTATTAAACGACAAAATTATAATCACAAAGTAATCGTAATATTATCATTATGTATTTCCTTTTTCAATATTTAGTATTTAAATTTATATTTAAATTTATGAAAATAAATTAACGTTTTTTTTTTTCAAACGGAATTGGGAGCCAAACTAATAACCAGTATATGTAATATTCAATGTAATATAATGTAATAATGAAAATATAAAGAAAAACTCGCCACACCAAATTCCGCCTAAGAGTACTCTGAGGTTGTTTGGGGCGCCTAAAAATTGAAATTATATACGTGGCTCCGAATAACATTTTCAAGAACACTGGTTCTATAAGATAAACAGTTAATTCTATAACATGCAATCTATCTCGAATTTTTGACGAACTAATAACTTTAATTTTTCACCAACGACATTTTTTCTTTCACAAAATTTTGATAGTGGTAATAAATATATTTTTTTTTTAATTTTCTTTCAAAAAAATATTTTTTTTTTTAAATTTACTGAACGATAATTTTCTTTCGTTCTATAGAATCACTAACATTATACACACACAACACAACATTATATGACGATCGTTATTTAAAGTTGATTCGTAAGTTGTAGATGATTATCTTGATGTGGCTTATGCTATATAGTGCCCGATAGCACGCCTATTGGAAATCCAGATGGTCGGTACTAACTCAATTACCGGTATGTGCGATAGGATTCTTTGTTTTGAGTAGAGGTGTCAAAAAAATTTATGTTCTATGTATATGAGGAAATAAATATGGTGTTAATTCCTCGTTAAATAAAGACGCAATCAAAAAAAACTTACCCGCAAGAAACGAATTTTTATTCCGGGAATATTAGTGTACTACGTACACTTTCTCCAAAATTAGCGGTAACTTACTTGAACCACGGATGCAAAACTTAGCTAACACAATTAAAAAAAAAATGTTGGTCTTGTAATTAATGGAACCGAACTTAATAAGAAAAATTCAGAGTGCTTACCAATTCACAAAAAATTGCACAGCAAAAAAATGATCAGCTTTTGAGGATGAAATTGTATAAATTTCGGTTTATCTTCCCAGCATGTGGTTTACTTTGTTTTAAGCACAATTTTAATTTTTATAACCAAACATGCTCTTGCGGAACTTCTTGTTAAATGAATAGCAAGTTTAATTTTTTGTTTGTTTGTGCAACCAAATACAAATAGATAAACATTTGCAAGTATATAATATACTCGCACATAATCAAATTATGAGTTGGTATTTGTTGTTGGTCACGACTGTACCATGTACTATTAGTACATAACCCATATTACGCAAGAAAAATGCATAACTAATGATACACACAAATCCATATATCCATATTATGCAGTAAAGCCGGTACAATACAATCAAGAAATTAATTTCAATTTCGATAATATTTGGTAGTTCAAGTTTACTGACCTATATTTTGAATATAACAATGTACTGTCGCTCGACGACAGAAGCTAATAAGTCTATTACCATCACAGAATCAAATAATGTACATATCGCACCACCAGAGTCAAATGCAGCCGTTACAGTGATTGTTCCGTATATTGGTCTATTTAATTCGAGAGTAATGAAAATAGACAAATAAAATGCCTGTGCGTTAAAGATATATCAATATACGGTGCAACACCAGCATTTCGAGTTTCCGGATTAAGTTAGCAACAAAATTATAATCCACCAATTGTCAATCAATTACAGCTCAGGTTCATTAATAAAAATTTCCGAATAAACATTACGTTCGGTCTATAATTGAGCATATCTAGCTGGCATATGAATTCATCTAAGTTCTTCCTTAAACTTCTAATATTCTGATGTACAAAATGAAGCATCTTAAAATGGATACTATAAATCTAAAAGATAACTGAACATAACACTACTTGTTGTTAATTACACCTAACTTAAGTTTATCAAAATCATAAAAACTATTTTATGATTTAGCAATATTTCCAATTGTTGAGCACTTTAAACTGTTGACATTCTGTGTATAACATGTTACAGGCTGGCTACTGCCAACCTGCAGATTTCACTAAGCGTATGCAGAGGCCTCCACGGTGATATTTTGCCGGCTACGTTCTCAGCTAGAAGTGCGAAGGGTCGTGGGGACTGAGGCATGCATGGCTTACACCGTGATGATACAGGAATTTAAAAAAAAATAAAACGCAATTAATAATAACCCGAGTTCCGCCGAAATTCGTCGGCCGGAACCTGAAACGAACCAAAAAGAAAAAGAAAAATCATAACGGTAGAGAGGTGCACTGGTGCGCGCATCCGCCCGAACTCGCACGGTCGTAAACACCGGTTTCGAATCTGGATGCGGGCACCAAGGGACTACTTACCCTACACCGACACAGGATGGGAATTCCCCCCACATCATACCCAACCCGGAAAAATTAATAATTCATTTTATTTATTATTTAGACCCAACAACAAAAACCAACTTCCCACGCGGAACCAAAAAGGAGAAAGAGCGAGAGAGAGAAACGAGAGAGAGAGAGAGAGCAATGTGCACCGAGCGCGCGACCTACGACCGTTATCCGGCGCTCGATTACAAAAATTTCAAAATTTAAAAAAAATTTAAAATATATAAAAAATTAAAAATAAATTAAAATTAAATAGATATATATAAAAAAAAATTGTATTGTACCTTAACTAATACAAGAACAATTACCGGTGGGACCTTGGGCGGTCGTCATGCCTCAGGTGGTACCACACACGGACCCTTGCAGCTTGATTGTGCCGTTACCCCACCGTTGCGGCCTTGGTGCCGTCGTTGGGCGATTCCCCGCCTTTGCGCTCGAGCGCGTGTCTGGTTGGGCACAATGTTGCGGGGCCTCTCCCCGATACCAAAAGTAACTTATAAATGACCAGTACGCCACCTGTATGCTACGTCGGACACCCGCCGAAAACTGAAGAATGTTGGGCGTTGTCTCGCCAAAAATCGTAGAATGGCTTTTAAAATAACACTCGCCTCCTTTTATATAATAATATAATTGTCTCTTTAAAGGAAACTTAGCGATTATTTTACAAACATCAATTCCATTCGCAATGGTTTTTCATTTCATACGAAAAAAACTAAACCGTTTATTAAACTCCCTTCACGGAAAACGGTACTTCGTCAAAATTATGATTATCACTTTATTTATTTTATTTTATATTCGTAATCCCCCAATCAATACAAAACTGGATTAGTAATAAAAAAAACTAGACGATATTAGATTAATTTTCTTTTACACAGACTTTTATTAATTGCTTTCACTAATTACAAGTTTTTCTTGTACTTTAAACTAATACTAAAATTAATATAGTTCATATAAATTATTATTTTTATTTGACCACTTAGGTTATTTTAAATAAATACAAAACTTAACTCTGTAAATTTCTTCACTCGACTACTTAAAAAAATTTAACTCGACTTGTTGAAATTCCAAACTAGACTTTTATGTCTAAAAACCAAAACTCTAATGAAAAATAAATTCTTACGCCGAATAACGCGCAAAACATTCCAGAACGCGTATTTTGATCCAGAATTGAGAGACGAAACCACAAATTTGTGTATACGTCTACGACGTATAATACACAATTTTGAATAAGTGTGCTGTCATTTGTTACGCATATTATACGTCGTTTACGTATACACAAATTTGTAGTTTCGTCTCCCAATTCTGGATCAAAATACGCGTTCTGAAGAATTGGCTTTCTTCTCTGTTTCTCGTTTACATCAATTCGCATTGATGTAAACGAGAGGCATATAAGAAAAACATTCTTATGGAATGTTTTGCTTTACACACACTCGATGCGCATTGGTCTCACTCTCTCATCATTCTTCTCACCCCTGCGCCACCTCACGATGAGGTACAAAACAAAACGTCGCGAGTGCGTTCAGCGCACAATCAACAAACAACTACGAAAGCGAAGACAACAACCGAGGTGAATATAAAATATTGCAGTAAAGACACCGATCAATAGGAAATACAAAAAAACACAGAAAGGTGGTTGCGACCACACAGTCGTAACCAACATCATTCTTGATTTGGGAACAAATTCGCGTATATAAACTTTGGCCCCTTTAGGTAAATGTAAATCATCGGTGCTGATAAATTGCTTATTTTTCTTACATTGGAATAATTTATTTTTTAAATCAGCTGACTTTAAATTCACAACAATTGAATTGTTCACCATCCGAAATAATAAAATCGATGTTTTTAAAAACTGTTACTATACTTGTTGTGTCAAATTTGAGGAAACCGGTAAGCCACTTATTATTACAGAATTTTCATTATTAACTGCTGCATTGTTACTTTGAAGGTCATAAAGACTTTTATATAGAACATTATGATCCACCTCCAATTTATCAATCCATTATTTTAAAACTTTATTCTCATCAATACACTGTTTAAAAGACGCATGCATATCATCATATTTCGTTGAGAATTTTTTTTGGGATTTATGAACTTCCTCCAGTTTATCAGCATCATTCACTATAATCTCTTTTCCATTAGCACCACTGCACATATTTCTACATTCACTGCAACAATACCAGTTCGCAATTAACGATGCAGCGGCCCCAAAGATTTTCTTACAGCTTGAGTGAAATAATCCGCCACAATTGTCGCACCTTAAGTAACCTTTACATGATCCAAAGTCCTTGCCACACGTGTTACAAAACGGGTTAGACGGAATATTTAATTTATCAACTTTAATATACGGCATAATTTTATATCAATAATTATCATAATTACTATTGCACTATTAAAAATATCTTTCACAAACAGTTACCACTAACAGTTCTCAATAAAACACAATTTTACATTCAATAAAATTTTATTTTTTGTTGTTATTTGATTTTTTACGCAAATTGTATGTCCGATAAAAACAAAATCACAAAGTAGAATAAAACACAGTTAATTCGTCAAGAGTCTCTAACCTATTAGCTAGAAACAGAACAAGAGCGACGACGACGAGCGTTGACGAATAAATAAAAAATATCGCCGCAATATCGCTGTAGCTAACAGAACTAAAGCGTCAGTTTATGCGATAAAAAACATCCACAAACGTCATATCCTTCTCTGTTTTGACAAATGACGTTGTGGCGTTAGCCTACTAAATTGAAAAAATTGATTAATAATATGACGGTTAAATGATACCAACTGAGATATATATATAAAACAGTTGGCAACATTGTTTCGTCGGCGATAAAAATAGAAATAGACTCTAAATTCAACAATTAAATTTATTCATACAATATTTTTTTATAAATAACAATTACATTTTATTATTTCATTACGACATTCATAAACCAAATATGACCGATATGGTTACGATCAAATACAAAACACAACGAACCTCGAGAAACAAAAAAAACCTGCATATATGGTTTTTTGACAAATATGGCGTCGCCTATTTCTAGTTCGAAAAGATTGGCGAGACAGGGTAGTGCAAAATCTATCGCTGCAGTCTTTCAATTGCCCTAGCTGAAAACTTTTGTTGCAAATGATTTCTGCGGATAATTTTCCGATTTTCGATCCGATTTCTAAGAAGCGCTGGCTCTACTTCATAAATAATAGCCTCCGTTAATTCAAGGACAGCTACTGCATTAGCTGCAGTGCTGTCAAGCGAAGTACGAAGGTATTGGAATTTTTTATGCACTAAATTATCGAAAGCTGTTATAACAACGAATCATTTTGTGTAGTCACTCGTAAATGTCGTACTTCAAGGGCCGCTTTTGTAAGAAAGGCGACCTCTTCAAATTCGGTGCAATTTTAATTTTACTGTCGTGAGGTTCGGACGTAAAGTAAAACAAACGAAAAGTGCAGTGTTAGTGCTTTTTAACTTGTTATATCTTTTTTCAATTGTGTGAATGGTTTTATAATTAAATACACACGGTGCAAAAAAACTAACATAAAATTGTAACTTAATAAGTGATGATGTAAGCGTGATGGGGCTTTTTTCCCCAAAAAAGACTTCTTCAAACATCGAACTCCAAACAAAATCTACAACAAACTTGAACCAGTTTCATGTAGAAAGCATAAATATGGCAAGTGCAAGTGTAAAACAAGTGGGCAAAGTTCAGCACAGCCCAAAGAAAACACCTATGCCAATAATTAAAAGTGCTTCTTCGACAGAATTAATTATACCGCAGTTTAAAAATCAAAATCAAAACCGCGATGAAAAAATTAATTCATCAGCAAATTTAACAATGCAGTACGAAAATAATAGTAATGAACTCAGTGCGACGAACTCTAGTGACCGTGGTCAGTGCGAAAATAACCTAGTGCAAACGGGAATGGATAGGTATATCACTGTTCAATCTAAAAGAAAACGTAGCCCGAGATCTGCCCAGTTTGCTGGCAGGAGCAAAGTGACTCGGACTGAAGGAGGTGTTAACCAAATACCGCTTAACAATCGATTCTCTAGTCTAGAGGTCATTGACCCCAATGCAGTGCCAAATTTGAAAACTGAGAAACCGCCTCCAATTTATTTAAGGGAAGCATCTAACAATCAATTGGTTAACAACATCGCAAAATTAACAGATTCTAAATTTTATATTGCCCCGCTCAAACGAGGTAATATAAACGAAACAAAGATTCAAACTTTCGAAATCGATGGCTTCAGAGCCCTAGTCAAACATTTCGACGAAGTTGGTAAAAAATATTACACATACCAGCTAAAAAGCCAAAAAGGGCTGACTGTTGTGCTAAAAGGAATTGAAAGCTGCGTAGATGTTAGCGACATACAAGCTGCACTTGCTGCGGAAGGTTTCCATGCCAAATTCATTGGTAATATAGTAAACCGTGATAAGGTACCTCAACCAATGTTCCGTTTGGAACTAGAGCCAGAGGAAGAAAAGTCGAAAGGAGTTCACAAGATTTACAACTTAAAATATTTGTTACATCGCAAAATCGTATTTGAAGAACCTAAGAAGAGGTCTGGACCAGTTCAAAGCATAAAGTGCCAAGAATACGGACACACGAAAGCATACTGCGCCTTAAATGAAGTTTGCGTTATTTGTGGTGAACTCCACGACTCCAAACAGTGTGAAAAGTCTCGCAATAAACAGTGTGAAAAGTCTCACAATATACTGCAAATTACAGGGGTTGCGCAGTGTATCTGGACTTAAAACGCAAAATAAACCCTAAAATGAGAGCTGAGCAACGAATGCTGAATATGCAATTTAATCAGAGGGCCATGTTACCAAAAAATACATTAGTCACCAAACCAACGAGTGGAAACACACAAAACGATAACTTGGAGACATTTGCCAGCAGTTTTGCACAGCCAGGTGTTTCTTACGCAAATATCCTAAAAGGTAACAAACCGAAACCAAAAGCTCATTCTATTGAGGACCTAAACATTCACACCATGGTAAATAAATTAATCGAGACCATCCAAAGTTTCATGATGATGATGGAAAGACAAATGAGCATGATGATGCAAAATATGAATACGCTTATGCAAATTATAGTCAAAAATCAAAAATGACAATTCTAAAAACAGCCATTTGGAATGCGAACGGGCTCTCGCAACATAAAGCTGAGGTACAAACATTTCTCATCGAACAAAACATAGACATCATGTTAATATCTGAAACACACTTCACAAAACAAAATTTTTTTAATATTACCGGCTATTCCGTTTATGACACCGAACATCCGGATGGAAAAGCACACGGCGGCACTGCAGTCTTAATAAAAAGAAGATTAAAGCACTACGAGCTCCAGAAATATGCTAAAGATCACATCCAGGCTACAACTGTCAGTTTGGAAGAATGGTCTGGGAAATTTTTAATATCGGCTGTCTACTGTCCACCGAAACACGCAATTAAAAAACAGCAATTTATCGATTACTTTAACCAGTTGGGAATCAAATTTCTAGCAGGGGGTGATTACAACGCTAAACATGTGCAATGGGGTTCGAGGTTGACGTCACCGAAAGGAAAGCAACTCTACGAAGCAATAAACGAGAAAAACCTTGATTATTTATCATCTGGACATCCCACATATTGGCCTACAGATAGAAAGAAAATTCCTGATTTAATAGATTTCTGTGTAATGCGAGGAATAGCACGCACCAATGCTCAAGTCACTGACTGTTATGATTTATCATCAGATCACTCACCAATAATAGTAACACTAAGTACCCAAGCATTAAAAACTGAACCACCACAACGTTTAACAAACAAACTAACGAAATGGGTTCTCTATAGAAACATAGTAGATGTAAATTGTCATCTTGATGTTCCACTTCGCACACCAGAAGACATTGATGCCGCGATAGAAAACTTAAGTCAAATAATGGAAATGGCTGCAAAAAAAGCTACTCCGGAGAACAAAAATTCCGAAAAAAATATAAGGCTTTCAAGTAACATTCAAAAGTTATTAGCAAAGAAGCGGACAATTCGGCGGCTATGGCAGCTTCACCAATCTCCTTTGCATAAATGGAAATTAAATAGAGCTATTAAAGCTTTGAGAGAAGCAATACGGGAAGAACAAAATTTAGGAATACAGAATTACCTAAGTGAGCTCACAGCAACAGAAACAACAGATTACTCACTGTGGAAGGTAACAAGAAATTTAAAAAGACCAGAGGTATCGAACCCACCGATAAGGAAACCAGATGGTCACTGGGCCAGAAGTGACTTAGAAAAGGCTATCGCTTTCTCTAACCATCTACAAAAAGTGTTCACCCCAAACGAACAAAATAATGATTGCGTACTACCACAGCTTACGAGGGACGAGTCGAACCCAAATCCAGTAAAATTTAAATGGAAATGCGTCAAAAAAGTTATCAAAAACAGTATAAATCCCAAGAAAGCGCCAGGTCATGATCTAATAACTGGGAAAATGATCAAAGAATTACCAGATAGATGCATAAAATATATAACATATATTTTTAACGCGATTATAAGATGTGGATACTTTCCTCAAAAATGGAAAATATCTCACATTATCATGATTCCTAAGCCAGGTAAAGACGAAACCCAAGTCTCGTCGTACAGACCAATAAGTCTACTTCCGATAATTTCAAAGCTTTTTGAAAAGATGCTACTACAAGAACTAATACCTATATTATCTGAAGGTCGCATTATACCAGATCACCAATTTGGATTTAGAGAGCAACACGGCACAATAGAACAAGTGCACAGAAATGTAAATACAATTAAGGTTTCCTTAGAAGAAAAGGAATATTGCTCGGCAGTTTTCTTGGATATTGCGCAAGCTTTCGACAAAGTATGGCATGAAGGATTAAATTACAAAATTAAAACTCTGTTGCCTAAACAATTTCATGCAATTCTTGAAAATTACTTAGCCCAAAGGATGTTCCAGGTGAAACAAAATACGGCCACTACTGATCTAACCGAGATAAAGGCAGGAGTACTGCAAGGTAGTGTATTGGGACCTGTGCTATATTTGTGATTCACAGCTGATTTACCAATAACTGAAAAAATCGTCACTTCAACTTTTGCTGATGACACAGCAATATTATTTTCACACAAAAATCCTCAAACAGCATCGAGAGAATTACAAGAACATCTACACAAAATAGGAGATTGGTTAAAAACTTGGCGGATAAGGACGAATGAATGTAAATCAACACATGTAACATTCACACTAAATAAACGTACATGTCCAGCAGTGAAATTAAACAATATCACAATTCCTCAACAAACAAACGTCAAATATCTCGGTCTTCAGCTCGATAGAAGATTGACATGGAAAAAGCACATTGAAACAAAACGCAATCAATTAAAAATAAAATTTTCTAAAATGTACTGAACGATCGGAAAAAAATCGAAACTCTCTCTAGACTGCAAGGTTCTACTATACAAAGCGATCCTAATCCCCATATGGACATATGGTATCCAACTATGGGGCTCAACTAGTGCATCAAATATAGATATCGTACAAAGAACGCAAGCAAAGATACTTCGTAGCATTACAAATGCCCCATGGTATATTCGAAACAGCAACATCCATAGACACCTAGGAATCAAAACTGTTAAAGAGACAATTAAATCATGCAGTCTAAAATACCAACTGAAACTGGCATCACACTCTAACGAATTAGCTAGAGAACTACTAAGGCAACCGAAATATGGACGGCTTCGCAGAACAGATCCTCTAGATTTAATTAACTGAGAAATATAATCTAATAATTTCGTGCATGTTGAAATGAAATTAAGTAATTAATAATAATTTAATAATAATAATGCATAATGATATTAAGTATTAACATAGGTTAAGGCTTAAGTTAAAAAAATTTATTTTATAGTTTTTAAGAATTTCACACTTCTTGTTAGTTTCGTATAAAGAAAGATTCAAGAATAAAGCCTTTGGCAATAGTTACAAAAAAAAAAAATTTGGTGCGATTTGTAGTTGACTTTGTGTTGCCCACAGAGGTTCTAAATCCAAAAAATCTATCCTTACATCCAGTTCCGCACTAGTCGCATGTTCCGCTTTTCTTTCAAGAAAGTCTCTAGCTCGAGCAAACTGTTCAAATGACACTGTTATCTGCTTTTTTAGTTTTGCAATTTTTAGTTCAGTAATTTTATACCGTAATACAATTACTGTTATCCACGTCCACGAAATTAATTACAATGCTGAATGCCGGCCAATAACTACACTTTCGCACATATATTACACCAGTAAAAATAATGAAAAATATGGTATCCAATACTATGCCGGGTATCCTGAAGAGCGATGATTTTAGCTGATGTTAAGAACGGCCATCCAATATAAAATCCGGTGAAAACGCAGTCTTAGTGACTAAATCGATGAGCTTAAGATCCAAAACTACTCTCAAAACTACTAATACTTCTCTTAAAAACTCTCGACAATTTTAGTTAGATGTATTAAGATTTAATGTTAATTGTCCAATGATGAATAAATTAAATTTAAATAACGTATACACATACAGATTCATCTTATATTCGCCCCATTTATTTAAATTTCATATTCAAAGATTTTAATAGAAATTATTATTATTTCATTTTTTTTTATTCATTAAGAGATTATGAACAACAAAATAAAAACATGAGATAATGTTTCACCATAATAAAACGTCATGTTCAATGCGGGATGGAAAACTGTTTATGACAGTTTTCTTGATTTTTTATTCCATTGTTTGTATTTCTGCTTAGTAAAGGTTTTTGCAAAGCTTGTGCCAAAAGTTAATTAAAACGAGATCAAATATTATATTGTTACAATTTTATTAAAATATAATTTAGATCCGAACATGTTGGCCACCAGTTTTTTTATTATTAATGAGTTTTGTATTGTTAACGGTATACACCATTACAAGTAAAATTAATGTTAATTTAAATAAATGTGAGGCGTGGAGATGACACTATCACATTTCAAAGCCTGCAATTTCTGCAGCATCTCGGCAACTTTTAATAGTTTTAGGTACACCCCGTATGGTGTTGGTTTGAGATTTGTACCAAAAACCATCTCATATTAGATCTTTGAGAACATATTTGAAAACTTACCCTAACCGATTCCGTTTTTAATACGCCGGAAAAGGTACCTAAGTCTAGATATGGTTTTTGTTATTACGTTAGAACCTTTTTATAAGCGTCCATCCAATTCATAATCTTGTACTAACAGTAGTGAAAACGAACAAAACACTTAATCGAGCCTACGGCGAATTTAAAACAGAACTCAATACATTAAGGGAATCAGCAACGGTGGAGAGAAAGTATGGTGTAGTGGCATTTTTCATCAAAAGATTAGAAAAAATAGTTTCGAGTTAATACAGTTTCACAGACCCCGTTTGCGGGTCTTCAAGTACGGTTTGTGGAGTCATTTTGTCAAAAATCAACGAATCCGATACAAAATCAAATGAATTTTTTTTTCTTAGAAAGATTTAGTTAACATTATTACCAGCGTTTGTGTATCTATACATAATATATAATGTTATACGTATTTTCCACTAACAAATAAGGAGACATCATCGTTAAGAGAAAATCAAGAAAAAATATAAACCGATTATTTGCTTTGAACAAATATTAAATAAATAGAAGTTATTTATCAATATCCTGGCCGTTGGGCATAATAACCGTTTTTATGAGATCGAATCAAAAACTTTATTTTGTTTTATTATTTTCGTAAACCATTAGATGTTTTTACTCCTCTCATTTCTATTGTTCCTCCTGTTATCATCCATCGTTCCTGCTACACATAATATAATTGTTGTTGTTGGTGTTCATTAAATACAAATGAAAAAACTCCATTGGTTTAACTTAATAAAAAAAAAAAAGAAAAGTTTTTTCATTTGAATCAAACATTTTTATTTATTCTCTTTATTGCTCAATTTTTATTAAGTTTAAATGTTAATTTATATATATTTCTAGATTATTTTGTTAAGTGAATGAAATAAAATTTATTCAATCAATGTTCGTAAAGTATCGATTAGTTAGTGTAATTGTGAATAAAATGCTTTTCAATATGTTTTTTTTTTCAATTGTGTTGCTGTAGCACGTCATCGAATTAAATTAATAAAATCAAATTGATACGGATACGTATTGTTGCGTTTCAAATGAATTATTCTCGATTTAACGGGGCTGTTTAATGTTTGCTCGCTTGACGTGATTAAGCTAGCAGAACCCATACGGCAGAACATTAAAAGATAGTATGGATAATTATAGGTTAATTATAGGCTAATTAAATGCTCTATTAAACAATTTTGGGCTCCATCCCTTCTAATTAAAACGCGGGTTCTGCTAGCTTTAGAAAAAGTTAGCAGAACCCATGTCAAAAAACGATTTAAAAACAATTGGAAAATTAAAGGTTAATTTTAGACTAATTAAACGCTGCATTTAATTTTTTTACTAGCACTAGGAGAAAAGTAAGGCTTTATCATTTAAAAGCTAGCAGAACCCAAATCAGAAATCGGACCAAAACCGAAATTAGAACGGAAAACAAGAACAATTGGCATTCAAATAATTTTAGGCTCATTATGACCTAATCAAATATCAAATTAAAAAATGTTGAGCTCCATTTTAAAGCCAGGTTTGTGGTGATAAAACAGCCTAATATTATTTGTAATTTTAATTTCGTTTTGGTCCTTTAGATTAAATGACTTGAGGTTTGGACATGAACGAGTGGAGCCCAAAATTGTTTAATAAGGCATTTGATTAGGCCATAATGAGCCTAAAATTATTTGTAGGTCAATTGTTCTTATTTTCAGTTCTAATTTCCGATTTGGGCTCTGTTAGCTTTTAAGTGATAAAGCCTTACTTTTCTCCTAGAGCTAACATAATTAAAAAAAATAAATACAGCGTTTAATTAGTCTAAAATTAACCTTTAATTTTCCAATTGTTTTTAAATCGTTTTTTGATATGGGTTCTCCTAAGTTTTTCTAAAGCTAGCAGAACCTGCGTTTTAATTAGAAGGGATGGAGCCCAAAATTGTTTAATAGAGCATTTAATTAGCCTATAATTATCCATACTATCTTTTAATGTTCTGCCGTTCAATTCTCGTGTCACGGCCAGACGATATTTGGTGCTTGTCATTGGCACATTTGGCGAAAGAGGGGGTTATTTTTCGTGCGATTGGTGGTAAGTATAATAATGTGATTACAAAAAAGATATTGCTGTTGTTGCATGTGTGTAAATGTCTGACGGTTGTGTTTTTCTTATGTATTAGCTGTGTGGAGGACTGTGTGAAACTCAGTCAGTCGGTGAGCTTATAATGGATATACAAATGACTGAAGAGAAGAAATATCTACACATATGTACGAATTTGGACGATTTTCAGTTTGATTAAATAATAGCAAACAAAGAAAACAAATCATCAGTGTCGATGGATCGTTTTGCAGTTGGACAGGCATAAAAGGTGATAATATTCACCTATTCTGGTGAACTGAAAATTTCTTGAACATTTGCGTCAGCTAACTCGGAGCTTTTTTGGGTATGGTTAAAATAATTCCACTTCCTTTTAAATTTCTGGAAGACCTGAATATTGGGACCACTTGATACTTCCTTTAACAATTAATTCATATATATATGATGTCTTCAAGCATTGGAACTCCCAAAAATTTGGTGTTACCATAACCGGATACCATAACGCACAGTCGGTCAAACATTGTTTATTCTGTTATATCCTATAACATTTTTCCAACCCAATGTACGGTTAGAATAGAATCAGGACTGAAAGACTTAAATATTTCATCAGTGATTTCTCTCCTGAGCTGATGTCGATGGCGACGTATGGTCTCTTGGAAACTACAATTGAATCTAAATCATGTCCTAATGCCACCACTGCATATGGTGGCGATTGCTAGAAGACAAAGTGAGCCGGTGTCCGAAATGATTAAGTTTATATATGTTTCTTGAGATCTACTTGTTGAAGGTTGTGAATCATTAATCGCCAATGTGGAATTGCTCGCCATTGATCGTAATGAACGAATGTTTAAAGCATTAAAATTTAGTTGTTGCTCGAGTGATGCTTTGTTAAATAAAATTATATTTGTTATATCAATTAGTACAACGAACTATTGACTTGCGGTGCAATTCATTCCCACACTTTTATAAAAATAAATCCCAAATTTGTTGTGAAAATTTCTAAATTCTCATTATTTTGTAAACCTAACAAATTATGTATTCAAATTAATTTACTTTTAATTATTTTTACGTTGCTGGGTAAAAACTAAAAATATATATAGTTTTTATGTATTTTTGCAAAACTTTTAATTAGCTAAATTTTATTCAAAATAATTCAATTGATTTTCAATTTTACCATAAACAAAACTAAAGACATGTCAATCCAAAATTTCACACATTTAGCTTCTTAAAAATTGCGTTCATGCAAAATATTTTGATTTTATTTTTATGACAGGAATTTCTAAAACTTTTTTTATTTCTTAATTAGAATTAATTTTAAAAACATTATATATAAAATATCGAGTATGGGGTATAAGTAGAAATTAAATAGGAAACGTATGTGTTATGTGTGATGAGAATGACATCGAAGAAATTTGAAGTGTGCAAGATTTTTGTTTTCAGTTATAAACAAAAACTTTTAATAAATCCAATAAAGGGTGTGTATACCATTTATCTGTGTGTGGGTGAGTGCTTTTAACCTGAACAGAATATAGTAATTGATTGATTAATTAGAGTGTATAGCCAAGTACATATAGGAAATTGTTCTGGATGTCGCCGGTAGTCAATCCCAAAATTCGATGATAATTGAAAACAATTGGAATTTTGGCTGCAAACACAGTCCAAGATAAGTACTTTAACACGTTCGCGGACACTTTCAAAATGTGTTTAACACAAATTTGATAACACAATTTGATACACAGGCAGCAAATTCCAAACATTTTGAACAGGTTTACGCATTTTTATGCTAATTCGGCACAAACGAAATCATTTTATGAAATCATTTCATCATCAAGCAAGGGTTCCGAGACAATATTAAACCGATTCCAATAAACATAGATTCATCATTAAGATCTAGAATAGGTGTCGGCAACCTACGGCTTGCGAGCCAGACGCGACCAACCGCCTAAAATTCTCCGGCCCGTGGATTCGAACCGAAATATTAAACATATACGGCCTGCAGACAAATTATGTTATTTAATATGCGAAATAAAATCGGGACCTATCACAGCTATTGTTCAAAAGCACCTGGAAGACCTCGGAATGAAACAAATCTAAAGAAAAGTTCAACGGAGTTTCTGTGAAGCCAGTAAATTTCATCTTATCTCGCGGTCAATTTCAGCAACTTTTTATTCTAAGCAGAAAATCAATACGATGACCCCCTATACTTCTGTAATGTTCGCTGGCTCAGTCGAGGCGCAATGCTAGGAAGAGTGCATGCTTTGCTTATGAGAAGTAGCCACATTTCTTGAGAGTAAAAGCGCAAGTTCGAGTAAATGGTAAAATCCCGAATGGCTTTCCCTCCTTGCTTTTTTGGTAGATTTAACATCGCATTTAAACAATTTGAATTTGCAGTTTCAAGGTAAAAATCAGCTAATACACGACTTGTGGATGTACATTCTCGTATTTGAAACCAAGCTTCAACTGTGGCCACTTGAAAAATCAAACTATGCCAATTTTTCAACTCTCCAATCATCAAAGCACCAGCACATTTGTAAATGTAATAAAGGACCTGAGAACAAAGTGTTCATCTCGTTTCGCTGATATTTGCGCAGTAGCTATCGATATAAAAACCTTTGGTACAATGATCTGTTGCGAAATGAATTTCAAGATTAATCTTTACTAGATTTATATACAAAATATTTGCTTGAAGCTGGGATTTATCCAAACTTAACAAATCTTGCAAAACAAATAGCACCGATTTTCGGTAGTACTGGAACAAGTTGAGATCCAAAATGGCCGATGGTCATGTACCAGGTGTAAGGCTTCTGAGCTCTTTGAACCTTCTACATTGAGGCAACATCAAATGTCGCACTAATTGAAACCTAAATAAATATACATAATTTTAGTCCTGTCTTCATTTATATTTTTATTACCTTCATTTATAAATTTTGAATGCAAACCGTGATAGGCTCACATAGTCTCCGTTGCACCTCAACATGAATAAGGTTCGTGGCCTCGGGCCTAGAAGAACTTTTAATGGCAAACCCATAAATAAATACGAAATTCCTGAAGACACTGGGGAACACACGATGATCAACCCAGGCTGTGTGCCAAATTTAAGGTAAATGCCAATTTTAAATAAATTTTTTGGTAAATTCAATTATTTTTTAAAAACTATCACTTTGCCGATCGAAAATTCTGTCCTAAAACCGATTTTATCGTAGTAGACGAGTTACCTTAAGCTTGGCACACAGCTCTAGAACAACACAGTAAGAAACAGTAAGATGCAGAAGACTACTTTGCTTTCCATATCTGAACTGTCATATACATTTACTGACGAAACTATTACACTCTTAGGCTATGGGCCAATAGTCTGGTTAATTATTTTTTTTGGTAAAAATCGGATTTAGAACAGATTATTCGATCCGTATTCGTTCCCAACTTGGGTAGTACCAAAACAGCAGGCGCTACCGGAACACAAAATAGGATTCGTAATAGACTTTGAAACTGAACGAAAAAGCAATAAATGATAAATTCACCATCCCTCAAATGGAGAAGATTCTTGATAGTTTAGGCAAGTCTGTATATTTCTAAACTCTAGATCTAAAATCGGGGTTCCATCAATTCCCGATGGACGAGACATATCAAGAAAAAACTGCATATTTAGACGATATTACCATTATGAGTTACAATCTATAAAACCACATTAAAAACCTTTGCAAGGTATTCAGACGACTTGCACATTTCAACTTGAAAATACAGCAGGACAAATGTGAATTACTGAAAAGGGAAACGGAATTCCTTGGGCATCTTATCTCTCAAAATGAAGTGAGGTCGAACCCCGACAAAATTCAAAAAATCATTGAATGGCCACTGCCGAAGACGCAAAAGCAATTCCTAGACTTGCAGGCTATTATAGACGCTTAATCAAAAATTTATTTCAAGAAAATATACCAAAAACTACGACAAAGTTTTTAAAGAAAGAGAATAACGTCTATGTGAATATATAAAGGTGTTCGAGACTCTAAAGGAATTAGTAGCCCTACGTCAGATAATGCTCTGTTATCCCAAAGGTGCAGCGTTGACCCAAATACGAAATAACATTGAAAGACCAATCGCTTTTGCATCAAGAATTCTGAATTCTACAGAAATCAGTTACGCAACTAACGTGAAAGAGGCTGTAACGTGCGTACCATTTACGAACCGTGTATACCACCTTCATATTCTGTGGCATCATATATCATTGCTATTACGCCTAAACGATTACTATAGTTGTGCATCTACATATACCAATTAAATTATTGCTACGCCTGCGATGTTGGCATGTTGTTGGTATAGTATACATTAAGCGGTTTGTTATTATGACTTGCATTATAGGTGTATGCACCATACTCTGTCCGAAAAAAAAATCGTACGATAATTTTTATTGCGTTAGCGGATTTTTCTGTTCGTATGGCATATAAACACCAAATGTTTTTTTTTGTCGATTGTTTTCTTGTAATAATTTTAGTCAGCTTAGAGTTTAGAATTGATTGGATAGAAGGGAAAAGCAAATGAGCATAAGTCTTAATACTCAATTCCCTTAGACGTATCACTTCATGCGACGTGTCTATTGACCTTCCTGGTTACTAGATTTTAAAATCAAAATTTACTAAATAATTCTGTGCCAAACTCGCAATGAAATTTTTTTAAATCTTAGTTGGCTGCATTAGTTTAATTTTTTTTTTTTATTTATTTGTCACGTCAGCATTTCAAGTGATAGATATGGTCATTTAAAGTGATAGTAGTCGCAAGGAAATGTTTATAAAGCAGCATACTAAAGTTTAAAAAACAGTCAGAACGACTTTATTGAACAATTATTTTGTAAGTTTTGATTTAATGATGAGCCATTTTGCGAAGCGAATGGTTGGCAAGATCGAGGACGTGTACATGCGGCCAGGTCGAGAGGTTGGCGGGCGGTTTCCGGACAGGTTCTTTTGTAATGAGTGTAAGTTTTTTTTATTTTATTTTTCTATTAAGTATAAAGTCCTAATCTTTATTTCAAATGTAAATTTAGCCTTGCTTGAATTGCCTAGCGACATTATTTTTTAAATTGATTAATCACTGTTGTTTCTTTTTCTTTTTCTATATAGCTACAATTTCGTTTGTCACAGGTGCCGTACCCTGGATGTAAGAAAGCGCTTTCTTCGTTCGAGGAATAAGGTAACCTCTTTTGGTTTATATATGTTTTTTTTATTGAGAACCGTTTTGCTCAGTTAGTTTACATATTGACCAATTTAAAATGTTGCTTTTTGTTTTTGAACATATTGTTCTTTCCTATTTTTTTTTGTTCGTTTTATAATTACGATTACAACTTTTGTGATCTTTTGAATTTTTTTTTCTCTTGCTTCTTTATTTTCTTTTGTTTATAAATATAATCTTAGACATGAATATGTCTTGTAAAGTCAATATGCATGAGTGAGTGGAGATAGACTTAGCGTGAATGGAGGGAATGAGGTAAGTGTTGGAGAGAGCCGAAATGTTACCTTCCTTTCTTTTCCGTTATTTTTGTCGCACAAGCTTTTCCAATATGATTTGGAATAGCTAGAACACAACCACACGGCTACTGTTACCTCCACAACTGAGCTGGCGGTGGAAATTATGGCGTGCGCTGGTGTAACCTCTTCTTTAAAAAAAATAAAATAGATTATTATTGTTTTTTTTTGCTAACGGCAGTTAACCTCGAAGGCTGTCGTTACAAGACGTTAGCAATCATCTGTGGTGTTAAGAAATACAATTCTACCTACATGGTAATATTTTCTGTGGTCACTGATCACAAACCAAAGCCAAATAAACTTCATTAATAAAGTTTTCGGAGAAGAAATCGACAATTTTAATAAGGCGGTTAAAGTTAGAAAACTTTGACACAAATAACAGAAAGAATGTAAAACTAACGTGGTAGCTGATGCATTAATCAGGTCGATAAAAGATACAAATAAACTTAACAAACACTTCACGTACAAATGGAAGATATACACAAAAATTAAATTCCGGAAATGATTCCAGGGCTAGGCATCAAGTGATTCCAATATACTACTTCCGATAAATAGTTTCTCCATTTTGCGGCCAGTAAACTATTATCGGAACCAAATATTCTTTCGAATTTCGAGCCTTGATACTATCATTTCGGAAGAAATCAAAGATAATTTCAGATAATTTTCACAAAAAAGACAGTTCGTACTCGTTAGTAAAATAGTTGAAGACGTAACTAACGAACAAAGACAAGACGCTTTAATCACAAAAGAACACAGTAGACCACACAGAGGGATTAAGGAGGTTGGAAATAAAATAAAACGACCTAATTTATCAGCAACATTCACAAATATGATAAGAAACCGTATACAATATCAAATTGTCCTCAAAATCAAGTACGAAAAACCTCTAGAAAGCATTCATATCGATATATTATATGGCATTGGGGCACAAACCATTTAGGGCCAATACATACAGATGGTCTTGGACTTTTATATTCGTATCCCAGGATGATGAGTTAGCACCAATCTCAACATACGGATCGTCATGTGAATTTTATTTTGGATAGTGAACATGATGCCGTGTTGAAATCAGATGAGATCGGTTAAGACAATCGTGGTTCCTGGGAACCCCTAATTCAAAAAATAATTCATTCATAAACTGGATGGGCCTATTCTGCCAATCTCAACATACGGATAAGCTTCTTAACATTTTATCATAGAAAGTTGAAGAATAAACACTTCAAAATCTTGGGATGGGATATAACTAGTATTGCCTGGTGAACATTTTTTATTTTTCTGGAGGAAAATATTTTGACCTATACAAATTTTGTGAAACAAAAGCTTTCCAATTAACTTTGTTTTAAAAATGTTTGCATTAACTTATTCTTTCAGTAGGCCAGAAAAATACAATTTGAAGAAAAATGCTATGAAATTTTTTCCCCAATTCCCTATTCCCAGGGAAAGCCATAATAGTGCCACAGAAATGTTATTCACAAATTTATTGTAAGGAAAACGATGGGATACTCTGGGCGCAGCTTAGAAATGGATAGCAGGAAGTCCAGATGCTCAGGACGTCAAATAACCTATACCGGGTGTTTCTTTTAAACTGAAACGATCAAATATCTCGAAACATAGCCACTCTACGAAAAAAATGTCCATAATCAAAATTTAATCATACCGCGGGGGAAATACATTAGTGCAAAAAAATAGTCCTCCACCCCCGCTTTGTAGGTGGGGCGGGGGTAACTTTTAAACTAAGATAGGAAGCCATATTTTTTATTGCAGATACGGATTCTACGACTAAAAGTACGTATGATTGGAATGAAATATTTTGTTCGGTTCATGATAGATGGCGTTGTAATCGACGAAATTTAATTTTTTCAATTTCTTCTTCTTAGAACACACGCATTCGGTTCTGCAATACGTTTGAAATGTAAAACATTGCGTTTTCATTGGAAATACTCGAAATTCGTCATCAAAACAATTTATTAATGCAAATGGCAAGTGAATAAAATAATTTTAGCTTAAAATAAGTGTTCAAAATGATGGCCTGCGACTTCAATGCACTTATTAATACGCATTTCCAATGATTGTACACAACTGAGAAGTGTGTTTGGTTGAATTTCAGCACACCCATTTCTGATTCGCTCAATCACGTTCTCACGTGTTGTTGGTTCTTGTTTGTAAACTTTGTCTTTGAGATAGCCCCACAAAAAGAAATCTGGCGAAGTAAGATCTGGTGATCTGGCGGGCCAATTTATCGGACCAGCTCTACCGATCCAGCGACCATTGAAATCACGATCAAGTATTTCACGTGCCACCACCGAATAGTGTGCAGGACAACCATCGTGTTGAAACCACATGTTCCGTCTCACATCTAAGTTCAAATTTTCAAGAAATATTTGCAGTTCATTTTCCAAAACGTTTCGGTACATTTGACCATTTAAGTTGCCTTCAATAATGTGGGGGCCTATGAGTTTGTTGCCAATTATTCCACACCACACGTTGACAGTCTAAGGACGCTAATGTTCAACTTGACGAAGCCAGTGCAGATTTGTAACACTCCAATAATACATGTTGCGTCGATTAACCGTTCCATGGTTTGTAAAAGACGATTCGTCAGAGAACATTACGCAACGAAAGAAATTGGGGTTTTGTTGTATTTGTTCACGTGCCCATTGACAAAAAGTTACCCGATTTTGGAAATCAGCGCCATGAAGATCTTGGTGTAAAGACACATGATATGGATGATACTTGTGCCGTTTTAAAATTCTCCAAACACTGGTGAGGGACAATCCGGAATCGCGAACTATTTCTTGTGTACTAACATGAACATGAGGATTATGAGCCACTGCTGCCAATACAGCAATTTCATTATTTTCTCCAGTGACTGTTGCTCTACGGGTCCTCTTTTTCGGTTGAACATTTCCATCAGTAATAAATTGTTTGATAGTACGGCCAAATGAAGCACGTGAACGAATCTTATCCGGAAAACGTTGAGCGTAAATAGCAACAGCATTTTCAAGATTTCTGCCACCTTTCCATAAACCAGAACCATTTCAATTTTCAATTCTAAAGTATTTTATTGTTTATTTTGCAATTACGAAAAACATGAAGATAAGAAATAACACAAACGTTAAATGTGATTTACAAAACTGAATAAATTGTTTTTTATTTCAAACGTATTGCAGAACCGAATGCGTGTGTTCTAAGAAGAAGAAATTGAAAAAATTGAATTTCGTCGATTACAACGCCATCTATCATGAACCGAACAAAATATTTCATTCAAATCATACGTACTTTTAGTCGTAGAATCCGTATCTGCAATAAAAAATATGGCTTCCTATCTTAGTTTAAAAGTTACCCCCGCCCCACCTACAAAGCGGGGAGTGGGGGACTATTTTTTGCACTAATGTATTTCCCCCGCGGTATGATTAAATTTTGATTATGGACATTTTTTCCGTAGAGTGGCTATTTTTCGAGATATTTGATCGTCTCAGTTTAAAAGAAACAACCGGTACCTATTGTACACACTGTTGTATATCCTAGAAGTACCAAAACCGGAAGAACAAACCTCAACAATAATGATGATTGCACCAATGGTAGTTAATTTTCAGGATAATATTCAATTCATATTCAATTCATATTCAATTCATAATCAATTCATATTCAATTCATATTCAATTCATATTCAATTCATATTCAATTCATATTCAATTCATATTCAATTCATATTCAATTCATATTCAATTCATATTCAATTCATATTCAATTCATATTCAATTCATATTCAATTCATATTCAATTCATATTCAATTCATATTCAATTCATATTCAATTCATATTCAATTCATATTCAATTCATATTCAATTCATATTCAATTCATATTCAATTCATATTCAATTCATATTCAATTCATATTCAATTCATATTCAATTCATATTCAATTCATATTCAATTCATATTCAATTCATATTCAATTCATATTCAATTCATATTCAATTCATATTCAATTCATATTCAATTCATATTCAATTCATATTCAATTCATATTCAATTCATATTCAATTCATATTCAATTCATATTCAATTCATATTCAATTCATATTCAATTCATATTCAATTCAAATTAAATTCATTTTCAATTCATATTCAATTCATATTCAATTCATATTCAATTCATATTCAATTCATATTCAATTCATATTCAATTCATATTCAATTCATATTCAATTCATATTCAATTCATATTCAATTCATATTCAATTCATATTCAATTCATATTCAATTCATATTCAATTCATATTCAATTCATATTCAATTCATATTCAATTCATATTCAATTCAGCCTTTGCCTTTTTTGGATCCGATTCCTTCTTCGCAGTCCGCTGTTCTGACTGATTTTTGATTCTGGAATGTAATTATATATGCAATATATCTAACTCTGATTTATTGCTCCTACACTGCCATTGTGTGTTTGAAATGTTCTCATACCGAAATCTTGATTCAATAGATGAGAAACACACCTCTTTTATATCCCTAGCTTTAATTCGACGGTGGTCTAGCATCATTTGGTGAAGTCGAGCGATGATCGTCAGCAGTGGTTGCAGTTTTTTGGACGTCCCGAACGTTCATCGATGGCTAAACTCCTACGGTCCCACGTTTAAATTAAGCTGACTGATATTTCGGTGAGTACCTTTCAACGCATGTGCAAACACACTTCATCCGTCATCTTCATGTTGAGGTCGGACATTTTCCAGACAACCATCCTATAATAATAAAGGTATTGAACAGGAAACAAGTGAAACCTCTACAATCGAGCAAGTTCTGCAAGCGTTAAATAGAATTAACAAGACCAATTATTGGCGTATCAACCTAAAAGTAGTTCACCTTCATAGGAAATAGCACCTGTTGAAATTATTAACAGAGATTACATTCTAGATTTGTTTCTAATCCCTGACCCTATCAAATCAATTCCAATATTCGATGGAAAGAGAAGCCAAAGACATAATATGTCTATGGCTGAGAACCCGAAAACCTTTTAAGAGCTAAAGAAATTTAATCCAACGCCCTCGGAGATCGTGAAGAACCCTCCTTTTATAAATCACAACTTTCGATCGTTATCGAAACAAAATAACACTCATATACTAAGTCATGGCTTGCAATTGACGCATTTATAGATGAAGATGCGGTAAGAAAACCAAACCAACTTAAAAACAATTTTATTCAATCTACCTAATCAGAAAAGCTTCAAGAGCACGCCCTTGTTGGTTGAAAATTTAATCTTTAAATTTATTTAAAATTTTTGCCGATTTTTGTAATTGTTAAACTTTTTAACATCATAAAAGAAATTGAAAAGCTCTCGATGAAGCTGCATCGATGAAGTAGTTTCTATCTAAATAGTCAATTCGCCTGGAATATAGAGATGCCTAATTTTGATGAAATAACATTTTTTGTTCAAAATTCGACATTTCCGATAAAATTTAAAAATAATCAATACTTCATCAGCTAAATTCATATTTACTGTAAACGATAAGTTTTATTTATTGTGTGCTCACTGTAGTAAAAATACCAAGATAATAAAATTCTTTAGGTTTGTATCTTAACTAAACGTTTAAAATAATTTCTTTTAACGACATGGTAGCGACATCTTAACAAAAGTGAACTAATTAACAGTATGTTTGTTTCTGAGGGAAATTGATTTTTTTTAGTTCATCTATTTCTCGCATCATTCTTTTACTCGCTTTTGTACTGCTTACACAGGCAACATCAATTTAGCTCGAGCGATTTACACGCGGAGTAATTAAAATTAGCTTAATACATGCATTAAATATAAATTAGGTACGTAAATAAAATTAAAAGTGTATTTTATTATTACTCCTGCATAATTTTACCTTTCCTTTATCCTTGAGTGAGTTTGTGGTGTGACTTACCTTTTTACTTTATAGTGTGGATTTCTAGAACGAAGTATTATACACTTTAGTTTTGAAAACATTGTTTGATTTTAAATAAAGAAATAATTTTATTTTATTTGGTTTTCACAATAATCTAATTTAACAATGTGTAATTTAACAACATTTAACAATGTGTCAATGTATTCCTTCCAATGGCGTGTAACTTTTATATTGGTATAATTCTGAGCCGCCGTATCCGTACAGTAATTTTCCCCGTCCATTTTCATCGTAATATGGGTATCGATATTTTGGTCTCTCAAAATATTGAAAATTTGGTGCTTTCGGTTCGACACGAGGCAATGCTATTTCGGCAGTTACACGGTTGACTAGTAATAATAAAGTTGCAGTAAGAAACTAGAAATAAAGTTAATTGAATTATTGCATAGTGTACTAAAAATCTTTTTAAAGTCACAAACATTAATCAAAGTGTATAACTTAATAATTAATGTGTGTTCCAATTTGAGTTCATGGTTAATAATTATACTTAATAATTTAAATGTAATTAAAATTGTAGTACTAGTTATATAAATTAAGCGCTATCAATACCACGAATGTGCTAGGAACTTTGCCCTAATGAACTAAAGTGAATCAGTTTTTCTTGTTCCTGTGGTCTGCTACCTGTATGTGTTTTCTAAAGAAACGTTAAACTGACAAATAAATTGACCAGTTAAATCATCTTTTACTCTGATTGGTTTTCCTACTTAGCTTAAACGAAAGTGGAAGTAATTTGAAACAAACTAGCGTACAAGTACATTCAATTTTTGTTGTTTGAACCGTTATGTAATTTCATGCACGGGGCGAACAAACTAATAGGCTTTCAAAATATCACTGTAAAATGGCATCAAACTACATAACGGTTCCAACTCCAAGAAAGAATGAGTTTACTTTTAACTATTTTAATGAGATTTTCAATCATTTCTGTTCAACTTTTGTTGAATCACACTGTTAAAATATTGAATGCATTCCACTTTTTTTGAATTGCATTGTTAAAATATTGATATTGAATTTTGAAATAACAATAATTTTGTTAAGTTCGTCACACTGATTTTAACAAATTCCATTGTAGTCTCGAGATAAGACATCGTTTTTGGTTCCTGGTTTTGATGACTTCGGATTTGTCTATGAATTTCATGTTTGCTTTCGTATACATAAACCATCGTTCTATTTACTCCTAGAATATTTGAGGTCCATTCCAAATTGTTGTCACCAGGTGCTGCGATGCTGCTTTTACTGTTTTTACATGCTGGTGATACTGTGAAACGCTACTTCTCAAACATATTAATTACCTTGTTTATGTATGTTGGTGTTGAAACCTCAACAGGTGTTCAGGTGGAAATAATTTTTTGGGAACAGGAACGTGCTAAAATCGTCAAGATATGGTACAAGAAAATTATAAAAACAAACAAATAACCAAAATCGAATGCATTATTCCAGAGAACACTTGCATCGAATGTGGGTTGCACTTATTCCTTTAAGTTAGACAATTCTGAGTTTCGATAGAGTACTTATAAAACTTGAATTTTGAATTAGGTTGAAAGATTTGCTGTGCTGAATAAATATTCTGCTAATACAGGTGCGCCATCTTTTATGTCGGAATGTTAACATTAAATAACTGTGGAATTTGTCAACCGATTGACTTGACTAGACATGTTTTTGAAACATTAATGCAATTCAATTTTAACCAAGAATCGCTTCACACCTAAACAACGCGCCGAAATAGTGACGCTGTACATTGAAAATAGTCGTTCAGTTGTGTTAACTCGCATATCGTCAAAAATACCGTGGCCAACAGGCACCATCTGATAACACTATTCGTCGTTTGGCGTTGCATTTTGTTCAGCGCGAGACAGTGAGAGATTGTCAACATGCGCGTTCATCAACGATCAAAACGCTCCAATAATCTGGTTGAAGCGGTCGAAGAGCGCGGTGCCCAGAACCCAAAAGTGTCGTATCGTCGCCGCTCAGCATTTTTCCGTAAGTGGAACCACTTTGCATTTTGAAGGATAATTTGCATTTGCTTCCATATAAAGTGCAATTAACACAAAGAATATTGCCGACAGACCGCTTGGAAAACAGTCGCTCGAATAGTTAATCCTGAACCTGTATACGGATTTTGTCTCAAAATGTGTGAACGAAATGAGTGTAACCGGAATGATATAGTAGTAGCATTTGTGTTTGTGTTAGTTTCGTGCGTATGATTATTTTACTGCATATGCAAGCCACGTGTCATTCTTTTTTGTTTATTTATATTAACCCTTTGAGTGCCGACATGATTTCGGCTAGTATATTGAGGAGCACGATCGCGCTTTTTGGCACTCAAACAGTTAACCATTGTAAACGCCATATTTTTGTGTCATTTATGTATTTTCGATTTTTTTTATATTTAACATTTTATTTTTAAAATTTATGGAATTTGAAATAAATTTATTTATAAAATTTTATTAAAAAATATAAAATTAATTTATGATTAAAAAAATGTTAAATATAAAATATATTAGCATGTTAAATAATCACACTCCACAGCTCGAGAGCAGACGTAATGTGCTGAGAAAAGGAAATAAGCAGCATTACAATTAAACGTTCGTGATGAACGTTGTTCATCATACAAATGTGTATTATACACAGTATACGTATTAGACTTTTTTGGAACAGAAAACCCACACGAGTTCCATGAAACAACTTTGCATAACCAAAAAGTGACTGCTTGGGCTGGCGCGTTTGCTCCAAAACCATCATTGAGCCATATTTTTCAGAGAAAACGATTTTTCAGATAAATGAAACAATTCAGTTTCTGCAACGAAAATTCCCTGGACGTCTGATGTGACATAAGTGATATTGATTGGCCACCCGTCGAGATTTGACTCTTCCTGACTTCTTTTTGTGGGGTAATTTGGAAAGCAAAGTGTACTCCAGCAAGCCTCAGACCTTTTGTGCCAAAATCATCTCTATACCGCTCAAAAGAGATGCACAAAAATGTAATGGAAAACGCAGTAAAACGATCACATTTTGCTTAGGCCAATAAAGAGGCCACTTAATTGATGTTGTATTCAAAAACTAGTCCAAATAAATTGCAAAACACCAAATTGAATAAAAATACCTCATATATAGAAATCGGTCTTTTTTTCAAAGTTATCCAATTATTAATTCAGGTTCTTTTTTGTGCTAACTTTTATAAAATCTGGTCTTAATTCACTCTATTTCGTGATGCACGCTGGCTTCACAGACATATTACTGTGTAACCATTATAGACCACTTTACGAAATGGGAAGTAGATTCACCTATTCAACCTATTCCAATTGCAATGGAGAGATGCCACCTTTCACTCAAACGTGCTCTCACGTGCCATCAAACCAAACAATGGACGCACGTATCCTACGAGTAGGTATTAGATCATCATACTGCGTATCGGATAGATTTTAAAACTTCAGTAGAACTTGTGTTTGGAGAGCAGAACAAAGCCAGTCAGAATTTATCCGACTATCTCTACAACAAAAAACAACCAAAAAATAATGTCGCACCACGAAGGGTTTTTAGATGGCGTTTGATGAAAATAATACATCCCAATCAACCCACCAAAGTCAACAAGAGCCGGTCAAGTCATCAAAGTACTGAATCGTTTGAGGACCAATTCGTGATCTCTGAGACACTAGCAACATGATAAAAAACAAGATCAAATTGACGTGGATATTAATAACATACTAGATTGTAAAAATAAATATTGTTCTAGTTGTCCAGATTATTGAAATGGGTTCAAGATTGTAATTTAATAATTCTAGTATTCATGTCCAGAGGCACTATATTATTTGAATCGAGGACATACATATATTGGACCTCAACATAAGGATTTTTTGGGATGGTAGTGTTCGTTATTATGTTATACCGAATCAGATGAGACTGGTCACAACGCTTTAGGATTCTGGGGCCCTACTATGTACTATTTTTCGCCGGCTACTATGATCATTTTTTCAAATTTGTTTGTAAGTTTTCAATTATTTTTTTCCCTACTAATGCCCGTTGCACACTTGAACTATGTTTTTTAGCAAAGTGAGCTAGTGATTTTTCAGATTTACTTTTCCGCGCCTAAATGAGTAAAACCGAATTCACGAAGCTTAGCTCAAGCCACTCGTACGTCGAATTACTTAATTTATTTATTTAAGCCTGAGGGATAAAATTATAGCTCACATCGCTCATTTTCTGGGCGATGTAAGCTAATTAATTATCTCCAAGGTGAACATAGAACATTTAAATTTCTTGCCTTAAAGATTGGGTATAGACCCTGAGATTTATCTACAGTGTTCTCTTATTTGAGTTTTGAAAACTAAAACGGGAAGCTGTAAAATGAAAAAAATAGCTCACATCAGTCAAAAAACATAGGTCAAGTGTGCAACCTAAAGACTAGTGGCTGACGTGAAATGCAATTTTCGCTGGTCCCCAAAATTAAGCAGATAAATTTTCCATGAAAAATTAGTTTGTAGAATTTCGTAAGATAGCTTCGTGTTGAATTATTATTTTTTTTATAACTTCATGTCACAATATGTTTATACAAGTTTGTCTAACAACAAATACAAACAATATTATGAAACGTCAAAAATTTAGCTTACTTTTATCGTACCTGCAGATAAAAACGAAGTGAAAAATGTGTAGAGTTAAATAGAGACATCTATATTTTGATACGAAACATACCAATTTCACTAGCTAAATTGCGTAACGCAAAATAATATTTAGCAACGAATTTTTTCAATTTCGTTTGCGCTTGTATCATTTTTGCATGAAAAATTTCATTTCACGTCAGCTGAGTACTAGGCTTAAGGGAAAAATTTCGTGTGGGTAAATCGAATCGGAATTATTCCCCTTGTAGGGAAATAAATAATAGAAAACATACAAACAAATTTGAAAAATGAGTAAAGTAGCCGGCGAAATTCGACTAATAAAGCAAGCAAATTATATTCCGTATGAGAAAATTTCCACCGATTTCGAGAATAGGGCCCCTGGAATTTAATAATTTAAATCCGTAATTCTTATGTTAAATTGAAGAGCTTTAAATTTATATGATCGGATATGCATTATTCTCAACTAAAGACTTGTCTACATATGCCTTGAAATGGGGTACTTTAATAAAAATTCGATGATAACAAAAACAGGAGATGAATTTTCGCTACTTGCTGTAGCTGTTGCTCAAATTTAATTGAGAGCTGCAGAAAAATGACGAACAATCAGTGCTCGAGCTTTACAGCTCGGCATGGGCAACCACCATTTTAGGCAAAAAATCATTATGAGAGACGACGCACATTTTGACCTGGCATTAGCTGGGCCATATTTCTTTGAGGATGCTATAAAATTGGACTGGCCAAAATTGGATTAATTAGGACTGCAGAACATGTGATTCCAACAAGACGGCGCTCCATCAAACACAGCTCGTCCTACGATGCAACTTTTGTAAGAAATTATTTCCGGCCGAATAATGTCAAAAAGTGGTGATATCGAACGAGGGCCAGAGGAGACAGCCATACTTGAACGACTTCATAATCCATAAATAATATTTTTTTTTTCGGTTACTATTGGTTCTCATCTGAATGCATTACAATTATTTGCAAAGGGAAATTTTTGAATCATTTACTAGTATTTGTGTATTATTTTCATTTGCATATGTGACGTTTACCAAAATAAATCTTTTAATAATAACATAAATAAAACTAATTTACAAGAGATTTTTGGTTAATGACCACAATACAATTTAAGAACGACAGCAAAACTAAAATCTCCAACGGAAAATCACGACGCAACCAGTTTCGCTATTAAAACTATTTATTATTTTCTGGTAGCAACAATTTAAACCAATTAAAACAATTTCCTATATTAAATAAAAATGCATAATTGAAAAATGGCGATGTTTACTATTAAAATCATCCTACGGCTATTTATTAGCACAACATTTTGACATTACAAAGTAATGGTTGTTTTCAAAACAAACAAGTTGCTGTGCAAAACAAAAAAATGGCTGACAATTTTGCTGTGTTTTAGGCAGGGTTGAAAATTTCCTTATATAAAATAAGGGAAATTTTTCACTATTTGGGCAAATGCAAAATTTACAATGCAAAAAGATGTATGCCCGACTACTTTCGATTGCAAATCGCTTTGTAATTTTCTTATGTAAACTCAGATGAGAACGCACAGTTAGCTGATAAATTACTCATGGGTTTTGTCTAAAAAACGGTATTGGTATAAAAACTCAAGTAATGTTATGATTTTTTATGTGGCAGAAAAACTAAATCTAGCAACAATAAATATTTTACGATAGGCATGTTCTAACATTACCATTTTTCGATAATTTATCGAAATTCATTGCTCGTTTCTGTAGAATAAAAGTTGTCTCTGTATTAATTTTTATATCATTTACCAGCGTGCTAAATACTGCGTTTCTATCACCAAATAATTTATTTTCGATTCTAGAACGAAAATAAGTGAAATAGAACTTGTTCAAATATATTCTAGTAGGTTGTGATAGCAATAGAGATGAAATACTTGATAAACGAAACAGAAGTCAATTTAATTCTAGCAGAAGAAAACGTAGAATTCGATAAAATATCGAAAAACGATGATGTTAGGACAACCCAACCCTGAAATGCTAGGACTGCAGTAATCTGAAATCATACAACGTTTTTCGCGTGTTCTTCAAAAATAGTATGTCATAAACATGGAAACATATAATATATGACAATCATATTTTAAATGTTTCGATGTTTATGTTGTCAATCAATGTAGATTTTAAAGAATTGCACACAATCAGCTCAAATAATTTTGGAGTTGACGAAGATGTTGAAATTCCTCTGTAACATGAGACATCCTCTCTCTTACCTGATTTAAAGATAGGTGTTATTTTTGAAATTTTCCATTTATCAGGAAACACGGCAGTGGTTATTGATTGGTTAAAAAGATTGCAGAGGGGAGTTGTGAAGCTACTCGCAAACCATTTTAATATAAAGGCGGGTATATAATCCGGCCCACATCACTCTCCAAATTCCTTTAAGGCTGATATAACATTCTCTTCATGTATGACAGAAGGAATAATAGAGAAGTAATGTTGTTGCCTATTTTATCAGTGTATTCCATAATACCACAAGGGCTATAGACTGAAAAATGCTGCAAACATGTCTGCTATCACATTTGCGTCCAAGGAGCTGGTATTATTATAAGTCATATTGGAAGGATATCCCTCGATTTTCCGTTTGGATCGGAAGTATTTCCAGAATTATTTAGGCTTTAATTTAAATGTTGTTTCAATACTTGCAATGTTGCCAATCGAGATTTCATCATTTTAGTATAGACTTTACATTTTCGGTTTCTAAATTGGTTAGCGCAGGTCATCGAACCACGGAGGATGAGTTTTCGGTGCGTTATTGTAAAAAAGGCACATGGAGTTCAAAGCCTTGTGAATGAAGTTATAAAATTTACCAACATTTTCGTTCACATTGTCAACATTTAAAATTAGATCCCAATTTGCTGCTTCTAAATAATTTTGCAAACCGGCGTAATTTGCCTTCTTGAAGTTGAATTTCATTCTTGGAATGTGCTCAGATTTCTTCAGGTTACAGTAGGTTGTATCAAATACAATGTCCAAAGGTTTGTGGTTGATATCGTTTACAATAATTGGATTCATTGATTCAGTTACTTTGAAAGCATCCTCCTCAGCGGTAAAAACCAGATCCAGAAACCTATCTATGTTATTAGCAATCATATTAATTTGGTTGACGTTAAAAACCAGCATGGCATCGACGAATAGGGACTCTGCATCGCTATTGATATTACATGGAAGAATGCAGTTAAGCTTCATGTCATGTTGCCAGTTGATATTCAGAAGATTAAAGTCAGATTAAAGTCAAAGTTTAAAGAATTAAACACGTTTGAGCCGTATAAGCATGCTTGCTTCAGTGACCGGAGGTCCCGGGTTCGATTCCCGGTGATGACTACGAAAAAATTTCACGGCTGGTTTAGGATCAATGAATTAATCACTCATTATCCGAAATGAAAATATGATTATGAAACCTCATTTGAGGCGGCCAAATCCCTTGATGGGATATAGTGTCAGAGAGAGAGAGAGAGAGAGAGACTTATAATGACTTATGTCGCAGCATCCGAAGCTGACGCCAACTATGGACTGGCCTAATAGCATATACGAGTATGTTTTTATTTTAACAAGTTTAGTCAACGAAATTTTCTTTAATTTTTTAAGACAGTGAAATACATATATCGGAAGGGGTTTAACACCCCGGTTTAATATAGCTTAGTTAGAATTTAAAATTATTCTCAGGACCCTTTCAAGTGAGACACAATTCAGTATTTATATAAAATTTTGGCAACTTTTATGCGTTTCTATTTCTCAACCACCAAGCGGGAATCGCGATGGCTGAGTTTTTATACCAATTACGATTTTTATACTTATAAAAGACGTTCTCACCAAACCGTCATTCGATTGAATACTAGAAAATGTATGAGTCTCAGAACCGACTAGTCGAAAAAAATAATCAAGTCATTTCTCAGACTCATTTATCATTAAACCAGAATTCGTATGCTTGAACATAAAAAGCACCCTGTATTGTTATGCGACATTTCAACACTATTACAAACTCTTTTCGATGAGAGATTTTTGGTGTATTATTTTGATAAAATCGTTCGATATCTATAGTGTTACCTTACAGTGTTAACAAATCAGTTAACTAATAAAAGATTTGATTTGTACAAAATTATCATAAATGCTCCAGTAATTTTTCAAAAATTTTGATGACTACTTATTGACTTATTTGATGCCATCTTGAATAAGTCAGTCAATTTGTTCCAATTCATTGTACCGACTTATTTGTGACGTAATAACAAAAAAACAAAACGCAATTTCTATTATATGGAAGAAAAAATTTTCTTGACATATTGGTCATTGCTACTAGATTTGAAAAAAAAACTGCATGTATTACATCATCGAGCAATAAATATGTAAGAGAAATCAAGTAGTGCAAATGTTATAAGCCAATTTTTCCGAGGTTAATCTTATTTTATAGTTTTAATATATTTATAAACACAAATTTAATTTTTTTCTATATTTAATCCATATATACGTATGTATCTTAAAAACATATCGGCATAGTTATTTTATAGTTGATTGTTCTTGTTAGGCTTATACAGATTGCCAAAAGTTAAATAGATTAACCTCGGAATCTCTACATGAGTCGTCTTATGTATATTTTGCTTTATGATTACATTTAGTCAAGACACATTTTTGGAGACATTTCTGTGTAGGTATACTTATTTAAATAAGTCTCCTCGCGAGGTGACTTATTTGAATAAGTCGGTGTCCATAAATAAGTCGGTAATGAGTCAGCGTTCGATATGAAATAATTTATATTCATTTTGCACTTAAAAACGCAAAGTGTGATTGCAAATATTGAATGCAAACTTGACTTTCAACAATATATATTGTGAATGTCGAATATACATCACAAACTTGCCGTTAAAGAAAAGACATCAACCCACTATTAATACGTATATAATAACTTTCTAACATTAAAACTTATATAACGGAAGAAATTTATGAATGGAATTAACGTGAAATTATATTTGTTTACACAACAACTTTAAATGTTTGTGTCAGTTTATAGAAAACAATCGAGAAATTGCTTTAAGGTGTTATATAGCACCCCATCCCACCTATGTTAATGTTTCTTCACTTATAATTTGTGTTCATTGTTTTGTGTCTCCAAATCACTTACTGTAATCATTGATATTGAAAATAACACAAGATGGAGTCAAAAACATAATTTTTAAAGCTAACAAGCATAAAGAATAATTAAAGTTAAAGAAATTATTTCTTTATAACGATTGGCTCAAGGTCAATACGCTAATACCGGTAATTAGTCAATATTTGCACGTATAAACTTTGTTTGGTTAAAAAATCACTGAATTGTTAAAAACTATGCCACAGACCACACCACATTATAAAATTATATTGTAAAATTATTTTTTGTGACTTACACTTAAAAATAAACATGTAAATTTCACCATTTTTATATCAATAACTTAAATTTACTGTTGTAAAACGTCAAACTGTAAATATTAATTATATTTTGATTACGTATATTAGTTTTGTGCACGGTATAACAATTTTACTTTACGTTACAACGCTTTCTTAAAGACTAAAGTTAAAATAACTTAGCATTCATCAAAAGTGAAAGTTTTAACATTTTTTTTTCTGTTAAATTTATATAACTGGAGTTTTTGTATGCGCATTGAACGAACCGATATGTGATGGTATGCGCAGACGAAACGTGATAGTTTAAGCAAAAATATGAGGTTTACCCTTACCAACAATTTTTCAACAAATATTTTTATCCGGAAGGGGTTTTACCTGAAAATCGGCTTGATATCAAATTTAAAATTATCTTAATTGAGAAATTCCAATTATTTGAAGAGGCCCGCAAGTAAAATTATTAATTTTTTTAACAACCCACGTAAAAACACTTGCAGGCAAATTTTGTACAGAACCCCAAAAGATGTTATGTGATTAACATCAAGAAACCGAAAACGATTTTACTAATAGATTCTATAAAGTCGGTGGTTCTTATGGGATTTTTCTCACTGTAAAATGAAAGTCGTTTTCGACCAGACATCTGGTTGATCAGATTAAACTGATCATAATCTATTCCGGCTTATTAATTTATCATCTGTACGAGTACCTATAGAGGTTGAAATCCTGTAATATTGGTCTACAAATGCGTGTTCTAGATTCGGTATTGTGCAAACGATCAATTTTGGCAAACGAAATCCATATTTGTCTCATATTTTTAGAGTTGAATGGCTCAAAATTCCGTTTTCCCCAAATTTCAAAATCACCAATTTAAATCCCGTGAAATATTGTTAGGTGTGTGAATATGACTCGGCCTTTTTTTATTCAAATAAAACTCACATTTGTATAAAAGTATGCTCCATTTTCCATCTCTGCGCGAGAACTGAACCGGTGTTCATAAATAGACTGCATTGACCGGAATAAGAGTAATCTAAACGAGCTATGTCTGGTGAATACTGCGGGTGGGGTAGAACTTCCCAGTTCTGTCCTTTTAAATAATTTTTCCCAACATTTGCAACATGTGGTTTTGCATTGACGTGCTGAAAAATAGTTGGTTGTATAGTATTCACCCATTCTGGTCGTTCTTCTTCTATAGCTCGCTTCAAATATAGTAGTTGTCGTCGGTAGACATCGCCATTGATAGTTCCACCTGAGTAGTTTATAATATTCGTTCCAGTAGTTTATATTATTCGTAACTACACCAGTGGCACTATTCTGGTAATTCCCTGGGAATAGGGAATTGGGGAAAGATTTTATATGTAATTTCTATTTTAAATTTTTTTTTCTGGCATACTGAGGTAAAAATCTAGTGGTAATTTTTTTGAAAACAAAATAAAATTGGGAATAATTTTCCCTAACTATTTAGATATGGAAAAATTATTCCCAATTTATAAATATTTGCATCAAATTTTTCTTCTTAGTAGGCCGGAAAAAAAAACATTTGAACTGAAATTACATATAAAATTTTTTCCCAATTCCCTATTCCCAGGGAATTACCAGAATAGTGCCACAGTAGATTATTGCTTCGCAATGATGGGCGAATTTCTGCAACAATGTTGGCCTTGAATTCAACGATTGTCTCGGGCTTGTTCACATATACTCGTTCCTTCAAATAACCCCAGAGAAAATAGTCGGGTTCTGACAAATCTGGCCAATTAATTTCCGAATTTCTGGAAATTATTCGCTCTCCAAAAATTTGCCTTAAAAGTGCCATTGTATATCTCGGGCAGTGTGGGCAGTGGCTCCATCCTACTGAAACTACATTGCAGGTCTGTTTTCAAGAGCAGGCCGTAAAAAATGTTCTATCATAAACCGATACCGCTCTCCATTTACGGTTACATCTTCATTTTCAAAGAAGTAAGGCCCAATGATATTTTCAGATATTATGCCAAACCATACTGTACTTCTAATGAGGTGCAACTGGCGTTGATGATTGGCTCTTGAATTTTCAGAGCCCCAGAACCTGCAGTTCTGCTTATTAACAAAGCCATTCAAATGAAAATGAACTTCATCACTCATAGTCAGATTTTCAATAAAGTTGATTTCATTTCTGGTCAACTGGTAAAATTTAACTGCAAAATTTAGACGGTGCCGATGATCTCCAGGTTTTAATTCTGCACCAATTGCACCTTATATGGGAATAACGTACGAGTCATTCCTAGCTGAGCAGAACGCCTTCTCTTAGATGTTTCTGGTATTTCGTTAACACTTTGATCAATATTTTACTATATTTACTATTTACTATATTTTACTATATTTACTATATTTATTTTATTATATTTTATACTCACGCTCAATATTTTCCGCAGTGCGAATTAAACGTGGTCTACCGGTTCGAGGCAAATCTCTTACAGTGGTGGTGATGATCAACTAGGCAACCAATTATTGCTTCAGAGGGCGAAATTTTGACATTAAAATGGCGACGATATGCTCTTTGCGTTAAAATAATTGGTCGCTGATTTAAATAATAAAATTCTATTATTCTGGTTCTTTGTTCAGTTGTGAATCTCTCCATTATTTATTCTCCAGATGTTATTTATATAATCTAAAAAATATTAAACGAAAAAATTATTAAATTTTTAAACCCCATGGTGACTTTTGGCTCACCCTGTAGTATCATAGAAACTCCCATAATGTATTTTCATACAATTCGTAAAGTAAAATTTGTTTTAGATCTTCAATTTTTTTATTGCGTTTGCACGGGGAATCAAAAAAATGATTTGTATGGAAATCAATACAAATTTTCGTGGCTATACTTTGATTGAGAGCAATTGCTTTCCATATTATTTATATGCATTTTCCAATCCACATTCGATTCGCTCCTGCGAATCCCATTCTATAATCGACAATGCAACGAAACTTGCCGCAAATGATGTTTATTTGGAATAAAATTCGACGAATACTAATTGTTTACACTTCAACCAAAAGACGCATACTGCGTTTAAAAGCTGACATCAAGCACTATAATAGAATCGATATTGCCCATTTGTTTTTAGCCAATCATGCCAAAATGGTATGAGATCAAAGGGCAGAATGTCGAAGGCCAAATGTGTCAAAGGGCCGAAGGGCCGATTTTTTTATTTTTTTTTTTTATTTATAATATGTTTACTTTTTCTTGTAAATTACAAGTGTTTTTACAATTTGCAATGAAATTGTAGTTAGTCTGTATAGTAGACCACTATTTTGTGAATTGAAGCTTCGGGCTACCCCAAAAATTTATTTTAAATAAATTATTTTTTAATTATATTTTGTTTTTGTATATACATATATAGTTTTTTATTTAATTTACTTATTTTTTATATTTTTGAATATATTTTATTGAATTTTTGGTTAAGAAATGATTAAGAAGATTTTTTGAGATGTAAATTTGATGCACTTTTATCCAAAATAAAGTAGATTCATATACGCTAAATATTTAATAAAAAATGTCCAAAAAGATACTAAAATATGAATTTACATTACAGTTTACAAGCGTAGAATCTTTACAAAAACAACATTCTTTGTTGTGATAAGCTCATCCCGATCAGCTGATTGATCGCTTGTCTCAACAATAAACACATTGATTCCGTCAAATGAGCGGCATCGTGAAAAGGCCACATACAGCTGACCATGCGTAAATACGGGGGCCGGCAAGTACACTCCTACCTTCTTAAAGCTTTGGCTCTGACTCTTGTTGATGGTTATGGCGAACGCGTGCTGGACCGGAAATTGGAGGCGAGACATTTTAAATGAGAAAGCGCCTTCCGAGGGTGAGAGTTTAATGCGTGGGATGAGAACGCGCTCGCCTTTTGAGAAGCCAGTCAGCACCTCACATTCCAGACTGTAGAAGTTTATTTTTGCGACTCACATGTGTGTTCCATTGATAAGACCCTTGCTCGTATTTAGATTCCTCTTCAAAAGAACGATCGCGTTTACCTTTAGCGGGATGGCATGGCGCAGAAGTCCGGACTCTTCAATCTTGTTGAGAAACTCGACGGGTAGGCGGAGTTCCTCATTTATGTCGTCACTCTCAACTTTATCAACACTATGTTTGACTTCTTGTTCGCCGGGCAGGAGGTCAAGCACCTGATTGATTAGCGCGCAATCATCATTCTTGGGTGCAAGGATGGCGCGCTTCTAGATGGTTCCCTCTGCTAGTGTTGTGTTGATGTCACTATACACGAAGTCAATCACACTTTGAGAACTGAAAAGGCGCGCCGGAAGTGTGATCGATTTGGTTCGAGCATTGCCGTTTCCAACAGAAAGCAAGTATTGCGCAAACTCGTCCTCACCTTCATCGATCCGCATGTTCTTGGTGAGAATAATCTTGTTTGCCAATTTCCAAAGCGGGTTCAACTTGATGGTTGATACGCAAGTTCACGCGCGTCCCGCCTTTGGTACTACAGGCAATCTCTGTCGGAAGTCACCACACATGAGGATGATTTTTCCAGCGAATGGAACACCCTCTTCCGGCTTTCCTCTGTACAAATCTCGTAACAATGGCCTCGTCTATCATGATGAGTCGCGCGCTTTTCAACTCGTCAGCGTGCGAGGAGTTTGGCTTCATTGATGAAACTGATGACTCTTCCATTGGAACCGGCAGTTTGAAAATGTTATGTAGCGTACGCCCACCTTCAATCAAGCTCGCGGCGGATTCCAGTGAAGGCGGAACAAATGTACTCCAAGCCACGCCCCTTGGCAAATGCAATGAGTGATTGCAATACAAATGTCTTACCACACCCGCCGGGGCTCGGTGATGTTTACAGTCTGGAGGTCGAATGCCGTAGTACCTGGACGCTTGTTGTACTCGTTTAGAGAGCACTCATAAGGTAGCTCCCCCTCGAGAGCGCGAAAGAGAATTGCAACATCAGAAACTGTCGGGAGATTGAATCGGCGCGCGTCCTGATCAGCTGTTTAGATCCACTAGGAATGTTGAACGCGTTATGAGAGATCCATGGAAGAGTGGCTCGTGATGGCCCTGAGACCGGGTTGTTTCTATTTCGAATTGATCTGTTTCTATTACTTCGTCGTTCAATCCGACCGGTTAATGTATGCCGTCAAAGCATATTAAAATACACTATTTAAAATATAAAAATTCTTGCGTTAAAAAACACAACCGACCAAAAACACAAAAAGAAAAATCGGTGTTATGATCGGTGATTATGAATTTTAATAAATTTGGTCATTGTCACGGTGTAATGCGCATGATCAGATTAAATACAAACATATTTTGTCATGACATTCTCGCGTTGTGATTAATATATAAGATGTACATTATAGGAAAAAGGTTTCGTGGCTTTTACACCTATTTCCCGTGCACGTTCCTTAATAAAACATATATTCTGCACATATATGAAAAAATACCTTTCACCTGATATATGCTTCATTAAGATACGCGCACGGGAAATACGTTAAAAAGGGAGCACAAACTAAAAATTAACCGTATTAATTTATAAAGATGAACGAGTATATCCAGCATAACCACATGGAAATGATCAAAAATGATTCAATAGCAGATACATGCCGCATCATTCCGTAATAAATGCAGACAGCACAACAACCAAGTTGAGAGTAGTTTTTGATGCTTACTGCAAAACAACAGCAGGCACGTCTTTAAACGAAATGATGTACGTCGGTTCAACTTTACAAAACAACCTATAAAATTTGAGAAAATGTTCAAAAAAATCAATGTATAGGCAGGGAAGATCAAGATTTGTAAATTTTTGTAACTACACGCAATAATTTGAAGAATTGATCCTGTTAACGTTCAGCTGTAACAGTTTGACCAGTTTCCAGAAGCGTAAATGACTCCTTCACAATCCCTCAAGACACGCACAGTAACACTTTCTTGGTATGAATATTCATTTTTGCAACTTATGTTCATGGCTGGTCTGAATCAACCCATTGTTTTAGGCGTTTAGGATTATCGTACAAAATCCACTTTTCATCACCCGTAATGATTTTGTGCAAAAAATTCTTTATTTTGAGAAAGCAAATTCATGCATAGGGTTTTTGTTTTCTTCGTTCAGTTTATGAGGGGCCCATTTTCCTTCCTTCTGTATTTTTAAGCATTTTTGTTAAAAAAAAACGCTATATGGTTTTGGTTTGCCGTCTGTCCGTCTGTGTCCACGATAGCTTGAGAACGAATGGAAATATCAACTTGATTTCTTCACTTAAAGTTCTAGCAATGGGAATGATCCTTATTGATTTGAACATTTCTGTGTTTAGGGTGTTCGTAGATATGTAGGGTTTTGTTAACCCCCTCCTTAAAATTGATAGAATTTTTTTTTTTATTTTCGATTCTATTTTGGATTCATAGAGCATGTGAATAAAAATATATCTCGTGTGAATGTGGGTTTGTGTGGGTGGTGTGGTTATGATGATGGTAGGAGTGGTGGTATGGGAGGTGGAGGGGTGGGATGAGGTGTTTTGGGTTTGGTGTGGGAATTTGAGATTTGTTGGATGGAAGTTTGTGTGGGCGGTGTGTGTGTGTGGGAGTGAGTATGGAGGTGTTAAGGGTTGATGATATGGCTGGTGCGGGTGAGATGGTTTTTGGGGATTTCAATTGGTTAGTTGGTGGGGGTGGTAATAATTTTAGGTGTGGTGGTTTGTGTTTATTATTATGGAAGAGCTATTTTCTTATATTTTATAGGCAACAAAAATGCTTAAAGAGTTCGGCTCCGAATCTTTCCCGTCTGTTTCCCATTGCATGCAATCGAATTGATATTGCTCGGTGAGTAACTTCTAACCGTTCTGCAAGCTCATTTCAAGTTTGACACGGATTTCCATCCAGTAAAGCTTTAAGTTCATCATCTTCAAATTGTTTTACTGCACCTGTGCTGACATGTTCTGCCATAACATTTTCGATACTTTATCGAAGTTTATTTCTCGTTTTCCTAAACTAAAATGAACAACCGTTTCATTTATGAATTATTCCTTTTCTATTGCTATCACAACCTACTAGTACAAATTCGAACAAATTGCCTTTCTCTAATTTCGTTCAAGTATCGAAAACAAATTATTTCGGTATAGAAATGGAGTAGAATATCACAATTTTTCAATCTAGCAACCTGGTAAATGATCTAAAATGTGAAATAGTGTCACATTTTATTCTAAAGAAGCGAGACATAATCTTCGATAAAGTATCGAAAATCTGATGGTAGAACATGTGGGCACTGGACGTGGAGCGTCCTCAAAACTAAAATTGCCATCACGAAATCTTGCAAACCACTTTTTTACTGTTGAATGACTCACAGAATGTTCACTCAAAGTCGAATTAATCAATTCCCTAGCATGAGAAAAAATTTTATTCGTCTGAAAACAGAATAGAATTCAATGACGTAAAGTAGATCTTAAAATTGATAATTTGATAACTTCTTCACAGAAGAAGCTTTAGATTTAGCAAACACTAAAATCATTAGTGATGTACGTAGAGTATCTACATTTCCTTCGTTCCTCTAACAGTCATCGAGCTTTACCAAAAAATATTATTAAAACCTGTCAAAGGGAACAACGAAATTACTGAATTTATGGTATCATAGTGATTGTACAACAATTAAAACAACTGTTGTAATCAAAATAATATTATAGATATAAGAATCTCCTCGAAATGTCATCAAACAAATAACCAATAAGTACCAACAACAGATGGGATGAGCGAGGGCCTAATACTACTCAACCAATTTAACGACAAGATCGGCATTAACAACGAAATTCAGAAATTCAATGGTTCTGCCGGCAATTCTACCGCCAACACCACAGAAGATGAATTTAAAGAAATTATTTCACTTCAAATGACGAAAGACACACACATTGACAATATAGATAAAATCAAGCTCCTTCAGCTCGAAACCGTTGCCCAACAATCTGCGGATTATGGATTCTGCATTATAAGTATCATTATCGAAAGAATTATCGACTCTTGGCCATTTACATTATATTACGTAAATTATATTCTCAATGTGCTTAGTTGCCTTGTCTATTGCATAAAAGTGTGGTAATAAATAATTTACAATTAGACATTAACGATAAGACCAATTACAAGTACAAAGTTGTCAACCTTCAGGGCAAATGAGTGAAATTATCATGCCATTTTAATGTGTAGCAATTGTCGCATAACGGCGAACTATATGAAACCTTTAACATAACATAATTTGTGAGTTTCAAAATATTATTGCCGTTTGATAACAACTAAGCTTTAACCAAATGATAAAAATGTTAATCATGTCCAGCTCAGAAGCTTTACAAAATACCTTGAGCTAGAACACCATCCCCAACTGACCAACTAAGATTAACTAGAAGAAATTAAAACAACTTGTTACGTAAGGTGTATATTACATGCATACACGGTGGTAAAATTTACAAACCAATACTTACTTAAAATTAACATTTTAACTTTCCATTTCATTTTTAAAATAAAAAAAAAACTAAAACGAAATTCAAAAAATTTTAGTAATCATTTCATTCTCAATTAGCAAGCTTCATCTGCGCAGAGCAGTATTCGAAGTCGAACACAATGAAGATAACTTTTATTAAAAAAAGTATTTTGGTGGTAAAGAAAGTGTAAAATTTATACGTTTGTCATTAATTTTAATAATTTTTTTTTGTTTTTTTGTTTTGTCTTAATTGTGAATTAGCTGTGCCTGCTACTAGTGAATCATACGTACAAAGTGCAATCGGCTGTCGTTCTATATCGGATATTTAGAGAATTAATACAGAATAATATTGCTGGAGTTCCGTTAACGCATCGGGAAACTAATTTTGAATTCGACCCGGAAGTTAGCGTTAAACGAAGACAAGCGTATTATGATGTAAGTGTAGAAATTTTTTGTAAGCTCAGATGGGTTTTATCAATTTTCTAAAATTTTTATTTTAGTTGCACGGATTCCGTGCAGGTAAATTAATTGAACGGATTGGACTAGGGATAGATGGAACTGAAGGTGCAAGGTTACAACAGCAACAAATTCGTGATGCTGGCCGACTACAAGGTGCAAACTATAGAGAAGAATATGCTTTATTAAGTCGGAAATTTGGATAGAGATTCTTATTATGGTTGTTAATTTAATTTTTATGTAATTAAACGTTTTTGGGTTTAAGAAAATTATAATTTATAAGATGATAAAATAGATTAAATTTAAGTACAGAAACATAACTCATAATTTGTTGCCAAATAAATATTTAGAAACCATTTGAAGCCGATTTGATTCTATCTATCACATTGTTTCTGTATAATTGCTTCCTCTACATGCAAGGATGTTATGATTGGCAAGCAATGACATTCTTCATAATAATATTAAGGTAATTTTGTACTACCCTATTCTTTTAAAAAGCAACAACCACACCAAGCTTATATTAGATGAACAGAACTAGTAGGACCAAGAAGTAGGTAAGTATATAAGAGTCTAAGACCCCATAAGTTTCTTGACCCCAGCCGTGAGGCAGGTTCCATTAACTCCTATTTCATTTATGCCCGGTTGCATAGAAAAAGGTCTAACGGCCGGTTAGTTGTGCGCCAGTTAAATGTTTTATATGAAATATGTTTTCACAATCAGGCTGGGATGTTCTAACATCACCATGTTTCGATAATTTATCGAATTTTATTTCTCGTTTCTGTAGAATAAAATTTATCTCTGTTTCAATTTTTATATCATTTGCCAGCCTTCTAGATCGCAAAATTGTGATGTTTCTATTGTGTTTCTATCACGAAATATTTTTTTTTCGATTATAGAACGAAAATAAGTGAAATAGATATTGTTCAAATATATTCTAGTAGGCTGTGATAGCAATAAAGAAAAAATAATTGATAATTGAAACAGAAGTCAAACTAATTCTAGCTGAAAGGGACGTAGACTTCGATAAAATATCACAAAATTTGATGTTAGAACATCCCCACAGCACAGAAAAAATCAATGCAAACTTGATCAAATATATTTTATTCCATAGCAATATTTATCGTTAAAAATTATTCAATCAAAATGGGCCATTTAAATATTGATACACAAGCTAAAAATTTACACGGAATAAAATATATTTAATCAAGTTTGCGTTGATTTTTTTCCGATTGCGAAAACATATTTCATATAAAACATTTAAAGCTCAAAGCAGAACAAGAGCGACAACGACGAGCGTCGACGAATAAACAAAAAATATCGCCGCGATATCGCTGTAACTAACAGAACAAGTACGCTAGCGAATGGCGATAAAAAAACAACCACAAATGACATAACGACCATGATACAATAATTTTCTCTTCTTAAAGATAAACCCACCATGAAACGTTCAAAAAATGAACTAAAACGGTGACCTAAAATAATTATCTTCTTATATAATATGCCGGTATTATTTTCGTTTCTTTCCACTTTATCAATAAAATCAAAAAATTGCGGCGCAGATAAAACCGATTTTATTGGTAAAGGGGAAAGAAACGAAAAAAATACCAGATTAAAGTTACCCTACGTTACCCCTAAACAAACGAAAATGAAAAAATATAAGGTCACCACAATTCGTTTACTAGCGACAATGTATTTCTAGTGAGTTTATCTGATAAAGAGAAAATTATTGTATCATGCATAACGACGACATAGCTATTTTATTTATGACAAAATCGATTCTAAAAGTTAGCATACTCGGATAATAAAAATTTTAGAATTATAAAAATTGTTTATGTTTTTTGTCTTTGGTATATGACGTTGGGGCGTTACCAACTTATATATATAAAAAAAACAGTTGGCAGCATTGTTTCGTCGGCGATAAAAATGGAAATAGACTCTAAATTTATTTCAACGAAAAAATCGTCGTCGCCTGCGTCGATGGTTGTGTTTTCATTATATGTTTTCTGTGTTTTGTAATATGACAGGCGATTTCGCTCGCCGCCTTCGCTCTTGTTCTGTTTTGAGCTTAACTTGCACACAATAAACCGGCTGTCAGACACTTATCTGTGCCACCGGGCATTAGACAGATAAACCCTGAATTTTATTTAGTTGTTATTTATCATTTGCAAATTGATATTCTATGTATTATTAAAGATTTGTTTGCAGGTGAAGTAAGCGTTATTTCTGATTTACGAGATGAGGTTGTACCATGTCAATTTTTAATGGATTCATCGATGGGTGAAAATATTAGGCACGGTTATGTCCTCGTTGACCCTCTGATTACCTACGATTATAAAGCCAGTGATGGGGCATTTCACTATGTAGTGAAGATACAAGTCTCCTCTAAGTATTTAGCAATAATGAAACTCTGAGCAATTACAGATAGGCGGTCATGCTGGGTCATCCTTGTTGTAAATTAACTTGCCTTTCTTGCTAGGAACTCTCCGGATTGATTCATTTTTTGGTTCAAGTGTCTTATATAAAATTAAACTGCCCAGATCCTCATTGTAAAGAAACGGTAAAGAATAAAGCAACCGCATTTAATGCCGACAGTCCCTTTGGTTTTCATATTTTCCGTGGACTTACACATATTTCGTCGCCCTATAATTAAATTCTGAGGGGTATGATTTCTATTTCCGATGGTAAGAGTGCATTGAAGCTTAATTCGTGATTGATCTACCTTGATGTCGCGTGCAGATCGGTTATTAAAAACTAAAAGACTTCTCGGCAATTAATTATCAGGCTCGTTCTCGCTTCTTCAGTACCTACTGTGCTCGGGGATTGACCAACAGTCACAAGCTTGTCGACTTCTCGAGTAAGTTTAGCGGGTTCTGGCCCACTGAAGTTTATCTAAGCTAATCCAGACAATACAACAACAACTAAATGATTGTAATAGCACAGACAATCAAATTAGATTTTTCATTTGAACTAAACAATGAAAACAAAATAAACTTCTGATAATTCCAATGTCATCGTTGTAGCTGTGATTTTTTGTTAAACTGCGTATACGTATACTCAAAAAAACAAAATATTTTTGATTGTATGCAGCTATTTACAGAAAATGAAATCGCAATTTCAATTTTTACGTTTACATAGGATGAAATATCTCTTATAGGTTGTCTCAGGTAATAGTTTGGTAAATGTAAGCATTCAGGCGAATCCATATAACGAATTTTTTACGAATGTGGAATATTAAATTTTTCCAAAAATTACAATGTTCCTTGTGGAATTGAGATCTTAGATACATTCTAAAGTCATTATAAGCATTTAGCATGAACTTCAGCAATATTGCTTGCTTAGAACTAAAGAACTAAAGAAGAGTGTCCCTATAGTAAGTTATATGATATTATAATGGGTCTGGCATACAGTTCCATGAGATTTACATGTGATTCTTTAATGAGCCTTATAGGTACTTTCCAAAGTCATTCTAAGTATTTTCTAAGCATTTAGCATGCACTTCAGTGATATTAGTGAACTGCTTAGTCCCAAAGAAGTGTATCTAGTAAGTTGTGCGATTTTCTTATGGGTCTGACAGATGATAAATCAAATTTTTAAATCTCATGGAACACCCTGTCGGACTCATTATAAAATCATATAACATACTATGAACACTAATTTGAGTCTAAGCATTCCACCAACATCAGATGATCGCTACAAAGTTGCTTAGCTGTGGACCGATAGACTCTTACATCCTATATGGTTCAAGCCCGCCTTTTTGAAATTAACACATGATAAATTTGGCTTCCAAGCGGCACATTTTACTGATGAGGTTGGTAATGATAAGCAGAACAGAATCGTCTTCTGTGCTCGACGGATTAGCAATTCGCGAAAATAAAGAGGAAAAGGAAAATGTATTTACAAGAAGTAGTTGCATTCAATGCTCGGCATCAAGTATTTCATCAAGCATTGAACCGTCAAATGTCATTGTGTTCTTAACAAATCTTATGATACTGTCCAGCCCAGAAACCCTCCAACCAATCTCAAGCCGCCATTCTCAAGCCAATGACAGGTGTTACAGTCTGCGCATAAACTCGAGAGAAGAGCAGACAGTTTTGAGACTGAAGAGACTAAGAGACTGAAAAGGCAATTAAAAAGGAAATAATGCGATTGCAACTTCTTTACTAGGTGCTCACACAATGGCACATTCACGCTGTATTTTACATTAGGTAAAAGCACTGGAGAGAATTGATCTTGATCTTGGTGCTTATTGCTGCAAATACAGAGGTCGGCAGGCGGTAGAACACGACCTTAATTCGATGCGCCGTATGGTTGATATCTCGAGGTTAAACTAGAGTTCTAAACATGCGCATAGAAGAACGCAGATAGCTGATGTTAATGACTGATGTGAAGAGAATCCGTATAGGCTGGGTTAGTCCTATAAGGATTCTTCCAATTCGAATTCATGAAGCATTAAGCCCAGTAAGATGTTATAAATGTTGGAAACCTGGTCATACATCGGACTCATGGAGAAGTGTAGATCACCTTTCAAACCATTTTTTTCAGATGCTGCAAAGTTAACCACAAAGCACAAAATTGTAGAAGTGAACTGTGGTCTGCATGCTATGCTATGCAAGAAATTATAGGAAGCTGGCAGAACCCACATTACTGATAGGGGTAAGTACCCAGCTCAAAACAAGACCTCGAAACTCGTGTCGCCACCATATTAAGTGAACATAACAGGAACTTTAATGAAAAATGAACAACACAGCGGCAAGGCTGCTTCCTGAGCATACGGTTGTTTATCAACTCAAAATAGTCGTGTATGTTCGAGTACAAGGTAATGTAATCCAGACCTACAGTTAGTATGCCCCTCTAGACGAGACAATCCACCTACATCCTTGCTGGTTGTTGGTTCTCAATGCGAGAGGTCGTAGTCCTACAGTAATTCATCTAAAGATATCTGTAAGTGTAAGCTACTGATTGAAGTAGAACTATAACAAATAGAAGAAATCAGTCTTCACTGGAGACGCCCCAAGTTCTGGATGGTTAAGTCATTGTGTGTGGACCTCGCCGGCCATACTCTAAGAGCAATCTTCAAAATGCAGGAGGCAGCGTCGCCAAAGCATTTAATCCTACAACGCCTAAAAGAATTTCATCGGGCTACGTCCGCCGGTTTACTGGTGGAATGATGATGGAGGTGCAATCATGCTAGACGCTTAGCCCAACGTGGAAGAAAAAGCAACTCTACCTAACTGAAACCCCAGCAGTTTTATGACGTGTGCAACTTATTATGCAGAGGCTGATATTGCTTCCCAGGGGCAAAACACAATCAATCGAAAAGCTACTCTAATACTATTCAATATTCCATTTCCAGTATACAATTAGCATTTTCAATAGGCCCGGCATTGGAACATCGAAATTTCTTCAATTTACGTGAAAAAATGTTGAGTCTACCGTATATCTGGAAAGAAAGTCACCGATGCTTCTGGTGCCTACATTACGAGAATTTCTTAACGGGATAATGAAAAGGCATTTAATCCTTTTGGGATCGCTTACCCAAAAGTTATATATATATAACACAAACTCGTAAAGCTTTTATTTCAAAAGACTCACTGCGAGTTCATACGACGGATAAAAATCTCGGATTTTACTATCCCAACGTTTTAACCAATTACATCACGTAAATTATACAACGGGCACGCCTCTTTTCATATAAAAAAGTTGAAAATATTGAAAACAAAATCTGGGATAGAAAAATCCGAGATTTTTATCCGTCGTATGAACTCGCAGTCACAGTCATAGTTCAAAATCTGGGATCGAAGATAAAGGAGATGAACACGTTTTTGTACCTATAACATTCTTAATTTTAGGTGAGTATCGAACATTTCTAATGTTGATTTCGATTGATATGTTATTACTTTAAAAATACTACTCTCATTTTGGCTGCGAGCCAATAGTCGGGTAAAAGTCAATTTTAAGTAAATTTTTCGGTAATTTCATTTATTTTTCAAAAACTCTATGGCAAACTGATCGAAAAATCTGTTCTAAATCCGATTTTTACCACAGTAAATAATTTACCCGACTATTGGCCCGCAGCCTTTATACCCTAATTTTGTATCAATGGAACAAAAATGAGCTACACTGCTTTTAAATGTCAAAACAATATATTTATTTCATCTTTGCTGTTATGGCATGTCGATGATTGACTATAGTTTGTTTCAAAAATTCCTCATCAGCTGAATCTGAGGAGAATGATGGTGTTGATGTGAAGCAAATGCCATTTAAAATTTCCTCCATAACGTAATACTCGAGTTAAAGTTATTATCGCGATTACTGAACACGAATGTTACAATGGCGTATGACAACAACAAAAAATGGTTTTCTCGATCAAAAAATCTGGAGTAGAGAAAATTACCCTTGGTGTAACAAAATATTACCATTGTGGTATATTTTTTTTTAATCGAACATTTTTAAAGCAGTTGGAGCACCATTTTTACCCTCAATGTAACATTTTTCCTTCAATCGAAATCAATATAAGGTTGCGTATCAATAGACGGGTAAAAGTCAATTTTAAGTAAATGTTTCGGTAAATTCAATTATTTTTGAAAAACACTATGGTAAACTGATCGAAAAATCTGTGCTAAAGTCGATTTTTACCGCAGTAAATGGTTTACCGGACTATGGGTACACATAGCCTAAACATTAAAATTATGACTCGCAATTATTTCATGCCAGCTAAAACGTAATGCCAATTGTCACCTTTTGTTGCAAGTCCTGAATATTATCAGAAAGATAGTTCAGGAAATAATTGGAAGATGTTCGGTAATCACAAAACCGACCTACTGAAAGGTGTACACATCCCATCCAGTCCATCTTGTTAGCCGCGGTAGCAACCTGGAACGAAGCCCCTGGTTTATATTTCAATCTACTAAAATCGGGCAACACGCCAATAGTTATTTGTGTATTAAGGCTGTGAGCCAAGCTTAAGGTAAAAGTCAATTATAAGTAAATTTTTCAGTAAACTTTGTGGCAAACTGATCGGTAAATCGGAACGGAAAATCTTTTCTAAACCCGATTTTTACCATAGTAAACTATTTACCAAATTATTCTAGCACGCAGCCATTTGTATTATTTTAATTCTGAGGCTGCGGGCCAATAGTCGGGTAAAAGTCAACTTGAAGTAAATTTTTCGGTAAATTCATTTATTTTTTAAAAACTCTATGGCAAACTGATCGAAAAATCTGGTCTAAATTTTTACCATAAACGATTTAGCCGACTATTGGCCCACGGCCTGAATGTACAATTGACCATTTTTTTAAAGGTTTAAACAGTAAAATTATCAAAAATTGCTTTGATTTTAACATCAAAGTAAAAAATAATAACATCCAGTAAAAATTGTTTTGTCATTTTACCATGCGTGCGACAAAGTATGTCGCTTGTTGGCAATATTATGTTGATTTCGATTGATGGAAAAATGTTACACTGAGGGTAAAAATGGTACTCTAACTGCTTTAAAAATATTCGATTGAAAAAAAAAATATACCACAAGGGTAATATTTTGTTACACCCAGGGTAATTTTCTCTACTCCAGCTTTTTTGAACGAGTAAACCATTTTTTGTTGTTGTCATACGCCATTTAAACATACATACGTGTTTAATAATCGGGATAATAACTTTAATTTGAGTTTTACGTTATGGAGGAAATTTTAAATGACATTTACTTCACATCAACAACCTCGTTCTCCTCAGATTTATCTGATGAGGAATTTTTGGAACAAACTACTGTCAATCATCGACATGACATAACAGCAAAGATGAAACAAATATATTGTTTTGACATTTAAAAGCAGTGTAGCTCATTTTTGTCCCATTGGTACAAAATGAATGTATAAAATGAAGGTACTATTTTTAGACTAGGAAAATATCAATCGAAATCAACTTAAATTCGGTGTTACAGGTTGTAACTTACAAAAGCCTACTTTTCAGAAAAAAAGATTTATTAAATATCCAAAATAGCATTTTGTTTTAGTTTTGTTCGTAATCCAATTGGAACGACATTGCATTTTGCATTGGAACGACATTGCGATTTTGATTTTTGAGAAAATCCCTTTTTCGCTTTCGAGTTAAAATTATGATAATTTGGACACAAATATTACAAATTTTACATTTACGGGTTAGACAAATAATAATAAAATGAAATCAACCGCATTGGAATAGGTCGGTCTTGTTTAACTCTATGGGTGTTTCCCAAACACGAACTTATTTGTGGACACTGACTTATTCAAATAAGTCACTTTGAGAGGAGATTTATTTTAATAAGTACGTCTACACAGAAATGTCTCCAACAAGGTGTAACATATGTAGTTTTTATTTTCAAATCTAGTAGCAACGACCAAGATGTGAAGAATTTTTTTTCTTTCATATATTAGAAATTAGATTTTGTATTTTGTTATTACGACTCAAATAATTCGGTACAGTGAATTGGAACGACTTGACCAACTTATTCAAGATGGCGTCAAATTAGTCAATAAGTCTGTAATAAGTCGGTGTTTGGAAAACACTCTGTGGTGTCCAATGAACTATTTGTTTGTTCACGCCGATTACACATAGGACCCGCTGGAGTGACTCGAATGCGGATTGGAAAATGCATATACATATATAAAATAGAAAACAATTGCTATAAATCAAAGTAGCCGAGAAAATTTGTATTGGTTTCCATACAAATCGTTTTTTATGATTCCCCACCCAAACAATAAAATAGTTGAGGATATAAAACAAATTTTACTTTACGATTTAAATGAAAACCCATAAGGAATTTCTATGATATGACTTAAAATTTTGTTTTATGTTTTTTTTTATATGCAGTTTTCAATCCGCAATCGATTCTCGAGGAATACTTTCACATAATACAAGGAAAGGTTCACATAATACAAGGCTTATTTAGTAAAAATGGAAATTTGAAATGGTGAAGGGCTGAAGGAGATTCAAACAGGTTTAATCATAAGTTAAAACCTTTCAAAATACTTAAGGCGGATTCAGTGTTGCGTTCTTTCGTTCCTTCCTTCCTTCTGAAATTTTTTTAAACCAATTTCATTGGTTAAAAATTACGTTTTTTTTCTTGGGAATTTTTTCAGGAACATAGCATTGATTTAAAAAAAAATCAGAAGGAAGGAGGAACGAACGAACGCAACATTGAATCCGACTCCAATTACCGACTTATTTGTTGACACCGACTTATTCAAATAAGTCACCTCGCGACGAGACTTATTTGAATAAGTATGTCTACACAGAAATGTCTCCAAAAGGTGTCTTGACTAAATAAGAGAAATCAAGTAGTGCAAATTTTATAAGCCAATTTTTCCGAGGTTAATCTATTAGCAACGACCTATATGTCAAGAAAATGTTTACTTCCATATAATAGAAATTGCGTTTTGTTTTTTTATTATTACGTCACAAATAAGTCGGTACAATGAATTGGAACAAATTGATTGACTTATTCAAGATGGCGTCAAATAAGTGAATAAGTCTGAAATAAGTCGGTAATTGGAAAAGGGCCTTAGTCTACATTCTGTTTCACTGAACAGTTAATGGCCATTTAACCAATAATCGATATTATTTCTTGCTGCCTTGCATTGTTAACTTGTTTACGTTCCTTAAACGCATTTGTACATCCTATTCATATAACATTCATGAAGTAAAAGTCCAATGGGTTTCACGCAAATAAAAAAGGTACCTAAAAAACATACGAAAATTAAAGTGGAATTCTATTTACCAAAATCCAGCAAAACAAATTGATGTACATACATCAAAAAATTTGTTCTATTTAACAGATTTTTTTTTATATACATAAATTTTAAAAAATGCACATTTTTTCGTATAAGTAAAGTCTATGAATTTTATCTGGAATTGTTACAAAAATGAAATTCAGAGATTTATTTAGTTTCGCATAGGCACCTAATACGTATTTCCGTCACTGTATTTTGATAAAAAGCTATAAATTATCTTGGAGATGTTTGTAACAAATCAAGTAATATAAAAGGCAACAAAGTATTCAAGAACAAATAAAGTTTTAACGTTATCTCTCACAGACTCATCAGTCATCTGTCACATTTCGCTCGCCTGATTCTCAAAGTGTTTGTATAATTGTTGCAGTATTCGAATCAAATTAAAAAAAACGTTACACAGAAAAACGTTATAAACATTATAAATACTACACCTCGGTATCGACATATCCACAGACGATTATGTAATTTACATGTATTATGACGATTCGGGATCGGTTCGATTTGCCAAGCGCAAAACGGAAACATAAAATCAATAATGAATGAACATAAAATTTATCGATTTTGTCGATAAATAAATACGCGCACATACACATAGAGTAGAAAAACAAACCAAAAAATATGAGAAAGACAAAATTTTTGTTTCAAGTATCGAAAATTCTTAATATTGGTACGTTTATCAACCTTGATTTTTCGACAAGAAAAACACGATTTTATGGTTTGAAATACATTTTATTATTTAATATAATCTCCCTGAACTTCAATACACTTGGTCCAGGAATTTCTAATTTATGGATTCCATCTCTGAAGTGAGAATACGGAAGACTGTCGAAATACGCTTCCGCAGCTGCTATTACCTCTTCATTCGATGAAAATCGTTTCCCACGCATGATTTTTTTTAGATGTGCAGAACAGCCAGAAGTCAGAGGGAGCTAAATCTGCCGAATAGGGTGAATGTGGAACAATTCGTACTTTAATTCACTGATTTTCGTGGTGGTTTTTTGAGCTGTGTAAGATAGTGCGTCGGCTTGATGAAAAATTATTTTTTTCTTCTGTAAACCTGGTGCCAAAGGTTATAATAATAATCTGAGTTTATTGTTTTACCAGTTTGAAGGCAATTCACGAATACAATTTCTTTTGCAGCCCAGAACAACTGATGCTAACACTTTTTTGGCCGATTTCTAGGCCGTAACTCGCTTCGGAGATATCGGGTTCACACCACTCCTTAGTCTCTTTTTTGATTCAAGATAAAACGCTCAACATGTTGCTGAGAAAGTCGCATTCGAAAGTGTTTTTCTTCCATTGTTAGCGAGTATGGCACCCATTTTGCACACAGCTCTTTGAAATTCAAAACTTCAGTCATAATATTGCTCACTAGGCAGTGTGAGATCCGTAGGTATTCTACTTCTCTCGGTTTATCGACGATCTTCTGAAACCACTTGCTCTATTTTTGTTACGACTTCTGGTGTTGATGTACTTTTTGGACGTGCTTCACGGGAATCATAATCAAAGACTTGTATGACCAAGTTTAAATTCAGCATCCCATCTCTCTAATGTTCTAATTGAAGGTGAAAAGTCCTTATATACTTTTAACAATCGTTCATGAATTTGGTTTGGTGCTACTCCTTCCAAATTTTTTATTTGTGCACGAAATTCAATTGTTTCAATTGTTAAAAAAATAACGTGACACGTTAACTTTGAACAGCTATTATTATACGAATGGATTGACAGCTATATATGAAACTTCACACAACAACGAATTTTGAATTTCATAGGCCATCTTGCCAATCGTTCACCAGGCACCACGAACAGTCTTTTTAATGTTGTTGACTATTTCATTTTTCATCGCTAATATTGGATGTTTCAAGTATTTTACACAACTCACTTGCAAATACCTGGGGTGATCTTTCCTATTTCAAGGAGTTTTTTGGTCAACCCTTGTGACTTTCGTGCTGTCAATGATGTTTAAACGAGTGTTTTCCAGTGCTTCGAAGGGTTTTCTGAATATCATGAACTTGCACTATTATCATGAACTTGCACTAAATTGGATTATTTAGTAGAATAGGATTATTTAGAAGTTTACAAGAGTCTACGCAGTAGACTTCTTGATAGGTTGCGCACAACTCGCCGTTAATAGTTCGATGAAAATTCAAATTAAGGCAGTCCAAGAATACTAACAAATAACAAACGCAAGTAAAAATATTCATCATTGCCTGATTAAGTGTCTAAATGTGCCCCAATGCATCGGTTAAATATACAATCACGTATCCAGGAACAGGCTGTATATCTGCATCTCCGAGTAAAGCAGTGTTTTTGAACATGGATCACTTGCGCATGTTGCAGTTGGTCGTTTCTCTGTGCTGCGTTTGAAGCCGTGAAATAAACTCGTTTAATATTATCCAAGTGCACAGCTAAATGGACCACAGTGGGATGAAGTTTCTGTTTCTGTATGCAGAATGAAAAGATTCGACGTTATCGTTCTGCCTTTATCCCCTGTAGAGCGAAGGCGATACCCCACGATAAGACGGTTATCCCAATCATCATTGCCTGTGACTGATTCAGCCAACAAAACACGCGGATAACGTTTGGAGCATTTGTTTTTGATCATGCACGGTGAATCCCGGTGGTGGTTGCAAAATGCAACATGGTCCATAAATCATATTCATCGTCACTATTTCATACAACTCTGGATCTGTTTCGGAATCAGGGATTTCTGCGCAAATGATAGCGTGAATTTCATCCGGTCTTATTTTCTCAACCATCCACTGGGGAGTACGGGAGAGGATGATTGAGTAACAGCTGCAAGATTTTGACCCATTTTGGTTTGCAATGCCGCTGGCAAAATGATAAGTCGGCCGACATGTATTCTTCCATAAGCAAATTTTTCCGATTTAAACGATATTTAAATATGTAATTGTTCTCGTTTCGACGAATCGTCAAACGATAGTCATAATAATTCATAGAGCTGACCTTTTTGTTTGTTTCTTGACCTGTAAATGAATAATAAACTTTTGTTGGGAATCAAATTGAAAAATAATTAACAACATTGGTACCTACTGGTTAATGGATTAATCATCTTGAACAAAAAATGATATCTAACCTCTCAAAATACAAGCCAAAATATAGCGAGACTCCAAATCCCCGCCAACAACCACAACGGCAACTTCATTCAACGTCGGTACATTAAAGCGTTCTTTGTGTTCACCTGTGGGTCTTTTATCTGCTCTGATCACTATTTTGTGATCATTCGAAGGATCGTGATCATTTCTAGTGCAGTTTGAACAATTTCACCAATTGATTGTGTTCAAGAGTTGTTGCAGTTGTGTAATAACGTGGCACTTTGGCGCTCGACTGATGGCGGAATTTCCAAGGAAATAAAGCTGAATGAATTTCTGATCAGCATTCACTGTCGGCAACAATGCTTCTGCCCGATAGTTAGACAAATTTGTCCTTGAATCTGTCAAATTGAAGACAATTTCTTAATATATAAGCCTCGAAGGTCCACATTATTCCCTAGTGGACTTGGTGGTGAAACTTTATTGATGTGGGTTTGTGTGATGTTCTATAATATTCGCCCCAAATGATGTCATTTGAGAAGAACTGTTGTACTTTTGTATTTCTGCAAGAAATGCTTCGATTAAGGTTCTTGGCCAATAATCCATAATCCTGGCGGTTCGTGTCGAAACGTCAAACCATTGCAATGTTGACAATAAAATTGCTCATTGTTCCGAAGTAGACCCATACATCCGCGGCGTAATCGACTGTTGGATCGTATCCAAACGCCAAACTTTCATTTCCATTTGTCACGTTTAGCAGTATGTTTTGTTGCCGTTCCGTACTCGACTGTATCTATTGTTCCGGAGTCTTAATAGACCGCGCTTGAGAAATTCTTATTCGATTTACTTCCAAACGCTGTCTACGCTCTTTATCCGCGCCAATGACTCGACGATCATGTAGTTGGCTTGCGTTGTGCGTACGCCAACCGGTATTTCGACGCCTCACTGGTGGCATTTTTTTTCAAAGAAATAAACCACGAACTAATTTCAATTCAATGTTTGCAACACACCAAATTACAACGGACTTAAATAAATTCAAATTGATGAATTATGAATGCACCAAAGATAAGATCAGCCACCCATGACACACTGAACTGTCACGTTCAATTTAATCCTTTTTCGCAAAACATCGATATTCAATGCGGAATTTGTTGTTGTTATGAAAACCATGCGACAGCAGAACGATCAAACTGAACGTCAACGCCATATTTGTCATTTCTTCATACAAAAAAAATATCCAAATTTTCGACTTTTCCGGTGTATTTTCCCAAAGCTTTCTTTCATACAATCATGCCCTGACAATTACAAACACAACAATAAAAAAATTAGCCATTTTTCGTACAAGCGGCAATTGATTTTTAATTATTTAGATGAAGTTTTGATTTATACCCGCAATTAAGATAACAATAAGATGAATTGCAATTACCTCTAATTCTTGGTTATTCTGATGATGTTATTCTGCTTATCCGAGATATTATCACAATTCAATTCATTCTTGAAGAATTAATCAACTCACTATGTGTAGTTGGCAAAGTGATAAATCCAATGGAATGTGCTACTTATCCGAGATCCTGAGTGATACTATGATCGGAATAAATTTCACCCATGTGGGTGAAGTGAATAAAAAAAGTAAATACTTTTTTCAAGTAAATACTACCGAGTTAGTGAATAAAACTTACTAGCAAAGTTTAAAGCAAGTACTTACTAATTTAACCAAAAATTTCCCAGCATTTACTTAAAAATATGTGAATAAAGACTACCTTTTACGTTTACATGACATTTCATAACTTGAAAAATACAAGTAAAGTAGATAGCAACTTTCAATGGTAAAAATGAGTAATTTATTACTTTAGTGTAATTAATTTAAGGATAATTTTATCGTCCGCGTAAATATAATTGTTTAATTACTTAAAAAACCATTTATCGGTTTACCAAATGAAACGCGAGGTGGTAAAATAAAAAAAAAATATAAATCGAAACATTTTTACGCTGCTTGAGTGATTCGGGTTTTCAAGAAGGAGTAGGAGAAGATTGAAGGTGAGACTAAATATTTTCTCAAGTGCTAGATAACGACGTGATCGCAAAATCACATGAATTTGTGGTATTTGCCAAAACTGATCGAGATATCAATGCAAAAGATCAATGTTGATCAATTCCCGCAATCAGGAAAAATGTTGAAGATTCCGAACGTTATTTGGCACTCGATTACATGCTCGTTAAGTTTTTGAATCATCGATCATTTTCACCATTGCCTTTTTTATGTTCGTAAGTTGTCATTTACTTAGCACAATTTGATAGTTTTTTAGCACGGATTTCTCTTTTACAATTTCTACTTCGAAAGTATCTATTTTAATACATAAGCAATTATTATTATTTAACCTCCTAATTGGACCACTCTCTAATCGGACCAATTCCAAATCGGACCATTATTCGTGCAGTAAAAATAGTTTCTAGAATAGAAATACCGCTGTAAAGAGGCCTCCTCCAAATAGGACCAATGGACCATTTATTAATTTTTTTGACATTCATCACCCCCTAATGGGACCAAAAAAATGTATGTAGGTACGTCGTGGATTTCCTTATATAGAGATATGTACCATATATACATACCTCGTTTGGCTTTATTGGAATATTGCGTAAACACAAAAAGTACAACGAATTGAACTTAGCAGACAAATTACACTTAATCCAAACTGCAGGGAGCGAACATTTGCCACAACGAAAATTAAGTGAAAAATTTAATATTAGTAAAACACAAGTTCAATGGATATTGGCGAACAAGTTGAGTATTAAGGAGTCAGTTGAAAGTCGAACCCATTGAAAAGAAAGCGAATAGCCCCTTTCTCAAAATTTTGAATTCTCGACGAAAAACTTTTTCGATGGATAATGATGACCCGCCCGTTCAGAAAATGTACCTATTTCTGGCACACTTTTGCAATCTAAAGCGTTGAAAATGGCTGAATTATTGGAATTGGCAGATTTTGGTGCATCAAATGGATGCAAAAATCTGACGAAGGCTACAAACTTAATTTTGCTTCCTTAAGAGGAGAACGTGCATCATTTGATATTAATGTCGTACAAAAATTCCGGGCTACTTTAAAGGCTTTAACTCACAACCGTGAAACTAAAAATAATTTTAATTTGGATGAGACTGGACTCTTTTTCCGTGCAACTCCATTGAGATCATTAAAGTTATGAAATGAAAAATGTATTGGAGGAAAATGTGTAAGGAGCGATTTACTATTGCTTTGTTATGTAATATGGTTCGAGATAAGGAACCTCTTCTCCTCATCGGTAAATCGAAAAAACCACGCGCGTTTAAAAATCGAAACATTGAAGAAACGTTTGGAATCTTCTCGCGATATAATAAAAAGATTTTCAAAGAATGGATTAATAAATTCAATAAAAAAGTTCAAAAACAGAAGCAACAAGTTATTCTGTTCTTATAGACAACGCACCTTGTCATCCGGACAAGAAATGCAGAATTACAGCCACTAGATCAGGGGATAATTAGAAGCTGCAAAATAAATTACCGAAATCTTTTAATGAATCGATTGGTTGTTACCAGATGAATCAAGTGGAATCGAGGACTTATCCAAGAAAATCAAATCCTTAGATGCTTGTTCACGGTTAACAGAAGCTTGGAATAAGGTTTCACCTGAAATAATTTCGAATTGTTTCAGGAAAATGGGGTTCACCGATGTAACAGTGGAGTCTGAATTATAAACCGAAGTGCAAAAAAAACTGTAAAGATATGCTTTCTTAGAAGTTTTATCACTTGGAAAAAGCGGATCAAAAAGTAATTGAAAAAGAAGTTGTAATTTTAAAGCACTATCAAACATTAAAATTGCGTATCGTTCTTACGATGTAAACATTTATGTATGTGCTGCCTTGTTATGTAGCTGTACATACAGCTGTACTTGTTTTATGTATTATTTTGAACTATTTTTTGAAATATTTACTTGTGAGTACGAATATAATTGAAATAAAAATCACCTGAAAGTTTTGTTTTAACTGTTACGTTTTTTTTTAACTTTATTTTTTTTATTCCATAAACGGGACCACCTCTAAATTGCACCATTTTTATTTGGTCCGAAAGGTGGTTTCATTAGACAGGGTAGACTGTATATGCAAATTATCACTTATTTTTAATAATAAACAAATATGTTTTACTGCAATGTCACTTCAGTCACAGATTAAATTTCTTCAAAGTAAATACTAGAACAATTTTAAGTATTAAAATGTCTAAAAAGTAAATACTTTGAATATTTCCCAGTCGATACTTTAAAGTAAAAGTAAAAGATTATTCACACAAATCTGGTCATTTACTTTTACTTAAAAGTAAAAACTTTGAAGTAAATACTTTCTTTATTCACTTCGCCCAATGTGTTATTTAGGTACCTATTTGAGCCACTATGGCGATTTGATGGGCCATAATGTTAGCCTACTTTGGTGCAGGCAATATCTGCATTATCGATTTATTTAACTTTCGTATAAAATCTTTCATTCAAGACATTTATAACAATTTCCACAAAGCAGACAAGATCGTGAATTAGGATAAAATTGATAATTACCTATGGACGAAAAAGAAACAAACATTCAAGCAACGTACTAACAAATTTTTCATCTTGTATCCTTTTCTTAGGTTACAAAAAAAAACAAAAAACTGTTTTTCGATTTTTCATTGTGTGTTGGTTTCTTTGATTTCGTATTGTTTACTAAACAACATTTTTTCCATTTTGTGAAAACGAGAATCTCTGGTATCGATGTGTTTATTCTTTCCTGCATAATGTTTACGGGTATATTCTGCTGAGGGTGACAGAATTTCACCTCTCTGTCTCTCAGTAGCTTATATACTCTCGATATAATGATACGTACTTATATACATGTTTTAATGTAATTCGAAATGCGGTAAAATCAACATCAAATCGATAATCAAAATACAACAACAACAATAACAACAAAACGATAGACAAAGTCTGTCGACGTATTTTTATTAAGTGTTTTAATTTTCTTCGTATATAAAATATTTAATAATTAATAATGAATTAATTAGTGAGTGAAAAGTAAATTACCTACAGAAGAGTTTAATTATAATTAAGATAAATACATAAATAAAACAGTTAATCTGCTAGACAAATTATAATAGTGACTGTTTAGTGTTTTCGGTATAGTGATAAGATATTGTGAGTGTTAAATTCTTATTTTTTTTTTCGATTAGGCCAAATTTTAAAATCTTGGCGGGAATGTTATTCTGCGTTGGAATTCAGCCGTTTTAAAAACTCATTTTAAAAGTAAGTAGAGTTTAAAATAAAAAATTGTTAGTATTCGACGATAAAAGTTTAAAATTGAATAAAATTGTATCGAGACATAATAATCAATAAACACACAATATATAAAAATGCGTTCTGATTATTATTACTGTGCAAGTGCACCCCTTTTTCATGGTATTGTCGTTTTTCATATCTCTCCTATTTATTTGTCCCTACCTATTATTTTACTACATAGGGGAAAATATTCGATGTGTTTGTAGTTTTTCTAGTTTTGTGTATTGTTATGAAAGAAAAATTCTGATAAAAGGTGGATTTCCATATATTTATCCTATGTGATAATGTTTTGCCTCGATTTTTTTATGCAAAATATCGACCAACTTGTGCTAATACAAATCTATTGATTTGTGGCTACTAATAAAATAACACAATTGGCTAATAAAATCTTACACCTTATTCCAAATTAATTTTCGGTTACCTTATCAAAAAATATATAAAATATTTGAATTTTTTGCCGAGGCAACTGAGTTGTTGGTACATTTCACCGCCAAGAATTTATTTAAGAATTTGTCCAAGAATTTTTCTAATGGCAAATTAATTCAATTATTTTGGGCTCGTGTTGAAATCTGTTTAAAATATTGAAAACATTTAATCGGTAACTTGGCACGTGAAAATAGTAACTGAAACTGGTTTAACAAATCCGATAGTTAAAGTTTGCCTAACGAAGCATAGCATCATTTCAAGCCCCTGATTTTATAATAATTATTTTAATAGCTAGAATGCAAAATTTTGTCTGACTTCATCATTGCAAATAAGATTCCTTCTCATAACTTCACTTTCTAATACCTCGATGCTCTTTTTATAGTTATCGGGGCAATTCCTTAAAATATGCATTTGTTTCGGCCACATAGCCACCTCTTGAACCGAGAGAATCTGTTCCCAGAAAATAATCCCAAGATGCCAAGTATGGAGAGCAATGAGCATAGGGATCGGGAAGCAAATTATAGTTCGATTCGGTCATTGTTTTGATTGCTTTGAGAGCCGGTGCATGGTCTTGATAAAACAGGGTTTTTTCTTCACTATATGTGGTCGCGTGACCTTGCTTGTAATATTGCGCACTGATTGTTTTTCCATGTTTCAGATAGTCAATATGAATTATACCTAGGTATAACGTTACCATCCATTGATTTGAATATTCCTTGATCTCTGGTGGGTATAGCTGAAAACTCTCTCACTCTAGCTTTCACATCCCAATGAAGGAGGGATCGCATTAATTCGTATGCCTAGGTTTAAACTAAGAATTTAAGAGAAGTTTTCTTCCCTAGTCGATTGGTGACATGTACAGTCCGGATTTCCGGTCTATGATCAGTTCACCACCATATGGCCGGCGCTTTGGAAGAACTACGTCGCTTTTGTTTTAGTGACACGACGGTCACCTCATTACATTCGAAAAGTAGGTGCTTAACGTCTTCCGTATAAACATTGATATTAGCCCGTTATTTTAAATCTATGTAGGTATGTAGGCTTTAAACTTACCATGCCCAGCGATTACTTGGCTCGTTGAGCTCGTTAGTGATAATTTTAATTTGAGCCTTGCTTTAGTGTCTTGCCAAAGGCCAATCGCTGTTGCTTCAGATTTGCTTCTATATTTATTTTGCTTACTATCTGCAGCATGTACTAAGCCACCTGTTTCATTTGGGGGACTTCTCCTTAGGTAGTACAAGCTCGCTCGCTTTTTAATTAGAATATCTACCGGGAGTACGCCGGATAGAACCACAACAACATCGTTAGACATTATTCGGTATGCCTCTGTTACTTCTAGCAAGATATTCCTCTGAGCACTCTCCAATGACTGATGTGGTGACAGTTTAACCTATCATACCAACCAGCCGCGGCACACATAACTCAGTCCCATGTTTCGCCCATACGTTCATCACTGTCAACCCCCAGATATCTCAAGGGCTTCACCATTTTCATGTGTCGACCGTTAAAAGATATTGTTGGAGGTCCACAAGAGTCAAATTTGCCTTTCAGCTGCACCATCACCGTTTTCTCTGTAGTTAGTTATTGACAATTTATTTGCTAGACACCATTGGTTCAGTTTAGTTATTGCGATTTGATCTTGAATCCAGACTAGAGCACGTAAAATTGAGCCCTGCGGGCATCCTTTTGTGATTTGTTTAGATACAGAACCATACAAATCTCTGATTACTGCGGTTACTGAAGTGAACATTCATAGTTTTTTGTGATGTTCGCCTTTTGTCACTTAAGATTAACACACACACGATCTTTTGGAGGCGCATGAATTGCATGCACCGTTTTAAAATTATATATGTGGCAATAATACCGCGCCAATACTTAAAAACTGCACGTCATAACCAAACAACCGAAAACGAATGAATAATGTTGTAGAAAAAAAAGAAGTGTTGAGTTCTTTTTGTTTTACATTCTTTTTTTTTTATTTTTATGTTGTCTACAGTGTAGTCGACAATGCCAGTATTTTCGTACGGCCTATTTTGTATGCGCTCGTGTGCGGTTGATTTATGCATGTTGATTTATTTTTATGTCGATTAATTTATTTCGGATGATTGTATGTCGCACGGTTGTATGTGTTGTAGAATCAATTATTTTGTGAACAATTGAGTTGCTGCAGTGCCCTCTCCTAGTTTGTAAAACGATTAAAAGTTAAGAGCGGATTGTTTAGACCATGATTCATACGGATTTTCGTGTTCTCAATGCAGGAATTCATTCTGCAGAGCAAAGTATTCCGTATGCTAGTTTTAATCGATCGATAGATCCTGATTGCTCTTTATTGTTAATCGAGATGACAACAAACGTAACCGGCGAATGACTTTATATGAACCTTCCTATGGGGGTTGTAGTCCTGTGCGAATCTTATCCGTTCGTACGAAAACGTAATCGCAGTTATCGAGCGATTTCGGGACAAAAACGTTGTTTGTCGTGTTTGTCGAGTATTCGTGGGTAATGATTTTGCATATGTTGTGCGGAATTGGTCGACGACTGTGTCGGTTGTAGTTGGACGAGAAAGAGGATTTTCGGGAAAGAACTCACTCACCAGGTAGTTTGAGTGTCTGTCCATAGACCATTTTGGCTGGTGGACACTTGAAATCTTCTTTAACCGTAGCTCGAATTCCAAGTAATACGATGGAAATTTCGGAGCTCCACAATCGTGTTGTCTCGGACCTTGAGAGCAGTTTTGAGCTGTCGATGAAAGCGTCCGACCATGCCATTCGCTTGCGGATGACACGCAGTCGTGCGTATTCGATGAGAATATTCGGTTGTTATCGTTTGCTGAACGCCGAATCGAGATATGTAATTGCTTACGTAGGTTTTAACAATGGTGTTTGCAGACATATCGGTCATAAGCTCGGTAATAAGCTTCGGGCCAACGAGTGAATCGGTCAACACAGGTTAAGAGATAAGTATGTCCATTGGACGGTGAAAGCAGACCAACTATATTAAAATGTATATGTTCGAATCGACCTAGTCGAATTTCGAAACTTCCAAACAGCGCCCTTATATGCCGTTGGACTTTCGATCGCTGGCAAGATAAACAAGCTTGTGTCCAATTACCTACATCTTGGCCAGCAATATCGAGCGACAATCAACTTACGACTAGCACGGATACTGGGATGTAAAATGTTGAGTAACGGCTCTGCAATATATGATGCCGGGCAATTTAAAAAGCGTTTGTTCGTTCGGTGTTGCCGTTTCGTTGTCGATCGTGCGGGATAACTTATCCGCGACAACGTTATTTTTACCGTTCACATGTCGAACATCCATGGTAAATTGACTGATGTAATCCAAATGCCTTGCATTTCGTAGATTACGTTCAGTTTTAGACTGAATTGCTCTAGTCGGAGGTTTATGGTCGGTGTAAATAGTGAAGTCCCGACCTTCAACGAAATATCTAAAATGCTAGAAATTCACTATCGAATGCAGAATACTTTCGTTCGGTATTCGTTAGTTTTTTCGAAAAGAATCCTAATGGTTCCCAACAGTCGTTTTTGTATTGCTCTAACTCTGCTCCGACAGCAGTTTTCTATGCATCCGTCGTAATACTGAACATCGCGTCGTTCAGCTGATTTGTAAATAACGTGACTGTGGCATTCGTCGGGCCAAGAGAAGTTTTTCGGCGTCTTGGGCTTCTTTAGTAGAGCATGCAAGAGTTTGTGGATTGGGGTGAGTGCTTCAGCTAGTTTCGGTATAAAGCAAGTAGTAATTTACCATGCCGATAAATTGCTGAATACGTTTGATCGTGGTTGGGGGTGGGAATTCCGTAATGGCATTAATTCGTTCTTTTGACGGCACAATAATATTCGGCGTGATCGTGTGGCTGAGGAAATCGAGAGAGTTCCAACCAAAAACGCATTTAGAACTCTTGATGTTGACACCAAACTCATCGAGTCGTTTTAAAAAATGCTCCAGATGTAGTTTGTGTTGTTCCTCATTTTTCGATGCCACGAAGATGTCGTCGATGTACGTGAAAACGAAGTCTAAGTCGCGCGGGACATCGTTGATAAATCGTTGAAACTTTTGAGCGGCGTTTCTCAAACCAAATGGCATACATGTAAATTCGTAAAGGCCAAATGGAGTCATAATTGCCGTGTTATGTACATCCTCGGGTACACGGGAATTAAATGAGAGGCTCTAACGAGATCAATTTTAGAGAATTTCGAACATCCATGTGAATTCAACGAAAAATTCTGGATGTGTGGTATCGGGTAACGATCCGGAATCGTTGCGGAATTGAGTCGGCGGTAGCCTCCACATGCGGCCTCCAGTCGTTATCTTTCTTTCGTACGATGTGCAGAGGAAAGAGACGGGCGATGCCGATGCGCGGCAAATCCCTAATTCCGCCATATGTTAGAATTTGGTATACTCAGCTTTGTGACGAATCGGATCTAGCCTTCGTGGCCGAGATACAGGTAAATGACCTGTCGATACGATATGATGAACCACGAAATGTTTGACGGGTAAATTGTAGTTTGGTTCGGCTGTTAGGGAAGGAAAGTTCTTTATTAGCCGACAATAATCGTTATCGATCGTATAATGTATTGGTGTGAGCGTATCGACCCTGATCGACGTGGCATTGATTGACAGCTGAGTCGCTGAATGCATCAGTAGTTTTCATTTAATGTTTACTAAGAGAGCGAATTTACCAAGAAAATCAGCGCAAATGATCGGACGATTTACATCAGCTAAAACGAAAGCATGAGTAAATGGGCGTTTGAGTCCGATATTAACCTTAAGCAAAGGTCAGCTCCCGTGTCGATTAGAAAATTCAGGTTATTATTTATGTCGTATAAAAAAAAATCGGGTATTTGTTCAGCCGTTTTTATTTTGTCGTTTTGCGATTGTGCAACGCTCTGTATTTACAAGGCGGGCGACATTTTCGAGGCTTGTCGTAATTCGCGTGATACCAACACGCCTGGTATTTTGAAGTTCCGTGATCGAGAATCACTTGGTGGACAGATTATCATCGCGTGAACGTGAGCGAGATCGTGCTTGTGGCCTTGGATGTTGCGTAGCGAACCGATTATTTTGATAGGGCGACCGACTGCGATTCCGGAATGACATTTCTCGTATAACTGTCTCAAGTCTGTTAATTCGGTTCTCGAGTGTTGGTGGGGCTGTGGACGGGGGCTGTGGACGTTGACGGTGTCAGTTGCCGGTCGTACTTTGTTCGTCCGGTTAGGAGTAGTCTGTATGCTCGACTCGACTGAAATGCGGCGATGGAGTTTTTTTTCGCTAACCTGTCTGTTCCCACTCCCTCTGGTTGGGCCGCGATTGCTATGCGGATTACGTCCGTCATTTTTCGAGTCCACAGCGATCGTGCTATTTTGTCAGTGAAATTGTTTAACACACCTCGGACGGTTTTCGGTCTTCTATTTCAATTCACGTTAGTAGCGTTTCTAGTTGTCGTTCGTCTAACGGAGCCAATCGTTCTATTAACGTCCGTTTGATGTATTCGTATTGGCCTTCGTTTGGTACGTTCGTTAAGAGGTAAACATGACTTTCAGATATTTTTTTCGGTAGCTTTGATCCTGTACAATTTGAAATGTAGTTCAGCTAAGTCGAACCATCCTCGTACCTTCGCGGTTCATAATGTCTGCGGTTTTAACGTCGTTGCGTTGGTCGGTATTCATTTTATTATCACGCTCGTCGTCCGACATCGTGTCGTTCGTGTCACCACTTGTAGATGTTGTTCGCCTTTTGTCACTTAAAATTAATACACACACGATATCTTGGAGGTACATGAATTGCATGCACCATTTTATATTTAAGTTTTTTATTTTATTATTTTTTTTACTACAAAATTAGATGCAAAAATACCGCGCTAATACTTAAAAACTTTACATCATAACCAAACAACCGAAAACGAATGAATAATGTTGTAGAAAAAAAAGAAGTGTCGAGTTTTTTTTTTGTTTTACATTCTTTTTTTTTATTTTTATGTTGTCTACAGTGTAGTTGACAATGCCAGTATTTTCGTACGGCCTATTTTGTAAGCGCTCGTATTTATTTTTATGTCGATTAATTTATTTCGGATAATTGTATGTCGCACGGTTGTGTATGTAAATGTGGCGTATATAAAACTGGGGTCTTATGACATATCACAGCTTTTCCAAAATGTTGAAGCCTGTGCTGACATCTTCTACCATCACATTTTCAATACTTTATCGTAGATTATGTCTCACTTCTTTAGAATAAAATGTGACACTATTTCACATTTTATATCATTTACCAGGTTGCTAGATTGAAAAATTGTGATATTCTACTCCATTTCTATCAAGAAATAATTTGTTTTCGATACTTGAACGAAATTAGAGGAAGACAATTTGTTCGCATTTGTACTAGTAGGTTGTGATAGCAATAGAAAAGAAATAATTCATAAATGAAACAGTTGTCCATTTTAGTTTAGAAAAATGAGAAATAAACTTCGATAAAGTATCGAAAATGTGATGGTAGAACATGTCACCCCTGGTTAATCTATATATTCGCCTCCATTGTTGGCTAGCAAACATTTTATACAGTCATCCCGTTTCGGTTTCCCACCAAATTCTTGAATTCTCCGGACTTTGCTGCAGCTTCGGATTTTTAATTTAAGAAAAAAAACCAACAACTTGTGAGGAAAAACATCACTTGTTCAAATATTAATTAAATTTGTAATTGACTTTTTTAATTTTTACTTGCAGCTGATTTTCTAAAGGAATCTATAACCACAGAAGGATAAATATGTCCTCTGCAACAGTTTCAGGAACTTCAACGGCGCCAGCTGATAATTACCAACTTAAATGGCATTGCCATCTATCAAATCTTAATACATCAGTGTCTACTTTGTATAGGTAATTATAATATTTACGATCTATCATAATTATTATAATTTATTACTCAATAAAATAATTAATTAGATTAAGGAATATTACTAAAACTAGTTAAATTTTCTCAGAAATCAAAATGTGAAAGGTAAATAAAAATGAGTATTGTTTAACCAGCAGTACTCGATACTTCCATTTCTAGAAAAAACACCAAACAAACCTTCAACTGTAACACATAACGTTAATTCGAAAACTATTCCAATATTTGAACAAAATCTATGTTTTACAAAGCCGTGATAACTCCATAACAGATTATAAAGACACCGTGGTGTTAAAAATAATCCTCTCTCACGAAAGTGAGAGCAAACATCCATTTGTGAATGGAAGTGCCAAAACTCGTTAATAATTAGGTAAAGTTAGGGCATACCGTAAATACAATCCGTAAGATGATACAAAATGTCCCATCACAACCGTAGACACCGACCTATTACTGATAATGAACGAAAACCCGCTTAAAGTTCTCTAAATATGAAAGAAAAATTTATTCCAATTCAGTTCCACCATATCCTCGCGGCCACTGTAAATCTTGATTAATTAATAAAATCAGTGATTTTTAAGGCCATTCAAGATCACCACAAAACACCTCCCACTGACATTTATTAAAAACCCCTGTTTATTTGGTACACTCTTTCCCTAGCAGCAAAAACAGCAAGACATGGCGAAATACTTACGTTCCTTCTCCTGCAAAACTGAACAACAAATATCCAAGCTCAGCATAATAAAACAAACCATTCGTCGTTTATTATTTATTTATAAATGGTGCCTACAGTAAACAATTGGTAAAAAATTACAATTGGCAAACAATTGGTAAAAAATTACAATTGGCAAACAATTGGTAAAAAATTACACTCCACTACAAAAGATTTTATAAAGTAGACCTTGTTAAATACCCGCGGTAGCCCCGGAATTGGATCAGAAAAACCGTAGTTTGTTAGCGCATCCGACGTTCGGGAGCATAAGTTGATACGTGCTAGTAACAAGATACAATCGCCAAGGGAATTAATGATATCACGCACAAACAGCGCGGAAGCTACATCTCGGCGATTATCTAGCCGTTGCAGTTTCAAAAGGTTACATCAATTCTGATAAGGCGGAAGAACGTAAGCTACAGAACACATGAATGGCAAACGTCGTAACGCGAACAAAATAAACTGTTTCTGGATACTATGAGGCCTCTCAGAATGATAGTGGTAGGAAGGTGACCAAACAGGAGATGCATACTCCAAAATCAACTGAACAAAACAGACTTATAATGATGTCAAAGTTAAGGGGCCACTAAAGTCATTGCAGTTTCGTTTAATGAAACCAAGCACAATGTACGACTTTGAAATAATGGCGTTAATATGCCTGGTAAGTATAGCATCAGATTCAAAGATCACGCCAAGATCCGAAATGAACTCAACCCGATCAATGGTTTCGTTGTACAGTTGATATTAAAAACAGGCGGCGGGAACGGAAGAAAGAGTTTTGCATTTACTCACGTTTAAAGGGAGTATGGTTGTTAATTGGCCAACTGTAGAAGCGGTTTAAGTCGTCTTGTAACATTCTGCAGTCTAACACGCTAGAGACCCGGGTGAAAATCTTCATGACATCCGCAAAGAGAAGGCAGTTGGCAAACTTAAACCATTTAACAACGTCGTTAATAAATAATGAAAATAACAGTAGGCCGATATGACCACCCTGAGGCACGCCAGATGGCGCCCGAAATAATGGGGAGAAAGAATCCAGAATCCTAACGGATTGCCAGCGATCTGAGAGGTAAGAACGCAACCAGTCTATGGGAATGAAATGACAATCGATACTCCAACTTGCTAATAAGAATAAAGTGATCAATTACATCGAAAGCCTTTGCGAAATCGGTATAGACAACGTCAAGCTGCTGCTTGAAATTTAGACTATCAAATAAATGACCACAAAAAGAGGACAAGTTAGACACGGTAGAGCTGCCGGGATAAAATCCATGCTGAAATGGAGAAATAAGTCTCTTGGTATGGAAGTGCAATATTCTGTGAACCATGGACTCAAACAGTTTGGGTAAGACAGATGATGGCGATCTCACGATAATTATTAACCTCGCTTCTATTACCCGCATTGAAAATTGGATGAACACATGAGATTTTCCAGATATCCGGATTAAGACCACGACGAAGGTTTTCGTTAAACAAGAAGGTATCTGCAGGGGCCAGACTTACAGCACAACGTTTGAATAGGATCGGTGGAAGACCGTCGTTACCCGCACCCTTACTAACGTCGATGAAGGAGCAGTTAATTCAGAACCTCCTCATGTAGTTCCAAAATTATTTGGAATTAGATGTCAAAACTTGTTCGATTTGCACTACGTAATTATTGTAAAGGAACCAATTGAGGGTCTTAAATTCCTTGCGGGCTTTGACAAAATCGGGATAGTAATCTACGCCGTAAAACCTGTACAGAGAATGAAACTTGTTGAGTCGTTTCTCGAGCACCATCAACTCGGTATTATACCCGCGGAACGTGTCTCTCGATACCACTCCCGAGAAGCTCATTGAATCTGTGCACTGTTTCGTTCAAATCCGCGCCGCGCTGTAAAAAGTCCCAATCGGTAGTGCTGAGAAATTCATTCAAGGATGCATAGTCGGCCAAAAACAATTAGTTATACATTTAGTATCAAAAATATTTATCATAATTGGTGTGTGATAAATGCTCTCACGTCCAGTGAAGTCCAAGCACGGGGTAAAATCGGCATGCAAGACTTCGTTGACAACCACCAGGACGAACTGAAACTATAACGGCTGAGTCGATGTAGTTGATAAACGTGTTGTAGACATCCCGGTCAGATCCGTAAGGAGTGTAAACGGCGACGGCAACAATCGAAGTATTGTAAGCTAGTCTGATGCGAACAGCAACGACGTCAAGGCAGGGATCTCAGGCGATCATTTCATTGGAGGCTGAATTTTTTACAGCAATTAAAACACCATCTCTACAACTGGGATTATAACATATTCACACTTACATACGCGCGTGCGCAAGAACAGTCAATTCGTATTTCTACACACAAAAAACTAATTCATTGCGAAAGAATTGCCATTGCGCATATATACACGCCAAAATTGGCCTCCCCGATTCTACCCTTTGGACACAGTTGACGGGTCTTATCAAGTTTCCAAATTTTTTCTGATTACTAGTTTGAAAATATCCGGGTGTTATAGGATTTTACTTCTCCCATTTACTTCTACTACATGCAATCGCTTGCAATTTAAATGGAATGCGGATTGTGCCGGCATTGCAGTATACGGTCCGCCAATCATAAAATGATTGGTTGTTAAAGTTGCCGTATCTGATATATCTTCGGACGTTTTTGTCAGCGATTTTTAGTTTAGGCAGGTCTCAAGAAATACTGCGGAATATTTTCTATTTTCAAGCCAATTTTCGAAGGAGCCCTATCGAAAATTTTATTGCTTGCATGTATGTTATATACCTAGCCTTCATTCGACGCTTGCTGACCGAATTTTTTACTACTCATCGATAAGCCATCAGGAACAGTTGTATATGTTAATTTCAGCCGCACTGATTTTTATTGATACTCTTTGCTAAATATTTCTCCAGTGTACTATAAAATTGTCCACCATACCATCGGATTGAGGATGCACAGTCGTTGTTCTTGTGTTATGACATATGCCGCACAATTGACAAATTCCCCGCAATATCACCGATTCAAAATTTAATTCTTGGCCTGAGTGAATTTTAATCGACCCTTCATAGCGGCTGGATTTGTTAATTTTGGGATCAACGATGGTTGTTGAGGATATATCGCCGGACATTTACTGAAACAATCTCTCGAATGGTGCGCCGACGTTATACTCTTGCAATGAGCTTCTGCTGTTTCGTGCAGTACCTTTAACTCACATTTTTGGCACATAAAATTGTTGACGAATATTTGTCAGCCTTTAATTAATTTCGAGGTGACCTGCACTTACTTTTCCAAGATACTCCTCAAGTATTTGATTAATTTTACTTTTCGACAGCACCGTCAATGACTGTTTAATTTTGCCATCTGAGCTCTCGCATATTCCTCACTGTACCCAATACAGGCCAATAGGCCTTCACTACGGGTGCTATATGAAATCTCACTCTATGTTGGTCGACGATTCTCTTCCTTATAACGCAATATCACTGATAAATCCGGGTCTAGTAACTGCTCCTTCCTAATTGACTCATCTGTCCATTTCTCATCGGGTATGGATTTCATAAGCAGCACATCGGGTTATATCCTCTTATCTTTTCATTTGTGCACAGTGTTTACATTCAAATTATGATATGGTCATCCATATGCGTTTCCGTAATTCACCGAATCATTCATCTTCTTATCCCTTTCATTGAAATTGGTTGTTCTTCCTCGTTAATTCGTTTAAAATTTTTGAAAGATTGGTGAATCCTAACACGAATCGTCTATAATATGTCTTGGCTATTCCTTTACCGTTTATATTTTTGCTTCGTCTGTATGAATTCCATTGGCGTTACAAAACATTTTAGATCTGTTCTGAAGAGTGAACATTCTGTTCGAAGACTTCAGCTTAGGTTCTTCACATGCTTTTCGACGGTGATATCGTTTCCCATCAAGATAATATCGTTTAAATATGCAATACACGTTCTCCAATGTAATCTATTTAGTACGTGCTCCATTAATCGGTCAAAACTCGCTTTACATTACATAATCTAAATGGCATTACATTAAATTGTCATAATCCTTTGCGTTCCACGAAATCTCATGCTACCTTCTTTTCGACCAACACCACACAGGTGAGCCCCGCGGATGCCCCAATAACTCGAAAATTCCTACCGCACGCATGTCTTTAATCATCCGATCCATTTCTCCTTGTTTCGCTAAAGATAATCTTCTGATGCTTGGTGAATCAGTATCTCTGTTGGTCAATATGTTTTACCAAAGGAATGCTTTCATTATATTCTGGTAAAACACAGAAAATGCATGTGTTTTATTAATCGCTGTGCTTCATTTCGGTCCAGTTCTGCTTAAATTTTCCTATTATTTCCTTTCATCTTTCTCATATCAGAACATATGTTGACTTTTCCCCCGGATTTTTCTGTTCACATTTCACAATGGTACTTACCTCTTCATATTTTTCGAAGATTGTCTCTTTCTTGATCCTTTTTTTACTTATCCCAGCGAGACCTTTAGAGCCTTAATTGGAAATCTATCGTCGTTATTTTGTATCACTAGGACTTCTTAGATTATTACTTCTCCAATTTCCTGTTTCTCTAAAGACCCCCCGTTTAACATCTAACATGAAGCCATTCGTTATCATTAAATCCATACCTAGAATGGCTTCATCGACAATATCGGCTACCAGTACTTCGTGTGGAAAACTAGTATCCCGAATTGTTCCTGTGCGTCTAAAGTAATCACACAACTTTTCCCATCAAAATCACCTCCTATTGTTAAGCGGTCGCAACTTCATGGTAATCTGGAAATATAAATGGAGGTTATTCGGTAACCAGTTGCGGTAGCCAGCTTGTGCCCCTTAAAGCTGAGTCGCATTGAAGATGGTGACCCTTCTCGGGTGTCTATTTCTACCCACTTTACCGTAATTTATAGTTTGATAATGGCGTATATAGTCTCAATAATTAAAGCACAAACAATGTTTTCGCAGTAAAAGTTGCTTTCGGTGTCAAAAATATCGCTCCGCGGGTCTCTGGATCCTGAATGTAGTAAATGAAAGCATCCATTTTGCATCTTTCCATATAATTGGCGGACACATTTGAATACGCTAAGTCTAGTCCCTCCATTTCGATGCGATATAGTTCTTGCTTGTGGTGCCTTCCGTATTTCCGATCATCCGCCTTCATTATCTCACTGTAACTGTTGCCATCATTTTCGGAAATATTTTGCAATATCTCGTCTGCTCTACCCTTAAAACCTGCTAATAATTCTGCGACAAGACTGATTTTATCCTATGCATTTCTGTTGTTCCATTTTCTTTCCGGTAGAGAAGATTTTTTTAAGACGTAGAACCTCAAACTGCACCCTGTTCAACCTACTGAACATTCAACTGTGTACCAAATCAATTTTCTGTTCAACCCAATCAATTGAGAATAATTCACTCGTTTTTGCACTGATATCATATAATCCTGAAGATTGGCGATTGTTCATTGATTCCTCTAAAAGCAGCTTGAAGGCAGTTTGTCTTCACGTTACCAACTCAAAGAATGCCATTCCAATTGCACTCAGCACAAACACAAAGGAAACCTATGCATCAATGAAAAAAATCATCGATTTGATTAAATACAATGACCATCAATGAAAAGTTTGTGCAGATTTAAAAGTGATACCCCTTTTAAGTGGCATGCAATTGGGTTACACTAAAAACATGTGTTTTATGTGCTTATGGGATACTCGTTTTAAAGGCGACCAATACAACGAACGGAACTGTGCTTTATGTGAGAACATTAGATTGCGATACGACAGCATCGTTGAGGCTCCACTTGTGCCAATTAAAAAAATATTGCTACCACCACTTCATATCAAGCTTGGAGTAGTTAAAAACTTTATAAAAGCGCTGAATCCAGATGGAAATGCGTTCGTCGAATTGCGTCGCATTTTTCTACGATTAAGTGGAATGAAAATAAATAAGGTTGGTGTTTACATCTATTCGAATGTAAGTTTTGATCATATGAAATTTCATCTCGCATCTTGTTTTTTATTACAGGAATACTTAATGGTCCAGATATTCGTCGTCTGATGAACGATGATGTATTTGAAAATGCTCTCAGTGAGCGAGAGCTTGTGGCATGGAAATGTGTAAAAGAAGTTATTAAGAATGTTCTCGAAATTAACCGAGCCGATGATTGGCGCAGATATATTGAAAATATGCTGACAGCTTTTCATAATATAAACGTTAGAATGTCACTGAAAATACATTTTTTGCATTGTCATGTGGAAAAGTTCGCCGAACAATCACCAGCCGAATCCGATGAGCACGGCGAGCGTTTTCACCAAGTATGATGGCAAGGCTCAAACATTTAGGAATAAAATTGAGAAAAATCACAATAAAATCAACTGAATCAATTTATTTTTCTTTTAAATAGCTTCTATTGTATCTGTATTTGCTGATGAGATGTTTATTCGATCGATTTAAATTCTATAAATGGACAAAAAATGATAAAAAAACGTGTTTATCGTCAAAATGAAAAGCAAAAAATAAAATAATACAAAAATGTGATTGTAGATGTCGTTTTTCGGCCTTGATATGTTCGGCAAAGTTGTTTGTCTTGGCTTGCGCAACAACTTTGCTGAAGAAAGCATAACAAAAATCTTAATGGTTCAGGAGCTATCAACGTGAATATGAGTGTATATTTTGACAAATTTTTGACTCAGAGGCAAAATATGTCGAAAGCGATATCTCAAAAATGGGGACTAACTTTGAAATGGGACTAGCACCATTGAATTCAGCATACTCGAATTAGGTTTACCCCGGGTGCCCATCTTGTCACGCAAAAAAAGTTTGCAATTCAAGCACAGTAAATGTATTTATACAATGCGCTAAATATTCCAGATGCTACACGAACATTCGGCTCTGTTCCACACTAATTTGCTATAGAACTTAACTGTTATAAAAAATATTTCTGAGGCATAAATCAAGATGTCACTAATTTTTTTTATAAATATCATTAAACCCAACGGTTGATTGACCAATTTACGCTAAATTAACCAGCCCAAGTGATCAATCTACGTTGAATTGGCGCCAATATGCGAAATTCTAATAGAATTGTCATTTTGCTTTTTTAACCATCTGCATTAATACTCTACACATGGTTATCAAACTTGAAGAGTTGTCCAGAAATGAAACCACCTGTTGCAAATTTATGAATAGAAAATATACTCTTGAGGAAAATATGCTCGTGATAGAACTTTTCTAGCATAATCCGCTGCTGTTTTTTCTTCTGAGATTCGCCACTGTAGAATTTATTATCGATTTTAATTTATTCCTCTGTTCTTCCACAGGATAGCGTAATCTTTTGATTGCTTATCCAGGGGTAGTATTCTAACCAGAAATTCGTTGATATTTATAAATGTTGAATATGATTGCGAATGCAAATTATAACATGCACTCGAATTTCAGATACCTGGGATAACTTCTTACCGAATTAATGCATGCATAGAAGCATCTGGACGGCGGAGTGAATGCATATGATACTTTCATGTTTATATATTACAGATATTGTTTTATTTTTTGCAGTAACGAAAAATTTGCTGATGTTATACTTTTGGCAAGCAATCAAGAAGGTGGTGGACCTGGAATTCCAGCTCATAAAATTATATTAAGTTCCTGCAGTCATGTTTGTGTTAATTTCGTTCGTAATAAATTTGTGTTTATTTAAATTTTACTCATTTTACAGTATTTTGCCAGCATTTTTGAGAATAACCCACTTACGGCTACAAATGGTCTAACTTACATTGTACTACCTCCAGATTTAAGCAAACGCTCAATATGTACTTTGGTCCAATACATGTACAGTGGCGAAGCGACAGTGTCATGTGACATACTAAATGAGGTGTTACGAGGTGGGGAGCTACTAAAAATTCGTGGGTTATCGCGAAACCAAAGCTGTAATAGTGGTAATGAAAATGGACAAGTAACGCCATCACAAATTGGTCCAGAGAAAGGTGTTATTGAACATTCGTCTCGAGTAAGTTCCAAAGAGGGCCGAGAATCAGCAATATTTGAGCATTTAGTATTACACGAACCCAACACAATAATTCCAAAGGAAAGCCCGGTTATTATAGTTTCATCACAACAAAATGGTGTTCCATTAAGCAATAACAGCGATAGTAACATTATAAAACCTGTTACCAATTCAACTACAAATCCTTCTCAACCAACTTTAATAATTAAAAAAGATGTAGCCATTGATCCGGGAGAAGTCCGGCGAATAATTACAGCACCTTGTGCTGCAAATTCACACTCGTTGAACCGCAATGACGGACCGTTAAAAATCTTATCCGAAAATTGTTCGATAAAAGTAAACAGTATTTTAAATATAAATAACCACCATGATCAGTTAAATACCAGAAACCAGCATCAAAAACTAAAAGAGATCCGCATAGCAGACAAAAAAAAATTATCTTCCATCATTCAACAAAAAACAGGTTATAAATCATGTCACAGCGACCCAGTAACCAATTCAACTATACAATCTTCGTCTTCTCCGCCACCACTATGCATAGCAACAAATAAATCAGCAATTGTTAATAACAATCGAATACAATTACCTGAAGCATTAAATTTCCTAACAATAAAAGAAGAACCAGTCGAATGGCTCGAATACGATGTGACTGGGGCAAATTGTAGTGGTGTTGAAATGTCCAATTCATCCATTATAACCGGGACCGGGCCACCAAATTTACTAGACAATAAAAAAAATTTAGAAATTTCAGTAAAACCCGAAATCATATTTGCCGATGATTGTGACCTAGATGCCAGAGATGAGAATTCATCGTGTTCGCTAAATAGTCAAGAACCGATTTACTCACCATTAACATGTGAATTATGCAGTGCAACATTTACAATTCCGGCCGAATGGGTCCGGCATATTGAAAGTCATGCGGACACACCAACCACAATACCAAAAAAACGAAAACGTATAGATGTAAGTATTATGTTTTAAATAGCGGTCCGGTAGCCATATTCAATTCTTTAAATATATCTATTTGAAGGAAAACAGTTCGGATAACATTGCATCACTGCGGTGCGATTTATGTTCGACGTATTTTATAACGCCGGCGGAATGGGTGAGGCATGTTCAAAATATCCATACGGAAACTGAATTAGCAATTTCAAACAATAGCGTGCTGCCGAAGAGGTAAGGTAGTGTATTACATATATTGAATTAAACAATTTCATTTTCACTTGGTTTGTAAAAACAGCAAATTAATTTTTCATACATTTTTTGTACATATTTACTTCCAGAGTGCGACCAGGTCGTGTAAGTGAAGGTCCACCCATTTGCTCAATTTGTAATAAAAAATTCCCATCATATGCCAGCATGGTGATACATAAACGAACGCACACTGGTTGGTATTTTTATCACTAATTTTTTTTTTTTTTTTTTTGGTACGCGGTTATTAGGGTATGTGTAATTTTCATAAAGGTCCATTTCATGGAATTTTTGTGTCGGAGTTTGGCAATCTTTAAGATAAGCAGTTTTAATATTGTTAATCTAATTTAAAAAAGATATTTAACTGTGTAGGGGTTTGTATTCTAGCGATTGTAAAATATCAGATTTGTTATCAATATCAGAAAAGTCCATCAAATAACAAAACTATGACTTTCGAGTTTTCGAGTTTTCGACCATCTTTTTGGCAATTTAAGGATTCCATTCCATCGTCAAGCCATTTTTTTGATTCTTTCGTGGTTTCTGAAGTGCTGGTCTTGAAAATCACTTTGCATTGATCGGAACCAATAGTAATCTGATGGAGCACAATCTGGTGAATAGGGAGCGTGCAGTAGAATTTCCCATTTAAGTACTTCCAGCGTATTTTGTACTTGTTTTGCGATATCTGGTCGAGCATTGTCGTGTAGCAAAGTTTCTTCACGCTGTTTGTTGGCTGAATCAGATGGTGTTCGTTCATTGCATGGTTCAAATCTATCAATTTTTGTTGGTAACGTTTATCAGTAATAGTTTCATTCGGTTTTAGCAGCTTATAGTACACCACTACTTTCTGATCCCACAAAATGCACAACATAACCTTACTTCCATGAATGATTCGTTTTGCTGTTCGCCTGGATGAACCCATGATTGTTTGAGTTTAGGGTTATTGTAGTAAATCCATTTTTGTAGTAAATGCCATCTTCGGTGTCTTGTAAGCAAAGAATTGTAAAGATTTTCAATGTTGGCTTCAGTGAGTTCATGTGGTACCCATTTTCCTCCTTTTTGAATTATTTTCATGGCATGTAAACATTTGGTTGTGGCTGCTTGAGTGACACTTAACTGTGCTGCAAGTTTTTTTTCTGTTTGAGCTTAGTTTTCCTTCAATAATGCTTCCAATTCTTCATCTTCGAATTTTTTTGTTGACCAGAACGTTCTTTGCCACTGACATCAACATCACCACTTTTAAATCGTTTAAACCAGTTTTTGGATGTCTGTTGGGTTGCTGCATGTTCATTATAAGTTTCTTAAAACAAACGAAAACTTTCAGCCGCTCTTTTCTTTTGATTAAAGCAAAAAAGTAATGCTTAGCGCAAATGCTGTTTTGTTGGTACGAAATTCGACATGTTTAGACGGGATTAAAAAATATGTTGCTTACGCTTTCACGAATAATGACAAACTAAATTTTTATGTGGAATGTCAACACTTTAAAACGTCGTAGGTGTCATTATAAAGCTCGAAACAGAACAAGAGCGAAGGTGGCGAGCGAAATCGCCTGTCATATTACAAAACACGGAAAACATATAATACAAACACAACCATCGACGCAGGCGACGACGGTTCTTTCGTTGAAATAAATTTAGAGTATTTCTATTTTTATCGCTGACGAAACAATGTTTCCAACTGTTTTTTTTATATATATCTCAGTTGGTATCATTTAACCATCATATTATTAATCAATTTTTTCAATTTAGTAGGCTAACGCCACAACGTCATTTGTCAAAACACAGAAGGATATGCCGTTTGTGGATGTTTTTTATCGCATAAGCTGACGCTTTAGTTCTGTTAGCTACAGCGATATTACGGCGATATTTTTTATTTATTCGTCGACGCTCATCGTCGTCGCTCTTGTTCAGTTTCTAGCTTAAAAGAATGATTAGTACTAAAGTTACGCCATCTCTTAGAAAATCCAAAAAACTAAGTTAACACGCAATATTACACACAGATGATTTATAGACGATACAGATGATTTTTAAACCAACCATATCCAGTTAGAATCACCATGTTAATTCACAGTTGGTCCATTCTAAGAGTAAAAGTGTAATTGGTTATGTTCGATGTAGTTCAACCAACGTTAACGTGTTTAAAATCACAAAATTTTAGAATATGACCGTGGCAACGTTGTTAACATTGCTAATTTAGAGTCAGCTCTTTCAAAGTTAAGGTCGGTATCCAGCTCGCGCTATGATAAATTTTACATACAAATTTGACGTAAAATTTAGCTAGCGAAATAACAAAACAATATTTAGCTCGTGATTTCGCAGATGCGGTACGCAGCTGACGCGAAAAGTTTGTAGTTATCTCATTCACATATAGACTGCGCTAGTGAAAACTACAAACGTTTTCGCAGCAATTTATCTGCCTAGAACGATAAAATTGAGATAAATTTTGACAGCACAACGTGAAAACTAATTTTTTTTAAATGGATGAACTCTAGGCTGGGATGTTCTAACATCACCATGTTTCGATAATTTATCGAAGTTCATTTCTCGTTTCTCTAGAATAAAATTTATCTCTGTTTCAATTTTTATATCATTTACCAGCCTGCTAGATTGCAACATTGTAATGTTTCTATTGTGTTTCTATCACGAAATATTTTTTTTCAATTGTAAAACGAAAATAAGTGAAATAGATATTGTTCAAATATATTCTAGTAGGCTGTGATAGCAATAAAGAAGAAATAATTTATAATTGAAACAGAAGTCAAACTAATTCTAGCTAAAAGAGACGTAGACTTCGATAAATTATTGCAAAAAGTGATGTTAGAACATCCCAGCACTAGATTATAAAAGTTTCGAATGTCAAGAAGAATACTTGATTCACTACGAAGAAGTGGATACAGAAAATTTAGAAAGTGGGAAAAGGAAGTCAAAACTAAAATTTTAACTTTTAATTTTAAATGTTTATAGAAATACTTATTAAATAGTCGATTTAACTATATTTTTGTTTGTTGTAGGAGAAATAAAACAAACGTCAAAGTTTATCTCTACATAAACTTTTTATCTTACTAATTTATTTGTAATTTAGTGGAGATTTGTGGAGACCGCGTTAAAATTTATCTTAGTGCGAGCTGGATACCTAGCTTTATGCCGGATGTTCAGCTAACTGTGGTATGTTGTAAACTCTTCCCCTTTAAATATCTGCGGCCTACCCATGTATCAGAATACCAACTTAAATTGGTGAATTGATCAACATTTCCCTCGAAATCTTATTAACTGTTCCCCCTTAAAGATCCACGTTCCGAGAGTCAAATATTTAATCTAATCGGTTAAATTCCTTATTTTATAGAACGTTATCTAGATACGAATTGTATCCCGAGTCATTTTTGATGATTTTCTCTGTTGCTTATGTTAAAGTGACTTCCTGGGCTTCCTGGTTAAAGTGACTTCTAGGTATTTCTTTGCACCCTTGTCGATTAGAAACTTTGGAGGTTTCAGCGATTTTCTGTTTAATATTCTTTGGTTTCAAGTACCTCGATGACCGTATTTTTGCATAGCAACTGTGCATTCTTATAAGTATTTTTCTGAGTCTATATTGAAAACTCTTGGTTATTTACGTGGTATATTGTAATACAATAACATATTTCTTTCTTGAAAGTTTGCGAGTTCCGTTTTGTTGTCCGGCCCGCAATTGATTCTCAGTAATGTAAAGTTTTGAAGATTCTTATTTCTTAAATCTGTCTAGTTGATCTGTTATTAATGGAAATTTCATAAATTTGTTTTATTCGATTGTAATTTTCCGAAGTATCATTTTTCCAGAATTTGTTCCTTATTCTTTTTTCCGTTCCAGTGGACTCGTTTGTATTCCTCTTAAATAATCTAGAATTTATTGAACTCTCTATAGATATCCACACAACTCTTTGGGTTTGCGCATTTTGCATCCAATTGTTATGTAAATATTTTAATATTTGAATATCTTCCTCAATTTCTACGAATGTGAAGTTCGAGTACGTAATAAAAAATTACACGATTTTCGTATATGGAGGCAGAAACTAGTGTGGGTAACTGCAGCAGGGAAACTTTTGAATTTCGATACGAAAAATTGCATACCAATTAAGCCCAATTTGTGCTAATTAGTGCTCACGGGAAAAAATTAGAGCTAGTTCAGAAGTCGAGAAAACGGGAAAAGGAAATTTCAAATTTCGCCTGAAAGACGAAACAAATAAAACCCTATTTCTAGAAAAAACCAGAAATAATTTAAGCCTAAATTTAACACTTCCCTAAGACGGCTAATCTGGCAAAATTTGTGCTTATCATAGAAATATAATTTTCATAAATGTTCATTCATAAATTGAGGAAAACTAACTTGCTCCTAAAAGATACTATGTTAAACCAACAAAATACCGAGGAACGGTAAGTCCAATAACAATTGTGTTGAACAACAAATTAAACAAAAGAAGTAAAATGTTCTAAAATCAAAGAATAAACGATTCAGATAGCATATTCCTGTGGCATGTTCATTGCCATCCGAAGAATATACTGGCGGAATTTGTGCTAATACAGAATTGGCCCAATTCCATTGAAAAACAAAACCCGTTGAATGAACGGTTTTCTGATATAAAGTGTTGTAGTAACCAATGAAGTTGGCACTTCTGATTATATATTCCTATCAAGTTTGTTCATTGCCATCCAAAAATTATAGTAGCTGAATTTGTGCTAATCCAGAATTGGCCCAATTCCATTGAACAACGAAGACCAGTGAATTAACGATTTTCTGATATAAAGTGTTCTAGAAATCAATCAGAATTGCCAATTTCATTGGTTTCTAGAACACTTTATATCAGAAAACCGTTCATTCAACGGTTTTTGTTGTTCAATAGAATTTGGCCAATTCTGTATTAGAACAGGAATATGCTATCTGAATCATTTATTCTTTGATTTTAGAACATTTTACTTCTTTTGTTTAATTTGTTGTTCAACACAATTATTATTGGACTTGCCGTTCCTCGGTATTTTGTTTGTTTAATATAGTATCTTTTAGGGGTAACTTTGTTTTTCTCAATTTATGAATGAAAATTTATGAAAATTATATTTCTATGATAAACACAAATTTTGTCAGATTACCCGTCTTAGGGAAGTGTTAAATTTAGGCTTAAATTATTTCTGGTTGTTTCTAGAAATAGGGTTTTATTTGTTTCGTCTTTAAGGCGAAATTTGAAATTTTCTTTTTCCGTTTTCTCGGCTCCTGGAGTATTGTTTACCGTGAGCACTAATTAGCACAAATCGGTATGCAAATTTTCATTTTGAAATTCGTGAATTTCCCTGCTGCAGTTACCCACACGAGAAACTTGTATATGTAGTTTAATTCGTACCCCTAAATGTTGATTAACGTAAAAGGGCTAACATTTAAGGGAAATAATTACTAAATAAATAAATAGTAAAATATAATATATTATTACTAATTACTATAGTAAAGACTAATCTGAAAACAAAGACAAAAAGTCTTACCTAAGACCATTTTTCAGTCAGTGACTGTGCTTCAAAATCGGGGTGTAAGTGTGTAAAATATGTATTAAAAAAATTTATATCCTCGAGCAAATTAATTTAAATACCTAGTTAATTTTCTTACTTGTTGTCCTAATACGAATTTTTGTAACGACCTTGGTATAAAATTTGGAAAAAATGATAACATTTTCGATGACTTTAGAACGATTACTGCACAAAAATATAATGAAAAATTTTGTTCAAAATCAAAATACCGCTTTATAGTCAAAAGCTGATCCCTGAGATCGTTCTCTTACATACAAATTTCACACCAAGATCTTTCCAGAGATCAGATATTTCGATGTTATTTTCTGTTGCGTAATTCAAGTAAATATATAGTAATTATGAAAAATAATGACCTTGAAATTCTTGCAGATTAACTTTCACTATATCCGAGGCCAAAAAAGTTTCTTCCAGACTAAATGTCTGGTGGCGGTCTAAAGCCCAGGGGCCGAATTTTGGTCAAAAAATGGGAATAAAAATCATGAGAATTACAGTTGTTTCACTTAGATACTAGACCTAAAACATTAAATCATATAATTGTTTGATACAAACAGCAGCAAAATTCAATATTTACGTCTAGTACGTATGTGAAACAAAGGTAAAACTCATAAATTTTATTCCGGTTTTTCGACCAAAATTGGGCCCCAGATGTATTTACCGATTGGAATCAAACTTCTGATTTTAGCCTTTACCATAAATTGGGAGGTCCGATTGCTGTTTCGCCAAAATCGGTGTGGCAGCTTCCATAGGATCTTTATCGGTTCCTACAAATGTTTTGTGTGTGTGCATGTGTGTATGTGTGCATGTCTTATGTGTTGTTTTTCTACGTAGGAAGATGAAAAATATTCGAAACATACTATTTGCCCGAACTTGCCGGATTCTTAGCGGTTAAAAAAACCTCCTTAATACCGACCTTTAATCCGCCCGGAACCACCGTTAGATATTAAATGCTGCCCGATTCTATTTGCGAGTGTTCGTGTTGCTTTTTCGAACCTAGCATGTTCCGCATTTTCCAGTACACCCTATATCTTGGACAAACGAGTGTATCGTCATGCCCAAATCTGTGCAAGTATATGCACTGCGCTAAATAAAAACTCACTTCACCATGTCGCTAGTTTACTTTTTGTCACTCCACTGCCAAAACAGCAACTGGAAGCATTCCCGCTATTACATACGTCCCATCATCCGTATAGTGTGAAACCCACAGATCACTCGAAGCACACGCTGTGTCGATATATTGTATTCACCCTTCGGATATAGATTTTAGTTTACAATAATTCCGCCCAATTTGGACCACCGCGACATTTACTACTGACAAATGTTCTGCTGGAATGACAGTCTTGGTTAAGAAGCGAGGTTTTAGAAACAATCTTCGAGTCCGATTCCCTCGATGGGCTGTATTTTATGTCACCTCCTTTTCACCTGATGCTTTGTATTACTGTACTTGCCGTATTTACCACTAGGTTTTTAACATCGATCGTTAAATGGGATTTTCTAAAATTAAATTTTTGCTACACAAGACTTCCAGTTCTCCCAACGGCTTCCTTCTTCGAGTCTGTTGCAAATAATACATTCTAATATCTTGCCAGCTGTGACCATGGGTTTTTTCCTTTGGGGAGTAACTAGAACCAATTTCTGCTTCTTCCATCGCTCAGGGAATGTTCTTTCATTTAGGCAAGAGATTTTCACAGGTGAAGGAATTCTCCAGATCTAGCACGAATTGCTTTTTTAAGTGTTATGTTTGGAATATTTTGTGGGCTCGGAGCCTTACTGCATTGGAGATTGTCAGTTTTGAGTCTCGACATTTTTGTCCTATATGGCTTACATGGCCTATATGGCGCTTGCCGCGTTTGATGGCGAGCTTTAGATCCAATCGAAACCTCTTGTGTCCCTTCTGGAGTGCGACAAAACTTTCTTTGCCACTGGTGCGTTGCGGTAACCTTGTCACCCAATGGCAGTTATTGCGCAGCTTCGTTATTTCCTCGTTCCACCCGTAGCAAGGTGGATGACGATTATTTACCACTCTTTAAGGCATTGTTGCGTGACAAATCCTAGTCATACATTCCTTAAATTAACTTAATTTCTAATACACCTCTAGGTAAACTCAAACCAACATTATGATGATCCAACCAGTTCTACTGATCGTTTTAGTTTAGACTTGGTTCCCCAATGTAGCGCTGTGATAGAAGGTCTTATGCGGAGTCGAAATGGTTAGGCTATTAGGGTTAATTGGAGTCTTCCATTATATCCGAGCAACCAACGGAGATCTTTGGTTGAAACGTTGGACATTTACTACTACCAGTATACGAATTTTGTTCGAAAACCGTGATTTGAGAGTTGAGAGTTTTTCTGTTATTTCATCAGCACACTATAGATGTTAATATAAAATTTATTATTATTTCCATTAATCAACAATAATATTAATTTTGTGCATCTAGTAGGTTAGTGAAACAGCGGCAAAACTCCCAACTCTCAAGTCTCAGTTTTTGAAGAAAATCTGTACTCAGACATAATGGTTTCTATCCGTACTGATACCTCTTTCCTTAAGCATATGCAATCTGCGACGTTAGCGCAGTTCGTTTTTTATGTGACCCCTCTTACCACATTTAAAACAGACTTTAACAGCGATCGATCATGCTACGATATGCACTCGATCTATGCTCGTAGTATTAGCTATACGAGCATCAAAATGGTCTTGTCTTTCCAGGTCTCGGCAAACCACCCAGCTAATACGAATATTACCTGCGTCCCACATACTTCTTGCCACCACTTTAGGGACCGACTACTGCCACCTGAGTTTGTTTCTCTGTATGCTGTCCACAACGGTTTCACTGTACTCACTTAGAGAACCTTCTCGTCATAAAATTTTGCTACCACCGACTGGAAAACCTCCTCCTTTATAGTGATCTCGTCTATGTCATCTACTTCATTCACGGTTTTTGCCTAGGCTTCGTTACCTAATATTTCTACCAAAGACTGCTCTTCTCCGTCTTGCGAACACGGGTTACATTTTCCCCGAGATCTTTTAGGCCTGGATTTCTTTTCAAGTTCCTTAAGATCTCCGCATATGTAGAGTTGTCTGTTTTAGCGATCTCTAACACATTCTGACGCGGAAGCCTCTCCTGCCGCCTTCTAGTTTTGAGTTTTAGTCGGTCCAATTTCCAGTACGGTCCAATTTGTGGCTTTCCGGGCCTCTCCATTGTGATCCACTTCAACCTTGTAGAGGATTTTCAGACCCTTATTTTTCCCTTCATATACTGGTGTCATTGGTGTCCTGACATTGGTGTCCTTTTTCTCTTACTTTTCGGCGTTTCAGGTCCACCTCTTCCACGTGGCTTTTGTTCCTGCACAGCTGGTGCTTTCGTTGTCTCCCATGCTAGCATACAAACTCTACATATTTGGCATCACTTGTGTGGGCTCGGTTGCACATGTTCTCAGATTCGTTAATAAGTTTGAAAGAAATATCCGCCGCACGTTCTAGGCGCTAATTCGTTCCACTAAAATATGGCGTTCACAAGGTTTTTGCCACTCCTTGCTCGCGAATTTATAGTCTGAATATCTCCGCCTACAGGACTTGCAGCCCGTGTGCTCACTCGTTTAACCCGCTGGTACGGGGATCTGGATCCATGCACCGTAAATTTAGAGGACTGAATATTTTCAGAATAATTGTTCTGATCAAAAGATTCATATTTAAAAGTTGCCTAGCAGTTAGAGTTTAAAACTTCTAATTTGGACAGCTCGGAATCTTTTACATATAGTTTGTTACTTCACACTTGACTCACTTTGATGTGGAAATCATACAGGACCTAATGATGAATAATGCTCAAAAACCATGTATTTACTATAAAATTGGTGGCCAAAATGCTAAATTCAAACTGAAAATTGAACATCAATAACAACCAGAACTGCCTCGTAAAAGTTTTGCCATTTTTCCTGATACATCCCTCAGAGAATTTACACACAACCTTAAACCATGTTGATATTTAAACTGATATGTTCAACTTAAGCTATACAAACTGGTTATTTTACCGTTATAACGCTTACATATTTTTTGGTTTTTTACAAGGAGAACGGCCATATTACTGCAATATGTGTAACAAAGGATTTAATGTTAAATCAAATCTTCTGCGACACATGCGAACTCTACACAACCAATTTGGAAATTCATCAAATTATTCTAGTGACGCAGGCGAAAACAGCAATCCAGAGTAAATTGGCGGGAAAATCGTCGAAAACAGTTTTAAAATATTTCTAATTTCTAATATTGCAGACAACTTCAACCAATTTAAGTCGTTAAGTTATTTAATCTACTTAATAATTATTAAGTGGAAAGTACCACTATACGCATCTTCCTAAGGTAAGAATTGCATTTTTTTTAAACGGTTATTAATTATTGACACGTATAAAATAATTTTAGAGAGTTATTTCAGATCATCCTAAGATAAAGAGCAACGAAATGTCACTTGTGGATATCATTTGTCACTTTAATGTATTTTTGACATCTTTATAAACTTTTATTCTGAAACTATGGAAAATATAAACTCGAAATGTTTTCTGTTTTATTGGGCCCTATCTTGTGTTCCTTTGGATGCGGATTTTACTTCGGCATGCATCATAAATAGACATCACTCTATATGTAGATGGAGTGGCAAGATGGAACTCAAGATAAGGCTGACTGGAATTTTTATTTTATTTTTATACTTATTATAGGGTAAGGGTTTTTAAAATTTTAAGGTATTAATTTTTATTCGCTACTATGAAATTATGAATTCATTGAATTTAAATTACTAAATTTGTAAAAATTATTAATATTAATAAATATTATATTATTATAAGTGAAATAAAAGATTATTACTAAATCGAAGGATAAATTGTAAAATATTAACATACCTCCCCCTTAGACGAATATTTTAAGATATCAACGGTAATGAATATTATATTACAGAGCCTTCTTCTCGAATACCGACGTTAAGACAACAAACAACAATCGATGGTCAGGTTGGTTGATTATCTATGAATAATTTTAACAGGCGTATTACGCAGATTATAGACACCATATATTTCGTTGTTTTGCAAAAAGCGTATAAATCCCATGATGGGGTAAGAAATAGCGTTTATCATCATTTATTGGCACTTGAGACGATTCAAAATATACCATATGATATATTCCTGCATAAATTGTGTGAACTGATTGCGAAAGTCTTCGTTCTTTTTAAATCGCCTTTCTATGGTGAGCAACCGACATTTTGCATCGATATACGAATTTTGCAGACACGTTCACAAAATCTATCTTCTAAATTATAATTTGGTTGTGCTGGAGGTTCCTCCACGTTTCAAAATTTGTTCAATTTTTCGGTTAAACATTCGTGTTCTAAATCCATTGACCACCATCACCATTAAAATTAAAGTTTTGTTTAAATTATAGTTACTAAGTGTAGGCATATGTCGCTTAATACTGGACGAATTTAGCTGTTCAAAACAGTTTACAAAATTAAAATTAAAAAAAATTGGGGTGACTACTCAAGTTTTAACTAGACGGCTTCTCCAAAAATCATGAAATCGGCCATAGTGCCATAGTGTAGCAAGTATTTTGAAGAATATCTAAATTTTTCAAAATGTTGACGTCTTAACACTTGTGTGGAGCCACCCCAAATCATTCTATTTTAATGTGAATAATTGTTTTAAGCAACTAAATTCGCCCTACCATCGACCCTATTAGCTTACATACGCTTACACTTTAGCAAAACCTCTAAGATTCTTTTTATCGGCCATAGTGTCATATGTCATTTCAAATATACACTTTTTAATAGTTTCACTTTTCGTTAATTTGTGCAGCTACACTTTTCGTTAGGTTCTGTGCTAACGAAGCCGCTCACTATGGCACATTTCAAAACACAACAGGCCATCACAAAACAGTAAATGTAGAACATTTTTTGAAGAAAATTCGGAAACCCCAAAAAAAAAATCCGGAAAATCGAAAAAACGGGAAAATTGAAATTTGCGTTTTGTATGGGGCACTTCGGATTATTTTCAATAGATGGCATTGGTGGCGGACCTATCGTTTGACAGCTGTGCGCTTGTGTTCAAACATTTCAGCGAGAATTTGTGAAATCTAATAGGTTTAGAATTGTTTTTTCGAAAAAAGGTAGTTGATTTTGAGAACAGGTTTGGTTAAAGCGAATTTAATTACATTTTGCAAACAATCATTTTGATCGGCTATTGAAAAGGTCATTAAAAAAAATTGGATTTACTGTCAGTTTATCGTGAACAATTTATCGTGAGCAATTTATCGTAGAACAATTTATCGTATAACAATTTATCGTGGAAACAATTTATCGTGGAATCAATTTATCGTTCAACAATTTATCGTACGACAGTTTATCGTGGGCAATTTATCGTATAGCTTTAGTATCGCCGTCAAATTTTTTGACAGTCTGAGCGACGGTAGCGCCACTTTGACCAAGAGCGGAATTGTTTATAACTAAAAATGTGCCTTTGCTTAGCATTTTGGACCTAGCACCATCTATTGGAATAAAAACGAACTAAAATTTTAAAAAATACGTTAAGACGTGCTAAAAAAAATTAATAAAAATTATTATTAAATATTTTAATTTCGGGGGCGTAGGAGCCGGGATCTTCAAACATGTCGCACTGCGTGCCGCACGTAGGAGCGGATTATATAGAATCTATTACTGACACCTACGCTCCTCCCCGTAGCCCTGCGGGGCTTTTTAGATTTTAATTTCGGGGGCGTAGGAGCCGAGATCTTTAATCGGTTAAGAAACTACCGAGTTCCGTCCCACATGGCCATATTCCAGAACTTCTTCCAAAAATCATTCAATAATCCCATTTCCATCCAACATACCCAATCCCATCATAATCGGTTAAGAAACTCCCGAGTTCCGTCCCACATGGCAATATTCCAGAACTTCTTCCAAAAATCATTCAATAATCCCATTTCCATCCAACATACCCAATCCCATCATAATCGGTTAAGAAACTACCGAGTTCCATCCCACATGGCCATATTCCAGAACTTCTTCCAAAAACCATTCAATAATCCCATTTCCATCCAACATACCCAATCCCATCATAATCGGTTAAGAAACTACCGAGTTCCGTCCCACATTGCCATATTCCAGAACTTCTTCCAAAAATCATTCAATAATCCCATTTCCATCCAACATACCCAATCCCATCATAATCAGTTAAGAAACTACCGAGTTCCGTCCCATATGGCAATATTCCTGAACTTCTTCCAAAAATCATTCAATAATCCCATTTCCAACCAACATACGCAATCCCATCATAATTGGTTAAGAAACTACCGAGGTCTGTCCCACATTGACATATTCCAGAACTTCTTCCCAAAATCATTCAATAATCCCATTTCCATCCAACATACCAAATCCCATCATAATCAGTTAAGAAACTACCGAGTTCCGTCCCACATGGCAATATTCCAGAACTTCTTCCAAAAATCATTAAAGAATCCCACTAATTTTTTGATACCACGCATAAAACCTTAATTCTACGATAAATTGTCCACGAAAAACTGTTCTACGATAAATTGTCCCACGATAAATTGTGTCCACGGTAAATTGTGTCCACGATAAACTGTTGTACGATTAAATGTTCACGTTAAATTGAAACACGATAAATTATTTACGATAAAGAGACCGTCACCCTCAGAAAACACATTGAAAACATTTATCACAGTAAATTTCACATCAACATTGCTGATTCAGGAGCAAATATATCATTTAGTTGAAACGTTGTTGCCACCACCGGGTACGGGCCATCAATTCCTACAAATTTGCTACATGGGCAATTCGAATGTTGAAGTTAAATAGCGTTGTGCTCATAATCCAAGAACGAGGCGAGCCATTGTCGGAGAATTGCAAACGCACTCTTCATCAGAATAACGCATTGATCAAATTGTTCAAAATTACATTGGATCTGATGCCACCCGACAGCCATAACATCGTCATTAGGGCTAACAATATGTTGACGGGTGAGCACGCAAGAAGATTCAATTCACCAACAATCGACGATGGAAGCCCTCACCCCTTATTCAAAATCAATAAGGAACTGCTACTCATACAAACACCAGTTGACAGACATAACATAATGTCAGAGTTTTAAACAAAAATTAAAATCTCTGATGGATTTCATCATAAAGCACCGTGTATAAGGCCCAGTTCATTGTTGGATGTACTCCGTTGAAAAGCAAAAACGTATAGTCTGCCTCGTGCGCACATTTTGGTTTGGATCGTTCAAAAAATTAGATCGAGTGAAATCGATTCGATCATCTCAGCCGAAATCCCATTGTTATTGGCGTTGATTCGACCACACCATGAAGCTGTATTCGACCACACCATGAAGCTATAGCATTGACCAGCCCTAGCATTGGTTTCATTTGGAATAACAGCGACTATGTTAGAAGACGGGCGAACGGCACCAACTTGCAACATCGCAATCGTGGCAATCGAAACACCATGATTCTGTTATTCGGTGATTTTCATCAGACTCTTCCGATTTCTGCCAGTAAACCGATTTGAAGGCAGACCTCATTCGAATAAATGCAAAAATTAAAAAACCATAATTGGCTAAGCAAACGAGCCATATTGGCGCCGAAAACCTAAGATGTCGATGATCCCAACGCGACCATTCAAAATTTCATTGCGGGACAGTTGTTTTCCTTCAAACCGGTTGACACAGTTATCAACCAGGATGAGTAGTGAACTATCCCACAGAATTCTTGAATTCGTTGGAATTGCCCGGATTACCACCTCATCACGATGTACAATTGAAAGTAGGCTCAGTCATCATCATGTAGAGTAACATCAATCAACCTTGGCTGTACAATGGAAGGAGACTGGTTCTGAAAAAGCTTATGAACAACATCATCAAGGTGACGATTATGAAGGGAAAGTCCAAAGGAGAGCACTTGCCATGTGGTAATCCTTGTAGATTCATTTTTCAGTGTCAACAATTTTTTTTTTTTTATGGCGGAGGTGGTGAACCTTCTGTAGGCTTCACGTATAAACCCATAAATCAAACACGTAAGAGTGTCGGATTCTTACCAACTAAACCACCACCCTCGATAAGCCATGCCGTTCGGCCTCGTGGAACTACCGTTAGGTACTACTTCGCGAGGCAGACTCAGCTTACGCTGCTCTTCCTTTAATTAACTCCTTGCTGGATTCCTGCTTCTTTCGAGGCGTCAGATACTGTTTCTCTCCTCAGTAAATCGTGAACACTCGAAAACTACGTGTTCTACAGGTACAGGTGTGATCTAAAGCAACCATGACCCGTCAGAAACTGCGTAAGATGATAATCCACTTCTCCGTGTAGCCTGTTTACCCACGGCTCGATGTAGGGCATCAGACGATGGGTTCATCTACCAATCGTCGACTCACTCCATCTTCTCTGCCATACAATGATCGTCTCGGGGCATTCCCGCAAGAACACACCCCACTGCTGCTCATCCTTGCTCGCTCACCTCATAAGTTTTCTTTCCCTCCTCAGTATCATAAATCAAGATCCTCTCGCTAAAGTAGCTGGAAACTAGTCTTAGCAGGTAATTCGGTACCTTCATCCGTGTACACGCAGAGAAATAATATAGTTCCTGCACGATTGCTACAACTAAACTATTTTTGTTTAAATAATATTATAATTACTGTAAAAATGTTTGGTCACCGTCATTATAACATATTCGCCAAATAATTGTGAAGGATAGAAATATAATTGCTCCAACCATATTATTTTTAAAATTCACTTGCCATTATGATTCCTGCAACTATTAATGGTGGTAACACAATTATGATTGTGCTAAATATAATTTTGAATCATTTAAGTTGTTGAGGCAATTATTCTGTGATTATTAAATGATTAATAATTTTTAGTGTATTTATAAAAAATTCGCTATCTTAATGTGTGATTAATTCGTATGTAAACACTAAATCTCCAGCATTCACTTTGTAGTTTCATGGCTGCAGTAATGCAGTCTTATGCTATTATCGAATATTTTATAACAAATGTTATTAAAATTTTGACATGATAGTGAAAAACCAAACTTTTTTGTATGCGCACGACGGGGAAAATAAATTCCGGATTTTGTTGTTTTGAGCTACCAACAATAATGGTCAATTGGGATAAAAGGGATGAGGTATTTCTTTCAATGCGATATCAATGCGTCATCAATGTTACATTTTATGTTTACTGTAATTATAAATATGATTGGTATTGAATCGAAAACATGATTGGTACAATCATATGCATGATTACAGCAAATATAAAATGATTATTGCAATCATAGTTTGAGTCTCACACATGGTTACAGAAATCATTTTATGTTTGCTGTAAACATTCATATGATTCTACCAATCATATTTAATATATATTAATGATTGCTGCAATCATAATGCCAATCATAATATGATACCTTTTAAATATGATTGTAGTAACCATATTTTTTCTCTGCGTGTAAGTGCGTTAAATATGCAGCTTCAATTTACCGTCTTGAATGGGTTTTTCGCGTCCAATGTAACTATGGCACAGTATTTTTTAGTATCAAGTAGCCATCGAGAACCCGGATATCGCCTGCTGTGCCTTATCTGCAACCTCTTTAATCGCATTCACTGTTGAGCACACCTTCCGAAAGCCGTACTGATGCTCTGCCAGGTTTTCTGTTCTAACTATAGCCTATTGTAGCCGGTCACATACAACTCTCTCTAGGGTTTTGCCTGCCGTATCCAACAGGTAGACTGGACGCCAGGAGGACGGCTCACCTGGTGGTTTGTCTCCTTTGCAACAGTACTAGTCTCTGTTCCTTCCATTTACTAGGGAACACCCCCTCAACTAAGCATGCAGTATATACTTCCATGAATATGTTTGGGTATGCTTTAAACCGCCGACTTCAATGCAATATTCGGAATGTTATCGGGGCCATGGGCTTTATTGTTACCCACTCTGCCACATGACCTCAAAACCTCCTCTTCAGTAACTGGTGGTACATGATCCTTCTCGTTGCCTAATACTTCTAATGCACAAACGGGTTGCTGTGGGAACGCCAGTTCATACACAATAGCTTGATGGTCACTATTCGTATATAGATTACTCACCCTCCCTCCATGCTACCCCTCTATCAGCAAGAAAATGGCTCATAAACGTTAGGTCAACTATCGAGGTTGCATTTCCTCTACAGAAAGTAGGTGTATTTTCTGTATTCATTAATACGACCGGTAATGATGCGAAGGCTTCTAACAGTGCAGTACCTCTGCTATTGGTTTTTCTACCTCCCCATTCTACTGCCCATGCATTAAAATCCCCGGCTATGAGCAACGGGTTGTGGCTCCGAGTACCATCCGTTAATTAATCGAGAAATGTTTTAAATTCTTCAATTGATGTACTCGGTCACTTTGGCTCTGACAAACCCGGGTACAATACGCCTACCAATTTCCTGTAGACGGTAGGCACCACAAACCCATACAGCAGCTCGATTCGATCTATCTGAAGTTGAAAATCATCTCTCCTGGTCATCGTTCCCTTCTTAGGGGATCTCTGCATTAAGGCACTCTTTCCAAACGGGTTAGCGGGTGTTCTATCCCCAGGCACGGATTCAGTGTTTCCTCTCTCTTCGCTTGTAGACGTATCTTGTTGTAACATATCGGACAAGTTCGCCACCGTTGTAACATTGCAGTTTCTGAGTCGAGCGTTGGGAGCCTGCTTGCTCACTCCCTTCGGCTGGTACTGGGTTTCCTACTCCCTGCACCGTAACTAAACTCTCCTCAACTGAACTCATGTTGGATTCTTATCATTTTATACTTCCTGCCAAGTAGGTACACAGCCGCCCCTCCTGGAGTACAGCCGCTGACCAGAAAGCCGCTCAATGTGATCACTCAAGTCACAAACCTCTTAAGTGCATCATTTGCAAGTGATCTATGTGACCCCCTCTGACTTCTGTCTCGGCCTTGCTTCCTAGAACGGAGTTACCAGCGACATGAGCGTGGCCGGTGTCAAGCGGTTAGATCTTCTGTTAAAAGGAGCTATCTTCTGTTTTGTGAAAGAAGATCAGTAACGTCATGAACAATCTAAACAGGCAACAAATCCGGAAACAAATTTGGTGCTCAGAATAGTTGACTTATATATCATCCACCTATTTTAATCAGCGCACAATGTAGAATTAACATTAACTGTGTAAAACTTCACCTATTTTTAATTTTCATAATGCCGATTTTAAGAAGATTAGCAAGTTATTAGCTAACACTGATTTTAAAACCATTCTTGACAATAATCACAACCAGGAAACCCAAACAGTCAATTTTTGTTCCGCAATCTTTAAATGCGTTCAACAGTTCGTTTCTTACGCTGCGTTCGAAGAAATAAACAGGCGGTTCCCCCATGATATGGTAAAACAGAGAATTGCGTTCACAGCGTAATCAAAGAAATAAAATCTAAAAAAAATTCTTGATATAATTGTGAGCTTTCTGTCTTTTCTACATTTCGACAGGAGTGGGATTTTGCACAAAAGGCGAGAAGCGAGTTTACGTTTGATTTCTCGCCTTTTAGTTTTGTCCGACAGTTTTCTAGCGATTATGCACAAATCGGCAAAAGTAAAAGGCGAGAAAATTGAGCAACTATGGATTTAGCTGTCAAAATGTCATTTTGTGTTTAAAATTATTTGTGTCGTTTTGTGGTTTTGTGCTGTGTTGAATTTTTTTTTTAAATTTTATAAATATTTTAATAAAATAAAATAATGTATACGAGTGAACAATGGACAATTTACCCATTGCTATTGTTTTTGATAAAAAAAAAGTTTTTGATAAGTTTTTGATAAATTAGAGAATTATCCGGTCTCGTTTTAAGAATGATTTAAATCCTTTTGACATCGATGATACAAGGTAGAGTTCATAATTAATTTTATAAATTTTATTTATATATTTAATTAACGTAATATTTAATCTAAAGATTCCAGGAACTATATCGATTTCCAAAAGGTTTATTAACTAATTTAGTTAATAGTATCGAGGGATATTTTCCAACCCGTACGTATCATACCGCAATACCGACAAGAAGATATGTGAATGTGTCTAAAGAAGATATGTATGTAAATGCTGGAAAATATAAAAATGACAAAATAAAAAATAAATAAAAATATATATTTCTAGTATGTATTATCTTACCGATATCCAATTCAAACAAAGTTTATAATTTTTGAAATTTAGTATGAAAATATAACCCAAAAATCTTGTCGTCTTTCTTCTCACCATGCAATATACATGGCTGGAAATAAAAGCGAGAGCGAGTGTCTACTCGCATAGTGCATAATCGCTTTTACTCGCTTTTAGCTAGAAGTCGCTCAAAAAAGGCGACTCGCTTTGTGCAAAATCCCAGTCCAGACGTATCACGAAAAAATTATTTGATGATAAATAGAGTCGATTAATCTAGTAGTCTTGGAAATCGTAGAAAAGAAATACGGTGACGTTTTACTCGAGCAGGCTGAGAACGCATTAGAAAATGCGTGATTTTCGAAGTGAAATAGCCTTCCATTTTACTCGTGAAAAATGAGATAAATGGGTAGATACTCGATTGACAATCAAGCAAGCAATTTGCTAAAATCCTGGCTACTCAATCAATTTTCCCAAGAAAATTTGAATTTCAAATTATATTTTTTATAAAAATTTTTGTTAATTTTTGCAATTGCAAAGTAAAACAATACAAAAATTTCCTGTCCATTTTTTGAAGCCGCAAAATTTACTGTGCAATCGCAAACAAATCAAAAAAAAAAATTAAAATTCAAATTTCACTGGATTGAGTAGCCAGGATTTTTTCATTATCTAAGTCGAAAGTCGAAAATAGTGATGGTACAACATGCCGCCCCTGGTCTCTATTCAAATTGATTATGATACTGTGGTTAGGAGGATTATCAACGTAATAGATGATATTTCCGCTGGCACTGATGGTTTGCCTTGTGGTTTTCAAATTGTGTTGGTAACTTAGCTCAACCACTTTCAAATCTGTTCCAAAACTCAACGAAATATTTCCATATGGAAAGATTCTTTTATAGTTCCGATCCATGCCTCCTGTTATAGGCCAATTGCGAGATTATCCAGTACATATTGGACGATCTACGACAACCAATTTAACTGAATATGCGCAGCTCGTACTTTGAACATTATGGAAGGTGGAAACGAGGTTGATGTTATTACTATAATGACTTCAGTAAAGCATTTGAAATTTACGGGATTTTCCATAAGATAATTTTGTTTAAACTCAGGCCTCCTGGCTTCGCATCTCAACTCTTACTATGGATAGCCCAGATATATATTGTATTTTGAGAGAGAAAGAGAGAGAGAGAGAGAGAGAGAGAGAGAGAGAGAGAGAGAGAGAGAGAGAGAGACCAACGCAGTTCAAAATTTTTTATATGATGTGATGTGTTTCGATATGATATTTTTTTAACAACAAGCTCCACGACACAGACGTCTTCAAAATTTTGAGTAGATTTGTTAAATGAACTCGTTGAAACAGAAACCCCGCCATCAAAAATTAAACAAAAAATTAAATTAGGTGAAATGTTTAGTTATCAAATTGAAACAAGTAATGCACTTTGTAAAATATGTATTGAAGCAAAAGCTGATAGTTATTTTTTTAAAGGGGCAAACTGATGGGACAGTTGGAAATTATATTACATAAAGTTTTTTTTATTTATTTTGCAATGAAATTATATTAAAAAAAAAATACTCTCACACAATGCAGTGATGTCAACAGAGCAAAGTCTGCGCTTGCCTTTGTCAAACGCGGGTCTAAAGAATTTTTGAACCCCTTACGTTACCGAGGGCTATTTATATGACCTTTGTTCGGCCTTTGTTCAAGTATTCTAGTCAGGTCTGGTACACATACCATGATGTGCGCACATAAGTGGATTTGGCTTGGTGCTTTCTAACCTACTTTCTAAATCGTTTTCATGCATCAACTTTTTTCTGGTGGGGTAGCCTCTTTAGCTCTATACTTGAAAATATAATTCTCAATGTAAAGTCTACGGTCGGAACGAGCCTGTTACAAGAATGCTGCGCGAGACTAATAAAAATTTTATTTTTTTTGTATACCACATCGGCAAAATCGCTTTTAAGAGAAAATTTTTTGCTACCAACCGATAGACCAAAAAACTTAATTTTTTTTATCAGTTAGTTAAACATGGCACGATAACGATCGCCATTGACTATTAGTGTGGCTCCTTACTCATTTTCGAAGAAGAATGGCGCTATGCCATATTTCACAACAAACAGTTACTCTTTTTCGGTGTATTGGATTTTTAATTGTCACGTATGAATTTTCTGTGACCCAAATGCGGCAGTTTTGTTTGTCCACATAACCGCCGAGATGAAAATAAGCTTCGTCGGAAAACATGATTTTTTGGTAAAAATGCTGATCTTCTTCCAACCAAGAACTGGCCGAAACAGCGAATTGAAATCGAATTTTGAAGGCCTTCATACCCAGGTCTTTGTGTAAAATCCTCTAAAAGCCTTATCGCGTATGTTCAATTCTTGTGAACGATGGCGGTTTGTGGCGCTGTGCTCGGATGTTGGCGGAAACTTTCAGCTACAGCAGCAATATTATATGTGGCCTGGTATATGAAAAGTTTCGCGTTAGTTATTCCCTTTTTTTCTGCGTTGTCTGGTGTCTAACTATATTCAAGGAGGTTACGTGTTGTTTCTGCTCTAAATATTATCGTATAGGTAAATTCGTTGAGTTTACAAATGTTATCATTGTTATCGCGCCGGCCGTCTTTTTCGTTATCACTTAATGTAATCGCTTCTGTTGGTCTTTCTCTTCATTTTTAGTAATTTTTTCAACAAATTATGACTTTCTAATTTTCATCAAGTGCAAGAGCGTCTCATACTCTATCAGAATCGGAAAAAAGTGGAAAATGATTTTTTGACACCTAAGCCCCTTTTCATAGACCAGGTCACATATTGTTATATTGTCTATTAACATGCCAGTCGAACGCATTTATTCACAAATTATCTCACAGTGTTGGCGCATCATTTCTACCAAATTTTTTACGCAATTTTCAGAGAGTTTCGGCAACTGACTCACAGTGGTGAACCAAAATTATGATAATCATTGTTTATAATTCTCCTGAATTTTATTCAAAAAATTAATAATAACGTTGAAGGTGACCTCGTCGGACATGGGTCAGCTTATGGTGTAATTGTAATTTAACCATATTCTCAAGAAGATTCGACATCGAGGACTATGCTAGGCTGATAACTTTCACGTTTGATTGATTACGACATAAACCTAGATGCTTCACCATTAGTATCATCAGATAAAAATGGTTTGTTAAGTGTCTCCAGACTATTTGATGATTGATTATGCTTCGATGTCTAGGAATGAATACTGGAAGCTCTCGCTACCTTACCTTTAACTAAAAACTTCCATCGTAGATCCGAAGCATCTAGTTGCATATATAGTCGTTGCGATTTTGGAGCAGATGCAACTTTCAGAAGATTGCAAGGTGACTTTCTACCCAACTTCAATGCTTTACAGTGGAAAATTCGAGAAAAGTATTAAGAGTAAAATATCCACATCATTATTCTACATCGAGTTTGCGTTGCGCATTTGTTTTGGAATATAACAGAAACTTGTAGGGGTAACATCTTGCGTTTCAGTATGCACCATCGTACTACATATTCAATAAGCCGAAGAAAAAATTATGCAAATGATAGTTTTATACCAAATTAACAAAAGTGCTAACAACATCAAGAAATATCTCTAGGCCTATATAAAAGTCACTATCTCGACCTAATACAGAGTCGAGATTATTGAGATTAATAATCAAGACCACCTCCGACTGTAGATTCATCTCCACATGTGACAAAACAAACGTTCAAATTCCTTTGCCTCTAAAATATACCCTGGGAATCACAGTATTATCGTCGTCGGTGATAGTATAAACCTTAGTTGTATGTGCCTCCTCTTGCTAGATGGTTTAGTACCTGATACAGCACCCTGCTTATAAAACAAAAATATATTTATTCAATAAAGCTATTGTTGACATGCACCTACCTTACAAATTAATTATTTGTGCGAGGAAAATTCAATTTAATTGATTTGCTCACTCACCTTGACAAGCGTATTTTTTCTATAAAATGAGATTTATGATAAATGTTTAATTGGACAGATTTCGTTCAATATTATTAAACAATTAATTAAATTCGTAACACAAATTAATATCAAACGGGTTTAGGATTATATGCAACAATAGCACAAGCAAGGAACAAATTTTAAAGTCACAAACGCAATCAATAACGATATTATGGTAGTTTCTTCAAATGTTTTGCAATTACATTTATAGATGGCAGGTCGAGATCAGATTATCATATTATAAAATTCTAATTATTTTTTATTTTGGTTCGTAAGTGTGTTGAAATTGTCAATTATTTTTACAAAAAAGACATCTACAAAGGAACAAAATTGATTAGCCCAGGTTCAAGACCTGATGAGTAACTAAATACTAATATACAAATACTACTAAGAAAATAATAATAAGTACCTCAAATTCCCAAATTACATGATAGAGATAACACCATTTGAAGCATGCTTCCAATAATAGAGAAAAATCAGAATATTAAGTTAATATTCTGATTTTTACGTTAACTAAAACTAAACAAAAAAAAATACCAAATTTTAGAAAATACGAAAATTTATTAAATTTATAATTACTTCTAAAAACTCTAATTTTAAAAAAATTTAGTTGCATATTGATAGAACTTTATTATTATATGTTTTTTTTTTTTTAATTTATATGTGTTATTGATTGAGAATGTACGTACTTTTTGAAATGCAGAAATAATTTATAATTAATATATAAATAATAATAAAGCATAAAGATTTCGTATATTTTTTAAATCTTTTAACTTTTAAAAATAAATGTATTTGTACATAACAATATGATAATAGTAAATTTTTAACACATAAATCAATAATAATTTCTCTCTGGAGTTTTTTTATGATTATTCAAGCTGGGTCGCTTTAAATCTTTTAAATCGTCCGATCTAAGCCACATATGTTTGCTGCAATAAGTAAATAGAAGAAAATATTGTTAAATTTGGTTCTAAAGTGTTTTTTTTTAAATATTATTTCATTTTAGTAACAAAAACTGTCGTTTGTTCTTATTTGTGAAATATGCGGCACGTTTTATTATGAATGGATCCCCATTAATAACGCAAAGCCCGTGTCAGTTGCACTGCATTGGTTTTAACATTTTATTAGCATTGTAAAATTAATAAAATTATTGTTTTGTGTGAACAAACGGTAAAAATAGCTTATGAATAATGCTTATAGATATTTAAGCTCTGATGGCACCCGAATCCATTGCACATGAAACATTCATACGTGTAAATTATAGTTTAGTTTATGGGACGTTTTTGTCCTTGAGGATTAAGTAACTCTCGAATGTCAATGTTATCTTTATTTAATTGAAAAGGAAAAACTATTTTCTTCATTTAACCTAAAGCGACTAATATTAACAGCACAAGACACACATAAAAAATTTATTAAATATCTACAATAATCTTAGGCTAAAATTAGTAAAATAAAAATAGAAGTGAAACCAAGCCATACTAAAATTATGAAAGAACATCGATATTTAGCAATAAAATTAGCACTAAAGAGAGACAACCATATAATATTAAATATAAACAATAGTTAAAACAAAGCTAAAATATTAATAATTAAAACAAAAATAAAACCCAATTATAAAATTACATATATTTGTTTTGTATTTTTTCGACCATATTAATATTATTATTAATGTTTATGTTTTATGTTTCCAAAAGAAAATTCAAGCTTTTAAGAATAAGTATTATTATTTTAATGAATTCGTATTCATTTCTCTGCAGAAATATATAATATATAATCTTGTTTTTTTTTTTTTATTATAATTTTTTTTTGATATCTTACGTAAGCATATCATAATCATATCCAGTTGATCTTGATTTTATAAATTTAGCATGATTTTCCGGTGTAATGTAATGTGCCTTCACCACCTCATCGTCCTTCATGATATCACGCCATTTTAGCTAAAAATAAATATAAAAACACAAAAATATTGTCGCACCCTGCAAATAATAAAATTGATCAAAGATGGCGCTATAAGCTTACCAATTTTTGGAAACGATCAACGTCTAATTCATATTTATTTCCAAGTAAAAATCTTAACATATCGGCCCTCTCGCACCACGGCCAAATCATATAGTCAACCATTCCCGGTTTATTACCACCAAAGTATGATGTTTTACGATTTCGTAGCTCCGCCTCAAACACATCTAAGGCATTAACAAGTTCACTTAAGGCACCACTTTCAGCACCACCAAATAATTTATACATTGGTGTTATTACGGAACCGAAACGTTCGACTAAAATTCTATCTTTTGCCTTTTTAACTGGATCCCTCGGGTATAGGGGAACTTGCGGATATTTTTCGTCTAAGTAATCGGCAACGATAAGAGATTCGTAAATAATATCATTTGAGCTTATTTCTAACGCTGGAACTTTTCCCAACGGATTTATGGTAAAAAACCAATCAGGCTTTTGCATTAAGTTAATGTAGATCACATGATGTGGTATTCCCTTTGCGTTCAATACATGGTGAACGCGTTGCGCAAATGGACAAAATCGCATTGAATATAAACGCAATTTTCCATCATCTGGTAATGCGGGCTGCGTTGAGCCTGAAAATAAAAAAAACAGATTCAATTTAATTTTAGGTCTCCTTAAAAAAATGTCATACCGTTAACGAAATTGCGCATTCTTTAGCGTTGTTATATTTTGGAAGACTAAATAAGCACAATTTGCACTATTCTACAATAGATGACAGTAGTGGTGAAATTACACAAAAATGAGTTATAGTTTCCCAAAATCGGCTTTTTACAATTTGAGTTTCTTAAATATTTCGAGCTTATTATTTGGAGTAATAATCTCGAGAGTGTAATTGCTTACGTCCTGTCAATATATATTCACACGTACCGGCTATAGGGACAACGTCAAAATAGGTATGTATATTGTAAACCACAAGAAAAAAGAGAAAAGAAATGTCTACAGGAACTACGGAACCATTGCCATCAACCATACATGCGATTAAACAACCACAGAAAAATCGACTACCAAAATTGCACAACAAGAAGGAAAACATTTACACACTCCGTCTGCACCACTCACAAACGCCTAACAGCCACAAACATGGATTCCATAGACACCATGTTGGCTCTGTGGTGGTGCTCACAATTCGTATATCACACAATCGAACATACGGAAGGTTTTTACAATTTCGCCAATAAACCTCGAAAATTGAAGGAAATAAAACACCGAGTGCAATCAACACAAATATAATCCGGAATATCGGTGACGGTGATGATCAAGGTGAGACAAATAGTGGACAAGAATACGTCACTGTGAAGATAAATGTGGATATGAAACCAGATTGACAGAGTCACAAGAAGTCTAAGCTCAGCGTCATTGGACCCTGTCCCCATTTGTTGCAGAATTTAACTGTGAAATGGGGATACGACAGTATTGAAAGAAGCGCCCATCCACTACTCGGAGGCAGTACTGTATTCAGTAAAATAGATCTGTCAGATGCGTATTTGCAGATTGATGTCGACGATAAATCGGAACAAATACTGACGATAAATATAGGCATAAAGGTTTATTTACATTGAATCGGCTAGCACCAAGTATCAAGTCAGTGCCTGGACAGTCCAGGAATCGTGGATGCAATGGCCGCTTTAAGGACACCACTTCCGTTGGGAGTATGTTGAGAAAAATTGCAGCCAACGTTATGAAAATGGTCAGCCCAATGAAATTTTCAAATAAAATTGGCGGGTCTCGAAGGTACAGTGGCCTATTTCGATGACATTCTAGTGCACGCAATAGACGATGAAAACTCGAAAAGTGTGATCTTTTCGCACACCAAGTTAAATACCAGAAACCATCAACGCCTTGCCGACCAATCGACACAAGATCTCCAACAAATCATTGTTACATATATCCAACATGGATGGGCAGAGTCGAAGAACAAATTACCTGACAGAGAAGAGTCGCTGCAGTTTTAACCGTCGGGATGCATTAATCTTACAATCATGGATGAATCACGTGTGGTAGTTGAATAGTGGTGCCACAAACCGCAAACTCATTTTGCATCAGCTACATGTTGCACATATAAGGACTTATACAATGAAAATGCTGGCGAGATCATATGTATACTGGCCGAGGATCTGCGATGTTATACCACGACTCCTCGTTAAGAATTTTGGAATTTCTTGACTGATTTTGGACACATTTGAGTTGCAGGATGTGTGTTTGGAATACTAACCTTCTTTTTTTAGATGAAGTTCTAGGAATTAAGCTGGAGAGACCTTGGTTGTTTCTTAGCTGTTTTTGGACGAAATGGGATTGTTGAATGTGATCATGATTTATATATCAGTTTAGAAACATATTGTGGGAAGTGGGACTTGTTAAGCCGTTTTTAATTAATACAGAACGAGATTGTAAAGCTTAACATAAATAACCCATCCTGAAGGAATTTTTAACAAATTTCTACGATTTGTTTGGGAATTAGGGTTTGGTACCCGACAAACAATTTCAATTTTTGGTATTGCAAAATAACCGGTGTGGGACTGAAGGACCGACCGGTATTTGGTCAGACTCAGCTTTCCTCAAGTACTAGTTATAAAATAACCAAGTTTTGGAACACCTTGGGCGATTCCTATTGCCTGTACAAAGACCACAAGCTTAATTTACAGTCCAACCGTCAGTAATATGTAAGTCAACTTTTCCGACTTTTAAACAGCATTTTGTTTGTATTAGCCACCGATTTACAATCCAATTGCCGGTAACTAGTAAGTGGACTTTCACGACTATTAACCACCGTTTAGTTTGTATTAGCCACGGTCCAATTGTCGGTAACATATAAGTCTACTTTTCCGGATTTAAACCACCGTGTTGTTTATGTTTCCCACCGTTGATATACAGTCCGATTTGTACGTTTATTTTAACTTTCCGTTTGCTTGCTGCTTGTTTGCCGTTTAGTTTGTATTACATACCATTTCGTTTCCTTCTTTGAAGATTATTAACAGCCATTCCGTTTGTATGATTAGTCACCGTTTTATGTTACTGTCCAATTGCCGGATTCTCGTGGGCCACTTTCATTAACAATTTCTTATAATATTAAATTTTATATTTCCAAAAACTAAGTCTTCAAAGTGAACTTATAAGTCACCGGCAATTGGACTATAAAACAAAATCCTGACAAATACAATGTAAACGACGCGGTCAATAGTCGTTCAAGAGGGATTACAAGTTACCGACAATTGACCCATAAAACAAATTATAAATAACACGGTGGTTAGAAATCGGAAAAAGTGAACATACAAGTTAACGATAAATGGACTGTAACTCAACTAATACCCTAAAACAGTGGCTCATAGTCGTTAAAGTTGACTTACACATTACTGTCAAATGAACTGTAAAAATGTTGGAAAACCTAATTTTTTATAGTGTTTAAGGAAAGATAAATCTGAACAAAAAACCAGTCGACTCTTCAGTCCCACACCGGCTATTTTTTAATTCAAACAATTAAATTGTTTGTCAGGAGACTAATCTATGGCATATATATGTTTGTAAATCAAAAAAAAAATACCCACACAATCAAAATACGTCAGTTTTCGATTCATATTCTTTTCACCGAATAAAAGCCTATAATAATCATTCATATAAAATAATAATGTGTCAAAAAGCTAGGTATAAAATTTGAATGGAATTATAAAATTCCAAAATCGATAGTGCTTTTTAAAACTCACAAAATTTATATATGTGTTAAAAACTTTATTTAAAAACAAAGAACCTTTAGTGCTATAGTGTTTTAAGTACCGGTGTAAAAAGAACTACTTTACAGTTTCGTAGTAGGCTAAGTACGAACTTTAATATCAAGTGTTAAGTGTAAAATTCGTGTTTGCCTACTTTTCCATTCATTCCAAAGTTATGATGAATTAGCCTTTCCACACGTATATGCACTGTAATGATGTATTTTCCTTGTCTCTTACCTCTTCTCCTACCGGACAAGTGGTGCAGTGGTTAAAGCTTCGGCACCTTGACCGGGAAGTACTCGAATATAATCGGTGATGTTAATAAACATAACTAATACCTTCTAGTGGAGTGCAGGTATATTGTAGCAGTGTGAATAAGGCCAAAAATGGCCTAACCTTCTTCTATAACTTATACACAAATATCCCCACTCCAAAATAAGTTTATAGGCCAAGAGGTAACAGCCGAGGAAAATACATCATGTAGTGCATATACGTGTGGAAAGGCCACGAATGTTTATGGCCCGTTCCACACTTTACTTCTTTGAAGTTACCTCTTTTTCGTCTCTTTCCCCGTTTACCTATAAAACCGGTTTAAAATTTTTTCGGTGAAGCAGCTCTAACATAAATAGAAATGAAATAAAATAAATTTAAGGCCATTTATGAGATGTAGATTTTAGTTTAAATTTTATTCTTTTTATTTTTGAGAGAGCAGAATAAAACCATTCAAAAAAAATGTTGTGTTTAAATATAAAATAAGGTTTTAAATTAGCAATAAAAATCTGTTACGACTTATTATGAAGAAAGAAGTAGTACTTCAAAGAAGTAGAGTGTGGAACTGCTGTATGTGTGTAAAGGCAGTGATTTATAAAATTATTCGTACACAAATAATCTAATACAGTAAATGATAAAATTAGTAATCACACACTCTTAGTGAAAATATACGTGCACGAACATTAAAAAACCATATCCCTGCTCCTGCCTGCACACACATTGTGTGAGTAAGGCAAAAGAATCATGTAAAAAATTTATTTTTGTATATGTTTTGACTTACTGCGTCTCGTACAATCTGTGCAAGTGAGAAAAGACGGACGGAAGATAAAATTATCTGTTTGCCGTTAAAAGTATATATTAATTATTAATTTAGGTCATCATCGAGAATTGATAAATTAGGAACTAGAAAAAATTACTAACACATCTTATCTCTGGTATAATACTGATCCTTAAACTTTCATGACCTTAGCAGGTTTTGTCATGGTTATCTGAAATACTGCAATTACAGGGTGTATATGCCCAGAGCATGAGCCTCGCGTCTTTCTAATAAGGTTATGAAGTTAGTATACAAAAAAAATCATTATTAAATCGTATCACGAAAACATTTCGCATTGCATTTTTTATTATAAAATCCAAATTCATAACAAATACCAAATTTCAAAATTAACGGTACTTTTATAACGTTTTAAATATATTATAAAATTCGGTTATTAAATTAATTCAATTCCTATAGTAAAATTCAGTGCCTTAGTTAAAAAGTAAAAAAAAGATATCAGTCTTTATCAATTATTGGACAGTACTACTAAAGTAGGGCCTAATTACAGATTAATTAATTAAGAAAACATTAATATGTAATAGTTTTGTGATTCAACACTTCAGTTCAATATTTTATTTTGTCGATGATTGTCCGCTTTAAAAATTCTTATACTAAGATTTATTGCCTCGGTTGTGACAGCATTTCTCAATTTTAAATAGTTATGAACGTTTTGGGGCAGCTCTCTAATATTTGGAAGCTTCGCAAATATTTTCTTAGTGATAACTGAAATAAAAAAAATTGAGGAAATATTAGTTATAATATAGGGTTTTATGAATTATGTGAAAATTTTACGTTTGGCGAGCGAATTCTGCCCTGACCATGAATACTGTAAAAGCAATTCATAGAAGCATAAATGCTCTAAGCACTTTTAACTGTTTTATTGCATTTTTCAGTACAAAACATATGCAGGTAAAGAGTCTGAAATAAAAATGAATCTTAATTAATTATTATGATTAAATAGTGTATAGTAATAATTACCATTTGGCCCATAGGGTTGCGAAGATGACTTTGTATTCAATAAAGCGAGATGCTGTTCAGTCGTGATGGGTAGTTTCGGATATAATCGGAGCCTGATTTTTGTTCGGTTGTGTGTTCAACACCATATCTGTAACGATTCTTTTATATTGCATATAATTTTTTGTTGATTTTCCAATAGAGTTGTTATATTTAGATAATTTTCTGTAAGTACTGCTCTGTTTTTTTTTTTTTAATTTTTTCATCCAACTTTTTAATTTTCTCTAAAATTTTAAAGTTACTGCAACTTTCTTTATTGTCTGAATCTTCGATAAAACAGTTTTGTCGGTATACCGGAGTGGAAAGAGTCACTTTATTTGTTGTAGCAGGAGCTATTTCGTGCAAAATCTCCTGTGTTGAATTGTTCCAATTTACCGGCGTGAATCTTTTACTACTACTATTTGTTGTGAATTAATTAATTCTGTTGAGGATAAACTTTTAAATCCATTCAAAATGAATAAATTGAACAAAGATTTTATATATAAAATTGTGCGAAAAAACTTAACGCAAACTTGATTGAATTTATTGTATTCCGCATGTAATTATTTATCTTGCGTTTAAATATTTAACCAGCCAGTTTTGATTCAATAACTTTTAACTGAACGTTAAATATTTACATAAAATAAATCTAGTTTTATTAAGGATGCATAGAGTATTGTTTGACTGCGAAACAAATTTTCGGATAAAATATTTAATTGGCGCACAACTAACCGGCCGGCATTTCTGTGCAACCGGATATAAATGAAGTATGCACAAATGTAGAATTGGAAGTGGATTAAACTCGATAATAAATAGTTAGTGAACGATATAATACTTTAGTAAAAAACAACTACATTTTAATATTCCTTTGATTTTTTAACTCGGCGGTAATTAAATAAAAAGGCTCAATAGACGAATTTAAACGGAATTTACAATTCAGTAAATCCCATTTGTCGCCATGTTATTCACACAACCAAAATATTTTTCGCTTTCATTTGTTCAAAATAAAAATATAATTATAAAATCTTACCTTGTTATATTATTAGTTAACAATATGGGCAGATATAATATTCGTATAATCAATCGAAGCACTTTAATTATCTAATTTACTATAATGTAATAAAAATTATTATTTTTTGTTTATTAGCAAAATCACAACTGCACCACACAATATTTTTCTTTTAATGCCAGCATTTTGGTATGGAATGCATTCGGTCGTTGTCGTATATATTATAACAGAGTTATTCGAAATGATTTATTATTTCGTTTTTTAATACAGACTTTTTATGGTCACAAAACCATGAAATGTAAATAAGTATTATTTCGTGTTACAATCGGGTTCCCTTCAATTATTTTTTGTTATTTTATTATTTCGTTTTTTGCGACATACTTTTTTCGATTACCAAACCGCAAAGGCCATTCGGGATAGTTTTATTAATTTTTTGTTCACGACAGACTTTTTAAGGACAAAAAACCATAAAATGTACGTACTATTTATTTCGTGCTACAATCGGGTTCTCTTCCAATTCTTTTCATTATTTTAATAATAATGTTCGTATAATTTTTTGTAAAACACGATGGTTTAGGCTATAATCGGCTGCGGCCGATATATTTAGCTTTTGTTTTAGCATGATCGGGTAAATTTATATTTTATTTTCCGAATTTATCAATTCGGCAAAGCGCTCGTGATAATATTTTCAATTTTTCATTAATTTGACAACAGACTTTTTACGGTAACCAAACCATAAAGCCTCTTGCGGTCCCAAATTGTTTGTCGGGGTAGTGTCTTTAGAAGGAAAACAAGTAAAAAATACGCTGGAAGTACTTAAATGGGAAATTCTACCGCATGCTCCCTGTTCACCAGGGGGTCGACTTTTTCCAAAATTCGACGAACGACACATGACGTTTTCGTATACGTATAAGGAGTATAGTATACAATTTTATATTAGTGTGTGTAATTTTTCTGTGGTTATATTTGTTTGTTTCCTGCGAATGTAAGCATCAAAAATTATGAATCGGTACAAATCGGTTCAGTTTTTTGGTGCCTATGTCGTCTTCGTCATCTCGCTTTTTGACATCTCGCCAAGTATTTGAGTGGTGAGTTAACACGTTCACGGAAACGACTGCTATAACGGTCATACAATTTTTTCGATTTTTAACACGTTTGCGCAAACAACATTCCTTTTTTAAGGAATAATCCGACAAATATTTTTCAATTCTCACAATATGTTTCTTTCGGCGACGAAATGTGCGTCAATGTGTTAAGAAAAGCAAAATTTTTACTACACATATTTTAGATTTTTATAATGCGATGTCGAATGAATGTTTTGTTTTCGCAGAAAAACAGAATTAGAAATTATTTTAAAACTAAAATTAAATAAATTTAATTTTATTTAAAGCACATATTTGCATTGCATATACAAATTTTAAATTATAAATTAAATGAATCTAGAAATGTCATATTCAAGAAAATTAAATGGCACACATTGCACTAATACAAACACGCATACCACTACTATATATTTTGTTATTTCGTCAACTTGTCGAATTTTGGAAAAAATCGACCCCCAGATTGTGCCCCATCAGATTAATATTTGTTCCGATCAATGCAAAACAATCTTCTAGACCAGCACATCAGGAAGAAATGAAAAAAAGGCTTAATGAATAGATCGCATCAAAAGCCAAACAATTTTTTTCGACGGAATCCATAAATTGCTTGAAAGATGGTCGACAGTCATAGATAACGATTGAAAATATTTTGATTAAAATAAAATTTACCATTTCTTAGAAATAAACGTGTTTTTTTCTGCAAAACAATACAAAAAACTAAGTTATGCTCCTAATAGAAGGATTGATGGATCTATCAGGGTCTTTTAGTAATAAATAGTAAACTGGACTAAATAGTAAACTGAATTGTTCAGCTCATTTAATAGAAAACTACAGCAAATGTATTCCTGTGTTACAAATTAAGTTTTTTTAGAGTGTTACAGATCAAGGCTAAAATTGTGAATGATTAAATTTTCTTCTCACTTGGGGAGCGCATGGAAAAGATAGTTAACGTGGTTACTACTTTGAGTTAGTACAAATTTAGGTGACCACATTGGAACAGCATAAAAGTAATTGTAAAATGGAAGAAAAGCGAGCCCTCTGGGACTTGGCGGCGGAACTGTAAAATGAATTAGGATATCTAACGGAAGGATATCAAGAAGCATTAATAGCTACATTCCAAACGTTTCATAAAAATTGTTCAATATTTTGGTAAGAGTGAAATTGTGAACTGTTAGTTTCTTGGTAGACTGTGATCCGGTGGCTAATCTGCTTTTACAAATTGGAATCCGCTGCTTAAATGCTGCGAGAAGTGCATTAAGAGATTGTGACACTACCAAAGAAGGTTTGCGCTGAGGAAGATTTGGCAGCAGGTTTGGTGGATAATAATTTTCTTAGATCATTTGGTTTCCTAAAAGATATTAAAAAATTTTGAAATGTTTTAAATAGGTTCTTGCAGTTTTGAAGTTGGATTTGCGGAGGGCAATTTGGTTCATCATGAAGAAATTTAATCTAAACATTTATTTAGAGATTTTAATATCGATGTTGACTACGTGAGTCAACAATGCCAATGAAACTTTGCAACCTTCAGGCTGATCCTATTATTGATTGTACCTTATGGAACAACTAAAATAGAACTAATCTAGTTGTTGGATGTGGAAAATGTCCAAAATAAGAGATATTGGACTGTAGAAAGTGTCTTTGTTGAAAAGAACATGTACCAGCGAACGAGCATTCTCTGGTGTGAAATGTTAGAGCAAAAATATAGAGCTTGCAGGTTTAAAAGTTTTATATGAGTTGCTACAACAAGTGAGAACTCCTACGGTGAATAATTTTATACCGTCCTCCATACAACAAAACTAAGATTTAGGTTTCTAAGAACTCTTATAGAAATAAGAGATTTAATAGAATAGTTAAGTCACCAGCTTCCACCAACAACGGCGGCCTATTTAATCTACTTCAATTACTATTCAGATAAAAATCTTGTCGGGAAACCGACCAAACAGCAACTGGTTAAAGCTTTAGAGTTTAGTTCGCGAGTTTCCGAGTGCGAATTTTGATAGGGACAGGATGGAAAAGTGATCATCATCTGATTACGGTCGTTGGTGAAAATTAACACAACAATGACCCCCTGTAGGAGTGCAGAAATCATGGGCCGCCCGATGTTGAATATCAGTACTAAAGGCTGTCATAGAGCTACGTAAATCGGGTGGTGGTACATTAATCGGGCCTAACTACTGCGTAATGTAGTACGGGAAAAGCGAACCGCGAAAGTTTGGTAGTGCTTCGGTCCCAGAACAGACTGCAAAGAATAAAAACAAACAAACATCTTGTCAGGAATCGTCAGAAACAGAAACACAATAACCGGGTTCAAACTAGAATAAAACCGGAAGGTTCGTGACAGCATTAGAAGTATTTTGAAATCTACTTCAAAAATCATATCCTGTTGGGCCTAATACTCTTGTAACAACTAACCGAAGTTCTCTCGTTTTCCATAAAGTATAGGTAAAATCATGCCTTATCAAATTGTTTCATTTATCAATGAAGACGCGGTATCTTTCTTTCGATTTTGAAACAGTTCAACCAGTACCAAAAAGGAGATAAATTATCACTTGAACACTACAGACTGGTTGTTTGTTATCTATTTGGTCGAATATAGTGGTTCGGTATCGTCCTTCAATCTGACATGCTATATGAAGGCGCAAGCACGTTCCAATTTTCAAAATAAATTTCGAAAAAAACGTTTTCCAGTCAACACATGGCCACATGATGACTGTTGGAAGGAAGGATTTGAAAAATTTGTGTAGCGTTGTTTCTTGGGATATATCAAACGATGTAGCACGACTATCTTAGAGGTAAACTTCATTCGATGAATTGACATGATTATCTGATGACCAAATTATGTGTCGAGCCGAAAAATTAAGGTTGCTTTAAATAAACTTTCTTCAAGCTCCCATGAGGTAGGTGTAGTGTCATAAAGTAGATCTAACAGAATCACTCTCATTCTCTCAATTCATGCTTCCAACTTTTCGCATCGTCAGGCTTTATTCATTCTTTCCGTTGTAGTATAATCCAATAATAAGCGGTTTCCGTTACCTGCGTCTCATATGTATTCCGCAGTTACTATATATTACGTCTTATTAACTCGACAATTTCGATTATTTAGTCTTCCGGATGTATAATTTTCTATCGACTACCTATACATAGAACTGGTTGATTATAAACGCCATAATTAATTATACCATTGACACTGGCATATCTTACAACATTAACGGATAACGAAGAACCACGGTTTCACATTATAACGTACATAATTGATTTAAGATGTTATAAAAATTGCAAAATGACACAAATTTAAATAGCAATCTATAACTTCAACGTTTGAATCTATTGACCTACTTTTGCATTCGAAATTCGTGTGGGTGTTGGCCACAACAAAAACACTACATCATTCTTTTGAATATTTTTTTATATTTTTTCAATTCTTCAGAACACATGGAATTTCTCGATTTTTCATAGTTGATTTGTTTATTTTTTATTTTTTTATGGCGACTGTAACGCTCTACCTACATCTAAATAATGTAAACAATATTTCTTATAGGGTTGATGAATAAAGACTATGCATAAAATTTAGGAGTAGCCCAAAAGTAATATATACAATGAAGAATCCCTTCCTAGATACGTACAATATAAACTTTACTAAGCGATATTTCAATCGATACTAACTAAATAGAAACATGCACGCTATTCCCCCCTTTTATAAAATATAAACTTACGATAAACTATTTTAGGGAAAATAAATAAAAATAGGCCTCATAAATCTTGCTGGAGTTGTTATGCTTAAATTCGAGGGAGGTAAGGCCACACAATACTTATCACAACACATCAAAGGTAAGTAATTTTAATATTTCCTTATCGTTAATTACCATACACTAAATAGTTTTTAAGTTTGAGATATTGATTTTAAATTAAAATAGATCAAAATGTGATAATTATATCTTAAATTACGTAAGCAATTTTTATTTTATTTTACAATTTAATATTTCGGATGACTTTTGATGTCAAGAGTTCCACATAACAAAAATAATTCGCGTTGGTATGGTGGTTTTTCTATATAATGCTATAACCAAAATACATAGACGAAAAAAATTTTAATATTGAGAAAATATCGCAGACTGGGCGGATATTATGGAACTTCGTAATTTAGTTCACCGACTTCGGGTGTTTTATACGGATTCGTACTGAATTTCCTGTCGTGTTATGCACCGCACTGCGTTGCCCTATAAGTATACGTCGATTCCTGTTAACTTGGTTGGCATTGATTTCTTCCCGCAAGTGTTCTTTCAGTATCCGGTGAAACCTCACTACCATTTCGTCTGACTGTGGATGTATGGTGTGGTATGAGTCTTATTTATGTTAAGAGTTTTGCACAGTTCTGGAAACACGGACGACTCGAAATTTCTACCTTGATCCGAATGTAGTTCTTGCGGTACTTCGAATCTGCAAATCCAATTGTTCAAAAATGTGTCGACTACTATCCACCCACTTGCTGAAATATTCACACCAGTATGCATCGATTACCATCTTTTATTTTTGGAAATGGGCCTGCCATGTCTCTTACATTCGTTCAAACGGTACTCCAAAATTTTATTCCTGCGTTCCCCCTATCGCCCGAGTTTGTGGTCCCTTACTCGCAGCACACACTTCAAATTGTCTGCACCAATCTTCAATCTCCTTGCGATAATTAACTTCATAAAACCGGTGGTTTATTTTATCCATGGCTTTATTAACTCCCTAATGTGGTCCGGACCTTCCTTGTATCTGAGTGGACGGTGATCTATTTGAGAGGCAATTTCGTACCGACGCCATTTCCTTGCTAGTCCAATGAAAGAGGGAGTCATCATTACGATACCCAAGAAGGGCGATTTCAGCGAGTGCAAAAAATGGAGAAGCTGAACGTATCTCACCATCTATTCATTCACTTTTGAGACGACAGCAAGCGGGTTTTAGGAAGAATAGGTGCTGCATAGACTACATAAACACTCTGCGAATTACCATCGGGCAGTCAACTCAATGGAATTCGCCTTTGTACATCCTCGTTTTCGATTTCGAACGGCCCTACGATAAAATATCCAGAAAAGCTATTTGGACAGCATTGCTAAATCTCGGAATTCGGGAAACAATCGTAAACCTTATCCGTGAATTATATAGAGATGCCGCCTGCAGCGTTCGTTTTATGGGCAAGAACAGCGACAATTTCACCATCTCCAACGTGTAACATATGAATGTAACATTGTAATCATATGAGCATTACCTACCATTGTTGATAAAGTTACCATGTCATGTGGATATACATACTAATAAATATAATCAGTTCTTGCTTCACTCTAAACTAGTGTGTTTCAACTAACATCACATGGTGTCAGAAGTGGCGAAATTTTTTTTATAAAAAATAAAAAATAAAAAAAGAATTTTTAATCATCGGTTAAAATAAAGAATATTTTGGAATAAAAAATAATAAATATAAAGTGAATAGTGTTATCCGAGGCTTATTTCAGTAAAATATTGAAAGTTGGAGTAAGATTTTCGATAAGTGAAAAAGATGACGCACGAGGGATCAACTAATTTTATAAGACAAAAAAAATTGGATCCAACAATATAAATGGTTCGAGGTTGCAACACAAATGGAAAAAAAATCCGAACAAATCCAAACAGCGACATTTATGGCGTCGATAGTAGCGGATGCACTAGACGTGTATAATTCATTCAACTTGAAAACCGAGGGTATGGAAAAGTTGGCGATAATCAAATCGAAATTTGAAGAACATTATGCACCGGAAACATCAACAACACTAGAAAGGTACGTGTTTAATAAAATGTATCAAAGTGAAAATGAAGCCTTTGATCAATATTATACAAAGATAAAAAATCAGTGCAAGAAATGTGAGTTCGGACCATTATCCGATAGCTTATTGCGAGCAAAATTATAATGGGAATACGTAGCGAAGCAGTACGTGAAAAGTTATTGTCAGAAACAGAGCCGACCGTGGAGAATGCAATTAAAATATGCAAGACAAGTGAAATGACAGTAATACAGCTAACAGAGTTACAACGCAAACAATCGCAAAGTGTAGATGCAGTTTCGCTGAGAAAGACAGTAAAAAATAGAAAACCAGAATGTCCAGTGAAAAGTGATGAAACAATTGATTGTAAAAGGTGCGGAACCAAGCATAGCCAACGGAATTGTCCGACATATGGACGCAAATGCAACAAGTGTAAATATAGGGGCCACTTTGCAAAAATGTGTACTGTAAATAGAGTAGATGAAATAGAAATGGAAATGGAAATAGAAAGAAATGACAGTGATACAGTATCAATACAATGGATGGTCATAGGAATTGGTTCGAAGACATCCTAATAAAACAATCGAAGGTCAAAGCAAAGTTGGATACAGGCGCTCAATGCAATGTATTACCGAAACATATAGTCGACAATATTAGGGAAAGAGGCATGTGAACGGGAAAAGCTAATCGCGTACGAGTAGAGGAACTGAGAATAAATAATAATATTTTCGACGGGTTAGGCTGCGTGAAGAATTATGAATATGACATAGATTTAGTGGAAAATCCGAAGTTCGAAATCAAACCAGTTCGGAAAGATCCGTTAGCGATTAAGGGCCAAGTCAAAGCCGAAATTGAAAATATGGTGAAAATGGGAGTTTTAGCCAAAGTTCATGAAGTGACACCAGTGGTATCACCTATGGTAGTGGTGAGGAAAGAAGGTAGACTGCGTGTATGTTTGGACCCTACTAATGTGAATAACAATATCGGGGAGAAGATATCATCCGTTAAAGACAATCGAGGAAATAGTATCCAGAATGAGAACAGCCAAGTTGTTTACAAAATTAGACTGTAAAAAAGGGTTCTGGCAAATAAAGGTATCAAGTCGGACTGAGAAATACTTGACAATGGGAACACCATGGGGCAGGTATTCATATAAGAGATTACCATTTGGATTGTCATTAGTTCCAGAAGTATTTCAAGATCTTATGAATCAGATTTTAGGCGATTTAGAGAATGTAGAATGCTATATGGACGATATTCTGATTCATGCTGAGAACAGAGGCCAACTGAAAACAATCACAAATAAAATACTGGCAAAAGTAGAAGAAGTTGGATTAAAATTAAACAAAGACAAATGTATATTTGGAGCAACGGAAGTCAAATTCTTGGGACATGTATTAAGTGCGAGTGGACTATCAGCAGATCCTGATAAAATAACAGCAATTAAAAATCTAAGGAGGCCACAAAACGTCAAAGAGTTATAAAGACTATTAGGAATGGCAATGTACCGAATTTGTCAGTGCTAACAGAACCAGTAAGAAGTCTGATTACAAAAGACGTGGAATGGAATTGGACAAAGGTACAGGAAAAAGCATTTGTTGAGCTAAAGGCAGCGTTTTTAACTACTCCTATATTAAAACTATATAATACGAGTGAAGACGTAACTATTCAAGTAGACGCAAGTATGAAAGGGTTTGGAGCTGCATTACTACAAAATGATCAGCCTGTAGCATACGCATCTAAAGCATTAAGCCGAGTCCAACGGAACTATCCACCAATAGAGTTGGAGGCCGCGGCTATAAAATGGGCCTGTGGGAAGTTTCATGAATATGTTTATGGAAAAAGTTAAGAATCGAAAGTGATTACAAGCCACTTGAGATTATATATAAGAAACGAATACAGTCATCACCATTTAGACTACAACGTATCATGTTTGATATAAAACAATATTCGCCAACGATAGTGTATTTAAAAGGGACTATGTAGTCTATGTCAAGTCAACACATAGCAGATGTCCTAAGTAGAGCCTGTATGAATAACGAGTCGGAAGAGGAAGAAGAGCTACGAGTATATGTTGCGATTGATTTTGCAAAGGATGCGAAACGTGAAATGGTAGAAGCCACAAAGCACGATAAGGAAACCTAAGAGCTGATTAAAATAACAATGTTAGGTTGGTTGAATAATCAAGTTGAGATCAATGAATGGATAAACCCGTATTGGACTTTCAGAGATGAGATATCTTATTACAATGGCTTAGTGTTCAAAGATATGAAACTTGTGGTACCAAAGGCGCAAATACTGAAAATGTTGTATAACATACATCGAGGGCATTTTGGAATACAAAAATGCCTAAGTCGTGCAAGGGAAATTCTGTATTGGAAAGGGATGACAACAGATATAACCTCATATGTTGAAAATTGTTCAATTTGCCAGTCGATGCAGAGATCAAAGGTGAAGGAACCAGTTATTAACAAGGAAATCGCAAGTCTTCCATTCGAAGCAGTGGGGGCCGATTTATTTCATTGCATCGATGAAGATTATTTACTCGTAGTGGATAGTTACTCAGGTTATTTCGAGTTTAAGAAATTAAAAATGAGTACGGCAAAGGAAGTTATCGGAATTTTGAAAGTCTGTTTCTCTACGCATGGAATACCAGCAAAGCTAGAGACAGATAACGGTCCACAATTTTCAGCGGCAGAGTTTAATAAGTTTGCGAGCGATTGGTCGATCAACCATACGACGAGCAGTCCAAATCATCCACAAGGCAACGGCCTAGTAGAACGCTATGTGCAAACAGCGATAGGAATGATAAAAAAATGCAAGAAAGACAATTCTTGTATATATCTAGCATTATTAAATTATCGAAATATACCGACGTCATCAAGCTTAGCATCGCCAAATCAGAGGTTAATGAGCAGAGCTACAAGAACGACAATAGTGGGGTCGCCGGAATTGTTAAAACCAAAGGTTGTTCTGGACATAACGGAAGAAATAACAACGATCAGAAAAAATTAAAAATGGTTCGCTAATCAAGGGAGGCGAGTCGCGGAACCGTTGAATGTAGGTGACAAGGTTAGAATTAAACGAGGCCATCGTGATTGGGTTCCAGCAGTCATTGTAGAAGAAACAATTAATCCGAAATCGTTAATAGTTCGAACGGAGAACGGAAATACATATAGGCGCAACTCAGATCACATTACTAAAATAAGAGAACAAATGACATCGCGTGTGATTAACGCTACTAACCATACTAAGGTGGAAAAAGAAATTAGCGAGCTAACACCAACGAGTCACGTGAGTCAGGAAAATGGGAGAGCTCCAACTGTTACAATTCATAATAACAGATAAGAAGCACCGTCGATGGAATCGATCGGTGCGATGGGAAAGCCTGTCATGATTACCAGATCGGGCTTGTCAAGTTGCATTTATAAAAAAAATAATAATAATAATAATAAAATAAAAAAAAGAGGGGATGTAACATATGAATGTAACATTGTAATCATATGAGCATTACATACCATTGTTGATAAAGTTACCATGTCATGTGGATATGCATTCTAATAAATATCATCAGTTCTTACTTCACTCTAAACAAGTGTTTCAACTAACATCACACAAAGGAGTCAGCCAAAGATGTATTCTCTCACCTACACTTTTTTGGTTATTCTGCATCAGGTTATGGCGCAAACCCACATCGATACACCAAACTCCTGAATGAAAGGCTCGGCATCAGTATAATGACTCACAGATTAAACGATATAACGCGTAAGCTTCAGAGGTTGTTTTATAATGCTGAAAATGTTGGCCTAAGGCTTAACTACTCAAAAACGAAGTTGCTGCGAATCGAAACGACCGATAACCGCGAATTATCTATAATCACCAACGATGCAACGAGATTCATTGAGCACGTGGTGAAAGTTAGCTACTTAGGGAGCCTAATTACTAAGGCGGGCGGGTCCGAATCAGACGTGACAGCATAAACAAGACGCGCTTTGCTCACATCTCCAGGAGCACCAAGCTAAGGATCTTCTACTCTAGCGTTAAATCGTTCCTCTTATATGATTGTGATACTTAGAAAGTAACGACCACCATTTTTCAAAAACTACAAGTATGTATTTATCAACAAGAGTCTACGGCAAATCTGTGGCATCTATTGGCCAAACACGATTTCAAACACGGATTTACTTGCCCTAACAAATAATGAGTCAATCACCACCGAAATTAAACGTATGAAATGACAATGGGTAGGGCACACTCTTCGGAAACCGGACAATGACATTGCAAAAATGGCCTTTGGATGAAACCCTCAAGATAGACGAAACCCCGGATGTAAAGTGAACACATGGTGCAGATCAGTCGAAAGGGAATCGCGAACAGTATGCGCATGGCGTGAAATCATACTGCTGGCGAGAGACAGGAGCAATATTTTTTTTGTTTATTTGCTTTTATTATATTGTAAAAAAGGAGGACACAAATAAAGATATATATTAAAAAAAATGTTCCGATTCAAACTGGATTCGCGCAATAACTGTGTAAAAGTTATTTTCTTCCTGCCTTACTTATTGGTTACACTGAACTTTACAGGGACCTCTGGATAATCCATCTACATGGGTATGCAACATAGCACGTCGGTGTTTAGTCTTGAAAGTGTAAGCTTGTAGTCGCTCGATCCACCTAGCTACTCGCCCTTCGGCTTCCCTAAACAAACTTATGCCCATACAGATATTGTGGAAATTTTTTTTTGTGATAGCAATGCACTTATTACCGTGCTGTTAGCATCTGTATCCAAAACGAATGTCCCATCGGCCTGCGGATATGACAAAATACGAACACTCCATAATTTCTTCTTTAATTCTTCAAATGGTTTTTGATGCTCTGTATTCCACTCAAATGGTTGACTTTTTTAGGTTAGGCAACGGAGACTTCCTGCCACACTTGCGAAGTTTAGCACAATTCGTCGGTAGTAGGAGCATAATCCTAAGAAATTCATAGTTGGCTAATATCCTTTGATACAGGCCAGTCCATTACTGATACTAACTTCTTTGGATCCGTTCGCACATATCGCACATACTATTTCTTGAAACAATATGATCCAAATAGTCTTCATCTTCCCTGAACAGTCTGCATTACGTTCTACTTATCATAAAACCTACTGTCCAGATCGCTTGTGGATTGCTACTTGCCAATATTTACTTTTCCGATCCAATGTACTCAAAATCATTGCCCTTGATAGCGTGAATATGGTGTCGTTAATGCGCGGTAACGGACAACTTACTGTCTTTCATCGTCACTAATTCGTTTAATTTACGGTAATCAACACAAAATCGTGTCGTCCCGTCCTTTTTCTGGACAAGAACCACTGGCAAACTCCATATGGGCTGTTATACTGTTGTATTATCCCATCACATTCCATTTTTTAAGTAAATCGGCTGTCTTCTGCTGCTGCCGGATTGGAGTAGCGTTTTCTGTGTCGATTCTATATGTAACACAATATTAGATTTCCTAATTCGTCATCATTAACTACAAACGCAAACACATCGGCTAATCTTGTTCTGCCTATAGTTCGGTACTTTCTGCTGGAAGTTCATCACATAGGTTCTCGCACACAACAACCAGTTATTTTTGACATTCGTATAGGCTCCACAACACTCATCTTGGCATCCCGAAGGTCACTGTCAATTTTCGCGTGGATGACTTCTTCGCACATTGGTGGTATCGACCTTGGCTTCGACTATAACTCGCTATACATTTTATTCGCTTGGGTTTATTTGAAGGGATTCCTCCACATTGCGCCATTTTAGTATCTGGTTAGCCAGAACCACGACCATCTGGTATTTCTTCATCACATCCACTCCGATGATACAATCATCATTTGTTCTAGCAACGATAAACCGATGTTTGAACCGCATTCCGCTGAACGTTAGTGGAATGGTTCACTCGTCTTTAACTATCGCAGATTTACCTGTTCCTGTTATCAACAGTAACCCCCTACTTCGAAACTCCGATATCCAGGGTAAAGATGCATTCAAGCTGATCCAATAAACTAATAACAGCGACAATTTTGTAATCCGCCCCTAGTTGTGTGATTTTAATGGTATTCTCGAGGCATTTTCTTTCTTCCATCAGATTACGCCCCTCAAAACTGGTGTAACTTAGTTTCCCGGATCCATGCCCATTACATGAGACAAGTGTTTTCTCGTCCTACTGCCTCATTGTTGCGAATTCTGACACACTCAGTTATAACACTTGGTGATCGAGTATCGTCAAAGCAATGAACTGGAAAAAATAAACACTTACTGGAACTGTAAAAACTTTTATTAAACAGGAATTTGTTGTTCATAAAGTGAAGGCAACTTTAAACTGAAAGTTTAGAGAAAATGCAGTAAGTATCATGAGATGAATAATGAAAACAAGAAATAACCATGGAATGCAAAAATTTAAATTAAGATAAAAAAATGATATAAAAGAGTAGTATTCACAGTACTCACAAATAGCGGCGTGTCCTGGTTGCGTGCGATTATGTCTTGAATAAAATATTAAATGCAATCACAAACCGATAAAACGGAAGCACATTTGTACTTTTTGCAGAATTCCGCTCATCGTTCTATATGCTCTATGTCTCTATAAGTATTCTTTTGCATGGAGAAATAAAGGCCTTCAGTTGCGAATCGATTGATATTATGCATGTTAAAGTTATCAGGAAGAATTATGTCACCGTCAGCATCATGAGAATCAAACACGAATGGAAGTTTATGGTACTGACCAGCTTTGTCCAGCTGTGGAATGCTCGGATTGGCTTAGCAGTTCGAAATATAAATTCTCTTAAATCCTTTTGTTATTTGAACACAGATAATCTCAAGTTTATCGGCATTGGGAATTGAGAATTCACGGTTTTGGAGACGAGACCGATAAGAAATCCACCTAAAACTATATATTCCATCAAGAGGATTATCACGATCCCTTCGGTATACTTTAAATGTCGCTAATAAATGATTATTTGATAAAGCAGTGCTAAATTTCGTTCAATGATCTTTTAAGTTTTGGTAGAAGATTGTGAGCGCTTTTGGGTTTTTGACTAAGTGTTAGAGCTTTTTATTTCGCAGCAGCAGGCCAGCGAGTTTCAGGAAGAATTTCTGCTACCAAGACGGATATCAATTTTGGTACGGTCTTTAACTGCGACTTCATGCGACGAATAAAAATCTCGGATTTTTCTATCCCACCGTTTTACCCAATCAAATTGCATAAAAAACAGAAATTTACGCCCCCTTTCTATCCCAGAAAGTTGAAAAACTCTAATATTTGAACAAATATCTGGCAGACGACCAACTTTACAAACATAAATTTTAACTATCGGGCAACATTTTATAGACTATTTTACTTTTCGGGCAATTTTGTTGTGTTTTGTAATGTGTTCTTTCGGGGTGACATTTCAATTTTTATTGTGTTGTAAAGTGTGCCTGGTATGTAAGGAATTTCTTTTTGTCTCGATGGCAAATTAAAAATTAAATATAATCAGGTAAAGGATGATTACTGCGATTGTGCTGATGGCATTAATGAACCGGGTTCCTCGGCTTGTGCAAACGGTAACTTTCATTGTACGCCTAAGCCAATAAATATTCCAAGTTTAAGTGTATATCATAGTTTTTGCGATTGTTTCAATGCCTCTGGTGAATATGCATCCGATGCACAGTGCATAAATAATTGTAGTGAATTTATTGCTCAGCTGATGCTCGCTTTGGTTTCCGAGTAAATAGCTGCGTTGCTTTCGCAAAACCGCTAAGCTTTAATATTAGAGGCCAATTTTGGTTTCAGCAAAATTTGTTTGTGAATTTCCAGTAACGGAAAATATTTGTTCATCATAGTTGGCTTTTATGACAGTAGTAATTGTAATCTAAATCGGTTTTATGAAAATCGTTTTTTTTTAGTTTTTATTTAAAGCCAACTCGACTTCAATTACTACTGATAAATACGCCAACTATGATGAACAATTATTTTCGTTACTGGAAATTCATAAACAAATATTGCTGAAACCAAAATTGGCCTCTAATATTAAAGCTAAGCGGGATTTGCGAAAGCAACGCAGCTAATATCTTAATGTACTTTCTGACTTATTCTCGGATACTGGCTTGTACGTTAATGCATCTAAAACTAGTATGTTAGTCCTTATTAGACGTAAAAATATTTGCAAAATATTTGCTCCTTTTTTTGCGGAAACCATCGCCAGATTCGACATATCGTGATGATTTGATATGATTTGATATAATTTTTGATATGATTTGTTATGATTTGACATGATTTGATATTATATGATTTGATATGATTTAATATGATTTGCTATGATTAGATATGATTTTATATGATTTTTGATATGGTTTGATATGATTATGGGTATGATTTTTGATATGATTTGATATAATTTGTTATGTTTTGATCCGATTTGACATGATTTGATATGATTTAATATGATTTGATATGATATTTGATTTGATTTGATATGGTTTGATAAGACTTGATATGATTTTATATGATTTACGACCAACACCCCATCCCAATGTGTACAACGGGCGCAAAGAAGTTTCACTTCAAAAATTCATTTTAATTAACTTTGATAACAAGAAATATGATTGATGATATTGACAAAATTTAATTCTATCTTTTATAATTTAAATGTTTTTCATTAAAATCATTTGTAAGAAATATTTTCATTGGATTGTGTTACAACTGCTCGTGCATACGAACACGGGCATTTCCGAGTGAAATGGATTTGAGTGATCTTTCAAAGGATACGCTTTCTGTTCTCGGGTCTGGCAACATTTCTTCGAGACGTGCGAGTCGCTCGGCTACGCTATCTTATTATTTAAGGTTTGCTTGTGATCAGACTGTTAAGCCAAAAAAATTTTGCATCCCGATAAGAGAAGCGAATATTGTTATGAATAAATTTTGAAAATCATACGGATGTGTGTAGGTTGAATGCATATCCCAAACCAAACGCATATCAAATTTAAAACTATGTATATTTACTATTTAATTACCAAATATAATTTATTTTTTAATTTTAATTAATAAAACTAAATTACCAACACTCATGAATTCAAAACAAAAATTATAAAAAAATAAAAATAAATTGACAGGTGAAATAGACCAAAATTTTGAGCAAAAAACAAAAAAACAAAACTAAACAGCTGTATAGATAAATCCGACATTTTTATCCGTCGTATGAACTCGCCGCAGTAAGGGTGTAGGATAGGGTGACATCAACTACAGTTTGAAAGGCTATTAGTGGGTTTTGGATTACTGGTTCTCAGTTGTGTGTGACAGGCCGATGTGTGGTGTGTTCTGCCACGTGGTTTTGTCTATTTTTACATCGATGTACTAATCTGAGATAGTTTGACATTAGACAGTTTGATGTGTACATCATCGTGTATTCCAATAATTTATAACCTAAAGCCACGCACGGGTATCTATTTTACTTATGTTCTCAGCTGTAGTGAGGAAATGTGCCAAAATGTATACACAACTACTGTGCTCGAACGGAAAAGTATGATAAAATGTTACATTTTGTCGCATTCTGCCTTACTGTGAACACACTCCAGGACTAGATAGGTATGTAGGGATTTGGCGTAGTGGTTGTAGATGGAAGATTTGAATCTAAGGTTTCGAGCAGTAGAAACCGAAGTTGTTTTATTTACGGTAAAACAGTTTTCTTTGTTTTTATCCTTAATGAATCTTCATTCCTTTACCAGGTTCTATAAAACAATTAAGCAAATAATTATTAATGAAGTACAGAAGAAACTTTTATCCAAAACATAATTTACTAAAATTATAGTTTAAATCTGAATGTTAACTCCCCACCCACGACACCGATATTATATGTACCTTTACTCCAAACGGTAACCAATGCACAAGTGGCATTATTCTGGCTTTCATAATTTGGTATTTTGTCTCAATTGCGTTTTTCTGACCAAGTAATGGTATAAGTTTGGTGTAAATTTTTTCGACGCAACGCTAAATTGGTATTGTTCTGCCTTTAAAAATTATAGGGGAAAAAATTTCCCATTTCACTTTGTTTAAAAAAATATTTACACTAAAATTATATCATCAGTAGGCCAGAAAATGCAATTGAGACAAAAGCTACGTTGCTTTCGTAAAGCCCGCTTAGCTTCACTTTTGAATCTGAAAGCAACAACTTTTGGCTTTAATTTTTTTAATTTTTCATTTTATTAATATTTATTTTAGTTTTTTTTTATTTTATGAAATAGAATAAATTAAATTCGGTATTTTGCTGTCAAGTAACAAATGCAAATTCCTTTTATTACAACAAGATAACAACCCTTCGAAAAAAATAGAAAAAATAACCGCCTTGCGGTAAACATCATAACCATAAAATGGTTTTATTTACCCTAAGCCTAAAAATTTTTCGGCTTACATTAAAGCCAATTCGGCTTTATACAATGCAATTGTTGTTGTAATCTTTTTCGGCTTTCCGAAAGCAACGCACCAAAAATTGCCATGAATATATTATTTCTAATTCCGGCGAAGCCGGAATAGTGCCACAAACAGCTTCTTGTCAAATTCCAATTCCTGCTCAAATTTAACACTCTGCGCTAAAAAATGATTGAACATTTGTTGCGTTATCCAGATAACGAAAAGATAACAAAAATGCTTCTTTATGATCCGCGATCATATTCTAAAACAACAAGAAAACAAAAAAAAATGTTCGTGCACCAACGTGTTTTGTTTGTCTTGCGTTTACGCTATCTTGTTTTATCGGCCTATTTTATGACTCGACTTTTTTAAGTCTAATTAGTTTTCACTCGACAAAGCCGCTATAAATTGCTAATTATTTGTCCAATTTATTTGGTCTGAGCCCTTCTATGTTACAAAAATCACGTTTCACATTAGAAGTAGATGGATTTATTATATTCGTTTTTACAACTCATATTCTTCCATAATAAAGCGCATTAAGAAAAACATAATTCTCATTAATTCTTTTAATTGGAGCAAGCGCAATTATTTCCTTAAAAAATTTAAAACGTATCAAAAAAATTCGTATAATTTGTATCTGTCCTCGTGCATTCAGTTTCAATGCGAGATAACAAAAATATTTGTGTTGACAAATAGCATTACAGTCAACCTTAGTAGCATTTTCTCTATATACTTTAAGAAACATCACATTGTTGAATTACATCTTAAATTTTAAAGTGTATGTACACAACTTAACATCATAGTTGTGACGAAGCATGCTCGCTCACAATTAGTTTTTTTTTATTTATATCGAGGTCATTGACCAAAATATTCCAAAAACTATAAATAAATAAATAAAAATTAAAAATTCCAAGGTATCGCGCTTTTTAGATAATATGACGTAAGCGTCACCCTAAAATTGTTTAACCATGACATAAAAAAAAAGTACAAAAGACTTGTTTCAAACATGTATGTATGTAGAAGAGCCCCCGAAAGGATTACTTATACACTCACACAAATTTACCCCCAACAAATAAACTATTCTAGGCACTTTAATCATTTCTATTAAACACCGAAATAAAAATTAGTCATCAAAAAATTATATAGATCACTAATACATAACATGAATCTTGAATCCACTAATAGGACAGCTTAGTATGCTAACTTCAGAGGAACCGCTTCTTAAAATAGACGTTTACAAAATATGTAATCAAACCAACACGTTTGCATTGTTTATAATAGTGTATAAGGCCTATGTTGAAAAGGTGCAAGTTTCAGGAAATGTTTGTCCGTTATGAATAAAAAAAAAAAAACGTAATCTATAAACTGCTATGTTGAGAAATGATGTAATCGATTTTAAGGTCACGAACAAACATAAATATTACAACATAAATGTGACCAGTTTATTGATTGCGAAACGGTACAGATTTACAACGTATTTAACTGAAACAAAAGCAGATTACTGTACTAAATTTGATAGTACGTATCCATACACTTGACATTTACATACACTTGTCATCTGTATTTGCAATAAACAAACAATATATTGTAATACCTGCGGACACAGTTTAATTTGTATTTAGAATTGATTACCACAATAATATTATAAGATATAAAAATGTGTATACATATATACTAGTTATACATATCACCGAATGAGCGTGATTATATCATTTCTAAAAATATGTATAATATAAAATATCCATGGTTTATGATAAATATTTGAGGTGAGGTAAGCATGTAAAATTCGGATGTAATAACGACAAAACTAAAGCATTTACATTTTATGTATAAATTAAAACTTCTTCGTAACTAATTAAAATTTTATTCACACTTTTGAAACTAAATCCCGGAATATTATTTTAAATGCAGCGAGACATTATAAATATGCACGTCATAAATTTTCAGAATAATTTATCGATTAAATGGTTAATTAATTAAAAACTTACCTCTAGCTAAATGTTTTCCAGTACTCATAATTAATAATTATGTTTGTTTTCACTTAAATTAAATAAAAATTATTATTTTTTTTTATTATAAATATATTTTTTTTTTAACAGAAGAACACTTCCACCGACTCATAAAAGTTACTATAAAATAACCTATTCTCTGTTCACATATGAAACTCATGAACAAAAACAACAACTAGAAAGAATGACAGCATAATAATAATACATAGAACAGCAATGCATATAAATATAGCATCGACTCAACAAAAATTTAATAAGTATGTGTGAAGGTAGTTAATAAAAATTTTTATTTCAAAAATAATTAATAAATAACTATTATTTGTATTAATTATGTTTATTACGCATTTTAATTACTGTCTTTATTCTTCGGCAATTAAAAACTAAGCTTACCATAAAAAATGTAGGGCAAATTTTGACAGTAACATAACCTGAATAATATGTGTACAAATTATTATAATTTTAACAACCCAGAAATTTTATCACTGATTTGTTCATGTGACAAAATAATACAAGTATAAAAACACAATAATAGCAACCAAGCCAACAAAAACCAAAGATTTTTTATCTCTTTCTGTTTTTTTTTTTGCAAACACAGTGCCGAAGTAATGGAATAGAGGCTTAAACGATAATAATAAATTTAATGGTGGCACAAAACAACACAGTAGTTCTAAGTAATTTAGTTTATTCCGTTTTTGTTGTTCATAAACTGATTATTTTAAATAAAGTTACTTAGAATTAATTGTTTTGTAATGCTAATACCACCCCCTCCCTTATCAATCATAATCTAAATTATCAAAAGTATCTCCGATAAATCATTATCAGCGCTAAAGCTTTCAATCATACTAAAACTTCTTCAAACATATCATACAACACAACAACAGCAAACTTATTATAATAGTAATGCTAAAAGTAAACATTCAGGAGAAGCTATATTGTAAAATTTCTAATTGTGAAATATTTATATTTTCTAAATATTATAACCCAGATACATTCAAGTGTTGTTCTTCAAGGCCTACTTGCAGACGGGAACGGGTTTGGAAAGTAACTAAGGCACATTTGACAAATTAATTTTAAAATCTCATGAAACACAAGTTGATCCTAATATCTATAAAATAGTTAGAAGAAAATACTTCACAATAATAGAAATTAGACAAGAAAAATTCACCTCCCTGAAGCTTGCCCCTGATCGAATTTTATATAAATAAAACTTGGGCCGAATTGATCACTATTTGGTCACGATTGGTTTATTTCCAGGAATTGGACAACGACAGGAAGTTTTTAAAATCGTTTAAAAAACTTTCAAGAACAACTAAAGATTAGGAACAGATTCCTGTTGAGCTTCTAACAAAACTCGCTGGTTTGGTTTAAACTTTATTCAAATTCTCAGGTGTGGTACCAAATTCTTTGAAATAATAGCGAGGATGCTATACCGAATAATTAATTTTATTTGTGTTGCATGCGCATCTCTACATATCCTTTTTGCTGCCCGGTAACAAAATTGTGTGGGTACGGCAAAAATACCATGTCAAAAATTTATTTTTGTATGTGTTTTGAACTAACTTACACATTTGCGCATTCCTTTCAAACTTATTTCGTCTGAAAAAAAAAAACAATATAACTATACATACTATTTTGTTGGTTGTACTTCAAATCAAGCGGATTTTTTAAAAAAACGCCATTACATACTATGATTTTTTATTCACACATTTGTGTGGTTTAGACTTTAATTAAGAAAATTTTTTATTTTTTTTTTGGTTGAAAAAGGGATAACATAGGTACTATGATTTTCTACCCACACATTTGTGTGGTTAGGACTTAAATTGAGTCATTTTTTTTGGTTGAAAAAGGGATATAACGGTAACCTTCTGTGTGACATTTTATCAAAACCACGTTGCGCAGCAGATTTAATTAATCATTTTTAATTATTTTAATATGTATATCAATGTATATGTATTTGCAGACCTGACCAATTATTTGGTTTAGCAATTATCAGAATTTCGAACTTAATCGATAGCATTCATTCTATTTTTTACTTTAATTACATGGGGTGCTAAAATGTTTAGATGGCCTTACAATTTTTTAAAACGGCTTAAAAATAAATTCTGCCTCTGACCAAATACTGAAAAAATTGACCTATTAAACCAAGTTATTGTTTTTAAAATATTTGTTTGATGAGGTACCAACTTCGTGGAGGCGAAAAATTCTCTTCTCTCTCATATTATATTTACCGTTTTAATTTCAGTCAACTTTACGAACATTTTATTTTAAAATGGTCTAGAATATAATTTTATACTGACGACATTTGAAGTTTACTGTAGATTAACAGGGGTGGGATGTTGTAACATCACTTTTTTCGATACTATCGAAATTTACATCTCTTTCACCACGAATAAAATTTAACGTTTTTTCATTTATCAATTATGTTGTTTCTAATGCGATCTCTACCTAATCGAAGAAAACATTATGTCGTTCTACTCTTATTCTATGATCTACGTATTTTATGAGTGATACTTTATCGAAAAACAAAAAAGAGATAAATAAACAATTTATTCTAGTAGCGTGCGATCGCAATATTGAAAGCAAAATTGAAAAGCGAAATGGCAAATAATTTTATTTTAGGAAAAAGAAACACAATATTCGATAAATATCGAAAAAAGTGATGTTACAACATCCCACCCCTGGTAGGTTAAAAATTAGTTTTAAATAATGTGAACAAATCAATGGAAGCGTGAATAGGTTGTGGGCAACACCGGCTTTCTTTTACCACACATGCACATAGATCTCGAATATACCACACTTGATTTCTAAAGCAAAAAAATAGATTTACCGGAATTTTGGTAAAATCTGCCTCGTATAATCAAAAATCATAATGCACGCTTAAATTTCAGAAAACCACTTTTAAAAAGAGAAGCCTACATCATCGCTGTTTGCATTATCGCATACAGATTTGTGTCTAAGTCAGGAACACAACCTTCTTGTTGGTGCTGTCTCTCGATTAGACCTCAACGTTGGCCGGATCTTTTACCAGAGTGATACCCAAGATAAGAGCATTCATTTTTTAATTCTCATAATATCAGTGCAACTCTTACGGCTGTGCTTGTCACTCTCAAAACTTCGATTTCATGCAAAACCCTAGTAGTTGCATCCGTTTATATTCTTATGATGTTGTTTCACCTCCACCTTCGGAAAAGTTCTCTAACATTGTTGTATGAAGCAGGGGATAAGCAGATATTTCTAGTGAACGGCTGCAATTCTAAAGCTCATTATACATTATGCGGAAGCTCGAACATTAACAACAGGGATTTGTCTGCCTATCTACATGCCCAATAAAGAATCTAACTTTTGTAAAATTTTTAAGGATTGATATTAGTTTTCAAAATGTTGCAACACCCTAGTCATTTTTAAATAATACAACGTGTATGTTGGAAGATGGGTTACCCCTATGTCTTGCCAGCACTACCTATAGCTCTATTGATTAACAACACTGACCGTAATTAGACAAAGAAACTCACTTTTGCGTTCTGCCTTGAAAACTTACGGCCTTTAATCTTAAAAATAAAATAGCTACGTATACGTCGTAAGTATCTCTCAGCATAAACTGGAATCTTAAATTAATATTTGGTGATCGTAACGTAAAATAAACTATATAATTTTGAAAGTTAATTATAGTTTATTAATTTTTAAAAGATAATTTCAGAAAAGCGGCAAAAAAGCGTGATATGCTTTAATATAATATAGCATAAAACCTTGTTAAGAAATAAATTGTTGAAATCAACCTGTTTTCATTAGTATTTATTGAAGATGAAACTTTTATTTTGTTTGCTATGCTATGCGATAAAAACCTAGAACAAACGGTCATTACAATATATGGTTTGCTGGGTATAAATTCTAAAATTTGTCGACGAATATTAGGGTAGTTATTTTATTTGTAAAATGTTAATATGTATAAACAATTGGTCTGTCATTTATGTTAGATATGAACTAAGGTAAGTATGTATCCCAGTTTATAGACGTCTTTGAGTTATTGTACTTACTGAGTTCATCGCCGATTTTAATAATGAAATTGTTTACAAGATTTGTATGCAGCATAATTTACATTAATTGCCTTATTGAAGCGAAACTTAATGTAGTGTTGATTATTGTTGACGATTTAAGGCCTAGTATTTATGCTTTAGGCGACAGAAAAGCTTACACACCCAACTTAGATAAAATAATTGGGTCGGGTTCAATCGTTTTTGAAAACGCATTCGCTCAGGTAATTCTTTTCATATTTTACATAAAATTGTATTGTTTAATTACCTACGTCTTAGTTAAATACCTTTCTGAACCATAAAGATCTGCCAGATACAACCGAACAAGTATTATCTAACGCATCGTCACGCTCAAATCATGATTCAATTTCATGGCCGGTATTTTTTGTTGAATATCTTTCTATGATTAATATACAAAATCTGAGACGTTCCCTAAAGGATCAGAAACATAAAATATTTTAACACATTCCAAGTTCAGGCAGTTATACAATCGTTATACGATGTAAATAATTGTTTGATCCTATAGTTTCATTGGAGTTCTCATTGGCGTCTGTATCGACCGAAGGCAGCGAACGGCTTGCAGCTTAAATGTATCCCGAATCCGAATGCCAAATCATATTAAAGAAAGCTAATGGGCGACGATTCCTTGTACATCTTCTATTTTCGTTTTTTTCGTTTGTCAATTATTTTTAAGGTAATTCGAAACTAAATTTTTGCTATTGCTGATTTACAAATCATCTAGTAATTTACTTCTTCTAATTTATATTCCCGTTTTGAGGGTCCCCTCGTGCAACCTTTGGCTCAGCCCTTACCGTTTTATTACATTTTTAGTCGATCCAGATTGGATCTAGTAGAATTCGGCGTTTCTCAAACTTTTTGAGCTGCGGAATCCTCCAAAGGCATAATAATTTATACGGAACCCCAGTGGTTCAGTAATGACTAATTGTGTGTATGTGCCAATCGATGATGGCTAATACCGAAGAGTAGTTTTTTTTTATACATTGTATTTACAAATTCATAAATAAAAAGTAGTAAGTCGTAGCGAAAGGGAGAAGTATTTTAAAAGCTTTCATTGATAAATCTGCATACTCTTCCCTCAAAGGGCGCCAAAATTCCGGCAAAGATACTATTTCAAAAGTGGGTAGTAGTGAAGAATCTGTCTGTGTTCATCATGTCAATGAAGACTTCTTACTCCTTAACTGTGAATTCTTCTGGCCTTTTCTGAACTATGAATGGGTTTCGAATCCATGTGTAAGTTTTAAGCTTTTTCCTTCTGCTCATCTGGAAAATACAGTTTAACTGAGTTTAGATTATCTTCCAAATGTTTGTCCATTCGATTTATCTTGATCGCCATCATCCTGTTCGTCAAATAACTCATCTTCATTGTACTCGTCATCGTCTGACAACTGCCCATCATCCTCGTTTTGGGATGTTATACAAGTAGCCTGCGGATAAAATTGCATCACCTTCGCCCTCTTTGTAAATGTAAATCTTGGAATAGAACCATAAAAACAGATATGTAATATAGTTTAAAAATGTGTCATAGTATGAGAGTTTACCTCCAGAAGCAGTAGTGACCACTGATGTTTCAAAACAACAAATTAATTTCATATTCATATTAATTATTAGCGGATTTAAATTTATATTTTTTTTTTCAAATTAGATTATGAGATTAGCGGAGACCTTTGAGTTGGCTCGCAGAGCACACTTTGAGAAATGCTCTAGTAAATAAAGTGGTTTCGTCCCTCGCAGCTGTCTTACTGCGTTTGGGTCATCCAACATACGACGTATCTTAGCATTTTGATGTAGATTTGTTGCATGATTGCTTATTTCATCACTGTCGAAGTCTATCGTTAGGTTTCAATACAGGTTGTAGTTTTTTATGTTTCTTCTTTCTGGATTTCTTAATTCAGTATTTGTCAAATTGCTATATTATCGAATATTTGGCTTCAAATTTAACTCGAAAGTATCGGTTAGCTATGTAAGGTTTCATTATTTCAGAAAACTTTTTTGGTAAGTCACTTTGTAATTTATATTCTGAGGCTTGATTCTTTACATTATCAAAGGCTAATGCTACATCCAAGAAGATACTTGAATATTTTTAAGTACATCTTCAATTATATTTGTACTTCAATATACATGTTCTGTTGTTGAATGGTTTTCTGTGAATTGATGTGGAAGAATAAGATGTATTTCTCTATAATTAGTTTGAGTATATTAAACAGTACTTTTCTGAATATTTGAGAAATTGTTGGAAATAAGGAAATCGGCATTTTTCATTGTACTCCACACCACAACTGAGTGAGCTGTTTTAATTCTTCTTCTGTATGTATTGGATTATTTATCAGTAGCTGAAGAATAATATTATGCTCAACTAGTTTCAAGCATTTCTCCCAGCAGGTTTTGTTATTTGATATGCAAGGTGGACTAGTTTTCTTAACAATCGTTGCACTGATGGTCATAATAACCGGTGTATGATCCTCGCTGTTTTCTAGGTAGATGTAGTAGTCGTATTTACATTCGTTTAAAAGTCAATGAGATCGAGTATTTTATTTCTATCGGTAGGTCAATATGTTGGTTGATCTTCAGAACGAAAATCGCAACTACATGTCGTTCTACTGCAAACAGCGATTTCCTTTTTTAGAGGTCAATCTTCATCCCCAGTAGAAATTTTATACATTAAAATCACTTCCCAATATGAAACTTGATCCAAGCAATTTAAATAACGTGCAATAGCATATATCTTGGAGAGCAATATATTAACGATATACACTTTATTGCTATTTATATATACTTTGACAGTAGCTACTTGCATAAAATTCAAAGCTCTTCAAGAGCTTCAACCATCTCTCTTGTTTAGGTGACGGAAAAATAAGAGCATTCGTGGTTCTTAGTATCTTTTGAAGCACTGTTGTACCTTCGTGCCCTTCGAAATAACTGCTTTTGGTATTGCCACTTGCAAGTAAATTTTGGTTCGCCGATTTTATATGTCTGTGTATGGTAGTACTTTGCTACTTACAACGCAGGACTCACCTTCCACATCGCAAACACAATTCCGTTATTATGGAGATTTTTTTTGACCATTCATCCAGGACGCCATAATTATGTAATCTGTAAAGAAAGTGCATACATAGTTGTATTAATTTGACAACATCTGTTAAACAATGATTAAGTTTAACTGAAGTTAGATTCTGTTTATCGTTACGTAATCTCTGTAGGCATTCTATCCTCGCTAAATTAACAAGTGTTTTATCATTTTAATTATAAATTTTACATAATTCATATCTAATTCTTGATTTGAACTGAAATCTGTGTTTTAGACACGAAATTTCCAAATGCATTCCCAAGTAGCACAAATGGGTTGGGATAACGTCGTACCGCCGTTAGCTGAATGACTAGTGGTCGGCTAGCCGACGTTGGTACAACGGTATGGTAACGGTGCTACAACGGTATTGGGGAATAAATCTTAGGTTGTTATAACGTCGTAATAACCACTATTTGTCTTTTCAAATGACTGAAGTTTTAGTTAGATGGGAGTCGCTTATACAACTATTACGTTCGTAAAAAAACTAATTTCGTCCGTCATTCGGATTGTATTTTGTGGAGAGGGAACTTTTTTTTCAATATATGTAAATAATCGTGCTGTCTTTTTCATAATATTATTTATTTCTTTTTCTTGTTTTATAAAAAAATACAAATGTCAAATGTTCCTATTTTGAAAGGTTCTTTATAAAAATTAAAATTTATAGAATCATTGTTAAACTAATAATTCAAATTTGGTGTTTATTACGGCTTATTTTTTCAAACAAATTTTGTTTTATAGTAAATATGTACCTGTCTCCCAACTCAAAACTTACGGGCTTCCATAATTTCTTTATTTTAAAACATAAGTTGATATTTCAAAAAAATAAAAATAATTAAATATGATTAAATTACTATAAAAGCAGAGAAAATCTGCTCAAAAACATCCCCGTCATTAAAATTATGATACTATATTAACATATAGTCATGAAAATTATTAAAATAACAAATTTTGTTTTTCAGAAGTAAATAATATTTAATGAAATCTAAAGAAAAAATGGCGAGTTTCATAGTGTATATGAAAATGACAAAAAAGTTATAATAAAGACTCAAAAAACACAAAAAAGTTATTTCAAAATCAAATAAACTATTTTCCCAACAAATTTGTCACTCTGGCAACAACTTGGTTATTTTTTTAACTTAATATTGTCAAACTTACCTTTTCTATTGACTTTTAGATTTAAGGGTTTGTTTAAGTAAAATTTCACTTGCCGGAAAAATAATGTCGAATGTTTAAATGGCTTCTTTTTTAATTTAAAATAATCCATATTTAATTATTTATAAATAATAAATTTTTGTACATTTGACGTTTGTCGATAAATAATATTCTGGATAAAATTGTCAAGCGAGTCAACAAAATTGTGATACGTGAAAAATGTTATTTCGTCGTCGTGCATATGTCAAATAACTTATTTAAGTTAGATTTCAGTTTTTAAATGACAATAAAGTCGCCAACTGGTCATTAAATATCGGGTAAAACGACCGGTAAACTAAAGAGTCGGCACGTGAGTAAATAATGACCATTAGGTTATAGTAGTCGGATAATAGTTAGAAAATGTGAAATAAGTTGGTCAACTCGATAAAAAATAACTTGATACTGACTGGTAAAAGATACCGTCGAATGGTGGTCGGACCGACCGATAGATAAGAAATTTTAGTTTTAAGTTCAAAATGTCTAATTTTTCATGTTTCTAGCGGTTGCACCGACGTCGGGATTTGGTCATAAAACTATAAAGTTATTTGGTGCTACTTGGGTTGGCTTGTGTCCATCCAGCCCAACAGCATAAAACTTGAACATCATAAATACGAATCTCCTTGAGAATGAAGCACATTTCAGGAATAATCCTCAATGGAAGGAAAGCCTTTCCCTTAGCGGAAAAATAAATTTAATAAAATGATCGATTACTTACGCAATATTTCGCGATTCGAAACATTCTATTTTTCTTTTCTTCTATTCTGCGTTATTTTTAAGCCAACTTGATATACAATTATATTGAAGACAGTTTTCTTAAACATTAAAATATAAGAAAAATTAAACAGTTCTCTTCGCATTTTAAAAATAAAGTGTTTTCTTTACTATATCTTTCCAGCAAGCTTTATGCGCCCCTAGTCGAAACTCACTATTAACCGGACGACGACCAGATTCCTTGCGTCTTTATGATTTTTACAGTTATTGGCGGGATTATTCGGGGAACTATACAACATTACCTCAATATTTAAAAAACAAAGATTATTATACATTTTCAATTGGAAAAATATTTCATCCTGGCATATCATCAAACTACAACGATGATTACCCGCTGAGCTGGAGTAAACCTACATATCACCCACCAACGGAGAATTACATGAATTCTCAGGTATGCACAAACGCAGGTAAAGGACGCCTAGCTAAAAATTTACTATGCTCAATTCATGATTTAGATCTTTTGCCGGGAAAAAGTTTGCCAGACATTGAGTCGGCTGAAAAAGCTAAAGAGATACTGGCAAATATTACACAACCATTTTTTATATCAATAGGTTTACACAAACCACACATTCCATTCATGATTCCGTCAAAATTTCTTAGGTACCATAAAAATTTAGAAAATTTTAAGAGGCCAAATTTCCAAAGTAGGCCAATATTTATACCAAACGTGGCTTGGAACCCTTACAATGACATCAGATCTCGAGATGACGTCAAACAATTGAACGTAACATTTCCTTTCGGTCCAATGAATTACAATTTTGGTTTAAACATAAGGCAATATTATTATGCTGCTGTAAGTTACATTGACAATGTAATAGGCGAAATAATTAAATCGATTAATTTAAATAACACATTGCTAGTTATAACAAGTGATCATGGATGGTCATTAGGAGAACATTCAGAATGGGCAAAGTACAGCAATTATGATGTATCGTTAAAAGTACCACTTATATTTAAAATGCCTCATCATACGACTATGAAAAAAATTAAGAAACCAGTCGAACTTATAGATATATTTCCAACAATCGTAGATCTGCTACATCTTCCAAACATAACGCAATGCTCACAAACACAAGACAAAGTTAATTGTATTGAAGGCAAATCATTAGCACGATTCATACAATCATCAAGCCCAAAAACGTTGCATAATTCTTTTATAGCGTTGAGTCAATACCCGCGCCCCAGCCTTTACCCATCAATAAAACCGAATTCTGATGAACCACGATTGCATCAAATAAAATATATGGGATATTCGATACGTACAATAAGATATCGATATACGTTATGGGCTCGTTTTAAGGCAAAAACATTTAAAACAAATTGGACAACGAACTTTGGTGAAGAATTATTTGATCATTCAATTGATCCCGAAGAAAATATTAATTTATGGGATAAACCAGAACTATTAAAACTTAAATTGCGACTAAAGTCAAAACTAATTGCTAGATTTAATTGTTAGCCTAGATCTCTTTTGGTAATATTGCACAGATACGTGTAGCTTGATGTCCTGCTACTCACGACGCTAACATAAATTTTATGAAGTTTTTCAAAAATGTTATGTCAATCTGCTATGCTGGAGCACGCCATAACTGCAATGATAATGAAATTTAAGTGTGTTATTAAGTAAAAATAAAATACAAGCATTGAAATCATAAGGTCGATAATTTTTTAACACTAGATAAATATCATAACCAATAAAATATCCTATAGTTAAAAATGCGAAAATTCATTTAATAAAATAAGAAATTTAACATTAACTATTGAATATTTCTAAAATTAAACAAACAACTATATTTTAATCCTGAATCAGTGCATTCCGGCCTAGTAGACGTAGACGAGCAACGTTATTCTCAATTAGCGTTTACAGAAGGCGGTACCTGTTTATATTACATTATACAAGAAACATAAAAAATCATTAAAGGTAAGAATCCATGATAAGTAAACAAACATCCAGTATGACTCAATACTAACAGCACCAAGTACAATCAAGTATATTAACTCAATTTCCAAACCTCGGGTTAAAAACCGCAAAATCGAATGACGCAAGTGGATAATTTTACACTCTACACCAGGAAGATAACGAAGACAGTGACTTATCTGAATGAGGTGATGGAATACATGTCAGAATAATGAACAAAAACACCTCGACTCAAACATATAGTAAAAATCCCCAAAAACCATCAACAAAGTTATTATTTCCATTTCTTTTAAGGTATCTTCAAAGGTAGCTGTGATCTATATTAAAGATATGAAACCCACAGAGGAAGGGAGTATGATAGTATTGTGAGTAAATAAGAACAGTGTTCTTACTTGAAACACGACGCGACGTAGCAAGAATTGTAGCAGGTGTAAATGGTCCTGGAAGTAAACATGGCTTCGAATTCATCCGGTGTTATTTTCAATTGAAAAAGAAACAACAGCAGATTTCATTTTCACAAAACTTCAGCACTGAGGGCCTAATTTTAAATTGTGATTTTACTCAGTAATAGTCATTGACGTCAACACGCCACAAATAGTTCCTAGTGAAACAAAATATACTTCAACATTCCTTCTTTTTCTTCCTCGCTGGCGTTGCACCATAACAATCTTCCACCAGATAGCTCGATCGATTTGAAGGCGGCGCCGGACACGATAACTAAATTGTTGAACTATTGAAATAGGGTACCTTCCGCAAGGTTCTATCTTCATTTATGTCGAGTTTTTGAAACAAGTGCGTCAACTTTATGGATCATTTCTAACCGCGAAATCCACACACATCCGATATATTCCTTTCTTTCATAGGTCCTAGCACCATACATACTAATTTGCGGTTAAAAACGACAAACTTTTACATGTCTCGTATTGTTAGTGTCCATATTAAAAGTGACTTACTGATATTAACAGCACTTTATAGCTGTTTAATTAATTGTATCGCGCGATATTGATAACCTGTCACGATCCACGATGCTCTTCCTATGCCCACGGTGATGGGGTTTTGCACATTTATCATCGTTTTAGGATCATAGGCCGTCTGTTACACTGAACAATCTCACTCTATTAGAGGCTATTGATTTTAGTTCCCTGTATATGATCAAATTGGTTCGTGGTTCTTCCATCTGAAGATATCCAGGTATATTTATGCATATTTTTGCGGGACTAATCGATGAGAAACTATCTGAACTGAATGTAATGCGTCTAACACTCCGACAGGGGGCATAGTTGCGTTACATTGCATCATAGATCGTAATCTGTTGATGAAAATTCCCTTTTACATCCTGCCCCTATCGGAATTTGAACCCGGTACCTCCCGATCCAAACACCAATGGTTAAGTCCAGTAAGCGTTTATTCATTAAGAGCTGCTGTATATTCTGTGACTGAGACGTGTGTGGTCAGATGATAGTTCATTGTTTAGGCCGTAACATAAGTTCTAGCAATGTTGTTGAACAGAAGTCGATTAAATTGGGTTTTTTCGTCTATCATATGGCCAATATGTTGGTAGCAAAGTTTGACATTTTAGACGGTGAATGTTTTTTATACAATCACATTTTTTTGTTATAGTTAATTTCAAAATTCCACTTCAGTGTAAAAACGGAACTAAATCGTGAACATTTTCGTACAATTATTTTATACAACATTCGACGTGAATTAATTCAACAACAGTGCGCTTAATTCGAGTTTTTGCGATGAAGCACCACACCATCAAGGACCAGTGTTTATCGATGGTTTATACAGAATTCAATCGTGGCCTCAGTTTGCTCAACGACAGATTTCGCGAAGGTCGTCCAAAATCGGTTGTTGTTCCGCAAAATTGATGCTGTGAATGAACTGATACTGCAAGAGCGTCAAGTAACTTATCAGGAGATTGAGGCATCCTTTGGCATTAGTGAGACCACCATACATTCAATATTGCATGCATGAACATTTTACCGTGAAAAATATTTGTTCGCGTTGGATCCCACATAATATAACAACCGCTCAAAAAAAACTCGTGTCAATTGGTCGAAAAATATGATCTCGGTGGTTAAAAACATGTCGCGACAGATGACGAATCATGGATCTGTGCGTATGAGCCCGAAACCAAACAGCAGTCGACGGTATGGAACACCCAGCCCCAGTAAGAGCCAAACCCAACAAAACTCGTTTACGCACGAAGAACTTCGAAACAAATGGTCGCCTGTTTTTTCGGCAAAACTGGACATGTCGCAACCGTAACACTGGTGCAACGTAGAATGGTCAATTTTGGATGAAACAACCAATTATTTGCCAGAAGTCTTCGGCGAAATAAGGAAAATCAACCGCCGACGACTGATCATTTACCACCGCAACAATACAAACTCTCACACAACGGCACAAACAACTGAATATTTGAGTGGTCAAACATGGAATTTATGGATTATCCGCCGTATTGTCCTGATTTGGCACTCAATGGCTAATGGCACACGAGGTATCACAGACCCCGTATTTTTCTTCGTTTCTTTCCCCGTTTACCTATGATACCGGTTTTAATTGCGACTTAAACAAATTTACGGTGCAACCACACCAACACAAACATAAATGAAATAAAAAATATTTCAAGGACATTTTTGACTCATTTTAGTTTAAATTTTATTTTCGAGAGAGCAGAATAAAACAAAATAAAACACACATACATATACATGCAACGAATTTATCTAACAGAATTTTGAAACAACTTACAAATTTATACTTTTTAATTGAGTGCTTCGAAGAACGACAGATAATCCCGAAGTAGTTTCTGTCTTTTCTTACTTATTTCTCTTTTCTGTATATAATTAGACCAAAAAATAAGTTTAATAAATTGTTTAGTTTTAAACATATGTTTATAATACAACTAGCAGAAGCCGGCCCACGTTGCCGGCCCTATCGTTGCTTTCGACTATAATTGATTTCTTAACAATTTAGGTGTAGTGTGTAAATGTGCTTCGGAAAGAGATTCGGATTTGTAATATATTCTAATTTATTTAAATTCTCCGGGATTATTTATTGAAATTTTAATATAATATTATTGTTATGCCTTCTGATAAACAAAATTTTATGTTTTGCCCTCTTCTGAGAAAATAAATAATGATGTTGGTTTTCCAACACGCGAGCATCCAACGTAGATTTGGCCGTGTGCAAAACACGTCGTCTCCAGATTTAAACCACATACTTTCAGCGACTGACCTTGAGATTTAATAATGGACATAGCAAATGCAAGGTATACAGGAAATTGGATACGTTTAAACTCAAATGGCATATCTGATGGTAGAATTGGTTACGTGGAATTAATACGTTTTCACCTTTGTATTTTCCAATTAATATGGTGGCCTCAATGATATTGTTGAGTAATTTTTTTTACAACCGTTGTTCCATTACAAAGGCGTGGTTGGTTTAAATTGCGTAATAGAATTATTGGTGCACCATATTTTAGTTGTAAAATGTGAGGTGGAGTTCCAGGCAAGTTGAGTAAATCCAAAAATTCAACTGGATAAATAACAACTTCTTCTGTATCCATAACGCTATCAATCGATTTATATGTTTTTATTTGGCCTGTAATTGTGTGTTTGAATGTCAATGTTAATTTCAGTGACATATTTATTTTTGGCGGCTAATACTACGCGATCGCGTAATTGATGATTTTTAAAATTGTTTGCAATATCGGGATATACACTGGAAATTAAATTGTCTTTGGATTCGGATTCAACGATTGTACAAAAATCATACGGAAATGTTATTAATCCAATAATTGTTTAGAAAATGAAAGGGCTGGTGAATCGTATTGTAATCGCACGCTCATGTTTTCTGAAAGGATTAATTTTTTAAAATTTTGCCACAATACGATGCTTTCAAACATGCATTTAATTCATCTGCTGGTGTTGATCGTGTGATAATTGGTAATGTTTGTCTGAAATCACCTGCTAATAATATAACAGCATAATAGTTTTGTAAACGTATTTTTGTTGTTGATTCATGATTGGTATGTTTTACTGAACAAAAGTATTTAATGCATCAGTGTTGTAGTTCTTGAGTCGGGTATTTCTGTAGATATAATTTATGTAATAGTTAGTATTGTAATGGCAAACAAATCTTTGTATTGCTACTAATTCCGGTTGTGTTTATTAAAAAAAACTAAAAAAATTAAATTTGTATTGCAATTGGAATTCGTGAAAAGTATTCGTGCGACGGTCGGTATGGTATATACACGATTAAATAATTTGTAGTGTAATGGCAAAGAAATTCTAACCCAAAATTTTTCACGACACATGAATCATAAGCGTAAACCTTTTCAAAATCAGATCAGAGGTTCTTAAGATGATAATTTTCTATGGATGCTGCCACTTATGGTGAACCGATTTCAACTAAACCTTACAGTCACACTTCTCACTACCTATAGAAAATATATTTGATTTTTTATCAAAATAGGTGCAGTAGTTTTTGAGTTAATTGATCGGAAATCTATTATGGAAGCTACTACTTCCAGTCGACCGTTTTTGATAAAACTTCACAAAAACCATGCTCACCCATAGAACACAAATTCGATGCAGTAGTTCTTGAGTTTATCACTTACGAACAAACACCTTTCTTTTATATATATATGGAGATGTATTATTTAAATCGGCTTTAAGAATATCAGATAATCATAAATAGCGGATTAATATATTGGGCACCTATTATTTAATCCGGCTATTTCGTGAAAAATGCCTTAATATCTAAGGAAATATGACGTATGAAATATATCTTCAATGGATTAAAAGAAAATTAGAGGGTTTACACGAGAACTTAAGATATTCATTCAAGAACAAGTGGTGCGATTAACTTTACTTCAACATGAAGCCACGAACAAATTATTATTCCGCTAGTCGAGCCGTTTCAAGTGACCCATTTACTATGAAACCAAAGTCACTTATTAGTATGCTAACTGATTATGGTAATCACTTCAAATGAAAAAGCGAATCACTACCAAAATAATACTGTGAGGGGCTGAACTATTGTATAACTTATATATACCTCGTTATTTTACTCTACTTCCTTCGAAGTTTAAATTTTACTTTAGTGTTTTTTAGTTAATTATTAAGTAGTTCTTCAAATCCACCTGCATTCAAGCCGCATCTTCTGACGTGCTGCAAATAAAAACAAGGTGAAAAAATATATAAACACGTGGTTATTTTAAATTAACAAAAATTTTATTATCAAAATATTTTAATAACAATTTACAAAAATATGAAGTATTAATGTTAAAATCAATTATTTTAATTAATTTTTGCAGTGCATCATAATGTGACCATCTAAACTGGCCGACTTAACAAAACCTTGGCCACAAATATAGCACACATACTTTTTTATACCCAAATGAATCCTCTGATGATTATAAAAGTTTGACGACCTTCCAAATTTTTTATTACAAACCTTACATTCAAGCACCTTCCCCGTTTCATGCATTCCCATATGCGACATATACTTAATTTTCTGATTAAATACTTCGTTGCATATTTCGCATTTAAAATTTTTATGCGTTTTTAGATGAGCGGAGTAACTCGCAGCCGTATTCATTTTACGGTTACAAATTTTACATTCAAACGGCATTTCACCTGAGTGTAGTCTCGAGTGCACTTTTAAATTGTACGACTGGGTAAATCCACGGCCGCAAACTCCACAGCGATACGGTTTCTCACCAGTATGCACTTTGTAGTGTCCTTTAAGGCACGGATAGGCACTAAATTCTTTTCCACAAATATTACACGTTAAATTTACATCACTCGTATGTGATTTTTTATGTACTTTAAAATATTCTGAGCTAATAAATTCCTTGTCGCATTGATCACATTTATATTTAGTCCGTTCCGATTTTGGGATTTTCTCCATTTGAAACGAATCTATGTTGTTTTCTTTTCGTTTATGAATTTTCATGTGTTTAATAAAATTTGGTCGAAATCTTATCACTTTGCCACATAATTTACACTCGAATGGTTTACAATTTGAAACGTGTTTCTCGTAATTTTTCATGTTTTTTAGAATACTCTTGCATATGGCACATGTTAAATTGTTTTGGTGCCCGTCCATATGGATATCATAATTTGTTTTATTATCAAAATTTAGTACACAAATTGAACAATTAAATTGGTTAGGAGATTGATGAATTAAATTCTCAAATGAGTTCCCATGTTCCTCACTAGCAACGTCCAGGTCTTTCAAAATGTTAAATTCGTCATCTTCATTAAATATAAAATTTAACGGTTCGTGTATCTCATTTTTAATGATTACTTTGGCAGGAGATGGTATCTGATAACTACCGGCATTTGCACTTACAAAAGTTTTGCCTTCCATGATGTTTTTAAACAGCATTTCTACAAAATAATCAGCTTAATCATTGTGGTTCAGTAAATTTACACTCTTTTAATTATGCCTCATATTTTCAAGTAATTTGCCATTTTGTCCAGATTTTATAATCTGAAATAATTGTTTTACTACATTACTTCCAAGTTTATATGTTTTGTGTTATGTATTTTGCTGTTTATGATATTTTGATGATTGGCCCTAATTAATGGTTAGTCTAACTAAATTCATAATGCGTCATGTTTATCTAGTTTTTAACTAATGATAGGTAACGTAAATTATTCAAATAAGGATTCGTCATCACAATATGTTCTAATAGATTTCGATTCAAATTTAATTTGTATGTTATTAAAGTTGCTGATTTGCTTGCTAATTAATGTTTTTTTTATTTTCATGGTTTTTGCATTCACAGAGAACGATAAAATTTGTCATTATTATAGATAGTTAAAGTGGAGTGGTAATCAGTTTTATTCATTTCCTCTCGAGTACTTAAAAAAAGGAGCTGTGTCGATAAGTTGAGGTCATACTTATATAAAACACCAAATGTACAAACTTTTTTTCAATAAAGCAAAGGTTATTAAAAAAAAGGTATCAAGGGTTACCATACAAACGATTAAAATATGTATAATATAAATTGTATAAAAACATTTTCAGAGTGCGTACTTCTCATTGATTTCGGCCATCGCGATAACGGTTATGTGAGACGTCTTAATGAAACAGTAGTTTTATTCTCCAAATCCCCGTTTTTTATGAACTCATCACTCAAACGCTGCAATCGCATCCGAAAAAACTAAACTAACGCGATGACCTTCCAAGGAAATGCCTTAACAAAATTTTTCGAAACATTTAGAGTATTGGAACATAGTAAGTACTATAACGTTTTAATATTACATTTTCTGTGTTAGTTTTTACTTAAAAACCCTTCAAGATAATAATTAAAAATTAGCATTTCTAAATTTTTTAGATCAAAAAATAAAAGAATAAAAAGTTTGATAAATTTAATAGTTGATATTATTATAATACCTATATCATATATTATATAGTTGTTAATATTCTGTGCCTATATTGAAAGTCAACCACTGAAACCTATATTGGAATTGTTCCAACATGATATATAATTAGAATAAGCCGACTATCTTCCTATTTATTTAGGCAAACGATGACCTTTGAACAAGGAGCATTTAGTTGCAAGCTGGTTTGCAGCATTTCGGTGGTGTCACGATAGATCGACCATTCCGATTTTATTTAACATTATAAATGTAGATGTTTGAGTGGAGTTATACAATATATCGAGCATTGGTTGGGCTCTTTTTTACCAACCTTATTATGTGTAAAATTTCCCGAAAAATGCAGTGCAGTGAAAATGGGATTGCAAGCATGAAAACCATGAACAAGCCAAGCCGTCTAATCATTCTTAATGTATGCCTCCTTTTTAGGGTTTAAAAATGGGGAATTTAATAGATTCCTCGCAATGTTGCTACTTCAGCTCTAGTTCGACAGAACTGAACCTTAATGATGAAATGCTTCTCATTAACTAGCGTACTTTCCTAAATTCGTTTTAACACACCCAACCTTATGAATGGGACCAAAGCTGTACGAAATGAACGGTTAGACATGTAGCTCTTTTGACGGGAATTGAGTTAGCGGACAAGTAACAAAGATAAATTTTAAAAATATAAAGAAATGATGCGATTTAAAATACTTTAAAATAGGCTAGTGTTAAAATGTATTCCTAATGAATTTCGTAAGTAAAAAAGCATTCATTTGCACCACTCACCTTGGTTTTATTTTTGATTTGTTGCTACTCAAGGATGTCATGTACACTTTGCTCAAGTAGAATTCTGCACAATTTCTTTGGGTACATATGTTTTAACTAGTTTTTTATAAAATATTTAAATATCCTTCAAAAAGCAACAGGTTGTTATTGTTTAATTGTCAAAAGTTTCTTTCAGACATTTCATGGTTTCCAGAAACTGTGACCAAGAGGCAAATAATCGTTATTACAAAAATTTATAAAACATTTTTAGTACAGCTGCGATACAAAATTTTATTTAAGCTTCGTTTCGTCGACGTTCAGACTGCGTACATGACGCCGGGGCTTAATTTGAAAAAAAATACTATGGTATCACACAAAATGTATTAAAACAACAACAAAGTTAAAAATGTTTCGAGTATGGAACTAGTAGGCGGGGCATAAAGCATTTCACGAAATTTGATTGGTTTTGAGTTCGGGAGCGAGTAGGGATGCTTACCGATGTCATGGTTCAGCGTCAACTTTCCGTATTTGCCAATTGCCGTCACTCCTTAGCGGTTTCTATTTTTATATGTGTTTAAAACAGATTTTTGTATGTATGCACTTTTATTACATATTAAGCATACTCTCTGTGCTCAAGCAAAATTTAAGCTTGAGCAAGACGGATTTTAAATGTTAAAAAACAGGTGAGTGGATATGAGTTGCTTCGTGTTGTGTTGTTTGTGGCAAAAGTACTACATGGCTACCGTAAGTTATGTGAACTGCACTATTTGTTTCTTGAATATGCTAAGCTCTTTTGTGGTCCACCACGTAACATTTTCTTATGTTCTTTTTCAATAAGCTTATGAGTACAATTCGTAACTATTGGTTTTAATTTGTCGTAGTTGGAAATATTTTGACTAATCTGTCAAAATCACTTTGGTTGGTCGTAGCCGTTAATTAAAACTAACAAGATTCATTTTGTATTTTTCCAGTAAATTTTGCTGTTGTTCTGCTTTAGTTTTCAGTGTATTTATTATTGCTTCCTGGGTTCGCTGTGCCGCCATAATTAACAGTTTATTATTGTTATTATTATATATCAGCTGGTTATCATTTGACTTTAAAATATGACATGTTGTTATTCCGCCATTCTACACTTTGATTCTTTTGTCGTGATTCTTTCCTCGTTTCGTTCCCCTTCACCTATACTAAAAACAGTTTGTAGGTGAAGGGAAAGGAAAAGAAGAAAGAATCACGACGAAAAAATTAAAGTGTGGAATGGCGGATTAGGAGCATTTGTCTTATAAAAAGTTGTAATTCTATTTGTAACAAATCTTAAACTAACATGATTGTTGAATCCGTATAGGCATATATCTTACAGTTATTTAGTTTGATTGCAACCCGACTGCTAACTAGGAATTCGTTACTTAATCGTACACTGGTATCCACTGTAACTACTTGTTGTTGCAGGGCCCGTCCCACTAACAGTTCTACAATATACGATTGCCGCATATGTCTACTTTGATGCATCAGCAAATCCTTGCAATTCTTTTTCGATCGACAATGGGGTATATCCTCTATCGAGTCGCAAGTTAATTATTTGCGATCAGAAATATGGTTACTAGATTTATTTTGCCATGCCAATTTTTACATTTTTTTTAAATTTAAATTTGTTTTGCGATTGTAAAGTAGAAATCTACGAAAAGACAGCTACGCATTTTCCGAGGTCGCAGTCTTTTAATGTATTTCTACTTAACAATCGCAAAACAAATTTAAATTTTTAAAAAAATGTAAGAATTGGCATGGAAAATTAAACCGGATAGATATACCCCTATGTTGTGTTTACCCATTTTGCTATTTTCATGCTCAAAATGGAAATAATTCTCTAATTCTTGCATTGCATCCATTTAATATTAATCTTCTGTTATTTGGTCGCATCCTCCAGCGATATGTTTTAATATTTCTTTGTCGTTGGAAGAGATAATTCTTTTAGGTTAACACTCTTCTGTGTGGTGATCTTCTTCGCGTTGCTAGAAGGGTTTCTTTAGTGATGTCAGCTCCCGTTAACTGGCTATGGGGTAACATTGACGTTTCGTTTCGGCTAGTTGTAACAGGGCTTAGACTCTTGGTTAATCTGAATTTCAAGTTAATTGATTTTTTAGACTCTTGGTTAATCTGAATTTCATCTGATTTCATCCACAGACCGGGATTGTTTTTAGTTCTAATAAAAATAATTCCATTAACTGGGATTTTTGATTATCCAGGAAGTTCCACTCATCGCGGATAATCGAGATTCAGTGTAGTTGTTTTATAATTTCTGTCAATTTGTATTAAATTAGTAGTGTCAGTAAAATTAATTAAACTTTCAAAGCATAAACTATTAAACAAAATACAACAAAAATGTACATATTTGTTGAAATATGTACGTAATTGAACTTTGATGAATATAGGTGCGTTTACATGCGACCAAAATTTTTCTTCTGCAAAATGAGAAATATATAACATTGACTTTTTGCATATGAGAGACAAGAAAAGAAATATATCCCAACAAAATTTTAAAGAACCGACCAAATGGCACAGTGGTTTGGCATTTGGATAGGGAGGTACCGGGTTCGAGATTACGATCTGTGTTGAAATGTAACACATCTATGACCCCCTGTCGGTGTGCAAAACCCATGGGCCGACCCATCTTCCATGCCAGTATAGACTGACATGGTGCTTGCATGGTGCTTGCAATGTGTCTTAAACCAGTCCTATAGCCGTACGTCCTCGAGTTGGCCGGGAGGCGTAAAGGAAGGACGTCAAATGCATAACCGTGGAAAAGCAGGGTGAGCCTTGAGCCCCAAAACAGATCGCATAGTTAATAATAAAATAAAAATAAAAATTTGCAGAAGATTTTTAAGTCACTATACAACAAAAACCGATCCGAGTATTTTTATGGCAACATTTTTAAAATTTACAAGAAAAAAAATTATTTCGTATTTATAAATGTTGAGGATTCATAATAAAAACAGACGCCATAGATAAAAATGTAAGTTTCGCATTTGAATTCATTAAAAATAAATTAATAATGATCCTATAAAAAAAAATTACGCCATTACTATATATGTTTATTTCTTTCTGGCATATTGAATATTTTTATATAGCGGATCCTTCTTATTTACCTGCAAAAATTTGTAGAAGAAAACAATTTTCTACATGTAAATGCCCCATATAAATATTAACACGCGAAATGTATGTTTCCTAACAGAAAAGTATGAAAAAAAACTTGAGAAAAAAAATTTTTCCTCAAGTTTTTTTTTTCATATTTTTCTGTAAGGAAAAAGTCATAAGGAATTCTATTGGGGGTGCGTTGTTACTTTTTGTACAGCCAGGGTAACTTGAGTAACTATTTTACCGACATTAAAAAATTAAAATTACACTAAAGTTACCATGGGAGATTTCCTAAACGCCTAATGTATAATTTACGAACAGGCTCCAGGTATAAACAGAACCAGAGATACAGCGACAAGATAAATTCTAAAATAAAACAATTTTTCAATTGTTTATCATTTTTGTAGTAAATTTACAAGTAGTAAATTTAACAATTTAAAAATATTTAAGGAATATTTAAATGACGACGTACTTTAAAATGATACATTTACCAACGCTAATCTGTACTAACAACGTTTCCTTGTACTGTGGGCAAAAGCTTCATGTACTAAAAATGTTACTGGGTTCCTACCAAGAAGTATATAATTTTTTTTTATATACTTACAAAATCGCACCGTAAATTCTTTACCGTAGTGCTGTTTTAATGTTTAATTTTTAGTTAAGTATATAGTTTTATTAAAAGTGGAAAAATTAATAATACAGTGTACATATTATATTGTTTATAAAACATTTTATTAAGTAAATATAGAAATCAAAGTTTATTTTTTATTGAAAACTGCCAAGTTTGTTATATACATCTTATATAGTGATTTAACGGGACTATTTGTGTTGTGTGTACAGTTATAGAAAAAGTTAATAATGGTGAAATTATTTAAAAAGAAAATTTATAAGATACATAACCATATATAATATACCAGCATAGCTATTTATACATAGAAAAAATATTTATATATATATTTATATAAAATATATATAATATTTATATACATCATGCCTGCATACGTATATATAATAATGTAGTGTATGTATAACCTATTTTTCTTATAATACCAATGATTAAATTTAATATTGTGAAAAATGCGTTTACAAGAAAACAAATAATAATTATTGATGAATTAAAAAGGAATAAAAAAAAGAAACTTCTCAATACAAATAAACATAATCAAAATACATGCATATTTATATATACATGTATACATAAAAATACACATTTATACTTTTTTTTTGGTTTTGACGCCATTTTATAATAATAAAAATGGATTTGTTAAGTTTTACATTCTGTATTAAAATTGTTTCAAAGTTATATTGTGCAAGCAAAGTTAATTAATTTATTAAACATTATATGCCTACATTCGTACTATGTTTATTCTTCAATCGATTACAGAAGCTACTAATCAGAATTTACAATAATATCTAATTATTTTGTTATTTGTGTCAAGTTCAATTTGAACAAATACAATTAAAAAAAATTATTGAATTTTAATTTGCGTTTTCTTGGTAAGTAATAAGTTATTTTTCGCTCGATTATGTTTTGGGAAATACAGTTATATGTGTAAACGTTCAAAATAAAAAAAAAAATGCAAATTGGAAATACATTTCTTACTACCTTGTAGGAGTTTTTACTTGTGTGAAAAACAACCTGAAACTTAACCTTAATCAAAGTAACCTTATTTTCTTAAACTAAACTACCTCACTTACTTAAGTTTTTGTCGAATTTCAAAAACTTAAATAATTAGCGATTACTAAATCAAAGCCATTATCCGTATTTTTAATCGCAAAATCACAATACATAATAAAAATTATACTTTCTTAGAATTGTCTCGTATTGGACCCCCTTTCTACAACCAAAATACAATCTGACTATGTGTCACATAAAAGTTGAATTTTGAAAATGGAATTTATTTTATAAAACGAGATGTGAATCTGATTTGCAACTATAAAATTATGTGTGCTAATGTAAGGTCTGGGCGAATTTTCTAGACGATTTCAAGATGAAATTGGCAACAATTTACAGTTGGAAAGCATATTAATAAAAAAATGTTGAACGTGGTACAATAATTTGACAACTCAGTTATATAAATCGCATAAAAAGTAAATTATGTACATAAATGGTGTTGTTTTTTGGTTTACAACACACAAAATCATTTTTATTACCATAAGTTTAGCAAGGCAGGTAGCTTTCAGCCTTGTTAAATAATACTTGGGGTTCCAGTTTGAATTCGCTTTAGTATTTGTAGTTGATGGTGGCGCGCAACTTTGCACCAAGTCTATCGAAATATAAAACCTATTGTTTATCACCAAGAAATCTATATCTTAAAATTCGAAATCGGTAATCACAGTGCTTTCAGCTGGAATATGTATTACGAATTACGGAATCGTGTTAACGTGTTGAAGCGTAAATCTAAGCATACATTTCTTATTAAATTTAATCTTAAATTACCTGTTCGCCAAATTAATATTTTTTATAGTTTTGGCCTTGGTAACGATAGAGAGCAGATATATAATCCATTCTCTTCTGATGACCTAAATTAAACACTACGGGGATTCAGTAATTAGACTCTATTTCCCTAAACCGTAATTACTTTGATTTTCAACCTATCCACTAGAGTAACATTCAATGTCAACTTTGATCAACTATATACAACGATTAATTCAGTCAATAAGCACAATCTACTGGTCTAAACAATATCTATCCATCCATCTCCTGCCTCAAATTTTTCATCATTTGATTCATCTCTTATACTGTTGGACTTCTATCTTGGATACTATAAATCAGGTGAAATTACGTAATAAACCGTCTGGGTTGTTTAACTTTACATTTTCGGCAAGTAAGGTATAAAAGAAGTTTCACTATATGCTGATCCCCTTGTGGTTTACGATTACGACCGTGGTGAATTAGGTGATAAGTATTCCTGCATAGATAAACTAAGCAGTGAGCTTCAACGTGTGGTGTTAACAAAAGTTAGACGTAAACGATCTTAAACTTGATGGTACGATTACTTATTATTCCATATTTTGATAGTGTCAGGAATCTTGGTCTTATTATAGATTCTATTTTGTCTTCGTACGATGGTCTTATGGGATATATTTTGGGAACGCTATGGAAACTAACCGCGTTTGCTAATGTTAAATGCAGTTTAACTTGTACTTTCGTGTGAAAGCTTAAGGTACTTCCACATTTTTTATTTTGTGATGTCGTATTTCAGTATGTATGAATATAATATGCGGAAATATAGAATTTTATTTAATGGCATTAGGTATGTTTTTAAGCTTTGTGTGTTGTGTTTTGGCCATATTGTTTAGGAATTATCTTGTTTAGGTTGTGAGATTAATAGATATTTTGATTTTCCTATTCACAACTTTATATTGAAAATAACCCTGTGTACCTATAGAAGAGAGAAGTTTTAACCGTACTTTAAGCGACATATTATGATCCCAATTATTAGACATCCAATTCTTAATGTCATTTTTTATACAAGGAAGAAGAAGTATAATAGATTATCATTGCCGGGTTCAGTCATGTAACTATTCTTAAGTTTAAGGATTCTTGTAGAATTCATTTAGCTTTTGTGAAGTGTTCATGACTCACCTGACATCAATTTCCTGTTATATTCATGCGTTCTGGCTATGGTACATGGTTTGAGTTTTTAGATGGAATTTGGATAATATAGACATACTAAGTAAAATATGCTTCAGTAATTTGTGGATTGTAAAATGAAGATAAGGCATACATGTCAGTTAATTTATTGATTTGCTCTCCGTTATGCATATTGCCAAGAGTGTAAAGATATATAACTTCTGACTAAACGGTTTTGGTAGGCTCTAAATGCGTAGAATTAGTTTTAAACTGAATTTCAAAATAAAATTTTCTTTTAAAGGCCAATTTAAAAATTTAGAGGTCAGTAAGTATGGCTACGGGATAACAGTTTGAACCCGTAAAAAAACGGATAGGATTTCGATAAAATGTATCTTCGTTTTGTTTTGTGTGAGTTAGTGGATGTCTTCAACTAAACTCCCTACTTGGAGCGACTAAAACTAATCAATTTACAGATACAGTAACAGCCGAATTGTAGAATATGTAAATGCTTACTTAGCATTATGTAAATGCTTACTTAGCGCTATGAAATTTTCAAATCAAATTGGCCATGACTTCATTAGTCACGATAGGGGACCTGAAGCACTCATTGTATTTGCTCATCAATTGTTATCTGGCGGTATCGATTTTCCTGAAAAAAAACAGAAAAAAACCATTAAATTACTTTAATATTAGTAAATTATCTTTGAAAAAGTTACCTTACACCGCTTCAGTGCTTCATCTTTAATTTCCTACCACTTAAAAATCATTTATGCTTCAGCTTGGATGTCCTTAATTTAAACACTGTAAAATAATAATATCTGTATTACGGTATCCGCGTGGAATCAGAGAAGGGCTCAGTTGTTCCAGGATACATTTCAGATTATAGAGAATGTAACATAATATTAAACCAAAAAATCCAAACTTTGGTACGCTTTCATGCTCAGAATTATTACAATTTTTACTTAGTTCCTTTTCGTGTTTGTTTGTCTTTTCGCGGTATTTTGCAATCGTTTTTTTACCGACTTCATGATTTGCTAGAGCACTCAAACCCACAGAAACGCGTAGTGTTCGATGACAATGCAATACATCATTTATAGCGCGCTATTTTTGTGATATCAGGTTCGTCGCTGTTTTACTTCGTCTGTATTGATGTCTTCGTTTTTAACTAAAACATACGCTACACTCAATATACTGGGGCGGAATCATGAAAAACGACCGGAAGTTTTTAGCAGACTGAAAAATGTTTTCAAACCGACTCGATCAAAACTGCTAAAATTTGTTATCTTACTTAAGTAGTGGATGGGAGAGAAAAGTAAATGTAACTTTGAATAGTTTTGTGATAGAATGATTTACTTATAATGTTTTTTTTAAGTCTATTTCTACCGATAGTAGATTTTCGCACAAAATTTTTCTATAACGGATCGAGTTCGGGAAAAATTTGGCCGTAAATTTTTGTTTTATTTGTATTTTCTTTTAAAATATTCAAGGTAACTTTGATTATTTTTCGAATTGGTTTTTATTTATTCATAGACACATTTAGAAACAAATGATTTTTCCGTTTGGATTTCATGATTCTGCCCCAGACCCCAGACTTTGTAAAACGTGGTGCTTAAAAATTCTTTAGTTTTATCATTATTTTTAAATTTAATTTAAAAATAGAAATACCAAATTTTGTTTAAAAAAGGCCGTTTTAAAAATAAAAACCAAAACTTTAAAATTATCACGATAGTTTTTTATCTGCACAAACTGGAATTTAAAACCCAAAATTTTCAAAATCTGAAATTTAAAAACCAGAATTTTGATAACCATGATTTCGACACTCTTCCAGAAAAAACTTTACGTTCCGAAACAATCCAGAAGAAATTAGCTATATTAGTAATTAGAACAGATTGGAATGGGATGTAACAAGTCCGAATATCCTTAAGTAACATTAAAAAATAAAATTAGTCAACGAAGGAACTGATTTAATTGTGAAAATACAATCATATCAACTTAGGTCCAATTCGTGACGTATTTTGTGGAGACTGATTTATTTGAAAATTTATAATTTAGCCTCTTGTCGAATAGACTTATTGTAGACTTGCTTGATTTTTTGGGAGGGTTCCGCCTCCAATGTAACGCCCCAACGTAAAATTAGTCAAACAATATCTACAATAAGTCAGCTTTTGAGGTTACCACAATAGGGGGAAAACAACTCTCAGAAGGCAAGGAAAGCAGTGCCTCAAATTATTTATTATTATTAACTATTTTCCACCCAGAACGAAATTGGGTTGCACCATTGTTATAACATAGGTCTTTCAACGTATTTCTTTATATGTAGTAATTACTAATTAGTTATTGCCTTATACTTACAAATTATTGTTTCATTGCAAGTTTCAACTGGCTCCAGAGACGTCTCGAAATCATTCTTTTTAAAACTTGGGTCGGCTCAAGATTCAACTATGGCAGTGGTTCATAAGAGAATAGTTTTTTCGATGCAAATTGCTTTAGATCTTTTAGTACAGGTTTGTCGATTGAAGTTTTAATTTTAGCCGTTAATGGATCAAGTTTCAAGGCAATTCCATAAATTAGTGAAATTCCCAATGACATTGTAGCATATTGCGAAAATTGCGTATGGCCAAAACGCGGCCTAATTTTATTTTAAGTAGTTGATTACCGCTATGTTTGACGCATTATCGGTTATTGTATTTGTAACTTTTCCGGAAATTTTCCATTTGGAGATTAATTCTGAAAGAAAATCTTTTAAATGTGCAACGGTTGTTTGCCGTCAATTTTTGAGTTAATATATCTGGTATTAGATTAATGGTATTTATGAAGTGGCATCCCTCAGTAACAGAGGAAGTCTAGGTGTCGTTGGTAATTTTTGCGTAAGTAATTCTATACTGTTTTATTTTTGCTCCGTAAGTATGTAGCCAATCAAGTTTGTTGGATTGCCTTTTGTTCTGTACTTCTTACATATATTACACTATGCAATTGGTTTCCCATTGGCTGATTTTTTTCAAACTTAGGAGGATATTGGCAGGCTCGACATTTTTAAAATTTGGGTTAGAAAATATTTCCATGAGTTATTTCATACGTACACTTTTATATTACCATTTCCGATAAACTAAATCGTTAAATAATATACATATATGTATGACTTAAAGCATATAATTCAAGGTAGAAATTGATAAAATCACATGAAATTGAAAACTAGATTTCTTTTCTATGATTTACGAAACTAAAATTATAGATTATGAAATCAATATTTTCGATGTTTAGGGATCTAACGATAATTCGACAATATTTCCCCATCTCTACAGCTCTCTATATAAAATTTGTAGATTGAAGTAGTTAATGTTCGAACGGTTCAAACATGTCGCTGCAGGCGGTATTTTATCGTATAATATTCTAAAAAGTTGGAGTTTTAAACACAACAGAAACTGTGTTTAAACAATTACTTGGTAACAACTATGTATTAAATATATCCGAATTTTATACTGGAACCTCGTAGCTGTATTCCGTTTCACTATTCGTTCTTTCAGAGCTTTGTTATTTTATTCTGAGCAGAGCTACACAATAAAAGCCCTACCACTATATCCTAAACTACATTTTCTATTACGTATTATCGTTTAGAACTTAGGTCACTGATTTTGTCATAACACGACACGAGTATTGGCTGACTTTCAGCATACGATTGATTTCTTTCAGCACAGACGCGTCTCAAATAATGTTTCCTTAAATTGTCCAATTTGGTGGTTGGAGCTGGGTAAACAACTTGAGTTATTGCAAACGAAAAGAATGAATACGCAATAGATATCTACGCAACGTGCGAATAAGAGAATTGCCAGAGAATATTGCGGTATATTCGTTTTTGGGATAGCGGATAATACTGGCGGGACAGGAGTCTAATACACGCGGTAAAGGGCGATTTCGTTATTTATGCCATTGATTTGGTTTACATAATACAGTGAAGTAAGTTGTTGGTTATAACAACATAGAAGAAGACAAAGCAGCAGACAAAATTGTGTTTTCTCTCATTAAAATTTGTTCGCACTTGCCATTTCAATGTTGCAGTTTGGTATTTTTGTCAAACCAAGCATAAACATCAAAGACAATACATCCGCATCCTATAACTTAAACTTCTTCCAACATGAAAATTATTACTCATAAGTTTTAATTTCAAATCCAAAATATAGAAAAAAAATACTGAATCTTTATGAGCTTAATATACATTTTACAGACATATTTTAAAAATTTAAGTTAGTTAGTTTTCATATTTTTTTTTGGAAATTATGGGTTATCTGTTTTTATTTTAATTTTTTCTATGATATAAAATTAAAATATTTAAAAACAAACAAAACTACACACGATATTATAGATTTAACTTTATTTTTGCGAAAAAATTGAGTATTTTATTGTTAAATGTTCCGATCGAGCTTGCACAACTTCTCCAAGATTGAGTGCTATTGAATATCAAAAACTCTAGAAGAAAATATTCCCACAGATCCTTATCGAACCTGCACAACTTACCCTTACTTTAGCAAAGAACAGTAGTTGAGTTGATATTACGAGGGACGTTCAATTAATTTTACCAAAAGGAAAGTAATTATAAAGTTAAAATGTGCAAATAAAAATTATAACACAAAATATAGACTGCATTTTTGTGTGCTGATGAAATGCAAAATAATAAATTATTATGCAAAATAGCATGTCATTACAATTATCGGAGTAACACAAAAATATTATTTTAATTATTGAAATTTCAAATTTATAAATTTTTAAAATTGCACCAAACCGAATTATTTTCAAGTTATAATGCGAAATTTGTAAACCAAGGGCGGTATGTTGTACCATCACTTCGAATCGAAAAAAGTCGAATTCGGAAAAAGTCGAATCGAAAAAGTGAAAGTTGTATCTTTTTTGCTTTTCGAAAATGATACAACATACCGCCATTCGACTTTTTTCGAATTTCGATTCGAAGTGATCGTACAACATACCGCCCCAAGTCTCATCTCTCAACAGATAAAATTGGCTGATGTTAGTGTCATTGAGGTTTTTTTTTTAATACCAAAGATAAAGAACGGAGTAAGTTTTTTCAAATTAGGGTTGCATTCGATTTCTAGTAGGCTACTTACAGTTAGCTAATTAAGCTATTAATTAGTCGGTGGCCGTAGCAATCGTATCCAACTTTGTATTAAGATCATTTGAACAAAGCATCAACTGATTAAATAGGAAATAGTTCTTCAATTAAGAAAGTAGTGTCTCAGTCGAGGAGTTTTGTCTAATTCTGATATGTTAATTTAAAGAAAGTAGGAAAATGTATTATTTTTGACCTAGTTTATGAATAAAGTCATAATGATTTGCTATATAAGTTTATTGTGTTTGTTTTTTTAATATAAATTGTTTAGGAATCAAGGTTTACTTAACGGGTTCCACCATTTATTATCATCAAAAAACAAACAATAGTTCTACTGCATGTAAATTAGAATGAGGGTTCGGAAAGTATTATTTTTTAAAATTGGTCCACGACATATTCGAGTGAACTTAAATGTCAGCACGGCTAAACTTTTCCAATAGCGTTTTAGAAGTCAGTAAATAGCCTTGATAAAGTTGGGTAAGCCCCTAAACAGATTGGTTAAATAAATACAAACCACTTCGTTTGTAGTTTTTGTTTTCATTTCTATTTACTTATCTCTGTACGATAGGTTTACAAAACAGTAACCGCGAAAGATAACGCATTTAATTTGTAATTTCTATCGTTCACTGTATGTGTAATTATAGTATTATTGTTTTATTTATTTTCTAATTTTTTGCAAATCGAGACATTCATCTGAGATAATATTTAAACTAAAATTTATACAATTTTTTAATTAACCTTTTTTGATTATTTCTCAGTTCTGAATAATGTAAAGCCAGACCTTCATAATGTTTTAATTGCGTAGCCTTCGATTTGTCACCCACTGTAATAAAAATTTAACTATGAATTGTTATAATAATAGCCGGGTTCCAGGTACGTGGGTAGACTGGCAACGGAACGCAAATTAGTTAGTTCTGATAGTAATCTTACAAATTAAACATTATTTTAATAAAGGTACAAAACTTTCAAATGCTGCTAAGAATTATTTCTAAATCTTATAGTTGGCGCCTTTTCTATTTTCGTAGAAGGGAAAATATTTGCATACTCTTCTTCGTTATAATATCCCGTCTTTATAGGTGCCAATTTGTAACTGTTTTATAACTCAATTTTGGGAACATAAAATGTGTTCAATCTATGCCTTGATTATTTTTCGTTCTAATTATACGGAAGTTATCATTTCTAACCTCGAGATTTATACGAATCCGGTACATTTCTTTTTTACATGATCTAGCAACATTATGTAGTAATTTGCGCTCAAAACGGAAAAGATTTGGATCTTCAGCATTGTTAGAATAGTGGTCCAATCATTTGGTTTGCGCGATATATTGCCAAACTTAAAAATGTTAATTTCTTCTTGAAATGCTTGGTAATCTGATGCGATCCAATATGAAAGGTGTACAGAGGCTGAGTTTTGCACCTTTATCATCGACCCCAAGTATTTAAATTCATTCACTTTTTCGTTTTGTGTGTCACTTGATAGGGATTCTCCAAGTGTTTGCCTTCTCGTGGCATCCATGTATTTTGTTTACATTTTGTCGATAGCGAGGCCGATTTGTTATTCTGTTTTTTCCAATGGGAGAAAAGAGACATGATGTTACGATCCAGGTTGCATATTTTGCTCGCGGGATCTATCACAAGCAGCTGCGGTATCTCCTGATGGTATTTCAAAGGGCTCAGATAGTTCGCCTTTGATTTCACCTTGTTTTATGAGTATCAATTTTGAAGAAATGCCCAAATGTATCAAAATATTTCATAATGTATTTCTCTGGATGCTATCATCAAAATCGAATATCCATCTGTATGCTATCATCAAAATGGAACACGTTTCTAACACAATCCTCAGACTAAAAGTTTAATCGATTATTGACTTGCCTGGCGAAAACCACACAGAGGCCCTTTGTACTATTGGGGTACGTTTTTTGATTGATGTAAGGTTTGTTTTTATTTTACTTTTTTTGCATGTCAAACGCTAATAAAACAAACATTGCTCATAAATCTCAGGATCAATTCCAGCTGTGCTCAATATAAGCAGTAATATATTTAAAAGTTTCTTTTTCGCTTTGTAGATAATTAATTAACATTGCTCAGATGATCACCGATATGTTAGCTATTTCTATCTCACAGGTTTAAATAAATCAGTTATATCAATCATATCAGTGCAGATGGTTGAGCAAAGCTCGACAATAGCCGTGTTTTTTTATTAGCGCCCGATAGATTATATTTAGCGCGCTATTATTTATCGGAAGCGCTATCCATTTCAATGGGAAATTTGAAATGGTCTTTATTTTGTAAACCCCTGAAACCATTAGAAACTAAATCTTATAATAAAAATTTAAAACGGAACAAGATGAATTGTTTTTTATAACGTCATGTCAAAATAAATGTCAATTGGTATTTCAGGTCGTTGAATATTAGATTTATGGTACAATGACACCAGTGAATAATAAACTGCAGAGTTTCAGTAGAAATTTCCCATTCGGCGCCGAATAGTGCTCGAATAATAAATCACGGCTAATATTTCATTTATTTCGGCGTTACAAAATAAAACTAGAAGCGGTATTCTTAAATTTAGTCCAGTTTACTAAGAAACAGCTCAAGCGTGCATCTGGCCTTAAGATTCTCCAAAATGCACTCGTTTTGTGTTGTTTCTTGCAGCCTATGTTGAGCAAAGCAATTCCGCGATTGTTGAATTGTTGTAATTCAACCGGTCTTCTATTTTATATAGTGGAGAGATTATGGCTATCTTCTACTCGTCTGAGATTTTCTCTGCGAACCGAATTGTTAATAATCGATAATCGACGGTCTTCTTGAGCATTTTGTTGCAGATGCCATCTTCACCAGATACCTTTAATTTTGATATGGAGCGGGTTTTGGTTACCTTTCTACATTGATATCAGTTTGATGCAATGATGTTGATTGCTCCCTGGAGAATAAACGTCTGTCTATTTAAGTGCGGCGTGAGTGGATATCAGTAGCCATTTCTTTCATTGGAGGGTATTCGTCTCTTAAATTGTCACTTTCAATTGAGATGCAATCTGAGTATGTATGTACTGTTGTGGGTCAGGCTGTTTATGGGTCAGAAAACGTGGCGACTGATCGACGATGTTATTACCGATAGGTCTTGTTTACTATTGAGATGTCCGATCTAAGAGTTGATGCGGGTTAAACTGAATGCATTCTGTTTATGTTCACAATTTAAATACCTTCCCCTCATTTCGTGTCCAAGTCGTTCTTGTGAATCGGAGTTTAATATCCGAGACTTTTTTTGCGATTTCATAACAATTGTTTTTTTTTTCTTGGTTGGGTTGTTAACTCAATGTAAAACTTCTGCACAAGCATCAAAGCCCTCACACACATACCTTATTACCTTACCGTTTTTACGCTATAGTTACTGGTGGTCGCCGTTTGATGGCGGTGTGAATACTTGCTGAAGTTGCATGCAGCGCCGAACCTTGGACATTAATATTTTGGGCTAAAAAAATGTAACAAGCCGTATGATGCGGTAAACTTGATATAATTTTGACAATTATGAAGGTTTTCTATTTTGATTTCATAGCATTTTTAAAATATTCGACATGTTCACAGAAAATGTTTATTTTAAATTACTAGCATTAGAGTATCTAATGGTAAACTGATTCATTGTAAGGCTCCTCGTAATCATTTTTTAGTATTGAGTTAGTATCTTATATCCTGTACAGACTGCCTGTACAGTAAACCCGATCAAGCACTCTAATAAATAAAATTCAATTCAGGTCAATAAACATACTAATATCAGAGTCAACCTAAAAGAGTTATTCATCCTTTCGTATTCGTATACGACGCAAAAATCACACATGCAACGATGACATTGAAATTATCAGAAATAAATTTGCTTTCACTTTTTTAGTACAACAAAAAAAATCTTTGATTGTCTGTAAGTTACTTCAGATTTATCATTTGGATTAGAAATACTTAAGAGATTGATACATCTTAATTTATTTAGCAAATTTTAATAAAACATCAGACGTGGTTTGTTTACTGTCATCTCTGAACGACTACCTTGAACTAAAAAATGGAAATTTATGCCGTGTGCCTCAGATCGATTTTTTCGGCTAAATTATGAACTAAACTTTTTGATGGGAGCTTACGCTATCCGCTGCCAGGTTACAAACGAAAAGTCTCCTCGCGAGGTAACTTTTCAATTTAGTTGTCAAATGTCATTATTTGGTATTTAATGCAAATGTGTTATTGCGTACAAATTTTTACGAGATACGTTTTTATTTTTAAACATTTCGTAGTTTATAATTTGCAAATAATGCACATTCCATATCATCTTCCATTTTTCTTTATCCACGAAAAGTCAACCATCTAATATTTCGAGTAGTCAGGCACAGCTTGTTTTGTTGATGTTACTGCCACCTATGAATGTTTATTGTGAATTACTGAGCAATTTAGGCACAGAGTATAAATCTACTACCAAATTAATGTTTTTCCATAGAAAAACCATAAAATTAAATGTTCTCGAATTAATTGAGATCTCAGCACTGCTCTATTCTGGAATTTTCTAATTTCTTTATACGACGGCTTATAACTTAATCTCTTTGGAAACTCTATAATATTAGGCCAACTACCTCTTATTGCACTTGAGGGCTTTGAATTTGAATATTTCTTGAAATTATTGTCGTGACACTTATCTCGAGAATTTGCGAATTCATGAAAATAAAAATTTCATCAAGAGAGTTATGTAGGAATTATCCAAGCGTCCAATAATTTAAAAATGTAGCCATAGGTATACTTAAACTTAGAGAAGTGCTATTACAATTATGAACAATTAAAGTTACGCCAAAATTTTTATTTTCATAACTGAAATGTTGATAAAATTAGTAGTACATATGTACTGAAACTATATGATTTACTGCTTATGTAGTTTATTTGTAAATATGAAAATAACAAAATTTGCCAAAACATTTTAAAACGCGTTTGTTAATTTCAACATACTTTTGTAGACAACTTAAATTTTTAATGTTTTGTTTGTAGCTTCAAACTCTGAATTTCGCAATATTGCAGTAATTTTGATTCAAACACTAATTATGTTTTATTAATTTCCTATTTCTTGTATTGAATCATCGAAAAGTAAAATTTACTATGACTGGTCAAATGACAAACCGCCAGAAAGGCGAAGTCGCTCATTGCGGCACATTTCAAAACAGTGTGTAACAAAGCAAGACATCACAAAACAATACATGAGCGGAATAGATCGATTTGTGACACGACTATTGTCACTTGACATGAAGTAACACGACTATGCGAATTAGACTGTAAACTTGGATTAGTTGAATATTTTGTTAAGGTTAGGAGGAACATTTATCCTCCCTCGATAAACTGAAGACGAAGGTTTCCAAAATGATCTAATGTGCAACATTAGCTGTCGCGCTGTCATTTTTGGTACAAAATAGACACTCGGCTGATTTAGTTCGCAAATCCGCCGTTTTGGCGCTGGTGGCAAATTAATAGTTTATTATAAGACACATACGTGCTGGATAGTGAATCATTGAAGAGTGTCTCAAATTTAACTGAGGCACCTTAGTACTTAAAACGGCACGCTAGCATTCTTCAGCTACAATTAATCATATTGATCGTCATTAATTGATTGTAGAGATAGGCACTTATAGCAGCAATATTTTATTCTGAATGACCACTACGAAGGTACATTTCGCTTTTTTCATCCTTTACCGAACCAGTTCCACAAATTTTGCAATAATTTTTCCAACTACAATTGATGGACAATCCAGATTCTGTAAGAAATTTTCACCAAATTTGAAACAATTGGAACAAGACATCTAAATAGGGCAAATTGAAAATTTAATCTCTAATTTCAACACCCTTTATATGGGAATAAGAACAATTTTATCGGTATTATTCCGCTGTTTCACAAGAAAGTACAAATAGCAAGCAGTTAAATTTCAAATTAATTCGTCAGCTTTATCGTAATCGAACGAATTTATAAGGGTTTAAACAACAGAATAAACTCGAAAGAGTTGTTCCTATTTTCCTTATAAAATTTAAATACCGACTAAAATTTCCAGACGGTGTTCATGGTACCGCCTCTTCATTTTAGTTCTCAAATCCACCGATTTGGCGTTGGTGGTAACATTAGTTTATTTTAAGTTTTGTATCAAGCAAAAATTTTGTTATAGCATTTCACTACACAAGTCACTCTTTCGGCGATGATGGCAAACTATTTCCACAACATTGTTATTGCCATACAAAATTAGAGCCATCGCACTTCTTTTCATATATTGGGGCGGAATGTTGTATGTTCGAATCGATATGAAATTCGAAAAAGTCGAATGGCGGTATGTTGTATCATTTTCGAACCGCGATAATGATAAAATTTCGTCATTTATAACCAAAGTAATAATAAATGTAGCTGAAATTTCATTTTCGAAAAAGTATTGCAAGATTAAAAAAATGATAATAGTCGAAAATGATACATGCCCGACTATCACTTTTTTCGATTCGAAGTGATGGTCCAACATGCCGCCCTTGGTTTTAATTCCAAAAGTCACATTTCAGACTACGTGGTTACAAAAATATTTAAATTGGTTTTGTTCTCCTTAAGTTTGCAAACCAACCCTTTAACAGCTCATGGTAGTGCGGAAAATCGCTAAGATAAATCAAAATTTTACAAAATAATATGACGATTATCATATTTTTTTGAGTTTTTTGCATAGAAATGTTTGCGTCCCATTCGGATTTTTCAGGTTTGTTTTTCGGATTTTTAAGTTTTTTGTTGTGAAGTCTGAGTGTAGTTCTGATTTTTCACGAGATTTTAGCCCTATTCTTTTAGTTTTTGGAAAATTATACAAATTAAATCCAAAGTCGAAAGTTTGTTTTTGAGGAAAATGTTTCCTTAGGAGGTCATTCTAGCTAAGCAAGAATCTCTTGATAAGTACGCATTCGTGTTTGAAATCATAATTTTAAATTAAATTTAAAACGGTCTGTATCGTTTTTCAAAATTTAGGAAGAAATGACGATTTTTTTCTTTTTATAGTAATTGTTTGTTTTTTTTTTACAAAAATCACAAATTATCCTGAACGTTTATGCTTGATTTTGGTTCAGTTTGTTTCGTTTTTCTTTTTTCTTTTACTAATGATGCATTTTCTTTATTTTCAGATTTCAATGTCTACAAAAAAATCAAAACCCGAATATATCTGTGATAAGAACTTTTTACTTACTATTTTAACAGTTATTTTTTACAAAAAGGAAAAAAATATAAATTGTAAAGTGTAAAATTATTAATTAACATTTTTAGTGAAATTATGTATCGGAAAGCAGATAAGAAACGAATACAAAAAAAACACGATCATGAAAGTGGATTTTTTGAAGATCTTGATGATATTCGACGGCATGTGACATCAAACCAAGACAATAAAATTAATAATTGTTCTAATAGTAATAAAAAAAGTTATAAGTATAAAAGTAATTGTGGTACAATAAAAGGCGATAGTAAAATGGATAGTGTAAAATGTACTGCGAAAATGAAAAGGTCAGCTAGATTATCTTCCCGATCTAAGCGTTTAATACCAAGCAGAAAATTAAATCTCAAGGAAGAAATTATTCAAATAGAGAAAAATAAAATTTATTCAACGAGGAACAATCGAAATTACAACAATCACGTGGAAGCAAATGATTTTAATAAATGTGTACAAAAATCAAATAGATCTACTCGAATTGGAAAGGGCCGAAACAAGAAAATATTCATCAATGATGATATTAAACTTGATGATAATGATGATGAAAATAGTTACGAAAGTAGTCACGATGACGTAGATAACCGCGAAATGGCCCAATCTAAAATTATTGATAGTACACATAACCGCAAAATAAATAAGTTATCAAATTCTACTGGTGATGATTATAATTTGCTTGATAAACATCTCAGTAATGATAATGCCTCTAGCCACGGTAATACGGATGAGCGAAATGATAGTTTTGATAATCAGACCGTGGTTAATTTACAACTAAGTTCGAAAAATAGTGATACTCGTACTGATGCTAATTTATCCCATGATGATGACGTTGACGATGATTGTGATAGCAAACCTGAAACGGATGTTAACTTTATAGTTGGACGTACTAAAGAAAAATTTCGAATTTACTCAGACGGTGATGCAAAACAAATTGTGGGGAATCCAAATGCAGATTTCAAAAATGTCAGCGATGGAACAAGTGCGTATGTGCCAAAAGTAAAATCAGAGAAAAGTGATTCGGTTGTGTATACGGGTAGCTATACACATTATGATTTGGAGATTGAAGAAATTTCGAGGATTCGAACTAATGGTGAGTGGCATTTAATTATTTATTTTATGAATATTTCCTACAATTAAGCCTATACTACAGAAATACTGATAATGCATTATTTAGTCGATGCCGATGTCTTTTACAGTTTACAGATTATAAAATTTTCATTTTGTTCGGAATATCAAATCCCTAACCAAACCATTTTTAGTTTTATGCCTTAACTATCGAATATGTAGGAGCTTACGTTATAAGTTATGCTTTTTGATACTATTTGCCAGAACTAAACAGCTGGCGGTTAACGATGGTGGTCGTACCGCTTTCTTAAACGGTCCAAACAGTGTACAACTCAAGCTCTTACATATGCACAGGTCAGCCAGATCCTCTAATAAGGTAAATCCAATCGACCAATGATTGTGAAATGGATCATTATTCTGAAAAAGTATTTTCACCGATTTAATAAACGCGTTCGCAGCTGCGAGATCAAAGGACTTTGAATAAATTTGAAACTGGGATCTGTGTCTATTCCTGTTACAATCTCATTCCCAAGTGCCATATTCGATCTTATTTTCTTTTGTTTCTGTCACTTCCTTTGACAATCGAGCGCTATTTTTCTAGCCATAGCTAACCGGGAATATTAAAAAAATTAAGTGAGACAATTTAATTTTAGTGTAATCTTGTAATCTTATCTAATTATCAAAATTATGTGTTTAGTTTTTTTTTTTTGTAAATATATTTCCAATCGAAAAATGCTGTTATCATTTACTGAAGGTTATTCTGATTTGAAAAATTTAGGCCAAAGATTAAGGTCAAACACAATAATTAGTAATCAGACGGATTTTATTAGCGGAACGCAAAAATGTATTAGCCAACAACTGTTCGATAAATAATTTCATAGTATAACGTAAGATGGTGGATTTTAAATCGTTACTGTAGCTTCGTTTCTCTCAATATTTCTAATAATAGTCAATTATAATATTTTTGTTTGTTTGTCACAAGTAATCCATCTAAGGAATTCGATTTAATATTCTGCTCGATTACTTTCAAGTGCAAATATTTTCTCGCCATTTATTATAAAAGATATTTATTTTACAATTTTTTCTAGGGATCAAGATGAAACTGCTTCACAGAAAACCACGGTTCTCCTAGCTAAAAGGCAAACGGTCTATATTTTTAATTTTATTGCCTTATCTTTTTCAAATGAAGATCAATTGGTTCATTTCCCTTTAAATTTTCTGTCCAATTCAATAAGCTGGTCAATATTATAAAAAATCCATTCATTTAGCCTTGTTAACAACGGGATGATAACAAAGTTGTAATGAAGAATCTTAATTATAATGAAAATAATGTCAAATGGGAATGGGAATTTCATATTTGTACTTATTTTTCAAATAAACTTGGTAGTGTGTATTGCAAACACAATCAAGTTTATTAAATTTCTATCTACATTTCTACACAGTACAGGTAACCCTCCAAGAACACGGTATTCGAAGAACACGCATACCCATTTTCTCAATTTACACGGTTTCAAACAACACGATTTTCGTTATTCTCTTTTATTTTGTTTTTTGTATATCATAACAAAAAATAGAACGTTAGCGTTTTATTAATTTCTTTTTTATAGTCTCGAACAACACGGTTTTAAAGAACACGGAACGGATTAATCGTGTTTTTACTACAAATGACTTGTGAGGCTCTATGAAATAACTCTCGCGATAAAACTCAAGTAAATCTTTACCAGAGTTTATAAAGTGAAGAAAAGCGGGAATTGGAAAACGGGATCCATCTAATTTAATAGAATCAAGATCAAATACAAAACACAATAGGCTTTTCTATAAGCGAGTTTTTGCATAGAGTTCGATAAATAAAGAAAATTCAACAAAAGATTTTTCTATCTTTCTTGAACAAAGGAAACATTTTTTTATACACATGTATTCATTTAATTCGCGATTATTATTTCCATTCAATGTTAAGTTACATATTTTAACGCAAAATTTTAATATCGATAGTTTCTGTCTCTTCTGTCTGAGGTCTCCAGTATTACTTGCTCGAGGTTATGTATTAGCAAAGAATTTATATTGTATAAACATACTACATACTCTTTGGCCTTAATAATAGACTAAACTTAGCATTGGAAATCTCAAAAAATATCTGTTGAATATGATTATAAATATCTATTTCTTAGACCTAATCACTATAGTTAGTTCCAATCCTTAGAGCCAATAGGATTTAGTGTATGCGGCAAGATGTCATCTCTCATTTTAACAAATGTTCATATTATCCCTTACAGAAACTTGAATTCAAGTTTTTTGAGGTAAAACTGAGCGAGCCAGTTTAAAAGTCCTAGGTGATATGTCTAGTAGTTGGATGAGGCCTGAATGCCTAAACCAGTCACTAAGGTTAAGGTTTGGGGTGGAAATGTCATTTTTAATACTACAACAAATGCGCAAAACTATTAACAGAAAATTTAAAATACTAGCATCCAAACCGTACTGAGATAGCAAAATTTGGAAATCTTCTCTTTACCTTCTACTAGGCAAATACACAAAATCGCGATTTAAAAATACAAACACGATTTTATAACTCTGTAAAACGTTCAAATTCACATTTACATCCCGATTCTGAAGCACAGTCACTGACTGAAAAATGGTCTTAGGTAAGACTTTTTGTCTTTGGTTTTAGTTTAGTCTTAATGAGACTTTTCGAGTTCTGCGCGTAGTCTGTGACCAATAAGACCACCAAATATGTTTGTCTTACGAAAGATTTTTTGACTTTGTTTTGAGTTTAGTCTTAATTATGACACTTCGTATTCTGCGCAGCCTGAGTTGGCATTGGTCTTAAAAAAAGTGTTACGTGAGAAATGCAAATTTGGTGGTCTTGTTTTGTTGGTCACAGACTACGCGCAGAATACGAAATGTCTCATAATTAAGAGTAAATTCAAACCAAAGAGAAAAAGTTTTACCTAAGACCATTTTTCAGTCAGTGACTGTGCTTCAGAATCGTGGTGTTAGTTATTAAAAAACTACAATTTTTATCTGTTCTCGCGCATTTTGAATTATGTCGAAAGAATTACGATGAATTTGTATAAATTGTTTTTGTCAAAATTTACAGAATTTTAAATTTAAATCGACGATTTAATATTTTCATGTACAGCTGTAAAGAAGTACACACTTTAGAAAATTATACATATTGTTATTTCTAATTCAAATCCACTGGCTATTTCTTATTTTTCACATTTATACTATTTCCACAACCCGATTGTAATAATCGAGTTATATAAACGTTATAATCCTGTTTTGATGAAAATCGTTTAATGATAGACCCAAAAAATATCAAGTAGTCCTTATTATTTAGTTTGTTTCTGTCTACGGTATAATCGCAATTGAACAGCAAGCATTGCAAGCCAACATCAAAATGGAACAAATTGATAAATTTAAGAATAACGCCAAAAGTTCTTATCAGTCCGATTCAGTTAAGTTTCTGACAGTACAAAATGAACGTTTTCCTCAATGTTAACACACCAAAGAGAAATGACCAAAGTTGACGGATGTCGGAAGTCGGCTGATCATTATAACTAGGTTGCATTAGGATCCGTTCAGTCACGAATGTTGAACCGAGCAGGATTGTTTCAGCTAAATACCCGAATATCATACCTTACTTATGCGAGCTCTATTCACTTTTAACACTATTTTCCGTAGGCACTTGGCGAAACACATTTACACTTTAATAAACACATTTTTACTTGTTTTTTTTATGGGAAATAAAAAAACAAGGGCTAATAAAAATGTGTTTATTAAGTGCGAGCTCTGTTCATTGTGGTATGTTGTGACTAGTCTTTATCGGTCTATATTTATTAGGCTATGATATATTGGCAAACTGACTCCTATTTTTGTGCATACATGTACTAATTTTGGGGCGGGGTAATGAAATCGCATGAAAAATCATTGTCCGAAATATTTCGATGGACAAAGACAAAAGTTAGAAATGAATGATGCCGGAAGTGATTGTCGAAAACCATCTTACCGATCAGTCATTGTTCTCAAAATAGGATCTAAATTATATTTATTCATTTCCCACGTATTCTAGGGCTAATTTCGAATTGTTTTAATCTGGTATGTTTAAACTTTTATTTTAATCCGTTTAAGATTCATGATCGCCGCCCGCCATCACTGACTTTCTCAAAAATCTTAATGTTATGTTGATTTCGATTGATATTTTCCTACTCTAAAAATAGTACCCTCATTTTATACCCTCATTTTGTATCAATGAAACAGAAATGAACTACACCGCTTTTACATGTCAAAACAATATATTTGTTTCATCTTTACTGTCAGGTCATGTCGATGATTGACAATTGTTTGTTTCAAAAATTCCTCATCAGATGAATCTGAGGAGAATCATGATGATGATGTGAAGTAAATGCCATTTAAAATATCCTCCATAATGTAATACTCGAATTAAAGTTATTATCCCGATTATTAAACACGTATGTGTTTTGACAAGTATAAAAATTGGCGTATGACAACATCAAAAATGGTTTACTCAGCCAAAAAACCTGGAGTAGAGAAAATTACTCCGGGTGTAGCAAAATATTACCCTTGTTGTATTTTTTTTTTTCAATCGAACATTTTGACAGCAGTTGGAGTACCATTTTTACTCTCGGTGTAATATTTTTCGTTCAATCGAAATCAACATTAATTTAAAGATTTAAACAGTAAACTTGAAAGGTAAACTGAACAAGTTAATATCCTATTTCGTAACATAGAGTTCAGTTGAAAATTTTATAGGATCATTCCCAAAATTATGACATTTTTTCGAATCTGTGTGCTTTGGAGTACTCTAGATCTGTTATTACAGATCAATTATTTTCACTGTCTTAATTCAGCGGACGTGTACCAAATTTGAAATCGTACAATTGTAGGAAACGTTGCACTGCATCGCGTGGTTGATTCCTCAGTATTTCCAGGTCAACAATATTTTTTATTGAACTCTCTTCTTAAACATGCTACTAATGCAAATGAATTGGTAAATTTTAATTTTTTGGTAATAAACTTTCTTTTTCTTATTGCAGTAAACATATCCAGTGAAGATAAAGTTGACATTTCGCATTTTGATTTATTAAAGGTGTTGGGTACAGGAGGTAAGTTTTATTAAAATCTATTAATTTTCAATATCATTTTTATAACGGTTATTAAAATCTATTAATTTTCAATATCATTTTTATAACGGTGCAATCTATCTGTTTTTACAGCATACGGTAAAGTATTTCTAGTTCGGAAAAAAGGGGGTTCGGATCATGGTCGATTATATGCAATGAAAGTATTGAAAAAAGCAACGATTGTTTTAAAGAAAAAAACGGCGGAGCATACCAGAACTGAGAGACAGGTAAAAGAAAAAATCTCTAATTTTAATTGAAATAATTTTTAATGATTCTATTTTATTAAAGGTATTAGAAGCCGTACGACGATGTCCGTTTTTAGTTGGAATGCACTATGCGTTTCAAACTGATTCTAAACTACATTTAATTTTAGGTAATGTGTAATAATTTAATTTAGTTTCAACTTCAAATTGTGATAAATGTTTTCATTATTTTTTAGATTATGTTAGTGGAGGTGAACTGTTTACACATTTATATCAAAGGGAACATTTTACAGAAAATGAAGTTAGGATTTATATTGCTGAAGTTGTTTTAGCTTTAGAACAGTTACATAAGGTAATTTTTGCTTATTCAAGTTTAAGTCTAAATTGTTAAGATTTTGTTGATTTTTTGCAGTTGGGAATTATTTATCGTGATATAAAGCTAGAAAATATTCTATTAGATGCTGGTGGACATATTGTTTTAACTGATTTTGGATTATCCAAAGAATTGTTACTTGGTGTTAATGAACGTGCCTATAGTTTTTGCGGGACGATTGAATATATGGCGCCCGAAGTTGTTAAAGGTGGTACATCTGGCCATGATATCGCGGTGGACTGGTGGTCGGTCGGTGTTTTAACTTATGAACTATTAACTGGTGCCTCACCCTTTACCGTAGAAGGAGAAAGAAATACTCAACAAGATATTTCAAGAAGAATATTAAAAACTCAGCCCCCCATTCCCGAACATTTAGGCAACGAAGTAAAAGATTTTATTTTAAAATTATTAGTTAAGGATCCGAGAAGAAGGCTGGGTGGTGGTAGATCAGATGCTAGTGAAATAAAATCGCATTCTTTTTTCCGTAAAATTGATTGGGAATTATTAGCAAAAAAACAAATACCGGCTCCTTTTGTACCAAAAATAAAAAATGATTTAGATACAAGTAATTTTAGTGATGAATTTACAAGGCTCCCTGTTGCGGACACACCAGCTGCTGTACCACCTAATCCCGAGCGATTATTCCGTGGTTATTCATATGTCTCACCAAGTATACTGATGTCAAAACATCTGACAACCGATAAAATTTTACTAGGCGATAAAAATTTACAACGGCCCGACCCTTCCAAGATGCATCGGTATCGCGTCAAAGGGTCGCCATTTTTTCAAAAATATGATCTAACATCACCCAACCCTATAGGCGATGGATCATTTTCGATTGTAATGCAGTGCCGCCGTCGTTCGACCAAAGAAATATATGCCGTGAAAATATTAAATGTATCGCATGATTGCCGCGACGAAATAAAAATTTTGGAAAGCTGTCAAGGCCACCCAAACATTGTAAAACTGATAGAAGTTTTAAAAGACGAAGCGTACACCTATATAGTTACAGAATTATTGGACGGCGGCGAGCTATTAGGAAGAAGAACATCACTAGCAAAATTCACGGAAGATAAGGCATATGTATATTTTACGCAAATTGTCAATGCCGTTGCATTTATGCACACGAAAAATATCGCGCATCGTGATCTAAAACCGGAGAATATATTATTCCAAAGTAAATCATCGGACTGTTTGAAACTTGTTGATTTTGGATTTGCCAAGGTATTAGAACCAAGTATTGGAATGTCAACACCGTGTTTTACATTAGACTATGCTGCGCCAGAAGTCTTATTAGGTAAGTTTACTACTGTACTTAAAAAACTGAAAGAGTAAATAATTATTTTGTTTCCTATATTTTAGGTTCAAATAAAACCTATACAGAGGCCTGTGATCTGTGGTCTTTGGGCGTTATACTATATTCGATGGTATGCGGTCAATCACCTTTTTCACCAAAATACAGTTGTAGTTCAGAGAAGAATATTGAAATAATTGTGGGGAGAATTCGGAGAGGATCGTTTGATACGGAATCGGAGGCATGGGATAAAGTTAGTAAATCAACTAAGAAATTAGTACGTGGCTTACTCAGCGTTGACATATCAAGTAGAATAACAATGAATCAATTAAAGGAGCATGAATACGTTAAGTATTGTCGTGACAATATTTTATCATCTACAATATATCCTCCAAAAACACTATTAGAACCTCCCAGGCAAATGGCTAGCTTGGAGAATAATGTTCGTAACACGTATAACGCATTTCAACAAGCCCAAAGACAAGGATTTCGGTTACAAGATGTCAATAATGCTAACTTAGCGAAAAGACGCCGACTAAAAAAATCATCCTCCACGAGTAGTTCTACTGGTGACAGAATAAGTGCCTTAAGTCGAAGCAAGAGTAGTAGTGGTATTGCACTTTCCGATCAAAATAATCGATCAATTAGTATTAATTCGGATGTTGAAATCGTTGCTGTCTATAACAATGATAGTGGTGATAAAAGAAAAGATAATATTGCACTGAATAATAACAAGAAAAAAACAAAAAATAATGATTTAAATGATAAAATTTACATAATATCAGACGACAGTAATGATAACTTGGAAATACTTCAGTTACAATCAACATCAAATATAATTCCGTCCAACAACATCATGAATGCTCAAGTCATAGATTTTAAAGAAATATTATCACAAAGTGAAACTAAAAATGCAATGCGAGTCGAATGTTCTAATGCGAATGAGAGAGATGATGAATTTTACGGTTTCGATGATCATGATTTAGAAGCAATTTCAAATTGTTTATTAAGTTTATCCAAATACAATCAAACAAAACAATCCTTATCTAATAAGGCTGTGCCTCCAATTCGAAAAAAGCGTGGTAGGCCACGAACTATTAAAATTACCAATGACGAAACAAACGATTTTATGGGAACAATACAAAAACTTAGAAATTTAATTAATTTTAATACTGCAATAGGGACAATAAATACACGAACTATATTATCAAAAAAGCCAATTAAAAAAAATACAAATAATAATAAGTTAATTGATAATGACAAAGAGGTAAATAATAATTGTAGTGTGGCTAGTGCTTCGTATAAAAAATGTCCTGTAAAAATTGGTCCGGTAACGCGGGGTCACAAGAGACGGCAAGAATTGGAGGATCGTTTGGATTTATTTATATCCAATTTTAAAAAAAGGGCAAAATGATGAATAGTAAAGTTTAATATAAAAATTTGTATTTATAAATTATTAGTTTTTTAATATGTTTTAAATTATTGTTGTTTTTGAGAGGGATAAAAAAATAAAAGAAAAAAGTTATAGCAAAATTTCGCACTTGATTTTTCTTTTTATTAATGTATATTTAAAAAAAATAGTTTGTTATTTTCATAATACATACATTATTTCAAATTTGTTAAAATTAATCTCTTATTTGTTTTGTAAGGAGAAAAAATATCATTTAAATATATAATTTACAAATTAATCCTTTAGTTTAGAATATTTTGTTAAACAGGTTTGTTTCTGGGGAGTGCGAGGCCCTCTAGATTCATACCTCCTCGCGGTGCTTTCTGGGTAACACAAAGGCCTCTGTTCACTTAGTCATATCACTTCATACAACTTGACTATGGATATTTTTAGTTTGAAAAAACTATATTTATTTGTTTGCAGTGATAGCAGTCGCAAGGAAATATTTATAAAGCAGCATACTATGACTTTAAAAACAGCCACAACGAGTTTTGTAAACAATTTTTTTGTAAGTTTCGATTTAATAATCTAGTAACCGAGAAGATGAGGTGACATCGCATGAAATGATGCGACTTAAGGGGCATTCCCTTAGGTGTAAAGAAAGTTATTGGATCATTGGCACCCTAAAACTAATACCCAATCAGCGTCCGTTCTCCAGGTTAGGGGCGGCTGAAGCGGGCGTCTGTCATGTATCAAGCGTCTTCCTATATGCCATGGGGTCAAGGTAGGACTGGATGCGATAAGATTATTCGCCAGCACGTGACACACATGTAACAAGCGGATTGAGCGGCAGGTTAACAACCTGTCATAAAAACAACTAAGTTATGAACCCTACACAAAGAAATCGGATTCGTTACCAACATGACCTCGAAAATTTTACACAGACAACGCTTTAAAAATTGGAACATGAAACGTGCTCTGAAACGTGCTCTATGATCCGCCATCAACGGTTACACTCTTGATAACAGTGGCCATCAGAATGGAGGAGAATTTGGAGTTGGCTTTCTCATCCATCATCGTGTGAAGCAACATATCATCGACTTCAATCCTATCAATATGTGGGTAAGCCCGGTCAGACTCCGCATTAACAAATTTTACATCACGCTCGTTAATGTACATGCACCCACTGAAGACAAATCAGATCACGTCAAAGATCTACTCTTTGTCAAGTTCGAGATAGTCATCAATAACATACCGAATCATGACAGTAAAATCATTGTGGATGATTCTAATGCAAAAGTCGGTAGGAGTGCAGCAAATACATCCCCCCATCGGTCAACGTGTCAGTGATCTGACAATAATGTATTATTTAATTTATCAAGTAGGTAGGTGTTTTCCACAAAAGACAGTCTACAAAGTAACCTGGAGATAGAATGATGGCAGAACGAGAATACATTAGCATATCCGACGTTAGATCTTACATGCAGACATGGACAGCGATCATTTACTTGTCATATTCGAATATAAGTGCAAACTGTCATCTAATTTCAATAGACAAGCACAAAAGACCGTTCGATAGAATGCCGATGCTTTAAAAGATCAAGCATCACTGCAGAGGTACCGGTCATCTGTCACTGACTATCTAGAACCGGCACAGTAACAACGAAGGGACTGCTCATAAAATCAAGGTGCGGTGGTTAGCCCCCAAAATGATTGGTTCGGCGAATATAAACAAAAGCTTCGTGAAAAATGGTTGGCCCGCATGACTAAAAGCCCTTAGCAGAATATCTCCGTACTATGAAAGCTACATACGTCTAAATACCTCCGTCAAAAGAAGCGCGAATAAATGAGATCATGCATTGGAAAAGGCGAATATCTATATTGAACACTGCCCACACAGTATTGGCTAAAGTCGTACAGACTCATCCCTCTCGCCGAAAACATCGATAGCTATCAGTGTGAGTTTCGTCTCAACCGATCCACCACTAACCTGTGTTTCACCATATGAGGATGTTAGAGTACAATATAACCATATATCAACTATATATAGACTTCCGGTAGACATGAGTATCAACCGCAGTTGCGCCTGTGCTGTTCTCTTTGGCGTTCGACTACTTGGTAAAGAAAAGAAACATTGAATGATGCAGATGATATCGATCGCTCCGCAAGAAAGAAAGTTTGTAGGTGAACAGCAGCTAAACCAAATTTTTAGCAACCCCCAGTAGCTGTGGCAAATCTCGGAATCGACGACCAGAATTTTGAGAGCGTTTAAAATTTTAAATAGGTACCTCGGGGTCAGTAAAAACGCCCCGAGTGTGCCGGCGTCGAACAAGACTTAGGTATAATAGGAGGTCGAAAGTGGCGCGCGAGAGCGATGAATCGAGACGGATGGAGGTCAACAGTGCAAGCGGCAAAATCCCTTCTTGTGATGTGAAAGCTAGTGAGAGGGTTTATTTCTTAATTATATCACTCTTTGTTACAACTAAGAACGCATAGGAGCAAAGCCACAATAAAATAAGATACGTGTAAAATAAGATGTCTAGATGTCATTTAGAATAGCTTTTTCGAGTTATAAAATCGAAACCTGCAGCCCTATTCTGGGTTTTCCGGGGAATTGGGAAAATATTTTATTGTAATTACAAATTAGTGCAATTCCCAAATATATATTTCCCGTTCCCAAATGTGTATTCTGGCAGACAGGGGATAATTTTTTTATGATTTTTTTTTATGTAAATATTTATAAACTAAAACACGTATTGTGACCTTATTACAAGTTTAATTTATTTTTAAATATATATTTATTAGCAAAAATAATGTTTCAAAATTGAAAAAGGTACGAATTACAATTCCCCAAAAAAATAATGGGGAAAAATTAACGTCAAAACTGCTTATAATGGAATTATTTTTTCCCAATAAAAAAAATTCCCAAACGCCAGAATACACTTTGGGGGAAAAAATTCCCAACTGCTAGAAAAACGTTACTAATTCTCAATTCCTTATTCCCGGGGAAAACCAGAATAGGGTCAATTCGCGTTCCGTGAAATAATGAAAATGAAAAGTTTTTTTCATTGGCAATCTAGTAGTTTGAATTATTTGCACGTAATTTTAAATTTTACTGTTTGAAATCAAAATTTCTTATGGGGAATGCAAACCTACCTGATTGCTAATGAAAACAACTTTTCATATTCATTAGCTGTTTTGCTTTCGCAAAGCCGATTAGCTTAATGTTAGAGGCCAATTTTGCTTTCAGCAATATTTGTTTTGAATTTCCAGTAATGGAAAATAATTGTTCATCATAGTGGGCTTTTTTGTCAGTAGTAATTGTAATCTGAATCGGTTTTATGAAAATCTTTTTTTTTAGTTTTATGTAAAAGCCAACTCTACTTTAATTACTACTGATAAATTCGCCAACTATGGCTGCGGGCCAATAGTCGGGTAAATAGTTTACTATGGTAAAAATCGGATTTAGAACAGATTTTTCTATCAGTTTGCCATAGAGTTTTTGAAAAATAAATGAATTTACTGAAAAATTTACTTAAAGTTGACTTTAACTCGACTATTGGCCCGCAGCCTATGATGAACAAATATTTTCGTTACTGGAAATTCATAAACAAATATTGCTGAAACCAAAATTGGCCTCTAACATTAAAGCTAATCGGCTTTGCGAAAGCAAAACAGCTATTATTTCAAGGAACGCGGATTGACTCCCTGGCTCCTAGATGTCATTTAGAATAGCTTTTTCGAGTTATAAAATCGAGACCTGGCACTTTTTCGGTCCGTGATATCGAACAATATTCAATAAAGGCGGATTCAGTGTTGCGGTCTTTCATTCCTTCCTTCCTTCCGATTTTTAGTTAAAACCATAAGTTGCTGAAAAAATTTCACAAGAAAATAACGTTTTTAGGCAATGAAATTTGTTTAAAAAAAATTCAGAAGGAAGGAAGGAACGAAAGAAAGCAACACTGAATCCGCCTTTAAGTTCGCTGGAAATTATTGTAAGCGTCACTCATTGATTCGTCATTACATTAAATAAATTAGTTGTTCATATTAAGGCGGTGATACATGTACAAATTTTGCCTTTAAGGCAAAAAAAATTGCCTTGCACAAAATTGAAAAATGTTAAATTTAAAATTTTTGCCTATAAGGCGATTCAAGATGGCCGACTTTTAACCAATCAGCGCGCATAATTTTTATGCCTTAAAGGCAAAATCTGTACATGTATCACCGTCTTTAGTCGCATGCAATGAAAGAAGATATAGTTTTAAATAAATAAAAAAGAGAAAGAGATGAGTCAGAATTAGAAAAGCAGCCATCGGGTCTTTACAAACGTGTCATGACTCATGGCGTGTTTTGCTCAATACACGAGTGGAAAGGTAAACCGACCGAATAGGTGTAAATAAAGAACTGCAAAACAAGTAAATAGAAATAATTTAAATTAACAAAATGACTATTTTGCTAAGATGGAAGAAGTAGATAAGTTGGTTCCGCGGATGGTTCGCGACTCGAATCGATTGAACAAAGCGCGCAGAATTCAGTCGTATATAATTACCGAGTAGTTTATGTAAAATGTATATATTTTGAATAAAATAAAATTTAAAATTTTTTGTATCTTATTATTTTATTTCATTTAAAAATGGGGGATATTTTTAAAACGCTTTTTATTTGTATTTCTAATTATTTTTTTAAAGTCATATTTTCGTTTCAGTGGCTGGCTAATGTATTCCAGATTTAGCCTCGAGTTCGAACTCCATCAGCTAACGTAAATCTACAATTATCACGATATACAAAATTAATTAAACAAATTAGGTATAAAATAAATATTAAATTTAAAATCTTACCTAATTATCGTCATCCTAATCAATAATAGCCCCACGAAAAGCCTCGGCTAAATAGGCCTTTTGATTGATTTTCACTAGCCCGTTTTCCTTTTATATTTTCTCCATTGTATTTCTAATTATTTTTTTAAAGTCATATTTTCGTTTCAGTGGCTGGCTAATGTATTCCAGATTTAGCCTCGAGTTCGAACTCCATCAGCTAACGTAAATCTACAATTATCACGATATACAAAATTAATTAAACAAATTAGGTATAAAATAAATATTAAATTTAAAATCTTACCTAATTATCGTCATCCTAATCAATAATAGCCCCACGAAAAGCCTCGGCTAAATAGGCCTTTTGATTGATTTTCACTAGCCCGTTTTCCTTTTATATTTTCTCCATTTAATTTTTTAAAATTTGAGCCGAAAGTATTACAATGCATTTGTATATAACCAACAATTAATGTCAAAATAGTTGAGAAGTTCTTCACTCGTAATATGATTCTAATCCCTAGGAGTAGATATGACATTTTACAAAACACGGAATTTTAGAATTTTTCTAAAATTACGTCCCTGGATCCACAACCTGTTGAAATATTACGTTGTTTTATTTGCAAATCGTTGAATAATAAACACGGATTATTTTAAATTAATGTGAACTTTATTTTGGAATGCACGAAGGGTATACAAAACGAACGTTTCTTTTCCCTGATGTTTCTAAATATAAACTAATTATTTGACATTCACAATTTTACCACCATGAGATTTACATTTACCTACGAACTATACAATTACACATTAAATTTCAATCGGCCTCACGTTGATTTATCTCCAAGTTTTTATTCGTAAGCCGTTCATCAAATTCAAGTCGCAATTTTGCCAAGTGTAAGTCTTTTTCAATTTTAATTTTTTCCAATTCCAATGCAACAGTTTTCAGTTCATATTTTTTTCGTGCACTTTCAATTTGAAAGTCGACTATTTTTTCTTTCAAAGCCATGCGCCGTAAAAATTTTTCCTTTTCAAAATCAAATTTAAGCATTTCCAGATCTGTTTCGGATGACTTCATTTCTGGTGTCACTTGGTGTGAACTTGTCGGTAATAAGTCTTCAGGGTTATTCAGGGACGTATTTACAGCACTATCTTCAATATTGTTTTGTTGAATTGTCGAAATGCCCGTCTCCCATTCTTTTTCATCTTTAATTATGAAGGGATGGTGTTTTAGTGAAATAGTTTCGGAAATCCGAGTTGTACATGGTTCGGTTATATTATCTGGCAGTATAGCATGCATTGACATAGAAACATCTGTTGTCGACTCTATCTCGCCTTTGCCGAAAGCCGTGCTCTTACATTCGAAAAGACGCTCCAATTGATCAAAATACGGGCAAAATTCTTTTAATGTTATAAAATTTGAGTACCCTCGGTCGCCCAATTTAAATAAATCTCGAAGTGTTATGTATTTTGCGTGTAAATTATGAACTTTACATTTGATCAAGTCCCATGGTATATCGATTCCGTATTGACGGATAAAATTTTCATAATAAATACGTTGCGATGGTTTCTGAAATGATAAAAATATTCGCAATGTCAAAAAATAGGAATTATTATTTTTCTGCATACAAACCTCAAATTCTCGATTTCTATTTAAATAGTCTATTAAAAGGGCGGTTTCTGAGTCTTTCCATTTTGTTACACTCAGGGGTCGCTTTAGTCCACGTTGAGCCGGTGTAGCCTAAAATATATACGATTTATGATGTATATTTAAGTACATGATGTACATAGACGTATGTTTTTTTAACTCTATATGACAAAAATAATTTAATCATTCTTTTGTGATAATTCACTGCACACATAAATTATACACACATTTCGTATAAACACAGTTTTTTGTTTTACCTCCATTTTACACGAAATTTTACCACAGACTGTGAAAGAAAATAATTAATGTAAAAAAATTATACACGAATATAATACACGTTTTCTATACACGCACATACTCGTAATTGTTATGGATGTCGCTAACTATATACACTACAAGTTTATTTTACGCTTAGGCATACATAAATCCATAGAAGTAAAATAAACGAATGTACTACGATCGTTTGTACGCAAGTCAGTTTTTTATTTAGGTACGTATAAAAAATATGTATTTCGGTATTCTTTTATTTTCTACTAACAAGCAACAAAAAGATGGTTTTGTTTTATTTGCTCGAGATAAAATACGCTTCCTCTGTGTGCATATCCACACTAGTCGAGTAACTTGTATCCGGTAACTAACTTCATTTGTCTCCCCTTTACCTACAAAACCAAAAAATTGGGTACAGAAAAAGCCGGTTTTGTAGGTAAAGGGGAAAGAAACGAAGAAGTTACCGGATACAAGTTTCCCTATTGTCGATATGCACTGTGAGTTATATACAGGGTGTCCGCGACTAATGCTATTATATTTAAAGGGGATGAAAAAGCAATCAAGCCTGATTAAAAAATACTACTACGGATGTTTTAGAAAATGCACAGGGATGTCCTTTCCGTAGCAATTTTCTAACACAACCTTCAGAGAAAAGGTTTCATCGGTTGGTGACCTGCCTGGGAAAAACGCATTGGTATAGTCGCCAAAAATGAGCTCGCTCTGTCTGTCTATTTAAACGTGAAGAGAAATAATTTCGCCACTCTAGTGGATGGAGGCCGGTAACGTTTTCTTTTATAAAACAGTATCTACCTCTTAAACTGACAGTTTCGATTTTGAACACTTGTTCTTTGTGCGATTCACGTTTCGTCCTTCTACACAGCCGGCTGGAGTGTTTTCTCGTATACAGTCGTTGTGATTGCCTTTGTTTATTGAGAGATGTTCCGTTTTCGTGCGCGACCTTTTCTTCAATTGAAGCTAGACAGTTCTCATCAAGCCCTCTATGCCTAGATGTATTTTTAACTAAATTCGCCGTTGAAGCAGTTGTTACCGCTAATTTTATTATTTCTAATGTTCTTTCACATAATAGGTTAGTGGTTGGCTGAATAGGGTTAATGATATGCTGCCTTCGAAGTTGGCTCGTTACCTTCAAAGTTGTTTAATGTGTCAATATTCCAACGTGGGATTCGGTGGAATCGGTTATCCGTGGTGGATAGACGAGCGGCATATTTCGCAACTATACCAGAAGTGGTCAGAATCGATGTTGGCGTCTCATTTTATAGGAGAGTTAGCATGGTGGCGCGCATCCCGTTGCTATTTGATGCAAGTTGTGGGTAATCTGGACGGATGGTACAACGATGAATACTCTCTGTTGCCAATTTGCGCGTTGAAGATAACCAAAAGCTAATAATATTTTATAAAATGGTGCGTGTCGAGGAGCTCATCAGGAGAATTTCCAACCGCAGTTCAAAATTGTAGTAAATTCAACAGATGCCTTTCAGAGCCGCTCCATTTGCATTAATTAATTCAGTTGGGGTGAGACGCTTCAGTAATCAGTGCAAACAATAAGAGCGAAAATTATAGAGCGAAAGAGCGTGAGTATTTGGAAAATTATTCCAAGATTATTTTCAGTATTTTCAGGAATATTCCCGAAGCGGTGTAAATTACTAGTATTGTTGTAAACCGTCGAATTTATAACTGTATTCCCAATCCAATGATACAAACCGGATTTGGCAAGACCAATTAGTAGCAATTGGTGACTTCGGCATTATTGTGAATATTAGAATATGGAACGATTACGGAGTTAACATTCCAATTAAAACACCGCAATTTACCGATAACGGGTGGTTGCAAAAATGAATTAATATTGTGACTATACGTGAGGCTATGGAGAAGCCAGGGTTAGATGCGGATAATTATGAATTCGAAGAGGTAATAGAAGAAAAACTAGATGATAAAAATGAGATGATAGAGCCAGTTCCCGGACCATCACAAAATGTTGGAAATAGGATAGGATTTGGTACAACAAATGGATCAAAAATTTGATCAACAAAGTAAAGAGACGCAACAAACAATACATTACACTATTGTTGTGTTGGATGTATCAGTGGTGATGCTATATTTTGTTGCATTGAACGAATGCAGTTTGACATTCGTCAGGGTAAGAAAAATGTTTAGACGTTTTGGGTTTTTTGAGAAGTGTTGCCAATTGTGTATGAATTGGGGCAAGTATCTCTGCCAGTTTTGGGATGAATCAGTCGTAGTAGTTTATCATAACAAAAAATTATTGAATTTGTTTAACAGTTTGCATTCCTGAGAATTTTATAAATTCATTAATTCGTTCTTCGGGTGGCAGAATGCAATTATGTGTAATGTTATGACTGAGAAAGTCAAGATTGCTTGTCCCAAACACACATTTTGCTGTGTTAATATTGACACCATAATTTGATAAATTTTTGGAAGAGATGTTCCAAATGGAATTGCATCGAGAATGTCGTCAATACACAAAAACGAAATCGAGATATCTCACTATGAAGAAACGCTGGAATGTTTTTTTTTTTTAATTTTTTTATCTCTACAATCTATTCTGAAAATGGGTCAGCCCATGAGTTTTGCACTACGACAGGGGGTCGTAGATTTCTTCCGTAGATTGCCCCTACCGGGATTCGAACCCGGCACCTCACGATCCTAACGCCAAAGCTTTAACCACTGTGCCATTTGGTCTGTGCTGGAATGTTTATGCAGCATTTCTAAGTCCAAATGGCATTCGGGTGAATTCGAATAAGCCAAATGGTGTGGTAATTTCGATTTAATGTATGTCGTCAGGAACAATTGGAATTAAATGGTACGCTCTGACGAGATCGATTTTCGAGAAAATCTGGAGTAACTGTTAGGAATTGTGACTGTGTTAAGTCTTCTGTAGTCCTCACATGGTCTCCAGTCGTTGTCCATCTTTTTACCGTGTGTAATGGACATGAAAAAGAACGTCGGTAGATTCCTAGATCCACGATATCTTGCAATTCTAGGAAAGATGCTTTGTGGCTACTATTGATGATCATGTAGAACAATGGTGATGGTATATCAACGCGTGCTGATGTTACATTGGGTGTAAGCTTAGTAGAGTGTAAGCTGAGAGACGATGATGGGGCGGTTAACATTGGTAAGTATAAATGCGTCTTTGGAAGAACGTCTTGTTTATTGTGGTACCATTTGCTGCTGCCAGAACTAAATCGAGATTGCGATTTGTTCCGTATAGCGATAGTATTTGTAATACGGGATTACGCTTATGTCAGCGCCGGTTATCAGAAATATGATGGTATTTTCTTAAATTTTTCGTCGCAGCGAAATGGCATAATTAAGTCGTTATTGATAGTCTACCATTCTTAATTTTTGCAAAAGCTGAATTTTATATTCAACTCTCCAGTACACGTTGTATATTATCATCCGTGCGTGCCACAGGTCATCGCCTTGTTGCTGGAAATTTCGAACCAGACGCTTTATTGTTGATCTAGACTCTAGATGGTACAGAATGCACATTATAATATCGTCGATAGGCCTGCTGCGTCGAAAATAAACCACCGTTGGTTTTGATAATAAAATCCAATTATTTCTATTCGTTTTTCTATTGTGTATTGTTCCATTAAAAATGGCCTAAGTCTTCTTTACAAATGAAAATAAATCTAAAAAAAACATAATTATAAAAGTTATTAAACATTCACACTAGAACGGTCTTTTTGTGACACCCTGTACGATCGAAATATTTCGATCCAAATCTTCGCAAGTTGGTGTAATTCGTAAAAACCTGCAAGAGGACGGCTTCTCTATCGGTTCTGAGTATTTTTACTGTTTTATTAAACAGAAAACGTCTTTTAATCAGCCTTTTTCAAAGTGGCCACAGGAGTAGATATTTTATTACTACCTGGCCCCATAATCTGTTAAAATGCTACATTGTTTTATTTGCACATCTGTCGCTGCTTTACCAAAAGCATGCGATGTTACAAGGCTGATTTATTTGTCCAAACTATACTTTACCATATCGCGTGTTGGCATTTTTGTCACACACACATTCCATCGGTTCATAGACATTTTCATATAGCCAACGAATTAAATTTATTTTTCTCGATGTTGATAACATGCGCAGGCCAAAATAGCTTGCGTGCATTATCAGCATAAAACTTTATAGAGTTGCAAATTTGTTGTGTGCCAGATTGGATTTCGATTGAAAAGAAATTTGATTTAGTGTGTTTTATTTCGGAATGAAATAAAATAAAATGTATCAATAGCAACAATTTAGTACATTTTTTTATTTACCTCTACTCCAAATTATCGCGCACCGGCACGTTGTGCTGACATAGATTTCAAATATTAGTGTACCTACCTTTGAGCAAGTTTATTATGGAATTATTTACTTGCCATGCATCAGTTAAAGGTATAAGATTTTTGCATATATATTTTTTTCTATAACGTAATAGTGACGGTGAAAGTGAGTGAGTGGGTCTGATAAAGAAAACTAAATATAATTTTCCACTGTGTGAGGCAGCCCGAATCGGAGTTTTTGCCCAGCGTTTCACATTTTTTTAATTTTATTTTAAATTAACGGTAATCTACTTAATAAACACATTTTATTAAACACTTGTTTTTTATTTCGCAAAATTAAGTGTTTAACCCTTTGCCTTAAAACAACGTATGGGAGACGGGATCGTACTGCTGTGAATAAAATGAGAACCTCGCATCATACACGTGATGATTCTTTCTGGCCAAAAGTGAAAAGCTCGTATCAGACACGTGTACACGTGTGTAGTACCATTTGTGATTGTGTTAGTTTCGTACGCATGATTGTTTTACTTCATATGCAAACCACGTGTCATTCTTTTTTTGTTTATTCATATTAACCCTTTGAGTGCCAACATGATTTCGGCTAGTGTATTGAGGAGCGCGATCGCGCTTTTTGGCACTCAAAGGGTTAATCATTGTAAACGCATTATTTTTGTGTTGTTATGTATTTTCGATTTTTTTTGCTTCACTCATTTTAAGGCAAAGGGTTAATAAAATGTGTTTATTAAGTATAAGTGTGTTTCGCCAAGTGCCTAGGTTCTCCTACTCATTACTCCAAATCCCACGACCAATGATCATCCTCATCAATCCTTCACCGACTTGAGCAGCGCGAACAAAGCTGTAAGTGGTGAAGATAAATTTTGATAAATTTCCAGATACAACTTGCGATTTCCTGCACCCCCTCGATTTCCTTCACCCTCATGCCATAAATAACACTCAGTTTTGCCGGTTTTCAATTCTGAAATCGTTAAGTTATTAGTATTTAACTTTCACTTATAATAAAATAATGACACGTCGCCTCGTGGAGTGGGCAAGACTGCCTGCAACTGCCACTACGTATTGTTGATTTGATTTAGCTTTATCTTCATTTTTTTCTTGTCCCGAAAGCTCTTTTTCCCGTTGGTGTGCCTCGAATTTGTGCTTTTGTGTTGCTGGAATAGCGGTATTTAGGCTTTATTGTTGTCATACAAGCTGCAATATAGCTGCGTTGCTTATGCAAACCACCATTTCAATACTAAGTTTCTATACGACTTTGATTTCTTTACATTCCATTCATCAGGTTTAGCTTTCCTCTATTTTCCAACCCTCTTTTCAATGTCGCTGTTATTTATAATTGCATCCTCGTTCTCGTCGGAAGAAGAAGTTGTACTATTCTCAGCCAAATTATAATTAAATTCCGAGTCTAAATCGGAATCATAGTAATCTGGTTCGCTGCTTTCCTTATGAGAGATATTACATTTTTTTATAGATGATCGAAGAGTAGTGACTTTGGTAAGATTTTTTGGATTGATTGATACAACAAATTCAGACGGGACGCCTTCATCAGGTGTACTTGGTGATGTTTGTAGTGTAGTATTCACTGAATATCCTCCACCCGTTTTAATATCGGCATGGAACTTCATCTGTTGAACATTTAATATTTTATAAATATTCACAATATGATTTTATTACCATCTACAGAAGTCGATAGACCAAATCTTTGCATAACCTCCTTATTTTGATCTCTTAAAACAAATTCATAAGGAACTGTATTATTTGAAGAATTAGTTTGTGGTCCAATACTGGACCATCTACTGGTTATCTACAATACTGGATTTATTGGTTTCAGTTTCTGGAAGGATATATTGATTGTCTGCTTCTAAAATAAAAACACATTCATCTATATTCTCTGCGAAATCATGTTCAATTTGCGCTAGGAAAGATGGAGAGCCGCGGCTATTATCTACAAGATGAATATCGTTAAAACAAAAATAAATATATTAGTCAATATTAGATAAGTTCTATTGGTGTTCTTTTTAAACTTACCACCCTTGGAAAGAAAAATATCAGATTATTGGTCAGTTTTCTCCTTTTGTTTCGCGATGGGAAGTTGTGCCATCAACTTACCTCGACTCAGAGCCATTTTTATGTTACTAAAAGAAACAACCTCAGTAAATTAAACAAACCTAACACAATGATTGTTTAAAAATGTGTATACGTGTCCAATTCAAACTGTCTGATCTCAATGTCACAACTACAAATATAATTATAACATTAAGAAGCTTTAAATTGAGTGTATAAAATTATTAAAATTATTTATTATAACTGTAATTACATTTAAGCAGTTACTCGAAATTTGTAAAACACAACTCCGAGCGCCTCCGAGTTTAATCAATTCTGAGGGGATTCCATCGAGACCGGGTGCCTTTCCGTTTTTCAATCGACTAATAGCTGCGTCTACTTCCTCCACTCTGGGATATTCGACAAAGACCTCGTCACCTGGAGGAGCTATTGCTCTAATGGGGGTCACGTCGTCATTCCGATTTAGCAGATTTTGAAAGTAGGTTTGCCATACTGAGAGAACATCAGCCACGTTTGTTCTCAACTCTCCATTCCCGTCTTTGATGGCTGTACTTCTTGGGTGGAAGTCTTTAGTGAGATTCCTGGCATTGGCAAAACAGTCCCTTGAGTTTCCCAGTTCCGCTTGGAAGCTGATGTTTTCGATGCATAATCTCATATGTTCGCGCTTTTTTTGTCGAAGGTATTTAGTCGTGGCTTTCCTAGCGCGGAGATATTCTGCTAGAGTGCTTCTAGTGTTGCGAGCCAACCATTTTTCACGAAGCGTTCGTTTATTTTCGACGACCCTACGGCATTGGTCATCGAACCAATCATTGCGGGGCCATCGCGGTGGTTATGGCTGACTGTATAGCGTGCCACTGCTCCTCGATGTTAGAGGGAGCTTCTTCGTTGTTGCTGGGCCGCTCTAAATAGTTAGTGACAGCTGATTGGTAACTCTGCAATGACGCTTGGTCTTTTAGAGCATTGATATTCCATCGAACGGTCTTTTGTGCTTGTCTGTTAAACGTAGATGACAGTTTGCACTTATATTTAAATATGACAAGCATATGATCGCTGTCCATGTCTGCACCTCTGTAAGATCTAACGTCAGATATGCTGGTGGAGTGCCTCTTAGACACCATGACATGATCGATTTGATTTTCCGTTCTCCCATCATTCGATCTCCACGTTACTTTGTGGATTCTCTTATGTGGGAAAAACGTACTTGATACAACTAAGTTGTACGTTATTGCCAGGTCGGTGACTCGTTGGCCGTTGTTATTACTAGTTAGGTGCAGGCTGTTAGGACCGATGTGCGATGTATTTTCTGCACTCCTACCGATTTTTGCATTAAAGTCGCCCACGATGATTTTAATGTCGTGGTGCGGTATGTTATTGATGGCTTCCTCCAGTTCGACAAAGAAAAGATCTTTGATGTCATCTGATTTATCTTCGGTGGGTGCATGCACATTGACGATCGTGATGTTAAATTTCCTAGTGCGAAGTCTGACCGTGCATATCCGCATGTTGATAGGGCGGAAATCGATGATATGATGCTTCACGCGCCGATGGATGAGGAAGCCAACTCCAAATTCTCCTCCGTTCTGATGGCCGCTGTAATGAAGAGTGTAACCATTGGTGGTGTCATGGATCCCACTCCCAGACCATCTAAGCTCTTGTAGTGCTAGTACGTCTAATGTGTAACTCTTTGCTTGGTTCGATAGGTTCTGGAGATCTCCAGGTCTTAAGAGGCTAAGCACGTTCCATGTTCCCATTTTTAAAGCGTTGTCCGTGTACAATTTCCGGGGTCGAGTTTGTAATGAATCCGATATGGTTATCCGAGGCCTTTGTTTAGGGTTCATAACTTGGTGAGTTTTTATGAGGGGAGGTTGTTGGCCTTCCGCTCAACCCGCTTGTTACGTGTGTGGGTCACGTACTGGTGAGAATCTTGAGGCATCCAGTCCTACCTTGAACACATTTATATAGCGAGCCGCTTGATACAAGACAGACGCCCGCTTCAGCCGCTCCTAACCTGGAAAACAGACGCTGGTTTGGCATTGGTTTTGAGGCGCCAATGGCTCGCCCTGACATGTAGTGTCCATGACTATAAACAGGATTTAGCTGCTCGTCTCCACTACACCGCCTGATTCATTTAGAGTTACCCAGAGAGCACCGCGAGGAGGTATGAATCTCGGACTTCGCCCTCCACAAGTTGTAACGATGGATGACAAAAAATTATAATAAGAAAAGCACGTGTAAAAAGAAAAAAATAGTAATTAGATTTTTAACTCGTGACAATAATCGTTGTGGGCATTTAATTTCTGTTTTATATAAACTTTATTATAAACCTAAAATTAAGAATATAAATAAATATATTGAAATAAACATACATAAAATTAAGTTAGTAGCAATATAAATTATTCGTGCAGTTTCATGTATGTGAACAAGGTGATCCACAACACATCCAAAAGTAATCGCGAAATCATATAGGGATATCTACTCAACGAACCCCCTAAAACTGTATTAAATCTAAATATTTACTAAAACCGTTACTAAACCTTTTCAAAAACAGTCACAACACAAAATATTAATTAGAACATGACACTTTTTTCCAATCAAAACTGTCTTAACTCAAAATAAATATTTAAAATGAATTACCGTAATGAAAAATAAAAAATAAAACCTCGCATAAAACGACACAACTCGAAATATGCCACTTTTATGCTGTTTATGGTTCACCTTCCTCAACTAATAATTCGCAACTGAAAATGTGTCAGTTTTGATATTAATAGTTTTTGTAAAAAAACAAAAGCGACACTAGTGTTCTACAGCTTTTATGTACTTCTATAGTTAATGTTATTGTTTTGAGCTGTTATTTATATTTTAAAAATACGAAAATTATGCTTTTCCAACAAATTGTAATAAATTCACAATTTTACAAGCATGACACTACATGTATAATTACATGTACAATTACATGTATTTCACGAAAATATCTTTAGTCCGTGTTTCAATTGGTTAAAATCCCGCATAAATAGTTTATATTATTATTGGTAAATTTTTAACTGTTTACCTTTATTTTACGTTATTGTGAACGTATATGTAAAATTAATAATATATCAAATACGTATTGTACATATATCTTTGAATTATGAAGGTTAAAAGCAAAACTCTCTTCCACCAAATTTTTTTTTTCCTAAATATTGATAACATTAGATTCGGAATGTTGCATACTATCATCTAAAATCTAATATATATGTTACAAAATATGTTTTATCATTATTTAATGATCATTTTTTAACTACCTTTTTTCAATGCGTTTTTCTCTCAAAATATACATGACAAATTTCTGTTTACCCACAAATATTTTGGGACAGCCAAACGTTTATCATGCAACAAATTTTATCAGCTCTTGAAGCAGATAAAAAGTTCGATATTTTTATTCACTCCAATTTAAATATTTGTTATGCGATTTTTTAACCAATTTAAACACACACTACTGATTTACACATTAAATTTCAATCGGCCTCACGTTGATTAAACTCCAAGTTTTTATTCGTAAGCCGCTCATCAAATTCAAGTCGCAATTTTGCCAAGTGTAAGTCTTTTTCAATTTTAATTTTTTCCAATTCCAATGCGACAGTTTTCAGTTCATATTTTTTTCGTGCACTTTCAATTTGAAAGTCGACTATTTTTTCTTTCAAAGCCATGCGCCGTAAAAATTTTTCTTTTTCAAAATTAAATTTAAGCATTTCCATCTCTGATACGAGTGGTTTAATTTCTGGCGTTTCATTAGACCAATGACTTTTATTTATTTCCGGTGTCAGTTGGTGTGGACTTGGTGGTAATAAATCTACAGGTTTAGGATCGTGTACCAAAGGCGCTTGGAACGTATTGAATGAATGTGACTCTGTGCCGTTGATGGACGTATTTACAGCACTATCTTCAATATTGTTTTGTTGAATTTTTGAAACGTCTGTCTCCCATTCTATTTCATCTTTAATTATGAAGGGGTGGTGTTTTAGCGAAATAGTTTCTGCAATCGGAATTGTACGTGGTCCGGTTATTTTATCTGGCAGTTTAGGATGCGGGTCTAGTGAAACTTCTTCCATTTTAAAAAAATTTGTTATATTTGAACTGTCCACATCTGTTGTCGACTCTATCTCGCCTCTACTTCCGAAGGGTGCTCTCTTACCTTCGAAAAGAAGCTCCAATTGATCAAAATACGGGCAAGACTCGTTTATATACATTGTTTTCTCTCGATCGCCCGCATTTAATAAATCTCGAAATTTTATGTATTTTGTGCGTAAATTGCGAACTTTACATTTGATCAAGTCCCATGGTATATCGACTCCATATTGCCGGATAAAATTTTGATAGTAAATACGTTGCGATGGTTTCTGAAATGATGAGAATTTTCACAATGTCAAAAAATGGGAATCCTTATTTTTCTGTTTACAAACCTCAAATTCCCGATTCCTATTCAAATAGTCTATTAGAAAGGTGATTTCTGCGTGTTTCCATTTTCTTACGGGACGTGTTCGCCTACGTTGAGTTGATCTAGCCTAAAATAGATATGATTTTGTAAACGTACATAATCGCGCCGATTATAGAACTCGCCTGATTTACTGCGGCGGGAGTCCTAACTCCATATAAAAAAAAATTAAAATCATTAATTTCAATCAAGGTTGCATTGAAAATGGGTTTATCTTCATACAATTCAGTTTTTACGATTCGCAAACCATTCGTAATGTTTTAGCTGCGGATTTCGAACGAATGTTTTCGTTTGATTTATGTAAAAATAAAACCATGCAGATACGCAACCTTGATCGAAATTTATGATTTTAATTTTTTTTTATATGGAGTTTGGACTCCCGCCGCAGCAAATCCGGCGAGTTCTATAATCGACGTGAATATGTTATTTAACTCTATATATGTCTAAAAATCATTTATTAATTCCTTTAATATAAATTATACTCACATTTCGTATAATACGCATTTTTGGTTTTACCTCCATTTTACATAAATTTTTACCACAGACTGATAAGGAAAATATGTAATTAAAATAAAGAAATTATACACGAAAAAACACGTTTTCTATATTTCAACTCGTATGTGACTGCATACTGCAAATGAAACCATTGTAAGTTTTACAGATATAAACTCTTATGAATACGCACATACTCGTATACCTACGCGGCGTATGTCGTATAATTATAACCAAACTACATACAAATATACGAGTTTATTTTACGCTTATATGTACATACATACATCAATACAAGTAAAATAAACGAATATGATCGTTTGTACGCAGGTCAGTTTTTTATTCACGTATAAATATGTATTTCGATATTCTTTTATTTTCTACAAGCAACAAAATATTTTTGTTTTTGTTCGAGAAAAAATACGCTTCCTCTATGAGGTATATATTATACAGGGTGTCCTCGACTGACGGTATTTTCACAGAATAATTACAGAAACAACATATTGCTGTTTTTGTATGGAAAAATATCGAATAATTTTTTTTGACTTTGACTCGCTTACGGTAGGTAAAAAAAATCGTTATTTTTGAATATTGTTATTTCGAATTAAGGACTCATAATAAAGCATTGACAGTATATTTCAACAAAAAACAGTTAGTTAACATAAAATCAACACTGTTATGATAAATATTCCTATTTAAAAGTTATGATTTCTATAAAAAATTTAAGGAAGGATAAAATTTTCTTGGCTTACGCAATGCAATGTTTGTCGTGGCTATATTTGTATTCTGTGGTATTATGTCACAGAATACAAACAGAAGGGACATTACTCGATTTTTATCTAGAAAAATTTCGGCCACTTTTTGTTTTAAATTTAAGGGGGTAACAATTTTCGAACAGTTGCACAGAAACAAGAGGCTTATCGGGCCAAGTATTACCCAAAGATAAACAGAAAATAGAGGTAGTGTATTCCAATGCATCATTTTCGTCATTCTTTGCTGATAACGTCACGTGTAGATAAAAAAGCAGATAGTGGGTAGATACTCGATCGGCTAGGAAGTAAGCAATTTGCTAGCCGAATTTAAATTTTACTAAGAAAATTTGAATTTCAAATAATATTTGTTATACAATTTTTGTTCAGTTTTGCATTTGCACAGTAAAACAACACAAAAAATTGCTGTTTTTTTAAGCCGCAAATTTTACTGTGCAATCACAAAAAGAAAAACAAAAATTTATTTCAAAATATAATTTGAAATTCAAATTTCTTTTATAAAATTGACTGAGTAGCCAGGATTTTTGCTAGCAAATTGCTTGCTTGCTAACCGATCGAGTATGATTGAAAATAATGGTAATTTTTTAGCACGTATTTAAAATTGATAATGATAGTTTGCCGAAACCTTTTTTATGCTTTATTTTTTTTTTTGTTCGAAATTTTTGAGGAATTATTCTTTTGAGTACATATTGCTTATTTGAACTGATGCACTTATTTTGTGCTTCTCTTTCGATTTAAAAACAGACTAGTGATTTAGTTCGTTTTATTAATGGGAATAGTAAAAAAATTACTTTGATTTAAGAGTTTAATAAAAATATCGCGAAACTCGATATAAATATCAGCATTTTTGTCTTTTTGTGACGTCAAATTGCGTAAGAAAGATATATAGTCGATATCACAAGATATGTTGCTATATAGCAACAGCATGCGCAATATTTTATTGCTATTCCATCTAAAAAATTTTGTTTTTTGTAGGTTATATGCGAATTTGTCAAAATTTTGCCGCACCATTTTGGGGCAGAGTACTTTTTACGTATTCTTCCAAATAAGAGAAAATAATAAAACAAGACGATTCCCGTCATCATAAAAATAATATATATATTTTTTTTAAATAATATATAATACATTGTCAAATACTAAAAATTACGATTTTTCATTTTAAATTATTTCTAGGTTATGTTTGTATCGAAGTCAAGAAATGCCCCTACATTTTATACTATTAAGATTTTTTATTCTTGTTCCTTTTTAATTTTGAACAAAATTATGTTATTTTATATGGAATATCGCTCTTATTTTATGTTTACTTGAGCGTTACCGACATTGTTTTCTCATTCTAATTTCGCACAGTTTATTTGAAAATGCCTTTAAAAATGCACTTGATGGCTATGTCAACAAACAGAATTGTCACATTTGGGGAGCTGAGAATCCAAGAGTGATCTTTCAACGCCCCATGCATCTACCACGCGCGCCTATGTTTGGGCTGGCGGAGTGATTGGACCATTCTTCTTCGAGAATCCGGCTGGCAATGTGGTCACAGAAAGCGACATCCGTTACCATGAGATGATAAACAACTTGTTCTGGCCTTAAATTACTGAAATGAATCTCGAAGACATGTCGTTTAACAGGATGGCCTGTCACACAGTGAACCAAACAATGGAGTTTTTGAAGACGAAATTTGAATAAATCTCAATATCATGCGATTTGAAGCCGTTGGATTTATTTCTTTGAGTTTTTTATAAAACAAATGGTGTATGCCAACAACCCAAGAACAATACGAAGAATTGAAAGGCGATGTTCGATAATCGCCGTTGATAATATTGTGCCGGTACTATGCGAAAATGTCGCCGAAAATTTTATCAAAAGGACCAACGAGTGCCATCAGCCACTGTTTTAGATAGAATCCCGCACCCAGTAATGGGTTTGCTGGGTGGTGATGTGCTGGTTTGTCGGTCGGACGCGGCGATTTACATGTGGATATACTTTTTTTTCTTCGCTCGGTCTCGTTTTTTTGTATATGGGGAGGGTTTTTTAGTTTTTTTTTTGTTTTAACGGGTAACAAAACAAAACTAAAAAACTCTCCCCTTATAAAATAGTGTCAATTGAGTGTGATTGCTGCTCACGACCAATTATTTGGTATAATCGAAACTGAAGCTGCATATGACCAAGTCTGTATCAAATTGCGTCGATTGCTTTCAGATGGCAAATCCGAGCGGGGCTACACGATCCGGTGTCTATCCCTATTTTTGATGAGCGGCCACAGAATTGGCTTATGTTCAAGGACATGTTCGAGACGCTTGTGCATAATCGCACAGATTTGGAACCACCTTACAAATTGAGCAAGTTAAGATAATATGTGAAAAGTGGGGAAGCCTCTATGGTAGCTGGTGTTTACACTGGTGGATATGGGCAACTTTGGTCCGAACTCAAGCTGCGTTATGACAATCCACTTGGTTTAGTTGAGACACACGTGAATCGTCTACTTGATCTGCCTCATTCAGCACCCGACCAGCAACGGGCATTGCGAGACATCATCGACTGCACCCGCAGTACATTGCGAGCATTGTCAGTCCTGAATTTACCAACGGATAAGTGGGCGCGATAATTTATCCCATTCTATTATGAAAACTATATCAAAGGCTGCAAGCAGTCAATGGACAATGAGCCTTTCGGATGAAGCATTGCCGAAACTTGATGATATGCTTGTATATTTCGAGCGACGGGCATTAAATATGCCTTCAACAACTCGTCGGCCAGATGTACAACAAAACATTGGACGTCGTCATTTCCAGCGAGGGATTCACGCAAATGTGGCTGCGATAAATCCACCACAGCACTCCGCTTCTAATCGAGCATCGCCTGCAGAACCCGTTTGTCCACGTTGCTCGGGCCCACATCGCATTTATAGATGCCAAATTTTCCGTAATATGAGTATACCTCAGCGCTTGGAGGCAGTGAAAAGCCTCATGTTATTCTTCAACTGTTTGAACCCCCATCATACTCAAACTGAATGTTCGTCCGGCATGCGTGCACTTTGCCGGCAGAAGCATAACACTCTATTATGTAAGGCGACATCAGAGAGAGTTGCTGTTCACTCACAATCATCTCAGGCATTATTTCGAGCTTGAAGTCAATCGACACCTGGCATGTCATCAGGTAAACCATGTGTGATCTTTGACCAAAACGTATGACTGACCGACCACATGCAGTCATTCATCATTCTGCTTGCCACCGCAATCGCATTTATATTAGAACTACACCCGCGGTCAAACGACACTTATCATGCGCTCAATGAGAGGGCTGATAGAGGCTGATTTCGAATTGCAATTTGAGGTATTACGGTCAATTACGTTGACCACGCCTGCGATGTCGATTAATGCTGATTGTTGGATACATTTGCGCCCACTACAGCTTACTGATCCAGGATTTGCGAAGCAATGGCCGATAGATCTCTTATTCAGTGCCGATATTTGGGGAAATATAATTCGAGACGGAATTGTCACTCAGACGCAACGCAGAAGGGCGCTACAGTGTACAAATATACCATTTCGACCTGACGCCCGGACATTGGGAAATACTCATCAGCTAGAGCTGTTACAGTTTTATCAGTTGGAACGAAGACTGTATAGTGATTCCGAATGACGCACGAAGTATGTGAAGTTTGTGCATGAATATGTTGTCTTAAACCCTATGAAAGCGTTGGTTGATTCTCGAAGCGATCCTTCTCAGTCATATTATATCCCACATCATGCTGTCATCGAGAAGTTTAGAGTGGTATTCAACGCGTCAGCCAAAACAAGTAACGGTGTGACACTGAACGATACACAACTGGTTGGGCCACAACTGCAAGACGTCCTTTTCCGGAGATTTGCCATTACTGGTGATGTTGTGAAAATGTTCCGCAAGGTGGAAATTGATCCACGCTATCGTCATTGGCAGCAAATATTGTGGCGGATTTCACCAATGGAGCCGCTGCAGACATATCAATTGAACACAATTACATACGGTATGGCATGTTCACCATACCTCGCCTGACTCTCGCTGATGTTCGATACGATCAGCGTCATCCGATGATTTTACCGAAGGAATGTTTATTATCTCGGTTGCTTATTGATCACGTGCACACTGTCACATTACACGGTGGTGTACAAGAAATGCTACAATATCTCCGAAGACGATTCTGGATTATTTATGGTCGCGCATTGGTAAAAACATTCATCCACCAATGCGTTTTTTGCAAGCGGCACTAGCGAACAATGCAACAGCAACAGATTACATCATTGCCCCTCACGTGTTCTGATAGCCCCACCATTCACAAATACTGGGCTAGATTACTGAGGTCCTTTTAATGTCAGATTGGGCGGTCGACGTGCAATCACCACAACGAAAACATACGTAGTAATATTTTTTTGTATATGACCAGCAAGGCCGTACACATAGATGTTGTCGAAGATCTTTCGACTCGAGCATTCTTAGATGTGTTCGATCGATTAACCAGCCGACGCGGTTACTGTACAACACTTTACAGCGACAATGGTACCCAGCTTGTCGTTGCAAATCGTCTAATGCATCGCGATTTTCGTGAATGGAATAATACTCATACTCGGCAACACATAGCGGGTGTGGGTGTTAAATGGAAATTCTTTGTTCCTGCAGCACCACACCATGGTAGCCTCTGAGAGGCCGGGGTCGATCTGCTAAAAAATATTTAGTGTGGATCATCGGCAACCAACCTATTCAGTATTACCAATTAAACACGCTTCTATTCGTTTACGTTAATTTATTAGATTATACAGGGTGTCCCGAAATTCGCAGATCAAACGAAGCAGGGTGATAGAGGGCTCATTTTCAACAAAAACGTAAAGAAAAGTAAAGTTTTTTTTCGAATTATTGATGGTGCAAAAGTTATTCAAATTTTAGTGTTTTTTAGTGAAAACGCATACGCACCCACCAAACAATTAATTTAAAAGAAACCGGGACTTCGGGAAGTTGACCCACTATCAGAAAAACATGCGACACTAATGCAGATTTTAAAATGGCATCACACATCGGGCTATTCACAATAGAATGTTTTTTATCAGTTTTTTTCACAAAGTAAGTCGTGTTAATTAGAAAACGCACTTAACAAAATTTCGAGTTCCAAAATAGATGCTTTGTTAGAAATAAAACAACATGAGTAAAATAAATTTTGTTTTATTAAAATAAAATATTTTAATTACATTTTAAAATGTAAGTTACTCAATTATTTTAAAAATTGACTACATAGTTTCATTTATTACAATTAATTTGAAACTTTTTTATTTTTTAACTAAGGCCAACACAAAATAGCATGCTTCATGGTCTTAAATTTTACGACAAAAAGAGAAAAGTTTCATAATAGAATTTACGATTTCGTATTTTACGAAATCGAAAAAAAAAAATCATAATACCCCACAGTCGAATTTTGACATTTGATTTTCGTAAAATTCGATTTCGATTTTTTTTTATTTCATATTAGGGCGGATTTTACGATTTTCGAATTTTACGAAAGCAAAAAAATTTCATAATAGGCCCCCGATTTTTGGAAAATTCGATTTCGGATCCGATATCGATTTTTTCATAATAGCCTCCCAGGATAATTATTTAGCAAAACCAGTCCCTCACCACGGAATTAGCTAAAACATGTGTCCCTTTCACTAACCCTCGTTTAACACATGTCAATTCCAATTAAAACACAATACCAATTACATTTTAATATTTAATTATTTATTTTAGTTCATAATAATCATAAAAAATTCTAAATTATTAATTATTTTTATTTTTACATAAATATATTATATTTATAAACAAAAATCGCTTAAATTTAAATAATATGTAAATTTCATCATTATCTTCTCACTTAATATTTTGTTTTAATTATTATTATCATAATATAAAATAAATTACAACAACTTAAATTCTAAATTTATTTTTTCTGTTCTTTCATTCATGTTTTAAATTTAATTATTTTATTTTAAATTAAATTCTTATACGTAAGGTAATTAAATTTATTTCATTTCATTTTAATTGAGCTATAAATGTTTAAATATACAGCCATAATATTATTTATTATTATTAATAATAATATTTTATATATAAATTTATTTATAAAAATAATATCAATTAATTATTATAAAAACTAAAAAAAATATTACACAAAATAAAATTAAATTAAAATTTTTTATATTATAAAATACACATTTGACATTTATAAGGTTTTATATAGTTTAAGGTTTAAATCTTGGATGAAAATGAGATTATCTAGCGTTGCGTTGGTACAAAATGCGCGCACACAAATGAAATACGGTAAAAAAGCGCGATACAATAAGTTAAATAAATTTATGTTTTTATGATTAGTTAATATGTAAATATATAAATATATTAATTATTAATACTTAAATAAAAAATATTAAATCAGACTTTTATGGTTTTGTTTATAATTTTTTACTCGATTTATATTTTTGAAAAGTGTTTGATCGTTTTCAATGTTGCGTAAAAATGGCCGATTCATAATATTTGTAGAAATGTTTCCAGGCACAAAATAATAAAAAAAATGTTCCAAAAGTTATTATTATTATTTATGTAAAAAACTTAATTATTATAAAATTTATATATCATATATAATTTGGTGGTGGCCACGTGCGTTTCACGTTTAATCTAGTCTAGCGAATCGCGGAACAATATCGTGCTTAATCCAGAAATCACAATTTGGATAATTCTCGCGAAGCAGCGCGTCCTGTCCAATTTCTAAAATACCATGACGCATTTCGTATTGTTTCATTTCACCGTGCGACACATAATGATAAAATAGTTGTTGCATTGCTGATACGTAGCGACGTTGTTCCGGTGTTTTTGGTTCGTATCGGCCAAATATGGCTGTAACATCTGCATTCACGTCGGCGATATTTAAATGATCGGTCGTCTGCGTAACGATATAGAATGGTGTTGAAGCTTGTAGACGGGCGATTGTTAATAATGGACAAACTGTTCTGATATCAGATACCATTCGTATTAAACCTTGGTAGGTTTGGGGATACAGTTTTAGTACTTCTTGCGTTAGACCCAAATTTCCGATTATGCTTTCCTCGATATGTGACTTTATTAGCTCTGGTGTCCATTCTTTATGTAATAAATGTAACTTTTCGGAATGGCTTTCGTGTGATGTTGTTCCGATTACCATTTTTATTGGGCCTGCTTCATTATTCCACGAATCAGCTGGATGATTTTGTAGAATTTCACCGTCCAACACTAACCAATTATGTCGAACTGTTGAATTCTCTTCAAGTTTCGGGAGATCTAGTGGCGCTCGTCTCCATGTATCGGGGATAGCATCTAGTAGTGCTTTATTTTCAGCTCGTCGTAGACAATCTGCATCTTGACATTCAATATTATTAAGATATTCAGCGTTTGCGTTCTCTGACTCGATTAACGGCCGGCCCGGGAATATTGCACCACCAGAAGAGACCCAAGCTCTTGTATACAAATCTTTAATTTTAGGGGAGCTTACGAGCGCCATAACTAAGGTAGCACCAGCACGATGTCCGAATAAAGTAACTGATTTTGGGTCACCGCCAAAATGAACAATATTTATTTGGATCCATTTTAGTGCCGCAATTATATCCGAAAGACCATAATTACCGGAAGTTGGTGGATGTGTTGACTTCGATAGAATATTTAATGCTAAAAATCCATGTGCCGCTAGTCGGAAGTTTGGTCTAACAAATATCACGTCACGTGCACGCGCATATCTTGTAGATGGTCTCATTTTTCCTGGACTATCGCCAATCATTGACTCGGCTCCAATTAAAACCACAACCGGTAATGGATTATCGTACCGAATGTGTGGTGTTACAATATCTAATGTCAAACAATTTTCATCCCCGGAAATCGTTCGGTTAGCATAAATTTGAGGACAGTAAGCCGAAGAATTGTGCGCTTTTAATGTTTCATTCCAACAGTAATCAATATCTTGTATTAATTCGGCCGGCTTCCATCGACTTTCATTTACCGGTGGTACTGCATACGGAATTCCTCTAAACGCAAAAGCGCCATCTTCTAAAATTCCTTCTACTAATCCACATGACGTAATCGCATCAACGAATTTCCCATTACGCAATGCTGGCTCTTTCACACTTGGCGAACCTGAGAATGCTAATAACACAATTACTACGACTAAAAGGAAAAATATAACTATTCCACCGGCGATCGCCCAATCATCGACCGAGCACTGGTAATTTCGTATCCGCTCCCAACATGTTGGTGGTTTTTCTTTTGGTATGTCTGATTTATCGATGCCCTTTTCTTTATCCTAAAATAGAAAATCGGTAATAACAAATTGTTTTCATGTTGTTATGTGTAACACTTACATCGCCATTATCTAGCTTAACCGTTTCTAGTCCATCATCATTTTTAGTAACGGCATGATCAACTTGATCTATTTTATCGTTGTCCTTTTGAGAATCGTCCAATGTTTCCATAGAGGCTAAACCGGCTCGTGTATTCGGTCCATTGCCCATTTCAATGTCTGAATTTCGTAAACGTTTCGGGATCATATTGGCTAGTGGAAGACGGATTGCATTTAAAAATATTTTTTTCTGTGGTTTATTGGCTGCCGAATCGTTTAATTCATTTTGTTTTTGTTCGCCACCATTATGTTCATCTGAAACGTAAAATTGACATTTAAATAAAGTGAACTACCATTTTGATTTTATATTGAATGAATAAATTTCATAATGTAGATAATACGGAGATCGGATTGGTCTTCAAATAGACTAAACGGGAACCGAATACGGCACGAAAGCAAATACGATTAAAATTTATTTGGGAAGACCCTCGAAGGTAAAAGTGTTTAAAGTGTTTAAGTTTAAATATTTGGAAACTGGGTTGATCGAGCAAAGTTCACTTTTAGGAACACATAATTGGACGATCTGTTATGGACAACTACAACGAAAGAGGTACAACTATTATCCATTTATTTTCAACAGGTGTCATCCCACATGGGCGTTCGCGATAAAGAGCAAGGAAAATGCATTTTTATTGTTAAGTATTACGTACCGTATCCGGGTCACTAAAAACATTTCACACGCGATAAGTTTATAATACTAGGATGTAACTGTAGACAGTCATCTAAAGCTATAATTCATCGAAAAGGACAGTTCATCTCGTAAAACTAAAACTAAAAATAAAATGATGGATTTAAGAAAATATACAAAGTTTTCGTTAAATTTTCTAATCTTGTTTAACTCAACGAAGGTAGCAGCATTAGGAGAGATTCTATCAGTCAAAACTACAATGAAAAATAGCCAATCAAAATAGGTTGGGTATTTTGGAGTGAAGCTAAAAATAAAATTGTATTTTAAATATTAGGAAACCTAATTCGCTCTAAAAAGTTATTTTCATAGAAACGAGGTGGATTAGCGTGGCCATGGTATTAATTAAACAAAACCCTCGGTTTTTGTTAACTCTGTGTATTGAAACCGACTCCAACTATTTGATTAGTATAGAGAACTCGAATTAAAGCCTTAGGGGAGTGTATAAAAGAATTGGTTGCTCATTTTAAAACCAAATCTTCTTGCAAATCAATCGGTCATTATGAAACTGTCCTAGATGTCCTTAGGACTCCGGCCAAGACGCACAATATCATATGCATGTCCAAAAATTTGACATTAAATATTTAGTGTGAAGTTTCAATGTTGCTTTTGTTGCTTATACATCGGTTTTTACGCCGCCGATACTTCGTTTACGTCAAAATTTGTTTTCAGAATTTGAATAATTTTAAATGCTCTGCGGTTTCAATTGTCCAGAAAAAGATTATGTTCTAAAGGATCAAGTTTTTTTCGCTCTACAGCATTGTCTGATATGGTTTATAGTCCACGTGCATTTTAATCTGGCAGTACATCTTTTTATGTCTGCGGAAAAAATCACTGTTTATAATGCATTTTGAAACGCAGGACCGATGTCAAAAATGCATTTAAGCTGATTATTCTAAGTGCGTTTCTAATTGTTTCCTTTTGAGTAATTCGCACGCGACCTTAGTTTCATGGACTTATTATAATCCCAAGAAAAAAATTTCTTCATCCTGATAAGCACCTTCATTACTGGACTGAATACGATTGAACTTGCATCGGGTACAAAGTAAGAAATAAAATTAGTTCAGTAAAAAACCAATACTATTGGGCTAGGTCTGCCCAACAGTAATTGTACAAAGTAAATTTAGGACTCAATTGAATTGAAATATCATAGGCTTTCCTATCATATTATTACGACAGATTTTGATATGCAACACAGTTCGAACAATTTTCAGTGCTTTCCAAATTTCGTATAGACCAAATAATTGTAAGGTAGTTCATTATTAAATACCGGAGTGTCACTCGAAAGCGGGTGTTTCGTGACCAGTGGTTAATTAAATTTCACCATGTTTCCAAAATATCGAGTACAGGGCTGTTAATAATTATTTCAATAACACAAAATTCTCGCTAACTTGAATGCTTTTGTTCTTAGTAAATAATTTATTCGTCGTGCAGGGAGGATTGGTTTTTGTAGAATTTATATGGATCGGTTAAATGACAGCAACACAACGAATAAATGTTAGAAACATCAGTTTTCTTGTACTGATGAAGGCACGTTGCACTTAGTGTTAAAACTAGAAATCAGTGATGACTTGAGTAAAAAAAGAAATGCATGGCAACAGAAGCAAGGAGATACCCACTTGACGTTGTAGGCACGATCGCAAGAGAGCTAGTATGTGACAAATCTGGTAAGCCTACAATATTTTATCACAGCAAATTGTAGCAAATTATTGTAGCAAAAAAAATGCTTAAGGATGTATAGGAAGCATTAATGTCATATTGAATGCACGCACACTATACGCGTATAGATATAGGTAATAAATCAAAGAATGTGATCGAAATTCTTATTTTAAGACTTAAACTCAAAAGCAAAGTGCCAAGGGCTTATCTCACGAGGCAATCAAAACTTGGGCCAGACACACCCAACTCGGACAGTTCAGGCAAAATGCGGGAAAGCCTATAAATTCTATTATAAAACCGCTAAACGACTGAGAAAAATATGCTGATCATCAAACTTTGGTTTTCTTAAAATTTGATTTCTATTATCTGCGTTTTTCCAATTTTTTTTAGAATATTATATTATTCCGGAAAATCAGACCACTTCAATTTTTTGTCCTTATTTTTCAGTCCTTAGTCAATTGTTTTTTGAAATTAGAAGGATTTTAAGGTTGTTCGAAGTGCAATGGATTTTCCTGTGATTATCAATGGTATTACCTCCTATACATATACACTACTAAACTAAAAGAATAATTTGACATCAACGCCAATACGGTGGATTTACGAACTTAAGTGCAGAATACAATAGTTGCTCTATCTTAGCTAGATCTTTCAATCAAAATAAAAACAAAAAAATAAAAATAATAAATCAGAATTAAAGTAAATGTATCTGACTCCAGCGCCAATACGATAGTTTTTAGTACTAAGGTGTCTCATTTAAATTTGTAACATCCTTTAAGACCATTTCAATGACATGCAGCAAGATATTCTATATTATAGAATCGATAATATACAAATATTTTGCTACCAGTGCTAAAACGGTGGATTTGCGAACTAAATTACTTATAAAAAACTGTGTTGCTTCATACCAGACCTTTTAAACGATATGCCACATGATATGATTTTGTGGTAAGGAATTAAGGTGTTTCAGCTAACTTCGGCGAAGGGCCGAATTTCAAAGGGCCGAATGTGTCAAAGGGTCGAAAGGCCGAATGTGTCGAAGGGCCGATTGTCGAAGGGACAATTGGCGAATGTGTCGAAGGGCCGAATGTGTCGAAGGCCCGAATGTGTCGAATGACCGGAGGGTCGAATAGCCGAATGTCGAACGGCCGAATGTGTCAAAGGGCCAAATGGGTCGAAGGACCGATTTTTTTTGTTTTTTGTACCGTATACCTATTATCAGAAGGGGACATAGGGCCTAATATCTCAGGTGGCGCATGATCAAATTTTCCTTCACCAAAATGAATCGCTGACTGGATACGTGGAATTTCATAAATCTCCAAAAATGAAAAATAGTAAAATACATAAATTCATAAGAAATTCATTTATGTTTAATAAAAAAACAAATAACAAAATATTCCATAAAACAACAAATTTAAAAAATTATATTTCTAAAAACAAAACAAAAAATCGGCCCTTTGATACATTCGGCCCTTCGACACATTCGGCTCTTCGACATTCGGCCCTTCGACATTCGGCACTTTGAAATTCGGCCCTTTGTGCCTACAGCGCGAGCGAATACAGTAGAAACTAAAGTGGTTTTGACGCACATGTTACACTTGAACTTCCAATTATATTTTGTGGAGATCATCCTGACACGAATCTTTCGACCTATTGCAATGTTACATGCCAACCTGTGTAAAGCATTAACCCAACGTGTTCTTGTTCAATAGAGCTGTCTGGAAGTATTACATGGACTTCCAAAATGGATAGAAAATCATTCTCCATGAATTCCATTCGTTTGATCATGCTTTAATAGTTGGTGATGGCAACGGTTTGGTTAGCTTTACTGTAAACGCTTATTTACAACAAAACCAAACTAAATTTAAGGAGAATAATGATTTTCTAAACATAAAATGTTATTATCAGAGACAGAAACTTATGAGTACAAACTTTTAATAAAATCGGGTTATTTTCAAAATTCGGATAGCCGCTGCTAGGTTCTGATCACTTGTAAATGTTAATTGAAAATGTTGTCACCCGAGCCACAGAAGTGTGCAAAATTTCAATAAAATCTGGTTACCTGTTTTAAATATTCTATATAGCTGCCCCTCGACTTTAAGGCCTGGTCACTTCCAAATTTTAATAGAAAGTGTTGCCACCAGTGAGAGATATACGATAAACTTTCAATAAAATCAAAAGTTGTTATAGAAGATAGGATTTTCAGGGATCCAGATTTGTATTAAAATATTAATAGGTATACTAAATTAAAATATTTGGTCAAACTAAATACTAAAACCTACCATCTTTTGTTAATCCTTTCTCCTCATCCTCATTTTTCGTTTGTTTGCGGAACGGGTTTCGTAAACTACTTCGCAGTGACGATATCAATCCAACATTTTGTGTTTTTGAATTTTTTTCATTTTCGGCTGCCTCAACCGCTTTCGCCTCAACACTTTGTGTATTCTCTAGGAGTTCACCACTTTCACCGCCATCTTTGTCGGTTTGCGTGTTTGGCTTATTTTTTGTAAAAAAGCCAGGAATTTTAACTCCACCAATGGGAATTTTTTTCGGTTTACATTCACGCTCTTGTGCGCTTACTTTAGACGCATTCTCTGGTGCTTGTTTAATAGCTTCCGCGTCTCCATTTAACGGTACCTTTTCATTATCTTTCTTCTCATCGCCTAATTTAACTGGGCCACCTCCACTCGGATCTTTTAACATTTTGTCTGTTTCCTTAGATTCATCGTCATTGTGTTGTTGTTGTTGCGTTTGAATCTCATCATTACCACCGCCACCACCACCACCACCGTGGCTTTTCTTTATTTCATCATTTGGATCACCCATATTTCGATGCGCCTTGCGTCTTGTATCTTCCTCGTTTATTTAAAGAACGGCTTAAGTGTTTCGTTCTTTTGTGTTTATTGTTAATAAACTTTATTCGAAGTAATATAAAACTAAAAATAAAATAATAAAATATATAATTAGTTAATTAATTTGAATTATGTAGAAAGACAAAGCGGCGTGATGCCCTCTACTAAAAAATTGAAAGGCATCGTTTTATAAATAAGAACGCAATGTACATACTCGTATAAGAACGTAATTAGACGGAGTGACGACAAAATAAAACATAAAACCCACACAAGTGTGACAAATTCTGTAGGTGGAACATAATAAGTAAGTGAGAAAGGGGTTCTTTATAAAAAAATATTCATCTAATTAAGTTTACTTCCTGGCACGTAATTTAATAGGGAAGAGTTGTCTACTTTATACGAGTAAGAAGAAAACTGATGAGTAATTTTATGGTAAATTAAAAAATATTCGTCATGTCCCTGTATGGGATTTTCCCGATTTCCGCAGACAAAACGTCTTATAGTTTCATTCGATCGATATATTGTATTGATTCCCATCGGCGCGAATCATAAACACAATAATTAAAGACGAAGAAGGATAGTCCCAACCATGATGCTATCTAATATCAATAAACAAAAATCTAAGCTGAAAATAATATTGCGTGACAGCGAAAACTGGTTTTGGCCCTGCTCCAATATACAAATTTTTGTTTTGGACAAAATATATTTATGCGATGATAATACATTTGTTGTTATTAACTTAAAGACATAACGACACGATATTACTCCGCACATGGTGACAGTTTTTGTGTTATTTTAATTTTAAATCATGCGCGCGCGTCAATCGTGCGTTTTGATAAATTAAATTGAATGTGTGTGTGTGTATGTGTAATGTAATAATCAGTGTTATCTGCGAATCACAAAAACGACCACACCTGGAAATTGGTCATACAACTCATAATATTTAGCAGGCAATCCTTTTTCTAAATTAACAGAAGCTTTTATGTTGTGACGTGCTTTATAAAATTTGATAATTGTTACACTGGATCAAGGCATACAAGACTAGAACTAAAATTGAAATCGTTCCAAAATGTTATCGACTTCATCATCATTATGCCAAGGCGTTGTTAAATAGGACAAGAAGAAATATGTATGTAAAAAAAAAATTCTGGAATGATGGGATACTTGCCAAGTTTTGTACAATGTGTCGGATAAAATTTTCGTTGCATATTTTGAGAAGGAATTACTATCGTTAGTTGAAGGGTGGTTCTTTTTAGTAAAATGGCTTACTTTTAATAACCCCATATGGCGCAGATTTTTAACATATGTAATTAGTTTTTATCTAAATATGTAAAAAAGTATAATATGTGAAGTACTCACTCACGGCCAAAATCATAATACCAAAATTGAAATCCGCTGACGTCGCGTCGCCTAGCGACGTCCAAGCAAAAATATGGGTATACTCATGGGTATAAATATCGGTCTTAACTCAGAGATATCCTTAGGACCGACAACTCGTCGAATACGTCGACTAGTCGTAGATAACGTAGACTACTCATAGATGACGTAGTCAACTACTTAGAACTCACGCCAGTAATGATCGAACGATCTACATATTTTTAACGTTTCTGGACATTTGTATTAATGTAAATTATCATTACTTCAAAATATATTTTTCTGGGTAGTCATATGGTATCTAATATGTATTTAGGTTATATATTTTTAATTGTTAATTATCCACCATCGATAATAAATACTTGGACCATTGATAAACTTGAAATTAAATTGGTGAATTACAATAAAATTGTATTGCATTTTGTTTACGCCATCTATTAACAACTGTTACGAACTAACATTATACATATTTGTTTAGTCAGTATTTTAGTCGGAAAAATGTGTATCAGGCACACCGTATTGAAGATTTTAAAAGTTAATCTTATGCTATGTGCCTCAGGTCAATTTTTTCTGCTAAATTATGAACTAAACTTTTTAAAGTGACCTTAGGCTATTCGCCGCCAGGTTACAAACGAAAAGTCTCCTCGCGAGGTAAATTATCAATTTAGTTGCCAAATGTTATTATTTGGTATTTAATGCAAATGAGTTTTGTGTATAATTTTTTACATGACACTTTTTTTTTATTTTTAAACATTTTGTAGTTTATAATATTGCAAATAGTGCAACTTTTATATCATCTTCCATTATTTTAATTTAATTTAATATTTCCTTTATCCACGAAAAGTCGACAATTTAGAATTTTGAATAGTCAGGCACAGCTTGTTTTGTTGCTGTTACTGCAACCTATGCATGTTTATTGTGGATTACTGAGCAATTTAGTTTAGTTCATAATTTAGTCGAAAAAATCGACCTGAGACACACAGCATTAGACTAATACAATTTTTTACTACACACTGTGGTTGCATATAACCGAAATGTTGACTGACTGAAAACTTAACGAAAATTAGGTAGGCCACACACGTGCGGTTTTAACTGAAAGTTTTTACTGTACAGTTAAAACTGTCACTTAAAACTGTACGTGTGTGGGTATTTCAGTTCAGTTAAACTCAACTGTACAGTTTAACTGAGAACTTTAAAATTTTTATATTTTTAACTGAAACGATTAACTGAACTAAACGTGTGTGGGGGTTTAACTGCACAGTTCTGTTTTGTGTCAAAATTTCATACATCGAGAGCAGCCAAATCGTTCCGCTCATTCAAATCCATGATAATAACTTAAGGATTAGACTGAACGTGTGTGTGCATCACTGTTCACAGTTAAAACAGCTAGTTATAACTACACAGTTAAAACTGACAGTTAAAACTGTACGTGTGTGGCCGGTCTAAAAACTGTAACCTCCGACTAAAATTCTCATTCAGTTAAAATTTCAATTCACAATTCAGCCGATCACGTCTCAGTTCAACCTGTAATATTCACATAATATAAAAATAAATGTTCATTTGAAAACCATAATTAAGAATTAATACTCTATGAAAATGGTAAAAAAAATCGAATAATATATATTTTACTGGCATCTACTGACATTTGATGAAACTAAAAAAAATATGAAGTTGAATTGAACGGTAAACATTTTACTCACTGAACTGACAAGTATTTCTCCCATGCATAAATTTATTTAGAAGTGGAGTTGAAAGTTGAAATATTGACAGATATTTTTTCGGATTTGTTTTTGAGCTAATTAAATGTGACCCAAGTCCACGATAGAATGAGTCCTAGTTAAGCAGTAAAAAGTACGATAATCAAGGCGCCTTTATAATGAAGCTAAATAAATCCAACGAGGCGTGTTTCAGTTGTTGGTATGTGGCTGGGATGTTGTACCATCACTATTTTCGGCTTTCGACTTAGTTTATGTCTCACTTTTCACGAGTAAAATGGCCTCCTGTTTCATTACGCATTTTCTAATGTGTTCTCAGCTTGCTTGAGTAAAACATCGCGCTATTTCTGTTCTACGATTTCTACCACTACTAGATTAATCGAATCTATTTATGCCCAAATAATTTTTTCGTGATACGTTTATCGAAATGTGGAAAAGAGAGAATCCTCACAATTTTATCAAGAGGTTGAAATCGCAGTATAAAACACATAATTGTTTACACGAAATAGAATGTTAATTGATTCCTGATAATTGAGGTATAAACTAAGTCGAAAGTCGACAAAAGTGATGGTACAACAACCCAGCCCTGGGATAATACATCAGTTGCGATTAATCGGACAGGCCAGTCTTAGCAATTTGCTACGAAACTGGTAAAATGCAAATAATGAAAAATGAGAATAACGATTCTAAGTATTTACATTTATTATACCATATATGTTTCCTTAATATGATTTGTTAACTTTTACTTTCAATCATGTTTTTTAATTTCACTTTTTTAGCACCAGTAATCATTGATACTCAGAAGCAAGCGGTTTCATGCTTATGAAACCATGATGGTGAATGAAAAATTGTATCTGTTTGTGGAATGAAACATATTAGTACGGCCACTAACAAGGAACAAAATCAAGTAATGTTTTATAATCCCAAGGACATCATTTACGGACACTAAACGTACCCAGGTCGAGAAATAACGTCATTATCATAGGAAGAAAAAAGTTTTCGAATTGCACTAGCTGTTGATTCATTTATTTATTTTTGCTTTTAAGTTATTTTATTTTTTTAAATTACAGGGAAACTACATCCGACATAAGTGTTGTTCAGAACACAATAACTGATGAACCGCAAATTTTGACCCATGCACAATAAGTAGGGATTACCGAAGATTACAAGAATTGCTCGAGTACGTGAAATCGCCACATTGATTCGCTTTACATCATCGACAAATCCAAGTGTTTTTACGGTCTTTAATCGCCAATTTTTTCGTTGAAAATACGGTTGAAATGAGTATAATATCTTTCTTGACCCTGGAATTCTTCGACTGGCCCTTTTAGGGCTCCCATGTCAGACTCTTCGAACGCGACACTGTTGACTACAAGGGGTAATTATGCCGATGTCCAATGAATTAAATTCTGATATAGCTTGATGACAAATTCAAATAATTGGGTTGTCTCGGCTCAATTGAACCATGATGCTGTCGGTGATAATTCTCACCACCCAATCCGTGAAAAAAGACAATATTTTTTACTAGATTTGTAAATTGATTCTGGTTTTCATATAGGAAAAATATTTACATAGCGTTTTTGTCAAAAATATCATTTTCTGGCCTACTGAGAAATCATGTTTGTTCTAAATTTTTAGAAAATGAAAAATTTTTGTATTAGAAATTCTAACAGCCGCTTTATCATATAGGATTGACAAAATAAACTTCAAGCACAGAAAAAAATAAATATAAACAGAAGTAAAGCTGCACGGTTATAATCTGAACGAAAAAAATTAAAACAAAAACAATATGAAAAGTCAAAGAAACGCTAAATGAATATTCGAAGAGTTGAATATTCTAAGTTTATTATTTAAGTCGTAAAATGAGTTTGTATTTTGGGGTTACAATCTAAAAAAGTTGTTTCAAAATTTTGTATGCAGCTTTACCTCTGTTTATATTACTTTTCTCTATGCTTCAAGTTTTAGTTAACACCGGTGCTGAGATTTCGGTGGTTCCACCAACAAATTTGAAATTTGCCAAACCATCGACCTTCAAAATATTTGCGGCAAGTTATTCAACAATCGGTTGACTTGAAAATTTGTAATTACAAAAGTAGATGAACATTAAATGCCGCCTTCTTATCACAATTTGGTTTAGTAGTCGAGGTGAATCACAAAAATCAAAACAGTCGAGGTGAATCACAAAAATTAGTAGTCGAGGTGAATCACAAAAATCAAAACAGATACAAATACCAATCTGATTACAACGGGAAAACCAATACAATTACAGAGACGTTATTCCACTTTACTTGACGGTATAGAAAAACGGTAGCAAGCGATTCTGTGGCGACTATCGGACATTAAATGCAATAACAAGACCCGAAGATATTGAAAAAAACAGCAATAATAACACCGTTTGGCTTGTTTGAGTTTCGGGTAGCTTTAACATTGTTGCTGATGCACTTTCACGTATTGAACAAGTCAATTATTAAGTCACCACCAGGAACACAATTGATTACGTTTCAATAGCTGAAGCATAAATGTATTATTGAGAACTCGTAGCGATAATCGAATCCAACCCAACTTGGATTTTTCAAAAATTTCCAATATTTGGAACCGTTAAATATATTTTGCGCGATTTTTATACCAAAATCTTTGCTTACGGCATAATTTTCGAATCATATCATAACATTTTCCTTCCGGTATTAAAACAATCGCAAAATAAATTAGAAACAAATTTATTTGACCATCAATGAAACCAGAAATTCGTTCTTGAGTAAAGATTTGCATATTTTGTCAAAAATTTAAAGTGATAAAGCTAAGAGCAAAAGTGGTACGTACGAAGCGACCAGCAAATGGTTTGACGAACTTCACATTGACATTATAGGGCATTTATCGCCGTCAGAAGTTTCACAGAAATTATTGCTTATGCTTTAATTAAAATTTGAATCAGTCGGTCCGGCTAACCTTCAAGCATCGTGACCGATAGAGGGACACAGTTTTTGTCTGCTCTTTTTGATGAACTGTCCAAGGCACTTGGATTTCAGCATAAACGGACCACGGCGTACAATCCAATTTGCATCGGATTCATTAACGATGGCAATTATGTGCATAACTAATCATAGTGGACAGTTATTACCATTAATTTTACTCGGGCTTAGAACATCATTTCGCGAAGATTTTCAAAGTACTTCAGCCGAACATGCCGTACCGGAAAATAATTTACTCTCATAATCAAAGGTGTTGAATCAACGGTATCGATAAATCGACTCAAACCAGGTTTCATCGAAGCACCACCGATTGACTATCCCATAGCTGCATCGACGGAGATACCAACCAAATTAAACGTCACAACCCAATATTATTGCTACCGATCGATTAATTAAAGTACCTCACAAACGAGTAACATTTTCATCTAGCGTCAGTGAACAACTTATGTTGAGAACGTATGTCGACTGATTAACAAATATTGTATAAGATCTCTAAAATAAATACAAAATTTTATTAAGTGTGTGAAAATAAACTTTAAACAGTGGAATATAGCTGACATACACGCATATCTGTTTTCCAACCAAAAAAAAAAATGACTCTATTTAAGTCCAAACCACACAAATGTGTGAGTAAAAATCATAGTATGTAAAATGGCGTTTTTGATAAAAAATTTCGCTTGATTTGAAGTACAACCAACGCAATTGTGTGTATAGTTATTATAGTGTTTTTTCGGAACGGTAGCAAATAAATAAGCTTGAAAGGAAACACAAATGTCTAAGTTGGTTCAAAACACAAACAAAAATAAAATATTGACGTGGTACTTTTGCCGTACCCACACAATTGTGTTACCGGGCAGGAAAAGGGATATAGTAGACCTACAGGCCGAAAACTCGGATAACAGAGAACCAAAAAAGAAAACGTAGGTTAAACTAGGAGTGACTCTAGGTACGCAGAATCACATTATTTTGACATACTTAGCGTCTTACTTTGATAATTTTACAACAACAATGCCACACGTTTCATTCCAACGAGAATAGTTCTACTCCAAGTTTTTGTTGGAATAGGAATACATGTTTTATACGCGAAGTTATCCTATTGACCACTAGAGCAACTTTTTCGAAAAGTGTAATTTTATGGGTTGGCGTCTTGATAAGAAAAGTCAATTTTTAATTTGTTAACACTAAAATAAATTAAATTTTTTTTTTTATCGCTCAAAGAACCAAATGACATAAATCAACGATACAAAAAATGAACTCCGATGCTAAATTAATATGAAAAATAAGACATATTTACGTCGAAAACGCATTTTATATTTCCATATGTTTGTTATGACATAAAAGTAAATCGCCTTCGTTTGATTTTATTAAATTTTTGTACCAACTCCGAAAAAGTATAAAAAATCGCTAGGCTGTTACTTTGGACACAAATTTCATTCCTATTCGGATAGGAATAATATTTCCCAAAGTAAGACCACAACTATTTTGTTTATCTACGGGCAGTCCGACCAAAATGATAAAAATTTATCATGATATTTTTGTGATACTAACTTCACTCCGTATAATTTTATGTGAAATCCGTGTGAACGGCCAAATCGAAAAAAAATTTATAAATTGATTTTGTACGTCAAAATATTGTTAGCCGTAAGTGTTTTCTGCAGTAGTTTAACACTTGACATCTTTTCATAGCTAATACAACAAACACTGGGCAATACAGGGTTTGTTGTATTAGCTAAGAAAAGATGTCAAGTGTTAACCTACTGCGAAAAACCCTTAGGTAATTCACGTTAGCAGGGATTTGCAGATAATCGAACGTACTAAAAATCTTGCACAAATCGATTTTAGGTGTAAATCTATGGTTTAACGTACGCCCAATTGGTGAATACAGGAATAATTATAATCACATAATGTCACCTAATCAATCCTTCAGAGGAAATGAAATGGTCATTGAACAAGATCACAGAAAAGAAACTAATAACAAATTAAATTAAATGTATTTTAATCTGTATGATATATGTACAAGTTTTTTAGTTTATTGCATAAAACATAGCAGTAATGCTGAGCAAACTGTCCATGTAAAATAATAATGCAAAAACATTAGAAACAAAATGTACACAAATTTTGGCAGTTTGAATCAAAAATGTTCTTGTTTTTTTATGATAAATGAGTGCGTTTTATGGCAAACGCTGATGTGAAATACCGATATTTTTATCATTTTTGTCCGCTTGAACACTAGAAAATATTACCACTTTTAAAAAACTGCTCTGGGCTCCCAAAAGTACCATACGATTACAATACCAAATCAAACGTAATGACGTTAAAGAACATCTAAATATTTACAAGTGCTTGAATTGTATTGACGACTGAAGTTGAGAATGTGACATCTAGTGCATTAAAAATAAGCAAATTTTAGCACGGCATACTTTATGAAAATAAAAATTAACATACAAAAATATATCCGATAAGTTTATTTTTTTGCCGCCAGATCCACTTGTAGTTATCTATACTCCAATTCGATGATTATGGCAGCTGTGGATGCACATATTTAAAAATGCGTAAAAAGTGAAAAAAAAAATTTACATTAACCATTCATCGAAATAATCAGTATTTTATCTTACATATATCGATAAAAAAATTCAATGTTAGAATGTTTCAATAAAAGTTAAAAATAAAACCAAGGAAGTAACGACACCTTAGGGAATTATTTTACCAAAAGAGTGCGTGCGTTTATGCAATAATACTTATTATGTAACCAACCAATTGAAATACATGTATGTGCATATGTACGTTTAAGTAACATTAATAAAATACAATTAAAAAACAATTATCAATAAAAAACACTGTGAATAATTCCCCATTACGACACGATAATATCCCATTCGAAACAAAATGGCTGACTCATTCACAAATGTAATTCCATAGAGCACAAATATAGGCAATTTGTTCGTTGTTAAATATATTAATGAATGCGGGTCCTCCCGATATACACACAATGCATATATATTGTATATTAAATAATCAAATTATTATTAATTATAATTATGTATTTTGATTTTATAGTTTAGTGCCATATACACATTAAAAAACAAAATCTCAGCCTAAGAATTTATCGCTTTTCTGTACAAAATAATGTGGGATAATTCGATCAGAAAAGGTCAATTAAAATTTTATGATATTTTTTTTTAAAAGGTTTAAATTGTTTTTCTTTTATTATAATACATAACATTATTATTATTATTATATTATGTTACGAAAGATTAGGGTGAGACAGTTTTGTGTTCATGATTGACGATACGAGTATGTATGGTAATTATTACTCATGCAGACATTTCGATCGATTTGAAAGCACACAAAAAAATAGTTTGTTGGTTTCATTTTTAAATTGGAAAGCCATATTCATTTCAAAGGATTCATGCATTTCCAGGTATGTATTTTGTATATGTGTATTAGTTTGTAATATATACATACATGAATGCATAATTTTCACATACGTATGCAAGTAAATTGCTGAATTTTGCAAACAATCACGTTTTAATCCGTATCTAATGGAATACTCAACAGTCAAGGATACAGGTATGCGATGTTTACCTGATTTAAAATATTATTTACGGGTATACACCTAAACGACGTGATATTAAAATTTTAAAAGTTAAAACGTAAATTTGAAAAAATATTTTGCACGATTTCTTTCAATTTAGTTTGGTTTTTTTTCTAAATTCTATGCGTGCTGAAAATAAAAATTTTAAACCCGAACTGGATTTATTTAAATTGGTCTTGGTTACTTTTTAAAAAAACATTGGGCGGTAGAGAACCACTCCTTAGAAAAATTTCTAACGTCCCTGGCCTGGGATGTTCTAACATCACCATTTTTCGATAATTTATCGAAGTTTATTTCTCGTTTCGTTCGAATAAATTTTGTCTCTGTTTCAATTTTTATACCATTTACCAGCCTGCTAGATTGCAACATTCTGATGTTTCTACTGTGTTTCTACCACCAAATATTTTTTTTTCGATTCTAGAACGAAAATAAGTGAAACAGATATTGCTCAACTCAAATATATTCTAGAAGATACCAATAGAGAAAAAATAATTGATAAACGGAACAGAAGTCAAATTAATTCTAGCAGAAAGAGACGTAACTTCAGCCCTGGAAACATGATATTTACATTTTGTTTCCCTTTCTTGTGATAGTAACCCATAATATCTAGTAACCCATCTATTCTCATTCTACTAACGTCACTTGGAAGTTATGTCATAGGTTTTTAGTTATGTAGGCAAACATTGTATTGCGTTGCCAATATCAGTGCCTTCGATTATAATGAGGTTAGCGTTAGGTAAATAACTCTCGATTTATTATTGTTTTGAATAAGCGAATTGATACTTTGCACTGATCCTCCAAAGTGGAGATTTATTGCGGAACCATTTTGTTTGAGTTGAGTCAAAATATAAAGGAGCCATTAAATAGATTTGATGTTGTGAGTAGCGTGTTGGTGCAAAGGGTTTTAAGCGGGTTAACGTTTTAAAAAGCACGCCGAACAGAACGATTGTTGCTCAACGTGTGATCCAGTATGTATGAATGGTTTTCTATGTTTTATTGAGCGCATCGAGTTATGGTTCGACGAAGAAGGTATTGCAGAACAAGAAAAAAAGGAATCGCATATTTTGACAACATTGTGATTGTGCTGACTAATTTATAAACAAAATCTTTCAATTCTAGGAAAGACGAAAATTTTATGTCGTTCCAGAGAGCGTTGAAAAGGTCTTTGTTTTCTGTAATCGGATTAAAGCAATGGCAGTCAGTCGTGGATTTGGGTCGGAGTTAAATTTTGTTTTGAAAATTTAAAGTTAAGTTTTTCTCCAAAGACATATTTAAAACAAAGAAATACATATTTTAAAATAATTTTCGGGGCTTATAAGTATACATATAGGATTATTAGGCTCAAAGTTAAATTTATGAAACGGTTACCAAAATTTCAACTTAACCTAACTCTATTTCATGCAAACGATCGACGCCATTTTGGAATTAACGAACACCTAATTTCAACTCAACCTAACCCAACCTGGTTCATGGAAACATGGTAAAATCTTATTTATTTATTGCAAAATATAATAAATTATAAAAAACGAACATTGTTAGTGGGACGAGTCAACTTGTTTCCTATTTTTACATAGTTCTTGTATGTGTGGCTTTATAGTTGTAAGTTGAATCCTCATGTTACCTTCTTCATCGAGTCTGTTGCGAAGAATATCCTGATTCGCACATATAAGTCGTAGCGAAAGGGAGAAGTATTTTAACAGCTTTCATTGATAAATTTGCATATTTTGATCTTAAAGTGCACAAAGATACGGTTTCAAATATGGGCAGTAGTGAGGAATCTGGAATCATATCAATGAAGACTTTGTACTCCTTAACTGTGAATTCTTCTGGTATTTTCTGAACTATGAATGGGTTTCGGATCCATGTGTAATTTTTAAGCATTTTATTCTGCTTATCTGGAAAATACTGTTTAACTGAGTAAATTGATTTTAATCTACGTTATCCAACACTCCTCCTCAAATTTAATTACGTTAATATTTTGATTTATTTTACTCCACACAAATTGCGAAAATAAGCAAGTTTGCCTCCAGATAATGGCTTTGTACACATGTCTGCAATCATTTCTTCTGTTGAACAATATATTGACATTCGACGGTCTTCTTTTTTATACAATCTTTTGTGAAATTATATTGTTCGTCAATGTGTTTCGACCGGTTGATGAATCCTTCCCGAAAAAATTAGTGCTAGGCCGCTTTGGTCACACAGTTCGATCTACGACATCTATTTAAAAATTACGCAGAAGAGCACGGTTGAAGACAGATCTACACAAGTTTGCTTTTCGCAGCCCGACTTAAAACTGACCCAAAAGCCTTAAACATGTCACCGCTGTTACATTTCCTATCTGATCGATCTTCGGCCCAATTTGTGTCTGTATATCCAATCAGTTTTACAATTGTCAGTTCCATTTAAAACAATTTAATGGTGAATTTCAAACGTTTTACCACCCGCTTCAATTCATCCCAATCTTCTTGAGTTGGACTCATTGTTTCTTGAGCTAATATTGCGACACTTGCTGCTATACGAGTATCAGGACGTATATTAATTGATACAAACAAAGGATATCGCATAAGTTTTTGATATTCAATATTATTTAACAATAATTGAGATGACGGATCCTTTTGATATTCGACCTTCAACGGTATTTTCATACATTTCGCATTTATGTAAGATTTTTGACTTACTTGATAGATATTAACCATAATTTCCACCTCAATTCCAATGTAACATTTGATTTGTCCTAAACTGTCAACTTGGAAACTTTTATTGACTTCGTTCATGTTTTGGACTTCTTTGATTTCGTTGATTTGCGTTGACTGGCTACTATTATGTCATCAACGTAGATATATATGACCCATTCCACAGACGGCTTCAGTTTCCGGCTTCAAACTAAGTCATAATACATAATGTCTATGCATGTGTGAAAAAAAAATTTTAAAGTAAAATGTACCAGTCAAAAATGTCCTTGAAATATGTTTTATTAATTTTTGTTTGTGTTAGTTCGGCTTCACCGAAAAATTGTATGTCGCAGTTAAACCGGATTTTGTTGGTAAAAGGAGAAATAAAGGAAGATGAAGCCGTTCTTATGCAGCCTGTGTAGAACAGGCCTATAACAACTGCCACTTATTCATTATGTCTAGTGAATAACCATAGATCTTCGACACTTTGCACGAAGCCAGCTTCGACCATAACATTATTGAGTGCTAAATTCCATACTCTTGGTGATTGTTTTAATCCGTTAAGGCTCCTCTGTAAACAATAAACTAAATTTTTGTTTTCGACTTCAAAACCCGGCGTTTGTCAAGCTGTCAGCCGAATCGGAAGCGATTCAATTGGATCATCGTCAAAACTCACGTCACTACTTATTAATAGTTTTCGTGCAGAACGATCATAACATCTATATGCCTACATTCCAAATCGTAGCCCATAAAAACTGGTTCCACTGCTTTTCAATCCAATTTGCTTTGTTTTCCTTTTGTACATGTACGAAGCATTTCTGTCCGAATAAATATAAATTTTGTAAATTCGGTATATTGCCGCTCCACAACTCGTATGATGTTTTTGGAATAGACTTAGATGGCAACCGATTTTGGAGAAAAGTTGCTGTCATAACTGCTTCAGCACAAAAAATATGATTTAGCTGTATATTGATTGCTTGTTCCGATACCTTTATATAGCCAACGACTCGTTTATCGCTATATTCTGTATCTCTGTCAGATCTGAAGATTTTTGGATATTGCGAAAACTTTGTCTTTCATAATGCTACATATTCCTTTAACTTATCAAAACAGGGTGTACTACGAAATCCCTGTTTTCAAAATCCGGGTGGGATGTTGTAACATCACTTTTTTCGATATTTATCGAATATTATTTCTCTTTTTCATAAAACAAAATTGCTTGTCGTTTCACTTTTCAATTTTGCTTTCCATATTGCGATCGCACACTACTAGAATAAATTGTTTATTTATCTCTTTTTTGTTTTTCGATAAAGTATCACTCTTAAAATAAGTAAGTGATACAATAAGAGTAGAATGACATAATGTTTTATTCGAATAGGTAGAGATCGCAATAGAGGCAATGTAATTAAAAAATGGAAAAAAAATTAATTTAATGTGTGATGAAAGAGATGTAATTTTCAATAAATATCGAAAAAAGTGATGTAACAACATCCCACCCCCAAGTTTCGAAATACCAGGGGCCTATTTGGGAATTCGATTCGATAACGAGAGTACAAGATTCACATTGGATTTTAAATAAGAATCGTTTGAATCACATTCAAATCAAATATGAATCTTGTACTCTCGTTATCGAATCGAATTCCCAAATAGCCCCCCAGGTTTTCAAAATCGCGGTTTTCTTTTTTTCTAGTTCTAAAGTTTTGATTTTGAAAAAAATATTTTTTATTAATTCGGGCCGGCCGGACTAACAATATTTTATACTAAAAATTAGATATCCTGCCCAAAAATTTACTAGAAAAAACCATGGCTGCGAAGTCAGAGGCGGGAGTCGGTTTCGTGGAGTCGGTGCTATTTTATCGGAGTCGGAGTGAGAAAAAACTAAACTGCCATTTTTTTTGTCAAATTACAACAACAGTGCCATATATTGACACTCGATCTAGAATTAGTCGAATCCCTAGTTTTTGATGGTGTTCGAAAATTGAACTTGCAACATTTTGTAGTTGCAAGATTAATAAAAAAAGCAATATTTTGTTAATGTAACATTTTGAAATGCAATAATTGTAGAGGCGGACGGCTTCGATAACTCTTACGGGCACGCACTGAGAGAAATTCTACTTTCGTATTGAAAGTTTGAAATTGTAATTATTGCTATAAAGTGATACTGTTATCTTAACAAGGAATTTCTCATATTATTCGTAGTTTATTGATATGATCATAAATTGTTTTAATAACAACTAATATTCTGTCAAACTAACAGCAAACAAATTAGTTCCATCCCTAATGATAATATTCCAGAACTTTATCAAATATCATTTTAAAACCCCATTTAGAACCCACATGTCGATTTTCGTCATAATCGGTTTCATTTCTATCCGTTTTTTTCCAGAACATTACCAAAAACCCATTTTTTGAATCCCATTTAGGACCCACATGTCGAATTTCAACAAGATCGGTTTAAAAATGACCTAGTTCCATCTCTATTGACCGCTTTATCGAAAAATAAAGAAAAATGAAGTGAAAAATGAGAAATGGCCAAATTCCATCCCTATTAGCCATTTTCTACAACTTTATCGCAAACTCATTTTTGGGTTATGTCAAAAAATCATTTATGAAGTCCCAATTTTGCCACATGTCAAATTTTAAAAATTCAAACCGGGATTTGATAAAAATCGGGATTTTTTTTTACAAAACCGGGATTTTCAAAACTTAGATTTCAAAAACCAGGATTGTGTTTTATGTCATAAAATTTTTGTTCGTGAATCCGAAATGAAAAAATTAAAATGAAAATAAAAAAATTTAAGGACATTTTTGAGATGTAGATTTTTGTTTAAATTTTATTTTCGAGAGAACAGAATAAAACAAGACAAAAAAATTTAATGATTTAATTTAAAATAAGGGTTTAAATTAAAAATTAAAATCTATTGCGACTTAGTTTGAATCCTGAAACCAAATTATCGTGTAGCATGGCTGATTGAAAAAATAAATAAAAATTTTAAAAAATAAAACTGTGTTCATAAATATACAAGCGCATTTTTATTTCATGGGAAATGCTAGTGAATATAAAAAAATTATGTTTAGAAACGTGGCCGCAATATTTTCATGATTTGTTTAGCAAAAACAAAAACCACTACTATTTACCTTTTGTGTCTTCGCTATACCCTACTTTTTAGTACAGTATGTCAATTTACCGCATACACTGCTAAAAACGGCATTTACCCTAGATTTACCTTAGAATTGGCCCACAACCACAATATACAATTTGTTTTTTTAGAAATAGAGACAACTTGCGAAATAACGCATGCTATGCGAAATGCATGTTTTATTTCATATAAAGGCTGCGGGCCAATTCTCAGGTAAATCGATTAGTACAGTAAATTGAAATTTTAGTACAAATGACTTTTCAAATCGTACCAATTCTCTAGTAAATAAAATTAGGTAAATGCGGCTTAAAGGGACACATGGTTTGTAAGAATATACAAAAATTGGTATGTAGGTACACGAACTAATGTCAAATTTTATTGTTGTTGTTCCATTTATTCGTATTGTTTATACGAATAAACTTAAATTGTGCATTTGCTCATATTGGTTGCGTAATTTATACAATAAACTTAAAAAAAATTAATAAAATTTTTAAAAAATAAAACTGTGTTCATAAATATACAAGCGAATTTTTATTTCGTGGTAAATGCTCGTGAATATAAAAAAAATTATGTCTAGAAACATGGCCGCCATATTTTCATGATTTGTATAGCAAAACCAAAAACCACTACTATTTACCTTTTGTGTCTTTGCTTTACCCTACTTTTTAGTACAGTATTTCAATTTACCGCATACACTGCTAAAAACGACATTTACCCTAGATTTACCTTAGAATTGGCCCACAGCCAAAGTAGTGGATTCTAAATTCTCCGCATGCGAAATTTTGCACGTCTGTCTCCCCAGCATAACAATTGAATTCGCAATTTCCAATTGAAATAGTTATCGTTGTTTAATTTATAGAAATGATTATTTCGGTAGACATTTTTATTTTTTTTAGTACAAATTATTGTTATCCTTTATACCACAGTAGACATAATTAACAAATTGAATTTATTTAAAATTTCATTTTACTTGGGTCATTGGGCCCATAACCTGTTAGATAATAAAGAATAAAAAATCCGACGAATGAAATAAATATGTGATAAAACAAAATAACTTTTTATTCTGTTAACACAAAGCGTTACACAAGTTTTTTATTGACAAGGACCAATCAAACTAGTTAGCGGGTGTGAAGTATTCCAGACTTTCCATAGATGTTATGTATGTATGAGCATCACAATGTAAATTCAAATTCATGATCTCTGGGAATGGCCGATAATAATGGCCAGCCAAATTTGAGTTATAATGACATCTGAACACCTAGAACATCAAAATTCGTAGCAATAAATCCGAGGTCGTGTATTATTGGCGCTAAATGGTTTTGGTTAGATGACTCAATGACCAACTTCGTGTACCTAGCCAGACCTAAATCACGATCTCTTTGAATGACCGATAATGGCTATTCAAGTTTGAGTTATAATGACATCTGAACACCTAGAACATCAAAATTTGTAGCAATAAACTCGAGGTCGTACATTATTAGCACTAGGTGGTTTTGGTTACGTGACTCAATGACTAACATCGTGTACTAGTCAGACCTGAACCACGATCTCTGGAAGTAGCCGATAATGGCCATCGAATTTTGAGTAAAAATGACATCAGTACACCTAGAACATCAAAATTCGTAGTAATAAATCCAAGTTCGAGAATTATTGGCACTAGGTGGTTTTGGTTATGTGACTTAATGACCAACTTGGTGTGCAGATCAGACCTGAATCACGATTTCTGAGAATGGCCGAGAATGGTCATCAAAATTTAAGTAAAAATGACATCAGTACACCGGGAATACCAAAATTCCCAGCAATAAGCCATGCACTGCTTCAGGTTTATTGCTACAAATTTTTATTAAGTTTTACTGCTGTAAAAAGACATTCTTATTTGTTTCTAAAAGTAAAATTAATTTTAGTTGATTCGGCATATTTTTTAATCTCTGGAAAAATCTTATTAGAAATCAATGGAAAATTCAGCTGCCCTATTCCTGAATACGATACGAAAACGAAAATACAAAATTCATATTTGAATTGAATCAGATTCGTACGATTCTTATTTAAAATTGAATATGAATCTTGTACTTCCGTTTCGTATCGTATTCAGCATCGTATTGTTTTAGTACAAAATTTTGGTTAAACATTTATGGTTATGTTACAAAAATATTTTTTTCTTCGTAACTTATCAATTAAAATTTTAATATTTACTTTACTTATATTTTTCTGCCATTTTAATTAAGACAATTTGATATATGTCTACTAAATGTACTGTTAAAATTTGCTCGATTTCGTTAAACTTATTTCGATGTGCATGTTTTTTAAATATCGCCAATTCAATGAATATATATCTGTCGCTTGTTTTTATCTCACTATTCATTTATTTCAATGTATTGAATTAAAATTATGTACAAATTTTGTAATTTATTTAAAAATGTGTGCTTTCGAAACTAATTAAAATAATCAGTGTATTTTCTTGAGACAATTACAACAACACCACCATGGCTAAAGCAAAAACTAAAGCATTTTAGTTTGAATGATAATGCAGATTTGCATTAGTTGAAATAGCTGAATAGCGCTGATTCAGCTAAAGCAAAAAAGTTTTATTTCTCAAGAAAATATGGCTAATGTAAAATCAAACATAATATTTTACTTTTCATTGCCAATTTCGCAAATTAAAAATCATAACAGTGTACTCCCCACAACAACATAGAAAGACTTTACAATTCCAATTGGATTTAACATAATTCCAATTAGATTTCTATACGTATGGGCCCAACTAGCTATCAGTATATAACTTAAATTAACTTTGTCGCCATCTATAGACAATAATACTAATTATTAATTAAATTTAATCTACGTTATCCAACAAATTTGCTGGGTGATGATTACCACAGTGTATGCATTTCACTGGTTCGTTCTTACTTTTGTTGCGTTCTTTTGATAGAAGTTTCCTAGCGCACTTTACGCATCTATGCTCCCTATTACAGTATTTGCGTGTGTGTGGTTATACGCCTGACAATTGCAGCATTGTGGCATTCTACTAGTGTTCTTTTTTAATGTCTCAATCTTAACTTTCATATTAAGGATTGCTTTGATTCCAAATACCCTATCAATGCTCTCAGCGTTTTCAAATGTTAGCATGAAAAGGAGGAGGCCAACTTTGGTTGTTTCTCGTTCACCGTATGCGTTTGTAGTGACCTTTTTCTTTAATATGTTCACAGAGTTTAGAATTTTGAAACCTTTGTGGCTAAGTTCGTCAATTATTTCTTCGTTTGGGCATGTATGATGTAACCCTCTGGCCATGAATTTAATTGATTGCTCAGCTTAGTTTTCATAGGTGTAGCATTCGATGTTTTGAGAGGTGATTAAAATATAAAATAAAATATTTTATGGAGAAAAGCCGATAACTATGGCTTGAGATATATAAGACAATGCACAATGTAACACATAACACATTAAAAACGCCCAGTCGTAACTTTTTGTCACCACAAGGAATCGAACCCGGGACTTCTGGGGTCAAGTGCATTCACTAGGTTTCTAGGTTTGAACTATTGATTCACACGTAATTTTAAATTTTACTGAGTGAAATCAAAATTTCTTGTGGGGAATGCAAAAATACTCGATTGCTAAAGAAAAAAAAATTTCATTTTCATTATTTCACGGAACATGAATTGACTACCAGGTCGTCACACAAACTGTTTGTTATTTCATTCAAATATGGCGACATTTAATAATTTCCCTAACAATTGTTTACGTATGAGACGTGGAGTATATTTTGTTTTTTCCACACTCTGATTAAATGTTATCGTTACGTTCATTCTCATCCGGTGATCCGAATCAAAGGAAGTTCCGAATCTGTTTGAGGTCGGAAGAATAAAATATAACAAAAGCTAAATATTTTAAATGTTGTTCTCTCTTCAGTTGGTAAAGTACTCGCACATTTATACAATATGTAATTGATTCTGCTCATGCGTACAAATGTGTAGAACCAATTTTTGCATAAATGTGCGACCAATTTACCCAATGAACTTAAATGTTATCATACAATATATTTTTATGGCAACCAAATTAAAATCAACGAAAGAAAAATTATTTTGTTTACAAATGTTAAAGAAACAAATTAAAAACAGATGCCATGGACAAAAATGTAAAGGTTGTGATCTAAAATTTTATGTTATGATTGTTGTTTTTGTTTTTATTTTATTTTAAATAGAAAGAACAATAGGAAGCGTAAGATATTCCAAATCACTTTGAATGGTAAAGTAAAATGTAAGTTTTAGATCGGAGAAGGCTAAGATTTTCAATGAGAAACCGCTACATATATGTAATATAAATATATTTTATATATGTTATATATAAAAGCATAATATGCAACTGTATGTGGGAAAACTAGATCTACTTGGATTTGTGAAATTTAAAAAATTATTTGTAATATTTAATGGGGAGATACGAGTACTCGATCGGTTAGCAAGCAAGCAATTTGCTACCCGACATCTTGACGACTCAATCAATTTTACCAAGGAAATTTAAATTTCAAAATGCATTTTTCATAAAAATTTTTGTTCGTTTAAAAAGCTTATTGAAAATATAATTCCTTGAAATTGATTGAGTAGTCAGGATTTCGGCTAGGAAATTGCTTGCTTGCTAACCAATCGAGTATCTACCCCAATCCTAGTGTTCACTCATGTACAAGGGGATAAAAAATACCCGGATTTTTTTTAGGTACAAACCGAGCGCACCCTATAAATCGGTATATTTTTAACTCCACTTTGCTTTGGATTTTTTCAGAGTTTTTTTGACATCTGTGTTTTGTTTTGAAAAAACTCAATTTTTAATAGCCGGGAAAAAATTTCAAAATATTTGTATGAGCCTTGTAATTATACATTATTAAAGCGTTGCCACATACACATCTAATAACAGACGATTCGTGCGTAAATTTATTTTGCCTCGCCACATACCAAAAAAAATACAGACGATTTTTACAACAACAATTCTTTATAAAATTTTCATAATACATAAGCAGCTAATTCATTTTATAATTAAATAAGTTTACCATACCATATTCATGATGAGCCTTATAAAAATATTAAATTAATGAAAAATATATATTTTGTTTTGGAATTTTTTGACATTTGTTGAAGTTTATAGACAACAGAGAAAAAAATCGTTTAAAATTTTTTGATGAGTTCGGAAATCGTTTTAGATTTTTGTGCGTTCGTTCACGTGTAAAATTATACCATTCAGAGAAAAAATCGTTTCTAGGAACGGCTAAATAGAAAATTGATAATTTTTCAATTAAAATTTTTAAATAATTCCAAATTTTTTATTTTAGCTACTAACTTGAGATATTTTACATATTATCTCATTGATTTGAGTCAAAAATATGCTCTAATTAATTCGTAAATGCGAAATCTGTTTTTAGATGTCGTCCGTAGAAATGTGTATGTGGCATCGCCTTTAGCCGGGGTAAAATATGTCAAAAATATACCGATTTTTTATGTCAGAAAACCATCAGTGAACACAAGGAATATATTCTTGCAAAGAATAAAATGCGTTTTATTACGACAAGACAATGTGTTGACGTCAAACCAAATTTTGATGCTAGGCAACGAGGCATCAATTAACGAATATGTAGTGTAGAGTAAATGTTATCCCAAAGACTGCCGAAATTTTATTACGTCTAATAAAACTTGGAATTATATCCACTACTGTAAATTTTGACAGATCGGTACTTAATGCCGAGCCGCTGAACCACTACTTTGCTTTGAGGTTCGCTTGTAATTTCATTGGAAAACCAAGGACCAATTTTAACTCAAAAGCTTCAACAAACGTTAAGTAAGCGCCCAAATGAATTTATATATGAACATACATTTAGATAACAAATTAACGGAAGAGTTTGTCGCCAAGCTGTATATTATTATTGCCATCAGCGTGTACATATAACATGTAATTGATCGTAATTTAACAATTTTAATTTGTTCATTTATAATAAAGATCATAAATTATATAACAAAGACGCAAACACTTGACAAAAGATCAAGATCTTAATGCAATGTGTGAGAAAATATAAAACATGCATAATATTTATCATCATTATAGGAACAACAACAGTATGATGTTATGTGTATATTATCTAAAATGATCGAGTGTTTGACACCCTTACCGATATTGTTATTATTACAATGGCGTGTGTGCGTGTTACATGTTATAAATATTTCAACAGATCGACAGGTAAATTTTTAACTCCCTCACTCTACATAATCATTTATTTAGGCGGCATATAGCGTACGTTCCCCTAATTTATTTATTTTCTAAATTTTTAATTAATTTCTGTTTTGTCTCATAACGATCAAATTCCAAAAAAAAAGTAATCGTAATAAAAACAACAAACCAACTCCATAAAATTATCAGATAAAATTTATGTTTGGTTTTATGGTTCGATGCATTTTTAAGTACTATATGTAATATGTGTAGAACTCCGTTAACCACGAAATACGTACATATTTTCCCCATTCCACACCATTTTATATACGCAGATACACATTATGAATATGACAATTAAAGATCGATCATTTAACATCAGCTTGAAACTATATAGCTACGTACTCGTATGTAGAAAAAAAAAACGTTTTGACCGGATGATTCCTTCTTTTTACGTTACACTCTGTTCTCATCTTCTTGGTTATTTTTTCTTCATTTTTTTTAAAGAGATCAAGCCCGATATTGATATACAAAAAAAAAATGGAATAAATAAATTAAAAACTCTTACAATTTAAATATACGGTTAAAAACCTAAGACAAAGAAGTAGAAAATATAGAGTAGAAAATATAAAATGTAATCAAGACAGTAACAACAGGAAGTTCTATATAAAAATGATAAATTAAATCGGTGTATTATTAATTGTTTGCGGTTGCGATGATTTGATCGACGTCGGCCCCATACTGGGCGCCCAAATCGTTGTTAATACACAAAAGATGCGGGAAATCTTCGATAATAATAAATACCCGAAAGGAAATTAAATATTTATAGACAGATAGATAGACAAAATGTCAATGATCTGACCAAAGACGATGACACACAACATAATATACAAAAAGACACTGTACATAAATATTGATTTTATGTAATACTTATATGTTGCACTTGTACTTTGTTTATACTCGTATGCAAATATAGTGTAAGATTTTATAGTGCACATAAATATATCGGAACGGATTTCCGGAAATGGTATGTTTATTCTAAACATAGTATAATACCAGATTGCAAGTTCAAAACATTTCGATTCATTCAACACTTTGGTGCCACAAACAAAAAATTGTTTACAATCATTTTTTATAGTGTTTTATATTATTCTGTTTCCATATAGATGGGTGATTTTTTTTTAATGTAAACAAAACCGTTACATTAAATTACCGATTGACATGAAACACGAAACAAGATAAATAAACATTTATAAAATGCGACGTATGTTATTAAAATAAATTATATATAGTGTGTTATCCTCTTTATTATTAAGAATAAATATTATTTTTATTTTTCACACCTTTGAGGACACGCTGGATAATACAACAAAAAAAAACTGTTTCTATTTTCAGTATATAAACCATTATAAACACCATAAACTGCTAAATCACATCAATAATTATATTTATTTATTGTTATTGGGAAGGAGAGTGGGAAAACCCAGGATTATTTTGTAATATAAGCGCTGAGAAAAGTACTAACAAAATTCTCACCCTCCAGGCGCGCAGGCAACAAAACATAAAATCGATGAACAAAACACTCACACTAATGTAGAATACTAGAAAAAGGACTCTTTATTATGTTTTGTATATGATTTTATATAGAGTTCGGCGTCACCCAACATAAAAATTTTCTACACAAAAAAATTTCACTGTATTAGTATATCCTTTTTTTTAGTTTTGGGAAATGTTTTTGCTCTTTGTGAAAAATGGCGCCGAAAATAAATTATAATAAATCTTTAAAGCCCACGTACCACTTTATATATGTAATGTATTCAGCAATATTAATTATTCCATTCACTAATATAAATATATTTTTTCAAAAATCACACAAACACTATAGTCGCATTATAATCCTTTTAGCTACTAATATTGTTTTCACACTAAAAAATTCACTTAAAAAGTACACTTTGTATATACGATAACGACGAATATAAAAACTCTCTGTACGATTTTAACTGCACGGTATCTGTATTAAAACTAAGCACACGCCACCGGCCGGTATGTTATTGAATTTTTTTAAGCTCGAGATGAAATTCACATAAAAAGAAAACGTACAAAAAAGAACGAGAACACTGTATATTTGTGGTATATAGAGAGTAGTTAGTGTTTTCCAACGTGTTTTGTGTGTAAGCGGAAAAAAATCGAAAAACCAACAATACGTGATATGTATGTATAAAAGAGGGTTGAGATTCGAAACTACTGTATTTTTAACAACCCCAAATTGCAGTTCAGAGAATACATGCATATAGCATAAATTGCATTATGCTATATGTACGTACATATATAACGTATATATTCTGTCTGGGACGTGAAGGGTACATTATGTCACCCAACATGGGGTACTAACGATTTTGATTTTCTCTCAAAGATTAATGATTTCGTTAATCGGTCTTATCACATTCATTTTGTACATACAGATAGGAATCTCAAGTGGGAACTCACAAATTAAATATATTATACTAAAAATTCGAATTCATTTTTATATACTATACAGATAGTATACGATGATATGTGAAGAAAAGAAACCTATTCTTAATTCTGCTTCAGCATTCGTATATATATAATACGAGTATAAAGCAATTGATTTTGGTGGAATACAAAAAAAACATCTGCTCTGTATTTGAACCATGAAAAGATTTTTTTTTACTATACACATAGCAAACTTCTATATAACAATAACCTTTATAAAATGTACACATTTTTTTTTGCATATTAAATAATAATCCCAACAAAATGTTATATAGGCAGATCGAAATTCACGCAGTGACGTAACACACACTGATCGTGAATGTAGTAAATTATATATGATTTATGTTAAGCCAGTGATTTTTAAGTGGTGGTACGCGAACCAGAAAGATATAATTGTGTTTTTAAGCGATTTTAAATATTTAACCCCGTTTTGACAAGAAAATTTGTATAGAGATAGATGATCTGTATATTATTTTATGTGTTTTTAAATAAATTTTCTTACCAGGAGTTAATAAAACATGAAGGGGTGTAAATATTGTGACCAACACCCAACTTTCTTGTGGAAAACTTACTGTTATTTTGTACAAGCAAAAAATAATTACACCATACTTGGTTACGCGACGGCTTAGCTGTATTCAATTTAAAGAACCCGTGGTTTTGTTTCAATCAAATTGGATATTTTCATAGTACCAAAGGTCTTCGTTCCATCAAATTTACTCATTTTTTAAAATCATATCCAAAGCTCGTTTTGGAATCCTATTAACACATAAAGATGCATCCCAATTGGTAAAGAAATGGCTTAGGCTCAATTTGACAAATTTCCAGATGCATGTCAGAAATTTATATTATAGATTCCCATTTTCATCATTAATCTGAATTTCATCCCTTTCGATTGAGATGACATATTGTGGAACGACACAACATAGCGCGGCTAAACCGGATCACCTCTAAACGAATTGCCTAAAATTGTGATCCATTTTTATCAAAATCTTTCGAACCGATCCTTTTTTAAATAGGAACTTGAATACCATTGAGAACCCCCGAGACAAATTTTCCCGAATTGCACTTGTAAACACATTTCACCCATTTTTAACAAATTTTCCCAAGATTAAGGCTCATCGCAATCCATTCCTGACATTAGAAAACTTTTATCATCACAATTTTTATCTAAATCGTTCGAACCGAAATTAGCCCGCATCGAAATCGATTCCTGGCATTTGATTCCCTGGCTTTTACCTTCACCAATTTTTATCAAAATCGTGTTAGCCGAAAAAATTAATAAAAAAAACGTTCGATACGGAACAAAATAAGAAAAAGAGATCAAGGCCAAAACATTACTAAGATAGCGAATGCTACAAATCAATATTGTTACTTAAAATTACAACCAACATTTTCAGACAGACGCGATTAGTTCAATCGACTAACGTCACCGTAATGCGACCGACATAACACGGTGTAACATTCCACAATATGATGAAACAGAAAGTCAGATGTCTAATTAACGAAAAACACAAGACACAACACGATGCAACGTCATGCAACATGGTACAAGATGAAGCGCCGCATTGTACTAAATCTAGCAACATCCCACAACAACCCATATGGTGCAACATAATGCAATATGTTGAAACATTACGCTACATGGTGCATCTTGATGGCTCATCCAGAGAACTCCTAAATGAATTATCCAGAAATAATAACTTCTTGTAATCATTTCTTTGCATTCGAAAATCCTGTCCCACCAAATTTTATCAAACCCGTTCAAGCTAAATAATACTTAAAAGAAGCCTTGAAGCCAACATGACGTAACATAATGGAATATCACACTATATCCCTTAACAAAATGAAACATCATGCAACATGAAGTCACATGGCGCAATATGACCAAACATGATACAACATCTGACAACGTAGCGCGACATCCCACAACATGGTTCAACATCACGCAACATGATGCAACATCATGCAAGACGGTGTCACATCACGTGAGAGGGTGCAACATCATGCAACATGATGCAACGTTGCGCAACTTCATGCAACATGGTACGCTGCAACATGACAGCCCATCATAAAATAAGTCTGAATAAATGAATTATCCAGATATCAGAATGTTATCGTTCTTTTGGACTCGAAAACTCTTCACAACACGATGCAACGTCATGCAACAGGGTACAAGATGACGAACCGCATTGTACTAAATCTAGCAACATCCCACAACATGACGCAACATTGTGCAACATCACACAACATGGTGCAACATCACCCAACATGGTGCAACATAGCGCAATATGGTGCAACATTATGCAACATGTTGAAACATTACGCTACATGGTGCATCTTGATGGCGGCTCATCCTGAGAACTACTAAATGAATTATCCAGAAATAATAACTTCTTGTAATCATTTCTATGCATTCGAAAATCCTGTCCCGCCAAATTTTATCAAACCCGCTCAAGCTAAATAAAATGTTAAAAGAAGCCTTGAAGCCAACATGACGAACATAATGGAATATCGCACTATATCCCTTAACAAAATGAATCATCAAGCAACATGATGTCACATGGCGCAATATGACCAAACATGATACAACATCCGACAACGTAGCGCGACATGGTGCAACATCACGCAACATGATGCAACATCGTGCAAGACGGTGTCACATCATGTGAGAGGGTGCAACATTATGCAACATGGTGCAGCGTCACGCAACTTCGTGCAACATCATGCAACATGGTACGGTGCAACATGACGGCTTATCTGGGGAAACCCAGATAAAATAAGTTTGAATAAATGAATTATCCAGATAACAGAATGTTATCGTTTTTTTGGATTCGAAAACTCTGCCCCACTAAATTAAAATCGTCCAACCAAAAAAAATGTTAAAAGAAAGTTCCAAGCCTTCGGTCCTTAAATGAATTTTCCCGAAATTAACCAATGAGAATCGATTTTTTGAAATCGAAAACGCTCCTCCTGCAATTTTTATAAAAATCGTGCGAAAAAATTAAAGAAATTAACCGTTCGACCCTCTGAACAAATTTCTCGAAACCTGGACCGATCGCAATCGATTCCTGGCTTCAGCCCACCTTTACCAATTGGACAACCCCACCGGATGAGATGTCAGGACCCAATATAATCAAATTTTGTGACGTTGGCCCAACCTGGCGACCCTTGAATGAGTTTCACAGAAATTAGCACCCATCGCAATCGATACCTGGCACTCAAAAAGCCTCCGGGGCTAGAGATCAAATCCGTTCGACCATCTGAACAAATTTTCCCGCAATCTGAACCAATCGCATTCAATTCCTGGCAATTGAAAACTCCTTTTAATTGAAAACTCCTTTTAAAAAATGAAACACGATACCTGGGCCCGCAGGATGGCCCCCTAAATGAATTTTTCCGAAATCACTACTCAACACAATCGGATTTTTGTCATAAAAAAACTTCTCTTCCTATGTTACCAATCAAAATCGATTTAAACCGATCAAAATTGATTTTTGGTAATCGATAACACTCCTCCAGCAATTTTTAGAAAAATGGTGAGAAATGAATTAAGGAAATGTGCCCGGGCCATACCGGACGGCCCTCTGAACGAAATTTCCCGAATTTAGTACCCATCGCAATCAACTCCTTGCACTCGAAAGCCCTCCATCACCAACTTTTAAAAAATTCGGGCGAGTCAGTGAAAAATTAAAGAAATTAACCGTTCGACCCTCTGAACAAATTTCTCGAAATCTGGACCAATCGCAATCGATTCCTGGCTTCAGCCCGCCTTTACCAATTTGACAACCCCACCAGATGAGATGACCTCCTATATGTATTTTCCCGAAATCAGGCACTGAAAAAATTAAAGAGAGAGACCCGGGCCCAACCTGGCAACCCCTGAATGGGTTTCACAGAAACTAGCACCATCGCGATCGGTTCCTGGCACTTAAAAAGCCTCCTTCCAAGAAGTCGAAAAATATTAAAAAAACGGATCCGGGGTTGACCGTTCAACCCTCTGAACGAATTTTCCCGAAATCTGGACCGGTCGCATTCAATTCCTGGAAATTGAAAACCAATTTGTATCACAAACGTACGAGTAAACAAAATAAAACATGAGACCAGGGCCCCAAAGGATGGCCCCTAAATGAATTTTGCCAAAAACACTACCCAACAAATCGGTTTTTTGTCATATTGTACAAAAAAAAACACTTCTCCTTCAATTTTAGCAATAAAAATCGATGTAAAACCATCAAAATTGATTTTTGGTAATTGATAACACTCTTCCAGCAATTTTTGTAAAAATAGCGAGAAATGAATTAAAGAAATGAGCCCGGCCCGTACCGGACGACCCTCTGAACGGAATTTCCCTGAATTAGTACCCATCGCAATCAGCTTCTAGGACACGAAAACTATCCATCACCAATTTTTATAAAATTCAATCGAGCCAGTGAAAAATTAAAGAAAGGAAACGTTCGATCCTCTGAACAAATTTCCCGAAATTTGGACCAATCGCAATTGATTCCTGGCAATTAACATAACTCTCCTCTAACAATTTTTATCAAAATCGAACGAGTAAAAACAAATTAAAAGCGGAACCTGGGCCCCACCGGACGACCCTCTAAATGTATTTTCTCGAAATCAGGATCCAACAAAATCGGATTTAGGTAACCATAAATTTCCCTGCAATTTTTTTAAAAATCGTTTTTAAAATATTAAAGAGGGAGACTCGGGCCCAACCGGGCGACCTCTGAATGGATTTGCCAGAAATTAGCACCCATCACAATCGATTCCTGGCACTCAAAAACCCTCCCTCCAAAAAGCCGAAAAATATTAAAGAAAGGGATCCAAGGATTACGGTTCGTCCCTCTGAAAGAATTTTCCCAATTTTTATTAATCGCAATCGATTCCTGGCAAATGAAATCCGCTCTTCCTTGTAACCTGGGCCCCCTGTAGTGCATTCTAAACCAATTCCTACAAAATCAGACCCCATAGCAATAAATTCCTGTTACTCGAAAAAGTCCCCCTAAGCAATATTCATAAAAGTTGTTTGAGCTGAAGAAAAATAAGGAAATGGAACCCGAAATGGGCCCCACCCCAACAGTTCGGGCCGTTTCCGAAACCCTGATATACATGCACGATGACTCTTAAGTGAGTACAATTCATTCGGGAGGTATAATGGAGCATATATTTTATCTCTAACCGTTATAGAGATCGCCAAGGTTCTACTGTAAAATTAGTCACTTTGAATTTCACTCATAACTTAAAAACTATTACTCACAAACTTCTCAAATAATCGTTTTATTATCACAAATTAGTTTATTAAACGAACGGCAAATAATAAGGTAACTTGATAAAAAGTACACTTCACACTAAAAAAAGGTGTGAACATTTTAATTTTTTTAAAAAGTTTACAGTTTACAATAATTCTAATTTATCAATACCAAATCGAAACAATTTAATTGAATCTTACAGTTCCTGGGTCGTAAGCGATTTTTGTGCCTCATGAAGAAACTTATAACGTTTTGATAAATCTTGACACAAACAAGGGTTGTTGCCTAGATTCAACTGACTGTTTATATACCACTAACCATGATTTTCAGCAAACCCTTGCAAGAAAGTATTTTCATCAGTATTTTTCATTTAATAGCAAAGCTTGGGCCATTTTTAAAAGTGCGGACATTTCCAATGTAGGATTATAGGCCAACAATTTAATATGTATCTAAATAAATAAATAAATAAAATAAATAACCAACCCATGTTAAGAATCTGCATTCATCATAAATTCCTAATCAAATCTACAACAATCAATTATTTATGTACGACAATTAGTGTGATATTTTGTATATTTACTTCCTTGACCGAATCATTTTTACTGTCATCGGTTTTGCACCAGAATTTTGACAAATAAAACGATGTTAAGTAAAAATCAGTTTTTGACGTTTCAAAGTTTATCGTTTTTTTAAAGCGTAAAGGTGTTAAGAAACATAAAATCGAGGGCTTAATACATGACATGATTATCAAACTTAGTATAGTAGAAAATGTAAAATTAAGTTTAAAAATATTAAAAAATTCAATTTTTATCGATCGAAATATTACGTCAAACGATAAGTTTATTTGTTTTTACGCCGCAATGACGTTAATTTAAAAGAAACTGTTTCTCTAGATGGCAAATTACGAAATAAAAAGTGTGTCCAAGATAAGTGGTTATTAATTTATTATAATATGCAATGTTTAGATCAAGTAGTAATAATGAAAAATGTTAAATTTATTAATCAATTTTACACATATAAACAATATAAGTAAAGTTTAGTAAGCAAATTATACGAAATTATGGTACTCAAACTTAACAAATTAACGAACCAGTTGCACACATTTAGGGGAATTTAAGTATCGATAATAAAAATGAAATTTGATTTTCTCAGTGCCTTAATGCTGCGGTACTGAGAAAACAAATTTTTTTTTTTAGTATCGATATTAAAATGCCCCTATTTCTTTAATAAATTTGTGTGCAAAATTTTTATATAATTTGATTATTAAACATTATTTATATTATAGATGTGTAAAATTAATTAATAAATATTTAATTTTAATTATTTCTGATCTAAACATTGCATATTATAATAAATGAATGTCCACTTATCTTGGACAAATTAAAAAAATACCAAATAATCGTCATTCCAGCGTAAAAACAAACAACTTATTATCGTTCAACGTAAGTTTTGATGTAGGATGAGGAGAAGTGTTACGGCCATATTATTCACTCGGTTTAAATTTGGTTTATTTTAGACCATGGTTGGAATCGTTGTATACCAATACTTTTCTGAAAGTTCATTTTAATCACTTGGTCGATAAACCACGCCGATTTTAAACCGCACTCCGACGGCCGGCTTTTGAACATTTTCGTTGGTTTAATCCATCCTTTCATATTATTCACTCCTTTTTTGATCCAGCCAGTATTTTTGATTGGAGGTAAGTGCCCTTTTGCCGAGCATGGAGACAATGAGAGAAAAAAAATCCGTCCCTCTATTTACTGTTATAATTCAGAAATGGATATATTACGCGAAATTGACGACAATTTGATGTCCTTCACGTCGTTATTAGAGGGAGAAATAGTTGCATCACAAGTGCGACATGCGGTGCGACGTCCTTACTCCGCCTATAGGCGCTCCAAGGTCGACATCTACGACGAAGTCGACATTCGCAAAAACTTTCGGCTCCACAAGGACGCTTTTTGATGACTGCACGCCTTGGTTCGTTGGCGATCCACATTGGTATGTCATGCCCGTTTGCCCATGTTTAATTAATTTTTTCGGAATTCCCAAATAATATATTATCTGAGGTTATATTGGCATTTTTGCGTATGACATTTGTATCCATACGTTTTTAGTCGAGGAGTCTTATTACCCAATTTCGATAATTGCGGAATTTCATCCCGTGTTGTTTGAACTGCTGTCAACTGTCATCGATGCATTGCGCGACTCACTCAAATCGTCTGCAAAATGAAAACTCGCCATTATATAAATTGGGTAAGACTTTTCGACTAAAAACGTATGGATCCAAATGTTATACGCAAAAAATGCAAACATAAACTTAAGATATATTTCCGGCGTATTTTTATTCCTATTGAGCGATGGCACACGAGAAAAAAAATACCGGATTTTTCCTCGTTCCTTTCCCCGTTTACCTATGATACAAGTTTTAATTGCGACTAAACAAATTTTCTGTTCAACCACACAACTCAAACATAAATGAAATAAAAAATATTTCAAGGACATTTTAGACTCATTTTAGTTAAATATTTATTTAAGAGAGAGCAGAACAAAACATAATGAAACTAGTTTGGTTTGAAACAAATGCCAAAATACAAAAAACCCTCGTGTGGAATGGGAGATTGTCTATTTTCTTTTCCTATTTCTTCAGTTCACGTGAGTTGACCGCAGAACACAAATTGTTCGCTGTACTCCGTATGCTGGCCTAGCAACACCAATTTATTAAATAAAAATGCACAGAAACTGTTTCTATCTTACCTTACACGAACGACTCATGATTAATATGGAAAGTGAAATAACAAATGGCTGTCAAATGGTTGTTATAACGAGCAAATCTGACATTTCATGGTCGTTAAACTGGTTTAGAAAATAAACTGGTTTATTTTTTTTGGTTTAAAAGCATTTAAGCCACGTTTTTCACCCAGTGAATAATATGGCCGGTAGATATTATTTTAGAGTTCGTTGTGATCGTTGAAGAGCTCCGTTTGACATGGGATGGAATGCCGTTGTACATGCCGTGTTACATTTCTACAAAAAGTTTACTCATAAAGTTATTGCGTTGATCAATAAGCGGACTGTCTGGGAATCTGAATTTAGTAAAAACATGAGTGACAATCACTTGTGCAACTGTATATGTTTCTTGATTAGGAAAGGGAATAGCATCAAAATATTTATTGAGATCATCTTGAAATGTTATGATATATTTATTTTCACTCTCTGATTTAGCGGCCCTACACCAGAATGAATTATTTAACATATATCAAAAGTGTAGCTACACAAATTAACAAAACGTAAAAATGTAGCTACACGATTTAACAAAAAATGTAGTCGTATACAGACAAAATGTGGCAGGGTTGAAATTATATTTTTTTTTTATTTATATCACACTTTTTAAACCTAATAACAAACGGTAAAGTAACCTTAACTAAATAATTTAGAGTGCCACTTTATAATTTAATTTTTCCAATTTAAATCTATCTGAATAGTTGTAAAGAATTTAAAAAATATCGAAAATAATCAAATAAATCTTTACGGTTTTGAAATTAAAATTTTAAAATATTACTCGTATTACAATATTTATATAAAACATATAATTACTAATTCTATAATGGCAAAGCAACCACTTTTCCATATAAAAACTGCATGACAACATCTTTTCGTTAAAATATGAAAAATGGAGATTAAGGCAAATTTCTAAAGATGGCATACTAATCGTTTTTGACGAAAAATTTTCAGCCATTTCTTTTTGTTGTTGTTTTCTAAATGTCAGCTCATTTTTTGTTTGTGTCATAGCGATTAGCGACAGCGTCTTTTTGTGTTTATTTAAATATTTACGAGTTGTGTGTTTTTTTAAATTTTGTGTTCTTGTTTAATAAATTTAAATAATTTAATAATAATAATGCCGTATAAGTGTTTTAATTGTGCCGCAAAAACTTTTAATTGAAATATTTTGGCCATTTTGTTTCGTTAAACCTTCGGTGAAAAAAAAAGTTCGTTCAATAAACGTAAAAAAAATTTGAAAATTGCTTATAATGCCATCTAACAATTTTTACCTATGTTGTCACGATTTTTTATCGCCATTTGTCTTATAGAGTTAGTAATTATATGATATAAAATTAAAAATTAAACCCTAAAAGACTTTAAGTAAAAAAAGTGTATGATCGAAAACGTGGATTGTTTGAGGGTTATTAACACATAATTCTAGAGATGTCTAGAAAAATATGAGCATTCTGCCATTTTAGGCTTGGTTTCATGATTTATTTGTGATATGCGGAATGTCGATGTGATCCTCAGTAACAACCGCAGATTTTTTAAACACTCACACGAGTCATCGTACACTTTGCGATATTCTAAATTATTTTCAAATTGATAAAAAATCCATGAGAGTCGCATCGATATGCCGTATATCACAAATAAATCATGAAGCCAAGCCTAAAATGGCAGAATCATATTTTACTAGACATCTCTAGTTTTGATATTTTTTAAATTCTATACAAATTAATTCACATAGATTTAAATTAGAAAAATTAATTAATAAAATGACACTAAACTATTTAGCTAAAGTTACTTATTTACCCCTACCATTTGTTTTTAGGTTTAAAAAGTGGGATATAAATAAAAAAAATATAATTTCAACCCTGCCACATTTTGTCTGTGTACGACTACATTTTTTGTTAAATTGCGTAGCCACATTTTTATTTTTCGTTAATTTGTGTAGCTACACTTTTGGTAAATGTTTGTACTTCACTACGGTTTCTTAATCGATTGAATGTCCTGTAAATACCTGGGTACCATGAGTTGATGGATATTGTTTGAATATATTGTTTGAAATAATATTAGAGCCAATTTATGTATGCTATTATTGAGGAAGGGCGGTCGCTTTCATTTCTAGTCAATTTTTATGGTTTGTGAAAGAAGAAAACTTTTGGTTCTTTACCATCACTGCTACTAATATCTTGACTGGGCAATATTTAATTATACTTGGTACAAATATTTTATAGTCGTTTTACCAACCAGTTTTTTCCACCATCGGACAAACACGCCATGAATTTCATCAACGTCCAGAGGCCATATTAACAAAGGTTATATAGTTTATTTTCAAAATTACTAACATATTCGAACCACATTTTTGTAGAAAAATCTCCGTCACTGGTTATCCGTCAAATTTAAAATCCTAAAAATCTGCTAACAAAATAATGAGATGAGACGAATAAAAAGTATAGAAAACGATCACATCATTCAATCATTTTGTTCTGTCTTCTTGTGAACGTATTTTGTGTAAGTACATAGAAGCAGGCAGCAAAAAACTATTAGGCAATAAATAATAAATATGTCGGCCAAGATCAAAACTTTAATCAGCTCAAAATCATGTTGTATAGAAAAGGTTTATTATTATATCAAAACAAAACTAAAAAAAGAATTGTACAAGAATTCAATGACCCCCTTCGTAGTAAAGCATAACAACCAAACCAATTTATAATCGTAATAATCGTACACAGTTGGATGTACATAGAAACGTAACATTGAACGCAACACAAAAAATGTATCGCGTATTTGCCTACTCGCATACAGAAATAATAATAATTACAATTTTAGAATTTTGTAACTTAACAATACATAGACACAACAACGACAAATCTAGCTACAACTAGTAATTTTGGGAGAGTAGATACACACGGTTTATCTATCCCTATCTAAAATCGCCCCTTTCCGAGTCTCTTTTTTATCAAATTTCGGTAATGATTTACATATGAATTTTATTGTCCTTTCGCTTTCTTGTCCATCACAATGGAGACAAATGTGTTAAAAAATAAAACGGAACCCCTTTTATGCTGTATTTGGTTTTATTGCTCATTTTAATTGATGGGATCGTTTTGAAATATGCTCCGTTATTATGATCTCGTTTTATGGGTATACCAATATTGTAAAAATCATAAAATTTAATTTCTAGCAACTATGTAACTCTTTATCCTGCATTAAATACTCGTAGGCATACCGTACCGTAATTTAAGTACGCATGTATGTATATGTAACCCATACTTTGATCACCCTTTATTTACATACTATAGAATATACAAATCTATGTAATGTTTAATATTTAATTACTTTTTATTAATCTCATGAATAATTTAAAATTATTTAAGGAAATGGTGAAATTGTCTCAAAGGTAGTAATTGGGAATTGTGTTGGTAAGGGTCGTTACGATTCCGAAATTAGTGCGTTAAGATATTGTAAGGAGCCAATTAGATATACAATGAAATTGTATTGAATTTTGGATAATTATTAAAACCGGGAATGCGCTTATGGAACTCCTGAAAAGCTGTTCCTAAAGCATGTAGGGCATATTTAAATACATTCATCCATCTTTAATTCAATAAAAAAATTTTAAATCTTAGTTGGCTGCATTATTTTGAAATTTTTTTTTATTTATTTGTCACATCAAAATTTCAAGTGATAGAAATTGTCATTTGAAGTGATAGCAGTCGAAAGAAAATATTTAAAAAGCATCATGCTAAGATTTAAAAAACAGCCAGAACGACTTTATTGAACAAAGCAAGTCACTTGAAGTGATGCGACTAAGGGAATGGGGGTGTAAACAGTTAACTTGACCCCAGTAGGAAATTTATGAACTAGCATGTGAATAATTTTTTACGAAATAGGTACATTAAGTTTCTCGTTTTTGCCATTTTCTAAAATGTGTATGAATTAGAAGAAAAAATCTGTTTTGTCGATTTTTGACAGTATTCTGTTTAAATGATTAATTAATGGCAAGTCATATTAGTTTCTCAAATGTCCAATCGCAGCCCACGTTCGACGACAAATGTGAGACATGTCATATACATTTCTTCTTTCTTCCGCGAAACATCTACGACAAGTCGGTGTAGGTAAACAATAGAGAGAATTGAAGTAGAATTGAAGTTATTCAATTGGAGCCTAACTGTCCCTAAAAATATGAACAACAGTCTATGGCTTCGTTTATTTCAATTAGAGTTCACCTTGAAAGATGAAATTAACATTCGTTCAGGATTCAGAATTGCTGCTTCATTCAGTTCTCTCTGGTGGGAGTTGCGATAACTGGGCTAGGAGTTCAAGATCAAAGAAAACTCCCAATCCTGAGCAAGTTTGCTTATTAAGTACACTACTGTGCTTTCATTAATGATCTTAGATTTACTTGGTTATAGCTGGATACCAGACACTAATCCTTATAATAAAATGGGCTGCATTGAAATGGCCTTTATTCAAAGTAAAGTGCATTGGTTGCTTCGATTAATTGTTTTGTTCAGAAAGATGGCAATATATCAAAGCGAGGGTCCAACTCAGTTTTACGTGAATTTTCATTCAAACAACAACGATTGTGCCAATCGGAAAAATGCTTAGCAAGCTTTTTATGCATCTGGATGGTGGTGCAAGGATATTTACCAAAGCCGTATCTTTCCATGTTCAGTATTATATTATTAATCATTACAACCCGTAGTGTTCTAATTTACGAGTATATTAGTACAGTAAAATCTTGATGTAAGCGACCAGGGCTCGATTCTGCGTAATAATGATAATGAAAAAAAAGATTTCATTTAAATTTTCATTTTATGCTTATCAGTTCAAATTATCATTTATTCAGCAAATGCAATTCCTGGTGCAAAATGAAAAAAATCAATTAATTAAAACATTTTACGCAAGATGTTGGAGCAAACTGTTTATTATTTTCAGTTCAGTGTTTGCTTTCGATTTGTTTTGAGAAACGTCTTGAGAATTTCTGGTCATTATTCGGCCGCGTTGCCCTACTATGCTTTAAATTTGTTCTAGAATCTATAGATTACTTAAAATCAGTTTTATACACAAATTTCAAAAAATTGACGAACACAAAAAAACAATTTTTAATACCGTGATAAATATTTCTCATCGCCAAAATGTGTGTGATAAAATATTTAGTTTTTTCACTAAATTTGGCATTTATTTATCATATATCACCAACTGGGAATCACAATTTATGTTTTATCGAAGATAATTTAATCATTTATCATTATCACCGACACAGAATCGAGCCCCAGAGCTGAATCAATTTTTTTTATTAAAATAGCCTGTAACGAAAAAAGTACCTTTAAACGAAAATCGGAATTATTTTCCAGAATTTCATTGAATATATCATTTGATGCTCTAAATTAAAACCAAAATGACTATAGTTTAAAAAGATTTTAATTAAATCTAGCTGAATTACCCGGTGGTGCACGAGAGAAATTTGAATTTTTGAAATAAGGATATTGTGCATGACAGGAAATTATCAGGTACTGTATTCAGTATCGGCAGCATGATCGGAAGCATCAACAATTGAAATTTTAGAAACAAAAAAAATTACGGAATGCAAAAGAATGGACCCCTTGATTTGGGGGACGCACCCCTCAGATTCGAACAATTTCAATAATCCCTTTCCTAAACTCATTCCCGGGAAAAAATTAACAAAAAATTGAAATTTTAGGAAAAATTTGTATGGAGCCCCTAGACCCGCGGTGCCAGCCCTGGTTTTAAAATGATAAATGAATAAATGATTTTGACTTAGGAGTGGCGTTAGAAGTACCAAAGCGCATTGCATTTACCAGATTATTGTTTTACTTTATAATTTTGTAAAATCAATAACTGTAATTAATCCTTCTATTGTTGCTGGTTTATCAGGATAATCCAGTGACTTTAAATAACCTTTCTGAAAGGAATCGAGAGTTGTCAAATCTCACAACCTCTGCAGCCAATTAATAGTGCATCCATCGCAACGCTTGATGATGAACGATAATTTTTTCATGCTGTCCGGAGAGAAAACGAACAGAGCTGATGGTTAACCGACTCTCGAGCCCGCCACGTACAACTGCCCATGGGAAAAACACTGCAATTTAAGGGTTATTCCACACACTTCTAAAAATTAGCCTTGCGATTTTTTAATCGTCATTGCAAATACAAGATGAACCGGAAACTGAACACGCTTACTTTGAAACTGGAAGTCGGTTTCTTGGGATCAAAACATCTTGGCCTTTGAACTCCCTATGATTATTGTTGCTTCAACCACGTTGTTCAACAGCCTCTTAATAGTCAGTCTTGTTCCATTGCATAGTTTTAGTTGGTTCAGGTAGCGTAACATGATGATCACCGAACCAATCTTAAACTGCAAATTGTGCGACGCCATTACTGGCAAACCCGCAATGAATTCAGGAATTGAATTGGACAATTAACGATTTCATCTGGGTCTGTAATGGAATCGATCGACTTAAATGAACGCAATTTGCAAGCGATTTGACTTTAAATTTTATTTTCAAACCGTCTACGTCCATATTTTTTGCTGCTGGCTCGTTCGCTCAACCGAACACTTTCGTGATCAATTATTCTCTATGATTGTGATTCGTGATTTTGTAACGCGCTCGCATATTCTTTGTTAACTTGGGAGTTTTCATGTATCTCCACAAATTCAATTTACTTCTAGCAAGCGTTTATTTCATCAGCAACTATGTTGATCTTGGAATGTCTGGCAGCGTTTGGTGAAAATCGCCAGCCAGCATAATCGTTGTACCTCCAAAGAGGTCCTGATTATTTCGGAAATCTTTCTACGTTCGATCGAGCGCCTCCAATGCTGGTTTGTGCGCCATCCTACACTCACCTCAAATGATTATTTTGCAAGTCTCTACTTTCGTCATTGCTGATTTTTTGGAAATGTTGCACGTTGGTTCATCTATCGTTTGTCAATTCAGTCGCAGTTTGAGTGCAGAATGAGCTGGTCGCCTGCCTTCTAACAATGTGGCAGCAATCCCAGATAATGTTACTGCCAGTGCTATTTGACTTTTTGAACGAATCGAAGCTAAAATCAATGAAATTAGAAACGTTTAGCTTGTTCCGCCAGGTACATCGAGGAATAAGTTTCATCCATAGCCGCCGTTGGTTGCTATCATCAATGTGTCGTACGCGGTTTTCTGCTGCTGATTCAAAAGTTGGACTTTCGTTCGTACTGATTGACTCGATTGAATACATCGTGCATGTGACGATTCCGCGCTGGCATCTTTAATTCGTGCAACATCATGCCGGACATCATCAGACACAAATCCTCTAAAGAAATCACTGCCTCGTTGTAGATCTCAGCGTTAAATTGAAGTTCGTACGTTGTATTTGTTCCATAAATGAAGTGTTGATACGCATTAGACGAAATATGTAACAACAGCAGCGAGTGTGTACGATCCCAATTAATGTCATCCTTGAGCAAATGTAAACACTGACAGGTTTCTCGATATGTTGCGCACAGCTCCATTAACAAATAGAAATTCAAATCGAGTCGGTTCACGAACATTTAACCAATAACAAACGCAGGTAAAAACATTCGTCATTGCTCGGATGAACTGTGTAAATACGCCCCAATGTATCGGTTGAATATACATTCACGTATCAAGAGGATCAGATTGTCTATGCTTCCGACGTTGGAATTTTTTTGATGATGCGTTCCATGTGAAATATCTCGGCATCTCCGAGTAAAGCAGTGTTCTTGCAAATGGATCACTTGCGCATGTCGCGAAGAAGCTTGTTTCCGTTATCACGGGTGGTCGTTGGTTGTGCGAATTGCTGTGAAACAAACTTGTTGTCCATTCTCCAAGTGCACAGTTTAATGGACCCCAGTGGGATGACGTTCGTGTATGAAGAATGAAAAGATTCTCATAACCGTCTCATTGCTGCTGACATATCTCCGAATTTGAAGTACCTCCAGAAGTACCAAATGTGGCCATGTCGGTGCCTTTCGTGACGTACTCGCAAGCGTATTTGATGGACTTGACAGAATTGAACTACTCAGCATTGCAATTTCAACTCCATAGATTGTATCCAACATCGCGTGTCTACGATGACACGATACTTCACAATGAAGTCCATCAGAGCCTTGAGTTTCTACTTGAATACTTGTGTTGTAATGTCGTGGCGATCGCTGATGTTTGACAGGGTAGTAACACCTACGTCATTTTGCAATCTAAGAATCATAAAATGGAATTAGGAATCACTTACGTTAACTTTTGGGTTTAAAATACAAATTTAAAAGTCTACAAGTATAGGATATTTCGTAAACCAAACTCTTATTCGAATTTTATCAACCACAATTAAGTTGACGAATTTTAGATGAGATCCCTATTAGTCAAATTGCTCAATTTTATTCAATTTATTTTTCCTCAGAACTACCGAGATACCAAATTGTGTTCCTAATCACAAATCTGCTAGTAAATGACCAACTCAGATAATCCGTTACGTAGATTCTGCCTTTTAGCATTGATTCCATCTCTGAGCGGCTCGACGAAAACAAGACATCATAGTGTCCAAGTGATCTCCTATAGTCTGACATTGTTAAAGCAGTCTCAATATGTATAAAGGTTATCCAGGAGTATTTCTTGTATAGTTATCGCGTTTCTCAATAGTACCACATAAGAAAATGAAGGGCAATTACTACAAATTACCCTTTACATTATGCGTGCATATAGATTTCCATTCTATTCTGCTCAAACACTGCCAATTAGACACGGAAAAATTATTCCAGATCTATCAAAATGTAGTTGCAAACTTTTCTCCTTAGTAGGCCGAAAAAAAATATTTGGACAGAAATTACATGTAAATTCTTTCCCTAATTCTCTGCTCCCTGAGAATTACCAGAATAGTTCCAGAATTTAAAATTTAGTTCAGTGAACTCACTATCAAGGTAATAAAGTTTTACTGAAGATAACTTCGAGGGCACGTTTAACACAGGTGTTCGGTTTCGTCAAACGTTTCAGATTTACGTGAACAAGAAGAAAATCAAATCAACACAAATACTTATCTGAATTCATAAACTGCAACTCCAATTATGCGCAACAATTTTAAATTCAACACCCAATTTTCTATGTCAAAACTTATAGTTACCGCACTATTTTTGCTTATACATAGTTAATTTATTTAACTCTAAACTAAGTTTTTTTATTCAACTCTTTAGTTAAAAATCGACTACCTATTTATCGGGCGTTGCTCAAACGGCAATTTGAAAAGGCCTTTGTTTTGTGCAACCCTTAAACCAAAGCAAACTTTATTATTGTGTACAAATTTTGACGTAATGGCGTAATGAAAATTTTTTGTTTTGAAGTTTCAAAAAAACTTTATACGAAATTGTTCAGTTTTTAGTAAAAAGTGCTTTCTTTGTATTTTTGAAGAAAAACAAGAAAAAATATATAAATGACAATAAAAGCAAAAATAGAACTGTCATTCGACTGCATGAAGTTAAGCACAATTTTATTTTTTATGTTTGGTAAAACATTTAGGGGACTAGATTTGGGTTCATGTTACACGCTGCGTTAAATACTGTTATGTTAAATGTTGCGTTAAATTGTTGCGTTGATTACGTGACATTTTAACGTAAAACGTTATAAAGTAAAACCTCGATTTAACGGACTAATTGTCGAGTCCGTTAAATCCGATTGTCCGTTAAATTCGATTGTCCGTTAAATCCGAATGTTTTTAAAATTAATCCATTCGATCGAATTTAATATGTGACGAAAATCAAGTATTTCCTAGCCGAGTATGTTGGGATTGGATATGTTGAATGGAAGTGGGATTCCTATATGATTTTTGAAAGAAGTTCTGGAATATGGCCACGGACTTAACTCGATCAATTCTCAACCGATTGTAATGGAATTAGGTATGTTGGATGGAAATGAGATTCTTAATTGATTTTTGGAAGAATTTCTGGAATATGACCATCTGGGACGGAACTTGATCAATTCTTAACCGATTGTGATGGGATTCAGAATGTTGGATGGAAATGGGATTCTTAAATAATTTTTGGAAGAAGTTCTGGAATATGGCTACCTGGTTCGGAATTCGAGGAATTCTTAACCGATTATGATGGGATTGGAATACTGGTTGGAAATGGGATTCTTAAATAATTTTGGGACGGAATTCTGGAATATGGCCACCTGGGGCTCAACTTGATGAATTCTTAACTGATTATGATGGGATTGAATACGCTGGATGGAAAAGGGATTCTTAAATGATTTTAGGGAGAAATTATGGTATGTGGCCACCTGGGACGGAGCTCGATCAATTCTTAACCGATTGTGATGGAATTGGGTATGTTGGATGGAAATGGGATTCTTAAATGATTTTTGGAAGAAGTTCTAGAATGTGGCCACCTGGAACGGAGCTCGATTAATTCTAAACCGATTATGATGGGATTGGGTAGGCTGGATGGAAAAGGGATTCTTAAACGGTTTTTGGAAGAAATTCTTGAGAATATGGCCACCTGGGACTGAACTCGATCAATTCTTAACCGACTATGATGGGATTGAGTATGCTGGATAAAAATGAGATTCTTTAATCATTTTTAAAAGAAGTTCTAGAATATGGTCTGCTGGGACGGAATTCGATCAATTCTTAACGGACTATGATGGGATTGGGTATGCTGGATGGAAATGGGATTATTAAATGATATTGGGAAGGAATTCTGGAATATGGCTACCTGGGGTGGAACTTGATCAATTCTAAACCGACTATAATGGGATTGGGCATGCTTGATGGAAAAGGGTTTCTTAAATGATTTTGGGAAGAAACTCTGGAATATGGTCACGAGGTCTTCGAGTTCAATCGAACTTCATAATTTTTAACTGAGTATGATGAGATTGGGTATGTTGGATAGAAATGGGATTATTAAATGATGTTGGGAAGGAATACTGAGATATGGCCACGTGGAATGGAATCCTCAATTTCTTAACCGATTTTGCTGAAATTGAATATGGTGGATGGAAATAAAATTCTTCAATAACTTTTGTAGGAAGTTGTGGAATATGACAAACTGGGATGGAACTTAGTAATTTAAACTAGGACGGGACTCGGTAATAAGCTGGTGTCTTTCTTGAAGCAAGCGGCTCGTGATGTTAACATGTTTCTGATAAGGCTGGATGTCTTAACATCCATAACCAGTACGTAGCCCACTCATGTAATTAGTGGGTTGAGCCGGTAAGCCGTTATGTTCTATCAAACATTTGCGGTTCAGGTGGAACTAGAACCCCGTTCGATTTTTTTTTGTTAGTAGCAACACCAGTGAATAATAGCTGCAGTTTCAGTGGAAATTTCCTATTCGGAGCCAGATAGTGCTCGAATAATAAAACACGGCAGCTAAATGTCTACATGATAGTTGCTTTCCAGTCGACCAACCGGTAGTCCTTACTAAGTACTCGTAAAGAGTTAAGCTAAACTGTCGATCGGGACACTCTTAAACGGTTTTCATAGTAGTCCATAACCGACAAATTTCTTTCGTTTCAATTTAACAACAAAAGGCAATAAATTAATTAAAACGCTTGACAAAATAGACAATTTTTAACTGAAGTTTGTTCACGCCATCTAAATGTAAACACATTAATTTGTAAACGGTATTAATAAATATAGAGAACGAGGCTGTTTTATTCATAAGACGTTTATGTTATTCAGTTAAATTAGATTTAAAAATGAAGTGTGACCTAAGTTGTCCAACCAAATAACTTCCGTATTTTAGAAAATAAAGTCTCAATTCCTGAGGAATTAACATCAGACATTTTACGAATGAATTCGCGTCGTTGCAAGGATAACTGCAATTTTCCACAATTGAGTCACCACTGATATTAAGTTTCTCTTATCTTATATAGTTACTCCATTGAGATACGTATATAATTCAATGCAGGACGCCTAACCAATAAAAGTGGTTTAACATGAAGAAATTATAAGAATGTTGAACCTCACAGATCGTGCAATTATAAAATCATTCCAACTTAGGGAATCTTTGAAATATTATAAATATAGAGATTACAAATAACTAATAGCACTCCATTCTTCGGTTACAAATGGTAATTTAACAGTAATTGTGATATTTTCTTATAGAAGGTATAATAAAACATTTAAAACATGATCCTTGTTCACTTGGCGGGGTTCTTGGCTGTAGTGGAAGCATTAGCCAGTGACGAGCCAGAGTACAGAAGGAATTTGTATCGACCACTTAAAGCCATAGACAAAAGTTAGAGAGGTGGGAGAATTACATCAATAAATGGAAAGTTGGTTTACAATGCAATAAAAGCAATCCTCGGTGAGTAAGAAGTGACCAAGTCGAAAATCTCATGGAAATTAACAAGACCGAAATTTCAGGCAAGCTAAAAGGAAACTTTTTCCTTCTAATCGAGCCAGTAAATTTGAATGGCAGGTTAAGGTTTATTCAAACTAGTGTTCGGTTTTTCCAGCCAATATTTAAAAGGTTTTCGAACAGGTGGAGGTTATAACTAAAACTCAAGATTGGCTATTATTGTCATAAATAAAGAATACCTAACTCCACTTTTTCTCTCTCTCTCTCTGGCACTGTATATCATCAAGAGATTTGGCTGCCTCAAATGAGGTTTCATTTGTGAGGTTTCAATTCGCTTCCGAATCTATTTTTCATGTAGTTAAGGATTTGAGAGTTGCGAAGAAGTGCCCCTTGTTTGACCGCCAATCTAGATTTACAAACTAGACATTCATCGTGCTTCCCGAATTTGCATCAGAAACTATAGGAGCACAAGCTATAGGACAACACAAAGTTGCTCCCATTGTGTGTTACTATCCTACATGGAATTAAATAAAGCCTTATTGATAGTCAAACTAACTAGCCACGTCTTGGACCTTTTGAGCATTCCCGAAAACCAAGTATTTAGATAGACTGGGTTTCAGAAAATTATTGTATACGAGTACGTGGTTAAAAGTTCAAGCGAAATTGTAGAAGTCGATCAAAGGAGCAAATAACGCTACTTCATCTCAAAATCGCATCCCGATGCCTATATTACACGCCACATCATCATCATCTCTGAAAATTACCTTATGCTGTAATAAATCTTAAACATTTTCAAAAAAGAAAAATACGTAAATTTATTCGTGCCTATTTACCAGTTCTGATTGGTAACAACAAATTAGAAATCCTGAGACGCTAAATCCTGAAACCATTAAGAAAACCGGAACCAAGAGTAAGTGCATGACTGAAAACCAGACAAATAACCATGATAAAGCCACCAATCATTGCAATACGCTTTTACTTTTGAGCATCATTCGACCGAACTATTGGCTTTTTAGAGGGCTTGTGATGAAGTGCTTAATAATACAGGATCAAACAGCGACCTCGAAAACCTATTAATAGGTATAGCCTACCGAAGAATGGAGCATAGCTTACCCGCTCATTTTTGAAATTGGTTTGGATTTTGAGGACTCATAAAAACATATCTTATGCGCGGCCGAGGTTAACGACAAAAAAAAATATGTCAGCACAAACATACCTTGAAAGAGTAATTGGAGGAAAGCTTTACGTTATTGGTGCAAATTGGAGGAGTACTGAATTTTAGACTGAGGTGAATATTATCCAAAGATGAAGTCGATCCATAAGCTACAGCACACTTTCTTATTGGACAGCCCTTAACCCTGACCTACATACCGCAGCGGGGCATCAGTGAAACGCAGTACAAGAATGACACATTCAGTATTTAGCAAGCGATGGCAATGAGTTCTTCCAATAGTCTAATTCCAGTTACTTTATTAAATCGGAAGATTCATGGCTAGAAATTTTAAATCCTTTGAACTTATATTCTTAGAAAGAGGGGCGAAGTCATGGTGGTTTTTATTTCTAAAGCGGGAAAGAGCTGATATGGGTCTTCAACAGAGACATCCTATCACTCATTTCTTCTGAAACCCATGAAAATGTTTGTTAAATGGTTTCATTCGATCTATAGGAGAATCTAGTATAGATGGGGTGAGTCTCAAACTGACATGCGTGCTGTAGGTAATCTTTGTAACTTTGCACACCCTATGTAGTACGATCACTGCACTCGCAAGAATGCTCCTCTGTAGCACACCTCAATGCTGATTGCTATCATTAGTATGCTACAGTAAGCAGAACGGTTAACGGTGAGCGGAGGATGTCTATCATTAAAAGGGCAGGCAGGCTTCACGAAAGGAACTCCATTGATTCTATCTTGCCTTCTCTGTTCGAATAGGGTTCATCGGACGTCATTTCGTCCGAGAGCTGTTATTCTTTACTAAAATTTTGAAAATTCCAACGGTTACCTCTCTGACTCCGAAAGGCATTAGACTCATCTTTATTTATAATGCACAATCTGTAAAAGATAGGGATTGAAACCGAAGTTGGTACACGATTGTATGCCGCCATAGTACACCACCTGTATTTTAGTATGAAGCTGGTGTGTGGCGCCCAACTTTTAATATTGTCATATACAGGAATTCGTTAATAAACTAGAGAACAACCTTTACAACTTATCAGGGCGTTGAGTTTAAACATACACTTTAGCGAATTTATTTTATCTTCTCTTGGTCGAAATTTTTAATGTACAAGCGGCAACCAGAAAGACTATACGCCATTGTAAACCAGTATATAGGTCTCAAGCTCAACATAGGACACCCAATGATAATAAATTGGCAAGAGGTTAATCTGGAGAACTTTATCAGTGCCATACTCTCTTCATGCTGCATTCGTCTCTCTGATTACTGTTGTGTGTAGAAAGCAGAAGCGTTTGAGGCGGTTTTGACTTGGTTGGGGCAGAAAGTTACTGGAATAAGCTTCGAATTGAGTAAGTATTTCAACATTCTCATTCATGGTTTTAGTCTTTAGATAGACACTAACCTAAGCGCAGAAACCGGAAATTACAGAAGACTAAACTCGTCAAACACCATGAAACCAGCCGCTTATTAAACTAGAGAGAAATACCAGGTTATCACAACTGACAATTACTAATCACTATAAAAGCATTGAGCATCAAAACTTAAACCTTCATAATACTAGGATCATTATTTTTGTGCAAAGGACACAATAACATACTGTACAATTGCCTAATGCTATGACTTGCTTTTCAAGCAATGTTAATAACAGAACTTAATGATGGCTGTACTATTGACTGCAATTCTTGAATGAATCCACTTGAAGAATATCACCGACTACTGTTGCTCAACAAAAGAATCGTAGCTAAATTGTATGTAACACGGAAAGTATAAAATAACATTTTAAGCAAAGAGCAACAAAGTTAAAAAATTTACATAAATATAAAATCTGTTCTGAGATTAAGCCAAGTACAGTTTAAAACGTCGTTTTTATTGCCTCATAGTTTTAAATCAATATTTTTCAATTATATTTATATTTCGACTTGTTGCCACAGCAGCAACATGCTCAAACAAACATTCGAACTTGACAATATAATACAGATAACTTGAAAATTGCCTGCAAAGATATTTGTTATGATAAATGGCATTCAATTAACTTGTGAGTTTTGAAACACGCAAACCATTTCTGAATTAAAAATAGCAACAAAAATTAGAATATTGTACACATTTACCCCTATATGACGATTAAATAACAATAATATTGCTCAAATATTATTTAATAATACGCCTGAATATACAATTTTATATACTATCTCAATATGAAATATACTATACAGTGCATATTTAAATACCATTCATAAATATTTACGATTTTCATTTTTTATTTTGTTTTACTATCAAACTATTCAAGGTTTTATTTAATTCCGATAGAAAGTAAAAAATGTAATTGCGGAAAACTACTGATCATTGCCAAGGTCGATATAATTAGACAGGGATGTTCAATCTTATTACTCATCAAATTTACGGATTATATATTGCGTTCGTGCACTTTTTATTTACAATTAGCAAATTTTTGTTCCGTTAAATTTCGTATAAAGTTAATATTTAGGGTGATTTAAATTGCAGTAAATGCTAAAAAAAGGGTTAATTTACACCCCTCGATAATATTTGTTCACTGTGTTATAATATTTTGTGCATGAACGTAAAAAATTTGATGGAAAATCAAAAAGACGAAAGCGCATATCGTGGTAATGATCGGTAAAGAGTTTAAAACAACAATCAAGTATTTATATTGCATGGAACTTTGACGGACAAAGAAAATGGAAATTTATTTAAATTTTAATGTTCACACATAAAAGGAATTTATTCGCGTGTAATTATTATTAAATATTTTGCTCAATACAACACTAATTAACTTGGTAATTATGGTAAGCAGGTAATTGAAATGCGTTTAAAATTATAACAGCACTGTGTACAAATACAGGTGTAATTAAGCACCATATAAGGCATATACTGTTTAATTTAGCCACTTAGCCACCCACACGATGTAAAGGAAGTAAAATTATTTCTGTCGAATTGATGCCCTCGTTTTGGGCAAACTTGCATCAATTAAAATGTTACTCTCACTTAATGTAGTGTGTATGTAGAAAGGTTATAAACTTCCAGTACCTGAGATTTTTGAATTGTCAATGGCACATTTTCGTTACAATGCTAAAAATTCGTCTAGTTGGCGGTCCCAAGTAGATCAATACCCTTTGCATTTAGATTATACATATTTCCATGCCAAGGTTTTCTATGCAACAATGATGTTGTGGTGAGTTTTTCAAATATTTTATTTCGGTTATTTTTGTCACTATCCGTGCGTATTAATTAGAATCAGAACAAGGTAAAGGTTATGTTTGTTGATTAACTTAATATATTCACGATGTAATTATAATAAAAACTAGTTGTTTTTTGTAATACACGGTATGCAGACGTGGTGCCATAATTTACGATACACATTACCTATGACCTTGATAACCAGTAATTCAACCGAATCAAATTCGCATAAGAATTAATATCTGTCAATATAATGGAATTGTGGCTGATGTAATTCTGACAAAATTATAAATTTAGAAACTGTTGTTCTTGGTGACTTGACCTGTGTTCTTCTCGTACGACATCGTGTATTGTATATGAATTACGTAAAGAATCGATTGGTATTGACGAAAGATTATATTTTTTAAATCAAATAGTTAATGATGCTTTCGTAACAGAGAAAACCATTGAGACGAAATCAACAAGAATCACACATTCACCGGAAATAAAAGTTCAAATCAATGGAACAAATGTTGCAACGAGGCGAATGAACTAATTATAAGTGACAAAAATGAAGTACACCGAAGTTCACTACACTATAAAGTAATAAGTTGAATTATTTAATTTCAGTCTTATTCGAGAAATAAAACATGTTTTAAAAATTCAAGTATTAGTCTGGTTAAGCGAGGCGTCGGTGTTATACAAATGCAATTAAAATATGTTTTAGGGCTCATGAATGTGTTGACTGGGTCTGCCATGATTGTTTTGATTATAAATACCATTGAGTGATTCAGACTTGTTTGGGTTTTTTTTTATTGTGGAAAAATAATTTCATTTTATAGCATTTTATAGTAGTTTTGACGGTTATTTTTCCTGTGTTTCGTAGTTTATAAACATCGTTAACTCTGCAATAAAGTATGTAACTTATAATAAAGTTGCAATGAGAGTTTGAGGTTAAACCTGTAAAATTATTCCCAGTTCACCAGAATATACATACATTTGGGAACGGGAAATATCTAATTTGGAAATACTGAAATTTGTAATTATTGTTGAAAGTTGTTAAAATATTTGATGATGATAGCGTAACGCGAACCATTTTCATATACATATATAAATACATATATCAAAAATATAGATTCATCGGTATAATGCTTTTACTCCACACGACCCAGCCTGGGCTAGATGACCTTCGAACAAATAACGACAGTTTACGTTCTTTGATTTCACTATACCCTATGTGGTGAAACCGTTAATACGCATTCGAAATATAAAGAAAAATTACCAAAATGCTCCATGCGAAGTAACATCTTAAACTGGTTGTTCACTATAATCACTTTTCACTTAAATATTTAATAGAGGCGCTTCTTCCTACAGTGCTGAATAACCTATACCTATATAGCCTAACATCATCAGGTCAGTCACAATCGTATATTGGGTTGCAGACATGCTACTGCAATTTACTGTTTGTGAGAAAATATTTCCGTTGGCCAACACCAAACGCCGCTGGTTTTCTTACCACTTGCAATACTCTATCTTCGTATATTTTGCGGCAAACGAACAAATATACAGTTAAATATCCATCGTGATACACAGGAGAAAATTCACAGTCTGCTTTTTTAATGGTTCTTTATTTACGCCTACTCTCCACCTGCCATTAACATCAAGTTATAACATTAATTTTCGAACAGTTGCACGTGGAGACTCAAATTTGCAGCTGGTTGACATATGTCGTACAAACATTTTCTGCCGAGATGTCTAAACTATCTTGTATACCAGATACTGACCAGATGACTTGATTATTATTCGTATTTGTTTAATTATATTAGTGTATTGACGTTTTTGTATTTTTCAAAATGGCGATTTCATTTTTCTGTGTGTGAAAAAAGAATTAGTTTGTTTTTTTTAAAGTGCTTGGAAAATTTTTTGAAATTTTTATATTATATATATTATCTTATATATTTAATTAATTATCTTATATATTTAATTATCTTATATATTTGATTGTGAGTTGAATGAGTTCAAAACAGGAAGTATTAAAACTTATTGAATTGTATAGAGGCAATGAATGTCTCTGGAATATCAATTCGAAATTGTTTAGGAGGACTGACATCAAAAATAATACTTACCGCAAAATTGCAGCCGAGATGGGATTAGACGAAGACTTTATAAAAAAAAAAATTAAAAGCCTTCGCACATCTTATACAGCCGAAAAAAAAAGAATTGAAAATTCTAAAAAATCTGGGGCCGGTTTGGAGGAAATAAAAGAATCGACCCTTTTTTATTTTGATGAAATGACCTTTTTGGATCCATGTATAATTTACAGGAAAGGCGATACAAATGTGAGTTCATATAATATAATTTTTATTTGCTTCTCTAAATTTAGTTTGCTTTATTTTTAATTTAATTTTTATAGTTTTCAGAAAGTACTAATAGTTCTGATGCTGAACATCTTGATTCTCAGACCTCTGAAAGTGATGCTACTGATTATGAATTTGATGTGCCACTACCAAAAAAACAAAGGGATGCTGCTCCTGTTTTGCCATTATCAAATTTTGATGAAGCGCTCGACAAATTCATTTCAGCTGTAAGTTCTGAGAAAGAGGAGGATGAGTTTCATTTGTTTGGACTTCAAATAGCATCAAACCTTAGGAAGCTACCCTTAGTTCACGCCGTCCAATTTATGGCATCAATACAGCAACAGATGGCTGATTTGAGAGTTACAATAATAAACACTCCAGAACCAACAACAATAAGTCACCAGTTTCCATCTTGCTCGCCTTTAATAACGTCATCCATTCAAAAAACAATACAACCATTAAAACCATCCGTACAACAACATAATATTCAATCCGGATCTGCACCAGCCTCATCTCCACTCCTGACTGGTTCATTAAATAAATTAAAACATCCATTTACGTTTAAAATAATTAAACCATTTAAAATAATTCGGCCGCCTTCATCTTGTTCCTCATCATCATCATCAAGAGAAAATGATTGGCATGATCAATCCAAACAGAGTCATCTCAATGCCAACCAGATTATGGCCAGAAGTACACCGATAGGCTCTAGTCCAACGTCGAACTTAGTAAATATAGCGATGCATGAAGCCGATATCGATGAATATTCAAAATTTTAATACACCTTTATTGTAATACAACACATAATATATAAAATGAATTTATTATTGTGATGCGGCTTATAAATTTTCTATGTAATATTGAATTTATAATTTATACTCACCTTTATGTTACATTAAATTTATATTATTAATTTTGTTAAAAATTAAATTTATTAAACTTATTACCTTTATAAACATAGAAAATAATTAAATTTAATTCTACCATTGTATTTTATTAAATAATTTTCTAAAAAACAGATAATTTAGTTAATAAATATATTTATTTAAAACTCCATAATATGTATATACATTCATTTATTGTATTTTCTTCCACTGACTCTCAATTATTCCATCGGAAACAAGATATTTAACAATATTTCCTCTCGTGATCGTTGCTGTTTTGTTGCATTCTACATATTGTCTCCCGACAGAATCAAAATTAATATCCGATGTATAAATCTCATCTTCTTCATTTGGACGATGTGGAAATTCTTTTGTTAATAAATTGTGAAGCGCGCAAGAAGCTTTCACAATTAAATCGATAGTGTTTAGTGTAGTTTCAATCGGTCGATGGAATATCCGAAACCGTGCCACTAATCTGCCAAACGCACACTCGACAATCATCCTTGCTCTGGAAATTCTATAATTAAACACCTTTTCAGGGACACTTAATTCTATATTCCTATTAAAAGGTTTCAACATATGTCGGGATAAAGGAAATGCATCATCTCCAATAAAAAAATAAGACGTTTCTGTTTCTTGGCCTGGTAATTTTGCCGGTGGAGGAATGTCCAAACTTCCATTCATGAATGCCTCATAAAAGGGACTATCTTTGTAGATTGTGCTATCGTTTATTCTATCATTTGATCCAACATCAATAAATAGAAATTTTCCATTTGCATCCACAATCGCAAACAAAATAATGCTAAAATACCCCTTGTAGCAATAAAAATTTGACCCTGAACTAGCGGGAGCTTTAATTCTAATATGTTTCCCATCAGCGGCACCCAATGTGTGTGGAAACTGCCATATTTGATTAAATTGCTCTGCTATTTTTAACCAATGTTCTCTTTTTTGGGGAACCTAAAAAAAATAATATCACTTGGTTCAGTATTTTTGTACCGACATAAATATATTTTAATTTTGTTTACTTTTGGTTATATGGCTTGAAGAACTTCGGGAATGAATTTTGATATGGTTTTAAAAGAAACCCGAGACAGATACTCCAAAGATCTGTAAGAGTCGCCTGACACTATAAACCTCAAGGTAATTGCGGAGATGGCTTCCCGCATAACGGTGTCCTGCTTTTTAATTCCCGGTTCCACCTATAAAAATTGTCAAAATAAAATATTAGTTATAAAAAAATTTAAAAAATATTATATATATAGTTTAATGCTCACCAAAGCCAAAATTTCTTCGAATTGACTTACATGGATTCTAGTAAAATTCTGAAAATCGTTACCAGAACCCCAGTTTAAATCTTTTAAAAGATGCATTTCCATGTCGTGCTCTCCCCGTTTAATTAAAAAAGGATTAACCCATAACACTGGCTGCTTTTAGAAAGCATTTTCACAATAGATTATTAATGTAACAAAACAATCGACGCTTTTGAATACTAAAACACAAATGATTTTTAAACGTCAAATTTATGTTACGTTTACCGCACACGACGCCATTTTTATTATTTTGTATACCAGTTATGTAAATGTTATGGCAGATAATTATGTCAGGTGGAGAGGCCATGTTATATTTCCCAATATGTTTTACAACAATTTTTAATTTTATTTCTTGTGATAAGTCCCACATTTCTTGGAGTCCTCGAACTATTCCTCAAAAAAAACTTTTCTTCTGCATGTAATCCTCATTTTTATTTAATACAACTTTTCCATAACTTTGCTTTTCGATTTCTCCTGGACTAAATAATTTGGGAAATACATATGCTGTTTTCTTAATAATTTGCTTTTTAGGCATTGATGAGCTAGAATGGATGCAGATTCAAAACCAGGACGATGACCCAAGTTAAGGCAATGATCCATCAAAGCTGTGTTTTGTGTGGGAGGGTTCAATGCTCTACCTAGATCACGCAAAACATAATTTTGTCTGCGGGGTCCTGTGGACTCTCAAACCAGACACGGGATCATATATACGACATCAGTAGTTTTTAAAATCGGTATGGGATCTTTCAGTTTGGTAAACATTATGTGACAATCAAATGCAAAGTGCGCTAACTACATTATAGATAGTTTTACATAAAATGGAAAAAACTTACCTGATGAAATACAAAAATCGTAAACAATCGGTTAAAAAATAGAGAATAATTAGTAGGAAATCTAGAAACGTAATAACGAGTAATTTTAAATTTGTAAATGGCGAGTTTTGCAACTAACCACATTTTATAACCAGTTTTGCGTATCAGTTTAGTTGAAAGTTGCGTTTTAGTAGTGTTCAATAATAAATATATTTAATTCATACTCAACATTAATAAATAATTTACAAAAATTCAATATAAAAAATTGGAAACAAAATATTCCTTTGGGTAAAAATAAAAAAAAATTAAAAAATGTCTAAACATTATCACATTCCCTTCTTGGGTATCTTAAAAACTATTATACAAAGTGAGTAAACCCTCATGCTGGTCTTGAGTTTCACAAATGACATCTTGGAATGTATTTAAAATAGCGTTAGTATTTAAATTAAATTTAATAAATTTTATTACATTTTTAGAGAATTGTAATTCCTCCCTTTGATTCCATTTTTCGCCAAAATGCTTTTGTAGTGAATTATTAACATCCGTTAATTTTGCCTCGGGTAGTTTAACACCAGAATCTATGAAAACTGGCTTTATTTGCGATTTGTACTTGCCTCGTTTAGTAATAGGTTTGTCTGATCCAACGTCTGATTTGTAGGCGATTTCTCCACGGACGGAATCTTACTAGCAGCTTTGGACACGATAAAACGCTTCGCTTCGCTAAATTTGAAATGCCAGCTTGTGGGTGGTCTAAATACTCTAGCGGTCTCTGTTTTCGAATCACTGACAGGACAGCCAACATCTCCCAGATTTGTGACAATTGCATGCATCTCATAAATTTGAATATATTCTTCTGGCTGAATTATACTTTGTTTGCTTCGAATCTGTGATTATAAAATGTTAACACATTATAATGTTCATAACAGATACTATATTTTCAAACCTCTTTTTCCATTTTGGCAAATACACGATCAGGCGGTATGTAAGAGTGGCCAGAAACAGGAAATACTAACTCTAATTGGGTGATATTGGCTGGCGCTTCTTTCAATAGGAAATAACAACACATGCCAATCATTATGGAGTTTTTATTTTGGTCTCCGCAACTATCGGCAACTAATTTAATTCGGGTACCAAATATTAAAACACTTATTAGAAATGTTTCTAAAATAGGACTTTCTGATATTTACTTTCGGCGAACATTCGATACATTTTGCTTATATTCAGGTCGCTTGGCAAATATTGTCATTTGGCAATCTTATTTCTACAATAGTGTAGTTCAATTATTTTAAATTTCCTAATGAAATTTACTACAATATCCTTCTTATGATTATTTTTGGAACCTACTATATCGCCTCCACGTCGTTCAACTGGGCCACGACCAGTCTCTAAATGATTTTTAACTAGCCTAAAAACCCGGTCCTTTTTTATTCCTAGTATGCCACAAAATGCTACCTGACACACTCTTACATTATTTGCATTTCGTACGCATTTCGTATTTTCGTACTTATAACATTATTTGCATTTCGTACGTAATACACCAGTGACACTGTTCTTTCCAAATTTGCTTTGTCACCTCTACGAGACGGATTTACTGCGCTAACATATACGTCAACAAAAACGCATTCTGGGAAATTTTACTTTGGTTGTTATAAAATAATTTTGAAAATCTCATCACATCAGTGTAATTGACCGTATGGTACTGAAAAACCCCAGCATTTCTTGAATGATTACATTTTGGAACCTTACCGTGGTCGCTTTTGCTTACATCTAGTCAAAAAATTATTAAATAATTTATAATTATTAAATAGTTACACTTTTTACCTAATTTGTTTTTCTAGAACTCGCTTGCTTGTTGAAATACTTCTTTTTCAAAATTTCTCACCATTAAACACTACTGTAGGATATTCGATACTTTCCATAAGATATTTTTAAAAAATATCAAAATCTATATACATATATGTTATAATATTCTACACTATAAATAACGTCCGATAACTAGAGTAAAATTTTTCAACTAAACAAAACGTCAAAACTTAGCGCCAAACTGAAAAAACCGTTTTATTATTAATATTTTGTTTTGTAAATAACTAACTTTGCTATTTACGATGCGTGTAGACCATTGTAAATAATTAGTTTTGAACCATTTTTCCTGTGTAAATATCGCACTTTGAAAATTATTATTAAAAATGTATATATCGGCTTTTGCATTTTTCTAGAGATTTTGAGAATGAAAACATTAGGTAAATAAACCAGTTTGTTCAAATTTTTTTATTTAGTATTGTAGCTCTTGGAAATACGAATCTAACGACATATCGAACGAAAAAATTTGGAAAAATGTAAATAACACACTTTGAATTTGATTGACACTTGGTCTTACCATTTCGGTATACCAAGGCTAAGGTATGAAAACATTAACAATCTTTTCGATTCTTTCAGACACTCCACCAACAAACTTCATGCTCCTATATTTACGAACAGGAACTTCAATTGTTTCATTGTTTTCTACAGGTGGGGCGGCTGTGGGGGTGGGTGGTGGGTGGATTCTGTTTTGAACTGATAATATTACTTTCTGAATGATGTTGTGTGGGTAGTGGTTAGTGGGTAGTGGCTTAAATAAAAAACCCTATGGGCTAAATTCATCGCAGTGTTGATTTTTTGGGTGTTATGGTGATGTGTGTAGTACTTTAAAATACGATCCAACCATATAGCTTTTCGATACAAATCACTGTGTAATTCGTCATTATTAATGTTTCGTATCACTAACACATCTAGGTAAGGAATTCTACCGTTGACTTCCTCCTCCATTGTAAACTGAAGTTTGGAATGGAAAATATTCCGCGCGTTCATTGTTGCTTCAATAGATGATAAGGGCACTATTGTAAATATATCATCAATGTACTTCAGGAATACCTTCGGTGTGTATGATAGTTTCAACATACTAACTGTCAGTAGTCTCGAAGTTATGATATCAGCTATAATAGATAATATAGGGAAGGGGGTTACCCATTGGTATCCCAAAAATTTGTTTGTAATAAACCCCATCAAAAACAAAAAAGTTAGCGTCCAGCACACATAATTTTAACATTTCAAGGTAAAGTTCCCTTGGTATATGTCAGTGTGTATGCTTAATGTGTCCCACTGCTCATTAATAATATCAATGGCGAGATTTTTATTTTTGATATCAAGTCCCGAAACTCAAACGAATTTCTACTGATGAAACTGTCACCCACCAATAGGTATTGCAAAATACGAGATAACATCCTTGAAAAACGTGATAATGGGGTGTTTATGGAAGCAACAACAAGCATTTATTTATTTTTTTCTATAGATTACTGGCCATTGACAATGGAATAAAATAATACCGAAACGAATAGCGAATAAAGAATATTTTTCACCATAAATGATTTATGTTTTAAATATTATATTTTAAAAAATATTTCCAACCAAAAAGTCGACGAATTCCCAACAAATTGATTACTGATGTTTATGACGAATATATCAGTTATTATTCCGTTTCGGTTTCATCTTCCAAATTCAGGGTGTGTAGAAATTTCAGCAACGAGACAAGCTCAATAATCCGACGTTATTTGATTGACGCTAATAAAGCAAAATAAAGCTCATTTGAAATTTCGTTTTTATTCGATTTCAGCTACTTACTCCATGTTCAAGCAGTAGTGAGCAAGTTTTCATCAGGCCTTCCCAGTGCTTTAATTGCCAATTTGACGGGTTTCAAAGCAATGTGCAAATCACATATCGTTGGCGAGAAATTCAGAATGAGTAAGTCCAAAATCGTAAATGCAAGACATTTATTCAACAAAACTTGCTCGTTTATGATTTTGAACATAACTAACATTTTTTTGTGAAATTGGTGACATCTGGGGTTGGTAGTTGCACTAAAGATGGTTTTATAACAGTTTTGCATAGAAATAGATTATACGTCTTTTAACGCAAAGTGGCTGACATCTGACGGAATATTTTGAAACTAGAGCGAAAGGTGATCAACTTCTCTAAAAACTACCTATATAGTTTTAATATAATAAAAACTTCATGGATGACTATAATTCGACTGGATATTAGAGACTTTCGATTGACCTGAATTAACAAAATTATCTGAATTAACTGAAGTGAATTGAGCATTCGATTCACACCTCTTCACTTCAGCTAAAAATTTGGCTACTGAATTAACTGAAGAGATATTTTGCTCGTGTAGTTAAATCAAATAGATTGTTTTTGTTGTATTTTTGACATTCCACGTTTTGTTTTAAAAGTGTGTTAGAGTTTTTTAAATTTAAAATGATTTTTGACATTTATCAAAATTGAAGAGGCGCGATTCGAACACCCAATTCACTTCAGTAGCTCAATTAAGTGAATAGTACCTAACCCAATTATCTGAATAGTAACTCAATTGCAATTCTGTTAATTCAGGTCAATCGAAAGTCCCTATTATGTAAAATATTCAATTAGTTTACATTTAATGTAACAAATGAAGAAATAATAAAATGGAATGAGGCTTTTCCTCGTATAAACAAATATCACCTTTCGCTCGCATAGGAAGTGGCGCTAACTCGGTGGTGATTAAAAGGCCAATATAGTTCTATGCAGTTTTGTTGTATAGCGGATTACAGTAGTCTAGAAAGTAACCTATAGAATAAATCCAGGCGAATCTAGAATATTCAATCGATATAAATTACTAGTGTAACAAACACAATCCGCCAAGCTACACACGATTTCAGCTTCTGGTTTCAAACTAAGTCGTAATAGATTTTTATTGTTCATTTAAACCCTTATTTTATATTAAAACACCAATTTTTTTTATATTGTTTTATTCTGTTCTCTCGAAAATAAAATTTAAACAAAAATCTACATCTCAAAAATGGCCTTAAATTTTTTTATTTTCATTACTATTTTTTCATTTCGTATTCACCGAAAAATTTAATGTCGCAGTTAAAACGGATTTTGAACGTAAAAGGGGAAAGAAACTAGGGTGAAGCCGGTCTTATGAAACAGTGTGTAGCATGGCTCAGTAAGTCATTAAGGAAATACGGTACGCGAAAATATTAAAAGCGAAATTGAACAATGCGAAATAATATTGGTGGTGTTTTAAAATGTGAGTTAAACTTGTGTGATTTATTAATCAAGTTAATTAATTGTAGTTAATTAATATTAAATAATAGTGAGAACTATATATTGTTGTGTTTTTAAGTGTTAAGGTGTATTTGGAACTAAGGCTGTGTGCCAAACTGAAGGTAAATCGTTTACTACAGTAAAACCCGGTTTAAGAACAGATTTTTCTGCCGTAGTGTTTTTGAAAAATAATTTATTTTACCGAAAAGTTTACCTAAAATTGACTTTTACCTTAAGTTCGGCATATATATTAGGTTGCGTGCGAATTGTCGGGTAAAACGTTTACGACGGCAAAAATCGATTTTATTACAGATTTTTCGATCAGTTTACCATAGAGTTTTTCAAAAATAATTGAACTTACCGAACAATTTACTTAAAATTAAATTTTATTTTTTAATATTCGGGAAGCGGTGTGAATTAAAAGAATTGTTGTTGTAATTGAATCTAGAATGATATTCACAATCCAGTGGTACGAACCGGATTTGAAAGGGCACAATCGCAACAATATTAAATTTTTAAATTGAGGCTGTGTGCCAAACTAAGGTAAATCGTTTACCACGGTAAAAACCTGTTTTAGGACAGATTTTCTATCGGTTTGGGCTCGCTTACCCGGCTTTCAAAATACCGAAATCAAAATTCCGACTTTTACAATCCCGACTTTCAAAATACCGATTTTCAAAAGCCCGATTTTTAAATTTTTTTTAATTCGGGCGTCCGTGGGCCGGCAATTTGAAATGCAATAATTGTAGAGGCTGACTGCATCGACATCAAATTTCTTTTAATGACATCAAAACCCCAAAAGTTCTTTTCAGGACGACCAAAAATATATTTTATTAAAAGAACATATTTATACAAATCCAACTTTGTAAATTAAATTTTACAATAATTATTCGTTGAGGAATGGCCAAGTTCAATTCAGCAGGCCCAATTCCAAAAATTTTAGAATAACTAATTCACATTAAAATGCAATTGTATAAATTTACTTAAAAACTTTTACCTTAAGTTTGGCACACAGCCTAATTATTAAAATTGACCTATAGATATGTGCAATGTACATGTTTAACGAACAACGTTTTAGGCTCTGTTTTACAATTGATAAAACTTTTTCTAAAATCAAAACGAATTTATGAATAGCTTAGGCTGTGTGCCAACTTAAGGTAAAAGTCAATTTTAAGTAAGTTTTTCGATAAATTCAATTATTTTTCAATCTGTGGCAAACTGATCGATAACTCTTTGATAAAATCGGGTTTCACCGTAGTAAACGATTTACCTTAAGTTTAGCACAAAGCTTAAGTTCAACAATTTAATCACTGAACATTTTAAATCTATTGCATTGGCCTTTGAACGCATCGATTTAATTGAAAAATCGCAACTTGTGCTAACTGATAGGATAACGGTGTTAGAAAGTCGTCTCGATGACATTGATCAACAAAAACGTGATAAGTCAATTATTATTCATGGCATTCAAAACCAAAGTGAGCCATTAATTGGTACATTAAATAAATTTTTTAAAGACGGTCTCGATATCTACATAGAGGAGGAAATTGTAGATTCTGCTAAGGTTAAATCGAAAAACGGTCCATCTCCCATATTAATCAAATTTAAAACCAGATGCATCATTAATCAGCTGTTTAAACTGAAGTCGAAATTTGCGAACAAATTGAGAGCGGTCAACAATGGTAAAAACGTTTACATCAATGAAAATCTGACTACACTACGACGAAGTTTGTTTAATGAAGCAAAACATTGGAAGAGAATAAAAAACTGAACCGGTTGTTTTTATAAAATCAAAAATGGATCTTCTAAAAATTGTTTAATTTTGTTAACTATAATAATGTCAAATTTTAATTTAGATAATATTCCACTGTTTTTGAAAAACAATCGTTTACCGTATTCTTCGTATCATAATAATTTTTGCAATAATACCAATTCACTATTTAATAGTTCTAATTTATTTTTAGAATCTAAGTGCATCATCTTGCAGAATGTTCGATCGCTTCGTTCTAATTTTGATATTTTTGTAACACACATCGAAAAAATTAATAACAAACCTATCTTATGTTTTTTGGCTGAGATTTGGATTAACAGCAGTGAATGTGTTAACCATAATATTGATGGATACATTTTACATTCGAACTATAACGATATTAATAGATCTACGGGTGTTTGCGTTTATATACATAAACATGTTACGGTATGTGATATAATTTGTCATAGTCTTAAAACAGCGCATTGCTTACAGGTAAATGTTTTTATTAATAATCAACTGTTTTCCTTTCTTTGTGTTTATCGATTTCATTTTATAAAGCAAATTGATGCATTTATCAATGAATTAAAATCACTTTTAATCTCCATAACAGTTAAGAAATTTTTTGTGCTTGGTGAATATAGATATCCTGCCAAATAACAACAAAACTCTAGAATATATAACACTCATGTCGTCTGTTGGTCTCCAATCTTTAATCAATACACCAACTAGATTAACTAGTAAACATGCCACATGTATCGATCATATATTTTTTAGAACTAAACCTATGGCAAACTTTAGTATTCATGGGGACAATATGAAAGTGATGTGTGACCACAACATGCTTTTTATTGAAATAAGGGTTAATCACAATTCAAATATACAATCTGCTAAGTCGATGTATTTTTCTAGCTTCTATACCGATACTAATTGTCTCATTGATGCCGTTAAAGAGAAAAATTGGCTATCTGTTTTCAATTCGGCTTGTCCTGTGGTTGCTTATGACAATTTTATTGCTATATTGAATAAGTATGTCGACCTGAGTCAGAAGCTTCACAAATCTAAAAATAAACCGATTAAACCTTGGATGACCATGTCACTCTTGAAGTTTTTAGATAAGAAAAATAGGATTAGTATTTTAATAAAGAAACACCCACGCAATGAAAACTTGTTAAAATATTTTGATAGTTTATCCAAGAAATGGGCCGTTTTGGTTAAAAATGCTAAAGTGAAGTACTATAAACTCAATTTCGAGTTATACAGTGGTAATGCCAAAGCCCAATGGAAGTTTATCGATTCTTTACTTAATAAGCCGGATAATAATAGAGTTATCAAGAAAATTATCGATTCTTCCAATAATATTGTTACTACAGGTCAAAGATATTAGTAATGTGTCCAATAGGCACTTTTTAGAAATACCACACAAACTGTCTTCTCAAATTCGTAGTCACAATACTAATAACATTAATAATTTTACTATTCCAAACTGTAGTTCTGATACCAGTTTTTATTTTTTCCCTACAGATTGTTATGAAGTTTTAAGTTGTATTAGTGACTTAAAAAATACCAGTTAAGCAGTTCTATTATTAAGAAAATTAGTTGTTATATTTGCGATCCACTAACACATATCTTTAATCTAAGCTTCTCCAATGGCGTTTTTCTGATAAATTAAAATCTGCAGTTGTAATACCTCTTCATAAAAAAGGTTCTACGACAGATCCAAATAATTACCGCCCAATATCATTATTACCAATCATATCAAAAATTTTTGAGAAATTAGTGAAAAATCGTTTAGTGTCTTATTTAACTAAAATCAAATTCTTAAACTCTAATCAATTTGGATTTGTTAAAGGTCGTTCCACGGAAGATGCTCTTTTGAAATTTAATAACTTTTTGTTTGCTACTCTTAACAATAATAATAAATTAGTTTTCATGGAATAGCACTTCAGTGATTTAAAAGTTACTTAAGTAACAGAACACAAAAAATTCGTGTCAATTTGTCGTACAGTTCTCTTGGCACTTTTATAAACTTTACTGGATGATAAAAGATAATTTCCACGACTTAATACAAATAATTATCCCAATATCCAGAACCATCGACCGTTGTTGAACACAATTTGCATAACTCGATAATAAAACACGATTATATGTTCACTATTTATTTAGTTCACTTTGTACAATTCTATTCAATAAAAAAAACTAGGATTTCCACAACTAAATTTAAGTTTATTTATTTATATAATATTACTTGTACAACTTTCCTTTTGTGACTGATGATTTTACATTTTATTTTTCACAAGATGTATCAACTATAAAATTGAACTTAATCCTGATTGGATCCATAACCGTATGTTTGTTGTCGATTGCTAATTGGTAATTTCACATTCGCGGTAGACAAAATTCAAAATAAAAATAACGAATTTGCTTAATATTGCAGCATAGTTTCAAACCATTACGGAGTTACAATACACTCTATATGCTATAGAATGGTTTTTACACTATTTAATATTACTATTACTCCCTAGATACCACTTATAACGATAAAGTTTAACAATCTTATAACGATAATAAAAAATGAATAATAATAAAGTTTTAGTACAATTTTGCTGTGAAATGTCAAAATAATTTTATGGAGTTCGTTCAACAACATATAGGCTATGGATACGAATTTAAAGATAAGTATTTAATGTTAATTAATTTATAATAATACTAATTCTAATTATGTTTACTTTTTAGATGCATTGGTTGCTGTATATGGTTAAGGTGGGATAGACCTAGTACTCGGGCCTTACTCGAGGTTAATTCTAAGGATTAGGGTAGGTAAGTTTTAATGCATCTATTGATTTACGTGGTAAGTATATACGTTGGTTTATTGATTTTCAGGTACCTTGCTGTCCAACATTCTCCCCGACATTGAATCATTCGATTCAATTGGAAGCTTGCATAGTGCATGGATTGCTCGCCGAAATATGCCGGTTTTAGTTTTCACTGATGCCACTCGGACTAACTCATCATCTCCTGTGAATACTTCAAGTATACGTCCAAGTAACCACTTGTTTGGAGGTAAATTTTTATCGATGACCAATACTACATCATTGATATTGACATTTGTTTTTGCTGCCGTCCACTTCGCTCTAGACTGCATCGATGTTAAATATTCGACGTGCCACCGCTGCCATACATGCTGTCTCATCTGTTGGATCATTTCCCATCTGCTTAACCTGGATATTTTTACATCTGAATTATCCTTATCCGGGACTAATATTAATGGATGCCCAATTAGGAAATGGGCCGGCGTTAGAATATCTGGATCTGTATCGTCGGTTGGTAGCGCACAAATAGGTCGTGAATTTAAGATTGCTTCCACCTCTGTCACCAACGTTTGCAGCTCCTCAAGGGTGAGTATCGTTTCGCCAACGACACGTTTCAGATGATACTTCATCGATTTCACCGCCGCCTCCCATAGACCCCCGAAATGAGGCGCATTTGGTGGATTGAAATGCCAGGTGACGGATTCCCTTGAAAGATAATTATAAATTTTGTTAGTGTTTGATTTTATAAAGGAGAAAACTTCTCGCAGATATCTATTAGCTCCGATATAGTTCGATCCGCAATCGCTATAAATATCGGTGCATAAGCCGCGTCTGGCAACAAATCTTTTAAATGCAGCTATGAAGGCGTTAGTTGTTAGGTCGGTAGTCACTTCGATATGTACTGCTCGAGTACTCGTGCATACAAACAAACAAATATATGCCTTGACTGGCCTCTGTCCTCTGCCTCTTTTGTGGAAAACCTGCATAGGACCAACGAAATCAGTTCCCACTTGTAAAAACGCTCGTACGTGTTGAACTCTGCATGTAGGTAAGTTCCCCATTCGTTGTGCCAATGGAACTGGGTTCGCTTTAAAACAGGGCATACAGTTTCTAATGACCTGCCTTATCTCGTTCCTTGCTCTAATTACCCAATATTTTTGCCTCAAGATCGTTAATAAAAGCTGCGGACCCGCGTGATAATATCGAGCGTGAATATCTTGGATGATTAGCTTTGATAGCCTCGATGCCGGTATGATGATTGGATGCTTCGTAGCGTACAGCGCTTGTGAATTTTGAATTCTACCTCCAACTCTCATTAAACCTTCCTCATCAATGAATGGATTCATGAATCTAAGCGAACTCATTATTGGCTTCTTCTGTTTGATGGCTAAGATCTCTTCCATCAGGCAATCCGATTGACTAGCTTTGCAACACATTTTTTCCGCCGCGTCCATTTCTGTCACAGTAATAGGTCCCCTTTCCTTTGTTTTACCTTTGCGTGAATTGTGCATAAATCTTTGAACCACAGCAACTACCTTGATCAGCTTTCTGAAAGAAGAGAATTTATTTATTAATTCCGATACAAAACTACTGGGTTGGCACTCTGATTGGAGTGTCATGCTGAAACTGGTTCTTTCTTCTTCTTTATTGCCATAGTGAAATTGTTGTTCTGGCCAGTTTTCTTGACTATTCTGCAACCACGTAGGTCCACTCCACCATAACTCGTGGTTGATTATTTCCGATGGAAGAATTCCTCGTGACGCGCAATCAGCTGGATTATCTCGTGTAGGTACATGACGCCAACTATCCCGCTTTACTATCTCCAGTATTTGGGATGTTCTATTTCCCACAAATGTCTGCCAGCGTACAGGTACATCCGAAAGCCAATCTAGTACAATAGTAGAGTCGGTCCAACATATTATCCTTGTTGTCGTAATGGCTAGTATTTCCGTGATCGACTTTATTAATCTTGACAGCAGGTGCGCAGCACAAAGTTCTAACCTTGCCACAGAGATTTTCTTTAATGGAGCAACTTTGGATTTAGCTGCTACTAGATAGCATTGAAATGTTGATGCCTTAATTGGAAGACGTAGATATACCACAGCAGCGTATGCCCGCTCGCTTGCATCGCAAAATCCATGAACTTCAATATTATCGCTCGGTGTGCGCATCCATCTTTGCAATTTTACTTCTTCCAATCGATGTAATTCCTCTCTGATACCCATCCACTTTTGGCTAATGTGTTGTGGCAATTCATCATCCCATTCTACCGCGGTCAACCATAGTGTCTGGAATAATATTTTAATTTTTATTATTACCGGCGATAACCAACCCAGTGGATCAAAAATCTGACTGCATTCTGACAATAGCTTTCGTTTTGTAAAAAGTGGAACTCCCATATTTACACAATATGAAAACATGTCGATTTTTGGATCCCACCGTAAACCCAGAACCTTCACCGTAACGCCTTCTTGTGAAAATTCTTTAACACATTCAGCTCTGTCTTCCTCTGGAATTGAGCTTAAAAATTCGTCTGAATTGGATACCCATTTCCTTAATTTCATGCGTGACTCAGCAAGGATTTTTACTAAACTAATTCGCAATTCTTCCGCTTCCTCCAATGTATGTGCACCCGCCATGAGATCGTCCACATATGTGCAACTGCTTAAAGCATTCGCTGCAGCTGGAAGAGTAGATTGGTGTTTGAGTGCTATTTCCTTTAGTACTCGGGTTGCAAGATACGGAGCAGCTGAAGTCCCATACGTTAGCGTCTTAAGTTTAAAATATTGCATCGGCTGTTTATCACTCGATCTCCACACTATCGCCTGATATTTTAATTGATCTTCTTTCACCAAGATCTGTCGGTACATTTTCTCTACATCCGAACTGATTGCTATCCTGTGTAAACGAAAACGAAGTACGATTGCATACAAAGTTGGCTGTACTTGTGGACCGACTAGTAGCAGATCATTCAGCGAAGAACCATTTGAGGTTTTGGCAGAAGCATCAAAGACGACTCTAAATTTTGACGATTCTGGCTTTAAGATTCCATGGTGTGGTAGGTAATTCAAGATTTCGAACTCGCTGCCCTTGACTTCCTCCATATGCCCTAGCTGGAGATATTCTTGCATGAACTCGTTATATAGTCCCTTGAATTTGTCGTCCCGTTGAAATTTTCGTTCCATCGCCCTTTGACGACTAAGCGCTACATTTAAGGATTTTCCTAGTTCAACTCTAGTCGATTTAAATGGCAATTGCACGACGAATCTACCTGTTGGAGTGCGGTGAGTTGTATCTGCGAATAGTTGTTCACAACGATTTTCTTCGTCAGTCAGGTTGCTTATCGTTGGTAAATCCTCAAGTTCCCAAAATTTCTTGATTATTTCGTCTGCTTTGGTTTCTTCCGTAGTGATTTGGCTTACGCTGCTTAAAACTGTATTAGCGGATTCCAGTTCACCGCCTAACACCCAGCCAAAAATGGTTTCTACAGCGAACGTGTTGTTTTCCAGTTTCATCCGACCATCGAGTAATACATTAAATACCTGCTGGACACCTAGAATGATATCAATATCTTGAGAACAATTATAGTTTGGGTCAGCTAGCAATAGGTTGTTATTCGTGACCGTGGCTTCAAATGATTGAACAGGCAGCTTTGAGCATAATTTGGACATAACTAGCGCTTCCACCTGAATATGGTTTTGATTGTTGACCCGGGATGTTAGATTGACAGTGACACATCCTTTTGCAACCTGATTGACCGACCCACCAATGCCGGAAACAATTGTTCGATTTCGTCGTCTTGCTAACCGTAGTTTCCTGCAGAGTTTTTCTGTTATGAGACTAGACATTGAACCAGAATCTAATAGGACCCTGCATTCATGTTCCTCCCCGCGATAATCGGTTACTGTTGCAAGTGCTGTTGGTAGTACGTTGTTCGTCGATACCTGTGCATGTGCAGTTGTGGTTTGAGCTTCCTCCGTTGCTGGTTTGCTATCTTGTTCATTTGATTCGGATAGATGCAAAAGCGTATGATGTTTTTTGCCACAATCCCGACATCTTTGTTTTGACAGGCATCTAAACACGGGATGGTTGACTCGTAAACAATTGAAGCAACGATTATCGGCCTTGATGCATTGTCTGCGGTTCGTGACAGAGTACTTCAGAAATTTTTCACAATATTGCAGCAAATGGTCCAGACCACACAAAGGACAGGCATCTTTCTCAGCTGTCACAAAAACTTTCGATGTTCTTTGGTTTGTTGGACGTTTATTGGTTGGTGGTTTTAGAGACTCTAAGGCGTCAGATCGATTCAATAAAAATTTGAAGAAACTGTCTAATGTTGGTAATTCGTCCTCACACGAAATCTGTGCCCACAATGCACGAGTTTCTGCATCTAACTTTTCTTCGAGGATGAACAATAGCCAAACATCTCGTGATTCAGCTTCCTTTCCTAGTGCCTTCAAGCCTCTGGTTATTTCGTCAGATGTATCGAGCAACTTACGGACGTTAACTGCATTTGGCTGGTGAATGGTTGGTTGGTCTATGAATTTTCGTATAAATTCCTTTATGGTATGCTTCTTTCGATCATACCTATCGCACAATTTTCGGAAGGCTTCAAAATAATTGGTTTCGGTGATTGAAATGTGCTTCAACAAGTTGTATGCATCACCCTTTAAGAAGCCCTTCAGGTACTGCAGCTTCTGCGCTGGCGACAAATTAATGTTTTCATGAATCGTTTTTACGTACAAATCGTAAAACGATTGCCATTCGGTATATTGTCCTGAAAACGGTGTAATATTAATTTTCGGAAGCTTAACGTCTATTGGTTGGCTCATGGTGGCATTCATGCTGGAGTTGGCTGCAATCTGAGACTCATCTGGATACTGCGCATTATATTCCCGTATGTATCGATTTAACCGCGATTCCACAACGTAATATAGTTCAGTGAAATCGATCATACTACTCTCGTGATCTGGCTCTATCTCAAAAATTGAAGTCTCATTTTCCTCGAATTGCTTTAATAGTACCTTAGCACGTGCTAACTTGGATTTAAACCCATCAATGTCTAACTTATCAGCTGGAGCTTGTACGTAATTATATAACTTGGCCATTTGACCTTTAATTGAACCACGCGTGCTCTTCAGAGATTTTAATTTCACTTCTGGCTCCATGTTTGGCACTTCACTAATTACACTTATTAATGTTTTCACTCACTTTGATCACTGTAATTCGTTTTAATTTTGTTTAGTATTAAGTTTACGTTTACCGGCTTTTATTGTTTGCGAGAACGAATCTACGATTTCTTACTAAAATGTCTACCTCTATGTTTTACGAAAGACACGGACACACTTGAAAATGAGGGGAGTAGATTTTACCAGAAATGAGCGAATTAAGTCTTATACTATATTACACTTTCAAAACAAAATAATTTTATTCCTTTTTTCTTTTTCAAATAAAACATATATAATTTATTTATTGTCTTTCTTTTATCATTTTAGAATATTGATTTTAAAGCAAAAGATTTAAATTGAATACTTAGCTGAATATAGCACAGCAGATAACCATGTGGTATGCAATCGCCAGCAAAATGTCCGCTACAATATTCCTTCCTCCACTGGATATTTATTTACTGCAACAATTTTGATACCGGATATCCGGCTCGAAGGACCATGAACTTTACTGGATGATAAAAGATAATTTCCACGACTTAATACAAATAATTATCCCAATATCCAGAACCATCGACCGTTGTTGAACACAATTTGCATAACTCGATAATAAAACACGATTATATGTTCACTATTTATTTAGTTCACTTTGTACAATTCTATTCAATAAAAAAAACTAGGATTTCCACAACTAAATTTAAGTTTATTTATTTATATAATATTACTTGTACAACTTTCCTTTTGTGACTGATGATTTTACATTTTATTTTTCACAAGATGTATCAACTATAAAATTGAACTTAATCCTGATTGGATCCATAACCGTATGTTTGTTGTCGATTGCTAATTGGTAATTTCACATTCGCGGTAGACAAAATTCAAAATAAAAATAACGAATTTGCTTAATATTGCAGCATAGTTTCAAACCATTACGGAGTTACAATACACTCTATATGCTATAGAATGGTTTTTACACTATTTAATATTACTATTACTCCCTAGATACCACTTATAACGATAAAGTTTAACAATCTTATAACGATAATAAAAAATGAATAATAATAAAGTTTTAGTACAATTTTGCTGTGAAATGTCAAAATAATTTTATGGAGTTCGTTCAACAACATATAGGCTATGGATACGAATTTAAAGATAAGTATTTAATGTTAATTAATTTATAATAATACTAATTCTAATTATGTTTACTTTTTAGATGCATTGGTTGCTGTATATGGTTAAGGTGGGATAGACCTAGTACTCGGGCCTTACTCGAGGTTAATTCTAAGGATTAGGGTAGGTAAGTTTTAATGCATCTATTGATTTACGTGGTAAGTATATACGTTGGTTTATTGATTTTCAGGTACCTTGCTGTCCAACAGTTCCCCAGGGTTCAGTGCTGGGACCTATTCTATTTCTAATTTATATAAACTCTGTATTCAACATTGAATTATCAGGTGATTTGATTGCTTTTGCTGATGATACTGCAATATTATACAGTGCTAAAAATAGCATTGACATAGAATCAATGATTGAACGTGATTTGACAGTTTCACGTAGGTGGTTTGATAGCCATTATATGATTCTAAGTTCAAAAACTAAATTAATGTTTTTTAGTCGTAATCAATTTTATGTTTCTTCGTTTTAACAAACACGTCCGTTCACTCTCGTATCCACTTTATTTCTCCTTCTTTTCCTTTCTTTTACACATTATATATTTTTACCATAATATCGATAACCATAACTTAAGTTTACATAATCAGTATGTTTATCGTTACATAATAACATAATAACTTAATGAACATAACATCTCCCTCTCTAAGATAAAAAAATATTTCAATTTACTGTTAACATATAAAAAAAAAAATACTTAAAATTAATTATTGAAAATTTTTCATAAAAACTCTAATTACAAAAAATAATCTCTATACTTAATTGGTGGTCGACGCATTCTACCGGACTTTCGTGGAGTGCTCCTTCTATTTGGTTTTATATCTCTATCACCATTTACTATCTCATTACGATCTGAATCAATTACAAAATTGCCATAATTATTTCGTTCCACATTTACTTCCTCGTGTAGTTTATTACCGTTCTCCACCAAAGTTATTGGATTGCGACTACCATTATAATCATGAAACCTTTTTAATATAGTTTTCCTTAATTGATTAAGATGTGCTCTTTTTACTTTATTATAAACTAATATTTTATAAATAACTGAACTCTCTCTTTCTAATATTTTTGCTTTATACCATCTAACATAGTCATATAATGGTTCTTTTTATCATAATATAACACAACTTCTCCGTTTTTAAATTCTTTTAATTTTCTATTCATTGGCACGTTCTCTTTCTCACAACACAAATCTTTACTAAATCGTACTTTCCTGTATGATTTATCATAATTTACATTTGATCCATGAGCTTCATCATTATTTCTGAATGAACCATTTTTATTTTCATTTTCCTGCTTTAAACACAGGTCATCTTCCTTCTTTCTTATAATTTTAACTAGATCTAAATTTGTTCTTGGTTTGAAATTAAATATTCGATGAGACGGAATTATATTCTTTTCTGTACATGGAAGATTATTATAATTAGTTAAAAACTCTCTTAATTTATAATTTAAATCAAACATTTGACCCTTAATTTTCATATCAATAACAAATTTCATTAAAGTTTTCTTCGTTGTTTGCACAGCTCTTTCTACTTGTCCATTACTACTTGGATGATACGGTGGTGAATGAGTCAACTTGATGCAACTACTTTTACAAAATTCCGAAAAAACTGTACTATTAAATGGTGGGCCATTGTCAGATACCAACTCAGTAGGAAACCCAAACGTTCTAAAAATACCTTTTAATTCTTGTATTACTTTCCCCGCATCAGTTCCACGCATACATACTATTTCTAACCACCGACTATATACATCTATACATATGAGAAACTCTTTACCCTCGAAATGAAAGAAGTCTATATGTATTCTTTCAAACGGAAATGAAACCTCTGGCCAACTTATATATACTTTATCACGTTTATCATTTTGAACCACCTGACAAGAATAACAATTCTTAACGTAACTCTCTATATCCTTATCTATTCCTTCCCAAAACATGAATTCCCTTGCCAACGTTTTCATTTTCACTATACCAACATGATTTTTGTGCAATAAACTCAACATACTTCCTTGCATGGATTTGGGAATAATCAACCTATCCCGATATAATATACATCCATTCTCGATCGATAAAAACTCATTTTTCAAAAAATATTTTTTATATTCTCCAGGAACTTGGGATTCATTCCAACCCTTTAAAATGTAATCCATCAATTTCAATAAAAACTTGTCTTTATAAGTTTCTTTTCCAACGGGCTCAATATCTATTGGGATGACACTTTCCTTCTCTACATGTTGTATTTGTAATAAACGTTCTTCGTTGATATCATCTTTTGAACTCTCACACTCAATTGGTAATCTACTTAAACAGTCCGCATTGCCATTTTCAATGCCTCTCCGATAATGTATTTCATAATCAAAAATTGATAAACGATAAATATACCTCTGCAACCTTGTGGCAATTACTCCTGATTGACCCTTTTTCTTTGATAAAATACTCTCCAAAGGTTTGTGATCGCTATAAACTATTATCGAATGACCGAAAATATATTTATAAAATTTCTCCAATGAAAATACTACGGCTAAAGCCTCTCGATGTAATATGGGGTAATTTTTCTCTGCCTTTGATAAGGTTCGTGAAATAAAAAAACTGGTTTTTCCATACCATCAAAATGTTCTAAAATAGTACTGTTTACTAATGCTTGCTTGCATTCCTCAAAAACTGCTTGACATTCCTTGTCCCAAAGCCATTGACTATCTTTACACAATAACTTGTACAGTACACTACATTTTTCGTTTAACCTGGGTAGGAACTTGGAATAATAATTTAACAATCCAATAAAAGATTTTAACTCCGAAACATTCCTTGGTATTGGCGCATCAACGACTGCCTTCAATTTCCTTTTACAAGGTCCTATACCTTTTGCCGAAACCTCATGACCTAAATATCTTAAACTTTCAACAAAGAAATTACATTTATCCCAATTTGCCTTAATGTTATTTTTTGTTAATCGGTTCAACACTAAACGAACCCGATCGTATAATTCATTCAAGCTCTTACCACCTATCAAAATATCATCTATGTAACAGAAAGCCCCTGTAATTCCTAATAAAATTTGATCCATTACCGATTGAAATATTGAGGCCGCTGGTTTAAGGCCAAATGGAAGCCTCTTATACCGATATAACCCCCGATGGGTATTTATGGTTACCAATTTTTGCGAACTTTCTGCTAACTTCAGTTGTGTATATGCACCTTTTAAATCTATCGACGCAAAATAATTATTACCTGCTAAGCTTGCTAAAACTTCATCTATTATTGGTAACGGGTAGTGTTGCGAGCGTATATATTTATTTACTGTAACTGAACAATCTATGCAAATGCGTATTTCACCATTTTGCTTTGGTACAACAAGTATGGGTGAAGCCCAATCTGAAGTTGTAACTGGTTCTATGATGCCTTTTAGAACCATCTCCTCTAACTCTCGTTCGACTTTTTCCCTCATAGTAAAAGGAAGTGTGTAAGCTTTATGAAATATAGCCACTACATCATCTACTAACTGCACACTAACCTCAAAATCACTAACACAACCACTTAAGTCACCATCAAAAACCGACTGAAATTCTCTTTGTAACTGTGGTAAGACTTTCATACGGAAATCGTTACTACTTATTTGGTTCACTCGCAATGCACTTCTCCAATTCGGTCTCAACACATCTAGCCAATTCCGACCACATAATGGATAAATGTTTTTATTTGTATTTACAACTATACTAAATCTAAATAGTACACAGCTTTTTGATTTTGTTGTACTTCCACTTTAATTTGTCCTAATGATTTAATTGTATCCCCGGTTAATACAGACAATGGTAATGCAACACTATTTAAAGTCAAATGAGCAAAATGTTTTTTATAATCCGCGGCGCTACATAAAGAGACACATGCACCAGTATCAACCTCAAATTTAATTCGTTTGTTTTCGATTAATAAATCTATAAACTCTACTCTCGAAATTTCAATACACTATTCCGTCTCACTGAACTTACAAATTGACTTTTAATTTTACCATTTTCTAACATGTTACTATTTTCTATATCTAAGATATTCTGATCTACTACTGTATTTATGTCTACATTATTTGATACAATGCCATTCAATGCTAAGTTACCGAAATCATAACTGGGATCAACATGATTACTATTAACATTTTTATCATTTGCATGAAATGATCGATTACCGTGAAAACGACTATTCGGTGACTTAACATTAAATCTTTTCGTATACCTTTCCTTCGTGTGTACCGATGAACCACCCGGACGTTGTAATTGTGATGGACACTGTTTCGCCATATGCCCGATTCCTTCACAGTTGAAACATTTGATTCCTCGCCTTCGAGATACACTGCGAGGTCGGTTTAAATTTCTTCTTCTCGAACTGGATCTCCCTCTGTATTGATTCTCATCGCGTCTCGAACTATTAATTCTATTAACTACAACTGGATTTTTATTTTCTAAGGTGTCGAGATCTCGTTCAATAAGTTCCAGCGCCACCGCTTTTTGTACTACTTCTTTAAATTTGGTTTGGTTACCCATTGACATTAAATCAGCTTTAATTCTCCGGTTCTGGATTCCCGAAATAAACTGCGTGCGTAACGCGCGATCTTTATATGCCCCAAAATCGCAACCTTCCGCAAGTGACATTAGTTCTACCGCAAAATCGTTAACGGTTTCATCCTTACTCTGGTTTCGTTTGCCAAACATAACAGGATTTGTGCTAGTTTTTGATTGCGGTGCAAACAAATCTTGGCACTTTGAGACAATTTCCTCGTAGTTGTATTCCTTTGGCTTGCGTGGCTTACAAGCTTTTGTCAATTTTACACTTGCGTCAGGTCCGATCAAATTGTTAAGCAATAAAATTTTAAATTTGTCATCAACAACGCTGTTTAACTCAAAATAATTTTCCATTCGGTCCAGATAATTCTCAAAATTATCCCCTTGGATGAATGGTTCAAGCACCCCAACAAAATTTTTTACATTCACCAACGAATTTGGCTGCACTAAATTGTCATCGCTTTTATCTCCATTTAGCACATTTTCCTGCGTATTCTCCATTTTTTTTTTTTTTTTTTTGTACGTGCAAATTATAATTTTAACTTATTATAATTTTATATAAAAAAAACACCAATAGCGCACTACCGTTCACATAAATAATTTTCACTTTAATTATTTTTATTACTTATTCGTAATAAAATAAAATTTTTAGCTCGATGATTTTAGATTTCTTTTCTTAATTTATTTTTATTTTTCCGCCATTTACCTCGTCGCCAATTTTATGTTTCTTCCTTTTAACAAACACGTCCGTTCACTCTCGTATCCACTTTATTTCTCCCTCTTTTCCTTTCTTTTACACATTATATATTTTTACCATAATATCGATAACCATAACTTAAGTTTACATAATCAGTATGTTTATCGTTACATAATAACATAATAACTTAATGAACATAACAATCAAGAGTACATCCCTGTTAATGATATTATATATCACGAACAAAATTGCACCTCTGCTCATAATTCCATCTCAAATAATTCAGGTTGTATACAAATTGATACTGTAAAAGATTTTAAGTATCTGGGCTTAACTATCAGTAAGAATTTTTTATGGAATGCTCATATTCATAATGTTCACAGTAGTATGCTAAACTCAATTAGGAAATTATACATGTTACGAAGTTTCTGCCCAATTGAAGTTCTAAAAATGTATTACCAAGCAATGATCGAGTCACAACTTCAATATGGCATTATATGTTGGGGTGGTGTATATTCTTCAAATTTGAATAACATTGTGGTTGCTCAAAAACATTGCTTAAGAATAATTTGTTTTAAATCTCGCATGCCGTCTTCTTTTCCATTGTTTTATAGATAGATATAAATTACTTCAGTTTCGCAATCTGTACATATACAAAGTTTTATAAATGTTCTTTATGAGAAGCGGGGATCGCAGTCTATTGAAAGATAACACTTACAATCTAAGAGACCATAAAGTTTGCGTTACGCCAAAAATTAAGTCTGAAGCTACGCGTAGAAGTTGTATGTACATGGCGCCATATCTATACAATAAAATCCCTGCAAGTTTAAGACAGGAACTAGTATTACGTTAAAATGAAAGCAATAAAATTATGGCTACTTAATTTCAAAAATGTTGAATTTCTAATAAAGGGTATCCATCATGTTTGCAGTTAAGGTACATTCGTTTGTAAGCGACGCCATCTGGCATTTTGCAATATGCTAGACATAATTTCTAATTTATTGTTTGTTTGAATTTGTTTCAAATGATATTATGCAAAAAAAAAAAAAAAAAAAAATTCATTTTTATAATTTTTAGTTTCATTGAAAGTTAATCCGACACTTTGATTAAATTTTCATTCAGGATTGACTTATTTATTTTTATTTGTAAACTATTTTTTCTTTTAAATTACTGTCTGTACAATGAACTATTATACAAATAAAAATTAAAAGTTAAAAAAAAAAAAATAAGAGAACCTTTGTAGCACCTTTTTTTCCAATGATGTGAAATTGTCCCCTAGAAACTCTATATTATTAAACAATCCTTCTAACAAGTTCAAGTCTCACGAGCTTCGCCTTCGCCCACTGTTCCTCATATTCAGTGTTACTGAGTGAGAGGAGGATAAGTGTTGAGCTTTGTTATTTCTGTCAGCAATTTATCCAAAGTGAGGGAAGAGAAGAAAAGTGAGTAAAAACGAATAGGGCAAAATATTTTGGGGTCTGAATAAGCAGATTTACCAGTTTTAGAAATTAAAACAATTCTACTTCTATTCCAAACTTATGTTATAGTCCGTAAAGCAGTGACAGTTTTCATTATAAGGTGGAAAGGAGTATCAACTTATTTGCTAGAGCATCGTTTGGTTGCTTGCTTTAAACTAATCAAACGAGAATTAATAATGTCAGTGGTTCCCAAATGATCATATTGAAAAGGTCAGCCTGCATCAGATTAATCCTAAGTTATTGATATCATCAGTGGATCTCGGTTCTTGGTGCAACAAACAAGATGCATGGTTTAGATGAATTCAATTTTAATAAAACTTGACTTTTTTTCAAGATGGACCGGTTCAAATATTATATTTTCGACATCCATTTTTCAATATTACAAAATTTTTAGCAAGATCGGGTTCGGTCATTTTATAAAACCAAACCGACATCATAATTTAAAATAGAATTAAAGTACCTTAACATGAAATGTAAAAATATTTGTGGTTAAAATTTTTTCATTAAAGGCGTGGTACTTGTCATAACTTTATCTGGGTTAATCCATGATTAATTAACATTTAATACGATTTTATAAGTTTACAGGGTTTAATTATACAAATATTTAATCCGATAATACCCTAAGAATTTTTAATTAAATGATTTATTGATAAGTTTTCAACACATTGAGTGCTTTTCTAATTAATAATAATAATAAATAATAATAGTGATTATATTAGGTGCAAAACTGTCACTATCGTGTATTAATTCGTATGCCACTAGAAGGAAGTAATAAAACCGGTTCAGCTTTAGAAGGCCGCAGCTATAATGTATATAAATGAGAAAAGAATTTTTGCGGTAAGATTAAATCACAAAATTCCCCAAATCAAGATCACGGTCGAAATCAACATAAAGTTACACCTTCATAAATCGTTTAAATTTGTTTATGAATGCTATAAATTATAAATGTTTACGTGTGAAAGTGTCTGTCTGTTTGTCATAATATGGATATGTTATTAAGTCATAATCCATGACTAGTTAAAAGCTAATTGGTAATCGATACAGAAATGAGATGGCATGTCTGATGTAAATACGGGATTGCATAACGAAAAGTTCAAAATTTGGGTCAAAACTCTTATTATTGCAGATCAAGATTTATTTATCAAAAAGTTTAAATCGAAATGTTTTTGTTTATTTAAGATCTTGATCTTTCATTGTTAACAAAAAATAAAAGTATTCTGCAGTTAACATAATTGGTTTTACTATACAGTTGGCCTTGCTTAGTTGCGAATTTATAAAGGGGGAAGTTTTAGCCAATAAAAGTTCTCTTTAGTCATCTTTTATTGTAGAATAGATGTTAATTGAAATTTACATCAAAACCACAATGTTGATAAACAGGTTAGTTTTATAAATTGCTGTCAATGAAATAGTAGACGTTTAAAATTTGTTTACATTTGTAATCAGGCGATAATTTATACGTATGTGTAAGAAAATAAATAATTCCAATTTTTTTTTTAAACAGATGTATCGGTAACCAGATACTTTATTGTTACTATTTTGGGGCTCAACCCCCAACTTTTCAGCAGTTGTGCTTTTGTAGCGACTTCCGAAAATTTCAAATATCCATAATTTCCATACGCGCGGCTTTAAACCCGTTGCATGATTTCTTTGGAATGCTATAGAAACTCGATTCCAGTCATTAGAAATCCAAGAGGCTATATCCAAGTAAGAAGGAGCTGTCTAAAACATCAATTAAGCGAAATATTTCCCGAGAAATTCGTAATATACTCACCACAGTACAATTCAAGAGTTCTGTATATATATACCTTGCCGTCTAGCTTAGAACCGCCCATGAAAAATTGCAGTGCCTCGTTTTCCAGTATTGATCCGTTCCTCCAAGATTCCCTTGAAGGACAGATGGTCCAGAAACCATTATCGAGGCACAACGTTGCTTTAATATAATCTAGATTCACCAGTTCTTCCCTTAGCGATCTAACTATCGTCGAGTGGTCCGCCTAAAGACACTTCTACTGAGAGTCAGCCGAGAGTCTCAAAAAGTTAAATTGGAATAAGGTGGAACAAAACCTGTAAAACGCGGGTAGGTGTGGTCCTAAGCGCTCTGCTTATAAGCATACAGGCCGTTCTATATGCACCTTCTTCATCAACCTTATATATGTTACCTTCTCCAGAGCTGGCCACCACACGCCCATCACGTACGTCAACACAGGTCTTACCACTGCCTTATAGAGACAGTGTACCAGCTCTTGTTTCAGACTCCATCTCTTACCTATGGCGTCCCTACATCAGCAAATGGCTACATTAGCCTTATTCACCCTTTCTACAATGTTGGGCTTCCAGCTGAGCTTGCTGTCCAAGAAATCTCGCTCTGTCAGCAAAAACAGTCTAATGCCGTTCGCTCTGTCTTGAAAGGGTTGATCCCTAATCCACATTTGCTGACCCATTTCGTAACGATCAGGAGTGCATTCTGTATAACATCCCTAATCGTGTCCATCTAACATCCCCATCTGCATATGCTACAACCCCTATCCCCTTTCTCTCCAGTTCCAACAGCAATCCATCCATCATAACACTCCAAAGAACGGGGGACATTACACCTCCTCGCGGGGTTCCTCTAATCACCCGTCTTCTAATGGCGGCCTCCCTCGTTCCGAGGTAATAATCCTGCTTACCAGCATCTGATTTATCAATCTACTTATGGGGTAGTCCACGTTCAAAAATAAAAATCCTTCCATGATCGCCTCCGATTTTACATTATTAAAAGCACCCTCAATATCGAGAAATGCTACCATACAAAACTTTTCCAGGTAAATTGACTTCTCAATCATGCGTACTAGATCGTGCAGAGCTGTGTCCACCGACTTGCTCTTACAGTACACATGCTGCGACATTGCCGACTTCCTGGGCTCAATTATTGATCGAATACCTATACCAACCTTTCCAAGGTTTTCAACAGAAAGAGTTAAAGATCTCAGATCCTTTGGTTAAGCATGTGAGCTCTTTCCCGATTTTGGGATAAAGACACTCTGGCCTCCGTCCATTTTGACGGAATATAGACCAGTTTCAGACATCCCCTGAAGATACTCTCCAGCCAGAGGAGGATGACTGCCGAGTGCCTTTGGATCTCTGCTGGTATAATCCAATCCGAGCCGCCGATTTAAGGATTAAAATCGTTCAGCACCCACCGGATTCGCTCAATGTCCACGATGCCCTCCACCTCTCTTGAAGGTGTTACTCGATGAGCTTTAGGCTCCATCGAGTCATCAAAGATCCCGGAAAATAGGTCTCAATGAGGAGCTCCAATGATTCCGCACTTGAAGCTGTCCATGACCCGTCCGGTCTAATTAAATAACTAGGACTAGATGGGTTAGTGGATATAATTTTTCTAAGGCGAGAAGTCTCCGAGACTTCCACCATCCTACAGCAGAAGAGTCTCCAATACCTCCTTTGTGCCTTCCACAACCCTTTTTGGTACTTTCTTAGGTCCTCCAAATAGGAGTCTCAATACCGAACCTCCCTTGTATTCTTAGCTATATTTAAAGCTGTCCTACACGCCCTGCGATAGGTTAACCACTCCGTGATCCACCATGTCGGTTACTGCCTGCCGCTAGGCAAATTTAATAGGGGGGCACGCAGCACTAAATGAAAGATTGCATGTAGGGAATCCAAGTCGGTTCTATCCGACTTCGTGTAGTTGGGTAATTACTCACCCCCAGAGACACCCGAAACCATCGGGCATCACCGCAAACAACCGAAACCGACAACCCTCCAATGCATCTGAACGAAAATGGAAAAAACATAAACGTATGTACTACGGAATCCAATTACCCGACTAGGGAGTCCAATTACCCGAATTTCGGGTACCCGACTTTCGGTTCCGTTTTTTTACCATTACCCCACCGGTTTTTACAAACATACGTTTCTATTTTTTTCCATTTTCGTTAAGATGCATAGGAGGGTTGTCGGTTTCGGTTGTTTGCAGCATTTCCCGAAGGTTTCGGGTGTCTCTGCGGGGGGTAAGTAATTGCCCAACTACACGAATTCGGGTAGAACCGACTTGGATTCCCTAATTGCATGCTTTTGTGACAATATCAACCATGCAGACTAATTCTTCTACTGTCGCCGGAGGTTCAGGCACTTCCAGCGGCAATAATTCCTCCAAGACCTTCCCATTTTTGTTTCAGTTTGTCCTTCTGGGATTCCTGAAGGCTTTCCGGGTAACAGATTTAATGTCGAGGTTATATGTTACATATCGGTAATCAGAAAATGAGTGCTTCTTCGCTACTCTCCACTCTCTGATCATATGAAAGATTGTTTCTGACGCAAAGGTCACATCTAAAACCTCTTGTCGATTTTTAACAATGAATGTCGGTTCCCGCCCAATATTGCAAACTAAAAGGTTGGGATTTAATAAGTAATCAAAAAATAACCCAGCGCGATTTAATAAGTAATCAACGAGAGGCGTTAATGTCTGTGCTTCCCCAGATTGTGTGAGGGGCGTTTGCATCACATCGAGTATAACACCTACCTTTCTTTTATCTGCTTCCGGATCAGTTCCCATAGGTTATTCGGTGGAACCTCCTTCTCGCGATCCATATACTCTTACTGCTGTAACATACCCGCTACTAAATTGAGGGAGAAGAAAAATATTCAGATTATTTTTCACTAAAATACACGATCTGATCTTCTCAGATTTGCTTGAGATAGAGACACCTAGACAATTTGGTTTAGGCCGATCCGCAGTTCAATGTTCCAGAAATCGTAAATATTCTATTAGGAATGGATAACATTTCTGATATTTTAATGGCAGAAATTATAAAGGGTGAAATGGGGCCCACAGCTCAACGCATTAAATTGGGTTGGATCATGGTTGGAGCTGAAAAACCAGTTTCATATGAACTTCAGATACAAACCATGATTTCAACTGAAGAAGATCATCTTCAAAGGTTCTGGGAAATCGAAGAGATGCCGAAACATATAACGACTGAGCAATCTAGATGTTAAGGACTTTACGAAGAGGGCTATAAACATTTAGCCAATGACTCTAATGAAGTGAGATGATAAGGGGAAAAACTCCAAAGTATTCCCTAGGACATATGGTTCCAGCAACCGATTCAACAAAAAGACACCATTATTTAACATGTGTTCCATTATTTAACACATTATTTAACACATGCACCAAGCATACGCCGAAAAGGGTTAACATAATACACATTTAAAAATTTAATCTACCTTTACGTCTTTAAAATAATACTCAAATATAAAAATAGTTTTCTACGATTGACTCGTTTTCTAGTTAGGGTGATCTCACTCCACTTCACTCACATACCTATATAAACCATAAAGCAGCGCATAAAATTGGTACTTCAAATACCACTTGGTAATTTCACTGAGAAAGTGTTAGAAACCGAAAACCAAACCTAACTCAATATTTTTATCTATCTGACCTTCAAGATTTAGGCGTAAAAACCATTTGTTTTGTTTACAAGTTCATGTTTTTAATTTGGAATATTTTTAAAATATAATTTAAGCGATAGTGATGACAAAACGTGAGTTTAATTGCGTTCAAAATGGCGATAAAATATAATATGCATAAATGAGAATGTAATTAAAATACGTTACGGTACAATTATAAGACCAGGTAGATAAATCCAAAATATAGGTTAAGACTGCTCCCCACTCAAATATTGTACTCAAATCGGAATTAAGCAAAGAGGCAACTTCTAGCATTTTACCGTTCAGTTTAGAGCAGGTTCCACCTGGAATGAAATAGATGAGTGATATGTGGCGACATCAACACAGCTAGTGATAGGGTTAACAGTGCTAACCAGCAAATCATCGATGTATGATAAAAGCACAGACGCGGAAAAAACTGATCCCTGAAGGACTCCGGCATTGGGAGGGTGTGTCGTTTTTGGTCTCCTGTTTAGCATAATGTTAATCTTTCGGTCCTTGAGAAAAAATTTTATCCACTGATGGTCATCGAATTCAAGCCGTATGCAACAAGTTTACAAATGAGATTGCAAAGGCCTCTCCATGTGGTTTTAAGGCGAGATTCTATTTGTTTGCGACATATACGACAAGCGATCGGTTGTTGAACGGCTTTCACAAAAACCACAATGTTTTTCTGAAAATATTTTATTGATTTCAAGATACAGATCTTGTTTAATGCATTAACAAAAACGTTGGCGACCACTTGCTTCGGAATTTACCTTTATTATAGGAAAGGAGACAATTTTTTATTAATGTTGGACCCTTGTTACTTTCAAACTCCTTAAATATTCGAACTGGTATTCCGTTGGGTCTGGGCCTTACTTGTTTGAACATAAGTTCCTTCGAGATGTTGATGGGCCTATTTTGGAACCACAATACGAAAATTAGGGAGGCGTAACTCCATTAGGGACAACTATGGTTGAGTTCGATGTGCGTTTGCCGTAAGACGAGTTGCAAATATGGATCCACCACCAAATCACCGTTTACACATTTCAATGCTGACTTGGATGTTTTAGAAATATTGACTTTATTATCTGGAAAAAGTTGATATCGAAGATTTTTAACTCGGCAGCCTTGGTGACTTTTTCTTGCCGGCTCTTTTCACTTCCTTATTACAATTTTTTTTACAAGTGTTTCGTGTGGCCTGCGTCATCTATTCGTTTTATATACAAGGTGAGCCAAAAGTCACGTTTGCGAGTAAAAATTGAATAACTTTTTTGTTTATTATTATTATTTTTTTTATTTTCAGATTTTATTGATCGAACCTTGTTACACCAACATGCAAAATTACACGAACGAGCGACGAATGGGCATTCAATTTTACTGACGCAACGAGTCTATCGAAATTATTTCAACACCAGAAATGCACCGCAATTAATCGTTTAATTGCACGGTGTCTAGAAAAAGGTTCAGTGTCAGACTTGCCACGACCAGGAAGACCGAAACAAGTGCTGAACCAGGTGAACAATGATCGTATACGGGGTAGTGTTGAAGAATATCCAGAAACATGTCTAGAACATCGCTTCGGCGGATTTTATCTCGGCATTTACACAAACATCCATGTACAAGGTCCAATTGGCGATAATTTTTACCAGTTGACTACCAGTTAATTTTACACGCAGGCGTGGCCTTTGGCCCACCTTACAGAAACAATAACTTTCCCAAGGGATGTTGAAAAAAATTACTGTAAACCATCATAGTCAGCCTCGATAAAATGCTAAAGACGTCTTGACTGCTGTTTGATTTCCGGTGACCTATCGACATTTATTTTTACGGTTATCCAGTTATAGTCAGAATTTCTAATTACAGTTTTGACATGTTGACACACTTCGAAATTAAGCCAAAGCACTATGGGTGTCACAGTCCAAATTATTATCCAAATGGCATTATTTATGGGTATCGTAACCGACTACATAATCGTTGATACAGTGGAATAATTTAAAATAATTTGATATAAAAACGTGAATTGGTGAAGGTGATTTCTCTTTTAGTCCAGCTGGTTGTTGTTATTAGCTGGCTTCTAGAAACGGATGACGGTAAAGTTTCTACTATTTCTGAAGAAAGTAGAACTTTCCTTTTCTTGCTTGGTTTATTATTCCCGTTTAAGAACCAATTTGCTAATTCTTCTTCATCCGTAAAAAATGAATTAATGTCATCATCGATTGCAAGTTTAGGTATCTTCTCTAACATTTAGCACGTCTGAATTCTAAATCAGTGAACAAGCAATTAATTAAGTTAAAGCCCTGGATGTCCGATTATCTCTTGAAACAAATACGGAATAGAAACAAGATTTGCCAACTGGTCAAGAAGCACCCTAATAATAATAGGTTAAAACAGTACAGCTTGAAGTTGTGTGAGTCTGTAAACGAGAAAATATGCGCTACTAAAAAACAGTTTTATGTTCGACAGTTCCGTAGTAATGGCAAAAACGCTCGCAAAAACTGGCAAACTGTGAACGAAATAATAGTTGGCCATGCACAGCATGTTCCAATTACAGAAATTATTGATGAGATGAATAATCCCATTCAAGGGCCAGTTGACATTGCCAATGCATTCAACAATTTTTTTACAACTGTTGGTGGCTCAACGCAGTCTACTTACAAAATGCGCAATTCTGAAAAAAACAGATTAATCACAGAACACTATGATATTATGAGTAGTTTCCATTTCTCAACTATTTCATCTGGGGAACTGTATTTAATAATTAATTCTCTTAGAAACCGATCGGCTCCTGGTATAGATGGAGTGTCTAACTGTACTGTAAAAAAAACGGCTTGCTTTCTGGTTGATGTATTATCGTTTATATTTAACCTAAGTGTGGCTACAGGAATTTTTCCGATTACCTTAAAGAAAACCGTGGTAGTTCCAATATTTAAAAAAAATGATAGAGCATCTGTAAATAATTATCGCCCAATCTCCCTTCTTTCGGTTTTTTCAAAAATATTCGAAAAGGCTATGAAAGCTAGGTTTGTAAGCTTTTTGGATAAATTCAATTTTCTATCTCCCTTACAATTTGGTTTTAGAAAGAACAGAAATACCGAACAAGCTCTATTGTCATTTTTAGAACAAATAAGTATAAACATTGACCATAGTCTAAAGGCGTCCGTGTTATTTATAGATTTGACTAAAGCCTTTGATAGAGTGGAACATTCTACTCTTGTAATGAAGCTTTACCGCATTGGCTTTCGCGATACGATCCACAAGTGGTTAGATTCATATTTAAATGGTCGCACTCAGGTAGTCAAAATAAATGGTCATTTTAGCCATGTTCTGCCGATTAGTGTAGGGGTTCCTCAAGGTTCAGTCCTTGGGCCTCTACTGTTCCTCATTTATGTAAACGGAATTTTTAGCCAACCATTCTGTGGCTCCCCCATTGCATTTGCTGATGATTTTTCGTTTGCTTACAGTAGTCTTAGCTTACAAGATAACATTAAGTATATTGATAGTGATTTAAATATGCTCTCGGTTTGGCTCAAGGCTCACAATCTTCATCTAAGCGATAAGACGAAAATATTACATTTTCGACAAGGATTGTCATCACCATCAGCCATTAAGTACCATGAGTATGGTTGCAATAAGATCTGTAATTCCAGTGGTTGTTTCATGGTTGACTTGGTTCATGTTTATCGTTATCTTGGCATTTTAATAGACGAACAATTAAACTGGAAGGCGCATATTGAAGGGTTGAAATCTAAGCTTTTATTGGTATCAAGGAAACTGTACGTTTTGCGTTCATATTGTCCATTATATTTATTAAGAATGGTGTATTTCGCACTAGCTGATTCAATTCTGCAATACGGTCTCTCCTGTTGGGGTAGTGCATGCAAAACCACGTTAATACCATTATTTAATAGGCAGAAACTCATTGCTCGAATCATGTGTTTTAAAGAATCGTGTTCACCCTCCTGGCCCATATTCCAAACTCTCGATATCTTGCCACTGCGTCACATGTTTGTCTTCAAGGTATTAAGAATTTTTTACAATATTAGCGGAAACTCATTTATTAACTATTCAGACTATAGTCTTCGTTCTAGTCTCCAATTCAAAAAAAATATCCCAAAATATAATTCACATCTCAGAAGAAGTTTTTTCAATGTAATTTCACCTATTATCTTTAACAAGTTACCTTGCAAGATTCGTAGGTGTTGCACCTTATCATTATTTTCAAAAGAACTAAAACATTGGCTTAGTACAACCAAGAATATTGAGGAGCTCTTCAGTTTCCATATTTAACACTAGTACGAGTAGAATTATACTTTCGTGATGTTTATATTATAATAATTGGATTCATCTGCCATAAATTTTTGTCTAGAGATTATATTATTATTATTATCTATTATATTTATATATTTCATTAGTATTTTATACCGTAAATTATTAATTAATTAAATTATAAGTTTATTTTATACTGTAAATTGTATTGTTATGTTAAATTTTTTTTTTTTTTTTGTACGTATCTTATAATTTCGTTAAAAGGGAATCAGTGTACCTGGCCCGTGTTCTTTTGAACCAAAGGTACACTTTTCTTACCAATGTACATATTCTTATTATTGTATAATTCTTGTAAATAAAAATTGGTAATGAACTTAAAAAAAAAAAAAAAAAAAAAAAAAAAAAATTGCTTTATTGAGTTTTACTTGTTTTTAAATTCCTGTATTAAGATTGATGATCATGATAATTTGGATGCTGTATAAGATACTTGCAGAAAATTTCCAACAGAAAAAATGTGTTTTGCTATTCACCGCTAGAGGCATCACTATCACAAAAATGAAATTTTTTCTGCTGATATTTTTTGACTCCAGCAGAAAATTTTTGAAATTTTTATGCAAATTAATAATTCTTAGTTTTATGAAAAAACAAAGAATTTAAAAAAAAGAAGAGAAAATGTATGTTTAAACGTTTTGAAGCGAATAAATTTAATTTTCTTAAAAAAACGATTTGCGTGATTCTCAAAATATACTAAAATTACCATAAAGCATCATTATGCAAACACAGAGCAACATCAAAAAAGCGCCAAGCTGTGACTACCCTGGTTGTATGTTTTTATAGTAGCCTAGATCATGTTCTATATACATGAGCAACATACGATTCACACCTGGCGTCAGTAGCCTTCCATACATTTTTGAAGTCATTTTAATGTGAAATGTTTTCAGTTGTTTAACAAAAGTGTTAGGAAACCTCCCTGTAACTACCCTGGGTATATGATTTTATGGTAGCCTAGATCATAATCTAAATACATGAGCAACATAAGATTCACACCTGGCGTCAGTAGAAAGACAATAACTTTTGTTAAAAAACTGAAAACATTTCACATTAAAATGACTTCAAAAATGTATGGAAGGCTACTGACGCCAGGTGTGAATCTTATGTTGCTCATGTATATAGATTTGATCTAGGCCACCATAAAAACATACACCCTGGTTAGTTACAGGGGGGTTTTCTAACACGTTTTTTAAAAAACTGAAAACATTTCACATTTAAATGACTTCAAAAATGTAAGGAGTACTATCTACGATGGCGATTTTTTTGGTGTTGCCCTGTATTTGCATAATGATGAATATGGTAATTTTAGTATATTTTGAGAATCCTTACACTATACATACGCAAATCTTTTTTTTTTTAAAGAAAATTGAGTTTCTTCGCTTCAAAACGTTTAAACATATATTTTCTCTTCTTTTTCATAAATTCTTTTCTTTTTTCATAAAACTTTCTGCTGAGAATTTTTAATTTGCATACCAATTTCAAAAATTTTCTGTTGGTTGCGAAAAATATCCGAAGAAAAAATTTCATTTTTGTGATCGTGATGCCTCTAGCGGTGAATAGCAAAACACATTTTTCTGCTGGAAATTTTCTGCTTACTTATACAGCATATAATTTGGAGCTTCGTCCAAATGGGTTAAGCAATGATTTCGCCATCCCAGAATCTTTTGGGCCAGCCTCTGAAGAGTGTGGATTTGGCAGCATATTTGATTGTTGTTATTTCTTGTTTTTACCAAGTTATGGTACTGTTGTTTGGCCCCTGGCAGTACTTTAACGCTTTCGAAACAGTTCCTACTCCCCAGAGACGCGAACGCGGTTATCTCTGTGCTGCCTAGGTGTGCAAAGGATCAGCCAAAGCCCTCTGAGTTCCCGTGACTGAGGAACCAGTTTCATTTTAGTACGTTTTCTGTTACTTTGGTTTTTGTGTTTGGCTCGCGGGGTGAATTTTATTTGTATCTAGCTTACAGTATTCGTGAAAACGAAGAAGAGCTTGTCAGCAGAACCCTCACCACAGAGATGCGCTCTCTAGTGATTCCACATTGCGCCGAGAGAGAGAGAGATACTCATTGATTTTTTAATAGCTACAAAACGAATATTTATGGAGTTTAAGAAACGTGCGCACATGCATATAATTACAAAAGAATTATGGTCAGTTGAACTGAAATTTTTTAGAATTGTTCTGGAAGGAAAACTGATACAGTTATGGTCAGTTGAACTGAATAAGCGGTCTCACACCCACAAACAATTGAATTGTTTGTGGGTGTGAGACCGCTTATTCAGTTCAACTGACCATAACTGTATCAGTTTTCCTTCCAGAACAATTCTAAAAAATTTTTGGTTACTGACCTTTATTGACGGTTCAAGGTGAATCTAACCAGTACGAGTCTTGGCTCGACAGGGCGTTATAGTGTGAGCCAAATGGCGAAAAACTGCCGAATTTTCTTATTAAATTTAGTTTGAAAATATAAATCAATAGCCGCATTTCATGACACCACCATGATCCAGATCATATCAAATTTTACATGTGAAACAACAACAACACGTGATCGTGTTGTTGTTGTTTCTAATAGTTGTAGCTAATATTAAAAATCTTTAATTAAAATTTCAAACCTTGACCTTGACTGAAATCTATTTGATAACTTAATATTGGTTTTCAAATTAAACGTCAATTTTAGTGCTTCCAATTGAATGAAATTCTAATTAATCGCGCATAAACTTCCCCACCGGCATCATGTCCCCACAACAATGTAAATTCTAAATTAACGAATTTACATTGTGATCAGTCATTTTATACACATTTCAGCTTTCGCACCGTTTAGTATCTAATTAACACGACATACGCTGAAAAGGGTTAACATAATACACATTTAAAAATTTTATCTAGCTTAACATCGTACTCAAATATTTACCATAAAAAAGTTATTGGACGGTTGACACGTTTTCTAGTTGTGGTGATCTCAGTCCACTTCACTCACACATCTATATAAACTTATACCACTTGGTAATTTCACTGAGAAAATGTTAAAAACCGGAAACACAAAAATCTCAATATTTTTATCTGTTTGACCTTCAAGGTTTTAACGAGCCAAATTCACTTTTTGTTTACAAGTTAATGTTTTTAATTTAACTTACATTTTTTTTTTAAATATTATTTAAGCGATAGTGATTACAAAACGTGAGTTCAAAATTGTGATAAAAATTATGGATAACGATAATGTAAAGGAATGGAAGAAATATAAGACCACCTGTGGCACTATTCTGGTAATTCCCCGGGAATAGAGAATTGGGGAAAGAATTTATATGTAATTTTTATTTAAACTTTGTTTTTATGGCATGCTGAGGTAAAAAATTAGTGTTTATTTTTTTGAAAACAAAATGAAATGGGGAACAATTTTCCGTGACAATTTAGGTATGGAAAAATTATTCCCAATTTATAAATATTTACATCAAACTTTTCTTCTTAGTAGGCCAGAAAAAAAATATTTGAACAAAAATTACTATAAATTCCTTCACCAGTTTCATACTGAAACATTTATAAATTGGGGATAATTTTTCAGTAAATGCTGTTCCGCTTGAACTGATCTTCCACTTCGCATAAAATAGAAGAGTGCAATGTGGCATCATTCATCAGCAAGGCTAAAAACAAAATCCCGTTTATGACAACATTAATCTTTCGGTCTTTGAGAAAGCTTCTTATCCATTTGATGGTCATCCGATCCAATCCGCACAACACAAGTTTACAAATGAGATTCTCATGGATATTGTAATATTTATTATTTTTTATTATTTTGAATAATTTTTTATTAATTTTATATGTTTAATACGAGGGCTGCCTTTTATATTTCGGGATTAGAGAACAAAAACAAATATTAATCATCGAAAATCGCTTTATTGTTTTTCAAAATATTCCCCATGAAGATCTATAAACTTTTGCATGCGTTTGAACCAATTGTCGAAGCACTTTTTCCACTCTGATTGAGGTATCTCTAAAACATGCATTCTGAACGCAGCAACCGCTTCTTCAGGTGTCGAAAAACGTTGACCTCTCAGTTTGTTTTTTACGTACGAGAATAAAAAGAAGTCATTTGGTGACAAATCAGGACTATACGGCGGATAACTCATCAAATCGATGTTTTGAGTGCTCAAAAATGCAGTTGTTTGAGCCGATGTGCGAGAGCTCGGATTGTCGTGGTGAAGAGTGATCCGTCTTCGGCAGTTGGTTTTCCTGATTTCTTGGAAGACAACTGGCAAACAAATGGTTGTGTACCACTCAGAATTGATGCTGTATAAGATAGCGGAATTTTGACAGCGGAAAATAAGAGATTACGCTACTCGCCGCAAGTGGCAGCACTATCACTAAAGAGAATTTTTTTGTAATTTAATTACCAGCGGAAATTTTTTATGCATTATGTATAAATCACTAAAAAAAATCACTAAATAAAACATCTGTGAAAAAATCACTAAATAAAACATCTCAGCGGAATAAAATATTAGAAGTGATCCTTAAAATGGCAAATTAATTGTTCTCCGAAGTAAAGGAAATTTAACAATATTCCGTCTTTCCGGCATTTCTTCAACTAGTAACCAATGATTTCGGTTGCTTTTCTAATAGCTTAGGTCATACTGAGACTATATGGAAAGTTTGGGGAAAATTCATGGACTAGAATTTTTTGATTTTCTGCGGCCATATAAGTTATTTTCAGTTTCTGGCCAATATCTCAAAAACTTCCAATAGTAACCAATAGTTTCGGTTGGTTTTCTAATAGCTTAGGTCATACTGAGACTATATGGAAAAATTGGGGTAACTATTGGATACTAGTGGAAGTTTTTGTGATATTGGCCAAAAACTGAAAATAACTTATATGGCCGCAGAAAATCAAAAAATTCTAGTGAAAATTCTAGTACATGAATTTTCCTTAAATTTTCCATATAGTCTCTGTACGACCTAACCTATTAGAAAAACAACCGAAAGTATTGGATACTAGTAGAAATTTTTGAGATATTGGTCAAAAACTGAAAATAACCTATATGGCCGCAGAAAATCAAAAAATTCTTGTGAAAATTCTAGTCCATGAATTTTCCCCAAATTTTCCATATAGTCTCAGTATGACCTAAGCTATTAGAAAAGCAACCGAAATCATTGGTTACTAGTTGAAGAAATGCCGGAAAGACGGAATATTATTAAATTTCAACATTTCATATACCGAGTTCCTTTACTTCGGAGAACAATTAATTTGCCATTTTAAGGATCACTTCTAATATTTTATTCCGCTGAGATGTTTTATTTAGTAAAAAAATATATACATAATGAATAAAAAATTTCCGCTGGTAATTACATTACAAAATAAATTCTCTTTAGTGATAGTGCTGCCACTTGCGGCGAGTAGCGTAATCTCTTATTTTCTGCTGTCGAAATTCCGCTATCTTATACAGCATTCAGAATTGACTGTTCTGCGATGTTCTAGTGGTACGGTTGCGACATGTCCATTTTTTCCGAAAAAACAGGCGATCATTTGTTGCAAGTGCTGCGTGCGCAAACAACTTTTGTTGGATTCGGCTCATCTTGAAACACCCATACAGTCGACTGCTGTTTACTTTCGGGCTCATACGCGTAAATCCACGATTCATCACCTGTCACTATGTCATAGACGTGTTTTGAAGCACCGCGATCGTGTTTTTTGAGCTTTTCTTTCGACCAATCGACACGAGTCTTTTTTTGAGCGACTGATAAATTGTGTGGAATCCAACGCGAACAAATTTTTTTGACATTCAAAGGTTTATGCAATATTGAATGTAAGCTGGTCCCACTAATGCCTAAGGTTGTCTCAATCTCACGAAAGGTCACATGACGATCTTGCAATATCAGTTCGCGCACAGCATCAATGGTTTCCGGAACAACAACTGATTCTGGACGACCTTCACGAAATTCGTCTTGGAGTGAACTACGACCTCGATTGAATTCACCATACCATCGATAAATACTAGTCCTTGATGGAGCTTCATCGCCAAAAATTGAATTAAGTTCATCCATGCACTCTTGCTGCCGTATAATCCACGTCGAAAATTGTACAAAATAATCGCACGAAAATGCTCACGATTTAATTCCATTTTTTCGCCGAGATGTTGAGTTAATGAGTACTGTAAACAACACAAATAGCGCTCGAATGTCAAAACGTTCTAAGTACGTATAATCTCAAAAATGTCAAACTTTACGATAGAGCTGTTAGTTGCCAGTGCCGACATGTTCTAACCATCACTTTTTTCGCTTCGATGCATTTTCGATGGAATAACGGTATTTTAGAAGTAATATTTTTACAAAAAAAATATTTTTATTTCTAAAATACCGTTATTCCATCGAAAATGTATCGAAGCGAAAAAAGTGATAGTTAGAACATGTCGGCACAGATTGCAACACTAGGGTTGTCCAATCCCGAAATATAAAAGGCAACCCTCGTAATTTGGTGTGGCATTAATATAACGTGTGTTATTGCGGATACATACGGTTTCTCGTTAATTGAATTAAATTTATATTCTTTTACAAATATTTTAAATTCTTAAGAATTGAATGGCACGTTATCGGATATGAACATTTGGGAAATTCCATGAGTTGAAAATATATGTTTCAATTGTTTAATTAGTTCAAAAGCTTTTTGTTTTCTAACAAATTTATATCTATGTACTTAGAATAATAGTCCACTAATTTTTGTTAGTCAACTACTTTTTGGAACGGTAACGTGTGTAGACTTTGAAATTTATTACAAATCTTACATTTTTACCTCATTTTCAACTTGGGCCAATAAGATAAAGTTTTTGCTCTCGAAATGAATTTGAAAATTCTAAAAGGTGATTCATGAAATTCTTTGTCATTTTATGATGAAGTGATTGAGGCACCAATATTCTACTTCTATATAGTAAAGTGTATTGTGTTCTACGTACAACTCATTTTGTTTATTCCAGTACATTCTTAAAGATGTCACATTCTTTTTGAATTGCCCCAATTATTTCTGGAAAATCCGTTCATAAAGATAATAAGATCATAAATTAGTAATTTAGTTTTAAAACACTGTCGTCGATTTGAATTAATGTCACTTACAAGTTTATTCATTATACTAATTAGTGGCTTATGATCTGTCCTCACGTTGATACTACGGCCATAAACGTAATTGAGAAATATTCTAGAGGAGAATAAAATTATGCAAGAGATTAGTTTTCTATCTGTGCATATTTAATCTCCACTGCATTAAGGCTTCTTGAATCATAGCACACTGGCTTTCCTGATGCATTAAACACATCGGTCTGAATGAATATTTCCTTATTGGCATCAAAATTAGCCAATACAGACGAGCTAGTAATAATTCTCTTAAATTTATGTATAGCTTTATATGGGCGGTTTAGTACATGTACTTAGTAACCAGCACCAGCCTGAAGTCCTTACCATAGAAATTATCTTAACGGGGTATAGATGCCCCGGCGGCAAAGTGGTCAACATGCTTGCTCCAGCGACCGGAGGTCCTGGGTTCGATTCCCAGTGGTGACAAGGAAAAATTTTCACGGCTGGTTTAGGATCAATGAATTAATCACTCATTATCCGAAATGAAAATATGATTATGAAACCTCATTTAAGGCGGCCAAAGCCTTTGATGGGATATAGTGCCAGAGAGAGAGAGAGAGAGAGGTATAAGTAATGCCGAAAAATTGGAAATAAAATTTCAAAGATATTTTACAACTTCTAATTTATATTGAAATTTTGTAATATTAAATTTAATGTTTCGTTCTCAACCTGATCCTTTCACTACTTTTCCTAAAATTATATCGTGGTCTACAATGGAATTTGCGGAAATAAGAATATCGTCTATATAATCAAAACCCCCCTTCTAAAACGCCAAAGTCTTTCATATTATATTTTTGGAACACTACCGACGCAATTTTGATGCCAAATGAAAACCTGTTAAATTTGTAACACGGAATGGTGTACTAAAAGTGCAAAGGTCTGTTGACTGGTCATCCAATCACACTAAATATCCTCTTTTCATATAATTGAGCACATAAATTCGCTAAACTCGGGTGCACAATAGTCTTTGATTATATTAGCATTTAAATGATTCACATCATCTTAAACTTTTATCAGGTTTTTCTATTACAATCATTTTGGAGACCCACTGATTTGGCCTTATGCTTTGAATATTATTTCAAAGCTCTCCATTTGATCTAACTTTAGCTTAACTGTATCTTTTGTGTTTATAGCTATATTGGATGGGGTGGATTCGAAATTGGAATTGCGTTTTCTTTTACCTGAAGTCAGGGAAACTTCCCAATCCATAGATATAAAATTTTTGTATAAAATTATCCTTATCTGAAGTTATATCACACTCACATCTTTGATTATACCCAATGACTTAAACCAATTATATAGGCGTACTGTCCCCTACCTCTACTAATAATTGTTTTGAACCTACACGGTTTCTATACGCCTTTCAAGTGACATAACAAACAATTTTCTATGGTTGAATAATATTAACGTCACTGCCCGAATCAATTTTGAAATCTATTTCGATATTTTCAACGTTGATGTCTTTATACCATCGTTTAACTGTGTCCGAAATAATTGAGCTAACGTACATTTCATTTATATTGCCGTCGGAATTCAACCGGAAAGTTTCGATAATATTACGCACACTATTCACTATATATTGTTTTGCTAGCGAACATCAAACGTGTGGTTCAATTTTTTGTAATTGGTATACACTTTTTTCTTTTGTTTTTACAATTATCGAACTCATGTTTCTGATTACATACTCGCAAAAATAAATTTTTTGTTGTTTGGGCACATATTTGACGCTTATTTTTATTAAAACTAGTTTCAGATACGGTTTTATTTGATTGTACACACCTTATTTAAACTTTTTGTTAGGTCACTTTTTTTGACCATTGTCTCTTGCGACTCCCAATTTGTTGTATCTAGAACGATTTGATATCCTAACATTGAATCGGTATATAATCACCGAATCCACAATCTTTAACCATTTTTTTGGGTTTCGGCCAAAATTCGTCGTAGTTCAAATTGTAGCACTACGAAATCGGGCTCTCCGAATTAAAAAAGGCTTGGACAAAAACAGCGTTTTTATTTCATTTTAAAATTGACTTAAAATCTGTAATGAAAATGAAATAAAAAAATCTGACTTACTAATGCATATCATAAGTCATTTTGAAAATGATTTAAGTGTGTTTTTAAATGACATAAAATGTGTATGAAATTAAAATCGAAATAAAACGTAAAAATGTATTACAGTAAAAGCCCGATTATCTGGCATCTAATTAACCGGAACTATCAGTTAACCCGTTGCCGCACATTTTTAAATTGACGACCGTGCTCAGAAACACACTTTTTTGTCTATTGTTTATGACTGCCATATGAAACTACGCGTCATTTATATGTTTGGAAGTGAAAACTATATCACATTTTCGTACAGTTTTTCAATGAAAACTTTCGAGTCAGTTGCTCATCACAACATTTTTTTTTCTTCCCAAAGCAAATGACGGGTATTAGCCGTCATTTGTCTCTGTCTGCGGAAATATATCGAATTGTTAAACATGAAAAACCGCACAAAAAACAATTGATATGTTATCAGGAATGTTACACCTTTTTTTCTTCGATGTATTACTGAATAATTAACAAATATGTAAATGCATTACTACACTTCGTACGAATGATGTTCCGTTTTTTATTAATTCAAATAAATAACTATCATTTGCTATAACTGTCATTTGCGGCAACGGGTTAACCGGAATTTTAATTTTTAGGTTTTTTTTTTGCTTTTTTCTCTTTCTTTTCTCTTTCATGTGCATTTTTTAATGCATTTTGAAATTTGCAATTGTTTTTTTTTGGATTATTTTCATTAATGAAAGTATTAGTTGAAAATTTTGAATGACTTTAATTTTCATATTATGTAATATACACTACAGTAATAGTCCTGTTATCCGGAATGCTTGGGGATGAGAGCATTCCGGATAATCGAAAATTCCGGATAATTAAAAATTTCATTAAAACTAGAAAATTTACGAGAATTTCGCTTGATTTCATTATTTTTTAGGATTCTCGTTTATTTATTTTCAAATTATGTAACAGAAAACAATTTTTGTATACTTCAGATAATTGAATTTATTGCAAATAATAAATACATACGACAAAACAATACCCAAAATTTAATAATACATGTATATTAAATATTTCACTAACCTAACTACAGTGGGTCACAGCCAAAATGATGCAAGCAATCTTTATGTTTTTAACATCCAAAAAAAAAGATAAAAATCTATTTTTTATTTATATTTATTATAAGCTTCAGTATTAATTGTTAATTTAATAAAACAAAAGAAATAAAAAATTTCAATTTATAACAAAAAAGTAACAAAACCACGACACCAAATTTCCACGTAAAATCATGTCATATCTAAAACGATGCCCTCTCTTTGTTTTGAAAATACCGGTACTTTTTCTACACAAAACAAAATTAATTTTTAATGTAAAACAATTTTGAGTATCAGTTTTAAGCAACCTTTTATGCGATTATAGTCGATATATAGGCAAATAATTGAAATTTTGTAAAAATTGAGAAAATTTGTCGCCACTTAAATAACTTAAAGAAAAATTACAGAAATGGCGAAAACAAATTCTGTGTTGAAAATAAACCTAGAAAAGCGCACAATAAAATATTTTCCGAAAAAGATTGTCGATGGATTGTCCTAAAAATAAAAGAAAATCAAATTAAGTGTTCCGCCGAGGAAGCTGAAAAATGTTATCATAAATATCGTCATCTAAAGACATAAGCAGAATATTAAGAAAAGTAGTGATTTTATTTGCTGATGAAAGCAAATTTAATCTTTTTGGATCAGACGGAAGAAACTACGTAACTAGAAAGACTAATACGGAGCTAGCAGCTAAAAATTTACGAAGCACTGTTATACACGGTGGAGGTAATATTATGTTATGGGCTTGTATGGCGACTTCTACTTAATAAATTAATTATATAATGTTATAATAAGAGGTAGGGACAAAAGTTCGTGGCCTTTTTCCCGGCAAATTGCTTTCCATTCACATATCTCAGTAACCATTGATCGTATCGGGCAATGTGTGTTTGAAAGGTGACATTTTTCAACTTGAACTTTGACATACAAAACATTAAAATCAGAGAAGTGAGTAAAATGTTACAACATTTTAAACATGGAGATAAATAATGAAAAAATTCCATATCTTTTGCAATTTTATTACGACAAAGGTAAAAACGCTGCTCAGGCTTGCGAAAAAATTTGTGCTGTTTATGGAGAAGGTACTTAATCAAAATCAGCAGCAAAGAAATGGTACGCGCGTTTTCGTTCTGGAAATATGGATGTCAAAGATGCACCTCGCTCTGGTCGACCAACCACTGGAAAAGTCGATGAAATCATGCAGAAAACTGAAGAAGAGAAAACAGTTTTAAACCATTTGAAAATGGCTGGATAAAAAAAAACTTGACTTTTGGGTACCCCATGAATTAACAGTTAAAAATTTAATGGACCAGATTTATATCAGCGAAACGCTGCTGAAACGGAACGAAATAGAGTCATATTTAAATCAATCGCTTTCAATCACTGTGCTATTCTGATAATTCCCCGGGAATAGGGAATTGGGGAAAGAATTTACATATAAATTCTATTTAAATATTTTTTTCCTGGCATACTAAGGTAAAAAGTTGGTGGTAAATATTTTGAAAACAAAATAGGATTGGGAATAACTTTCCCTAATAATTTTGCTATGGAAAAATTATTCCCATTTTACAAATATTTACATCAAACTTTTTTTCTCAGTAGGCCAGAAAAAACTGATTTATAGATAAAAGCTATGTAAAATCTTTCTCCAGTTCCGTATTCCCAGGGAATTACCAGAATAGGGCCACTGGTGATGAAAAGTGGATAAGATACGACACCGTTGTGCGAAAAATATCATGGTCGAAACGAGGTAAAGCTTCCCAAACGGTATCAAAGCCTGGATTGATGCCAAGAAAGGTAATGCTGTGTGTTTGGTAGGGTTGGAAAGGAATCGTGCATTATGAGGTGTTGCCACCGGGCCAAACGATTGATTCTAATCTTTATTGTCAGCAACTAATGCGAACTGCAATTCAGTTAAAACGTCCAGAATTGGTCAACAGAAACGACGTTGTGTTCCATCATGATAACGTTAGACCACACACATCATTGATGACCAGGCAGAAAGAGAGAGCTCGGCTGGGAAGTTTTGATGTACCCACCATACAGTCCTGACCTTGCACCATCGGACTACCATTTGTTCCGGTCCAAGCAGAACAGAAAAAAATAAACTCTCGGAAACTTTGGTTTATTTGTGATCAATACAACCTATTGGGAGTGAAATTTTCATAAAAAGTGGTTTGGGGCCGGAGATATGAAATGTACATTTTAATGTTCAAAAAGTTTCGATTGTTGAAAATAAAAGATATTCGATTAAATTAAAATCAATTAACTCTTTGGCGTTTATTAGTTTTAAATCCTAGTGTGATACAATAATAAAAAAAGAATGTAAATAATTCATCAATAAATGTAGGACAAATACAAACATAAATAATAATAAAAAATATGAGTCGTTTCAATTTCATTTTGAATGGAAATCTTCGAAGCCATTTCGCTCTTTGGTAATATACATAAATGCACTTTGCATTTCCTACATGCCAAATGAGTTCTTCCAGCAGTTCCTTGATGAGAAGTTTTGCAGTTCATCTTGCATGTTGTGGCTTCTTTCAAACCATCATGATATAAGGGAGATGGCCAAGTTCATCGCATCTAACATCACGAATAGGCCGAACTTCCATAATTCTTTTTGTTGTTATCGGTGAACAAGGCGAGCAATCTCTAGCAATCTCTAGAATCTTTCAGTTCTCTCCTGTACTCACTCCAACTAACAGCCAAAGCAAAATTCAGAAAGTGTGTAATGACTCTCAACGTTCACTTTCGAGATTTAATAAATACTCTGTAGTATGATATGAATTGATCCAGTGTGGCAATTCAATCAATTCATGATATGAATTGATCCAGTGGGTCCAGTCCTCCCATGCCACTGTTGTACAACCGAACTATTTCGGGTCGAGAAATTTGCTGTTATTTTTTAAGAGTTTTGTTCCACCTCTTTATGATGTCAACGCCACCACTTCCGACATGGACCCTATGTAAATGGGTTTATTATCCTGCCATTTTACGAGGGTAACTTTCCCATCCGTGCTAGCTACTTGATCACATGAACCACGTCCTTGGTTGCTCAATTCCTTATCTGTGATGAATGGTGGGGTACAAAATCTATTAATTCTTATAGTTGCGATAGCATTGAACTTTTTATACGTAAGCTATTCAAACAGCTGATACGTAGAAAAAAAATATCAAAAAAAATTAAATGCCAATGTCGATTAAGCCTCTCGACCAGTTTGATAACTACTGATGCGCCGAACCAATACTTCCTTTGGCAACTAGTAGACAATCTGGATGTGGCCCCTTCCTTGGTAAAGGAAGAAATCATATGGTTGACCTGATTTTCCAGCAGCACATACACTTTTATGCCGAAAGGCTTGGGTTTACCTTTCATATATTGCTTAAGTTGCCAGTTGATCAGTATACGGAACGATTTGTTCATCTATTGAAATTACTTTCTCGACAGGTAACTTCAAACAACGATCTCGGACAGCGTTAATCATTGGAATCCTTTGGAATATCTAAATTGTTCACCATGTGTAAATGCTGTAGCGGTCACAAGTCATGCTGGATTTAAGCTTGAATTCCCAAACGTGGTTCCCAATATAAACGTAATCATGACAATTTCATACAACCAATAAAAACATGCAAGCCAAAGAGCCTTTTAATTTTATTTTTGTTGGTCATTTTAAATTTTGCATCCTGCTGTTGTGCATATAAATTGGATTGGAATGAAAATGATTCAAACAGCTCATCCGTCAAATATTGACTGAAGTATTCGTAAGGCGATTTTGCCAACATCTCTTGACCGATTGCACCTCTGGACAATCGTTTTTTAATCGTGTAACCGAATTTAAAAAATTAAAATTTCGGACATTTACCGATTTCGGACTTTAACCACAGAATTATATTCTGTGCTTTAACCGTAACATTTATACTGCAAAAATGACGTTCAAACATAATGTACATTTCAATGTGCGCCACGTGCGAAAGGGTTAAATTCAAAAGAGGCCTGCGAAAATGAGTTGTCTCGATTTTTCGTCTCTAAACCACAGAAGTTCTACAGTGATGGGATCATGGCTCTACCAGAAAAATGGCAAAAGGTCATCTATCAAAACGGCATATATTTGGTTTAATAAAGTTCATTTGAAATAAGAAAATTATTTGTTTCAATGTCACCCAAAAAATGCCACGAACTTTTCCTAATATATTATACCAGCTGAAGTACCCGGATTGAGGTGTTTTTTTTATAACTAATTAAAAATACTTAAGTGGATTGAATAAAATCAATACAAAAAAAATTTGTTGGGCATTGCTGCTTGTAAACCACATGTTTTGATTTTCCTCCCGGAGGTAAACATATAAATTTTTTGAAGTCCCTAGTCTTGAGCATGCCACATATGGCCATGAGAGAAGCAAGGACTTTCCAAATTCTCACCTACAAATTTAAGGGATTGTCCTTGAGCTTTGTTGATTTATGGCAAATAAAAGTCTAACTAGTAATTGGACTCGTCTGAAGCAACGGTATGCGAGGTCTGCCGCAAAGTATTCGTGCAAAATTTGGGAGCAATCGTGTGGATCAAACGTTTTCATATATTGTAAATTCCTGATTACAGGTGTGCATGTCGAAAGGGTAACATTTTTTTAACATTAAACCTCCTATGTTTTTTCTCGGCTGTCAAAATCTATTCGTGCAAAATTTGAGAGCAATAACTCGTTTGGATCAAAAGTTTTCATAAATTGTAAATTCCCGCTTACAGGTCACCATGGGGAAAGGGTAATATTTTTTGATCACAGAAAAAACATAGGGGGGTTATGTTTTTTCTTGGGTGCTGAAAAGTATTCGTACCAAATTTGGAAGCAATTGCTCTAAAGGATCAAAAGTTTTTGTGGAACAAACATAGTTACATACATACTTTTCTTCTTTATATATAGATAGATAGATAGATAGATAGATAGATAGATTAGTTACAAACATATGAATTAATATTTCATAGAATTTTAAAAAATGCTTCATTTTAGACATGACATGTTTTTACGTAGATATTTTGATTTTTGTTACTATTTTGTTATAAATTGAAATTTATTTATTTGTTTTGATTAATAAATGTAAATTAAAAATATATATTTATAATTGTTTTTTTGGATATTTACTTTAAAAAAATTAAAATTGTTTGCATCATTTTTGCTGTGACCCACTGTATGTAATACAACTTTACTCGTTCAATTCAAATATGTAGAATAATGCATAAAACAGAAAAAAATTAAGAAAAATATATTTTCTGTGAATCCCCGAATAATAAAAAAATTAATTTCCCTTGTGAAAGAGAAAAAGAGCAAACAAAAATCCTAAAAATTGAAATTCCGGTTAACTGAGTGTTCCGATTAATTGGATGCCGGATAATCGGGCTTTTACTGTATAATATGAAAAGTAAAGCCATTCGAAACTTTCAACTAATTCTTTCATTAATGAAAATATGCAAAAAACAATTGTCAATTTCAAAATGTTTTAATTCATTATGAAATTTGCAATTGTCAAGATGAATTTAAAAATGCACATTTTAATTTATAATGTGAAATAAACTATGCCTTTTTTAAGTCATTTTGAAAATGAATTAAAAAATTATTTGTAAAATGACATAAAATATGCCTTTCTTGTGTCATTTTGAAATTAAGTCAGAAAATTTGTTAAAAATATGACCTAAAAAAGGTCCCATTTTTTCATATAAAACCACCATTTTTAAGCCAACCTTTTTAATTTTAGCCTGTTTTAATTCGGGGAACCACGAAATCGTATTTCTCCTTTTCGTCCTCCTTCAGCGTAAAACTGTCATATATCCATAGCTTGAACCCCATGGTATTCAAAAAGAGCGCACATTTCCTCTTCTTCGAGCTACGAATTAATTAGGTCAGCAGCCTTGGCTACACTCCACTATTCTCCATTATTCTCAATTTTACTATCAAAAATTTATGGAATAATATGCAATCGACAGTTTTTTTTTATGTGTTGTGCGACCCACGGGTTTTTCTTTTATTATAGCGCTCGGTTTCATCAAAGGTTGGTCGAAAGGTTTCGACGATCCTTATGTTACGAAGGCTCTTTATTCAACTTTCGTTTGATTCCTGCTCGAGTGAGGTGGTCCACATAAAAAGGATTGAGGCAGTTTAACGTAGATTTCATCGCTTCACTTTACGCGGACTATCGTGGATGGACATGTTCAACCTGCTTCCATACCAAGATCGTCTCAAACTAATTGACTTAGTAAGCACTGAGTTGTTGCAGGCGTGTTTTTCATTACAAAAAAATTAATCTAAGACGTACGGTAAGAATGAGCTTGACTCTAAAATACTGCGCGAGGCTAATCAACTCTGGCACTTCATTGATTTTAACATGACGAAACGCACGTTAAACAACTTTTTGATTTAATTTAAATGGTTGGACCAATTATACAGAGTGGACCAACTATTGGTTTGTTTTTAAATCATAGCGTATAGCAACACTTTTTTGAACGATTTGCTTGAAATTTTGATAGCACGTCAGTCTTACAATCATGTTTTCGCTTGAGGAGCGTTTTCAAAGATTGAAAATTTATTTTCAGTCAGTGTTGTGTAGCCAAAACCGTGCAAATTTTGAAAAGAAATATGTGTCGAACCGCTGTAGTGAAATTAGCGAAGAAAATTCATGAGAAAGGCTAAGATAAAGGGGCTATGTAAACAAGCAGAACTGTTGGATTTTTTGTTCGAAACAGGCACACGTAATCTAGGATTGTGGAGTACAGGCATAATTGGCCCATTTTTCTTCGAAAACGCTGTAGGAAATGTCGTTACCGTCAATGGCGAACGTTACAGAGCCATGTTGAACAACATTTTAAGGCCTCAAACCAACGCTTTGAATGTGAACAACCTTTGCTATACAAACCAACGGAAATCGATCTCTGGGTGCGGATAATCCAGAGACCATTCTAGCTTTAAAACATAACATTGCGACAGTTATTTTGCGAAATAGGCGCCGAAATCATCGAAAAAGTTTTTAAAAATTTTACACGCAGAACGGCTGACTGTAAGGCCGTCAGAGGGAGCCACATAAACGAAATGGGTTTTCATTCTTAAATTGGAGACTCCAACTATACGTAATAAAATAAAAGTGTTCACAAAATAAAGATGTATACTCATTTTATATAGCAAATGTTAAGACATCCAGTTTTACCTGAAACACGTTAACATAGCAAGCCGCTTCCTAGAAAGTAGACGCCTGCTGCCGCTACCCCTAACCTGGAGAACTGAAGCTGATGTGGTGTTGAATGTGGGGCGCCAATAACTTGTCCTGTCATGTAGTGTCAATGAACTTATGTAAGCAAAATGTCTCCTGAATTGTTTTCATTACACCGCTTGATGCATTTATAGTTACCTAGCGATCAAAAGTGACATCAAAAAACATTTTACAAAAATTAAGAACCTACGTATACGTAGCTTAAATCGAGTGGAAATTAACTCTTTCAACAAGCATCTCAATACAAACTTGATATTTTACCACAACAAATATATCGAAAACAACGTTAATAGGCAATAGTGCCGTCGATTATAACTGCCATGGAACACACTCTGTGGAAGCAATCACATCAACAAGCCCGAATTTGGAGTAGGGTTACTTCACACATATTGTCCATCGTATTTGCGTACTTAGGTTTCATGGTCGTCACATTGTTATTTCGTGTTCTACAAACAACATCATGGAATCATCTTGAACAAAATTCTACAATACGATGTCAAAATACTTTTTACAGTAGGCACTTGGCGAAACACACACAAGCGTAAGCTTAACAAACACGTTTTATTAAACACTTGCGCAAAATTTTTTTGAGAAATAAAAAGAAACAGGTGTTTAATAAAATTTGTTTGTTAAGATGTCAAAATATTTGTAGATGATTCAAATACTCAGATGAGGCGTTCACGGGTTACGTCACGGCACCATCAGTTCCAATGATTGTTTTTAAACAACAAAGAGACATGAACCATTTAGCTGGTCATGTTATATAATTCGTTGGTTGCAAACACATATTTCCTATATAACATGACATTTCACTATAATTCTATAGTATCTAGAAATCAGTACAAAACAGTGGCTTAAATAAATGCAAGATATTCCTTCGAGCTACAGTTATAGTTAAAGTCCGAAATCTGTAAATGTCCGAAATTTTTATTTTTTAAATTCGTTTACACGATTAAAAACAGGTTGTACGAGTACAGAGATGTTAATGAACACTAACACTTTGCCTTCGTTTTTAAACTTTTTGAATAAATTTTTTATTAAGTGTCAGTTGTGTTCATTAACTTCACCGATCTTAATCGATAATTAAAATTGGCTTTGCTTCCTGCCTCTGCTGGGATTCGAACCCAGTACCTCCCGGCCCAAGTGCCGAAGCTTTAACCAATGCACCACTTGACCTGTTTAATTAATTAATTTTTATGATCCAGTTATCACAAAACCATACACCCAGGATCGTTACAGGGGGGATTTTCGCGATGTTAATAAAATGTTTGCAGACCCATTCCCATAGTATCACTTATTCCTGATCAGAGGACTAAGTGACAAGAGGGGTGCAATTAGCTACCACGAGTGCATGAAAGTTAGTAAAGCCGGTAGCCATCACTGCAAGGTGGGAAGCAATTCCGGAGCAATAAAACAATTATTAACCCACCGAATTACCCTGATGTAATCCGCAAGGACTCTGGGGAACCGCCCATGGATTATAAAATTGTCCTCAAAATATGGAGTCATTAAATTTGTTTGACATCTCATCATATAATCGGTTAAGAAATCCGTTTGACATGTCAGAGTCCGATTAACTTTCCGGACCCCCTTTATTTAGAGGTATACCGTAACCGATTTTATAGTCGTATAGTGGAATAATTATATATAACAACTTTATTTGGTTGAGGTGATTGCTCTTTAGGGTTAGCGGCGGTTGTTTTGAAATTACTGGTTCCTTGATGACTAGCTGGCTTCTAGAAACCTCAATTAAAGTTGATGGTAAAATTTCTGCCACTTCTTGAGAATTTCGAGCGTTCAATTTCGTTTTTTATTCCAATTTAGTAGTTCTAACTCATCCGTATGGAACAATGTCATCATAGACTGCAGGTTTAGATGTCGCCTTAAATTTTTTTTTTTTTTTTTTTTTTTTTTAAGAAATCTATATTTCTGTATAATATTACAACTAATCATATAGATTATCTAGTAACTGTTTATTATTTTAGTAGTTTATTCTTATGGAATGAGACCTATTGCTTCTCCTTTCTCCTGCTAGTCCTTTGATTTAAGCGGCTCAAGGAACCACTAATTCTAAAGGCTTTGTTCTTTTTAGGCGCTTTGGTCCATTGGAGCGATCCAGTAGGTTCTGCAGCTCCTCGTTTTCATGCTGCTGCAGTCGCAGTACATGACTCATGTTTAGGTCTCGATGGAGATTGTCATTTCTAATGTACCAAGGAGCATTCACAATGCTACGTAGTACTTTGTTTTGAAATGTTTGAATGATCTTCACTGTAGTTTTTCTTGCGCAGTCCCAAAGCTGGACCATACGTCCAGATAGGTTTTAAGATTTGTTTATATAACAGCAGTTTGTTGTGCGTTGTAAGTTTGGAGTTTCTTCCAATAAGCCAGTGCATTTTTCTGAATTTTAAATTCAGTTCTTTCCTTTTCTTTTTAACGTGCGCTTTCCACCTAAGTTTAGAGTCTAGCGTCATGCCGAGATACTTAGCATTATCTGAATATGGAATTGGTTGTGAATCCAGACTAATCGGAATATATTCTAATTTTCTATTTGTAAATTTGATATGCGTTGATTTTGATTCGTTAAGTGTTATCCTCCATCGTTATGTCCAGCTATCCACTATATTAATAGCATTTTGTAGTTTTCTGGTGGACTCAACGATACTAGCATCGGTGGTCATCACAGCTGTGTCATCAGCAAACGTTCCTATTCTAGCTTCTTCTATGTCTGGTAAATCATTCGTATACAGGAGGTATAATACGGGGCCTAGAACACTGCCTTGTGGAACCCCTGCCAATATTTTCTTCAGTTTAGAGTATTCTCCGTCCTGTCTCACCTGGAAGTAACGGTCGTTGATGTAAGACTTTAGCAATTGAAAATGTTGTTTTGGCAAATCTCGTTGGAGCTTAAATTCTAGACCGCGGTGCCAAACCTTATCAAATGCTTGGGTTACGTCTAAGAATATTGCTGAACATACTTCCTTTTTTCCAGCGCCTCCTCAATTGTATCAGTAATCCTATGTACCTGTTCTATCGTTGAGTGCCTTTCTCGAAACCCAAATTGATGTTCTGGTATAAGATTTCTGCTCTCTATAATTGGTTTTAATCTCTTGAGAAAAAGTCTCTCGAAAATTTTTGATGTTGTTGTTAACAAAGAAATAGGCCTATACGACGTTTTGTCGTTTAGTGATTTATTGGGCTTTGGAATCATTATGATCTCCGCTACTTTCCACTGTCTCCGAACATAACATAGTCTAAAGATAGCATTGATTATGTGCTGTAGTTTCCTTAGTGCTTTTTCTGGTAAAGCTTTGATTATTCGCCCCGTTATCAAGTCGTATCCAGGGGTTTTTTTAGTTTTTTTATCTTTGAGGTTTTTTACTTCTTGTTTGATTTCTTTCAGTGTAACTGGTAGCACAGATGCCTCGTCTACTTTGCTTATAGGTGTTAGATATTCATTATCCGCTTGTCCAGTTGGTGGTTTGAAGGTATTTTCTAGGTGTTTGGCAAACAGATCAGCTTTTTGCTTTTCGCTGCGAGCCCAGGTTCCATCAACCATTCTAATGGGTGGCACTTGCATTTTAGGCCTTTTTAAACCTTTAGTGGCTTTCCACAGGGAATAGTCTGTGTCAAGTTTACCTGTGAGGTTACTTAGGAAGCTTGCAACTGACTCATTCTTAATATCCTTTATAAGTAGTTTAAGTTTGTTGCACAAGTTGTTTAGGATTGTTTTGTCTTCAGGGGCTCTGGTTCTCTGCCAAGTCTTACGAGCTCTTCTTTTTTCGTTAACCAACTCTCTCACTTCAACTGGATAGGTTATACTTTTTTGTCTTGCTGGTCAGGAGTACTTTCCCAGGCCGCTTTTTGCACACTTTCAATGAGGTTTTCTAGTTCTTCTTCTATCGTGTAAGCGTTCGATATCTGCACGTGTAGGTCGATGTTTTCTTCGATTAGCTGTCGAAAGTATTCCCAGTTGGTTTTGTTATTTGTTAATCGTGGAGAGCTTGCTTTCCTTATTAACGTGTCACTTATTGTCATTAGAACTGGAGAATGGTCTGACGATAGCCCTTCTTCATTTTCAACTGCTAAGTAATTTTCTGAGATACCTCTTGATATATAGAAATCCAGAAGGTCAGGAATTTTATTTGGGTCCGTAGGCCAGTGGGTTGGCTTTCTACTGGAGTGGAACTCACATTTTAATATCCTGCCTGCTTCAAATAGCTCCCTTCCATTAGGAGTAGTTCTATTTGATCCCCAGAATATGTGTTTCGCGTTAAAGTCACCTCTAATAATAAAATTACTATCAAGCGATTTGAGAAGTTTGATGTAGTCTTCTTTTTTGTGTTATATCTGGGTGGACAGTAGATTGCTGATATACTATAGCTCTTGTTATTTTTGGTTTCAATAGATACAGTAGCCTTAAATGTCACACGAAAGAACTGCATACTTGAGCTTTTCGTTTTCTTTTTTTAAAATTGTAAATTCTTTTTTCAACTTAGCTCTAAATTCCTTTATTCCCCTTAATTGTTCACGGGGTTTGTCGTTTTCCTTCTCGTGATGAAGGATATTTTCAGTTGAAGATCTTGATAATTTAAAGCTTCGCTAAATGAGTCAAGCAGTAATTGGCTCACCCCAAATCCTTTGATCTATTACATTTCTCTAACAAGTTATACCATTAGTATTTTGTCCCTGGTATAGTTCTTAGCTTCTGAAAAATTAGTACCCACCCCACGTTATGTGGATGCGGCTGTCTCGGTTGATAACATGTATACACTTATATTTTACATACTGTAAAGTAAATTATGAATAAAATACTACTTTTTCGTTACAATTGCGCCATCTTTTACCAAATCTAATAGTTTTCGAAAAATTGACTGTGTACTCAACGATTTTCCTTATCCTTCAAAAACAACAATTTGACAGATGAATAATATTGTAATAATAATATAAATTTTATTCAACCAGCTCAAAAGCCGAAGTTATTGACCAATTTACGAAAAAATTTGATGACAAAAATTTTTAAAGTTTTATCATAAAAATTATTGTGGTTTGTCCTCGAATTATTGATATCTACAAATTGAATGAGCTACACATTTACGCATTCACGCATTTACTTAGCAATTATCATGCATGGAAAATTGGCCACGATCGAACGCTATATTCAATTTTAGGAAATACCGATAGTGAATAGAGAATTAAATCGCCTGTTTGGCTGGAATCTAATCGAATAAGCACGTCATTCAATGAAATCTCTAGTCAAGAATATTGGGCGCTTTCAGGACACCCAACAGTTGGGAACATGTTGAGAAAACCGCGGTCACCACTATGAAAAATTGGAGATTTCTTTTTGTTTTTTCATGAAGAATTTTAGCTTTCTTAGGCGTATCCATCCTCGATGACAAATCATCCTTAAGTTTCTATTATTTCATTAGAATTGATACTACTCCATTAAACGAGCCAATCATTGTTTATCCTCTTGATCCAAATTGAGCTGATACGTGGTTATGTGGATGAGACACGCTCTCAACCAATTAAGGTCCGACAAGATCTGCATTTGCGACAGCTTAATCCGACCAACTGCATTTTCCTCAATCTCACACAATTGCACAACGATCAAGATTTTTTTTCAAATGTTCACGTCGCTAAGCGCCCATTCAGCTACGAGTAAATCGAATGAAATGCAAATGAAAGTAACCTAACGATGTGTTTATTTTTACTCAAGCGACTTCTGGGTATATCATTCAAGCAGCAAACAAACTCCCGTACTTCATTTTGAAATCCAGATATGATAAGTTCACGGCTGGAACTATTGTATTAAGAAGCGACCCGAGAATGGGACTCACTTCAAATTTATGTTCAGCGTAATCTGTTTCACAATCGTGAGCAGTTTTGCGTATGAATGTGTGGAAGTGAGTTAATTACATTTGGGTTAAATTAAATATAATAATATTATTTTTTGGTTAAACAATTTGTTTTGCTTCGGTTGACAATTGTTTTTGACAGACAAAGACAACGCCAAATTGTAATTAGTTTAAAAAATTTCCGCTACACAAAGAAAGATATATTCACTTAAATTTTATTTTTTTTTCATATAAGTTCTATTCAAATGTAGCTAGATGTCAGTATAGGCATTTATTTTATCATTGGAGCTTGTTCAAGAACAAAACAGATGACATTTTAAAATGATAGATTATTATTGTTTTCTAAATGTAGATAACTTAAAGATGAAAATAATTATGATTAACCATTAACCATAAACTTTTTGATTGAAATTTATCATGCTAATTAATAATTATAATTAAAAACGCCCCTTTTTATTAAACATTCAATATTTTTATTTATTTTTGAAACTTTGCACGTTTTTAAAATACAAGAATTTTTTTGTAGTTTACATGCTTAAATGCAAATCGTAAAAATATTTTTTACATGTAACTCTCTGCGTGAAAACTGATGAGCTTTCCCAGGTCAGCCAGCTTAGAGATGTGCTCTCTAGCGGCTCCATGTTCCACCGTGACAGAGAAAGAGAGATACTTTTTGATGTTCTAATATACACAAAACGAATATTTATGGAGTTTTAACCGTCATTCTGCGTATGGGGGTAAAAAATTATTCCAGACCTACAAAAATGTAAATAAAAAACTAATTACTAAAAATTATTGAAAATCTATTTAGATATATGCCTTCTTCAATTAGATATTCATCAAAAAAAGCCTAGTTATAATCTATTGATTTTATTGCATTTTTTATCGTTTCGATTGAAACTAAACGCGTTTCTGTGTACCGGGGTCAAAAATTACCCCATCCATTTTTATAATAAAATCTGAACAAAACAACACAAAAAAACTATATGTAATTATACTGAACCGTTCGTCGGCTATCGAATTTTTATATTACGTTGAATATATTAGCGGATAGCAAAAAAACATCTTTTTTTGTTTGTGCATAGTTCGTAACCCATTTTTTGTAAAGATGTGAAGTTTTTAACAAAAAATAACAAAAAATCCAAATTATATATGTGTTGGTACCACCAAATATAGTACCACTTAATATTAAATTCTTATTAGAACAAATTGAGTGTAATTTATTACACTGTAAAATTATTTTCCGAATCAAGTACATTTAAAAATTATAATTTTTAAAACAGAACTTATTTAAAAATGGAATACAATATTTATTAAATAAAAAATAAGTAAAATAACAAATTAAAATCATGTGTGAATTAGTTAAGAAATAACCGGACAAGCGGTGCATTGGTTAAAGCTTCGGCACTTGGACCGGGAGGTACTGGGTTCGAATTCCATCATAGGCTAGATGCAAATCAAATTTTCATCATCGATTACAATCGGTGATGTTAATAAACACAACTAAGACCCTCTGATAGAGTGCAGAATTCAGCGCCAACCCACCGTCCACGTCAATGTACAGGTTGATATGGAACTTGCAATGTGCAGGTGGTATACTGTATTTGTGTGAGTAGGTGAATGGGTTAATGATGTGGCGTGAATGCGTGGTATCACAATGGGCCACAATTTTCCTAAGTGTCAACCATTGGGACCTAACCTGGTTAAAAAATAAATGAAAATAAAAGCTTTAAAGGCTGTTGCACGACTGTGAGATTTTACCCGCCCTCACAGCCTGAAGTTATTAACTAATAGTTTTTGCTCAATAAAATTCGTCTACATTATTTGACGTTTCCTTCATTCGATTGAAATTGTTTTCATTGTGTGTCGGAACTACCATCGAAAGAATTTTTGAGTATTGTGTCCTACGATTGCGATCCCTGTATTACTCCAACTGCAGTAACAGCACTATACCAAAGTGGGTTCGCACACCCTCCACCCTGCCCACTAACCACCTACACCGGTAATCCTGAAATCTATTGGTATGCTAATTTTGAATGCTTCCATCAAGTGTCGGAGTTCCATTATGATAAGAGCGGTCGAGCGAAAAGTCAACTCTAATCTTTCAAATACGTTTTATAAACCGTGCACGCAACAGGGTCTTGATAAATCGTTGGTAGTAACGATTCCATCGTGAAATCTAGATAATTTTAATCGGATTTTATAGTCGTAGCAATCGAACTCAATTCCGTATGTAGAAATTGATGTGTGATAAAAAAATCCAAATATGCTGTTATGGTTAGAAAACCTGCGCATAAGTACATATCGATTATGGAGGATTCGTTGAATTTCCTTAATAAAGCCGGGATTTGAACAATTAAAATGGGCCTGTATTGAGACTATAATTCATGAAAAATGTATAAGCTGCTTATACCTTTCGATATGTTAAACAATAGAAACATAGAGGCAAAGCAATTAACGTACCGATTGGTCAGACGTTGATGAAACGTCGCAATTGTTAGATGAAATAGTAATTGAAGATGGAGCTGACGATAACGAAAATCAGAGCATTGAAAATATATCTGGTGATATTAGAGTTCATATATTGAGTAATGTTAGATAATATATGGAGTAATGCAAGATAAGAAAAGTTTCAATCTTTCACATTATAAAAGTAAATAGAGGATTATTATCGGTCTCATAGGTCCAAAATCTAAATATGTACACCACTAATGTGTTCCAAACGAGTTTTTCCAGATATATTAGTAAATATGATTTTATGTGAGACAACGGGCTGAAGCAAAACTGTCTCAAGTTTTGTACGATACGGACTCCGATGAAATAGCAGGAATACTAGCGTTGATTGGAACACCTATGTACGCCGCTTTACGTAAAAACTGGAAGAAAAGATCGGTTGAAAGAGGACAAATTGGCAGCCTTTGAAGATATTTCGAAATGTTTTTAGATAATTTTTGGCAACCGTGTAAACCATTAGCTAACCTCACAATTGACGAGCAGCTAGTTGCAACACAGGGTCGATGTAATTTCTGACAATATATTCCTAGTAAACCCGGGAAATACAGTATACAAATTTTCCGGGTGTGTGACTCAGAAAAAGCTTATCCTCGGAAAAGAGAAATATATGTTGGGCGACAACCGAATAAAGTAAACGTGCACCGTTTAGCATTGCCATACCTAAACCGAGGTAGAAATTTCACAAAGGATTATTTTTCACAAGTTGCCAGCTAGTGGAACAACTGATGGAGAAAAACTTCGATTCTTGGAACAATAAGATCAAATAAACCCAATTTGCCTGCTCAATTCACAAAACTCGCACAAAAAAAGAGATATTGGATCATCACTTTTCTGTTTTGATGGAAACAAGACATTAGCTAGCTATATTCCCAAAGCGGGAAACCCCATATTATTACAACTGTTTATACGTCACACAACAACACCACAGTCGATTAAACTACTGTTAAACCGAACATTATCGATTATAACCAAGCTAAAGGCGGTGTGGATAATATTGTAGAATTGAGGTTAGCACAAATCGCTCAAAACCAACAAACCAAAAATCGCAAAACACAAAGATACAGTCTACGCTCACGAAGTGCTGACGTGAAAACAAACGTAGCCTGCAACTTCTGCGATAAACCAGCATGCAAAAAGCATCATTCAACCGTGTGTAATGATTGTATTAATTTCGAAATACTTGATGATGAAATTGAGCAACATGAAGAAGTTGATGACTCTTTTTTCAATAATTAGCTTAATGAATTAATTATAAGTATCTTTTGTTAAACATTAACATTAATTAAGGAACTCAGAACCGTATTGGCCTTTTAACCGTCGCCTAGTTAGTTATGCGAGCGAAAGGTGCTATATTTAACAAAACTCAACTAAAATAAAAAAATATAATACGAATTCGCCTTTTAACGCAAAGTGACTGACATCTGTCGGAATATTTTAAAACTAAAAGCCAAAAGTGATCAATTTCTCAAAAACGAGTTTATATGATTATAAACTTCATTTATTATCATATACACTAGTTTTTGGGAAATTGATCACCTTTGGCTTTTTGTTTTAAAATATTCCGTCAGATGTCAGCTACTTTGCGTTAAAAGGCGAATACATATTAAATTTTTGTATTTTTAGTCAATTAGAAGTAAAGTAAAAATAATAATTTTTGTTATAGAAAATAATTTTAAGTACAAAATAAATTGGGGTATTTTTTTACCCCATATACACGGATAATGTTCCACTTCAAAATCCCGGCTTTCAAAATCTCGACTTTCCAAATCCCGACTTTCAAAATCCCGACTTTCAAAATTACCGCTTTCAAAACCCCGATTTTCAAAATTCCGTTTTTCAAAAGCCCGATTTTCCAAAACCCGATTTTTTAATTTTTTTTATGAATTCGAGCGCCCGCAGGCCGGTATTTTGCAATGCAATAATTGTAGAGGTTCGATAACTCTCACGGGCTTTAGGTGGCGGGCTCTCCGAAGGGCTTTAGATTTGAACTTCAAGGGACATAGGAGCCGGGATCAGGAAGCATGTCGCACTGCATGCCACACGTAGAAGCGGAGGGATCGGCACAAAATCCTGAATCACAAAATCCCGAATTTATCAATCCTGACTCTCAAATCCCAACTTTCAAAATCCCAACTTTCAAAATCCCGACTTTTAAAATCCCGACTTTTAAAATCCCGACTTTCAAAATACTGATTTTCAAAATCCCGATTTTCAAAATCCCGACTTTGCTGAAATTTTAAAAGTCCCGACAAAATTCGGAATTTTTTTAATATTATTAAATATTAAATTTTGTTTTCTTCATTTTTATTAAGAATTGGGCCTGCTCAATTGTACAAGGCTTTTCCACAACCAATAATTGTAAAATTTAATTTACAAAATTTGATTTGTATAAATATGTTCTTTTATTAAAATATATTTTTGGTCGTTCTGAAAAGAACGTTTGGGTTTTTGATGAAATATTTAATTATAAAATAAATAAAATTAAGTGCTATTATTGTAACTTAATAGAATGAGCCATATTTTTTAAATAATTAACCTTATCAGTATTGTTTCTCTTTACAATAACATTTAAAATTCTGCTGTTTTTTCCCACATTTTTTTTTATTGGAACGCGTTCACCAGCTTTCCATTTTTCAATGCGTGTTTTCCATATCATCAACATGTGGCCTTCCGATTACTATTTTTACTCGATTGTGCCAAGCCTCAACTGAATTTTGTGTTCTAGGAAAATTATCATCATGGTTTTGGGAAATATTCCAGAACTTTGGACTGTATTGGGGTCTTCCTTGGCATCCATGAACACACCTTATATAGTTTGTTTCAACATTAGAATTTGCATGTTAAAAGATTTATTGTTTCCATATTTAATCTGAAGGTATTGCCCGAAATGGAAAAGGCATCCTTTATATTCAGCCAACGAAAAATATATTTTAGCTGTAGCTACACTTGCCTTTTCAAAATCTGACACAATTCTCTTCGGATTTAACGAGATGTTCCAATCACAAGAAATTTTACAAATCCACTAGAACATCTCCGAGTGAGTAATCTTCTGTTGATTTTGAGCTCATTATACAAAATAATAATGGTATGATCTGGTCGCCAATTTTACCATGGATTGAGAAAAACTGTCTCATTATAGATGGTACAAAATCGAATGTACTGTCCATAAGCCAGCATTCAGCCTCTGCTAGCAACTTCAAAGATGTTTTTGTTCCTAATAAAATATTTTTATTTTCTCCAAAATCTTTCTCCGACAACACAAAGAACTCTTCGTCAATAAACTTTAACGTTTCCGGAATGGAAATTTCATTTAAACTTTCCGGCTCTTTCAGTGTTGTAGTCCTTTTTTGTGCTCTATTTAAAGGTAAATATAATCTGCAATTGGGGTCGCATTCAACAATACTTTCTCTTATTATTTGTGAAGGTCGCAACCCTGGTACTTCTGCCACCAACTTTTTTACTGTTTCATTTGCCTTAAAAACATCTTTTTGTGAAGCCGCAGGGTCGGTTCTTCCGTTGATCGCAACACCATCGATAAATTTGATTCTCGTCCATCTTTTCGAGATGGTAGGCGTAACCGTTTGTCTTTATTTTTGTTCGTTTTGACCAATAAGATATTCATTTTGCTCCTTTTATTATTTGTTTTTATTTTTTTGCTTTATTTTTATTTGTTATAGGCCTCTTATTTAATATTTATTTATAATTTTAAAAATTAAAATATTTCTCGCAAAATTTTTTACTAAACAACACTTTTTCACTGATTTAATAAAATTTATTTTATCACAACTGGAACTCCATAGACTGTATCGATAATACGGTTTACAAAATACTAGTGTCAGAAAACTAAAATCACTCCATATTTATAAAAAAAAGGTAGATTTTTGTGAGTCATTATGTCATTTTGGCTACACATGGGGTCGACCCCAAAACACAAATGACGCATTAGTGGGAGTACAGATTCTTATTTTTATTTTTTTATTGTTTTTCATAATTTTCCAACATATTTAATAATTTTTATGATTTAGTTAGTCGTAAAAAATATTTAAATTTAAAATTGCTTGTATAGGCTACTCCCACTATTACGTCATCTGTTACGGTTATACTAAAACATCTGGTGCATTTAAATCCTTATTAAATTTTTAGAAAATATTACTTACATAATATTATGTTAAAAATATATTTGTTTTCATATTTTAAGTCGTTACTACGGGAACGATTCGGTTATCCAAAAAAAAAAAATCCAATTAGCCTAAATTTCTAAAACCCCAATTTACAAAAATTGATATAAAATATTGCATTTCAAAATGTTGCATTAGCAATATATCACTTTTTTTATTAACCTTGCAACTACAAAATCTTACGTAACAAAATGGTGCAATTATTTTTCTTATTAGAAGGTGTCATTAATAGGTTCTGTGCGGCGCACAGTGCGACATGTTTGCTAATCCCGGCTCCTACTTCCCCCGAAGTTAATTTCCAAAGCCCCTCGGAGGGCTAAGTGGGGGGGAGCGCAGTGACCTCCCGCGTGCCCGTGAGAGTTATCAAAGCCGTTAGCCTCTACAATTATGGCATTTCAAAATGTTGCATTAACAAAATATTGCTTTTTTTATTAATTTAATAGTGAAATTAGGGTTGGTATCGGTACACCAAAAATCTAAATTACGAAAACTAAATCCCGAAAAAAAATACTGAAAAATAAAAACCCGAAAATTCTAAATCCAGAACATTTTTATTCTAAAAAATAAAATCCCGAAAAATAAAATAGTGAAAAAATAATCCTGATAAATCCCGAAAAAATACTGAAAAATAATGAAATCAGCTGTTTTCAACCACGCGGTTGAAAACAGATGATTACATTATTTTTCAGTATTTGTTCGAGATGAGGTATACTATGCATGGCTATGCATGGCTGTCAAGAGGCATGTAGACCTATACAGCTTAATAAGTATCCTAGGGGTTTTAACAAAAAATTATAAAAACAAAAAGCGAACAAATTATTGCAGGACAACATAAAATTTTAAAAAATAGGTACTTAGGGATTGCAATAAATATTAAATTATATTAACATTAAGGAATTAATTTAATAAACTATACGCGTAAGTATGTTCACACACAAACTAAGGATGTGTGCGTGTGCATATATTTATGTGTATACTGTATATATCAACATATGTACATACATAAAGATGAATTACTCAGAACATATCTGAGTAATTCTTCTTTATGAAGCATCTAACTATTATAAAAAATTTATAAATTTTATCAGCGTTTTGTGTTTTACTTTTATAAATTTCAAGATTTTGATTTTCAGTATTATTTTTGTCGATATTTCGTGAAATTTTTATTTCAGTATTTTGAGTTATTTCTGTTTTCGGTGTTTTAAGTTTCTAATTTTTGATACGATCCCGTGAAATTATTGTTGAACGCGACTACAATTGTAGATTATATTTGCCTTTACATTGCACTCATCACAAAATGACTTTAAAAACCCGTTTATTTTGTAAAATATGAATTCGGGAGCCCCCGGGTCGGCCCATGGGCGCCCGAATTCATATTTTTTTTAAAAATCGGGCTTTTGAAAATAGGGATTTTGAAAAACGGGAATTTGAAAATCTGGATTTTGAAAATCGGGATTTTGAAAATCGGGATTTTGAAAGTCGGGATTTTGAAAGTCGGGATTTTGAGCGTCGGGATTTTGAAAGTCGGGATTTTGATTTCGGGATTTTGAAATTCGGGCAAATGAACCCAATCCCAATTTTAAGTAAAATTTTCGGCAAATTCAATTATTTTTCAAAAACTCTATGGCAAACTGATCGAAAAATCTGTCCTAAAGCTGGTTTTTACATTAGTAAACGATTTACATTAAGTTTGGCACACAGCCTTAATAGAGAAATTATTGTTGAATGCGACTACAATTGTAGATTATATTTGCCTTTACATTGCACTCATAACAAAATGACTTTTAAAAGGGATCGGCTCAAAATCCCGAATCACAAAATCCCGAATTATCAAAATCCCGACAAAAAAAATCCCGAATTTATTAATCCCGACTCTCAAAATCCCGACTTTAAAAATCCCGACTTTCAAAATCCCGACTTTTCAATTACCGACTTTCAAAATCCTGATTTTTAAAATCCCGATTTTCAAAATCCCGACTTTGCTGAGATTTTAAAAATCCCAACAAAATTCGAGATTTTTTAAAAAATATTAAAGGGTTGGTCATGAAACCTCGACGATCGTTATCTCGAAATCAAAATCTCGAAATCTAAACCTCGAATTAATAAAATAGTGAATTTCAAAATATCGAAATTTCAAAATATAGAATTCATAACCTCGAAAATATATCTCGAATCTCGAATAATAAAAATAATTTTGTAAATATTATTTGCGGCGCCGCAAATAATATTTACAAAATTATTTTTATTATTCGAGATTCGAGAATACAAATTACCTAAACATGATTCTAATAATAAAATGCAGTTACAGTAGTAGGAACAAACAATGCTGGTGTTTACAAAATAATTACCGATCGTTCAAAAGAATTAAAAGTATCTAAAAATAATATACAACGAATGAAAATAGGTGAAATGAAGCCATTAAATAGAAAAAATTTGATAAGATATCAAAAATTAAAAGAATTTTGATAAAAGGGAATTTTGAAAAAAAATCAGGTTCACTCAGAACACATGTATATAAATTTTTTATTTGTTAATAAAATTTGAATTGAACACTATTAAATATCATAAAAAAATTAAGTGCATTTTTACTTCTCTTATTTAGAACATCTTTTTAATTTTCGAGATTTTCGCATGCGAGATTTGCCAAATAAACTATTTTGAAATTCGACATTCTTAAATTCGAGTAAACTTTTTCTTTCGAAATTTCGTTCATTCGATATTTCGTTTGGCGAGTTTTTAGGACTATCCCAGTATTAAATATTAAATTTTGTTTTTTTATCTTCAAGAACGTTTGGGTTTTTGATGAAATCCGTGTAATTATTAATAGATTCTATAGGATGTCACCCAAAATCCAAAAAAAAAATCCAAAAGTGACAAAATCCAAATTTTTTTAAAAATCCAAAATGTAAAATCCAAATAGGATAAAATCCAAATGTGAAAAATCCAAAAAAGACAAAATCATTGCATTTTATGCAATTTCTTAGCCGATTTTTTTGAAATTCGACTTCAATCGGCCTACTTCAATGGCCATTTTCCCTTCACCTATTAAAAATAGACTCCTTCACCTAAAAGATAGGTTTTAAACAATACTTCCAAAAAGTTTGGATTTTTTTTTGATTAATTTGCGGCACGCAGTGCGACATGTTTGCTGATCCCGGCTCCTACGTCCCCCGAAGTTCATTTCTAAAGCCCCTCGGAGAGCTAAGCGGGGGAGGAGCGCAGCGACCTCCCGCGTGGCCGTGAGAGTTATCAAAGCCGTTAGCTTCAACAATTTTGCATTCAAAATGTTGCATTAACAAAATATTGCTTTTTTTCGTCCGCGAATTCATATTTTTTTTTTAATCGGACTTTTGAAAATCGGGATTTTGAAAATCGCGATTTTGAAAATCAGGATTTTGAAAATCGGGATTATGAAAATCGGGATTTTGAAAGTCGGGATTTTGAAAGTCGGGATATTGAGAGTCGGGATTGATAAATTCGGGAATTTGAGCGTCGGGATTTTGAAAGTCGGTATTTTGGTTTCGGGATTTTGATTTCGGGATTTTGAAATGCGGGAAATCAAGCCCAACCCCTTTTAAAAGCCTGTTTTTCTTTTTAAAAAGTATGAATCCGGCTGCCCGCGGGCTTTTGAAAATCGGGCTTTTGAAAATCGGGATTTTGAAAGTCGGGATTTTGGTTTAGGGATTTTGAAATTAGGGCAAATGAGCCCAACCCCTATTAATGACACCTACTCTAGGAGGTAGTTATAAAAAATATTAAATATTGAATTTAAATTTTTTAGCTATAAAAACAAAATTTAATATTTAATATTTTTAAACTTTTAGACTTTTTTCGGGATTTTTAAGGTTTCCGCAAAGTCGGGATTTTGAAAATCGAGATTTTGAAAATCAGGATTTTGAAAATTGGGATTTTGAAAGTCGGGATTTTGAAAGTCGGGATTTTGAGAGTCGGAATTTTTTTGTCGGGATTTTATAATTCGGGATTTTGAGCCGATCCTGTTCCACTGTAGTAGTACCATACACCGAGTAAAGGGTAAGAAAAATACACACGTGCGTATATTTGTTTTTAACAGTTGTTTCAGGGTTCGAGACCGCTTATTCAGTTCAACTGACAATAACTGTATCAGCATATACGAGTATACTGCTAATATAATTTATAATTGAATGTGTGAGATTCATCTACAAAAACAATTTGTGTTGCATTCGCATCTCTTTACTAAAAACCTTCTGTGTGACATTGTATTAAACCCGCACATGAGATTCATTTTAAATTCAACTTTTATAACAGCTTTTTTTTAATTTTTGCAGGCATTAGCTATTATTGGATTTAACTGATCAATTAGGCACCATTTCGAGCTTAATCAATGTTTTCCTTATGGGGTGCTAAAATCTATAAATGACCTTAAACATTTTTGAACAATTCTATAAAAATTCCGTTCACTGACTATATTTCTATACTGATAAAAGGTATCAGTGTATATCTTTCTACCGGCATACCTTCAAGTAGGTGATATACAAACCAGTGCGAGTCTAAGCCGACTGGTCACTAGTGTGAACCATGTTGAAACTGTATCATTTTACTTCTTTGCTGAATTTTAATATTCAATTTATTTTGAAAATTTAAAACTAATATTGATTAGTGAGAACACAATTTTAATTAAAATTTCAAACCTTGACACAAAAAATCTATTTGATAACTTAACATTGGTTTTCAACTTAAACGTCATTTTTAGTGCTTCCATTTCAATAAAAGTCTAAATTAGTTAATTTTATTAGTCATTTTATATACATTTCAGCTTTCACACAGCGTAGCAGTGTAATTATGGCGACATACGCCGAAAAGGGTTAACATAAATACATTTAACAATTTAATCTAACTTAACATCTTTAGAATAGTACTCAAATATTTACCATAAAAATAGTTTATGGACGATTGACACGTTTTCTAGTTACGGTGACCTCGGTCCACTCACTCAGGCACACACACACATATATAAGTATATACAATAAAGCCACGCATAAAACTGGTACTTTACGAGTCTGTACCACTTTGTAGGTTCACTGAGAAAGTGTTAAAAAACGAAAACGCCAAACTCAATATTTTTATCTAATCGACCTTCAATCGGTTTTAACCAATTTTGTTGTTTACAAGTTCACGTTTTTAATTTAACTGACATTTTTTTAAAAATATAATTTAAGCGATAGTGATTACAAATTGTGAGTTTAATTGCGTTCAAAATTGTGCATAATGATAATGTAAGTTACAGCAGAATTATAAGATCAGGCAGATAAGATCTATATCTAGGTTAATTGTATAATTGTTTCTCCATTTTATCTTAATTTGCTTAATCTTAATTATATGATTTTATAGTATTTGAGTTTGGCTGTCATTTATTTACAATAATTTACCATTGCATTGTATTTTTACTATAAACAAAACAAAATTATTTAGCCGAGACTCAATTTTAGGATGGACGTTGGTGTAATGTTTAACGTATTATTAAACTTGACGTACAATAATCTTGGGGAAACGAGATTAAACTTTTATTGTTATTACTATTATTATTATTTTTATTATTGCTATCATTTTGTTATTGTTGTTGTTGGTTTCCGTTTATTATTATTGTTATTTTTGTTTCTGGTGGGAATTACTATAAAAGCGACGGTTTAACAAAAAATTCGTTTGTTTGGTTTTTTATTTGAAGGCACGAGTTTAACACAAAAAATAAGTTTAACGAAAAAAAAAAAACTAAAATATGAAGTTTATTTTCTTATTAATTATAGTGGTAATTAATCTAACGTAAGTCGATCATAATAATACAGTAAATAATGGCAGTAACAAAATATTAAAAAATGCGTGTTTTGTAAAACGAGATAAAATCATAAAAATTATTTTTGATTGAAGGTTGTCAATTTCAAAATTAAGAAAAGTGTGTGGTCTTTGTTGTGTGGTGTATGCGACGGTTACGTTTAAGCCGGTTTATATATGTACATATATTCCAAGTGGATTGAGTAATGTGTGCGTGTTGACATATATTTTCCGAAAAATTTGTGTGTGCATTTTGGGATCAATAGTTTATGATAAAAATGAGAGACACATCTTATTGCAAAATTATGCAAAATATTATTATATGCAGAGAAACTGAAAGTGTGTTAAAATATTTTTTTTTGTGATGAAAATAAATTAATCGATTATTTATAATGATAGTAATATTATATGCATACACAAATTGGTGTCATGACATACGAAACTATATAAGTACCATATCGTAATCGTGTAAAGTAATCGACACGATAACATATTATCGATTAACGCTACAATAAAATAATTGAGGTCTATCACTCGATAGATTATGACATCTCGTCTTGTTTTAAATTAGGTATACCTTGGCTCTATTTCAATATTATGTGTTCGAGTCTACTAAACTATATACCTATTATGATATGATTGATAACATGTCACTCGTCCAAAAGGGTCGACATTGAAAAAATTATTATATACTCGAATTATCTAATTGATCTAAAAATTTCATGATTTAATACGATTAATTATATCCATAATTTATATTCAAATTTTAATTAGTCGCGTTTAAATCGTGATCTACGGCTATTTTGCCATTTAATTTTATATTGAATGAATGTTGGACATACTTGATATGGAGAGGAGATAATTAAAAGGCTAGTTTGAAGTTCAATGTATAAAATAATGTTGTAATAATCTTAAACTACTTAGTTGTGATTGAACTTGACCAAAATTATTTGGATTTTTTTTTGGTGTTACGTTTAACACAACTTTTTATAAAGAAATATACATATCGAATTTAAAAGTGATATAACCTTATAAGTATACTAAAAATACATAGAAAGTTTCTTGTGTAACAGAAAAAACTTTAATTTACTACATATATGTATGTATAATGATTGCGTATAGGAAACACATTAGTTTTGTCATTTTTATTGCGAACCGGAATTGCTTAAGAATCTTGTTTATTATTTAATTTAAATAATTTGGTCATTCCGAAATGTAAAAATGAAAATAATGTATAATTATTATTTAGCTTAGTTTCTTTTAGATATAGTTCAATCACCTGGCTACCGATAGGCTAGTTGGCACTGCGCGTACAATTACGATAAAATCATAATTTCCAACACGGTTTTAGTGGTGTACGATATTGATATCTGACAATTTTCTCATTCTATAAAGAGTCGTACTAGTTATACAATGGTGGTTTCCTTAATCATATTTCAGATGCCACTAGGAGTATTGATTTGAAACTAAATATATCATTGAATATCCATTTAAAATCGCCCAAAAGTTGATTATTATTCATGTGGTAACCGATGTGATCATAAATATATAACCCCCATAGCTTTGAATATTAGGTCTATTATGAATCTCACTTACTCGTCACCGGGTGAAGAGTGGTCACTATAATTCTATTTTAGTATTATGATTTTCGCAGTGAGCGAGTGATCGTCACATGCGTGTCGCTTGGCGACTCGAAATCACCACTTAGAATTTTTGGTATTATAATTCTCACAGTGAGCGAGTCTAATGTCATATATGCTCACATAAAATATGGTGGTGAGAGTCAAGTCAAGTGACAAAGTATTTTTGGTATTAGAAATATAATTATTATTTTATTAATATTTTAACATTAAAATAATTAATTTATATTTTTCATATAATAAATAAACTTAAAATTATCACATCTCAACAATTTATCAAATTTGTTGAAGAAATGGAAAAAACCAGGATATTACCCGAGGATTTCAAGATGTTGGAAAAACCACATTTCGTGGATTTCCAGATTATGGTCACATACCTAGAGGATATAAAAAATGTCATGTTGAAAATTTTATATACTTTGAATATTTTAAGTACTCACAACCATTGTGTTTAGACTATAATAACCGTTCCTATTATAGAATAAATTCGCGCACAGTTTTTTTATATAGTATACACAACTTTTTATATAATATATTTTATATTTTTAATATAATTATTTTGTATCGTAAAAATATCGTATCCTTATAAATTTTGTCGAACACATACAAAATTATCTTTTCATGAAAATTATTTGTAAACAACTAAAGCTTTTTGACATTACTATATGGTTTCCATAACGACAAATAACAAACTCTAAAAAATACAAGAATCCACATACGACGCCGCAAACAACGGCTCTCCAAAATAAAAGGGAGAATCACAATACCAATTTTGAACTCGGGTGACTTAGATAGCCACGGCGAGTGGTGTGGTGAGGCGAGAATCATAATAGACACATAAGTTAGCCAAACATAGATTTCCACTGTTTTACTTGTTATGTTATTCTGTTTTCGTATAAAATTAATATTGTTTTTTTTTCCTCGAAAATGAAAAAAAAACAAAAGCTAAAATATGTAAAATGTAAAATCTATTAAAAGTTTAAATTTATCCTAAAACAAAACAGAAATACAAAATTAGGATAAACTTCATACGCCGTGGGATGGGATTCTTATACTAATTAATTCCTAAAATAACAAAATAATATTGTTAAGTGTGAGGTATAGTGAATTGCCACCATTTAGGTGTTTTGGTATACAAGTTAGGAAAACCACTTAAAGTGAAATTAGATCTTCTTAGGTGAATTTCGAAAGATCCGTTTCTCTTAGCGGATATATTAATAATATCAGATAATCAACAAGATCTTAATTAACAAATAGGCTCCGTTTTAATTGCAATGGAAATCTGGATAATAGAATCAGATGTAGGTTGAATTCTGCATCCCCTAATGATGTCTGGAGTATTCTACGCCGTTTTTCCGTTTTTCGTCAAGCCATTCAAATTGCACCTAATAACAAACGGGGTTACAAGATTTTGGCATCGGTTTCCTTGATAATAGAGCCAGATGATAATAGAACCATGACCTAGCTACTCTAAAGAATTATCTACCTACCTAAATAATGCCTGTATCATCATACACCACATTCGGATTCTAGTTACCAAGAAATATTCAGTTACCAAGTAATACTGAACGGGGTTGTAGGATTGTGGCATCGGTTCCCTTAATAATAAAGCCAAATGTAGGCCTAACCTATCATGTCAGCAAGTTTCATAAAGTTCTAATTAATTCTACCTACTCTAATGGTTTCTTGAGGATATAACGCTCATATTTCTAATAGCAGTTCGGTTAGCACGAAATACTAAACGGTTTTGGATGATTTTGGCATCCGTGTCCTTCGCTGTGTCGATCGCTACGCAAGAAGACTTGGTTTGGAAGTGAACAGTAACAAAACTAAATTCCCCAAGGCAAATCTTGGAATCGGTGTCCATAATTTTGATAGCGTTGATAACTTAAAATGCGTCTGGTGTTATAGCATCGTCGAATCATATGTAGGCAGAAATAAAAAACGGATCGCTGCCGGACAACGAATTTTCTACGCCCAATCAATTTAAACATCTATCGCAAGATCGCACTTTATAAAGCACTCATACGAACTATGTGCTTTCGAAAGCGAGAGCTTGCTAGATTGATATCTACCTTAGGAGGGAGTCACGATATAAAACCACTTCTCTGAGGTAGCGTTATCATCGAATTCATTAAATCCAATAGAGTTAGATGATTAATAAAATGTTCCAACAACAACTAGCCGGCGTACGTCATAGAGGAAACCTGGGCTGGGACTGCAGTCTCATGACGACGTCGAAGAAACGTCGATGGATCGAGACGGATGGAGGACCATAGTGTAAGCGGCAGCGTCCCTTGGGATGGGGGACAGACATGAGATGTGGAAGCTATAGAGGGAGAGAGAGAGATACCGATTCTATCTATACTGAGCAAGTTAAATAAAGTTCTAAGATATTCTGAATAACGGTGCCGGGAGTGTATGTCATCCTTTAATTCTAAAAGCCACTCTGCTAGCATGTAATACTGACTGGGGTTGCAGGATTTTGTCATCGTTTTGCTTTACAATAGAGTCGGATGTACATAGGTCTAATCTCTATCTACTCGACAAAATTCATAAAGTAGTAAGGAGTTGTACCTACACTGATGGTGCGTGTACCACTAAACGGGGTTGCACGATTTTTATATCGGTTTCCTTCATAGCGGATTCATATATAGGCCTAATCTATTTACTTAGCAAGCTTCCTAACATTATAATGAATCGTAGATACCCTATAGGTGCCTGGAGTGTATGATGCCTTATAATTATTTAAGCCGTTCGGTTATTATCAAGGTAACCGATGCCAACATTCTGTAACCTCGATTAGTATTACTAGCTAACTGCATGCCATAAAGTATTATGGGATGGTATGCACTCTAGACTACATTAGGGTAAGTAGAACCCATTAAAACTTTATGAAACTTCCCCGGTCACTATTACGTGCTATTCGAACGGCTTTTAAAATCATGAGGTGGCTTACACTTGACTTCAGGCTCCATTTGGGGTAGCTAGAATACTGTATAAAACTGAAAAGGAAACCGTTGCCAAAGTTCTATCCCTAAAATGCTTCTAGAATTATGGTGATGAAACATTCTAGGCATCATTAGGGTAGGTAGAATTCATTAGAATTTTATGACACTTGCTTAACGTATGGTTGATTAAATATTTTATAATTAAGGGCATATTGGCTGCTTTTTGCTTCTACAATTTTTTCAGTTTGGAAACAATAAAATACAATTTATTTTTATTTCTAAGCAAAGTAATTATACGCTATAAATTATTGTTTTTAGATTTATATTCATTATAATTTCTAAAATTTTAAGGACGAAGCTTTTTAATTTAAGATCTTGGATATGCTGAATTTTGGTCTAATTATAAGCACTGTGTTGACCAAACTCGCGGCCTGGGCTGCTTGCATTTTCTTCATTTGAAGTAACAGCGCCGTTGTCGTATCTCCCATGTCCAAGGGTGGTTTCTGTTGTTCAGTTCTTTTTTGCTAGGCTGGACTTTCATATCATCGTTTGGAGTAACTGACGTCATCCCTGATGGCTCTGGTGTTTGCGATGATTGTCGTGATCAACGTTCTCCTAGTTCAGCATACTCTTCCATGGCACTCTGCAGCCTTGATAGGATTTCTTTTTTATTTCCTTCGGCTGAAACCGAGACTCTGGAGCGTATATATAGCTTTAACCATGGCTCTCTTCTGTAAACTCCCGCAGTTCAGATACCAAATGTTACGAACTTCGGGCATATAACACGGATTCGCAATGGGTTTTACACAACATTCAGGTTTTTTTTAAGGTTACAAACCGTATTTACCAACACTTTTAATTTCTTCAACAAATTCAAAATTAATAATAATTATATAATTTGTTAAATTACAACTGTGTCTGCGATTCAAATTGCTCGCTTGCACTTATATAAAGGGTTTTCCAATAAGAGGTTTCATTTTGATATTAAAAAAAACAAGTATTTTTTAAGAGAAATCAATGAATGTTTATTTCATTGTAAAGAGGAAGGTATATGTCTTTAACATTTAAAAACGATATCAGCCAAATGGCCGCCACGGCTACGCTTGCAACACCTTATCCTTTTCATGAAATTTTCTATAACCAATTCGCACATTTGCGGCTGTATGTCCTGATTATGGAGCATTGGTATAGATCTTATCTTTCACGTGGCCCTAAAGAAAAAAGTCTATCACAAGATCTCCGTAGCCAATTGTGATCACCTCTTCGAGAAATAACACGGCCAAGAAACTTTTCTTGCAAAATTGCGATTGTACCGTTGCTTGTGTGGCAGGTAGCGCCGCCTTGCTGAAAATAAACGTCGTGTCAAATGTCAAAAAAAGACAGCTTCACAATTGACAGCTGCCAAATTGCAGGCTATTCAAAATGAAACCTCTTATTGGAAAACCCGTTACTTGTGTATCGTTGTTCGGGATTATTCCGTTCATTGTATCTGGCGATGTGTGCGTATTTTAATTGTAAATCACGTGCATGTAGTTGTTAATTCCAGTATTTTTCATTATGACTACCGCCTTCGTTTACAAATGCTTTCGTTATTCCGAAAGATGTTATATCAGTAATTCCGTAGGCTGACATATCTTTGCAGAGTGGAATTCGTAACATTAGTTGCTTTCTAACCAATCGACCACCGTAAGTATGTACTGATAAGCACTTAAGGTTTTTGTCTTTTTTAAATTAACTATTCACAATTGTGGCCCTACTTTGGTAATTCCCTGGGAATAGGGAACTGGGGAAAGATTTTACATAGCTTTTATCTATAAGAGTTTGTTGCAATTGGTTTAAATACCGCATAAAAAGTTAAAAATTGTGGTGAATAAAAATGTCAAAATTTGTATCTGCCTTAGCTAATAAAATTTTTATATAAGAAACATTTGGCTGACACAAAATAGTTGTTTGTAAATAGTAGTTTGAATTTAATAAAAATCGTGATTTTTTTGTTATAAACCAACTGTAATTGAAAAATATATTTTGGAACAGCTTGAATTTTATTGTTTTCCAATTTTTATCTCTTATACACGTTCATAGTAATTACGTTGAAATAGATAAAAGTTAAAACAAAATACCACGAATAAATTTTTAACTTTTTATGCGGCATTTAAACCAATTGAAACACACTCTTAATCAGTTTTTTCTGGCCTACTGAGAAAAATAGTTTGATGCAAATATTTGTAAATTGGGAATAATTTTTCCATAGCGAAATTCCAGGGAAAATTATTCAAAATTTTATTTTGTTTTCAAAAAAATGACCACTAATTTTTTAACTTAGGCTGTGTGCCAAACTTAGGGTAAATCATTTACTACGGTAAAAACCGGTTTTAGGACAGATTTTTGATCAGTTTGCCATAGAGTTTTTGAAAAATAATTGAATTTACCGAAAAATTTATATAAAATTGACTTTTACCTTAAGTTTGTCACAACGCCGAACTTCGGCGCTCAAAGTTCAAATCTTTTTTGTCAAACAGATAGACGCCGTTTTTTTTGACATTTCTGTCATTTGTAAACAGACTTAAAATACTAATAATATATTAAATCTTTTTGTTTGTGGATAAATAAACACACCAACAAAATAGAAGAAATGGATATTTATTTTTTTTTTTTTTTTTTTTTTTTTTTTTTTAATTTAAGAAATCTTTATTTCTGTATAATATTACAACTAATCATATAGATTATCTAGTAACTGTTTTATTATTTTTGTAGTCTATTCTTATGGAATGAGACCTATTGCTTCATCCCAGCTCTGCTAGTCCTTTGATTTAAGCGGCTCAAGGAACCACTAATTCTAAAGGCTTATGATAATACCATAAAGGATATTTATGATAATACAATAATGCTAATGAAAATGGCAATGATGTTATTCACTATGGAATAGTGAAGTAGTATTCACTTCATGGAAAATTTATTAAAAGATAATTTTCTCATTAAATGTATCCTGAAAATTGTAAATATTGAGTATTTAAAACAAATCACTTCTTTACAAAATTTAGTTATGTATTATCACCTCATTCATTTCATTAAAAAATGTGTTTTGTTGTTTTTATTACTAAATGTCACTCATCGTCCAAAAAAATATAAATTTTTATATTTTGACGTCGATTGTCGACGCTCTATCTGTTCGCTCTAATGGAAATGCATGAATTTTAAATTTAGCTCTGATGTTTTCGACGTCAATCTGTTTGAGGTATTAGTATGCCAGACTAAAATTATTTAAATAGAAATTTATATGTAAATTCTATCCCCAATTCCCTATTGACGGGGATTTACCAGAATAGTGACGGCTATGAGTCAAACGGGATCCGTTCATAACTGCATATTTTAAAATTGCATTTCTCAAAACGGCATATTTAAAAACTGCATAAGGTACAAAATTGCATTTTTCAAAACTGCATATTTCAAAACGGCATAACGGTTAAAACTGCATTTTTCAAAACGTCATTTTTAAAACTGCACTAGACAGAATGAAATATTTTAATCAATTATGAGTCTAGAATTATATATTTATTAATTTCTGGAATATGACCAACAGGTGCGGTTGTTTATTACACGATGAAGTTTGAGATGAATGAAATTTTTAAACATTTGTGAACGATTCTTGGATTAAATTCTAGGATAAAGTCAAATGAAAAGGAACTTTACTATTTCTTAGTCGAGTAAGATTTAATTTCACATGTTAAGGTTTAGTATAGGTATGCTATAAGAAAGGACCTTCATGGAAATTAGAAATTATTTGAAGATTTAGTATGCATATAATATTCTCCTTCGCCTAAATTTTTCTACCTATGTCGTTTCGAAAAATGAAATTTTGAAAAATGCCGTTTTGAAAAATGTCTTTTTAAAAAATGTCATTTTAAGAAATGCCGTTTTGAAAAATGCCGTTTTGTACCTATGTCGTTTTGAAACATGCAATTATGAAAAATGCCGTTTTAAAAAATGCCATTTTGTAAAATGTCTTTTTAAAAAATGCAGTTAAGAAAAATGCCGTTTTGAAAAATGCAGTTTAGATAAATGCCGTTTTGTACCTATGTTCTTTCGTACCTTATGCCGTTTTGAAATATGCAGTTTTGAGACATGTCATATTTAAAAATGTCATTTTAAAATATGCAATTTCGACCTGGACCCGTGCCAAACTTAAGGTAAAAATCAATGTTAAGTAAATTTTTCGGTAAATTCAATTATTTTTCAAAAACTCTATGGCAAACTGATCGAAAATCTGTCATAAAACCGGTTTTTACCGTAGTAAATGATTTACCCTAAGTTTGGCACACAGTCTAAAAATAGAATTGAATGCCGCGTGAAGCGCTAGCGGTATAGATATTTTTTTATTAAAAATTTATCGCAAATAAACTACACATTTGTAGGTTATGTTTTGCTTTTGTAATTTTTTGTGCTATCCAATCGACACTTTAGCCTATACACATTTTTCGCACTTACAAACAAGTACTTGCGGTGGCCGATTGGAGAGCATCTAATATTGTAGAAAAAAATTTCTGACTAGAAACACTATGTATAAAAAAAAAATTTGAAAATCCTCCAAGCCAAAGTAGGCCAAGTTTTCAGATCAAAAATCGTTATGTGTGTATTTAGAGCACAAATGAGCATTTTGTTGCTCGACCAAAGCGTTTGAGTTGCCCCAGTGGCACTATTCTGGTAATTCCCTGGGAATAGGGAATTTTGGAAAGATTTTATATGTAATTTCAGTTCAAATATTTTTTTTCCGGCCTACTAAAGAGAAAAGTTTGATGTAAATATTTATAAATTGGGAATAATTTTTCCATATCTAAATTGGCAGGGAAAATTATTCCCAATTTTATTTTGTTTTCAAAAAAATTACCACTTGATTTTTACCTCAGTATGCCAGGAAAAAAATTCTGAAATCGAAATTACATATAAAATCTTTCCCCAATTCCCTATTCCCAGGGAACTACCAGAATAGTGCCACCAGGGGTAGCATTTTGTAACATCACGTTTTTGTAACATTAGTTTTTCGATACTTTGTCGAAATTTATGTCTCGCTTCTCTAGAATAAAATGGGATACTATTTCATATTTTATATCATGCAGGCTTGAATACTGCATTAAAATATTGTGAAATATCTACTCGATTTCTATCACCAAATAATTTGTTTACGATACTTCAACGAAATTATAGAAAGAGGTATTGTAATAGTTTGTGATAGCAATACAAAAGAAATAATTTATAAATGAAACAGTCGCCAATTTCAGTTTAGGAAAAAGAGACATAAATTTCGAGAAAGTATCGAAAAACGTGATGTTACAAAATCTCACTCCAGAGAGTTCTCTATGATTTAATGAACCGTAATATTAAAAGGCGAGCTTTATTTAGAGGGAAAACTTATACTACGTCTCATAAGAAACAATGTGAAACAACGAGTTAGAAAAAATTTAAATTGTTTTATTGAGCTTTAGAGTAAGTAAATCAATAATGGTTTTATAGTTCTTAAAGTAATTATTATTACTTAAACTTTGGTAAACTTTTAGGATCCATTATCAAACGTATAATAAATAATTTTTACAACAAAAATTATTTTCTATAAAAATAACAACGAAATCAAGGCTATTTAAAATTTAGCTATTTTCGCTATTTTCGATAACGCTAGCTACTCGAAAAATTATTTCTTTTAGCGAGGATCAAAACCTAAAATCATATCTACGGAATAAACACTTTTGTATGAATTGCCAATATATTCCAATATCATTAATTTTGTTTTTTGAATTTGTACTGGATTTAATATGTAACATTTTCAAAATTGAACTTTTTTTGAAATTTTATTGCTTCTCAAAATGTTTACACTGTCCAAAATAGCATTGTGGTTTGTGTCTCTAATGTGTTCTGAAAGTGCTTGAACTTTCCGAAGCGACACGTGCATGTTGATAAAGTCTCACGTAAAAACTGCTTTGTTTGTCCCACGTTTACAACCATGGCATTTTATCTGATAAGCAAGTTATTTTTTTTCTAGCGATATCTACGGAAAATATCTAAATTTTAGCTAGTCTTGATTTCGGTGATATTTTTATAGAAAATACTATTTTTTTGTAAAAATGATTTATTATACTTTTGATGATGGATTCGAAAAGGTTCCGAAAGCTCTAAAGTAATAATAATAAAAATTACTTTTAAGAGCTATAAAATCATGTAATGTGTACATCATGTTCCTACATAATACTTGTGATCACCCCGCGAGTTATAAATATTCCATGCTGTTTCAATATCTGCAAACCACACATTTTTACCGATAATTTATGATCCCCACCGCTGAAATCGTAGGGTAAACGGATTGATAAAAATCGATTCATTGTCCATCACCATTATTTTAGGTATTGCGAAGTATATAATGCAAAATTTTGATAATCATGTAGAGCTGATCTAGCTTGAATATGAAAGAGCATCATAAATTTGAAGAACTTATCTATGCATGTGATGAATTTTTCATTTTTGTTGTCGATTCTAAGTGAACAGTCTGCGATAGATAGGTTGGTATCGATGTCTGGTGAAGTTTAATCTTTTCGGGATTGCGATCGTATTTATTTGTGAGGCAGACTTCACAGTTTGTGTGTACTTCTTTATCAGGTTTGCCATTATTGTCGGAAGTAGTATTTTTCCAGAATTCGTTCTTTGTTCTCTTTTCAATTTCGGTTCTTCCTGAATAGTCCTGAATTTATTCTCTACATTAGTGATGTTCTGCACAATTCTTTGGGGTAAGCGGATTTTTTTTTAATCCAGTAAGGTGTTTTGTGAATATCTCTGTAAAATTTGAATGTGTTTCTCCGGAATTTTCACTCCATTAATTGTTGTAGGGTTGAGTCTTTCTTTGACAATACTTGTCACAAATGTATTTCCATAAAAATAAACTGATTCGGGTGCATTACAGTATGGGATTAACTGGTGCATTACAGTATGGGATTAAATCCGAACTATCTTGGCCTGCGCTACGAATTGAACATTCTGTTGATAGTATGTTGGCCTTTAATACCAATCTGGATAAGGCGTCCGCAACTCTGTTGGTACAACCAGGTTTGTAGACTGTGAGCTGTCCAAAGCCCAGATGCTGGCCAGCATTTCCGTCTCAATAACAGCATAACTTTCCTCTGTTTTGTTTAATGACTTGGAGATGAAGGTTATATCGTTTATCTCTGATAAGTTTGCCCTGTGACAGTACTACACCAATTGTGGTGTCCGAAGCATCCGTTGTTAGTATGAACGCCTACTCGAAGTTGCTAAAATACTCGAACTTCCTTCTCGATCCATAAGTGGTTTTAATTTTTTTTTGACTGATTGGCTTTGATTTGGGCATTTTTCTTTCTGCTGAGATTCGTCAAAGGTTAGCTATTTTTGCGTAGTCCTTTATAAAACGCCTGTAGTAAGAGGTGGGTCCGAGAAATGATTTCAAATCCTTTAGGCTTCCTAGGTTCTTAATTTTCAGAATAGCAACAACCATTTTTTCATCTGGTCTGATACCTTGCTTACGTTATAGCCATAGCCTTGGAATTCTGTTTCATTCTTTAGGAACTCGATACTAGCCAGATGTTATTCCTCGATATTTTTTAAAGCAAAAATGGTTCCCGTTCATCGTTAAAAATGATGTTTTAGGTATGTCCGCTTTTTTCGTCTGGATTTGATAAAATCCAAAAGTGAGGTCCATTGCAGTAAAGAATATTGAATTTCCCAGATTTGCAAGGGTAATTTTTAATGCCTGACGCGTCCATTTTTTTGCAGTACCCGAATTGGGGAGTTGTATAGACTTTTTGATTCCATCTTAGGAGATGAGGTCTTTATAATTTCATCTTTTAATAGCTGAGCGGGTTGTTTTTCTGCTTCACTTCTCATGCTAACTGGGTAAGGATACAATTTGGTATAAATATGTTCTTCCTTAGTTGTTTTAATTTCTGCTCTTACAACGGTGTTAATTGATTCAACATTATTAACATGTTCAAATGATATCTTGAATTTTAATAGGTATTGCGAAGCGTTGCAAACCGTTTGAAGACTTTATTTCGATTCTTGAGAGAGATGATTATCTCGGATTTTTAGGTTATTTACTAATGGTATTTTTATGTTTAATGTTAAGAATAAAATATAATTTTTAAAATCAATGATGTCTTCTAGTTCCTTTGACGTGTAATCCCCAATTAGACCGCTAAATGATTTTAGTCCTGGTAGTACGAAAAACTCTATCATTTTGTTGACTCCAGTCCAGTGTTTATAAAAAAAGACCCCACAATCTTTTCTTTTATTAAAATGTTTCCACCCGTGAATGTAATGTTAAATTAGGCCCTATAGTAGGAATTGGTTTTTCTCGTTTTATCTGGTTTTATGAAATTTTTATTCGCCCCTGTATCAATGAGAAACTTGTGTTGTTGTTCCTCGTTTTATACTATAGGTATGGTGCGGTTGAGAGGCTCCATCATAAAATTTAATTCGAAGTTTTCCTCTTCCTGGTTGTACTCGTACAATTATTCTCCTTCTTCAAGTGCTTCCAGATGATACATATGGTTTTGGTTCGACTGGTCGAGAAGGTGGCATTCTGTTATTTTGGTGTTGGATGTTACAGGTAATATTTCGTTGTGGTAGTGGCATAAACGCCGGTTTCCTTTGTAGACTTTGTGGGTTTATATGAGTTAGTTGCTTGATCGGAGCTACTATTGAATTATTGAAATTGCTTTCGTGGATTACCATATATTTAAAGTTAAGGTTTTGACATGCTAAGCAAAAAGTGTATGCCTCGTTTTGTTGTCGTTGGATAACTAACATCTTGGAGAACTTCTATGGTATCAGCAGAGTATTCTTCCGTTTTTATCTTATAACGATTAGCAAAAAATTATAATTAATATTTGTGTAGAATTTGTCGTTGCTCATATTTTTTGTGAAATGCTGCTGAGTTGGTGTTCTAAGGTTTTAAGGTCTCTCTTGTCTGTGTAATGTAGAGGCAATCATTATTTGAAGAATATGTTATAAGATTTGAGAGCGGCATCGACATTACCTCTAATCTTCTGCTTCATGCTTTGTAATATGCTCCGAGGATTGGTTTATTACGCATACTTTTATAATCTTTTACGATATTCTCCACACTATGTGTCCATGAGTTGTATTAAATTCGTATAACGGTTTTTTACGATTTTCGAAAGGGGCTAACTCAACAACAGTGCTTCGATTCACTACATTTGACTTTTGATGACGAAACAGCATCCACCATCCTTGGCTAGTGTTTATAATTGGTACAATGCATTCAAACGCGAACGACGTTCACTCAAAGACGAGGCTCGTGAAGGTCGTCCAAAAACAGCTGTTGCACCAGAAAACCATGTTTTGGAGCTAACATCTTCGGACTGGTAAAAGTGTATAGATCTTACAAGCGACTATTTTGAAAAGTGATAACGCAATTTTTGATGAAAATTTTTAACTTTTTTGTTGCTTTTTCTAAAAACTTTTGTGCATTAACGTATTTGAGCATTAAAAGCTCCAGTTAATTGTTTCATTTGTTTTGCTAATTGGCCTAATTGCAACATTTTATATTTTTACACTAACACTTTTATTATTATCACACTGATATTTTTATTATGATTTTCAATGAACAATTATCGTTTAATTTATTATTGAGGTTTATTTTATTTTATTTTTGTTTATTAAATTTCTATTTTAGAATTAATTAAAAAATTAATTTTGTGGTACGTTATTACGTGTAGTGATTATGGCCCAGTGGTAATAACTGCACGCGTACATAATCCAATGACATCGTTACTCTATATTTACTATGATCTCGTATTGATTATGTTTCCGTGGTTATAATCTAAACCCACATTTAATTCACTTTCACTACTTGCACTAATTATTTTATTGATTTATACGTTCCTGTTTTGGCGCCAGTTATGAATTTTAATTCGGCAAGTTTAAAAAATTAAATTCTTTTTACTCTTTATTCATTGAATTCCAAACTAAAACTAAAAAAAATGAAAATATTCTCAGGAATTTAGAGTGGAGCAACTTCTCGCACAATTTGTGCGTGTTTTAAAATGACTTTCGCTACTAAGAAACCATTTAACTACCGCATCGCATACCACAGGTTTAAAATACAGTTGAATAGTTTGGAATTTACAAATTTCTTAATTTACTCGTAGTTGTAACGTTAAATTTGAAGGCGTTATTAAATAATTTATTTACTTACAATTTTATAGTGTAAATATATATCTAAAGAAAAAAAGTTGCTAAAAATATCTACATAAAATAATGCAGCACCAACCACATACATATGTTAATTTGGCACTTAACAAACGTTAAGTGTCAAATTAACATTACCTTCAAATAGTTATAAACTTAAAGTTGTTTAAATTAAAATACCAAAAAAAAATTACATTTTCATTTACATTTACATATTATTTAGGCTGGCGTTAGGTCAAAATAAAAATCGCACGTTTCCTCGCGATTTTAAATGGGGCGTTGGCACATCATCCTACCAAATTGAGGGTGGTTGGGACGCAGATGGAAAAGGTGAATCCATATGGGATTATTTAACTCACACGTATCCCGAAAAAATGCCCGATCGGAGTAATGGAGACATAGCTTGTGATAGTTACCATAAAGTAAGTCAATCAAATATAAAGTAACATGGTCAACGGAATGAGAGCATAACGCAATTGTATGCCAAAACAATTAATCAAGGAAATGTGTAATTTGTATTAATTATTAATGATTATTATTGCTTTATTAGTATACATATTTTGTTTGTACCTGTCATTTTCATTAATAATTCAATAAAAATATGCAAACAAACACATATTACAAACAAATTTAACGGAATGTCAATATCAAGTAATTAACACCTATGGTAGATAAGAAAACATAAAGTGAATAATGGTTTTCGGTTGACGTTCGATCGCCTATACATATTTTAATTCTGTTTGTGTTTTTATTATATAAATTTCAGTGGGAGCGTGACGTTCAAATGGTCAAAGATTTGGGTGTGAACTACTATCGATTTTCTATTTCATGGGCACGTATATTGCCCGATGGGCATTCAACTCACGTGAATAAACACGCAGTTCGTTACTACAGTTTATTGATCGAAGAATTATTAAAAAATAATATAACGCCAATAGTTACGGTGTACCATTGGGAATTACCTCATAAATTACAATTACTAGGGGGATTTACAAATCCCGAAATTATTCCACTTTATATCGACTATTCACGATTGTTGTTCGAACTATTTGGAAGTCGAGTCAAATATTGGATAACCTTTAATGAGCCATGGCACATATGTGAGCAATCGTATGGTCAAGATTATATGGCACCCGCCATGGATTATCCCGGCATTCCATCTTATTTATGTGGACACAATTTACTTAAGGCACATGCAGAAGTCGTGCACATGTATCGTAATGAATTTCAATCTAGACAGAAAGGTGTAATTGGTATTGTACTCGATATTTCGTGGCCTGAACCAAAAACTGCGCGGGCTGAAGATTTTGCCGCATCTGAACGCAGCTTACAATTTTACGCAAGTTTCGAATCATAATATAAATTCTAAAAGTAAAATATAAACAAATTAATTTATATAATATTATAGCTTGGTTGGTTTGCGCATCCGATATTTTCGAAAACGGGAGATTATCCAAAAATTATGATCGACCGGATTGATCAATTGAGCGCAACACAAGGATTTAAAACGTCACGATTACCAAAGTTTACCAACGAAGAAATCGTTCGGATTCGAGGCACATCTGACTTTTTCGGCATTAACAGTTACACAACATTTTTAACCACCAGTCTTGACCGAAATAATGCAGTTGGACATCCAGAACCGGGTTTCTTACATGATGCCGGTCTTATCGAAACTACGGATCCATCGTGGCCCAAGTCAGCATCAGAATGGTTACATGTAAGTTTTATAAATTTTGTTACGAATTTGCCCTTGTCAAATCTGGTCCGTATCACTCACTGGATTGTGAATATCGTTATAGAATTAAACGGTTACAACACCAATTCTCGTAATTTACACACTTTTGGAATATTCGCGAAAATACTGGAATTATTCTCTCAGGCTGCGTGCCAAACTTAAGGTAAAATTCAATTTTAAGTAAATTTATCGGTCAATTCAATTATTTTTCAAAAACTCTATGGCAAAGTAATCGAAAAATGTGTCCTAAAACCGGTTTTTACCGTAGTAAACGAATTAACTTAAGTATGGCCAAATATAATATTGCCGATCTCATATAAATTTTTTCGCCAATTTTTTTTTTTAAAGAGGGAACCAATGCACAGTAACCTCACTATGCGGACACTTTTTTCATTAAAAAAGTTTAGCTAAGACAACAATTTTGCGAGACATCTATACGCTTCATGAACAAAATTTTACGAAGTTTAAATTTTTTTTATCGATCTTTATTTTCGACGATTTGCACATGCTGGATGCACATGTTGAAGTATTTACATACAGACTTGAATAAAAACGTAAACAAGAAGCAAGATCAACTTTGAATTTTATCAATGGTTTTTTTTTCGTAAAATATTATTTTTTTGTTTTGTGTCCTTTTAAAACAAAATTATGTTTTGTGTCGTATATTCCCTATGTACCTTATGTGATATTTTATGATACGAGAGACTCCATTAAAAAGAAGTTATTGTAAATAAGACTTATTATTATTGTTTTAAATTTAATCAAAATAAATGTTTTCGAGTTATATGCAACATTGTTATTCGTATTATTAAGCGATAATTTGTTAATCCGTGGATAATTTGATAGTAGGGATAATAAATATGTAGATTATAATTTTTTAATTTTAAAACTAAGGAAGCACACATGTGCTAATTTTATCTTGTCCTTAAGAGTGTGTATTTTAAAAACGCATATGAAAAAAATCGACCTTGAACTAGTTTATGAACTAGACATTTTTGTTTTATAAACTTATTCTTAGTGTGGAATACCGTCGATGACGTAAACTAGTTCAGCGTTGCACTTTTTTATTTATATATTCTTGCATCGATTGGTTTTGCTTTTTAAATGAATGAATGTTATGAAAATAATTTTTTATTTTTTCTTATGATGTATGTGCAATAAACTTTTATTTAAAAACGTCCAATATTATAAAATGTATTGTTTCTACAAAATTATTTTTCCGAGGAATTAAATTATTTTCCCTTTAAACAGAAAAACGAAATTTTAAATTCTTATTTTGTTTCTTCTTATTTTTTACGTTGATCGTGTACTCTCGACTGAAATTTATTCTAATGCTAATATATAAACGATAATTAATATAACATACAAATTACAAGATGTAATATACATTAGGTAGCAAATTTTTTTGAACGATTTAAGTATGAAATATAGACAAATTAAATAAATCTTAAATTCTTTAATATTTCTTAGCGGTTGAACAGATGATTGACTTATGTAATGATATCTGGATATTTGATCCTTAAAGTTATTGCTGATTACGAAAAATTCATCGAATGAATAATTTTAACTTAGTTGGTTGGTGGGATTATTTCACTTATTTAAGCGATTTCCCGGAACATGGAAATAGTTCACTAATATTAATTCAAAATGAAAAATCTAATTTGATTGGCAGGAAATAGAATCAGGTTTTAGATTTACATTTCCATATATGTATATAGATTTTTTGTTTTAAAATAATAAGTTGGAACTGGTTGCATAACCAAATTTAATAAATGATTACGTTTGGATTATTTAACGATTGTTATTTTTATGAATTAATTTTATGAATTTTAAAAATTGGTGCAATAAAAGAAAGAAGCTTGGGATGAAAATTAAAATTTATTATTTTATTTCCAGTAAAATTTCATAATACGAGTTATAAGTAATCATGTTCCTAACATTTACGAGTATATTATATAAAAAAAAACTTTTGTTGACATTTTTTGTAAACATTACGCAAGAACGCCGGCGTCTCCGTGGCAAATATTATTGGCACAAAGTGCATTGATGCAGAAAAACTTGTAAACAATTAGAGTGGTGAATATGTTGTCGCCAACACCAGACTTTTTGATGTGTAAACATCTTTACGCGCGCCTACCAAAATTTTTTGTATTAGAGTAAACTTGTAAATGAAACGAACGGAAATGACGTATACCTACTTCGCTTGAAAAAAAAGCAAGAAACTCAACAAAAACAATTTTTACTATACATGGCATGCTTTTATGTATATGTATAATAGTAGGGAAAATGAAAAAATTAATTTAATGAATGAAATAGAAACCATCGACATTTCCATTGATCAGAAAATCAAAAAAAAAATTACGATACGAAATACGAATTACGATTACGAAATTGCATACTCATACGATTAAAAACAAAGTCAACAACTGCTGTATATTGCTTTATCACGAGTGACGAGTCTCTAGGCGCTGTTCATCATGTCGGCTATCAATGATCATGTCTTCTACTGAATGGGGTTATAATGACATCTCGTTTTTAACATTGAACTGCCAGAGTTTCAGGTCACAGTCACGCAGGTATGCTCAATTCATTTGGTTTTCGAGACCTGGCTGCGCAATGACGAACTTGTTAATATTCTTACGTTTGAATACTATTTTCAGTTCAATAGAGATGGTCAGTGGGCTGCCGGAGTAGCAATTCCGTCAAAAGATCCATAAAATGAGCATAGTGGACACAAATAATTTGCCGTACTTTTTCAAAACCAATATTGACGTAACAAATGGACTGGCGAATGGAACTATGGGCTGTCTAAAGTATATCGAATGCATAGGCATCCTAACCAGGACAACGAGAACGATGAAAACGTCGACAGTAAAAAATGTCAAACGACTCTGGATGGATTTCGGTTCAAATTCACAAGTTGGCAAGAAGGTCAGGTGGCTTGAAGCTGGATGGGCGCAGAAAACGAATATCGACCGATGTTTGGTGCCCATTTCTAGAAAAAGCTCAACTATTAATCGAAACAACAATTAATGTTAAGCATAAACAACAATTAATGTAAAGCGTCGTACCTTCATGTGCCACCACAATTCATGCATCACACGGTGGTACCTACAACGAGATAGACAGTATACACTCTTACGATAAAAGACACAGTTAACAAATTGTGTATATTGCTTTAGCACGAGTAACGAGTCTCGAAGGACTGTTCATCACGTCGGCTATCGATGATCATGTCGTCTACCATGGACGTAAAAATCTTACCTCAATGGGTCTTCTTCAAAATTAGCTATCGCGCCTCACCACAAATCCGCTTTATCCGTTGTAATGGCGAATTTTGTACGAGATAATAATGACGTCTGGTTTTTAACATTGAACTGTCAGAGTCTTAGGTCATACACATCACCTCGACCTAACTGACACAGTCATGCAAGGATGCTCAATTTTCTTGCTTTTCCAGATCTGCGTTCAGTTCAAGAGAGACGGTGAGTGAGCTGCCGGAGTAACAATATATAAAAATTCAAATAGAATACTCATACCATATAGTCACCTCGCATAAAGAAATCATCGTTGGACAAACAATTGTTATGAGCGTAATAACACAACTCATTGATGATATATATACGGCTGAACTTCAGCTTCTCAATGGGAATAAGATGCTTTCTGTAGTTGTATTAACCTCGCCGAATAAATCTTTCGAAGACATAATGAACTTCATACATTTCGTCCTTGCCCCATATCCTAAAGAATTTCAAAAATTCTCCAAGGAGACTATCATCTTTTGCCGGTGATTATGAGCGGGGATTTCAATATTAATGTTGCTGTTCCTCAAGCTGAACCACTTATAAACTTCCTGCGAGATGAATTCGATTTGCACATGAACTCAGATCGAAATATATTTACTACTAGATATGGGACGACCATATTGTGCAGTTTTTCAATAAAAATTTTTAAAGTTAGAGTCGACAGTATATAGTATATCTTATTTTAGCTACCAAAATCCAATTGCGTCGATTATACCGAAAGAGTAATAGACCAATTTAACGATAATAAACAAATGAAAAACTCTGGTTAGTAAAATTGCATTCCTTCTTCCTTCAAAGTAAACTGTACCCACGTGCTATACACACGCCATGTTTACACATCTCCTTGAGAGTACTAATGGACTCACTCATTTTTTTTTTACCACGAATGTATACATAGATCTCGAATACATCCCACTTGATTTCTAAAGCGAAAAATTAAAGTTACTTTTCTTTTGGTAAAACTGTTTTGCACAATCAAAAATCATAACTCCTGCGTAAATTTCAGAAAATCAACAAAATCAACCCTTGTTGAAAACTTAATCATTAAAACTATAACTTTTTAACATCAGTGAAGAAATTGAAAAAGCCCCCGTGGAAGCTGCCACTTCTGGTACACAGATTTCCACTAAACTTCGCAAGAATCTCGCAATTAATACAACTTACAAATGTTAAGTATGAAGATTTATTCATAATAGTCAATCCGACTGGGCTATATAGATGTCGAACTTTGGTGAAATAAGGTTTTAAACGTTATATCATTTCATTTAAAATAAATTTATTTTGTAGGCGGAATATATTCCGAAATCTGGAAAAAATTAATTTCAAAGATATAAGTTTCAAGATATATAGCGTTGCTAGCTTTCGTCGTCACTACAATTTTGATTGCGGTTTTTGCTTTTTTAATGGTCTTGTCCAAGATCAGCCAAACGGACTGTTTTTTAAGAATAAGGTATAATAAACATTTAATTGATGCATTTATATATTTTGGAATACTGTGCAGAGTACAACCGAAACTCTTACTAAAATGTAACGAATGTCACAAATACTAATCATTACCAGAATTTTTTTGTGCACATCCCAAAATTATACCGACCATTTCGTCTCAACCTAATAATGTTAAACGTTTAAATATCTCATCGGTAATTTTTTTGTAGGCGTACCATTGTTTATATTTTTATTAAACAGAGAATAACAAAATAATATTCGAGCACAAAAATATAATGCACGACTGCCAACGAAAAATAGCGAAGAATGGAAATTTAACTTCGTTACGATAAGGGAAATTGATAAAACTGTAGCTGTTTTGCTTTCGCAAAGCCGATTAGCTTTAATGTTAGAGGCCAATTTTGCTTTCAGCAATATTTGTTTTGAATTTCCAGTACTGGAAAATAATTGTTCATCATAGTGGGCTTTTTTGTCAGTAGTTATTGTAATCAGAATCGGTTTTATGAAAATCTTTTTTTTTTTTAGTTTTATGTAAAAGCCAACTCTACTTTAATTACTACTGATAAATTCGCCAACTATGGCTGCGGGCCAATAGTTGGGTAAATCGTTTACTATGGTAAAAATCGGATTTAGAACAGATTTTTCGATCAGTTTGCCATAGACTTTTTGAAAAATAAAAGAATTTACCGAAAAATTTACTTAAAATTAACTTTTACCCGACTTTTGGCCCGCAGCCTATGATGAACAAATATTTTCGTTACTGGAAATTAATAAACAAATATTGCTGAAACCAAAATTGGCCTCTAACATTAAAGCTAATCGGCTTTGCGAAAGCAAAATAGCTTGTATATGGTAATTTTGGGATGCGGCAAAAATGACAATTAATTATAAGTTTGAAACGCAGGTTCATTGTTGCTGCAATATTCGATACATTTTAGTAGGTATTTCCGTTGCACTTCGCCCACTGTTGCTAAGTAGCATCAAATTAATATAATTCGTCGTCATACTCGTATGTGTAAATATGGGTCCAGGTCGAAATTGCATATTTTAAAGTGACATTTTTTAAAACGACATTTCTCAAAACTGCATATTTCAAAACTGCATATTTCAAAACGGCATAAGGTACAAAATTACATTTTTCAAAACTGCACATTTCTAAACTGCATAAGGTACGAAAGGACATAGGTACAAAACGGCATTTTTCGAAACAGCATTTTTCAAAACGGCATTTTTCTAAACTGCATTTTTTAAAAAGACATTTTACAAAATGGAATTTTTTAAAACGGCATTTTTCAAAATTGCATGTTTCAAAACGACATAGGTACAAAACGGCATTTTTCAAAACGGCATTTCTTAAAACGACATTTTTTAAAAAGACATTTTTCAAAACGGCATTTTTCAAAATTTCATTTTTCGAAACGACATAGGTAGAAAAATTTAGGTGAAGGAGAATATTATATGCATACTAAATCTTCAAATAATTTCTAATTTCCATGAAGGTCCTTTCTTATAACATACCTATACTAAACCTAAACATGTGAAATTAAATCTTACTCGACAAAGAAATAATCAAGTTCCTTTTCATTTGACTTTATCCTAGAATTTAATCCAAGAATCGTTCACAAATGTTCAAAAATTTCATTCATCTCAAATTTCATCGAGTAATAAATAACCGTACCTTTTGGTCATATTCCAGAAATTAATGAAAAGATAATTCTAGATTCATAATCGATTAAAATATTTCATTCTGTCTTGTGCAGTTTTGAAAAATGCAGTTTTGTACCTATGCCGTTTTGAAATATGCAGTTTTAAAAAATGCCATTCTGAAAAATGTCGTTTTAAAATATGTCGTTTAGAAAAATGACGTTTTGAAAAATGCTCTTTTAACCCTTATGCTGTTTTGAAATATGCAGTTTTGAAAAATGCAATTTTGTACCTTATGCCGTTTCGTACCTTATGCAGTTTTGAAATATACAGTTTTGAAAAATGCAATTTTCTACCTTATGCAGTTTTTAAATATGGCGTTTTGAGAAATGCAATTTTAAAATATGCAGTTATGTACGGATCCCTATGAAATTTTATCATTCTCAGATTTTTTCGGTATCAAAACCAATCGATGCAAGAATAAATAAATAAAAAAGTGCAACGCTGAGCTAGTTTACGTCATCGATGGTATTCCACACTAAGGCTGTGTGCCAAACTTAAGGTAAACCGTTTACTACGCTAAAAACCAGTTTTAGGACAGATTTTTCGATCAGTTTGTCATAGAGTTTTTGAAAAATAATTGAATTTACCGAAAAATTTACCTAAAATTGACTTTTACCTTAAGTTTGGCACACAGCCTAAGAATAAGTTTATAAAACAAAAATGTCTAGTTCATGAACTAGTTCAAGGCCGATTTTGTTCATATGCGTTTTTAAAATACACACTCATAAGGATAAGATAAAATTAGCACATGTATGCTTCCTTAGTTTTAAAATTAAAAAATTATAATCTACATATTTATTATCCCTACTATCAATTATTCACGGATTAACAAATTATCGCTTAATAATACGAATAACAATGTTGCATATAACTCGAAAAAAATTATTTTGATTAAATTTAAAACAATAATAATAAGTCTTATTTACAAAAACTTCTTTTTAATGGAGTCTCTCGTATCATAAAATTATTTCACAGTTCATTCATAAGGTACATAGGGAATATACGACACAAAACATAATTTTGTTTTAAAAGGACACAAAACAAAAAAAATAATATTTTACGAAAACTAAAAACCATTGATAAAATTCAAAGTTGATCTTGCTTCTTGTTTACGTTTTTATTCAAGTCTGTGTGTAAATACTTTACTAACATGTGCATCCAACATGTGCAAATCGTCAAAAATACAGATCGATAAAAAAATTTAAACTTCGTAAAATTTTGTTTATTAAACGTATAGATGTCACGATAAATTGTTGTCTTAGCTAAACTTTTTGAAGTAAAATTTAATGAAAAAAGTGTCCGCATGGTGTGGTTACTGTGCATTGGTTCCCTTTTAAAAAAAAAAATTGTCGAAAAAATTTATATGAGATCGGCAATATTATATTTGGTATGGCACACAGCCTCAGTATAATTTCCAAATATTTACCAAACAATTACGCCACCACTGGAATATTCCCGAAATATTCCTACAATAATTTGCCCACTTTTATTAGTTTGCCAACACTAAATTTACATGTATAAAATTGTTTCGTCTGCAAACTTTTTAACATAATATAGTAATGCAATATTTTTTTATAGGGTTATTACACAAACAAAATACCAATCAGACCTGCAAACCAATAGTAACTTTATGTGTAAATCAAATTCTCGATGTCGTTACAAATGGAAAAATATTTCGAGCGGCTGTTAGTAGAAATGCTTAGCTAAACCTCAAACCCTATGTGCTCAATATACATCTCGCTCAATATATTTATTCAACGCGCGCGACAAAATAATTTTTTTTATTTGTGTGTACAGTATAAAAGAAACAAACGGAAAAATACAAATTCAACGTGTTTTTTATTTTCGTTTGAAAATATCCTTTCTCTTATTGTATGTTTTAAATTTAATAAAACAGAATGTTTTGAAAACTAAAACGCACGTATTATGTATATACTATACATATACTAGATGTATATACATATGTACTATTTAAAATAAAATGTGTGCACGATCGATAATTTCTTGTCGTTTAGGTATATAAAATAAAAAAAACATGTGATCATGAAAAGAAAGAGGATCTATTTTCGATGTATGTATGTATGTATATATGTACGTATATACGTTGTATGTACGTATATATATACGTATATACATTGATTATGGTTTGGTGTGCTGCATGAAATATAGTTTAAAAAAAGAAACAAATATTTGGAGGAAAGGATACGAAACATCAGAAATTTATGAACGAAAGGGAAAATATTATAATTAAATTGTTTTTTACTGATCGCAGTAAACATTTAGATATACATATTACATATTTGTGTTTAGTTACATTATCTATATTTTATATGCCTATCTATACTGATTGGTCGAAATTAAATACATACATTCATTACTTAATTTTTCCTAAGTGTACTATAAGGATGATTGATATATGTTCTAAATTCAATAATATTAAAATTCCTAACAATTTTATAAATGATTTTAATTTTGAGAAAAATAATAAAATCAGCTTAGAGCGGAAAGATGCCTTAGGGACTATGTATTTGGATTTGCATCTAAAAAATTGGTCAAGCATATATAGTACATTTTTGTTAACACTTTCCCCTTATTCCATATTATCTGAAGCATAGTATAGTATTTGAATTGTCTCAAATAAAAGCTAGTTATTGATTTTAACCAAATTTGCAAAAACATTAATATTTCGAACTCGGTTGTGATATATAGAATTATGAGTATACACAATATCCTTGGAATTCCATTTTTAAACTTCTAACCCCAAGTAAAAACCATCCTAAGGTTTAAAAATGAAAATAAATAAATTTCGTTTTTTGTTGTTTTCAACCGAGTTACAAGCTTACATTATAAGTACACTGCAATTTTTCAGATACCAACCACCACTTATCATGAAAACTACCCCAAATTTCTCTAGAATAAATGGCCACTTTTTTGACAATTTCAAAAATAGACATTTCAATATCGGATATTGGGTATCGCTTTATAATCCTCATCAGAAGTGCAATTCGATTTTTAAGTTGTAACTTGGAACTTTAAATCATGGAAACAAATTTATTTAGCCACCCACTTTATTTATTAGGTATATAACTTAATTTCTACAGATTTTTTTCACGGTATTCTGTGGTTTTTGTAGGATCGGACGCAAGGTTTCAGAACAACGAACGACAAGTTTACGTGAGTTACATAACCTCTCAGAATAGCAGAGTTTACGATTACAACTGATAAACAGCACATTCGGGACTGCATTCTATACGAATTCCAACAAGGAAAAAATGCTTCTAAGGCACGGGAATCAATTTGTAGTGTTCTTGGTGCCGACCTTGTGTCTTATGAAACGTGTAATTATTGGTATAAACGTTTTAGAATTAGTGATTTCGATCTTAGTGACAGCCTCGAAAGTTTGAAGATGTGCGAGCTAACCTGGAATCTACAACAGCAATAGGCATAACTCAGAAAAAACGAATATCTAAATAACATACTGCCTAATAATTGGTTTCATCTAAGATTTCAATTCCTAAAAATCATAAATAACTATCAAATGTTTAAATTCTCCTAAACTTCTGAAAATTTAAATAAATTTTAAGAAATATGTACTACGGACTTGGAGCAAAATATTTTCTGAACAGTTATTTTTCAGTAATTATCTTCTCCTGTACTAAATATTAATTTATTACATTAATATGCCCAGCACCAAGTGAATTTTCTGAAACTGGTGGTTATGTAAATGTATTTAATTAATGTGTAGTAATCTATCACCATACCATACATGACATACTTTAGTCATATATAGTCTACTGAGATTGTCACAGATTTTAGTGAGGCCTCATTAAACCTTTTATGAAATATGTCTTTGTTTTTGGTAAGACTTCAGTAGGCTGAACTTGCTCGACATGTTTAAAGAGTTCGTAGTATAAATATTTTTTGTATAAGGCCTCCTGCCTGATGACATAAATCAAAGATAAGATCACGAACACCGCACGGAAGTCCAGAAAATACTCGAACTCAATTCAAATAAAATTAATTAATTTAAAACGAGTTCATAATTTTGAATTACAATAGAACAAAGAAAAATATTTTGAATATCAGTGAAACTAGCTTTATTGGATTGATAATTTTATGCCATTAATGCTTGAATATGATTGTGGCCATGTGGCAGGTGCGTAGATGGCGCAATCTGCATGTCCAATTTTCACACACTTTTCGCAGCAAGCGTAGACAAGTGACTTAACATATCCCCAAAGAAAATAATCTAATGGAGTTAGATCACACGATCTCGGTGGCCAATTAACAAAAAGGCGATGAATTACAATTAAACAATTACAGACCGATTTCTCTACTAAGCACCGTATCTAAAATCTTTGAGAAACTAATAAAACGACGATTAGTGTGTTATCTTGATAAAATTGATTTTTTGCACAATAAACAATATGGACTTACTGCTGGTAAATCCACTGAAGAAGCATTAATTGATTTCCTTAGTCAGATACATACAGCTATGAACAATTCGCAGAAGCCCACAGCATTATTTGTGGACATTTCTAAAGCTTTTGATTCAGTTGACACTGGAATAATGCTTGCTAAGCTACGTAATATTGGTATACGAGGTAAAATTCTAGGTTTGTTTAGAAGTTACCTTCAAAATCGGCGTCAGATTGTTAGAATAGGTGAAACTTTAAGTGACCCGCGCACTGTAAAATATGGCGTCCCCCAAGGATCAGTTTTGGGTCCGTTATTATTTTTGATTTACTTTAATTCGATTTTTGAAACTAATCTCATAGGATATCCGACTGCATTTGCTGATGATTTAGCCCTAAGTTATGCAATCCCAACGATTACTTGTGACATCAGTCTAGTTCTTGAAAAGGATCTTCATAGTTTAAGCCAATGGTTTTATCATAATCGTCTCATGATCAGCGATAAATCAAAAATCATGTATTTTGGGCGACAGAATACTAGTTTAGCGCAACCAAAAACGTATCACATGTATAAATGCAATAGAATTCCATGCACGGCTCAGTGTTTTGTGCTTGAGTCTGTACAAGAATTTAAATATTTGGGCTTAATAATGGATTCGAAACTCAATTGGAAGTCTCATATCAATACCACAAGGAAGAGTGTAATTTGGGCCATACATAAATTTTATAACCTTAGAAAAATCTGCCCTAGAACTACACTAAGGAAACTATACCATGCCCTAATAGAATCAATAGTAATGTATGGCATATCCAGTTGGGGTGGTACATTTTTTACTAACATTGAGGACCTGTATATCGCACAAAAAAGAATTATTAAATTAATCTACAAACGCCCTCATACAACACCAACAGTTCCATTGTTTCGTGAGCTAAACTTACTACCATTTAGATATCTTTATATTTATCAAGTCCTCAAAATATTTTTTATTCGAAGTGACAGTTTTCACAATCGCACTGTACATATATACAACACGAGGAACCCCAATAACTTTGCCAATGTTCGTTGTTATAGCGAGAAATTTAGAAGATTTTATCTTTATATGGCACCGTTCTTTTTCCACATGCTACCAAACGACATTAAAGGTATCAACCGTGTACGTAAACACAAATTTAAGCGCGAAATTCGATCCTGGCTGCTCACCATCGAAAACATTGAACAATACTTTTAATGATTCAATTCATTTAGTTATAGACACAAATCAATAATTTTAAGATAGTGTGTAAGTTTAATATATATAAGTAAATATGTGATATTGTAAATTTTGTCAACAAAAGATTTTGTATTACTTAGTTTTAAGAAAAATTTTCTTGTTGCTCCAACACAGATTGTAATCTAAAGGAGCTTTACTTTATTTCATTATACAATCAATTCTATGTATAAACTATTTTGTATTTAAACTGAAATAAAGATAATAATAATAATAATAATAATATATATATATATATATATATATATATATATATATATATATATATATATATATATATATATATATATATATATATATATATATATATATAGAAGGAAAATTATGCAAATCATTGATCGAAATATTAAAAGTGTTTGTCTCATGAATTCCTTATTCAATCAGTAAAGGGTGTGTTTTATAGCTTCACATCGTTAAGTTTGCAACATTGTTTTGTTTGACAACCGAGTTTACAGCTAACATTTGCTTTGTCATTAGTTTGATTTGCCATTTCATAATGAATAAACTTACGCCATAGCACTGCTTGCCAAATCGGCCAATCGGCTGAAGCACTAATTCTATTGATGTTGATTTTCCAAACAAAATTTTGTTCAACGATGAAGCTCAATTTTTATTAAATGGGTCTTTGAAAGCCTTTGCCTTTGAAACACCATTATATCCATAGAAAATCACTGTTTGGTGCGCTTTATGGGCCGGCGGACTCTCTGGTCTATATGTCTTCAAAAACGATGGTGGGTGGAATCTTACAGTGAACGGTATAGAGACATGATTTCTAACTTTTTTGTACCCCAATTGGCTGCCATTAATCTTGCTGATATGTGGTTCCAACAGGACGGTTCCATAAGCCACACAACGCGGAATACAATTAATTTACTCAAAGAAACATTTGATGAAAGACTAATTCAACATAATAGTCCTGTTAATTGGCCACCGAGATCGTGTGATCTAACTCCATTAGATTATTTTCTTTGGGGATATGTTAAGTCACTTGTTATTTGCTTGCTGCGAAAAGTGTGTGAAAATTGGACATGCAGATTGTGCCATCTACGCACCAGCCACAGCGGCCACATGGCCACAATCATATTCAAGCATTAATGGCATAAAATTATCAATCCAATAAAGCTAGTTTCACTGATATTCAAAATATTTTTCTTTGTTCTATTGTAATTCAAAATTATGAACTCGTTTTAAATTAATTAATTTTATTTGAATTGAGTTCGAGTATTTTCTGGACTTCCGTGCGGTGTTCGTGATCTTATCTTTGATTTATGTCATCAGGCAGGAGGCCTTATACAAAAAATATTTATACTACGAACTCTTTAAACATGTCGAGCAAGTTCAGCCTACTGAAGTCTTACCAAAAACAAAGACATATTTCATAAAAGGTTTAATGAGGCCTCACTAAAATCTGTGACAATCTCAGTAGACTATATATGACTAAAGTATGTCATGTATGGTATGGTGATAGATTACTACACATTAATTAAATACATTTACATAACCACCAGTTTCAGAAAATTCACTTGGTGCTGGGCATATTAATGTAATAAATTAATATTTAGTACAGGAGAAGATAATTACTGAAAAATAACTGTTCAGAAAATATTTTGCTCCAAGTCCGTAGTACATATTTCTTAAAATTTATTTAAATTTTCAGAAGTTTAGGAGAATTTAAACATTTGATAGTTATTTATGATTTTTAGGAATTGAAATCTTAGATGAAACCAATTATTAGGCAGTATGTTATTTAGATATTCGTTTTTTCTGAGTTATGCCTATTGCTGTTGTAGATTCCAGGTTAGCTCGCACATCTTCAAACTTTCGAGGCTGTCACTAAGATCGAAATCACTAATTCTAAAACGTTTATACCAATAATTACACGTTTCATAAGACACAAGGTCGGCACCAAGAACACTACAAATTGATTCCCGTGCCTTAGAAGCATTTTTTCCTTGTTGGAATTCGTATAGAATGCAGTCCCGAATGTGCTGTTTATCAGTTGTAATCGTAAACTCTGCTATTCTGAGAGGTTATGTAACTCACGTAAACTTGTCGTTCGTTGTTCTGAAACCTTGCGTCCGATCCTACAAAAACCACAGAATACCGTGAAAAAAATCTGTAGAAATTAAGTTATATACCTAATAAATAAAGTGGGTGGCTAAATAAATTTGTTTCCATGATTTAAAGTTCCAAGTTACAACTTAAAAATCGAATTGCACTTCTGATGAGGATTATAAAGCGATACCCAATATCCGATATTGAAATGTCTATTTTTGAAATTGTCAAAAAAGTGGCCATTTATTCTAGAGAAATTTGGGGTAGTTTTCATGATAAGTGGTGGTTGGTATCTGAAAAATTGCAGTGTACTTATAATGTAAGCTTGTAACTCGGTTGAAAACAACAAAAAACGAAATTTATTTATTTTCATTTTTAAACCTTAGGATGGTTTTTACTTGGGGTTAGAAGTTTAAAAATGGAATTCCAAGGATATTGTGTATACTCATAGTTCTATATATCACAACCGAGTTCGAAATATTAATGTTTTTGCAAATTTGGTTAAAATCAATAACTAGCTTTTATTTGAGACAATTCAAATACTATACTATGCTTCAGATAATATGGAATAAGGGGAAAGTGTTAACAAAAATGTACTATATAAATGCTTGACCAATTTTTTAGATGCAAATCCAAATACATAGTACATCCTCCCTAAGGCATCTCTCCGCTCTAAGCTGATTTTATTATTTTTCTCAAAATTAAAATCATTTATAAAATTGTTAGGAATTTTAATATTATTGAATTTAGAACATATATCAATCATCCTTATAGTACACTTAGGAAAAATTAAGTAATGAATGTATGTATTTAATTTCGACCAATCAGTATAGATAGGCATATAAAATATACATAATGTAACTAAACACAAATATGTAATATGTATATCTAAATGTTTACTGCGATCAGTAAAAAACAATTTAATTATAATATTTCCCTTTCGTTCATAAATTTCTGATGTTTCGTATCCTTTCCTCCAAATATTTGTTTCTTTTTTATAAACTATATTTCATGCAGCACACCAAACCATAATCAATGTATATACGTATATATATACGTACATACAACGTATATACGTACATATATACATACATACATACATCGAAAATAGATCCTCTTTCTTTTCATGATCACATGTTTTTTAAATTTTATATACCTAAACGACAAGAAATTATCGATCGTGCACACATTTTATTTTAAATAGTACATATGTATATACATCTAGTATATGTATAGTATATACATAATACGTGCGTTTTAGTTTTCAAAACATTCTGTTTTATTAAATTTAAAACATACAATAAGAGAAAGGATATTTTCAAACGAAAATAAAAAACACGTTGAATTTGTATTTTTCCGTTTGTTTCTTTTATACTGTACACACAAATAAAAAAAAATTATTTTGTCGCGCGCGTTGAATAAATATATTGAGCGAGATGTATATTGAGCACATAGGGTTTGAGTTTTAGCTAAGCATTTCTACTAACAGCCGCTCGAAATATTTTTCCATTTGTAACGACATCGAGAATTTGATTTACACATAAAGTTACTATTGGTTTGCAGGTCTGATTGCTATTTTGTTTGTGGTTATTATTAATTTTTTTTTCAATTATTTGAAAATCAACATTTAGGCTGCGGGCCAAACTGATCGAAAAATCTGTTCTAAATCCGAATTTTACAAGAGTAAACGATTTACGCGACTATTGGCCCGCACCCTTACATTGCTTTTACCATTGAATTTTGCTCAAAAATTATTATAGTCTTCTGCATAAGTCTTCATTACTCTTCATTTTGCAGAAGAAAATTATGTATGGACGCATGTAAACGGGCTATACCTCACAACAACAAATAATTTCCACAATTATTCATTAATTCACTTAGGCTGCGAGTCAATAGTCGGATAAAAGTCAATTTTACGTAAATTTTCCGGTAAATTCATTTATTTTTCAAAAACTCTATGGTAAACTGATCGAAAAATCTGGTCTAAATCCGATTTTTACCATAGTAAACGATTTACCTGACTTTTGACCCGCAGCCATAATACACCATTTACAATTTTTAATTACACAACTATTTTCAGTTAACACCACTTATTATTTTCCCGCAATTCACTTTCACTTTTAATCTTTCGCGTACCGAATCTTCCAAATGACACACCAACTGACTGATTGTGTTTGTTACACTGGTATTAATACACCGAACGAATATTCCAGAAACGCGTAGATTTATTCTAGATTCTGTTCCAGCATCGAAAAAAGAAATTGTTCTTTTTTTATGGTTCCAGACTATTGTAAGCTACACAACAAAACTGTCATAAAACCGTCTTTAGGGCTACTACTAAACCCCAGATGTCACCAATCTCACAAAAAATGTTAGTAAAGTTATAAACCTTAAATGAGAAATTCTTTTTGAATAAATATCTCGCTATACCGAATTAATGGCCCAACAACCCAATATGCGTGATCGTAACAATATATTATTATTTCAATTGTATTAATAATTATTTCTTTAATTTTAATAGGCGGTTCCCTATGGAATGTATAAGCTACTAAAATGGATAGCAAAGGAATACGATAATCCTCCCGTCTATGTAACTGAAAATGGAGTAAGTGATAAAGGCGGTACTAATGATATTACAAGAATAGAATACTTTAATTCATATTTGGATGTAATTCTTGACGCAATCGAAGAAGGTTGCAATGTACAATGTTATATTGCATGGAGTTTAATGGATAGTTTTGAGTGGCGTGCCGGATACACAGAAAAATTTGGATTATACCATGTTGATTTTACGTCACCGAATCGAACGCGAACACCAAAAGCATCGGCTAAAGTATATGCTAATATTGTGAAAACAAATGCAATCGACTGGACATATCGTCCATTACCGGACATAATGATAGAAGAACCAAAGCCGCAGGCACAGACCAATCCAAACGCTGCAACTCTGCCCAGAATTTCAATATTTTGCATCCTTATCGTGACGCTGGTGCTAAATTATTGATCACTTGTTATAAGTTTGAATGTGATAATTCGATAAGATCGTTTGTATATAGTTTTAAATATAAATATTATTTTATTATTTTTAAATAACTTGATGACTTTTATTCGCATTTATTGACCGGTTTCAATGTCAAGTTTAAATGTTTCTAAAATAACATCTGAATTTCTAATATTTAGATCATGACATGATGATTTATAATTAATCTGGCTTTTAAACGAGCAGTTTATCTATGAGGCAGATATTTTAGTATATGTCGCGTTATTTTTGTCTGCAGATGGTGCAACTTAACACAGTTTAGCAAAACATTTCTCTTCATTGTTAAAGAATTGGTGCATTAGCTCATTATAAGGAAGGTCTATTAACACTAATACATTCAATTGATTAGAAATTTGTGAAGATGATTAAGGAGAAAAAGTTGCCTTTATATAATGTATATGGTTCTGAAATTAAGTAGGAGTTACAAATTTTATTATTAAGGCTGCGGGCCAATAGTCGGGTAAATCGTTTACTATGGTAAAAATCGGATTTAGAACAGTTTTTTCGATCAGTTTGCCATAGAGTTTTTGAAAAATAAATGAATTTACCGAAAAATTTACTTAAAATTGACTTTTACCTGAGTATTGGCCCGCAGCCTTAGTATTCAATTTCAGGAAGTTTTGTTTATTAGTATTCAAAAGTTCTCACTTTTTAGGGACTAAACCAGTAAGCTTCGATAATGGCTTTAATGCAACAACAAGAAGCACTATAAAGGACGGTACGATATACGCATATGTACTCGTATTTATGGGAATGAAAATCCACAGGAAAGGGACCAACTGGATAAATCTTTCCGATTTAGTCAGTAGAGAAATATCAATTCAATAATGAACAAGTTTTAAAATTAAAATATTTTAGAAATAAAATTGGAAAACTATATGTTATGGTAATTCAATGAGAAACACCTGTGTTACAATATTCCTAAAAGAATCATTTTATCGTTGAAACTTGCAGGTGGCTCTTTGGTGGTGGCTTAAAAAAATGAATTCCATTAATATCACGGCGAAACTTGCATCAATAGCAACTGAACTTAAATAAAGGAATTCGCCTGTGACTTCACCCGACTATTATCTAATGTTGTACACAAGCTTGGGGAAGTATAATCATTGTGAATCTTTTCTAAAGCGAGTAGTAGTGATACAATTGGCCCATCATCGAACATTATCAATAATCATTTTTAAATGGAAGCGGCATTCTTAAATGGAATATTGTCACCAATATACAATTCCTATACGCTGCATTTGGATAGGACTATCAACCCTATTCCTCGCTTTGCAGATTAGATTAGACTCCCCAATTTCGTTAAATGAAGGTCTGAATTTTATATTGAAAAGAAATGAACAAAAATCTGTAAGCAGTAAAATCCTCACAGAATTCTGTATTATATATTTATTTCGATTTATTATCATTTATTTCGTTATTTCATTTTTAATGAGTTGGTGTTGATATTCCAATTTCTTCCTAGGTTTTCACTGTTAAATTATTTTTATAAAGCTTACTTTTACTCTAGTTTTGTATAATGTTACTTATCAACATAGTTGATGAGAAATCAAAAAATTTTTTCATTCAATTTCCAATTTATTGTTTTCCTAATCTTACACCTCACCTTATTCTTTTTCATTATTTTAAAAATTTAATTTAATTCTAGTTCTTATACATCATGAAGCGGCACTCCGAAAAATGTAAATTTAACACATTAACGCACGCTTTCTAAATGTGTGTGCTACTCAGGAACCCTCATTTGATAAGTTTTGTAATTGACGTTGTTGCAATGAGATTTCATTGCGGAAAGGAATGCGTATTGTTGAGAATTGAAAAATATGTCGAGTTATTCCTTAAAAAATGAAAGTTGTTTGCACCAACTTGTTAAAAAGAGAAAAAGTTGTATGACTGCTATACCAGTCATTTGCGTGAACGTGTTAAATATAATAAACTAAAAAATAGTGGTCCTTTAGAAATTTACAACAGCAATCCCATATATGTAATTCAAAATTGGAATAGTTGTAAACCAACTTTTTTGCTGGTATAGAATAATTCTATTCTACCTGTATTTTTAATGTTCACCACCAGGGCAGTTTTTGTAAATACTTTTATTTTTAATTGTTGGCAATAAAAATATATAAGAGTGATTTTTGTTATTTTGACATCGCATTTTTCTAAACAAGACGAGAAATTAGTTACGATTTGTAATAATATTCAACAATGTTCTAGCACATTACAATTTAATTGAATATATTTAGTGCAACAATATTACTTAATTCCTATTCCGCCATACCAAACTTTGACTCTTTCGTCGTGATTCTTTTGTCGTTTCTTTCCCATTTACCAATAAACTAAAATCAGTTTGTTGGTAAAAGGGAAGGAAAAGAGGAAAGAATCACGACGAAAGAATCAAAGTGTGGAGCCGCGGATTTACATTGGGAATTGCTTGTACCAAAGAAAGACCATGAATATACTAAATAGTGTTTTACTAGAAAAAGCCTTAGTATAATACCTATTTGAAATACTAGATGGCACTTTTGACCAATAAAATTTGACATTTGGTTCCAGACATCAAAATTCAAAACAAAAACAACACCACGTGCAAAAATGGATTTGTTTTTTGTAAATCGGTAAAATACAATTTTTAGTTAAAATTGAACTATTAATTATCCTGATTTGAATAAAATTTTAGTTATGATAACTCAATAAACAAGGAACAATCGCAAAATGAGCAACAAATCTTGGAAAAGCTACAAAAAAATATCGAAGAAAAACGCAAGAAGAAAAAGAAAATTTCTAAACAGATCGAGGAAGATGAGGTTGTAGAGGAACCGAATATTCAACTCACTAGTGACGAAGTAGTCCAAACGCAGGTTGTTTCAGAAGATACTAATAAAGATGAGACGAAAACGGATTTACAGCCTTCCGGCTACACCGTTTTAGGCATTGATGCATTTGAAAGTAGAAAAAAGGTTAGCATGGTGCTACCACCGTGGCTCGCCAATCCTACTTTACTTTCTAGTGATTTATCAGACATAAAAGAAGTAAAAGACCTAGCATATTTGAACAAAACGATGAAGGGTAATTTAAAACACATGAAAGTTGAGTCCCTGTTCCCTGTGCAACATCAAGTGGTGCCATTTATATTGCAAGCACATTCAAGACCACCACCGTTCCATCCTCGTGATATTTGCGTCTCAGCGCCAACTGGCAGCGGCAAAACGTTAGCATTTGCTATTCCCATTGTACAGATACTCCTAAATCGAGTGGAGCAAAAATTCCGTGCGCTCGTTATTTTACCAGTACAAGAATTAGCTGCTCAAGTTGCAAAAGTGTTCAGAGAACTATGCCATCATACAAAACTATCGTGCGCTTTGTTATCGACCACTACGAAGCTACCGGTTGAACAAAAACAACTTATCGAGGAGATAGATGGTAAATATTATCCAAAGTTCGATATTATTGTAACAACAGCCGGTCGTCTTGTGGAGCATATACACGCAACCAAAGGATTTTCGTTGAAAGATCTACGATTTTTGGTTATCGATGAAGCGGATCGAGTTATGCAAGAAATCCAAAATGATTGGTTGTACCACATCAACAAACACGTACAGGATGAATCTGCGATTATAATGGGCCGAACAATTCCGTTGAATTTACATGAGATTTGGGGTGAAGCATCAAAACATCCACACAAATTATTATTTTCGGCTACACTGACGCCTGATCCCGAAATATTAAAAACCCTAAATTTATTTCAGCCAAAGTTATTCACTGCATCAATGGATTTCCAATTGAAATCGAAAAACAAAAAGCAGGAAGATCTAGTGAACACAATCGATAACGATGATGAATTTATAGGGAATTATGTAATTCCAGTCGAGCTGACTCAAAAGTATTGTTTCACGGATGTCAAATATAAACCGTTGGCGCTCCTTACAATTATCAAAGAGAATAATTGGAAGAAATTTTTGTGTTTCACTAATAATAAGCAAGCGGCTCATCGTTTATCATTCTTATTGCAGAGTTTATTGGGTGATGATATGCTAATTGAAGAACTTTCATCAGATTTATCAGCTAAACAACGCCAATTGGTTCTCGATAAATTTATATCCGGCAAAGTTCATGGCATTATTTGTACGGATGCTTTAGCACGTGGTATCGACATTCCAAACGTGGAAGTTGTTATATCATATGATTCGGCCTTTAAACTCCCAACGTACATTCATCGTATTGGTCGAACGGCTCGTGCCGGAAAATCTGGTTTAGCCGTAACAATTCTATCATCAAATGAATCGGACAACTTTATCCAGATGGTTAATTCAATTAAACGATCAAAAATCGATGAATTGTCTTACTCACACGATTTCAATGAAGATCAGAAGCAAGAATTTATTACAGCTACAAATGATCTAAAGAATGCGCTTTTACAAGAAAAACAACTTAATTATATTAAGAATTCAAGTAGAAAGACCAAATTAAAGAAACAGGTAGATGCAGAGGAGCCTAATAATTTGTTCGCAAAACTACAATCGGCTCTTCCGCAAACCAATGAAATAATTGTTAAGAATGATATGGTTCGTGTTAAACTTAAACGTAAAATAAATATTCCAGCCGCATGGAATCACGAGGCGGATGGTGACGAAGCTGTACCAAAAGCCAAGAAACAGAGACAAGAAAAAAATAAAATCTTTATCGAAAAAATTGTTAATTCCATTTAAATAAAAGAAATGTCTAAGATTCACACATTTTTATTATTTCATACACAAGAAATTTCAATAAGTGCTGGTTTTAGTACCGCTAGGAATTCAACATCACCCGTTTTGTGAGCTTTAGCCACATCGATTTTTCCTAAATTAACAATTTCTCCGTCGCCGTGCTTTTCATATACGGAAAAATCAAACGATTTTTCCGCGTCTTCGATATTTTGGTTGAATTTAAACGTTGTGTAAGTTTGTGATCCGCGTGGAAATGCCAAAACTGCCTCGTCCTCGCTCGATTTTTGAATATATATATCGTGTGGCAGCAATTGAATATCCGTGTGATATCCATCAACGTCGGCGAGTAATTCACCTGGATTTAACGATGCTTGACGAGCGCACCCGATCGCAATAACCTCGTCCGGCGCGATCGATGATAAAATCTCACTTTCGGGAAACATTTCCGCTATGGTCGTTTGCAATTTTGGGATCTTCATCGAGCCACCACAAAGTATAACGCGGTCGATTTTTTTCGATTTATCTTTTCGTGAACCTAATAAAGCTTCAACAGGTTCACGGAATTTCGATAAATGTGGTGCTATTAAACTTTCGAATCGAGCCCGTGACATATTACTGCTTACATCAATTCCATCAACTAACGACTCGATAAATATTTGGGTTGATGGTAAAGTAGATAAAACATGTTTGCTTTCCTCGACGTGGTATAACAGTTTAGCCATGCTTCGCTTACTTTCACTAGGATTCAACTTGTATTTGTTATAGAATTCTTCACTAACGAACTTAGCGATCGCCTTTGTGAATATATTTCCACCCAAATGATTTCGATAAATTGAATTTTCAATTTCATATAGGCCATTCTCAACGTTCACTATGGAACATTCTACTGTATGCCCCCCAATACGATAAACAAGAACCGTTTCCGATTTGCTTGGATCATCTTGGCCAATATTGTAACCCAGTACAGCGGCAGCTGAATTTTTAATAATTTGTTCCACTTTAAATCCAGCGGATTTCGCCGCTTTTCTTATATTTTTACCACTCTCGAGATTAAAATAATCAGGAATTGATATAACGACGGGATATTCCGCATTTTGATCGTCCCCATGACAAATTTGGTGTGCCGACGACAACACGTTACGAAATATTTCAACATTAGCCCGATACGGTGTAATTTCTTTTGTAATCTCATTAATCTCTAGTATATACTTAAATTCTGGGGTTGTTTCAACTTTACATACACAAGACTTAGCCGCTTCGTTCAAATCTTCCTCGCTTAGTGCATCATTACAAAATTGTAAATTATATAATACCGTTGCACCAGGAGTTCGTCCTAAACGTTGTTTGGCAGTCTCGCCGACCACATATTCATCTTCATCGAGCACCGCCAATATTGTGGGGGTAACACGATCGCCTGCCTTGTTCGAGACAACATCGATATTGGAATCCTAACCTCAAAATAAATGTTCGATATATTTTAGCGATAATCATTCACTCAGTTTATGGTATTTACTTACCCGACTTACTGCTAAGCAAACGGTATTATTCCCTAAATGTATTCCAAATTGGCAATTCATTTTATATTTATTTTAAATTAGATTTTACTTAATTTTCTGACAGCACGTTGTGCTTTTGTTTTGGAGAAAATTAAATGTCAGTAGTATCAAATGAAGTTAGTCGCGAATGCTATAATCTGCATAGCCGGCACTTTGATTGAACACTATTCGTGTTCAACAAACTTTGTTCGTGTTGAAAGCTTACTCGAAGAAAATTTATTTCCATAATTTGCCTTGTTTGACCTAAATTGTCATTTAATTGACAGTTTCATTGTTGTACTTGAATCAACCAAAATTTTATATTTCTCTTTACTTCGTGTCAAACAATTATTATTGTGTGTCAAAATGTGCGCAAACTGTTATATCGACTAGTTTGAAATATTTCAACACGTGCGCAGTCACGTTTTACTAAACCCACGTTGTGAACATGGCCAAACACTTGTTGTTGTTTACTAAATATTTCATCAAATATACTTCATTTATTATATTTTTCATCTTGACCAATTACATAAATATCGTGATATGGAGCCAACAATTGATTTCCAGGAATATTGAGACTGTAAATTATGAATACATAATTGTCGGATCGGGTACAGCAGGTTCATCCATAATGGCCGGAATAAACAGCTCCAGTGCGCTGTTGATCGAGGCTGGAGTCTACCATCCTTCGCTACCATTCGATATTCCAATATTAACACCGAGCCTGCATTATTCAGGATTTAGCTGGAAATATTATACGACGCCTCAGAAATCCGCTTGTTTTGGTTTACATCAAAATCGTAGTTTTTGGCCTCGTGGTAAAGTATTCGGAGGATCACATGTACTTAATAATATGATATATTATCGTGGGGAGCCGGACGATTTCCGAAGCTGGTTTGATGATCCCGAAAATTACGATTACGACAAGGATATATTACCGTATTTCCTTCAGTCCGAGAAATACATGAAAATTACAAAGTTACACCGTTCCACCAAATTAGGGAAGTATTTAATGCAAGCAGGAAATGATTTATTTAAGGATGGATGGTTTAGCAAACCCAACTTGACCCAGAACAACGGAAGGCGATGGACTTTCGGTCATTATATCTATGACCATTTGAAACCAGGTCAAGCCATTTTAACTAATAGCTTAGTTACAAGAATATTATTTAACGAAAATAAGGCAATCGGTGTGGAGTACTATTCGAATGGGAAATATTTTAACGTATTTGCTGAGAAAGGTGTTATATTATCGGCAGGAACTATCGAGACACCCAAATTATTAATGTTATCCGGAATTGGGCCAAAAGATGAATTAGAAAAGTTCCATATCAAAATGAAAATGGATCTTCCGGTTGGTTTAAATCTGCAGGATCATGTCACCACAGGCCTAGATATTTTACTGCTTGATTCATTTCTGGAAACTTCACTACCTAAATTAATTTCGGTGTCAGCACTTTATGAATATTTTATGCATGGAAGAGGCATACTTACACATAGCGGATGTGATACGCTTGGTATACTACCTAATATTACGTATCTAGTACTTTCGGCCGGGATTTCTTCTGACGGTGGAACTCATTTACGAAAGATTATCAACATCGATGATTATTTATGGGACAATTATTTCGAAACATTTGCTGGGCATTCCGTTGCGTCTGTCCTGCCGATTTTGAATCATCCGAAGAGTCGCGGTTGGGTTAAATTAAAATCAAAGTCTCCTTTTGACTCACCCATTATCAATCCGAATTACTTAACACATCCAAATGATATTGAACTGTTGGCGAAAGCTCTGCAAGCGATAAATCATCTTTTAAATGTTGACTCAATAAAATCCATGATTGATTTAAGGATCGAGTTAAATCCTAAACCAATTCCCCAGTGTAAGAAGTTTCCGTTTAATTCGATTGAATATTGGGAATGCTATGTCCGACATTTAACGATGACCATGTTTCATCCGGTAGGGACATGTAGGCTTGGAAATAATCCTAATAAGTCTGTGATTAGCAATAAAAATTTCCAGGTACATGGGATTACAAATTTATACATCGTAGACGGATCAATTTTACCGAATTTACCGACCGGCTTTCCAAATGCAGCTATTGCCATGTTGGCCCAAAAATTTTTAAAAACTTTAAAATGAAACCACAGATTTTGATAAAAACACTTTCCATTTGTTATTTCTTTTTTATATTTACAATGTTATTGTGCTTTCACAAACCAAATAAATTAAAAACTAAAATAAAATAAAATTAATGTTTCACATGATGTTCCCCAGGAACTCTTCCCAGTGTTATGATCGATAATATGGTGGAAGGCAAAAATTAAACAACAAAATCTAAATTTAATAGTGGAATGAATAATTTTCAATCGTCACACGTTTGTCATTAATTGCTATCTGTGTTTTTTGTGCACTACGTGCCATACTCTGTGTCGCAATCTTTGGAGATGCTGTACTTTAGATTTGCCCCAGTGATACCATAACAGACCATAGATAAGGCATATGATACATTCCAGGTAGTACCCGTCGATGTTAATTCTGCATTCACCACCTGATGCTTTGCACGCCTCTTGCTCGTGGTGGTTTAAGCATACGTTGGTTGAATTTAATTCTGGGCCTGGATTAATACACTCACGAACGGTTAATACGTCGACCAACCAAAGAACAACGGTGTTAGGCCAATTACCTCCGAGATTTGCAACTGTATTCAAAAGTGTCATGTACGTGCCACCAACTACAGGATCACTGATGCGAGCAAAGAATGCCATTACAGCGACAAACATGCAGTACAGTGTTACTTGGTATAATGCATAGTCTATAAGTAGTATGCCATAGTAGTAGTAAGGAATCCCATCTGCGATCATAGACGGAGTGAAGTAAACTATGATAGGGGCAAAAATTGAAAATAGAAGACGATATGGAATTGCTTTTACATAAACGTTCATAGGCCGCGGTCCTGTTGTATGTTTGCTAATTACTAAAGGTAATAATATCTGAAGAGGTACAAGCGGTACAACCAGCATTGCCAATTTATCTTTCGGCACTCCCATTTCGACTAGTTTTAATGATGTCACAGCATCACAAGCAGCAAATGCTACTTTTACCGTTAACAAGACAGCACCTAAAATTTGTATTGGTTTCATTCGAATGATGTCCCACAACAGAGAATATGTTTCTTGAATTCCCAGCTCTGGATGATCTTGATTATTGCTGTGCTCAGTGTCCGGATTTTCACGTTTAAATATTGCCACCATCGTTGTTGTTACTAGAAATACGATACCCCAAAACCACAAAAATCCCGGTAGTGTAACAAGCCCTTCATCGGCCGGAATTTTTCGCAAGTACGAGTTACAAAAGTCTTTACTCTCCAGCGCCATAAATGCAACATACCCGAGGAAATAACCGGCAGTTTGCCCAACACTATTACATGTAGATGCATGACCAACATTTCTCCGTTTCAACATTGTAAGTGCCCAACCATCGACAGCAATATCTTGAGTGGCTGCAAAAAAATTTAGGCAGAAAAAGATTCCCGTCAATATTTGAACATCAGGATATTCGCCATCACCAATCAGCCACTTGTTCACTTGACTCGATAGTGCCAACATAAATAATCCAATTAGATATTGAGTGGGAATCAGCCATGACTTCCGCTTCCCGATTTTACTCCAGTATAGCGAGTCTACGATAGGCGCCCACAGTAATTTTATACTAAATGGCCATTGTGCAAAACTGAATTCTGCCTAACCGAGAAAAAATAAACGAAAAAGTACTAACATTATTATCTAGTCACTGGAATTATTTAACATATTTGATTGCTAAGCATTATATATTTAAAATTTCCGCATTTTAAAGGAGATACTGACTTGCTGTTTATAACTAGCGCCACGATTTTGTAACAGCATAGGTATTGCCGCCGTCAACCCCAAAGGAATTCCTTGAAGCAAATACAAAAACAACAGTATCGCAATATTCATTCGATCGCCACGCAAATCACTCGCCTCGTGATTCGGACCATCATCTTCGCTGTGATGGCGCTCTAGTAGATGGGTCGTGCTATCGTTCGTTATATTTCCTGCTCGTTTTCTTGGAGTCATTTTTACTTTAAATTTTCAAGATTTTCTTTTTGTAATGCCGATTTTACCACAACAAAAGACACGTCATATGTCAAACTCTTTTTAATATTAAAACTAAATACTTTTTCTATTTTAACGGTTAATATAATACTAGCTCATCACCAAATTTATACACATCGATTATAAATTACATTTTCATTTAATATTTGACTTATTTTTAACTTTACAATATATTTTTGTTATTAGTATTTCACAGATTCTTCAGACACGACGTGTTTTCAATATTTTTTTTTATCTATGAAGAGTTTTTGACATACCATCGCATACCAAACTGTTTGTAGTTTTATTGTGTTGGTAGGATTGTATTTTGTACACACTGCGCATTCTAGTAAAACAGGGGTTCTATTCCTCATCTTTTATACAGTTTTCTACCAATTCTTTTAAATTTGGATTTTCCATTGCGGCCGCAATACGTTCTTTATCGTTTATTTGTTTATTTACTAAAATAAAATAGAAAAATATATTATGAATCAGATGCTCGATGGCAATAAATGAATTCACAAACTTTCATCCTCTGTTGTGTGAGCCCCTTTTTTTATATAAATATCTAATTTTAATTTATGCGAAATATTCCGCTCGATTTTCACTCGAATACAAAGTCCAATTAGGGTGGCTAGTGAACAGTGTGGCACTGTTGGATTAAATTCCACTCGCACCACATGAACCCCACTATTAGTTGGATTTTGTATAAAAATTCCATTCTCATAAACTACATTTAAATCTTCCAGTGTATTTGGCTTTTCCGGATCTTTTATGGTTCTTAGGATATCTGAACAGTAATAAACAGGAAATGTAAATAAAGAAAAATGCAAACCCATTATTCTTCTCAAACCGTAAATCGTTTCTTTCATTTCTGTTGTATCGGAATATCCCAAATTCGTCAAAAGCGCATCTGTACCCATAACCACTTCATTTTTTAACGTTTCTGACTTATTTACTACGGATCCATTTGCCTCAGACTCAGAATTATTTCGTTTACGAAAAAATGATAGCATAATGTAGAGAAAATACGTATTTTACTTTTTATGGCGTGTTTATATTGTAAATGTCATCGTAGTAAATGTCACAGAATTTATTCGAAACGGAAATATGGCCGAAAATCATTTAACAGTTTGGTAAAGGTGGGCGAACACTATACAAAAAGTAGAACAGTAGAAATTGCGTGATGCATATTTGTAACGTTGGTGATATGCTTTAGGCCGTCAAACTAAAGTAGATGTCACTAGCGCTGTAAATGTGTACATACGCTGTTGAAAAAATCAAAATCACATGAACAAAAAATATACTGTTTATATTGGAGGTTGAACCTAGGTTCAACCTGGGTTGAACCTCCAATATAAACACCAAAAATTATTTTGGAGTTAACTCGACTCAATCCAAAAATTTCTTAGGTCGGAGTCGAAAAACAACAACAAAAATAAAAAAAAATAATATTAATTTTAATATTTTTGTGTGAGCAGTGGTATCTAAATACGAAAGCATATTTTTTATGATATTTTACGATTTTAATTTATTAAGTTTTCCCTAAAATTAATTGCATTCATCTAGACATTTTTAAATATTTTTGGACTCGATCCAAAGATAACTCTGCCAATATAAACACAAGGTTAACCTAAAGATAACTACAAATTGACTCGACTCGCAATATAAACCGCATAAAAGCAAAGTGGCTCAAATATAATTTATGTAGAATTTTAAATAATAATTTATTTATTTATTTTAACAACCACCTACAGCAGACTGTAATCGGCAAAAAAATACAAGGGTAAGAAACGATTCTTAGATAAAAAGAAATTACATGAAATAAACTTAAAGCATTTACAAATTTTATACATTTTTTTATTATTAATTGTTTAAAAGGGCCGAAGCACTCCCTGCTCTTTGGCTGTTTATTTTTCTGTTTTACTTTACTCATCATCTGCCAAATCGAAGACGTACGCAGACGTCGCAGCCATACTGTGCATGAGAGATTGCTCGGCTCATAAATTTTGCACGCCGGTAGGTGGTCGTAGTTGTGTTTCTTAAATCACAGATCGTCATCTGCCGATGAAAATTTCCATTTGCATTCAACCCCTATCGGGATTCGAATCCGGTAACCTCCAGATCCAAACGCCAAAGCTTTAACCACTTGCCAGGTCGGTAAGAATTTAGTTCTCAGTTTCGAAATTTCGATTTAATTCCATACAAAAATGTTTTAAAAATTCTATTCACACTAATTTTATCAGAAAATTTAAAATCACGGAAAATTAAATAGGTGGCAATTTTGTACTAGTTGTCAAAACATTTTTCGTGACATTTTGAAAAAGTCATCCCATCAGCATCGCTTTAAGAACTCACCTAAATTGTCATTTTATAGCAGTTAAAATTTTAGTACAAACTCACAAAAAATGTCATTTGATCAGAATCTAGGTGCTGCGTATACTATTCCGTAATCCGTATTCGTTGTTTCCATTGATAACCATAGTGTATGTATTACCATAGTGCAGCCGTACTTGGTTGAGATTTAAATATTAAAGACCAGTATTCGAATAAGCAGTGGTTTTATTCTAATTTATCATAGCAAACAAAAAGTTCTCATCATAGTTGACTTCAGTAGTAGTTATGATTCAAATTCGATTTCTACAAATCTTCAATTGTTTTGATTTATTTTATATAACTCGAATTTTATAGCTAAAGTTTACTTTACGTATTTATCGAGAAAATCAAGTAAGGAGTATACATTTTAAATGCAGGATTGTTTATCAACAGTTTCCAGGAGCGGGAAGCTACATATTTCCGAAAATTTTCCCTTTAAAAAATGCGTATTATTTTATTCAAAATATGTTGAATTTTCATAAAAATTTTGATAGTATTCGACAGTACAAGTTCCACGAAAATTTTGCAATTTTTTCAACTTTTTTTTTTACATAGTTTAAAATTATGAATAAAATTTGACAAATGAAGAATTGTATCCATTTTGGAAAAGCGGGGGTTTCTTACATTTTGGAAAAGCGTGGCAGTCCCCATCTTCTAAGGTATACAACGAATTAAAGTTACATTAAAAAAAAATTATATTTACAAAAAATGATTTTTTTAAAACATTTGTGCCACTATCAGAAGAAGCAATAAGAGCGATAAAAACTCTTTAATCTGTGTCTGCAAGGTTGACGAAGCAATTATTATTAATAAAAAGAAATAAAATAAAAAATTTAAATGCCCAGAAAAATTTAGAAAAACATAGTAAACAATCCTGCAATTAAAAATTTTCAAAATTTATACTACTTACCTGATTTTCTCGATATATACGTAAAGTAAAATTACACTACTGCTAAATATGCCAACTGATGATTGATGAACAATTTTCTTTTACTATTGCTACGTTTATACCGAAGCTAAAATAGCAATGCTACAGATGTCAATATTATTTAGCTTGCGTTCATACCGTATATTGCTATAAATATCAAAAACAGAAAATTTCACGTTGCACGTTTTTCGCCCTTTTTCATTTTAGGGTTGCGTTATTTTTTTTTTTCTAAATTTGCCTAACGAACCAAAAATTTAAATCATTTTCAGCTACAAAATATGTCAATTTATTCAAACTTTTTTGTAAACAATAAAAAAACTTCTATTTTGACATGTGTAGCCATGTTGCTTGTTTATACCGTAACTACGTAGCATTGCTAGCTACGTAGCAGTCCTAACTAGCAGTACTATTTTAGCTAGCTAGACCTATGAGTATGTCGTGTTTATACCGTTGCTACAGTTGTCATTCGCATTTAGCATTGCTATTTTAGCTGTGGTATAAACGCAGCATATGATAAATTAGAATAAAAACACTACTTATTCGAAAATTGTATAGGAACCAAGCGCACATTTTAGTGGAAAAAAATATTCGATATAATTTCTTGTAACTGCTAGAAAAACGTACGTTCAACTTTTAATATTTTTTTAATCATAGCAGACGTATGTGTAACTTTGATTTATTTTATTATGTTTACAAACAACCTGCACCTGGCATTTCGCATTGATATTTGACGTTTCGATTTGTGTTAATTTGTCACTTTGTTGTTTATGTTTTAAATTTGAATGAAATTAAATTGAGTTCAACAAACAAAATTTCTTATTTTAAGATGATCAAAAATCTATATATGGTCATAATTTAGGGGGTTCCGAATACTGACTTATTTAATTCCAAATAAAAATACTTAAATAATTTGATCATGTATACAAGTCAAATTATAATAAATAGGTCAAAGCATCCATTAATTTTTTGGACAAAAATGTAAATATGTATAAAAGAATTTTATTATATCTTAAATAACATAAGTTTTTTTATCTGTACCTCCATATGTACTGATAAAATTTTGTCTAAATTTAGTTAGTTTTTATCTGGGTTGCATGCACAAAATTTGTATAGCAGTTTGGCTGCATACATACATTTTGATTTAAACGGAAAAAATTATATCGAATATTTTTTTCCACTAAAATGTGCGCTTGGTTGCTATACTGACCTTTAATATTTTAATTCTCGCAACTGTACAGAGAAAAACTGTTATACAAATATTCGGCCGGTTAAACATCTGTCACTCGGAACGCAGTCCCACCACATTTTTTTTATTTTTTAATTTTGCAAAATTTGAGCGCCGTCAAGACAATTTCATTTAGTTGTAATTCTTTGTCGTTAGATGTCGGTTGATAGAATTACTAGAAAGATTAGTGATAAATTAATTTTTGTTTTGTTTTCTATTTTATTTATTTATTTACATAAGTTACAAAATATAATAAATTTAAAAATACTGATAAAAATGTAAAACTATTTTTAATTGTTGTTGTGTACAATTTTTGACGTTTCGTTTCATTCCGTTTTTGTGTTCTAGTTTTTGCTATCAAAACAAAAAATAATTTGCGTTTCGTTTTACATGTTATTATTCCCATGCACACGTCGAATTAATTTTGTTAAAGTAATAAAGGGAAATATATGCTATGTAATAATTAACTAATTAATTAATTAAAAATAAATAAAATTGTACTTAAGTAGCTAGTACATTTATTGTGTGTACGTTAGTAAATTTTCTATGTATTTTTATTGTTGTGCAGAAAACTAAAAAATTGTATATCAAAAATATTAAAGTTTGTGATAATTGTTCTAACCTCGATATCGTGAATATAAAAAAATTGTGAATGTTAGTGATTTTAATTCTAGTGTGAAAATTATTGTTAACAAAAAATAAAAGCAAATTAAATAAAAGTTTGGTGATGTGATTAAAAAATTAAGGAAAATCCCACATGAGATTAGTGAGCATGAATTGCTGCGACTTTATCGAGCTAAAAGGTAATGAATGAAAAATTCCTGGATGCGTTTCTTAGAAACGGGTTGAAGAAGTACCTAGACGTTTATGTAATTTTGCGCTCAATATTTTGTGATTGTAGTAGTGTAAATTATTAGATAACAAATATAATAATTGCAAATTACCTACTTGCTTAAGTAATTCTTATATCTATTTTTGTGACGAGTCTATTTCTACTCGAAATCTTGCCCACAGTCTATAAAAATGTAATAACCTCACGCAATAAAACATTAACCCCCAACCAGAAATATGTTGCGTTTAAGTATGTGTGAGTAATAGTTTAGGGTGCACGTGACAATTCCCGACATTAAAGGACATTCACCTTTTGTGTTTTGAGGTTTCGTAGTAAAAATTAGCTTTTCGGTAGATTTGTAAAAGATTATACATAGTTCTCAACATTTCCAGAAAAATTTAACTAAGATTAGTTTTAAGACATTTGAGGAGAGGAGGATTGGGAAAACATTGTAACCAAAGTTTATCTTTTACATTCGTAAAATAATCTTTTTTCTCGTATTATAAATGCTGATTTACATCCATAATCGAACAAATTTGCGAAAATTTTATCTTCGTCATAATGTTGCGTTTGTTTATTCACTCTAATCGTAAAATTTTGAAGATAAAATTTATTACCAATAATGATGATGACAATTTGTCAATTAGGTCCGTTGCACACTTGAGCTATGTTTTTTGACTGGTGTGAGCTATGTTTTCATTTAACGGCTTCCCGTTTTGGTTCCCAAAATTCAAATAAAAGAAACATTGTTAATGAATCTCAGGACCCACGCAATCTGTAAAGCAATATATTTAAATGATTAACTCACATCGCTCGGAAGAATTTAAATTAAACAAATCAGCGCGTACGAGTGGCTTGAGATGTGCTCCACGAATTCATTTTCACTTATTTCGGCTTTGCCAAGTAAGCCGAAAAGCTGTGATCTCCAAACATAGCTCACTTCTCTAAAAAAACATAGTTCATTTGGGCAACGGGCCTGAAGCTCTGAAATTGCTTTAATACACATAATTTAATAATTCTCTATTAACGGCATTGGTATTTTGCAATTTGGGCTCCATGCTCCAGGCATTTGGACATCTGATGATTTTTCGGAACTTGAGTGTCTTATAGTATCCGCTTGCGAATTACCATTAGTAATTTTTTTATTTCTATTGTTGAGAGCTGTTTGTAATATAAAACATTGGGTGCGGACGCAACAAGTATGGTTTGATGAAATAGCTGTCCATGTCAATCTATCGAAAACGGATTTAGTGGATTTTTATTCCGCTAGTTTACACGAGTTGTGATTCTACCAAAAATTTCTTCTCTTCTTTCCCCCTGCCTATAAACCAAATTTTAGTTTATAGGCAAGGGCGAAAAAAGAGAAGAAATTTTTGGTTGAACCACAACTCGTGTAAACAGACGGATTAATCGTCGAAATCTCGAGAATGTTGTCGTTCTTACACTTTTCGAGAGCGTTCTATGTTGATTTCTTCAATAGTACTACAAATTACAGTTTGTAAGTAATTATTAAAACCCGGGATTTCGAAATCCCGGGAATATTTACGAATTAACTCAGAATTTTTAAAATTTCTATTGCACTTACTCAGCTTTAATTGTCAAATAAATTAAAAAGTTTACAAAAACATGTAAACATTTTATTAAAATTATAATTAACCTTTCAAATTCATTTTTGTTTGTGCAACAATCAAATACATCTTAAGTATACAACATAAACTTAATTTAACTTTACCTCCTGAGGTAACCGAATTAACCCAAATGTTTGTAACTGTTAGGAGATAACGCTGGATAGGAGCAGATAATGATTTCTTCTCGTCGTCAATAAGCTTCTACAAAAGTGTTTAGATTTTTGACCCATCCTTACCGCATTTTTCACATATTTTAATCGACTCAAGTCAAGATTTGGTCACACAGTACCTTTATCATGGCCGGATTCAAAGAACGTCCAAGTTGCTTGACCATATCCAGAATCAAATACTTGAGTGCTAAATCAAAAAAAAAATATATTTGGCGGTATTGTGTTGTAGAGCTTTGGGAGCTTCGGGAAAAAATTAATTGTTTGAATATTTGGATTTTTCTTTAATCATTTGCAAAATTGGTGTTAAATAAACCATAATTGCAGATAGATCGTGATCGCTATTCGATGATTTTGAACAAAATGAGTAAGGCTCTTGACCCGGTTTATAAAGTACACCTGTGTAAAGAGAGATTTGATTTCGGGATCCTCTGAAACGATGGGTCGCTGAAGTCTGTGGCTGCTTCGTTTCGTTAAATGTCGTCTAGTGTCTTTTAATAAATATTGGGTATATCCAGCGCATGTAGGCCTACATTTGAGATGTCTCATTTGTAGATTTTCCTCAGTTGTAGAATTCTACATGGGCTGGATGATATATATTCGTATTATTTTGGGTTTCATTTCAAATAAATGACTGGAATAATTAAGTAAATATGAAATTCCTTAATTTATTAAAGTTCACACCATGAAAATAAAAACAATAAAAAAAATGAAAATAGAATAAAATAAATTGTTACTTAAAGTACAGGTTCAAGCCAAAAACTATCTACTCAAAAGTAGACAGAAAAGTTTTGCCTCACTAAATATTGAGATATCTACATTTTTTAGTGAGTAATTTTGCATCCATCCCATAATATGTATGAGGCCTATAATTTTTTAGTGAGGCCTACATGGGCTGGATACACCCATTATTTCCTTAGTAAATTCAATTTTAGTATAAAATCTTTTGCTGTTCTGAAAACTATTGAATGTTCATTATATTCAAAAATTTCCAATTTGCACACTCATTCATACCATTCTATAGTTAGTCTTAGTACCAATAAAGTAAAGCTAAAGCCACTTTCCTTTTGAAGGATTAAGTTTTTAAAATCTTTTATTTTTAACTTGATGTTGCTATGCAATTTGCAGCACACGATTCGCGGACATCTAATGCATCTAGGCGATTCCATATAAAAAAATTGTAAGAGCAAGTAATATCATTTTCTGCAAGTTAGAGGATTTTCTAGAGGATTTTCTTGTACTTTATTTTGTTTTGTTACATTTCCTCGTTTTCCAGCTGAAGCTCGATTAATATTAATCTTACATTTAATTTATTGAATACTGCGTTTTGTTTACTAGGTTTTGGTGCCGTGCGAAGTGATCCTTTGAGAATGTATCCAGCTGATCTCAATCCAGCTGATCTCAATAAATAATATTTCTTCAGTAGGTTTTTTTTTTTTTTTTGGTTTTTTTTTAGGTTGATTTACGATTTGTTTTTTTCATCGTTTCAATTAAAGTAAATCATCGGTTAGTTTAAGTTTTACATCACTTGTTGATTTTATTGAGGAGACGCTCATTTTTATCAATGCATTCGCTTTTTGTAATGGCGCGGAAGAAAATTGTTTCTTTTGAATTTGTGCTAGCTGTTTATATCTGAGATTCTTAATCGTGGCTGTAATTCAGCATTTACGAATTCTGCTCATCGGGAAGTCGTTGATAACTGTTTGTGTTCCATGTCTATTATCGATTTAGTTCGATCACTGGTGTAGTTCTTTCATCTTGATCTCAGCTCCGAGTCTTCTTTACACATCTAATAATAGAGTATCGGTAGATATTAACCTTCTGGTATCTTCGTTTTTGAAGTAGGTAAGTCTACGACTGTTTGTCTGCTGAAAACGCTTGTGCCCTTATGTTACTAATCAAATACTTACACTGAGAAAACTTTGAAAATTGTTTACTTATAGGGGAAATAACCTGCTTATTTACATACATATCTTCTTGGAGTAAATTCTGTGAGGAGAATAATAATCAAAGGGATGAGTATCTCACAGGATGTTGGTGAACTTTTTTTTCCACTCTCGTTTTCTTATGGTTGCGTCTTCTTTGACCCCGATGTTGTCGCAACCGGTCAGTCTATTATCGCTGCCGACAAGCCTAAATATGATTTCGGATACGAAAAGTCCTCATCCAATCAGTTGGTCATCGATCTTTTCGAAATTGTTAGAAATACACGCAGCACTTTCAGTACCTACAGCATGTTTAAAGAATTGGCACAAAGTCCTGTAAAACTGCGCATCTTGAACTAGTTACGACGATTGATAGATCACTCTTATTAACAATGAGTGTCTTATGTGTATCTTCCTCGATATTGCTACAGTGCCTGTAACTAATGGTCCGATTCTGCAAGTTCAAAATTCTATAGATGTAACTTTACAGAAACTGTTTGCAAAGAAAAAGATACAGTATTCTAAAAAATGAATTCACAAACTGGATTTTCCGCTGCGGTAATTCAATACGTAATGAACGTAACCAAAGTGTATTGTATTTTAAAACAAACTATCGATGGCAACTCTCGATTATTGACATAAACTCGAGATACTTATAAATGAAATTTGTTATCGATTTATATGGGGAATAAAATACCATACATTTGGTTTTAGATATATTGAGAATCAATACAATCAAATGCTTTCTGTAAATCCAAGAAAAGCGCCCCAACATATCTTTTTGAATCAAAAGCAGTAAGTATATAGCATACTCCCAATTTCTGCATTGCCAATTTAGTTCCTAAACCTTTTCTAAAACCATATTGGTAGGAATAAAAATAATTATAATAATTTAAAAACGTTATTAAACGCGAAAATATTAATTTTTCAAAAATTTTATCGAATATGGAAAGAGTTGAAATATGCCTATAACTATTAAGTAAAGAAGAATCTCCATTCTTTAGAATAGGAATTACTTTATCGAGTTTTAAACATTTTTGATTACTCCAGTTATTAAACTTTCATTAAAAGTATCGGACATCATGTTCGAAAAAAAATTCAATTCTACATTTCATCGCGCAACTATTAATTTTTTGCGGACCTCCATCTTCACCATTACTAAGCGAACAGATAACATTACAAACTTCAGCAGTTGCGTAATTGGTGATACATGCCATCTGAAATCCATTTAATAGTTCCAAACCTGTTTATGTCTCTGTCGGAGGTAATAGATTCACTGACTAAGTTATCTGCGTTAACAAAGAAGCAATTGAAAAGATTAAGTAGCTAACTCGAAAGAATCACTTACGTATCGGCCATTAAAGAAAATTGTATCAAATTTAAGAGAATCGAGATTTTTATTAAAAAATAAGTTCAGGTTCTTCCATAAATCTCACTGATTTAAATCTGTAAACTTAATACTTTCGGCTTCCTAAACATTATTAATTTAACCCTCTAACGCCACAATTTTTTTTCGGGGCGAAAAAAATCACAACAAAGTAATTTTAATGCCATAAACACAAATCCAATTTCAGAAATTAAATTTGGCACAATCTTGACCTTGTACAGGCAAAAATCAAAATTCGCCTACAGGCGGATCAGGGTCGAATGTTAACAAAAAATTACGGTTTGTAGTGGAATTAAGAATACATATTTATTGTTAGAAAATAATACTTTACGTATGTTAACGGTTATGGAATTCAAAAAAACAATTTTTAGTGGTTGAATTGCATAAATTTAAATTACATTTTTGGCAAAATGATTGGGTTTCAGATTTACAGTTTGTCATTTTGCACATCTTTTTGTCCGATCTATCTAAAAATATACACCAATGCCCTATTTGGTCGTATCTGAAATTGTCTACGGGCATGTATGACTTCTTTGGTTTGGCTGGAGGCGGCGATTCCGAAAATGATGGTCGACCACGTTTCGCTTGTTGGACAGTGCCCATCACACAAAGGGCTTCTGCTACTTCCGTACGAAAGTCAGGAAGCTGTTTTTTAGTGTTTCCTGGAAGACGATGATACAAAACGTAGGCATTGACCATCGCTAAATCCAATAGGTAAAAAACAAATTCGGTTTGTCCATTTCCTAGTCTTCATTCGAATGCGGTAGCGGCCAATAAGACTGTCCATTAAATCGACCCCGCCCATGTGCTGGTTGTATTTCTTAATGATAGCGGGACAATCGATTTCAATATTTTTTTTATTTATTCGATCCCATCGTATGGCTTTTTGAGGTGATTGCTCCAGTTGTCGCGACAAAAATGGCTTGGTACCAACGTAAGTCGAAAGTAATCGGACAGTTTAATATCCAAACCATAAGCTATGCCAACGTATTCTTCAGGATATCCACGCTCAACTTTGTTTTTTGCTAGCTCCAATTCGGAGGACAGTTTGATATTTGGCACATGATTTGCTCGCACTGTTCCCAAACTATAGATGCCACGGCTTCGAAGGTATACCAGCAAACCGAGCGAGGTATAAAAGTTGTCGAAATAAACAATGTGGTTGATATTATATGGGATGTCTTTTGACAGACGAACAACGACATTCGACGCGGCCCCTAGATCCGGTATATTCTCAGAAATTACATTATCGCCAGCCCCCGAATAGATTTCAAATGCATAGGAATACCCTGATGAATCGCAAAGTGAGAAAATTTTTGTTCCCCATTTATGTGGTTTGGCCGGCATATATTGACGTGTCGGATTTCCTTGCATTTTGGTGGCACACATTTGTTCATCAACACAGAGACGCTGGCGCATTGGGATGGAAACAAATCGTCCATTGAAATGTTTTATGAGCGGTCGTATTTTATACAGCCGATCATAGCCCGGTTGATCTTTTGAAATCGCAGCTGAGTTATCATTGAAATGCAACCTACGACGCGTCTCTTCGAACCGATGGCGAGTCATAGATTGTCTTACGGCTTCCATTGAATGTCTCCCCAATAAGCTCGAACGTTTGGAAACCGATATACAGACATAAAAATTAGGATCCCGATAAAATTTAGAAGTTCTGATTCTTCAGTGATGAATCGTGTTTCAATATTAGTTTGCCGAGCATATAAATTCATTTGATCTGCTAGGTACCGAAGAAAATCACTGGTTAAAAAATAGCTGAAGCAGTCATAAGGTGTTTTCAACACCAGTAATTCAGTTGGTAACTCCTTTTGACCATGAAAAATGATTTCATTTAAATGAAGTTGTAGCTTTTTCTTCTTCCAAATTATCGATTTGAATTCCGGTGAGTCATTTTTTAGTTCGCTTAAATGGCCATTGAATGCACCACAAGAAGGACCAGTAGGGACATCTTCCTCGTGTTGTTATTCAGTTTCTTGAGGACATTTCTTGAACCGAGAAGTATTTGGATGTCGAGTAGATAGATTGATAGTAGCTGAAGAAGTTGATATATAAGATTCAATAGGTGTTTGAGCTTGTAGAGAAGAGTTCACTGAACATGCCTCGTCGTCATTCCTATTCAAAATCATCCGGTTTGCTTCAGTACAATTCTGTGTAGTGTTAATCTGCTGATCGGTGAGTAATTCTGTCTTAATAAATACATAATCACGGTCGGCAATATCGTCATCACTATCGAAATCTTCGGCTCCATCTTCACTTCCAGTTTCTTCATCATCAGTTGGAACCGACTCCACCATATCAATAATATCATCTTCCGTCATTCTCGAAAGATCGTAATATGTTTTACAATGTGCCATGACTAATAACAAAAACAAATTAAAGATCACACAATAAAAAATACAAAAGAAAATCATAACACGAATAAATCATGCGAAAAACTGTAAGCGCAAGCATTTTGACCATAAAACCCGAGTCCGCCTACAGACGGTTTCAGGTGATAGTGTATTATTGATAACAAACAGTAATATTTTCTGTTATTTTATGCACTGTTCAAAAGATAACTCTTTTTTCTACTCACCAGTATTTTTTTCACAAGAATCGTATAAAAATTACTAATAATATTTTATTGTTGAAAGTCCCGTTTTTCACACAAATAATTATTTCGTCAGTTTTCGTCAAAAATTCACGTTGAATTGATTTAAAGGAAAAACGAAACGAAATAGAATATTGCTGAAAAAACCAATGAATAAAGCGGAATTGCGATTACAGTTTTAGTGTTTGTTTTCTTAAAAAAAATTTACATGTGTGGGATTAGAACGGTTTAGTTTAAGTTCGTCTTGAGGCGGACTAGAGCATTAGAGGGTTAATCTTTCCCGAACTACTGAAATTAAATCAAATTAAATATATGCTTGAGGTACTGAAAGTTGCAAAAATGGACCAGCTTAGTTAGATGAGAGAACCCTTAACACCAATCATCGACATAATAATTTAATGTCGAGCTTACTGTTAACGGCACCTGCAACTCAAAACTTATAATGTACATATTTACTTAAATAATTTCTCAACATCAAGTGATTTCCCGGAACCATAGGTTTTTCAAATGTAATTCATTAGTAAACCCTTACACATTGAAAAGCTGTATGTAACATTTTAATTTAGAAAATAAAACAAATTTTACATATTTATTCCACCAATGCTCCGATCACCATCTGACCAAATGAATAATTAAACGGTTAAACACATTCTCAAATTATTAATTGTCTAAAAATTGAAAAATAAAACAAAGAATACTCGGACTACTTTCCAATAGACACCAAAATTCAAATGCTATGTAGCAATAAGAGCACGCTGTCCTTTCAGAGCCCACATCTCTGAAACAGAGCAAAATCGGAAACAAATTGCACCACATCACTTGCAAAGTACTTCCGTTTGCCGCAAATTGAATTAGATTAACTCAAATAGAGAATATAATTGGCCGTGTCATCATTCAAACTAAAACTAACTACTAAACTAGGCAAAGACATATCGCAACACCAAATTTCTAACACTCATAAAAATCATATTTCCACTATCGTTTTCGTTAAACTATTCTTTACTTATACGTATCGAACAATTGAATATTTTTTATGAAATCGAATCACAATAAATAGTAAGCTTCCCGTTCATCGCTTCTCTCTCAATAAATCTTTAATTTTTATCATTTTAGTTCACCGAACGTAATAAAAATTACTATCAAAAGTAAAAAATAATCGTAAAAACGTACAAACGTGCGAAAACAAAATTCCAAAAATCTGTTTGAATTTGAAAACTGCGGGTACATTTCCACAACAAAAACACGCGCCCAATGACAAACTAAAAAAATGATTAATCTACATATGATACACACATGTTATAGGCATGTATTAAATTTGTATATCTGTGTGAAGTAAACAAAATCTTACAAAATTAATGAATGTATCATATACGAAAGTAGAAAAGTACTATACGCATATGCCCGGAAATGAATCGTTACGTACTTAAATTGCATTTCAAATGTTTTGTCACCGCATATTACCTTGACTCATGTAAATGCCAATAATTCTTCTAAAAATAAATATAATTGTTTTTGAATAATTTAAGGGCACCGAGTTCTTCTTTCGTCTCGTGAATGAAAATTTTCAATAGTGTTTTTCATAAATCATTTAAGTATTGCCCGTTGCACACTTGAGCTATGTTTTTTTTAGCGAGGTGCGCTATTTTACAAAGCCGAAATAAAGGAAACCGAATTCGTTCCAGCCGTGAAATCTTTTCCTTGTCACCACCGGAAATCGAGCCCGGGACCTCCGGTCGCTGGAGCAAGCACGCTGACCACTTTGCAGAACTAGAGAAAATTATTTTACTTATGCTACACCATACATTAACAGAACACTAAATCCTATTTGAAATGATGCTTCTTGCTTTACATGTTGATTTTCTGGTTGCAACTCATGAAGAATGTGGATATGTTTTATTCCATACATGAATGATTATATTTCTCGTTGTTTAAGAGTAAACGACAGAAATTTACTCGCTTTGGTAAATTGACCGATATAATTCTGGTACTGGAGTATAATGGGATGGGTGTAGATGGTTGCTTCGAAGTACCCTCCAGACTTTATTTTTGCTAGTTCCAAATTGTTACTGAAAGACGTCTCGGTGGGATTTCTTCGTACAGAATCCAAATTTATTCGTCGACATTGACTTCGTGTTGAATCTTACTAACATTTTCATATTTATAAGGGTACAATGCTCCTCGTTCTCGTAATCTTCTGTGAGTTGTTTCAAATATTCTATGATCTGGTACCCACCATTTTGGGTGGGTCTCATTTGAAACGCGATATTTTAAAACGCGAATTATCAAAACGCGATATTTCAAAACGCGATACGGTACAAAACGCGATATGGTACAAAACGCGATATTTCAAAATGCGATATTTCAAAACGCGATATGGTACAAAACAGGAGTTTAGGATCGGGTTATATCAGGCGGGTGAAGGGGAAATTTAATTTCAGTTTATAGTACATAGGATCGATATCAGGTGGGTCGCTGCGCTCCGTCGCTTCGCAACGCAAATTCTGTACCATATCGCGTTTTGAAATATCGCGTTTCAAAATATCGCATTTTGTACCATATCGCGTTTTGTCATATCTCGTTTTGAAATATCGCGTTTTGAAATATCGCGTTTCGAGTGGATCCGATTTTGGGAATCGGTTGCGTATTCACGCTCTGCAGCACGTTCATTTCCGTCACACAAACCATAAACGAAATGGATATTGGCGAGTTCTTCGAATGTGTAGTGTGGAGTTTTATGCAACACATTTACTAACGAGCTCTCGCAAGCCCATAAGAGTTAGTAAAGCCGTTAGCTCACTAATACCAACTTTGCACTAATATCCATAAACTATTTTTTTTCCAATTTTTATTCGAACATTTACCGGTTTCGCACCTCCACCGCATCACATGCATGAAAGTAGACGACATAGAGAAGATAAAACAAAAAAACAACTAGTCTTCCTGTATACACACAAACACCTCTCCATATACCACACGACGGCCATCACATTAAAGACATCATAGCGTAAAATTGTAAAGTTATGACTGAAAATCGCCCCCTAAATGAGAAACAATTTACCAAAACACAAGATAACATAAATAACAAAGTTCACATTCAGGAGCATGCAAATTTATTCCCCTACACCCACGAGACATAAATAATAAAAATGAAAAAATAAGAAATGGCGCCATAAGTAAAATCATAAAAATATTGGGTTTTATGTTAATTAATTAAGAAGTATTTAAATAAAATTAAGAATGATTGTATAGTTGTCAAACAACATATTAGTATAAGTAGGTGGCGACATTCATTTGTCTTTGTACACCTTAAAAGCTGCGAGTATATCGCTGACAAACTATTGTTGTCGACTGTACGTATATGTATCCCTTTATCGACATTTAGGCGCGTATAGGAAAGGCAAAAAACCTTAAATAATTTTTATCAAAAATCTCAAAAACCACAATTGGTATTAGCTTCAACTTATGTTGGTTGGATAAAGATGCTATTGGTAAGAACTGTTTCAGAAAATGACAATTTTTGCGAGTTATGCACTCTCAAACTCTTGATATGTAACTTTACATCATTAAATTTGGTGCTGTAAAGTTATATAACAAAACTTACTTTTATAGAACTGATTTACCATAGATTTGTGATTGATAACTCTTCTGAATTGAATTGAATTGAATATAAATGCTCAAGTCTCGCATTTCTCTCTCTCTCTAGCATTTACATCCCATGAAGGGATTTTGCCACCCGCACTATGGTCCTCCATCCGTCTCGGTCCATCGCTCTCGTCCTCCAATTTCGACATCCTAATGCGAGTTGGTCTTGTTCGACGTCGTCACGTCAGCGCAGTCGGGGCCTTCCTCTACGACGCACTCCGGCTGGGTGTTGATGGAACACTTTGTAAATCATTTGTTGTTGTGGAGATCTTGCAACGTAACCGAGCCATCTAACTCGATTAGATTTGATGAAGCCGATAATATCGCTACCTCCGAGAAGTTGATTTATTTCGTGGTTCATGCGAATCCGATATTCATTGTTCGCAACTTTAATAGAACCAATAATTGAACGGATGACCTTCCTTTCGAAGGTAGATGATAATCTACAGTCGTTAGAGGTCATGGTCCAGCTCTCGCTTCCGAAAGTCAGCACAGGTCTTATGAGTGCTTTATAAAGTGCGAGCTTGCACGACTGCGATAGGTGTTTAGATCGCAATAATTTTGATTATGCGTAGAAAACTCGTTGTCCGGCAGCGATTCGGGCTTTTATTTCTGCATGCATATCATTCATGGAGCTTATAAGTGGCTGGAGGTATTTAAAGTTTTCGACGCTATCAAAGTTATGGTCGCCAATTTCGAGATTTGCCATGGAGATGTTCCTGGGTGTTGTTAAAAATTTCGTTTTGGTACTGTTCACCTCCAAACTAAGTCTACTTGCGCAGCGATTGAGCGGGATGAAACTGTCCTTGATGTCGCTAGGTCTTCGACCAAGAAGCACGATATCATCTGCATATCCAAGAATTTGACCTGATTTATTGAATATACAGCGCGAAGTTTCAATGTTGCTTTTCCTCACCACGTACTCATTCGCAAAATTGAACAGCACAGGCGCGAGTGCATCTCCCTTCGAACACTAGATGTTATTTGAAAGGAGTCTCATACAGTTCCTTCAATTACAATTCTACATACATATTCAGATGTTGTTAATTTACCTAGTCATATGAGCGCGGCCCAAAGGTTGTCGCGGTTTAAACTGTTATATGCCTGCCGGAAGTCTGTATATAAAGGGTTATCCAATTCGAGGTTGATAAAGTAAACTTAAAAAAAAACACACAAAATATTCGGAATGTATTGTAATTTTTATTTCATTTTACAGATTGATCCTTGCCATTTTTAGTTAAACAAGATATCATTCAAATGTCCTCCACGGGACTTCTTACAGGCCTTGATTCTTTTGAGGTAATTTTCAATGACTTTTCGGCACATTTCGGGCGGTATCTCGGCCATTACCTTACGAATATTAGTTTTCAATTCGTCAAAAGTTTGAGGATTGTTTGCGTAAACACGATCTTTTGCGTAGCCCCACAAAAAGAAATCCAAAGGCGTTAAATCACAGGATCTTGGAGGCCAATTGACATCAGCCAATCGCGAAATCAAACGTCCAGGAAATTTCTCTTGCAAAAGATCTCGATTTGCCCGTGTTACGTGACTGGTTGCTCCATCCTGCTGGAACCACATATCGTCAAGATCATAATCTTCGATTTTCGTAAAAAAATAATCGGTTAACATGCGGCCATAGCGCTCAGAATTGACGGTAACGGTTCGTCCATGGTTGTTCTCAAAAAAATACGGCCCAATCACACCACCAGACCACAATGCGCACCAAACAGTGACTTTTTCCGGGTGTAATAGCTTCTCTATAATCAATTGTGGATTTTCTGAGCCCCAAATTCTACAGTTTTGCTTATTAACGTATCCACCAAGCGAAAAATGAGCTTCATCACTGAAGAAAATTTTGTTCGAAAAATCAGCTAAATCATTTTTTAAATCAGTTAAATCATTTTAACGCGTTGGTCGATTGTTAAATGCTCCATATTCTTAAATGGCAGAATGTCAACTAAATAAATGACAGCGTACTTGACGTTTATCTTTGACAGATGTCGGTATACAGATTTCTACTTTATCAACCTCGAATTGGATAACCCGGTATATATAGTTGATGAATGGTTATATTGTACTCCCAACATTTTTCCAAGATCACTCTCATGTAAAACACTGGTCAGTGGTCGATCGTGATCGTCGCCAATGATGTTTTCGGCGAAAGGGATGAGTGGCAAGTACAACATTAGCCAACACTTTGTAAGCAGTGCAGTAGAGCAATACCACGTTAGTTTTCACATTTAAAGCAGTCGCCTTTTTTGTGCGACGGACATATGAGCGAGGTCTTCCAATTCTCCGGCAGCTTTTCTTGGTCCCAAATAGAGACGATGCGATCGTATAGATTTGTAGCAAGAGTAGCGCCTCCGAGTTTAATTAATTCTGCGGGGGTTTCATCGAGACCGGGTGCCTTTCCATTTACTAATCTACTAATAGCTGCGTCTACTTCCTCCACTGTGGGATATTTGACAAGAACCTCTTCACCTGAAGGAGCTATTGCTCTAATGGGAGTCACTTCGTCGTTCCGATGTAGCAGATTTTGAAAGTAGGTTTGCCATACTGAGAGAACATCAGCCACGTTTGTTCTCAACTCTCCATTCCCGTCTTTGATGGCTGTACTTTTTGGGTGGGAGTGTTTAGTGAGATTCCTGGCGTTGGCAAAACAGTCCTTTGAGTTTCCTATTTCCGCTTGGAAGCTGATGTTTTCAGTGCATGATTTCATATGTTCACGTTTCTTTTGTTGGAGAAATTTAATCGTGGCTTTCCTAGCGCGTAGATATTCTGCTTGAGTGCTTCTAGTGTTGCGAGCCAACCATTTTTCACGAAGCTTTCGTTTATTTTCGATGACCAGGCGGCATTGATCATCGAACCAATCATTGCGGGATCTCGGAGGTCTACTTCCGATAGTGTTTTGCCCCGCGGTGATAATGGCTGAGTGTATAGCATGCCGCTGCTCCTGGATGTTAGAGGGAGCTTCTTCGTTGTTGCTGGGCTGCTCTAAATAGTTAGTGACATCTGATTGGTAACTCTGCAGTGGCGCTTGGTCTTTTAGAGCATCGACATTCCATCGAACGGTTTTTGTGCTTGTCTATAATTGAACGTAGATGACAGTTTGCACTTATATTTAAATATGACAAGCACATGATCGCTGTCCATATCTGCACAGAGTAAGATCTGACGTCAGATATGCTGGTAGAGTGTCTCTTAGACACCATGACGTGATTGATTTGGTTTTCCGTTCTTTCATCATTCGATCTCCACGTTACTTTGTGGATTCTCTTATGACTAAGTTGTACATTATTGCCAGGTCGGTGACTCGTTGGCCGTTGTTATTACTAGTTAGGTGCAGGCTGTTAGGACCGATGTGCGATGTATTTTCTGCACTCCTACCGATTTTTGCATTAAAGTCGCCCACGATGATTTTAATGTCGTGGTGCGGTATTTTTATTGATGATTTTCTCTAGCTCGACAAGGAATAGATCTTTGATGTCATCAGATTTATCTTCAGTGGGTGCATGTACATTAACGATCGTGATGTTAAATTTCTTAGTGCGAAGTCTGACCGTGCATATCCGCATGTTGATAGGGCGGAAATCGATGATATGATGCTTCACGCGCCGATGGATGAGGAAGCCAACTCTAAATGCTCCTCCGTTCTGATGGCCGTTGTAATGAAGAGTGTAACCATTGGTGGTGTCATGGATTCCACTCCCAGACCATCTAAGCTCTTGTAGTGCAAGTACATCTAATGTGTAACTCTTTGCTTGGTTCGAAAGGTTCTGGAGATCTCCAGGTACCTTGAACACATTTATATAGCGAGCCGCTTGATACAAGACAGACGCTCGCTTCAGCCGCTCTTAACGTGGTGAACAGATGCTGATTTGGTATTGGTTTTGAGGCGCCAATAGGAGGAGGTATGAACCTCGGACTACGCCCCAAGTCTCGCATTGTTGAGCTTAAATTGTATAGTTTCTCTGTCTCTGTGAAAATGGTCAAGGGCTATACTCCCCCCTTTGGTTATTACCGAAATTCTAATTAAGTGTAGCTATCCGGGTTTATCGCTCAGGGCTAGTTTTCTTATTCTTACAATTTCAGGTAAACACCTAATCGTTGTAACTGAGCCGCTCCCCACATAGTGTAGGATTTAAACGGAAAAATAATCTGTAAATCGGATTGTGTTAAGCATCTGTGAGTTATTTTTGAGTGGGCTCTCATGGAATGGAAATCTCGATCACGACTAAGTATTTTTAGTAATGTCACTGAGCGTTTGAAAAATCGTGGGCTATTCGCAAAAATGATACATTTTTTATACAAAGAGCTTGTTCTGTCGTTGTTAATTTACGCATCAGTCGTCTGGTTGCCGGCGGATATTCATTAGGGTACAGAGCGGTTGTACGGCGATCATTGATGCTTTTTCATTGATTCCAACTATTCCGGTGGGGGCCACACTTTACCTTCCTCAGCAATGGTCATTTATTTTAAGCTCGGTGTATTTTTCACTTATCGTTTAAATAGTAGTGAAGCGTGAAATAATCGTGGTACTTACACTTGTGAGCATCGTTAAAATTTTAACAATTATAATTCATTAATGTCCGAAGTTAAAATGATTAACGATTGGCTTATTTCTGAATGGAACTGTTCTAATTCATTTTCAGTGGTCTTTTCATCTAAAGATTTTTTGATGCCCCAGGACTTCAGGAATGACCTTACCAAATCGCCACTTGTCTATTCTGATGGCTCGCAAGTGGATCTTAGGCAGGGGTTGAGTTTGTTCCGCGCGGTGTTCAAGCTGAGATTACGGCGTTGGCTCTGGGCACTGGCTGATTTGAAACTTGACGTCTTCGACATTACTACATTACTTTGTGCACTTACTTCGTGACATTGAGTTTAGAGTCCTGTGGGTTTCATCTTACTAATTAAATAAAAAAACTGATTTGCGCCAAATCATTAGTGAGTAATCTAAATTAAATTTGCTACAGTTTTGCAATGTGCAAAGGACATGCAACATACTATGAACCTACATTAGTTGATTCTTATGTTCTAAAAATTTAAATTTTGTGGTAAAAATTGAAATTTAAAATCGCAGTTATCACCGCTGCTTCATTTGTTTAACATATAACTGAGTGCAATAGAAGTTCCTCATAAATGTTTATAGATTAAGATTGTATAATAAGCTTTGTAACAAATCCATTCGACAATCGTTACATGTTTTTTTCTAAGTATTTAAAATTAAGTATATTTACCTAATTTCTAACTTGATTTTTTCCTATTTCTTGTTCGAGCGTCTTTTCAAACTTCTACAGAGAGCAGCTCTATATTTCGAAATAATAATGTTTATTTGGCTCTAAACTGAAAAACGGCTTCAAAAATTATCGGCAATAGACTTCCTAAGCCACACACAGCGTTGTTAATTTCTCCGTCAAATTTAAGCTCATTGAATAATTTTTGATATTATGGGCTGAACTGTTACTTAATTGACAAAACCTAGTTTAAATTGATACAAAAGCTGCTTATGTACAAACAGTTAACTTTTGTTAGTGTTTTCTTGCTGATTGGCTCCAGTTGTGAATTGTGATACAAAACTCATATCCAGAATAAATGCGCTTAAATATAATTAAAACAAATTACAATTAAACAAAATAAGGCAGAACTTCTCTCCGAAAAGCGTAAAGCTCTCACAATTAATTTAATGTAGTGTTTTCATTTTTACTATCTGTTGAGTTAAATGACTGGCAATAATGATGGCAATTTCTTTTCGATTTTATTATTGTACGTGCCGCTATTAGAAACGTATACAGTTAACAGTGGCTGGCTTTTGGGTGGAAGCCAAAAACATTATTTGCGGCAAGAATTTAAACATAAACCATAAAATATATACTGTTTACATATACATTTTAGTTTAATTTAGGGAGCTCGATTTACAATTTAAAATTTTTTCAGAGATTCCGAGATATTTTCAGAGATTTAACTCCTCCAATAGAACGAACTGCTTTTTCAATGCAGTTTATTTTAAGCCACGAATTGTTTGTTCCCATGCGGTCACCCAAATTTATACTAATCTAAGCAATCGTTGCTTGACGTTGATGTCGCAATATACTTAGCTCTCTCATGGGTCTTTATAAAATGCAAACATCGCTTTTGAGTAAAAATGTCTTGTGAAATTGTACAACCATACACAACAAATATATGATATATTTAATTCAAAGCTTTATTATTATTATGCATTTGCTAACTACTAAATTAAGTATTTAAGTAAATATTTTGTTTGTCATATCGTCAGATCAAATAAGTCTTTCCTTATATACAAAAATAATTATTCTGGTATGGTCTTCAAAACATTTTTATTAATTGATTTTGGCTTTGGTCCAACTAGTTTTTTATAAACAAAAAACAACACTTTGTATAGTGCGCAATTCAATTCCATGATGTTTATTAAATCTAATTTTCCTACATTTAAGTATTGATTTCACTAAAATTAGTTTAAATTGAATCTGAGTTACAATCAAACAAAATTAGAGAATTTTTGTGTACGAGACGGGTTTTAATATGTCAGGAAGTCTTAGGTGCAATCTACATTTTGCCGGTCCATCTAAATAATAGTTGTATGCTGTGTGGTTCCGATTCGGATTTTTTTTTTAAGAAAATCTATAATCTCTTTCTGCTATCTGTTGATGAATTATGATGAAATTTCGTGAGTTGTATTGGACAGGAATTGTAATGTGAGTTTTGAACATCTATCTACCTACATACCTACTTTTCTAAATTTCGTATTTATAAATCTAACATAATATAAATTTTATATGAAGTTCTGCGGTATCCGTACATTCTACACGATCAAAATGGATTCTTAGATGCATTTTGAACACAGTCCTATATTTGACTATGTTGGAGATAAATCTCTGCAAATTATTAATCTAAGTATTGAGTTTATATTGTAATTCTATTATGTATTTGGAACAATGTTGTGAAATGATGAACGATTCTCACTCACTTCGTTAGAACTAAATATAAAAATAGTTGTGAGGCAAACTACCACAGTTAACTAATTCCCTTATTTTTCTAATGGCAAACATCATCCTCAGTCTACATGGGAAATGTAAGGAAGATTTATTGTTTAGAATCCGCTCGAGTTTCTGCAGCCATAAAAGTTCTTTTCAGTTTCTCGCCAACATTTCAAGCATTCCCGTAGGTAACCGTAGGTAAAGTATAGGTGGTTTTCTAATAGCTAAGGTCATACTTACTGGAGAACATTTATCTTTTAGAATTTCCACTATAATTTTTTGAGTTCTGCGACCATATAAATCCTTTTCTGTTTCCCGCTAATATCTTCAAAACTCCCACAGGTAACCAATATTTGCGGTTTTTTTCTAATAGCTAAGGTCATACTGAGACTACATGCGGGGAATTGACGAATCTATCGGTTATAACTTCCACTATAATTTTTTGAGTTTCTGGGGCTATACAAGTACGTTCTTTTCAGTTTCTGGCCAATATTTCTTCAAAACTCTCACAAGTAAGCATAATGAACGCTTAACTCCTACATGTTATCATTGTGTAAATTTGTTTTCTAATAGCTAAGGTCATACTGAGTTCAAATGAAGGTTTTGGGAACAATTTATCGTTTAGAATTTTTACTATTAATTTTTGAGTGTTTGAAATGTTGGCCTGAAAGTGAAAAGAACTTACATACACGGTCGCAAAAACTCCAGAAATTATAGTGAAAATTCTAAACGATAAATTTCTTTCAAATTCCCATGTAGTCTCATAAGTCGTATACGTAATTTTCGGTTTCTTCCACACGTAACAAATGTGTACATTTTTTTTCTTACAGCCAAGATTTAGCTGTTAGAAAAACAACCGTACATTATGGTTACCTGTGAGATTTTTTGACATATTGGGAGGGAATTTTAAACGATAAATCTTCCTTACATTTCCCATCTAGACTGGGTATGTCGTTTACTATTGGTTACCTGTGGGAATTTTCGAAATATTATCCTTAATCTAAAACTTAATTATTTGGCCGCAAAATCAAAATCTCACTTAGCGAATTCTAAACGATAATATCCCTTCATTTATATATACTTAAGCAAGTTAAACTTGCTCGCAAGCTTCCAATACAAAATTAAAATGGAACCGCCTCACAACTGTTTTTATATTTACTTATAAAGAAGTGGTCGAGAAGCGACCATCATTAACTCATTTCAAAACATTGTGTTCAAAATACATAATAGAATTACAATATTGAACTACGATTCAAATTTTAAAATTATTCATTAATAATTAGCCAAGTTCTATGCTGGACTATGCTGGAAGTCAAATATAGAAATTTCCCTCAAAATACATTTTAGAATTCATTTTGATCGTGTAGAATGCACGGATACTAGAACTTCACCTAAAATTTTTGTTTCGATCCATACTGAATCCTAGAAACCAATTTCATAATGATTTAAGAATTCGGGATTAAGTACAGTATGAACAAATCTTAGATTTTTGCTTCAAACTCACATTAGAATCCGTACTAATACTACTAACGAAATTTCATCATAATTACACCGCATGGTTGATGTCCGTAAGTATGACTTACATAAAAATAAGAAACTCGTTGCAGATGCGGCGATGCTCTCAGATGGTGTCAAAGAGCGTTTGTGGCACCTATGTTTGGACGGGATAGGGATACGCAACTTGAACCAATGCTCTCTCTCTTGGTTTTCACATCCCATGAAGGCATTTCGCCGCCTGCACTATGGAACCAATGCTGGCGTGATTGATATGAGATTATTGGGGCGGTCATCTTAGGATCGGATGAAGTTCTCTTTGATAGAACATAGAAATGAATCTGGAGGAGAAACCGGTCAATGAGAATTGTGAAATGGTCCACAGAGTGAGAATTGCAGATGGTCCGCCAAGGTTATCGAGTTGTGTGTACAATGTGTTTATTACAGTGACCCGTGGACGGAAAGAAGATTTGTGCAGAAGTTGCAAACAACGGAAAGAGGTTCTGCACGATCATCCCGAAGAGTAAACATTGCTTATAAATATAGGAGAACGATCGGCATGAAAAACGACAGCGATTCGAAATAGAACGGGCTAGACCATATGTCACTAAAATTTGAGAGGGATATACGAAGGTGGATAGATCACTTATGAAATGCTGGTCAAAAAGGACGTTGGCAATGAGGTGTTGCGTGTTTTCAAGGATGACGGCATGGATGAAGAGATGTGCGAGCAGGTGGTGCCGAGTGTAGATGGCGATGCATGGTGTTGTTAGGGTTCGAGCAATGATGAAGTGTATTGTCATTGAGGATGAAGCAGAAATGGAATAGGCCATAGAGGATTGACTGCTTCAAGATTCTAGTTCACTTCGTTGGAGCTGTACGGACTAATATGCAAAGGTGGTAGTTTGAATTCTGTTCGGGAGGAACAGACTTAGTTGGAGGGTAATATTATCATCTCGCCTTTTGGGTTGATGGGCAACCAATTCAGCGTGGGCGAGACAATTATTCAGAGAAAATTGTTCATTTGATGTTTAGAAAATTAATGACATTTTTTTAAAATTAGTGACATATAAAGTTAAGTATTAGCATTAGAAGTAGTTTTACAACAGTTTAGTTTTGATTATCAAAGTTTAAGCCTGGAACAGAACCGAAAGTCCACGAATGATCTCGAATATTCAGCGCGGTTTATAAATATGGGGGAGTCTTTGGTGAGTCTTGGTTAAGACGCGGTGGGCAATAGTGTATAAGTGAGTGAATAGCGGGAATTATATAAGTGGTGTCAAAGTGAAATTAGTGGTGTGATTAAAATTAATTGGAAATAGTGGTAAATGGTGAATTAATAAATAATTGTGAAAATTATTTGTTGTGTTCTAGAGGTAGTTGATTTTAGGAAAATTAATGTGGGAACATTTCTGGTATTTTCAGGAATATTCCGGAAGCAGTGTGAATTATGGTAATTAGTATTGTAACCGCTAGGAATCATAAAATATATTAACGCGATCTAATTTTATTCAAAATAATTCCCTAGTGTCACCGAACTTTAATAAAAAGATAATAATCTACAAAGTAGTTCTAGTTTTCAAATATTGGAATAATCAAGTTGATCTAAGTTGAATGTACCATTTTTGCTTGATGTAATACACATTTTTCCAAATAACTGTCCTTAATTGTTCGTGTTTTTAATATTATTTGTTTCCAAAAAACAAGAAAATAATTTACTAAAATGTAGGTCCAAATTAGCTCACCATTAAAAAGTTACGCTGAGGGTAAAGTGGTTCTCCATTTTATCATACTATGATATTCCTGATCATTATTCTTGATCTTCATCATAATGATGATGATCACTGAAGAAAACAATTTTTTGAGTGATCGTCATTGTTATGATGAAGAAGATCAAGAATATCATAGTATGATAAAATCAATCATTTAAATAATTGTATTTAACATACAATGATAATATTATGGTAAATGCAATCATGTATTTATCATATTTTTTTCTGAGTGTACCAATCAGTGTATTTTCATATTTTCGTTAGAAGCTTTTACCTATATAAAAACATAAATGCTTCGTTTGAATTTTCAATTTGAATGGTTAATTTAAATTAGTATAGAGTGTTCCATCAAAAATTCCATCATTATTTTTAAAAAACAAACGTTAGTTAAAAAATGCTTTGGACTTGGACCGGGAGGTACTGGGTTCAAATCCCACCAGAGGCAGGATGTAAAGCGAATTTGCTTCATCGATTACGATCGATGATGTTAATAAACACAACTTAGACCCTCTGTTGGAGTGCAGAATTCAGCGCCGACCTACCGTCCATGTCAGTGTGCAGGTTGACATGGAGCTTGCAACGTACTGTAGTTGTTTGAGTAGGTGAATTGGGTGTGTGTGTGCGTGAATGAAAAGTGGAGTATTAATTGACCTTAAAAGGACAATAAATCCATTGTTAATACTTTCTTTTACTAAAAAAAAAAAATAAAAAAAAAAGAGTAGCAATGTAATATGGGGGTTATTGCGTTTTTGATTCTATTTCAACATTGTTGTTGAAAAACGTCGAAAACGGTTTTTTCGTTACTTGTTAAAAATTTAAGTTTTCATCGCAACAATTTCGCATATTGTTTCATCTTGTAGAATAAACAAAACAGAGCTTAATAAAATAAATACATTGTTATCTTTTCGCAATTACTAAACCAATCAAAAAATGTCGCTAAGTATAAATTTAGAAAATAACAGCGACAAAAAATTGAACATTATAAAACCCAAATGTTTGTTAGAAAATTTAACAATTTATTATGTATTCTGCCTGGTTCAATAGATTATGAGGATCTCCTGGAACTGCGAATAACGCAACAAGGATTAAAAAAAACGAAAATTTGCTGCTTTAGTTTAAATTTAATAATTTTTACTACACTATGATGGTTGATTTTCAAATATGTGTTTGTTGAATATATTATTTAAAATAAAAAATTAAAATTTAGATGATTTGTTTAATTTTTTTTCATAAATTTATGTTCAAATTTGTTTCAATTACCACGGTTTCTCAATAAAAGCTTTCCCTCTATTTAAAGCTCACATTTTAATATTACGGCTCTTTAAAATCATAGATGGCTCTGATACAATACGGAAATTTATTAAATTAAATGTTACCATTTTGATTTACACAGGGTTCCAGAAGTAAGTTAACAGCAGCAATAATCATATAAAATCAGACCTGGCCTAGAAAACAAACGAAACCTTATGTTTCTCTTCACAAAATCCTTGTCTTAGTCGTGTTTAAGCGTGTTGTTTACTCTTTAAATGCGTACCTCACCACAAAACCAAATGGCGCATCATTCGAGTTTGATTTGAATTAATTTTATTTTGACAAATTGGTATGAAATAATATGAAGTAGGTTATATTTTATTACTAGTTCGTGATTGGTTCTTTTTAGTTTATTTAAAATTGGGTTCGTACTTCAGAAAATATGGCCAAAGTTAAGCACTTAACCACAGAAGAACGTAAAATTATAATAAAACTATATTCTTCTGGCAAAACAATGCGATAAATTGTAAAAGTAGTTGGGAAATCGGCCACTTCAGTGTTTAAAACAATAAATGCATTCAAGTTTGAAGGCAGAATATCAGAAAATAAAAGGACAGGACGACCCAGAATAGCAGCAAAGAGACTGGATTTAAGAATCCAAAATATTTCTTCTACTGACTCAACGTTATCTGCTCCAAAAATCCAGGCTATGATTAAAAATGAAAGCAAAAAATCTACCTTCTACACAAACAATTAGGAGAAGACTTCATGAGGTGGGCAAACATGGTCGAGTGGCACGTACAGTGCTCTTCATAAGTAAAGTCAACAAAGGAAAAAAGATGCAATTTTACCAAGAACACATTTTAAAACCTTAGGAATTTTGGAGCCGCGTGTGTTATGGACAGATGAATCCATGGTCCGATTAAAGTACAGCCATGGAAGAATGTACGTATGGCGAAAGAAGTAAGAAGTTTGCTCTTTTAAATGTACACAGTCCATCTTAAATATATTAGACAAAGGTCTAATGGTGTGGGGTTGCATGTGTTCATCAGGCGTCGGCAAAATTGTTATTAATTAAGGTAAGATGAATGCTGCTGTCTGGAACAGCAATACCAGAAGGAAAGCGACTTATAGGCGAGAATTTAATATTACAACAAGACTGCGCCTATACACCGAGCGAGAACCGGTGGTGGCCATTGTACCACCTCAAAGCCCAGGACCTTTCACCAATAGAAAATATATGGGACGTAATAAAAATGCGAATGTGCCTTTTCTCACAGAGGAACTTAGCAGAATAGTGGAGTTTGATTAGTGAAAAATAGTACAGTATAATACCCACAGAGTGTCAAAAATACTCGCCTGGCTAAATTATCGCATAATAATGGCGGGCACTGCGATTGATTGATTGATTGATTGAACTGTAGAGCCAAGTACTTGACAGGTGGTCCGGGATAACGCCGGGCCTATTCCTACAGCCTGTTTACACATAACAATAGGAAGGATAGGAAAGGTATTTTTTTCTTTTTGGGACGGAACGACCCGGTTTCATACACCTAGCGATCGTACGGCACAACACAATTCTAATCTACTAGAGGAAGGATAAAGGCTTAATAGGTGTAATGGATAATGATGGTATTGGTCTTCAATAATTGCTTCTCAAAATCAGCAACCTGAGGGAAAAATTTTATTATTTCACGTACATCGGAAAATTTCTTGAAATTTAATTCAAAATTAATGCTTCTCGGCTTCCTAAACAAAATTGATTGAGTGAATCAGCCCGGTTACAGACACCTAAGTAAAGTCGATAATTAATAACACAATGACAACGCAATTTTAATCTACACAATCAACAATTGGATGTTTCAACTACCAAAACGATTAACTCCATAAAACAAAAAGTTGCGAAAAATGAGAAAATACAAAAATGGTTTTTTTAAATTCATTATAAATTGCAACTTTAGTTACTTTTAATTTTGTCATTTAGTGGTGTTAACACTTATGCACGATTTACATGTTCCAATTTTTTTTTCAGTAAAAAATGAAGGGTTAGGTATATTACAATTTTCGTTTGTGAGAGGAGCACGAAACAAATTCCAGTAAAATAAAATTGGGTTTTTTTCTTTTTAATTTGGGGAAATGTTGTTTACATATGGCAAAATATCCTACATTTCCAGCAAGAAGAAATTAAGGAGCCATTTATGCAAGCTACTGTAATAACGATTAACCACGGTGGTGCTGAACTAAGTTTAAGGGCGATCTACTGTCCACCAAGACATAATATCGTAAGAAATCAATATCTAAACATTTTTAATAAACTTGGACCAAGGTTTATCATAGGAGGTGACTACAACGTCAAACATACTGCGTGGGGATCTCGACTCATAACACCAGGAAAAGGAAAAGAACTCCTAAGTGCAATAGAAATGTCAGGATGTGAATATCACCCATCTCGTAAACCTACCTATTGGCCTACAGACATCAACAAAGTTCCTGATTTGATTGACTTTTATATCTCGAAAGGAATAGCCTCAAATTACATTGAAGTCGAAGGTATTGACGACCTTACTTCCGATCACACACCGGTCTTAATGACTGTGAGTACATTAGTCATAAAAAAGAAAACCAAACTTAACCTAGTTACTAATAAATTTACTGATTGAGAATTATTTAGAGAGAAACTAGACAATCTAATTGAGTTAAAAGTTAGTCTTAAAATTAAAGAAGAACTTGAATTACAAACTAAACATTTTATTAACTCCATGCGTGAAGCTGCTAAAGAGGCTACACCCGTATTAGGTGAGAAACTCGTACAAGAGATCAACTATCCCCTGGCGATTCGAGAACTGATAAAAGAAAGGCGTAAAAAAAGACGCATATGGCATAGAACCAGAAATATTATTGACAAAACAGAATTTAATCGGGTAAGTCATAAAGTTAACCGATTAATTAATGAACATAAAGAAGCTTGTACTGAAAATTATTTGAAAGGACTGGGTCCTGAAGCTGACAAAAATTATTCTCTTTGGAAAGCTACTAAAAGATACAAGATACCAATAATCCAAGTGTCACCTATAAGGAACACAAATGGAGAATGGGTGCGACGTAATGAAGACAAAGCAGAACTGTTTGCACATCATCTGGCATCAGTATTTCAACCACACGACATACAATCTAGGATTGACCCTAAACCAGTCTATAGGTCTCCATCAAATATCAGAAGTGTCACCCCACTAGAAATTGCGCAAGAAATAAACATGAATTTGAATCCCAAAAAATCACCTGGAATTGATGAAATTTCGCCAAAGATGTTTAAGGAGTTATCAAAGAGAGCAGTCACTATGTTAACATATATATATAATGCTTGCTTTCGACTTAGCACGTGCCTGAGTGCTTCAAGGTTGCAAAAATAATCATGATAAAAAAACCAGACAAACCAGCCGAGCAAATGGGATCATACAGGCCGATCTCTTTGTTACCTACTGTTTCAAAGTTGTTATTGAAACGACTAAAACCAATGATCATTATACCTGACTTCCAGTTTGGATTCAGGAATAAACATTCGACAATTGATCAAGTGCATCGCGTGACTGCAAAGATAGAACAAGCACTAGAAGAGAAGAAATATTGCCCTGCCGTATTTCTAGATGTATCACAGGCTTTCGATGGAGTGTGGTATGAGGGTCTTATCTACAAGATAAGTAAATTAGTGCCAGAAAATTACTGCCAATTGCTCGAGTCGTATCTCTCCAAACGAAAATTTTGAGTATTACATGAAACATGCTCTAACTTTTACCCAGCCATAGCAGGGGTGCCCCAGGGTAGCGTATTAGGACCCATCCTATATCTACTTTACACTTCTGATATACCGACAACGGAAACAACCTTCATCGGAACTTTTACTGATGATACCGCAGTATTGGCATCAAGCGAATCGCAGAACCAAGCAGTAGAATACTTACAGCAAGCACTCGATAGAATCAGCCAATGGACCAGGGATTGGAATAAAAGCTTAACGAGCTGAAATCAGTACACGTAACATACACGTTGCGGCGCAAAAATAGCAACATCCATACATTTCTCAATGGGGTACAAATTCCCCAAGTTGAATCTGCTAAATATCTCGGATTGCATCTAGATTCAAGATTGAACTGGAAATATCACATTAGACAAAAAGCAGAGCAAATGAAAATAAAACAACGTGAGATGTACTGGCTAATAGGAAGACATTCTAAGCTTAGACTGTACTGTAAACGCCTGATCTACGAATCGATAATTAAACCAATTTGAACGTGTGGTATCCAACTCTGGGGCTGTACTAAACAATCAAATCGTTTAATTATTCAACGTTGCCAAAACAAATTTCTACGAACAATAACGAATGCTTACCGCTACGTAACCAACGAGGAATTACACAACGACCAAAACGTTAAATGGATTGATGAAGTGATTCAGGAATTTGCCATCAAACATGAAAGAAGATTACTGCAACATACCAACAGTGAAGCAATACAACTTCTTGACATAACACAAGAACTGAGACGCCTTAAAAGAATTAAACCGCATGAGCTGGTCATCTAATAAATAAAGATTCATTATTGGGAGCAGCATATTGATTGCTTGTAAACCCACACTCGCTCCACTTATTAGTTTCAAATAAGTGCGTTATCATCATTAGTAATAAATTATCATGTGATAAGATTGTACTATTTAAATAAATAAAAAAAAAAAAAAATTGAGACACGTCAGAGCAGGACGGTTATATAAAAAATGCATATGGCGGTCTTATATGTCAAAGAAAAAGCCAACCAAACAACTTTTTGTTTTTGTAATAAAGTGACGCTCTAAATTTTGTGTATTGAAAATATCGTGATATAATTAATTAAAATAAATAAAATATTAAGTATAAAACAGTGAATCGTGTATTACAGTGCATCGTTTGTAAATAAACTTTGAAAACTTTTGATTGAAACATTGAAATGAAGTGTTTAGTGAAATGTTGTCAAAATGCGCCTCGAAAAATTCGAAAAGGAATTTCTTACCATCTGTAAGTATTTATATAAAATAAAATGAAAATTATGTTAAAAGGAAAGTGATTTGTGATAAAATTATCCATATTTTAATTTAAAAATCAGAAAAAATTAATTAAAAAATTTTGGTTGTTGTTGTTGGACTTTTTCCTTTTGTAAACAGATGTTATATTACAGTGTCGCATTTTTCTTATTGCTACGTACATATTCTACATGCTTTTCTTTTCATAATAACTTTTTATTTTGGAAGTACATACAATTTTTACCGGAAATAAAAAATTAAATCCGTACTATATTGGAATAAAAATAATTTTGAATTTGTGTAGTTTTTAATTTCGATCGATCAAATTCTAAATACGACCCGTTGATTTATATGCTTTCTCTTTTACCCCCAGAATTTGACTCACTTGACAGCTGCTATCATTCACTCTTCAGTATTTAACTTTATTGCAACTTTATTAACTTTATTACAAACAGATAATTCTTTAAAATTTCATTTTCATCCTTTTCTGCCATTTCGACTTTTAACTAATTCACCGTGTATATAACTAATATCTGATGACGACACACTATGTCGACGTTTTTGTTACTTTGTCCAGTTGTTTTGTTAGTGTAAATATCTTAACACTATTATGGCGTTCTCTCGGTCTACGACATAAATTGAAGTCATGTGCGAAAAATGAGAGTAGTAAGAGGCCTGTAGTTTAGGAGGCATTGATATAACCATATTATTATTTTATGTGTGATTGTTTGAATGCATATAACAGTGTATCCCTTTTCCTGCGTGCCATCACAATTGTGTGGGTAAGGCAAAAGAATCATGTCAAAAATTTATTTTTGCATGTATTTTGAACCAACATACACATTTGTGCATTCCACTTAAATCATTTTCGTCCGAAAAATAACACTATAACTATAATAATAGCAAAATAATTTATATTATCAAAAACAAATAATTCATATGTTATATAATTTATATGTTATCAAATTATGATGTTTTTTCAAAAATAATTCCGATTTAACTACTTTAACAGATCCGTTAAAATCCAGAAGACATTTAGGTTTCAGTGGTTTCAGTGGTTGACACTTCGGCCATTTTTGGCCCATTGTGATACCACGCATTCATGCTACATCATTAATCCATTCACCTATTCACCTACTCACACAACTACAGTATACCACATGCACATTGCAAGCTCCATGTCAACCTGTACATTGACATGAACGGTGGGTCGGCGCTGAATTCTGCCCTCCATCAGAGGCTCATAGTTGTGTTTATTAACATCACCGATTGTAATCGATGATGAAAATTCGATTTGCATCTAGCCTCTGATGGGATTCGAACCCAGTACCTCCCGGTCCAAGTGCCGAAGCTTTAACCACTGCACCACTTGTCCGGTTCCAGAAGACATTACAACCTGTCATTTTTTTTACACACACATTTGTGTGGGTTGGACCCAAATTCAAGAAAACAAAATAGTTTTTTCTGGTAGGAAAAGGGATAAACATACAAGATAAAATAGAACAAATTTATATATGTATGTATATGCATTTAAAACCATACGGTCGAACTTATTTTTCTCATCCTTCTTTTATTTCTAAAATTATCGAAATGTAAATCATCTTCCACACGCACTCACACACACACGTAAACAGTACAAAACCACACTATTGCGACATATTAATAATGCGTATTTGTTAATAATGGCGGGCACTGCGATTATTAAAAAATTGTTAAGTTACTTTTGGAAGATTCCAGATTTTGCGCTTACTCAATGAATTTTTTTTCGTATGAATTTTGTAATTTACTTATTTTTTTATTCAATACTCCTAAACATTGTACTTTCGTAATGAATTAAGTTTTTCAGTTTTCTTAATTTAAGAAGAAAATGATAATAAAATTGAACTAATAAAAAATGTATAAAGTGTTAACTTACTTCTGGAACCCTCTGCATGTGCACAATGTATGTGTGAATCATCGACATGATGTGACAGCAAAGATGAAACAAATATATTGTTTTGAAGTTTAAAAGCGATGTAGTTAGTTTCTTTTCCATTGATACAAAATGAGGGTTCTTTTTTTAGAGTAGAAAAATATCAATCGAAATCAAAATTCGTATTTAAAATTGCTAAGTTATGTATTTCGCAATCAGGCCGCCAAATAAAACTAATACTAACAACATAACTTAAGAATGTGCATATATATTCTAGAAGATTTCATACATAGATAAGTTCTTACTTATTTTTAATAAAATACTATCGGCCGATTCGCAATTGGCACAACGATTCACATTATGACCAAAATGTTTTTTTCTGTTGAAATAGATTTGTTCAACTGTATCGGTCGGAATGTTTGGTTTGACAGTAATTAGTTTATTAGTTTAATCCTAAGTATTAGAGGCATACGCCTCGTAAAATAAACTATATTATTATCGAACGTTTTTTGGGTCTCCTTTTTCTGGACCACACTGATTGTCTTCGTTCACGGCCCAAATTTATAATAATTTATAACAATGCCACTTCTTGACAATGCTGGTAAACCAACCCCCCTTTATAAAAAAATTTACAAAATCAAAGCCACAAACCGACATATCACAAAGAGCAAACAAATTAAATCCAGCCTGTGAGCTTTTGATATCATTCTTTAGTCAAAAAATCATGAGTACAATAACAATATCTATATTATTTAAATGTTAAAGGGTGAAAACCACAATGTATCCAAAACACGGAACAAGGGAACTATACTTATACCTATGAATATTAAATATACTTGTAGTTATAAATAACTATATCAAATTGCTTTATTTTTAATGTTAGAACGACATATTCAAATATTTTCAATTAGGAAGTGATAAGCATTATATGTATGTACAAGATTTTATATTTAGTGTGTGGGTGTGTACGTTTTCAAAATAAAATTTAACAAAATATTATGTATCATCATCGTCATCCAGTAAGAACATGCTAACCAATAAGCAATTAACAGGCCTTAATATTATCGCACAAAGCCAAATCACACAAAATAAAATTATAATCCATTGTTGCTGTTTCCAACTAATTTTAAACAAATAATAATTATAAATTCAACAAAAAATTTGTAATACATACAACTTATTTATTAAGTGGGAGAGTGAAAAAAGCGCGACCCTACCACCATTATTAGAAAAAGAAAAGCACGTGATCATAAAATATTCATTAAACATAAATAATAAATACTGTAATGCAAATATGTATGGTAAAAGCTACTAGTAGCTATGTATGTTGTATTTGTAATGTACGTTTGTTGTTAGATGCTTTTTATGGTCGATTTATCACGAATAAAAATATAAAGTATAGAAAATTTTTTGATGTTTGAAGTATTTTTTTGCATACTCGATGAATAGTGCGCTGCTTTGCGAACAGATATAACATATAAGCGTGAAGCTTTTCAAATTGGCAATAATTAGCAACTACTTCATCTAAGTAAGAATACATATAGGCAATTTCAGTTGTGTGGTGGCATCAACCGACAAGGTTGTTAACCGATCACACGCCACTAAACAAATTAAATTTTGGTATGTACATATTTTGTATATTCAGCACACATGAATCATTATTATATAAATTTGAGATCACGAATTCGTATATTTTTTTATTTGCACTTCTGAAATGTCAAATTGTATTTTATTAAGTAGGAAAAGTTTAAGATTCAATAAAATGATAAAATTAGTATTTTCTTAGATGTTCAAATTCACGTATAAGTATATCTATATTTTATATTGCTACTAATCTTACCATAAAATCGGTCAAATGAACAAAATAAATAAAACGTGGTTACACCCGTAGAAGAATACCAATTATGCTATAAATTTATATAAAAGTATATAATGATTTATATCATTAGTGCGTAAGGATTGTTTCCAGCTCATTAAGTACAATAAACATTCAACACCATACTTAAATAATAAGGGTCAGATTATAACTTTACATTGTGGCTCAATTGTATTGAATGAAATTCTGTTTTTAGATTTGTGTTCAGGTTTTTGCACAATAATATTACTTTATGTACGTACATAGATTATACATAGTTTTCGTTAATTTGCAAAAGTAATAGGCCTCACGCGAGACAAAATATTTTACATGTTTTGATTCTTTTGTTTGTTGTACTACAAAAAATACCAATTGCTGTGTTCCAATCGGACAAATTTGCTACTCACAAGTACTTGCAAGTAGATAACCAATGGAGCGAGCTAAAACTACGACAGAAGTAAAACATAACCTTTTTTGTGTACAAAGTTAGCTATGTGTATAATTTTGGTGTCGTCTTATTTTGGAAAATTAATTTTTTTTAACTAAAATCCACAATAAAATCTCAAAGAACTGGTCTTATAATGAAGGCAACGGTTTGATTATGATATACGCCGGCCGAAAATAAGAATATGTCAAAAATCGCTTGGTATTTCACAGAAGTAAACAAAAAATATTGTTTGTCCTGACATTTCAACATAGCCCTCACAAAGCCATCTATTAGAATTTTTTGAAACAAAATACCTACCGTTAATTTTATGCGTAACTACTTTCAACATCTACACCACCATTTGAGCATGGGTAGCTGCGAGTAGATACAAGTACTTGTGAGTAGTTTGCTTTCTCCATTGGAACACAGCTAATATATACAGGGAGTTCCATTTTTTGCTGACCTCGTTAATTAAAACTAAGTTAAATTTACCTATATTTCGTCGCGTTAGGAAACCTTTTCGATTAAAGTGTTGTAACGAAAGGTCGCACTTTTAAATGCGGTTGGTTTGGACTAAAAGATCGAGAAAAAAAATCTTGCCTTAACGTTGAAACCCCATTTCGTCATAGAACGTATTATTCCTTCAGGGGTACTATCGCGGCCATTGGTTTGCCTGACGTCTGCTGGTCGATTGGGGGTGAGCGGGAAAGAAATGGGATAAGAAGAAACAAGAAACAGGAAAGACAAATTTACCATCCTGAAGAAAAATCTGCCTGGTCGTAATTTTGTAATGGAATATATTAACGAATTAAAATTAACGGATTGTTTGTAAATTTAATAGAGAATGCATAATTTTACAAAAAATTCATTTTACTTAACTACCAACAAAACAATAAAACTTAATTTAATTTAATTAATCCAGGTTAATTTAATCTAATTTAATTTAGTTTACTTTCTTTAATCACTTTGGACGGCAGTCCAAACGAGTGACGAAAGCACCTACTGTGCTGGAAGTCGAACGAAGTATATTATACAGCAAGTTTCGAACTTTTTCACTTTGAGGCCGCCAGGATCATGTTATATACCATTGGAAAGGTCTTGAAAAATAAAAATTTAATTAAATAATGTATAAAAGCATGAATTTCTACCAACATTGAGTGGAGATATGACCTTCCAAAAATTGCCCCAAAAAATCAGTTTTTCGCGTATAACTTCCCCAAAAAATGCCAAAATTATTTTCTAACTGGCAAATTATGATTGAAGACGTCAATACCAATTCAACGACACCTCAAAGGTCCAAAACGGATGATTTTGACCAAAGTTATGACAATTTTAAATTTTTCTATGACGTCACCATATAATCTTGCTTTGGTATATATGTTTGTTTGTCCGTACCTCTTTTATTTGATCTCATATTTTCAGGGGTTGTAGTACTTAAAAAACTAAGCAATTTTTGTTCTACAACTTTTTGATTTGGCCGCCATGTTGGCCGCGGCCGGCCTCTGAACGGCCATTTTTGGCCATTTTGCCACGTCCACAGTGCTGAATCTATTCGACATACCCCGAACATATGCATATCGTTGGAAAGGTATTGACGCCAGCTATCAAATAGCAAAAAAAAGAATTCAAAAAATTAGGTTGGAGGGTCATTTTGGCCAAAAACCTGAAAAATGCGAAATCGCCCGGCCACATTAGGCCGAATTGCTAAAAAATGAGCCCAAGACTTTTGGTTCATATTTTCAGAATTATTAGCCACAAATCTCACCTACAATATGACATCAACCGTTTGTCCCAGAAAACTCGTATATTTTAGATATTGACCTTCATAACTTAAAAGCCACCCTAATTTTTTTGCAAAATTTTATTTTTTGGCTCAAATGCACCCTAATATCGGTCCGTTGCGGTTCATAATGATAGTGAATCAACGTATTATAATGAAACAAATATAAATACATCATATTATTATCATTGCTAAGAGAATTTTTACCAGTGACTCTTTTTTCATAACAAAAAAAATGAAAAAACTGACAAATTGATGTGATCGAAAAAATCACCAAAAACATTGAACATTTGAGTCTCCTTGCATAAAATCGATATTTTTTTATCATTATGATGATTTCTTTGAAAAATAGATCTTATCTCCCCTCCCATCGCATGAAGATGGAATATCAGCGAGAGGCTAGCTACCCTTAACTTTTATTTCCAACTAACACACTAAAATATGTATATTTTATTGTATTGTTTAAGGAGTCAAAAATGAATGGTAGCCGCATGCAGTTAGTGACAAAACAGCAAGAAACATGCAAAAAAAATTGTTGAATTACTCAATCGAATTTCTACCAAAAACACATGCATCCAGCTATGCTACACACAATTTTGGTTTCTGGATTCAAACTACTGCGCAATAGATTTTAATTTTTAATTTAAAACCCTTATTTTAAATTAAATCATTAAATTTTTTTGTCTTGTTTTATTCTTTTCTCTCGAAAATAAAATTAAACAAAAATCTACATCTCAAAAATGTCCTTAAATTTTTTTATTTTCATTTCAATTTTTTTCATTTCGGATTCACGGACAAAAATTTTATTACGCAGCTGCGACGTAAAAATTTTGGCCGTGAATCCGAAATGAAAAAAATTGAAATGAAAATAAAAAAATTTACGGACATTTTTGAGATGTAGATTTTTGTTTAAATTTTATTTTCGAGAGAACAGAATAAAACAAGACAAAAAAATTTAATGATTTAATTTAAAATAAGGGTTTAAAATTAAAAATTAAAATCTATTGCGCAATAGTTTGAATCCAGAAAACCAAATTATAGTGTAGCATGGCTGATCTGGTCTAAATTTTTACTACTCTGTAACATACACTAAACACTAGACTACAAATGTTCAGCCGATAGCCTACGAGAACCGGGTGTGTAATAAGATCACTCCCGACATGACCTGTTTGTGGCATGTGGTAAAGGATTCTGAAATAACATCTACTAAAAGACTACAACATTAAGATTGAAAAATTGCATGCAAATAAAGAAATAGAATCATCTTCCACACACTAGAAACAGTACACCAGAACGTAAGTTATCGTGCTGGACATAATAAAAAAAAAACTACCTACCTGAACCTAATGATGAGACCTGACCCTACTTTTCAACATAAAAAAGAAAAAATATCTTTCTTTACTATTTCGAGGCCAAGAGCATATACTTTGCAAACATAAATCGTATTGAACCATTCGTCAATAGAAACAATTTTGTTTTATTGTTTTCTATTTTTTTATTGAAACAGTTTCGTTCTATTGTTTTACGTTCTATTGTGCCTCATACATAGACGCAGGCCACTGGGGTGACGAATATCGAGAGAAGAAGAACGAATCATTCCCACTCCGTAACACACAGCCGGCAGCTGTGTGATAGTATGCGTAATTCGTTTTTCGCAAAACGAACAACAATTAAGCTCTGAACAAAGTCTGAAACGCAGATGCCAATATTCAACAAACTACAGAAGATTGTATTGGTTACACTAACAATCCCATGTTAATTTTTTTTTCTTTCGTACCACTACTTACTAAACTAGTGCCCACATACGATGTACACATATATTCTAATGCAACTATCTATAGTGTAGTTTTTTCTGTATTTGTTGCATTAGCATGGCCACAACAATATTGTTGGTTTTGGTCATTTCAATGCCGCGCATCTGTGTATGAGGCACAATAACACGTAGCGGCCACTTGTGTGCTATCGTGTGTGTGTGAACTCAAAACGACTCATTTTCAATTTGCCTTGCCAAAATCATTGATATCAAATAAAAAACCTCTTAACGAGGTAAATGTTCGAGTGACGAAAGCCGAATTCAATTCACAAAATTTCTGATATCAAATTTGTGCCAAAAAAAACAATTGCATTCGATTTGTCAACGATTTTTCGGAATGTTAGTGCATTCGGCGCGTTTGTTTACATTTTTCTTTCTAGCTGTCAAAAACAACAACTTGTCAACGGTTTTTTGAATGTTAAACAACAACGCGCTGAATGCACTAACATTCCGAAAAATCGTTGACAAATCGAATACAATTGTTTTTTTCGGCACAAATTTGATATCAGAAATTTTGTGAATTGAATTCGGCTTTCGTCACTCGAAAATTTACCTCGTCGTTAAGAGGTTTTTTATTTGATTTATATTTACTTTAATTTAATTTGATTTAATTCAATTTAATTTACTTTAAGGTAGTTGATTTTAATTTTTATTTAGTTCAGTTAAATTTTTCTAAAACTTGATTTTGAAATTTTAATTTTAATTAGAATTAATAGTTAATTAGCGATAAACCAAAGAAAGATTTACATTTAATAAAAACAATGAAACGCAAGCAACATGCGAAGCAAATTGGCACCGCAATTACACGTCGAAATGTTTGGATACCGCTGATAATCCTTTGTTGTGTGGGTATATAATCGATAGTACGTATTTACAATGCACCTAGAATAGCAGACAGTACTGTTTGTTATGTCATCAAATTTATGTTTACAGTTTATTTTTTGAACTGTAGGCGTCAGTCATGTTCATAAAAAGAAGTCATTAAACAAAATGACAGAAAAAACGATTAAAAACGAAAATAGTATGGTTCGAAAGATCAAAGAGAAATAAAAAAAAATGTTCACACCTAAAAATTTTAGGTGTCTGTTGTTAAATACATATTTTTTCAATAATGTAATAAATTATTTGTTAACAAAGTTCCGAATTATAATTTTTAATTGTTTTTTATTCAAAATTTACTGCTTTCTTTATCACGAATGACATTTCGCGAACACAAAAATAAAAAAAAAATACAAATAAAAATATTTCCCTTTAATTAACTAAACTGATATCTATTGTCAAAAAATGGAACCGTCGACATAAAATGACGTCATATAGCAAAATTTTTAAAGCAGTGAGGCTTGTAGAAACTGCACCGGTATTTCCCATTTACTAAAAAAATTTCTCCATTGATTATGTTGAGTAGTTATTCGCGGTGTGTGTGCTTCCGATTGTTTTTGATATGACGGGAGCTTGTTTTATATATTTTTTCCGTATTCAAATTCTAACTGCAAACAAGTTTTAGCGTCATTAAAGAAACTAGATTTCTGTTTTCAAAGCATTTATGTACAGCAAACTACAATTTCAAAAAACATTATTTTTACAAATTTTATTTTTATAATAATCACCATATTTCTTTTCCGTTTTCTTTAGTTAAATTAGTTCTAAAATTTTTAATCCTTTTTAATTAGTTATTTTATATACAGTACCGAGAATAGAAAGTGCAACACCAATATTTTTCAGGTAAAATTTTACTAATTGCTCCTTGTCATTATCGTAGGAGGCTGATTTATTTTTTGGGTATAAATACAATCGTTTTTACTTTTTGTAATTAGTTTGAGATAATTATTCGCACGAGAAAGTTATTAAAATTATAATTTGTTCAACATGGCCAAGTACACACAATTAACTATGGCTCAGAAAATCGGATTTTGGCATTGTGTCGAACACCTTAAATGTCATCGATGCACATTGCTGTTGAGATTGGATGCAATTACTCGACTGTGAGCCGTTAAAAAAAAAATCATTCCACCGGTGAATTGGAACGCAAAAAGGGAACAGGTCCAAAAAGGAAGACAACTGCACGAGAAGATTCCAAAATTATCAGAATGTCAAGAGCCAATCGATTTAAAACTGCTGTGGATATTCGGGCTGAATCCAATGCAGAAACCGGCGAAGAAATCGGGATTCATACGATTCGTAACCGCCTCCGGGAAAAAGGATATATGGCCAGGTCCTCGGCAAAAAAACGAGGAAAATGAAACAAAAACGGTTAGAAAGGGCTGGAAATCACACTGGTTAATGGAGTCTACAGCAGTGGCGAACAGTTATATTTTCCGATGAGAGTAAATTTAACCTTTTTGGATCGGATGGAATCCAGTACGTCAGGCGCAAATCCGGCGAACGACTGAGCGATCAGTGCCTGAAAAATACAGTGAAGCATCCAGCGGGCTAAATGATTTGGGGATGGTTTTCCTATCATGGAATTGGAGAAATGGCCTTTATTAAAGGAACTGTGAACGCAGAAGTCTACAAAAAAACCTTAAAGAACCATTTGTTCCCTTCCATTGTAATGCATTTTTTGAGTGTTGAGTCTGTAATTTTTCAAGATGATTCCGCTCCTTGTTACCGAGCGAAAACGGTAAGCATTATTTTTTTTCATTTACTAATTTTATATTTAAGACGTTAAAAAAAAGAAACAGTTGATTATTATTATTTCTCTTCAGGTTAAAGATTTTCTGTTGAAAAATGAAATTCCCACTCTGGATTGGCTTGGAAATTCATCGGATTTGAACCTCATTGAAAACCTTTGGCACGTAATGGGGATGAAAATCAATAAAAAGATGCCGTCATCATCCAAAAAACGCAATTCAATCATTGAAGAAGTATGGTATAAAGAACTGACCCTCTAGTCCTGCAAGATTTAATTAACTCCATGCCTACAAGTAATGCAGTTGTTATTGCCAACAAAGTTGTTCTTGAAACTGAAATTTAATTTTACCTGAAAAATGCTAGAAAATTGTAATGGCTTCAAAAACAATAAAACCATTTAGCATGAAATTTTGTTTTGCTATAAAATGTGTGTTATATTACAAAGAACCACTTCTAAAACAATTCTTTTTTTAAACGTGCGTCGTACTGGCAAAATACATCTTTTTGTGTATTTTTATGAGTGTTGGACTTTCTTTCTCCATACTGTAACTATCAATGACGTATAAATTTTCACATTAATTTAGATTTCAAAATAAAATACGAATAAAATTTTTTAAAGTTCATATCCGATAATAATTTAGTTTTTGGTTTGTTTTGGAATTGGCTACCAGAGCCGTGTGCCAATTCTAAGGTAAATCTAGGGTAAATGCCGTTTTTAACAGTGTATGCGGTAAATTGGAATACTGTACTAAAAAGTAGGGTAAAGCGAAGACACAAAAAGTAAATAGTAGTGGTTTTTGTTTTTGCTAAATATGCAGCCATGTTTCTAGACATATTTTTTTTTATATTCACTAGCATTCTCCATGAAATAAAAATGCGCTTGTATTTATGAACACAGTTTTATTGGTTAAAGTTTATATTTATTTTTTCAATAAGTTGATTGTGTATATTACGCAAAAAATTTGAGCAAACATACAATTTAAATTTATTCGAACAACAACAATAAAATTTATGACACTAGTTCATGTACCTACATACCAATTTTTGTATATTCCTAGAAACCATGTGTCCCTTTAAGCCGCATTTACCTAATTGTATTTACTAGATATTTGGTACGATTTGAAAAGTTGTTTTGTACTAAAATTGCAATTTACTGTACTAAGCGATTTACTTTAGAATTGGCCCACGACGTTGTATATAATGCAAGCCAGTCACCCGATTTATTTACTCATTTGGAACACTCACAATTTTCTTTTAAAATTTACCTATTTTATTTTATTTAATATTTTTGTATAGTTTAACTTATAATTAAAACAACCTGGTAAATTATAGGTTTATTTATTTATTATTTTTTTAATCCTAATTCTATTTTATTCTCTCCACCCAACCCAATTCGTTTGTTTCGACAAAATCTCTTCCTGTACCATTTTTTGAGGTCTGCGTACAGGTAATAGTTGCTGGGAGTCAGTTCCGGAGAATAATGTGGATTGGGAAGCAATTCGAACTTCAATTCATGCAATTTTCACTTTGAACAGAGCTTTCTCATAGACTTATGTTCATGTAAAAATTTTGTATACACTGCTTTTGATATCTTTAGTGTCAGTTATCGCACGCAACTTCATTTTACGGTCTTTTAAACACGTCAGTATCATTGGTGTTTGTACGACCACGTTTAAACTCAGCAAACTAGCAAACTAGCAAAGTCTCTATAACACCTATCATGTCAATGGGCGATTTCAGGACGCCCAACAGTTGGAAGCATATTGAGTAAAATCGCAGCAAACGTATATTGAAGAAGTTTAGGACTATGAAATTTTCAAATCAATTTGGTGATGATTTTACTAATCATGATAGGGTACCAAAAAGCGCACATAGCTTTGATTGAACAGTATTTTTTCCCATCAAAAACAGTGTTTAATCAACACACGAAAGTCGTTTTTTCCATTGGTTTGAAAATAATTAAAGTAGCATTACTAAAGCAACTATAACTTGTAAATTTATAAGTCAAAATATTATAAAGATCTAACTATTTTGGTATAAAACTTTGACGCATCGTTTGAAGATTGGTATTTTCTAAAGATAATATGAATTTTTTTATTAGATGCGCCATCTATGTATCGGGCTCGGGACTTATTTTTGTTTCCATATTTTTTAGGTTTGCTCTCTTTGATTCGAATACGGTTGTCCGTTTCTTACATTAAAATTAAGCTCGAGAGAAATTTCAAAATTCATGTTACGTTATGTAATTTTTGTTTGTTCAATACAAGTGTAAATAGGAAGCGAGAAAATAAAGTAACGCAACCAGTGGAAATATTGGGAATTGGGACAAGAATTTGCATGGCGTTCATTTTTAAATCAGTTATTTGGGCCTACTGAGAAAAAAGTTTGATGTAAATATTTGTAAATCGGGAATAATTTTTCCATAGTGAAATTGTCAGAGAAAATTATTCCCAAATTTTTTTCTCTAAAAAATTACAACGAACTTTTTACCTTAGTATGCTTGAAAAACATATTTTAATCCACCGGAAGTACCATCTTTCATAGGATCTATTTCGTTTATTGCAAATGTTTTGAAAAGTATCTCATTTGATGATTATCATCAAACAATTCGAAAATAAATTTGCAGCAAAACAACTCGAAAAAACTCGAAAAAGCTCCCATTGAAACTGCCACTTCTGGTACCAACTTCATAGATCTCCCAATTAATTCCTTGGCTCTACAGATGCCCAATTTTTTGATATTTTTTTTTTACAAAACTCGTAATTTTCTGTAAAATTCAAAAATAGTTTTAATAATTTTGTTTAAAATTTAATTTCATTCTTTTTGTTTAAATCATTTTCGTAATTGCTATATACTTTTCAAAATATTTGCAAGCAACGGAGAAGCTCCTATGAAAGCTGCCACTTTCAGTTAACCAATGTCAGCCAAAAATCACTGAGATCTCCCAATTTGTGGGAAAGCTTAAACATAAAGTGTCATCCCGATCAAACAACCCATATGGACTATACAGAGGCCGAATTTGCTGAAAACAATTTACTCCAAATCTATATTAAAGAGTTAGGTTAGGTTCTTGTGTTTCACTTTGTGTTACTTTTATTTATTCATTTTTTACTTTGTGTTGCGATTAAAATAATTTCTCAGATCACATAATTTTTCTGCACACTAGTGCGTCAAATGCCAAAATTTATTTCAATTGTCTCTGGCAGATAAATTGCCGCGAAAACGTTTAGAGATTTTATATTGACCAGGGTATTTGTGAATGAGTTAACTACAAAATTTTCACGTCAGCTATTGCTTCATCAAAGTCTTAAGCTAACTTTTTTTTTCTTAAATTCGTTAGCTTTTAAGTGAAATTTGTACGGACATTTTATCTATTGCGAGCAAGATAGCAACTTTGCTTTTCGACATGTGGAAATCGCGTTAAAATTTAGTTCAGCTCGAGCTAACACCTATAGCATAAGGGAGTCACGGTTTTCAAAACCCCGGTTTTCAAAATCCTGGTTTTCAAAATCCCGGTTTTCATAATCCCGGTTTTGTATCAAAAAATCCCAGTTCGAATTTTTAAAATTTGACATGTAAGAAAATGGAACCCTTAAATGATTTTCTGACAAAATTCAAAAATGAGTTTGAGATAAAGTTCTAGAAAATGACTAATACGGATGAAATTTGACCATTTCTTAACAGATTTTGTTGAAATTCTACACGTGTGGTGGAAATGGAAAATGATTCTTTGATAAAATTCTGAAATATGGCCATCGCTATGGAATTAGGCCATTTTTTAACCAATTTAGTTGAAATTCAACATGTGGGTCCTGGGAGGGGGGGGGGGGGGAGATGGGATTCAAAAAATGCGTTTTTGATAAAGTTCTGTAATATAGCGGATAGGGATGAAACCTGGCCATTTCTTAACCGATTATGTCGAAAATAGACATGTGGAATCTAAATGGGATTTTAAAATGATGTTTGATAAAGTTCTGGAATATTGTCATTAGGGGTAGGAACTAGGCCGTTTCTTAATCGATTATGTTAAAATTCGTCACGTGCATGGAAATGGGGTTCTTAAATGATGTTTTGATAAAGCTAAGGATATGGTCAATAGAGACGGAATTTGGCCAATTGGTAACAGATTATGTTTAAATTTGACATGATGGGATTATGATTTTTGATAAAGCTCTGCGTATCTAGACAAAAATGGCGATATATTTCAGAACTTAGTAAAAAAATCATTTTAGAATCTTATTTAGACCTTACTTGTAGAGTTTTAACATAATCAGTAAAGAAATGGTTAAGTTCCATCTCTATCGACCGTATTCTAGAACTGTATCAAAAAATCAGTTTTGAATACGAATCATTCACTTAGAATAAAACTAGTAAAACTGCTACTTTATTCCCTACATGTTTTTAAACCCGGCTCTCCAGGAATTTTTTTCTAAAGGCCCTCGGAGGGCTAAATGGAGAGGGAGGACCGATGCGACTTGCCGCGTGCCCACGAGATTTATTGAAGCCTCTACAATTCGGTATGACATCAAAGGGCTGAATGTCGAAGGGCAAAACTACAAAGGGCCGAATGTGTCGAAAGGCCGAATGTGTCCAGGGCCAAATGTGTAATATAAGTAACTTTTTTAATTTGTTTTAAGGAATATTTCGTAATTTTTTTTTATCAAATATTAATGAATTTGCTTGATAAAATTTTTGTATCACTGACTGGATACGTGGAATTTTGACATTCGCCTTCCGCCCCTATAATGAAATTGTATTCGAAAACAAATAGCAGAGTTACAAAAAGTCATAAAGAAATAATACATTATTAAATGTTAAACAATATTTCAAAAATCACTTATTATTTTATTTACTTTCCATTTTATAAGGTCGTTGTTCGTTTAAGGCAATCTGTTGCTCCAAAATCTGTCCAAATTGATCGTCAAAATCGATATCAAAGCAATTTTTTATTTCAAATAATTGTTAGTTGTTGTAAATCATTAAAACTTTAGTTTACTGCTTAAAGGCTGATAGATCCTACACATATCGTGTCAGACATCATCAATACGTTTCAATTCAGATATTTTCCTCGTATCAGGCAAGGTATCTTATGTTAAAATATTATTAGTCCGGCCGACCCGAATTAATAAAAAATATTTTTTTCAAAATCATGACTTTAGAATTAGAAGAAAAGAAAACCGAGATTTTGGAAACCGGGATTTCGTAGTGCACCCATAGCATAGCCATAGTGCACCCATAGCATAGCCATAGCACACCCATAGCATAGCCCATAGTCGAAATGAATATGCTTTCTATAAAAAATTTATTTGAAATTGATATCAAAGCGCGCAAAACTAAATTGATTTGGTTGCTACAAGATTTCCAAAAAATTTCAATGAAATGAATTTTTTAGAAATTTATTTTTTTAGAAATTGATTTCTGTTTTTGTATTTGATTTTTTTATACAAGATATGAAAGCATATTGTAGCTATTTACAAGATTACATTGTGCAAAACAAAATTTTGACTAAACAATTAAATTGATAATACGTATGTCATTTTAAACTCGTTAAATCTAGAATACTACTTATCTTTGGGTTGATAAGCTTAGGTATTTTATTTTGTTACTTATCTTCCACATTCGAGTAATATAATATTTATATGGAGTCCTTTTTAAAAATACGAAATCTGGCTTGGTATTTCAGTTTGGTGTGTATACTAAATTTTAACTTTGTGTTAGATACGTAATCTTTATCGATATTTATGTCTACAATAACACGTAATTCATTAAGTAAATATTATAAATTTGGCATAAGTACCTGTGGAAAACAATCAAACGTTACCAAATAAGAAAAAATCTAAATTTAAAAATTCTGACTTTATCAAATTATTATGTTTGAAAAACATATGAGCAATATTTATTATGCAGACTGAATTTGAATACGGCTGAGTATGTTTATTTTTTATGTAAAATCCCAGTTACATGTACTCTTATGTTACTACTTAATTGAATTAAAAGGAAACAAGCAGAACAATTCCCAGTAATTAATTCGAATTGCTTTATTTACGAAATTCGTTCTACCTTGATGGTACTAAGTCAAATTAGGTTTTACGTAATTGAAAAATGTTTTCGTCGAACTATGGAAAATGTATTAAATTAATTATTAAGTAACGTGAATAACTTTTAGGATCCTTGTTGGGAAACCGCAAGATTATCTAACAAAAAATTAGGAGAATATATTTAAATATAAAATACACAGTAGGTTCAACAAGAGCGTGTATGGAATAACTGTACTTAAAACTATAGGAACAAATATGGGCGAAATCGGGTTTCCATTGACTCCTCTTGGGCGCTCTAAAACAAAAATTAGTTTGCCTGCAACTGTTTAGCGGATAACATACACGAAAGAAATGAGTGCGATTTATAAAAAAAACGATTTGAAGCAGTGTTTTCAAGTGCACATACGAAAGAACCGAAAATGTCGGTTGCAATGCAAGTGCGGCAAAATATATAAAAAAGTCAAAAACATTTGTACAGAAGAGGATTACACCATTACTCAATGTATAAAAATGTTGACGATTTCCCAGATAGAGACAAAATCCGAACCACTACAAAACAGGAGGATGAGGAGGATCATACAGTTATTTACTGAAAATTCTTCGTGTACGCTGGATGCAGCTGTGGAAAAGCTGGCGAAAAAGAATATTATTATACCAAAAATATCCGTATGAAATAGAATTATGGAACACGGCTACGCATATGGAAATACTTTGGTCAAACCACTGGTAACACAAAGAAACATTGAAAAGTGACTACAGTGGGCGAATGAACATAAAAATAAAGATTGGACGAATATTGTGTTTTCCGGTCCCAACTGAGCAAAAAAAAATAGTCCGAACTTTCAAGCATCCGCCCTATCTCAGTCCCCTGATTCCAATCCGATCGACATTTATGGACACTCATGAAGATTAAACGGAAAATGTACCACATAAAAAATTTAAGCGATCTAGCGCCAGATGTCCGGAATAAGTACCGGGTGATTTTTTTAAGCTGAAACTTTCAAATATCTCGGAAAATAACCCCTCTACGATAAAAATGATCATCATCAAAATTAAATCATTCTGGAGGGGAAATACATTAGTACTAAAATTAGGACCCCCGCCCTGTTTGTAAGGAGGGGGGGCAACTTGAAAAGATAGGAATCCCGATTTTTTATTACAGATTCGGATTCTATGGCTAAAAGTACGTAGGATTTCCTTGAAACATATTTTTCGATTCATGATAGATGGCGCTGTAATAGGCGATATTAAATTTTTTTCGATTTCTCCTACTGAGAACATTATGCATACGATTCCGCAATATGTTTGCATTAAAATTAACACGTTTTCAATGTAAATACTTGAAATTAGTTTTAAACAATTTGTATTTCTTAAATTTAAAAAAACTTTTAGCTTAACACAGGAACAACGACGGCGATGATTTTGCATTAGAACATGCAACTAAATTTAATTAAAAGATGATGTCCACGTCGTTGTTCCTGTGTTACGCTAAAAGTAGTTTTTTTTTTAATTTAAGAAATACAAATTGTTTAAAACTAATTTCAAGTATTTACATTGAAAACGTGTAATTTTAATGCAAACATATTGCAGAATCGTATGCATAATGTTCTCAGTAAGAGAAATCGAAAAAAATTTAATATCGCCTATTACAGCGCCATCTATCATGAATCGAAAAATATGTTTCAAGGAAATCCTACGTACTTTTAGCCCCGAATCTTCAATAAAAAATAGGGGTTCCTATCTTAGTTTCCAAGTTGCCCCACCCCCTTACAAACAGGGGCGGGGGACCTCATTCTAGCACTAATCTATTTCCCCTCCAGAATGATTTAATTTTGATGATGGTCAGTTTTATCGTAGAGGGGTTATTTTCCGAGGTATTTGAAAGTTTCAGCTTAAAAACCCACCCGGTATAAGGAAAAATTTATCCCCACAATACTCAGAAAATTTGGTTGATAGTACGGACAAAAGGAGCCAGGCAATTATTAACATTAATGGTGACTCTACTATGCATAAGTTGATAGCGCACAAGAAAATACAATAAACTTTCATAATAAAAACAAAACAAAATCTAAATTTTATTTTTATTTAGTTTTTTGCCGTACACGCTCTTGTTGCACATACTGTAAATTTAAGTATCGCGGCCTAATGCAGAATTTTAAATAATGAAATCGTATATGAGATATAAATTTACTAACTATTCTATATAAAATTAATTACTTTAAGATCACAAAATTAATTTTTTCAACAATTGAAACTGATTTTATCTATATTACTTCCAAGACTGTAATTCTGGTCTATAAAAGGAAACGTATCATTTTGGGATGGGGGTTTAATATTATCTCTGGTGACAGAAATAGTTTTTCTTGCACGTGGTGGCTTTTAATAATCGATAACCTAAAAAGTTTCCACCATTCTGACAATAGAAAAAGTTTATATTTCTTTTGCTTATACATATCATTCTGACATGTTATTTTTTAAATGTTATTTGAAAAATGGCATTGAGATCATTACAAGAAAATTTATGTTTGTTGTTATTCCGTGAAATGTTATTTCATGTCAAAAATACGTCAAATTAAGAAATAATTCAGAGACATTTTGAAAGATGCCATCGCACGCTACTAAAAAATTAGTGTAGTGTATGATGATAAAAACAAAACAGTCTGTGACTGGTTCGCTTGACTTGGTTCGATAAATTTAATGCATTGGAAAAGTTCATTCTAAAATGATTTTTTTTAGTAGGTACACCTAAATGACACTTATAGTTTATTGCTGTTTGTAATAGTTACCAACTTGTTAATTATTTAATTATTTTAATTTACTAATTTAACAGTGTTAAAGATTAAAGCTTAGTAAATTAAAATAAGACCTCAAAAAATTTTAGAATTTTAAATAAAAGAACAATTTTGTATCTACAAAATAATGTTATCGTATAGTAATTCAACAGAATTTTTGAAACTTCTTGGACGTTTAATAAATTTCGAGATGAATTTTGAAATTTCTTTATAATTACAAATAATTTACCGTTTAGTAAGAATTTGTCTCCTATCCTAACATTTCGCGAAATCATGGGCCGAATTTTGGTCAAAAAATGGGAATAAAAATTATGAGAATTACAGATGTTTTATTTACCTACTAGACCTAAAACATAAAATCATATAATTGTTTTATACAAACAGCGGAAAAATTAAATATATACGTCTACCTAGTACGTATAAACAAAGGTAAAACTCATAAATTTTATTCCCGTTTTTTCAACCAAAATTGAGTCCCATGAGTAGCCTCAATATTATGCTGGTACACCCTCATTTATAAATTGTGTTTGGTTTGTCCAACATATTCTTATTCTCATAAAAATTTTAATCTATATATTAAATTTGATTGCAAAGCTTTTAGAATTTCGTCTTTTAATGTATTAAATAAAATCATGTCTCTACTTTAAGATGGCCTTGGTGGCAAAGTTGTATATCATAATTTTGTAACATGACATTAAATTTTTTCAAAAAATGATTTTCTGTGAGGAATCGAAATAAAACGTTTCGTTCGTTTTTAACATTCGGGATTTCTGCATTTCTCGAGGTTCTGTATCTCTCGAGCCTTTTGGATTTTGAGCCAATTTAAGAATGGTAGCCAAGCGATGGATTTATGATCGAAAGTGCTGGTAACACAATTGCTTTTCCCCAGGGTTTTTAAACGATACATGATTGTATTGGATTGAGTCAAATGTAAGTGCCTAGTGCGCCAAAATGATAGGTTTGAGTGGTACGATACTTCAACTAAATTTGTGGCAACTTGCCATCAATTCCGAAAAGCTAGACTTGTGAATTAAATTGCTGATGCGCTACAGCGGTAGTTGTACTATTCTTCAAGACTTTTTCAGTGATTTGCAACATCATGCCAAATCGGTGGATTTGTGAACTAAAGTGCTGACAGCTATATTACATTTTTTCCCACGACCTTTCACACGTTGTGAAACTCTTCCAGCGCCACAAAGGTCAGTATAATGCATCAGCAAAATTTGTGACATTCTTCAAGACCTTTCCGATGATATACACTTGCATATTTTTTAATAACGAAATAATTAACCACCGGCTCCGAAACGGTTGATTTGTGAATTAAAGCGCTGTCAACAAAATTGTTGAAGGCCTTCCAAACGATATGATTATATTGAAGTAAGAAAAATATAACTGATTCCAGCGCTACATACCTAGTTTTTATAAAAAGTAGTTTTTATAAAATCTCTGTATGAGGGTGCGAGTGTACGTGGTGCCACACTAAAAAAAAAAAAATCAATATTTTTGTAAATATACAGCACACAAAATAATTTGTAAATTTAACAACGTCACTTTCAAATTTATTGTTAATATTTTGTATATTTGATGAAATTTTTATTAAATTTACAAATTTTATTGTAATTTTTCAATATTTTCAATTTTATGAAAATTTTATTGAATTTATTAAAAAAATTGGTATTTTTACAATTTATTTTTATAAAGTTTATAGTTTTTAGTCAAATTTACAAATTATTTTGTGTGCTGTATATTTACAGAAATTTTGTAAATTTTTTTTTGAGTGCATGCAGACTAAATGGTTGGTGGCGTTCTACAGCCCAGACGAATTTACTGATCTTAGTCAATCTTCATATTTAATAAAATCGGTCTACCGGAAGTGGCATCTTACATAGGAGCTTTTTCCTTTTTTGCAAATATTTTGAAAAGTATAACATTTACATGCAAAATGATTATGAACTAACAGATTCTAAATTAAGTTTCAAAAAATAACGGCCCAGATCAGTTTTCCAAAATATAAGCGAAAAAAGCGATTATTGTCAAAAAACTGTTTTTGAACAAAAATTTGGCATCTGTAGAGACCAGACGGACTGATTGTTCGAGATGAAATTCATACTTAAGATTTTATCATAAATTGGGAGGTTCGAGTGATTTTAGGCTGAAATCGCCCGTATCATTTACGAGGGTTGCCTTTTATATTTCGGGATTGGACAACAAGTGTTGCAATCTGGCAACTGACAGCTCTATCGTAAAGTTTGACATTTTTGAGATTATACGTACTCAGAACGTTTTGACATTCGAGTGCTATTTGTGTTGTTTACAGTACTCATTAACTCAACCTCTCGGCGAAAAAATGGAATTAAATCGTGAACATTTTCGTGCGATTATTTTTTACAACTTTCGACGTGGATTAAGGCAGCAAGAGTGCATGGATGAACTTAATTCAATTTTTGGCGATGAAGCTCCATCAAGGACTAGTGTTTATCGATGGTATGGTGAATTCAATCGAGGTCGTAGTTCACTCCAAGACGAATTTCGTGAAGGTCGTCCAGAATCAGTTGTTGTTCCGGAAACCATTGATGTTGTGCGCGAACTGATATTGCAAGATCGTCATGTGACCTATCGTGAGATTGAGACAACCTTTGGCATTAGTGGGACCAGCATACATTCAATATTACATAAACATTTGAATGTCAAAAAAATTTGTTCGCGTTGGATCCCACACAATTTGTCAATCGTTCAAAAAAAGGCTCGTGTCGATTGGTCGAAAGAAAAGCTCAAAAAATACGATCGCGGTGCTTCAAAACACGTCTATGACATAGTGACAGGTGATGAATCGTGGATTTACGCGTATGAGCCCGAAAGTAAACAGCAGTCGACTGTATGGGTGTTTCAAGATGAGCCGAATCCAACAAAAGTTGTTCGCGTGTTGGCGTACGAAGCACTTTGCATAAACAAATGATCGCCTGTTTCTTCGGAAAAAAGGACTTGTCGCAACCGTACCACTAGAACAACGCAGAACAGTCAATTCTGAGTGGTACACAACCATTTCTTTGCCAGTTGTCTTCCAAGAAATCAGGAAAACCAACTGCCGAAGACGGATCACTCTTCACCACGACAATGCGAGCTCTCACACATCGGCTCAAACAACTGCATTTTTGAGCACTCAAAACATCGATTTGATGAGTCATCCGCCCTATAGTCCTGACTTGTCACCAAACGACTTCTTTTTATTCCCGTACGTAAAAAACAAACTGAGAGGTCAACGTTTTTCGACACCTGAAGAAGCGGTTGCTGCGTTCAGAATGCATGTTTTGGAGATAGCTCAATCAGATTGGAAAAAGTTCGACAATTGGTTCAAACGCATGCAAAAGTGTATAGATCTTTATGGGGAATCTTTTGAAAAACAATAAAGAGATTTTCGATGTTTAATATTTCTTTTTGTTCTCTAATCCCGAAGTATAAAAGGCAGCCTCGTATGAGAAAAACGACTATGAACTAAAAGATTCTAAATTAATTTTGCAACAATTACTGGTCCAGATCAGCTTTCCAAAATTTAAGCGGAAATGACGATTTTTTACAAACAGCTTATTTTCATAAATTGGGAGGTCCGAGGGATTTTTGGCCGAAACCGGTTCATCGGAAGTGGTAGCTTCCATAGAAGCTTTTTGATTTTGGAAGTATTTTGAAAAGTAAATATCATTTATAAAAAAAAGTTTAAAAACAAAATGATTGTAGATTAAGTTTCAAACAAAATTTGTTCAAATAATTTTTTTAAATTGGAGCTAAAATTCGGCATCTGTAATAAAACTTCATACTAAAGAATTTTATATGTATATATGTATATTGTGAAATTTGGTAGACGTCTGTTCTTAAATTTTTGCAATTAAGATTAAATTTTCAACAATGTTTGAACTTTATTGGTTTTCTGGTTCACAAATCCGGTAGGCTCAATTTTTTGATTAAGAAATGAAATGTGGTGAATGCGAGATCTTTATACATTTGTCGTAAAGTAATGTCGAGAGTTGGCCACAACATATTCACTTCTTCATTTTTTAACAAAAATTCTATCTCTTTATAGCCTAGACGGATTGATGGATTGCGATGAAACTGTAGACTTAAGCTTTTACCTTAAATTAGGAGGTCTTAGTGATGTGTGCCTGAAATTGGTCCACCGGGAGTGACAGCTTCCATAGGAGCTTTTTCTGTAAATTTTGCAACAATACGCCCAGATCAGTTTTCCAAAATTTAAGCGGAAATTACGATTTTTGATAAAAAGAATCTAATCGGGATGAAACTGCATACTTAAGCGTTTTCTATAAATTGGAAGATCCCAGTGGCAGCTTTATCGTTTTTTGCAAATGTTTTGAAATGTTCAGATAATTTTTTTATTTTTACCAGGAGTTTGGATAAGAAAACCTTACTATACCAAAACTCTGCATCTCTAAATTCTAGGAGGATTAAGAATATTAAGAATATATTAAATATTAAGAATCGAACTTCATACTTAACCTTGTTCCATTAATTGAGAAATCCTTGCGAAATTTGGTGTAAATCTGTGTACCGAAAGTGGCAGCTTCCATGAGAGCTTCTTCAATTTTTGATATGATGTTTGAAAACGACAAAGAATTAGAAGATTCAAATATATATAAAAACTAAATTTTCAACAAGGGTTGACCTTGTCGGTTTTCTGAAATTTAAGCAGGAATAATGATTTTTAATTATACAAGACAGTTTTACCAAAAGTCCGGTAAGTTAACATTTTCGCTTTTGAAATCAAGTGTAGTGTATTCGAGATCTATGTATACATTCGTGGTAAAAAAAGTCGGGTGTTGGCCACTACGTATTTACCTCCCCATTTTTATTCATATCTGACGACTTAGTAAATCGATAAGAGCTGAAAATTTCAATTTTGTTCTTATTGTTCGTGTTCAAGACCATTTTTATGTTAATTTTTGCCTTATGGTGGCATAAATTAAATCAAATTTGCGATATAAAATTATATACATTTTCGAAGAATAGATAACTTTGAAAAGTGCTCTTCATATCAATGTTATGATATAAGGAATTATATATAGTTCGAGAGACGTGTATGGTCCGACAAAGGAATGGGTCATTCATAGCTTGAAAAATACATTACTAGTCAATCGATTTATGAAACAGCGCACGCTTGCAAATTATCACATATCCAGATCCAATATAAACCCGTCGCAGAAGAGATGTAAAATATACAATTCTTTTATTAGTTTCTGTGGTTGATTGATAAATATAGTATTGCACCTCTATGTACGTTACATGTTCGGACGTACAAACTTTGGCGGTGTGCCAAAAAAACTTACTATTTATTTAGGTATATATACTTACGAGAATACAATTTGTATATGAATTAGTTTGCCAAAACAATGAGAAATACATAAAATCAAGGTTGCATACTTGAACTTTGTTGATTGCTTAATTAGGTTATTTAAATATATAGAGCTTTGTATTTGACCTACTTTGATCGTAATCTTCTAAAACAAGCTTAGTAAAATTTTAATAAATTTCAGTACCCAAATATTACATTTTATTACAAGCAATATTCTCAGCGGTAAAGCAGCATTGAACGAATAAATAGCATTGAAAGAAATTTTATGTATACGAAAATGGTAATCTGCGTAATGGTGTAGGCTCACGTTTTTCTTTGTACAAGCAAGACCCATTTCCATTTCGTGAAGAATTTATGGCTATTTAGAATGCTGTCGTTCATAAAATAAATAAATATTGTTTCTTCACATATTTCACTTAATATCATTGAAAATGGAGTATAAAAATGCTAGTTTCTTTGAGGTTTAGATAGATTGCTTAGAATAAATATCTATATGTATCCTTAAAACTATTTTATATTAACTTACATAAAGATATTAGAATGTTTTTTTTATTGATGTAAATAAAAACAAAATTAATTTGTTTAGTTCCATTATTAAAATATTTGAAAAATCCCAAAACTCTCAAAAATTTAGAGAAAATTAGCTTAAGCAGGCTAGAACATTTCTGAGTGCAAACAAAATTATTTCTAATCATCAATTTGGATTGCCGCTTGTGTTAACTTAACGGATTTTTAAGCAGAAATTTGGATAAGAGATTCTCTTCTGTGGATGTATATTTATAGATACATTTAAGAAAAGCTTTTGATTGCGTGCGCATCCGAAAATTCTCATTTTAAAAAAAGTTAGGTTTTTCGCAAATCCAAATGAATGTATTTCAAGGTTACATTACCAATCGCTCGTAATATGTGAAGATCGATAATAAAAGGAGTGCCGCGAACAGTTTAACTAGAGGTGTAACCCAAGGATCGATAATAGGACCCACGCTAGTTCAAATTTTTACGAACGATCTTCACTTCTTGAAATTTGAGGGGTATTTGCAACTGTTTGCAGATGATGGGATTTTGATGTATGCCACATAATCATTAACTAGCCTATGTACTCAAGCTCAGCATGATCTGAATTTACTCAAAACTTAGTTTGACAACAATCTTCTAGTATTAAACCACGACAAAATAAAACTTATGATATTTATGAACCATCGTATTTGTGTAGAAGAGTTGAATGCTATATCTCGTACATATGATTCTTATCCTATACAGCGGGTCACAGAGATAAAATACTTTGGTCTAATAATCGATAGTCAATTAGAGTGGACACAACATATTGATAGCATAAAGAAATCAAGAACTAATTTATTGTTCAAAGAATTATTTTCGTTCAGCAATATTATTGATATGCTGTATAAGATAGCGGAGTTTTGACAGCGGAAAATAAGAGATTACGCTACTCGCCGCAAGTGGCAGCACTATCACCAAAGAGAATTACTTTTGTAATGTAATTACCAGGGGAAATTTTTTATTCATTATGTATATATTTTTTCACTAAATAAAACATCTCACCGGAATAAAATATTAGGAGTGATCCTTAAAATGGCAAATTAATTGATCTCCGAAGTAAAGGAACTCGGTATATGAAATGTTGAAATTTTACAATATTCCTTCTTTCCGGCATTTCTTCCACTAGTAACCAATGATTTCGGATGCTTTTCTAATAGCTTAGGCTACACTAAGACTATATGGAAAATTTGGGGAAAATTCCGGACTAGAATTTTCACTAGAATTTTTTAATTTTCTGCGGCCATATAAGTTATTTTCAGTTTTTGGCCAATATCTCAAAAACTTCCACTAGAAACCAATACTTTCGGTTGGTTTTTCAATACCTTAGGTCATACCTTAAGAGACTATATCGAAAATTTGGGGAAAATTCATGGACTTCATGGACATTTTCAGTTTCTGGACATTATCTCAAAAACTTCCACTAGTAACCAATAGTTTCGGTTTTTATTCTAATAGGTTAAATCATACAGAGACTATATGGAAAATTTGGGGAAATTTCATGGACTAGAATTTTCACTAGAATTTTTTAATTTTCTGCGGCCAAATAAGTTATTTTCAGTTTTTGGACAATATTTCAAAAACTTCCACTAGTAACCAATACTTTCGGTTGGTTTTTCAATAGCTTAGGTCATATTGAGACTATATGGAAAATTTGTGGAAAATTCATGGACTAGAATTTTCACTAGAATTTTTTGATTTTCTGCGGCCATATAAGTTATTTTCAGTTTTTGGCCAATATCTCAAAAACTTCCACTAGTAACCAATACTTTCGGTTGTTTTTCTAATAGGTTAGGTCGTACAGAGACTATATGGGAAATTTGAAGAAAATTCATTGACTAGAATTTTCACTAGAATTTTTTGATTTTCTGCGGCCAAATAAGTTATTTTCAGTTTCTGGCCAATATCTTAAAAACTTCCACTAGTAACCAACACTTTCGGTTGTTTTTCTAATAGCTTAGGTCATACTGAGACTATAGATAATTTGGGGAAAATTCATGGACTAGAATTTTCACAAGAATTTTTTGATTTTCTGCGGCCATTTAAGTTATTTTCAGTTTTTGGACAATATCTCAAAAACTTCCACTAGTAACCAATACTTTCGGTTTTTTTTCTAATAGCTTAGGACATACTGAGACTATATAGAAAATTTGGGGAAAATTCATGGACTAGAATTTTCACTAGAATTTTTTGATTTTGTGCGGCCATATAAGTTATTTTCAGTTTCTCTCCAATATCTCAAAAACTTCCACTAGTAACCAATACTTCCGGTTAATTTTCTAATAGCTTAGGTCATATTGAAACTATAGAAAATTTGGGGAAAATTCATGGACTAGAATTTTGACTAGAATTTTTTGATTTTGTGCGGCCATGTAAGTTATTTTCAGTTTCTGGCCAATATCTCAAAAACTTCCACTAGTAACCAATAGTTTCGGTTGTTTTTCTAATAGGTTAGGTCGTACAGAGACTATATGGGAAATTTGAAGAAAATTCATGGACTAGAATTTTCACTAGAATTTTTTGATTTTGTGCGGCCAAATAAGTTATTTTCAGTTTCTGGCCAATATCTCAAAAACTTCCACTAGTAACCAATACTTTCGCTTAATTTGTTAATAGCTTAGGTTATACTGAGACTATATGGAAAATTTGGGGAAAATTCATGGACTAGAATTTTCACAAGAATTTTTTGATTTTCTGCGACCATATAAGTTATTTTCAGTTTTTGGTCAATATCTCAAAAACTTCCACTAATAACCAATACTTTCGGTTGGTTTTTCAATAGCTTAGGTCATATTGAGACTATATCGTCGCCCGAGTACTTAAGTGTTACAAACGAAAAAACTTGAAATTGAGATAATCGAATCTAAAGTTTAATCGGCTACGAACGTAAGACTATAAACTATTTGACAAAATAATATACATTTTCTTAAAATATGCTAACTGTCTCATCTAAAATTTAAAGGAATCTTTAATCAAGCCCACAGTTTAATTTTAAACCGAAATTTAAAATTTTGAAAATTGCGTATGTAACACAAAACCGTTTTTCATATTTTTTATTTGTATGGTATGTATCAGTATTTTCGTTTTTAAGCATTTTTGTTAAAAAAAATGCAATATGGTTTCGGTTTGCCGTCTGTCCGTCTGTGATAACTTGAGAACGGATGGAGATATCAACTTAATTTCTTCACTAAAAGTTCAAGCAATTCATGGGAATGATCCCTATTGATTTGGACATTTCTGTGTTTCGGATGTTCGGAGATAGGTGGGGTTTTGTCAACCCCCCTTCTTAAAATTGATAGATTTTTTATTTTATTTTCTATTCTATTTTGGTTTCATCGAGCATGTGAATGTGGAATAAAAATATATTTCGTCTAGATGTGGGTTTGTGTGGGTGGTGTGGTTATGGGGGTGGTAGGAGTGGTGGTATGGGAGGTGGAGGGGGTGGGATGATGCGTTTTGGGTTTGGTGTGAGAATTTGAGATTTGGTAGATGAGGGTTTGTGTGGGTAGTCTGTGTGTGTGTGTGGACGTGGGTATGGAGGTGTTAAAGGGTGATAATATGGGTGGTACAGTATAGGGTGGTGTGGGTGAGATGGGTTTTGGGGTTTTAATTGGATAGTGGGTGGGGGATGGTAATAATGTTTAGATGTGGTGGTTTGTGGTTGATTGGGGTCAGTTGAGATAAGCTGGATTGGGATCGGTTGGGCTGGGTGTAGATGGGGTTAGGTCGGTGTCTGACTGGGTGGTCGTAATATTTGAAATACGTAAATCACACGGCATAGAAGTTCTTTATAGGCAACAAAAATGCTTATAGAGTTCGGCTCCGAACCTTTCCCTTCTTTTTCACCTATTACTTGAAAACAGAATTATTATTTATGGTAAGAACGTAATTTTTGAAATTTAATGAATCAATAATATCAGAGAAAATAAAAATTCTTATTTGAAGGCTGTAGAAAGCCAAACCTAAGGTAAATAATTTACTACGGTAAAAAGTCAGTTTTAGGACAGATTTTTCGGAAATATAGAGAAAAATAGAGATAAAATTAAACCTTTATGCTCATCATCAACGTCATTATCAGACAAAATGCCTTCAAACGCACGTAAAACTTCTTCCGGCAGTTCAAACACAGTCTATAAGTCAAAATTCAAGTAATTACAGGACCACAGGATTTGACGGATTACAATTCGGTGGGGTTAAAGCGTCTATTAAATGATTACACCCCCATATTAAGTTTTTAAATTGAAGCGTCTGTTGACTACTTACATCCCCATGTAAAATGGGAAGGGAGGAGGGGGTGTAATCATTTAATAGACGCTTCAATTTTAGCTTCAGTTTTACTGTAGTTGTTGGTAGTGTTGCATGTACTCCATTATGCAAATACATATTAACAAATACATATTAATTTAAAAATTGTATATACAAAAATCACGTGTTACTGCAGAACTGCATATAAATTTTCACTTAAGTATTAAAAATTTTAAAAAAAACTGTGTAACTGTTTCATTCGATGTATGTTTATATCATACAAATCCTGATTCTAAATTTATAATTTCGTTTTATCCGCAGACAGATCGTATGTTTGAATCATTCAAGTCCTGAATTTAAATTTTGGGTTTATGAATTAGTTGCATATATATTGTTCGTGTGTATCATACAAGTCCCGTTTTATTTTTTGAGATATTACCTTTGTCGCATATAGATTGCATGTTTGTATCATTCAAGCCCTGAATTTACTTTATGCATGTATGGCTTGATCTCATATGGTGTTGTATGTTTGCATCATTCAAAACTTAATTTTCCTTTTGCGTTTAAACTTGTATTTAATATTGATTGTTTGTATGTAACACTTAAGTATTATTCTAATTTTAACTAAAATAGATAGTAAATTATGTTATTCCCATATGATTAGTTTATGTAACAGATAAGTACTTTTTTTATGTTACCAATTAAGCATATGTAACACTTGACACACTGGTATCTTTCAATATGATTGAGATATGAACATTTTGAAACTACCAATCGAAAGATCTCGTTTTTTTAAGTAAGATGGCACTACTAACTCAAAAACGTCCAAAATACGTTTGTAACATTTAAGTACTGGGCCGACGATATGGAACATTTGTGGAAAATTCATGGACTAGAATTTTTACTAGAATTTTTTGATTTTCTGCGGCCATTTAAGTTATTTTCAGTTTTTGGCCAATATCTCAAAAACTTCCATTAGTAACCAATACTTTCGGTTAATTTTCAATAGCTTAGATCATACTGAGACTATATGGGAAATTTGGGAAAAATTCATGGACTAGAATTTTCACAAGAATTTTTTGATTTTGTGCAGGCATGTAAGTTGATTTAAGTATTTGGCCAATATCTCAAAAACTTCCACTAGTAACCAATATTTTCGGTTAATTTTTAATAGCTTAGGTTATACTGAGACTATATGGAAAATTTGGGGAAAATTCATGGACTAGAATTTTCACAAGAATTTTTTGATTTTCTGCGACCATATAAGTTATTTTCAGTTTATGGTCAATATCTCAAAAACTTCCACTAATAACCAATACTTTCGGTTGGTTTTTCAATAGCTTAGGTCATATTTAAACTAAAGAAAATTTGGGGAAAATTCATGGACTAGAATTTTCACAAGAATTTTTTGATTTTGTGCAGCCATGTAAGTTAATTTAAATATTTGGCCAATATCTCAAAAACTTCCACTAGTAACCAATATTTTCGGTTAATTTTTAATAGCTTAGGTTATACTGAGACTATATGGAAAATTTGGAGAAAATTCATAGACTAGAATTTTCACTAGAATTTTTTGATTTTCTGCGGCCATATAAGTTATTAAATAATTATTAAATATAATATAAAAGTTAAATAACTTCAATGGCGAATTTGTCATTGTTCTTTTCATCTCTATGCTGATGATTTACAACTGTACATCGGATGTAAAGCATCAGTGATGAATGAGTCTGCAGTGAAATTGAACGAGGATCTTAGTGACATCTTATTATGGGCTAAATTTAACTCACTGGCGCTTAATCCCAATAAAAGTAAAGCATTATTTTTAGGTAAAAGTAATTAGAACATTATTAAAGCCTACTCTTGTTTTGGGTGATGACACAATAAAATTTGTTCCGACTGTTAATAACTTAGGACTGACATTAAATTCCAAACTTACTTGGTGTGACCATATTAGTACATTGTGTCAACGTGTCAATTATAGTTTATATTCGCTAAGATTAATAAAGAAATTATGTCCAATTCAGTTGCGATTATTTTTGATTAAAAGTTTAGTTGTACCTTTGTTTATGTACTGTGATGTGATTTATAGTGGATGTGACAGTTCCTCTCTGAGTCTACTTGAAATTACATTTAATAATTGTATCCGATACGTTCATGGTCTCAGAAAATTTAATCATATTTCTAGTTTAAAAACTTCTATTTTGGTATGTACTTCGTTCGAGTATTATCATTATAGAACAGTGTATTTATTTTCAGAATTATTATTCAGAAGCATTAAATTTTTCCAGGCCTCTGGGCACTAGAAACATCAATTTGCCCTTTAACAAAAGTAACATGTATAATAATTCGGTTTTGATGAATGCGTTTATTGTTTGGAATGGTTTACCCTTTGAACTTAAAAATATTAATTCTCTTAAAATTTTTAAAAAACTTGTATATTTAACTGTACAGAGAAATTGTTAACGTAATTATAATTTGTAATAATATGTTCATATCCCTTTGTAAATAATTTTGTATATAGCTGAGGATTGTTAATTTCTTTTTTTTTCTTTTGCGATTTTTCTTTTTCATAGTATAAAAGTATCGGCTTATGCTTGTAAATAGACATGTAATAAATAAATAAATAAATAAAATAAATAAATTGAATATTTATGTTTATTAAAAATCATTTGTGATCGCCAGAAGTAGATGCTATTTCTTTTAGATATAGATATGATTTATTTATTTATTTTTATTTTTTTATAGCAAGAATTATATAATAATGTTTATATTTTTTTTTTTTTTTATTATTTTTATTTTTTTATTTTTCTCAACCAAAAATCATACATCAAAAGTTAACAATAAAAATGTAACAAAACAGACAGGCTAAGAAATTAGGTTAATCTATGTCAAAGACAGTAGCGATTATTACAGTCATCAAAAACAAATTAATTGTAATGTGGGGATATAAAATAATTCAATCATATCATTATAACTATTAAGTAAAAAATTAACAAAAATTAAAAAAGTAAAAATTTAATTTAATATAAAAGCATTAAAAATTGAAAACATTCATATGCAATAAAAACTTATTTAGCAAACATAAATTCAACATCTCTATTGTTCAGCAACCAAACCTTCACATGACTAATAAACTTATTGGTAGATATCATCAATCGTAAGTACAACGGCAAACGATTAAAAAATGTAGGCGCAGATACTAGATAAAACTTACGAAATAATTCTGTAGCAAATCTAGGGATTGTAAATAAGCTTCGGTAGTTGCTGCGCACATTATAACAAGCTATTAATCTCAACAACCGTTGTCCACTTCTTGAATAAAATAATTTTAAAACTCTAAAAATGTAAAGGTGTGTAACTGGTAATATCTTGCATTCCAAAAAAATAGGCCAAGTATGATCTCGTCGACTCTTAAAAAACATGACACGTAAAATATACTTTTGTAAAATGAAAAGAGGTCCCAAGGTATTCATATAACTCCCTCCCCAACATGGTAAACCATAGCTCAAGCGGGATTCAACGCAGGCATAATAAAAATTTTTCAATATTTGAGATGGACAAAATTTGCGTAATAAATAAATAGCTCTCAGAGCACAATTAAGTTGTTCCTTAATCTTCTGACAATGAATTTTCCAATTTAAATTAGTGTCAAGATTTAATCCTAAGTATTTATATGAATTCACTGTTTCAATTTTATTGCACGTGACACCACAATTACTTAAATCACAATTATCTATATGATAGAAAATCAATGGAATATAACTCCGATATGGATCACCAAGCAATTTAAAAAACATAACCTTATCTTTTTCACTTAGTAGCATGGAGTGGGTATCAAACCATAAACGTAAGACTTTCATGTCAGAATTAATCTTGCTTGTAACTGCATCTGAACTCAAATCACTATAACTTAGAGCTACATCATCAGCAAATGCAGTTATTTTACCATTTAAGTTTAACAAGAACAGGGAATTAAATTAAAAATAACAGAGGTCCCAAAACAGAGCCCTGGGGTACTCTATATTCAATTCTGTGAGGAACACTGTAACAGTTACCCACTTTAACCATAAAGTTCCTGTTGCTTAAGTAAGAACTGAACCATCTCAGCGAAACACCTCGAACACCAATCGACTGAAGTTTAAGCAATAGAAGTTTATGATCAACCATATCAAAAGCTCTTTTAATATCAATGAATACTGCAGCCACACATTTCTTATTATTTAGATTAATGTGAATGTCACTTAAAAAGTGTGTTAACAATGATTCAGTGTTTTTCCCAGCTGTAAACCCGTATTGATTATCATTTAATACTTTATGTTTTTTTAAAAATGACTCCACTCGGGATTTCATTGCTTTCTCCATAATTTTTAAAATTGTAGGCTGAAGAGCAATTGGACGGTAATTATCCATGATGTCTTTTTTTCCTTTCTTAAATACTGGAACAACAATTGCTGTTTTTAAAGAATCAGGAATAACACCAAAACTAAAACATTGATTAATAAAATTCACTAAAATGGGGGTAACACAGTTAGCAGTAAGTTTAATCATATTAGAATTGAACCCTAAAACATCATAACTACTACTACATTTTAAATTATTAATAATTGAAACAACTTCAAAATCCACCACAGGATGAATAAAAAAACTTTCCTTGACATAATCAAAAACACAACAGTTAAAAGTAGAAGATGACTTAAGAGATGCTCTTAAATTATGAATAATGCGTGAGAAATATTTACCAAACCCATCAGCAATAGTTTTCGAGCCAGACAGAATTACCGAATCAATAGATATTACTTCAACAATCCTGTGACAAGATCTATTCCCTAAAATGTCATTAACCAGAGACCAAGTCCTTTTACTATCACCATTACAGCTATTAAATTTAAAGCTATAGTAACTCTGCTTATTAGAAACAACATTGTCATTAACTTTTCTGCAAAGTTTAACATAATATTTACGGAGTTAACGTTTTCTGGATGTTTCTTACATTTTCTTTCAATTTTTTTCTTTTTACTCATTAAACATAATAAATTATCAGAAATCCATGGCTTAAGCTTAACCTTAGAACTGTGTTTAGTAACATTAATACAACAGAATTCAGCTATACGACTAAAAATTGAACTAAAATTAGTTAGAATTAATTCAGGATCGTTAATGAAAAGCCACGGTGAAAAGTCATATTCAGAGATATTAGCTATAAACTTTATTTTATCAAATTTTTTCCAAATTAAAGATTTATTTGAAGGCAATTTAGAACAAAGAGCAATGTCAATTTTAAGTAAATGGTGATCCGAAATATGAAAGTTATGCAGAGAAGCATTGCAATTGGTTAAGTTACTAACTCGAGCAAAACAGTGATCAATACAAGTTGCAGTGCTACTAGTAATTCTAGTAGGTGAATTAATTAATGATTGAAATCCAAATGAAAACAGCATAAACAAATATTCATCATTCTGTGGAGGTAAATCCAAAATATCAATATTCATATCACCCACAATAATAATATTTTGATTATTAAACCTAGATAAAAATTCCGTAAAATCAGAAACGAAATTTGTAACTGAAATGAATTGCAACCTATAAACACAAACAAAAATATATGTCATGTTATTTAATGTCACCGATAATTTAATTATATCAGCCGAATTCAAGGATATCGATTCATACACACAATTCAAATGACAATCGTAAAACGCACATACACCACCAGCTCTATAATTGTTATTACAACAACCAACGGTATAGTAATCAGGAATTTTATAGAAGTCTAACTCATGATCATAAATCCAAATTTCAGTTAAAAAAATTATTGAAGGTAATTCATTAAAAGAAGCTATGTTAACAACAAGTTTATCGAAATTTTCACGCAAACTGCGAATATTTTGATGTAAAACTGAAAAATTAGAGATGTTGAAATTAGAATAATTACAAATATTAGTATTAATGGATGAATTGGAATTATCTGTTTGAGAATTATATAAGTGACATTGAAAGGAACCAAATGAATCATTCATAATTACAAGTTAATATAAATTTAAAAATCTACTTATTATATAACTCAAGGTCACTTATTGTATCAACAGTATATATACTTCCCAGTTCATCCATTTTCAAACAAATTCGACCATTATTATACCAGACGCGGTGGCACTTCTTTGATTTCATCATTTTCCAGGCCTCAGTGAAAATTTTTCGTTTTGCGGCACATAGACTATGGTTGACGTAAATAAGGTTACCAGGCGACAATCCAAGCTGGGCAGTAGAAAACTCTTTTCGTCCTTTTTTTGCTCGCATTATATTATCCTTAACCATTTTGCGAACAAACTTAACTTGGATAATGTTCCTAGGTTTATACGATGTTGATGACGACTTAACATTAAATATGGAATCGATGTCATTCTCGGCAACTTTAACGTTTAGACATTTATCCAACATATTTATAATTGCTGGTACCAGCATTTATGTATTGTTTTATTAATTTGTTTAATAAATAACCACGAAGAACACCAATTAAAATTTTATTTATCATTATAAATGGGTTTAGAAATAATTTAATTACTATCCAAAGTATATCAGTATTAGGAACTAAGATTGTCAGTAATAGATACAACATTTTTGGGATGTATCAATTTTATGTACATCTTTCCTATCTTGCAAAATATTTAATTTTTTAAATGAAAACTATTTTTAACATTTTAATAGAGGTTTGTAAAAAATTCTTATATACATTTTTTAATGAATACAATCGCAAACATTGTAAAAATAATATTGCAAGTTATACCACTGGCATTTGGTCTTCGATAATACCAGAGACAACCTAAAAGAGTTATTTTATCCTGTAAACGTAAAAATTTAAACTGCGCGTGTTCATTTTCTGTAAATAGCCGCATACAATCAGAAATATTTTGTTTTGTGCGTATACGTATACGCAGTTTAAAGAAAAATCACAGATACAACGATGACATTAGAATTATCAGAAATATAATTTGTTTTAATTTTTTAGTTCAAATGAAAAGTTCAATTGCTATTGCCGAAGTAGTACTCGTCCTCGCGATGTGCACGCAGCAGCCAAAGTGCTACATATTTAAATACAGAGATAGTTGAACCTCTCGGAGTATCCTAGACTTAGTGACAATTATATACAGTATATTTTACGACACAAAAACACCTATTTTTTAGGCAATGTTTCACTATCCATTTTTTGTTTTTGGACGAATTAGTTTTAGGTGATACTACAAAGCGTCGTTAAAGGTGTGGTTTAGGACGTGTGGTCTGTCATTATTTTAATTTGTGTTAGATAATGCCACGACGACCAATTTTCGCCTGCACAGAGTCCCATTGGGCGTAGCACCATCATCGTATCGTCAGGTACATGTTTCAGACGGACGTTATTCACCTCCAAACAACATCAACTTATTTTGGTGATGATATTTAAGGGCACCCATTTTACGCCTTGATTTTTAATTGAGATGTTTTTCAGAGTTTTCTGCAATTTATTAAGGTTCTACGGAATAACTAGGGTGCGACTACCGCGCCTAATGAGTTTGCGCAATTGACGAGCAATGGTGGACTTCGCAATGCATCAGGCTTCCAATTTTCATATGGTTTTGGTTGGGTCTAATTCCTTGGAGTGCCGCAGCATCCGTTGGTCAATGGTGGAATTCCTTCCATTGCACTTCACATCATTACGATATGACTAAGTAGTCTTATTCAATTTGTTATAAATGTTATAAGCTTCTAACAAACCAAAAATATTAATCACAAGGAAACGAGGTACCAAGAACTACTATAAAGTACCGAAACAAACTAAACGCATATCATTGATACAAAAAGTGTTTTGTTCTGCGGCAATTTAAAAATTTTAAAAAATTATTTTCTTATATTTAGAAATTTCTTTCACAACTATGTTGTTCTATTTAAAGATCTGTCATAGGAAAATGTCCTCAAGTAGTTTATAATTCACCTATATGACGACTGAAAATAATCGTTGACTCTATAAACGTAGAAACTTTTAATTTTTTATTGAAAAACTACAATTATTTTTAACCTGGTATAAATTGGTCCGTTTAAAGCTATAAAAAGCTTTTAATTATATGTATGTACGTGTATGTAGCCTCTGCCATCGAACTAGTTAATGGAAATTTTGTGTCATTTTATATTTTATTATAAGTTTTTATAACCGCATAGAACACAATGATGATATCGATCACTTTCATATATTACTTGTACTTACATTTTATGTTTTGTGTTCTAAATAACCAAGATTATATTGAATATATGTATGCACATATCATATTTAATATCGAGCGGTTTATAATTTTATATACTCGTATGTACTTCCCCGAATACACATACATTCTACATACTTACAAAATTCAAACACATGCTAAATGCTATAAATTGCTCTCCAATGCCTTATATAATTATCTTATATTTTTATCTATCTCTCTTTTCAGATCAGCGTAATATTCAACATAATCAAAATGAAATAAAATTTGCATCAAGTAAATTATATAGCAATAAATAAGACAAAAAAAAAAACACAAATACAAATAAAGGAAAACAAAAACGTAGGAAAATTTTCTTTGCGAAAGCTTTTCCACTCAAGCGTGCGGATTTTGGATTTACATCACATCGTCGTCGTTATCAAATCAGCAGCACATAAACAAGAAACAAGAAAACGCAATCCGCAAAAAACGCGCGATTAAATAATAATGCTTAAGCAAAAACGTAATTCCAAACCGGTAAGCCATTAACAACATTCTTATACTTATGTATATTTTTTTGTTATTGTTTTAAATAATTTATAAAATAATAAAAGTTAATACGCGATTATGTAAAATTGTTAAAAATATCATACTTACGGAGCCGAACCAAAACATAAAAATTTTTGTAAAAAATATGCATGTAAGAATATTTTAGCTGGTATTTTTATTTTAGAGGAAAACACTTTTGTCACGCAGCCGGTGTTAGAATTTAGTTAGAATGAATGAAAATGTGCGCCCGCCCAAATAAATCGTAACACACAAGTTTTTAGCCTATTTACGCGAACAATACAAAATGAATTGTTTGTTTTCGTTTCTTACATTTGGTGTTTTCCGCGCGCTTTAGTGATTGATGTAGCAGTACATATATTCAACTGAACATTAAAGTTTTTCTTTATTTAAAGTATACAAAGTATAAAATGAAAAGTGTTTTTCTTTAAAATATCTACCGAAAAAAAGTTAAGCGTTTTTTATTTTATTTCATTCATTTTTTTTTGTTGGTTATACAAGAAAATGATTATCAATTTCCGCGCCTACCTGCTTATTAGGCTTGAGATAATCATGAATTTGAAAATATAGAATAAAGTAGTCTAAAGTTGTATTAGATTTTTTTTTTGCTACATAAATATTATATCTAAAATATACATCCCCCGTTCGTTATACGTTTTAAAAAGAAACCTCCTAAATAGCTTTTAAATTTAAAGTTTTGTTGCTTTTTGTCTTTTTGAAATTTTATTATATTTGGGCAGGTGGTTTGAATGCTATTTATATATAAAGTGTAAAGTATTATATTTAGGTACAAAAATGAAAAAAGTTCAAATGGATGTGATGATAAAATTATGTAATTCTTATCAATTTAATTTAATTTCTTGATATTATTTTCATAACGAGAGACGAAATAATTTTTGTTGTTCCCTAGTTGATGATAAGCTTTACACAACAATAATCTTGTTAAACCATAACTGGTGGAAATTAATTATTATTATTATTAATAGGAAAAACTTAACACCCTTGAATTTTCTATAGTATTCATTTTGAGGGATGATTTTCAATGATAAAAAACGAAAAAATATTTGGTTAGGTTTGTATCTATGTCTATTAGGCGGTGACGGGTGATAACATTTTTTGATGTGAGACTTATTAAGATTATTTGACCAATATTATAATACCGGAAAAGTTTTCCAATTTGATATTATGATTAAAAAAATGTGTGACTGATTAGAATTATAAATGAAATGGATTTGGTGATTAGTTGGAATTATATTTTATTTATGCACGTCAAAGTTGGTATAGTTGGAAATGGTTTTATGTCATTACGTACGTACATATGTATAAACCTTTTGAATGCTTTCATTTTAATTGATAACAAGACATACATTACATAGTTGGTTTTTGGTTGCAAAATTTTTATATTTCTGAACGCAAAATAAATAAATAATATTTTACAAACCATCGAAAATGAAGCATCTCTGGAATCGCCGTTCCTTTTTCAAACTGGTAATTTACCAGTTACCAATAGTTAATAAAATAGTCCAAACGTGGTTAAGTTTCTGTTCTTAGTTCTGTTTTAAAATGAACATTTTATAGAGGTACCGCTTCATAGTTTCAAAAGTGTTCCATCCAAATTAGGATGCGAACTGCAACATAGGAATGTGATTTTTATCATACGACTGAGATTCATTACAATTTTTTAAGAAATGCTAAAGTTCCATTAAAATTGGCCACTTTCCAGAACCACAATGGAATTCACATTGGAATGCATCATGAGTTTAACGAATGACTTAGTTCTATTAAATTACCAATTTTCGAAATCTCTCTTTCAACGGGTTGAGAAACAGTTTTGTACCATTTGAATTGGTCATTTTTTAAAAACATATTGGGAACAAAGTTTGAAATCCCATTTACATCATACAAGCCGAATCTGCTGGGAAGTGGATTAGTTCTTGATGATAGATATTGAAGTCCTATGTTTATACTACAAACCGAATTGTATCCCGATCTGTTTAGAAATTTCTGAGTTGTTTTCAAATTTCACATTTTACATAACTCACTGCGAAACCCTACAAAAACCACAAAATGCCAACTACCCTAGTTGGCCATATTATAGAACATCCTCCAAATATAATTTTAGAATCAGTTTACTTTACAGTTTATACCATACCCAATTTGGAATGCTACATAATGCAACATGATGCAATTTTAAGCCAGGCATCTTATTAACGCAAAACAAATGACTTCTATGTAACACCATGGTGCAATACCACAGAAGATAATGATAGCAATATGACGGCCCCATTAGATAGATTAGAGGACTCCTAAATACATTTTTCGAAAATCAGAACTCCTTTGCTGCCTGGACCCCCTACCAATTTCTTCAAAATGGTTCAACTCGAACAAAAGTCAGCAGGCTGTATTGAGAGGCTTTGTAAACAAATTTTTCCGTAATCAGGACTCAATGCAAGCACCTCTGGGTGACACCTTACCAATTTTTTTTAAACAATTTGGCGTAATTTTACTTTACGTATGCATCGAGAAAATCAAGTAAGGAGTATAAATTTTTAAAATTTTTTAATTCAGGATTGTTTACTATCAGTTTTTGGGAAGTGGAAGCTAAATGTTTCCGGAAAAATTTTCACTTTTTTTATTAATTCAATATTTTTTTTTTTTTTTTTAATAATAATAATTGCTTCATTAACCTTTGAAGACCTAGATCAAAGAGTTTTTATCGCTCTTATCGTTTCTTCTGATAGTGCCACAAATGTTAAAAAAATCAACTTTTGTAAATATAATTTTTTTTTTAATGTAATTTTAATTCGTTATATATACCGTAGAGGATTAGGGCTGCCGCCCACAAATAATACAATTCTTCAAGTGTCAAATTTTTTTTATAATTTTAAACTAAGTTAAAAAAAAATTTCAAAATTTTCTTGGAAAAATTGCAAAATTTTCCCGGAAAAATTACTTGTACTGGCGAAAAACTGTTAAGATACAATCCTAATATCAAAATTTTTATCAAAATTACACATTTCTACGTATTTTGAATAAAATAATACGCAATTTTTTTTTTAGGTGAAAATTTTCCGGAAAAATTTAGCTTCCCCCTCCTAAAAACTGTTGATAAACAATCCTGCATTTAAAAATTTTAAAAATTTATACTCCTTACCTGATTTTCTCTATGTATACATAAAGTAAACTTTAGTCAAAAATTTCAAACAGAACAAACTAAAAAAGCAACCTGGGCTCCTCCTTTTTTTAAAAGGAGCCAGTCTCTTTGAAGGATCTATAAACGAATTTTCCCTAAATTAAGATTAACCACAATTGATTCCTGGCCTAAAAAGCCTCGCACTTACCATTTCCCATTTTCGTACAAAAAGAATTTAAAAAGTACTGAGCCCAGGGTCTACCGTATTTTCGAAATCACTACTCATCGCAATCGATACCTGGTACTCGAAACCCGTTTTCAGTAATTTTCATTAACGTCGTTCGAGCGTAGAAAAAAAATAAAAATGGAACCCCTTGTTTCACCAGAAGACTTCCTAAACGATTTTTCTCGAAATCGAGATTAATTGCAATCTATTCTTGGTACTCAAAGCTCGCTCCTTTCAGCAATTATTATCAACGTCGTTTCAGCTGATAAAAAATTTAAAAAAGGAGCACGGGCCCAACGGAGGCCACATCCCATAAACGACTTTTCGGAGTCAAGAAAAAATAATAAAAAGGAACCAATTCCCAAAAAGAATTTTCCCGAAATCGGAACCCATCGTTAACAGTCCCTGGTATTCGAAAACCCTTTTTAGCCGGTTTCATCCAACTCCTTTGCTATGAAAAAAACACATTATAAAAAATAAGTAGGTAAAGCAGTTACTTCTTGTGGTAGGCTGTGACTTACATTATCACACGCTGTTTAGTAGCTCAAATTCAACCCTATTGTTGTCTCGCCTCTGTTTGGTTTTCTACATTAAAAGGAGGATTGAAAGGTCGCTTAATAATAAGGAGATTCCCGTAGATAATCGTCCAAATATTGCAACTGCTTTTGATATCTCTACGATTTCTCCCATCATTGAGGCTGCAATAATTTCGGCGTTGATCAAGTCATCTTTACGCATAGGTAGGTTCTAATCTCACGTGCTGCATTGTGGAGGTCGGTCCTTTCAGTCTCTGTAAAATTTAGACAGAGTGCGAAGGGAGTGTTTTTCTACTCTCTTGTGACTCTTGATAGTTGTTAAATTATTTGTTAAACTACAACCGATGTGACCTGATTGTTTAAAGCTACGCTGGTGACGTGCTCGTTACGGCTTTTGCTAAACACTTAAAAGTTTTAATTACCTACCAGCTTACTGTTCTTTGTGGAAGAATAAATATTGATGAATTTCTGAATAAAACTGGGTCATGTAGAAGAGAATTTGGGTTCCCCAATTCCTTGGGTTTGACTTGCAAAATGCTGATGTTCATTTATAAATCGCTGGTTTTATCTTTGCTGTTTGTGACGATTCTGTTTGTGACGGCCTATGGTCGGTATTTAACAGTTATCGAAGCTAAGACCTGGACTCTGACCTTTAGTATAGAACTTTTGTTCTTGCCATCAATACAGTCCTTCATTCTGAGTCGTTTTTTCGCTACCCAATCTGGCCGGAACAATAGAATCAAGGTCATGTGGGTACCGATCCTATAGTGATAATGATGGAAATGTGAAATCGGATATTTTAACCAAAGGGGGCTCGCGAACTTCATCAGACCCGAATCTGAAACTACTTTAAGCTTTTTTAATTGAGGACTATGTTCAGTATCATGCTAAGTGCAAATACCTTAGACGAATCCGGGAAGCAAAATACTTTATTTGTGAACCTAAGGTTAACTACATTATACTGATCTCTGGAGAAATACATATTTACAACGAATGTGCATTCACTCTGTATGCAGTTACTCAGGAGTCGAGGTTGTCAGGTTCAGGTTAACAGGTTCTTTACATCGGATCTTTGAATGTAGGTTAGATCCTCACGGCCTTAGTTTAAACTCACGTAGTTTGAACGAAACTAGTGCGAAATTGCGAATTGGGATAGAATCCTTCGGTTTGCACCATGAGCCTAATGTGGCATTTAGAACGGAACCTTTTTGGGCTCAAACTAATTTTAAAAATAATACATTTCAATCGTATGACCTTCCTCTCAAATATGGTGAGTAATCTACAATCGGAGGTACTCATGACCACCATGTACCTGTTGGTACATGCGCTTACCCTTTAGAAAGTGTGAATTAAAAACTATTGTGGTGAGTCTCGTATAGGAGTCACTTGTTCAGTCCGATTTAATAGATTTAAAAAAAAATATTAACAGTTACATGAGAAAAAACATCATCCACATTTGTTCTCGATTCTTCATTCCCACCTCTGTTAGCTGCAGATCTTGTGTAGAAGTCCTTATCTGCTTGGAAGTAGATATTTTGAATGCAACTTCTCAAAGATTTTCGTTTGTCAACGAAGTGTGATAGTTTCTTTTCTTGTATTAAAGGACTTCGAACCAATCATCATGTGGTGGTATTTTCCTGACAGTTATTTGTGATGCTCTAGCGCCTGTAACAATTGCTGCTTCTCCTGAATGATAGAAGAATCTTCGTGGTTGTTATTGTGCCGTCATTCAAAATATTCATGGATGACCAGCGGGAATTTTCTTTTGAGGAACATCCTTCGTTGCAAGTAACGTTGTAAAGTAACAAACAACCGAACCAACAAATTACATAAATTATTTAGAAGGAATTTGTTGTGATAACTCCAATTACTGTAAAAGTCCTCTGTACAGGTAACTTTAATTTTTGGAATCCTTAGTAGTTAATTTCTAGACATTTTTAAATGTCTTCTTAAGAGGAGTACATTTTTGGGTGAGCACATGGAGGGAATAGCCTAAAAAGTTGGGAAATAGAGGGAAACGAGATAATGAAAAATTATGGCCGTTATGATCTTGAGGTAGTTGCACACTTTCGTGATTTTTAAATGGTCGAGGGTAATTCACTCTCTTTAAAAAACTGTAAGACTTAAACGAAGTTTATGAATGCAAGATTATAGAGCAAGGAGTAGTTGGCTCTTGTACCATTTTAAATCAGCTGTGTTGTTCTAACTGCGTTCTTTCTCTTGTGCTTTCTATAGTGTCCAAAAATTGCAAAATGCCGGGAAATGATTGAACAACTTCTTGGTGTTAAGACTGAGTAACTGAATATCGTAAAACAACTGCTCGCTAACAATTAAATTTTGTACCTACAAAGTCCTATTAAAATCCATTTACCTTAAGAATGTCGTTAAGTTGGATCTGTTCCAAGATTGTGATAGATAGATATGAATCATATTCACCCCACAATTCATCAAGGCTATGGTGTCAACCGAGTTTTGTACTACTTTACTTCGAAATAAGAAATTCGTACAGTTAGGAAGCCCGAAGAACAACATCACGATGTTTTTGATAACCTTGAAATGCAATTTTAGGTACAGTAAATAGAACTCTCTCTCTCTCTCTCTCTCTCTCTCTCTCTCTCTCTTTCTACGACCGCTTTCGGTTATCGTGAGAATACATGCCAAACCACCATTTAGGAAATTCAAATTCTAAAATGAGGTTTTAGTGTGAGATTTTGGATTTGAAAAGAGTGATTAGTTTTTCGGTGATTTTTAAAAAATAATAACTGTTGCGATAAAAATCGGTTTGAGTGGTGAAATTATTTTTCCAAGTGAAGGTATTTTTCAATCTACCCAGATACGTAGCTGAATTAATTAAAAAAGTTAATCTTTTTGATTTTTCACTTTACATTGGAATTTCGGCACAGAATCCAAAAATACAACCAATTTAATTAAGAATTTAAGGCAATATCTAGAATGGTAAATTAGGGAGAACAAATTGTATAGTTTAAACTTCGACAAAAAATTTAAACCAAAAACCGAAATGATTTCTGATTTGTACGTGCCTGAATAAAAATAATACTTCTAGTTTTAAAATAATATTCAACGACAGAATTTAACTATAATAAATTAGATGTGTGAAATTTGGTATAAATTTGAAAATATTTGTGTGTATATATTTTTATTTTGATTGTGTGTGCTTCAGTGATAAATTGGTATATGTATGTTTGTTTAGCCTGGGTATAAGGATGCGAAAACAATTTGTTCTCATTTACAACTTAATACGTGCCTAAATAAAATTTATTGTTTATTTTTTTAAATTTTGCTTGAAATTTTTATAAATGATGCGAACAAACGAAACATTTTGCTTTTACCGTAATCTTAAGTCTCATTTTAATGATATTGTCACCCGCATTTCATCCGCATTTCCTCCATTTTTCATAAGTAAATATTGCCGGGATATGGTTGCTTAAAATTTACAAATTGTTACAAACATTTTACAAAAATAGTTTCATTCGATTCCGTTTTAGATTTGATTTTTGTTCCCCCCCAAAAAAATGGATTTTTTTTACACGGCCAAATCGTTTTTTCAAAGTGTTCATAAAATCGTAAGTAACATTTAAAAATATGTATATATTGTCCTAGAGTGCTTCCGTTTATTAGATACGTAACTGAATTTATACTGCTCATGGGGTTAGATTAAAGTTTTTGTTTTTATACAAACACTGTACAACGGTTACCACGTGCCTTTCTCAGCTAGTGTCTCTTGTATTTTATTATTACGAGTATTGTTGGAATCGTTTTAGCGTAAACAGCATTTTTTGTACTTTCTGTGTAACTTAAAATAAAAAGTGTTTTTAGAATTAAAATTAAATCACGTATAAGAAATAAAAGACATGAAAAAATATTGTGTTGTATAATACTAATACAAATTTTTTTATTTATTTTCTTATCATTTAAAATAAAAACAAATGTTGAGAAAATTTTTTTTTGCTGATTTTAACCCTCTCAGGATAATGCTGAGTTCAAAAGTTTTTCTTGCAGGGTATGCATGTGGGTAAAAATGTCAAAAATCTTTTTGATTTGACGTAACATCTAAGATGGATCGGTATTATTTGTACTAATTTGTGGATACGACGATCCTCGACAGGAAAATGGATATTTTAATTATATAATTGGATGTTTTTCAAATTAGCACTACCACTAAATTTAATTTTATAAATTCAAAATATTATTCTCGCTTAGATAAATTCGCTTACGAGATACCTTAATTTTAAAATTTACATATGTCTTAAAATTTTAAGATTACATGGTGCTAGACATAGATTCTAGATTTGGGTGAATTACCATTATTAGATAAGCAAATTATTAGGATAATATTGAGTACAATTTTTTATGCAATTCGAATCTACCCTCACTTTTTTCAATATTACGAGTATATCATCGTTCTGACAGATTTTATTTGATGCAGCTGGCTGATTTGATTCATGACTTTTATTGACATTAATGACAACAATGTTAACATTGAAACTGAAACCACGTCTTTTTGTCCTTTAGTGTTCATCGTGTGTTTTGAACAGTCTATCTCTGCCTAGGTATACAGACAACTCGGCATTTTGAAAAATAAGATTTGGAAGAACATTTTGAAAACTAGATCGAACACTGATTATTCTACTTGTCTTAACCCTTCCTACACTGTAGGGACATATCGTCCCAAAGAAGTTCTGTCAACATCATACTAAAAATATATTTGAAAAATTGTAAGCATCTAAATTTTTTTAGTATTTATCAGAACTTCTTTAGGACCATATGTCGCTACATGGCTGAAAGAGATAAACAATATGATTGTGCACTTTTCTAAAGTATAAAAAAATACATTCATATATACTGAAGCAGTGGTTGGTTTTCAGTGTCAGGTTGGTTTTCAGTGTCAGGTTGACAGTCTGAACACTGGAAGTGATTTGGCATATATTTCCACTATACTCAAATTTTATCGCAAATTTACCTCCTTAATGTTTTTTTGGCAAAAAAATGCAAAAAATTTATTAAGCTGGAGGAACTATTGAATTTGACGTTCATTTTCGATCGCTATCGTTTTCCTATAGCAGACAAAAGAAGAAAACAGAAAAATTTATGAAATTTTTACCATAGAAAAATAAGTTTAACATAGATTTCACAGGTTTAACATAAACATGACTTGATTGTATTTGTGACTTTACATTGCGCACAATGTAAAATCACAAATACAATCATGACATTGGAATTTCACTTTTGTCTCTCGTTTTATAAAAATGAAAAATCTATGGTAAACTTATTTTTCTATGTTGTTACATTATTTTCTCTTTTGTTTCCACGCTTGCTAAAAGAAAACGATAGCCATTGAATATGAACGTCGAATTCAATATTCAGGCCCCTGAGTTCATAAAAAATTTGGTCAATTGTAGAAGGAAGGTTGGTTTGTTTTGAATTTTTTTATTTTATTTATATAAATTATTACAATTGAATACTAGAAATTTTTCTTTCTTAATTTAGTCACTTGTGAATGAAAAGAGGCTCATTGACCAGCTCCATTTATAGGTTATTTACTGGAGCTGTCTTTGCTCTGGTGTCCTTAATCCAGTAAATCAGTTGGTTTCATTCTCTGCATTCGTCTTACTGCATATGAAGTGTCCAACATACCACGGAGCTCTTCATTTACATGTTGATAAATACGTTGTCCGTGAATTACTGCAAGTTTTTTTTTTCTTCTTGAACTGTCGGGATATCTAGGTCCCTATGAAGGTCATCATTCCTAATGTACCACAGAGCGTTAACTATACTCGTATCACGTAGCACTTTGTTTTGAAAAGTTTGTATTATTTTGGTATTGGTCTTCTTTGTACAGCCCCAGAGCTGTATTCCTTAAATCCGTACAGGCTTTAGCACCTGTTGATATAATAGCAATTTATTTTCGGTTGGCAACCCCGAATTTTTTCCGGGCAGCCAATACATTTTTCGATATTTCATCTTTTTCCTTTTTAACGTGCTCTTTCCATCTGAGCCCGGTATCTAAGGTCATTCCTATATTTAGCCTTATTTGCATAAGGAGTCTGCTGACCTTTAATGATTACAGGTTTGGTAGATTATTAAAATTCACATGCGTAGATTTCGATTCATTGAGCACGATACGCAACATTTCTGTCCATTTTATGATTTTGTCACATGCTTTTTGAAGTTTCGATAGTGTCTCCTACTGAGAGAACTACAGTGTCTCTGGTGTAGAGCAGGTAAAGAATAGGTCGCAAAACACTACCCTGCGCGGCTACTGCCGAAATGTTTTTAACTCGGAATATTCTTCTTCATATTTCACCCGAAAATGGCGATACTCTATGTATGATTTTAAAATCATATAATATTGTTTTGGTAAATCTCTATGTAGTTTGAAGAGTAAACCTCTGTACCACACCTTATCGAAGGCCTGCGCTACATCTAAGAAGATACTAGAGCAAAAGGTTTGCCTCTTGCTCTCAATGACATCTGTAAGCCTATGAACCTGCTCAATAGTTGAGTGAACGGACTCTCTGAAACCAAACTGATATTCTGGGATAAGGTTTCTTTGTTCTATGGTTCTTTTCAATCTTTTGAGCAACAGCCTCTCAAAAAATTTCGCTAGTATTGGTAGAAGTGAAATTGGCCGGTAAGATTTTCTATCATTCGGTGGTTAGCCCGGTTTCGGAATCATTATTACTTCTGCTACTTTCCACTGCATTAGCACTGATTTTTTCCTGAGGATCGCATTGATTATGTGCAATAATTTACGGGTGCCTTTTAAGGCAGCTCCTTTATTATTTGAGAGCTCAAGAGCTTTCTTTGCTTTTATGTTCTTAATTTCAGGTTTTAGTTCAATCAGTAATGCCAGTAACATGGCCTGATATCTTCGAAGTCAGATAGCTGGCTGGATGCTGCCCATTACAATTTATACATTTTGCTGCTTCTTCTTTAGATAGTTTGCAAGTTTGTGTTGGGTGCTTTCCAGTACATTTGACACATCTTGGTTCGCGCCCGCAATATCGTTGCGTATGGTTATAGCCTTGTCATTTTTTACATTTTACTTTTCTTGTGTTGCCTCTTTTAACAGCTTCTATCTTTACTCGCATGTTGAGTATGCCAGTTATATTGTAAATTTTTTTAAATCCTTTATCCTTTAAGGATTTTAAATGCTTTATTTTGTAGGTCCTCCATTATTGAATTACTTTCACCTGTTGGGCATAGGCCTCTTGCCATGATCTTGATACTGATATTTTTCCGTATTCAGCTTCATTGACAAGTTTCTATATGTGTTTGGATTTGAAGTGTTAATCTTCCATACATTATTGTTCAGAGCAGTAATTTTATACTCTTGTTCCGTCACAGTACTCATTACACTTTGGATTTCTGAATAGTTGGTTACTCCAACTATAAAAATCGGTGGTGGGGCTTTTACCTTTGGCTGTGCTTCATTTTGTTGAGCTGGTTGCCGTTCAGGTGATTTTTCTACCTCTGGTCAGGACTCAGCTTTTCTTTTATTATTTCTCTTGTCTTGTTGAGCTTTTCCTTTCTTCAACATCCAGTTTGTTTCCCTATCTAACTCTTCCTCGTCCATTGAGTATTCAGTCTTCTGCGACTTGTCTCTTTTACGTTGTTCATCGTTGTCTGACGCTTCTTTGTTTCTGATTTTGTTTTCTGTTTTTGAATTTGTTTTATCTGTTTTCAGGCAGATTAACTCGCGTTGAATATTGGAGATTAGAAGCTCCATGTCTTCAGTTTTTGGTTTTAGAGCTTGATTTCCTTTTTCTAGGTTAGAATGTTCATCATTTGCATTGCTACCGACGTTGAAGATATACGTTCCAGAACTGCTTTTGCTTCTACTTTTAGCGTACTTTCTTGCTGTATTTGACTGCTGTTGAAACGAACTCGCTGTTTCAAAATTGATTTCACTAACATGCAATAAGTGGTTCCTCCCAGGTTACCACAACCGTTCGGGTTTCAATACATTACCATTTTGAATGAAGCGGTGTGTAAATTAGATTATAATAATGCCCAGTTTCCGTATAATTAACGAATGAAATTTTGCCCATTATTTCTTAGTCAGGTTGACAGTCTAAACATTGAAAAGTGATATGGCATTTAATTCTGCCATAAAAAAAAATTTGATTTTTCAGGCAAATTTACCAACATCAACTTTATTTGAATTCGTTAATTTCCATCTTAATTTTCCTGTTGATAAAGAAAACGCTAACATATAAGTATTATATAAAGTTTCATTCTTCAAACAAATACAAAAAATAAACACGGGTCACTTTCCATTTTAAAATATATTTTTTTTTTGAAAATTACGTAATCCTTTCTCTCCTATTTTACAGTACAAACCATTTTCTCGATTTTAAAAATAGTCCTATCCTTAAAATGCCAAATTTTTTCAAGCTCTACAAATTATTGGTTACCCCTTACTAGAAATTTCATAACCTCGCAACTCTGTAATGGTTCATTTTAACTATCGACATATTAAGTTGTCTATGTTTGCTATTGTTGGGTGTTACAATCAAACACATCTAAGTTTAAAGTTGTGAGGATTACCTGTACTATTGCGTATATTATCGCAAACAGCTATTATCCAATTTCTAAGATTCTCCAGATTTGGAATAGGTTCTACATTGGGGTGCACCATATTTTTCGAAAGTTTTAATATCTAACAGGACAGCCACCTAAAAATGTGAGGCTATGCTTAAAATTTAAATAGAAACAAAATTGACTCAATCGAAGATGGTATTGAGGTCGCGACTTGAGTGCGAAGTTCGATAAAAACGGCATTTTTTCAATTTTTCGCTTTCAAATGAACAGAAAAATGATTTAAATTTTTTTTTCAGCCTAAACATTGTGGTGGACAGAAGCTATAATTACCTTTCCAAAACATCGAAGATATCAAAAATCGGTTAACAAATAGCGACTTTATAGCCAATTTCCGAAACTAATAAAAACCCAAAAATTAAACGGGTTTTCTAAATCCTGAAATTTATATTCAAAATTACAAAAAAAAAAAAAAAAAAAATTGATTTTTAACGGTGGTAGGTATAACAAGTATGATGAATAATTTCTTTTTGGTACGATAAATTCATAAGCAAGCAAAGCTAAATTCAAAACTGGCCTCGATTACTTTATTTCCAATGAAATTCAGCTAATATAACAGAAGAAATGCAAATTAATTTCAGTTTAAATCCAAATCTCTCGAGAAAAGGACGTAAATTTGTAATAATTAAATCTAATCCGTTTAACAGTTTTATTGATATTTTTCAGAAAGTTCTACTAAAGTTGACAAAATGGCAGCTAATTTACGGTCCACTACAGAAATGTATCTTCTTCGCCATGAATACTGTCAAATTATTGGTACTAAGTGATCCTCAAAAAAGGAAGTGTTGTGCCTTTTTTTCAATCACCATACTGTAAAGTTAACTATTCGTGAAAGTCCAGCTCTGACAATCCAGAAAGTATCTATTTTTTGGTCAAAAGCATGAATTCCAGTGAAAAATTGGAATAATTGCATGATGAGTGGAAAAATCCTCTAAAGAATAAAAGTAAACCTTCAAAAGTTTACTGTGAAAGAGAAATTGCCTTTAATAGTAAACTGGATGATATTTTCGATATCGCACATATGACATACCATTTCCTTGTCCATGATGACCAGTGAAGACGACAAGCGATTCCTCTTGTCACAGCGTGAGAAAGGGCGTCCCGGATATTTGGCTAGAGCTAGACAATATGATATTGAAAACGAAAAGTAGAAATCGAAACGTATGGAGGCAGAAAAAACTCGTAAACGAAGATATCTTGAAGAACATCATAAATCAATTCCAATACACTCAAGCATTATTTTCGTCATCGGAGAGTTTCAGCGAAAGGATATCTGATAACGGCATGAGCTTCGAAAAGATTTATTTACCCATGCTAAGCGTAGAAGGAGCCCCTAGAGGAAGCAAGCAAATGTTTGATGACTTCTAAAATATTGTCAGCTTTGGATAAGTGAAAGATTACTGATCGTGCAGGCATTTAATCAGTGTCAAACAACACTGAGGCGTCTTCGTGAAACAAATAAAGTAGAAGTAGCAGCATCAGTTAAATTGACTTTGAAGTTTAGTAGTATGAAAAGTAGTACATTGGGATGGAAAATTACTTCCCGAGTTATCTAGAATCGACACCGTTGATCGTTTGCCTGTGATTATTTCCCATATAGATGGACAACTGTTACTGGCATTCCCAAAATATCAAGATCAACTGGTGGCGGAGGCTGTTTTCTAAAGCTTAATTGATTGGGGAGTAGTTGACGTTGTCGTAGCGGCTTCCACCAATACAACATATTCCAATACTGGAAGATTAAATTTTAGAGCAGAAACTGGAGCGATGTTTATTATGTCTTTCTTGTCGACATCATATGTGTGAAATTACATTGCGCGCTGCAATTGAATCAAAAATGGGCATCAGGAGTAAATGTTCCGTTATTTGTGAGATTCAATAATGACTGGAATTCCTTGAATAAAGACAATCTCAAAGGCACAGATGATCCCAAAATTCATATACAATTGGATGATGTGAAAGCGGAATTAGCGGATTTTTGTAAGAACGAATTGGCTCGGGATGATTACAAAGAATTATTGGAAATCACTCAATTTTTGAGCATGATACCAAATGTAAATGTTCGTTTCCATTGCACTAAAGCTGCTGAAGCCCCAAAGCTGGATTTGAACTATTTACGAGATATTTATTTCTACAAAACACACAATGAAAAGTTGGCGATGGCTATACTAAATAAAATATGTGGTCAATTGTGGTATTTGTCCGACGAAAGCACCGCATTCTCTTCTTTCGACGGAGACGTCCCTAGTGCAGAGAAAAAAAATAGTGCAGCATTTGGATATTGAAAATTGATCATGTGAAAACAAGGTTCAAGATTTTCCTAGATTTCTTAAACAAAGATTTGCATATGTGGCCTCAAGATGACAATTTCAATCACGGAATGAAAATTATGTCAAATAAAAGTCGTACATGATATCACAGGACTATATCGCAGGTGTTTAGTTAATACAAGATTATAATAAGAAATTAACAATAGTAAAAATTGGTCTTGTTTTTGTATTTTGGAAATTTGTCATCTATTGAGCTATTTGTTAACCGATTTTTGATATTTCTATACCATTCAGGCTTTTAAAATATTTTAAATCGTTTTTCTGTTCATTTGAAAGTTAAAAATTGAAAACCCGTTTTTATCGAACTTCGGGCTCAAGTCGCGACCTCTAAACCACCTTCGATTCACTCAATATTTTTTCTGTTTAAGTGTTTAGCATAATCTCACATTTCTAGGGGGTGTTCCGTTAGATATTGGAACTTTCGAAAAATAAGGTCCATCCTATTCTACGCAAACTATTGATTTTAGGTATCCCTACCGGAAAAAATGTAGACGATTTAAATTTGAACATCTCGACCTATCCACTGATCGACAAGCATTATGTTCAAAAGCTCGCGAGCTCTTGTGTACATTATATTACTGATCAAAACTGGTACATCATCTAGTAAGATAGGTAGATCATCTTCTAGAAAACTTCTATATGCATCCATCAAGACTCGCAAGAGAATCATCGATAATTCCAATCACATTTAGCGAAAATGTATTCGAAAAGTTATTTTGATTTATTTCATGTGGGTTTTTTACACCAAATATGACTATTGTGTAAATTCACGATGTTGTCATTTGGAAATAGTTCCTGTACACATTGAATGTGATAGGGGTATAATTGTTCTTCGCTTAAAATTGACCAGATTAGCTTTGGACTTTCGTTAAGTTTAGGAGCTCTTTTTCTTGTGCTTATTGAAAACAGCTTCCTCTAGTGCAGGCGTTTTAGTTATTACCAGCCTTCTTGGCACATTTCCTCGTTTGAAGTAACCTGTTTCCCCAAGTCTCTGTAAAAATTTGCCTAAAACCTAAAAACGGTGTTCGCCTTTGTTCAATAGTACAACGCCAAACAAAATCATTTTTCGTGCATCTTGACTGTTCTCGTGGAGAACATTTCCCCAACTTTCATAAAAATCGATTTTAAGCTCTATCCAAAAATCATTATAAAATACCAATTTCATGAGATAAAATTTGGAGTTTGGACTCCATTAATAAATGACTGAGAAGGTAGCTGTATAAGAACTATAAGTACTACTCATAAGTAAAAGTAATTACAGATATTAAATGATTGTTGAAATTAAATTTTTCGTTAACTGAAAGAAGTTCTGAAATATGGCCAACTGGGACCGAACTAGGCTTTTTCTCAAGCGATCATGATGAAATTGGGTATGTAGGATATAAATGAGAATATAAAATGATGAAGGAGGAAGTTTTTGCAATATGGTTTTTAAGATCATTATTTTTAACACATTTGAAACAAGCAGAGAGTTTAATTTGCGAAATCCTTGAAGAATTCTTCTAACACCAAAAATTCGATACAAAAAACTATATTTTTGTACGGTATTATTTAAAGATGACGGATTTTAGACATAATACTGTGATATAATAAAAAACATGCTTTCACAAATGTTTGCAAGCGAAAGCTCTGCACTTCGTATTCCTTAATGTCTTCTTGTAAAAGCGAAACAACGCAGCAAAACTTTCTAAAAGCAGTTCCATCGGGATAATTTCTTTGTAGTTTGGCTGAGTAAAAATCAAGATTGTAATATTTTAAATAAGGCATTTTTAGTTTCTGCCATACTCCAAATAAATAAATTTTGTCTTTTAAGTTATCCGCCAAACAATCCATAATGCCAAAATTTATTTTAAAAGTATTTTCTTATTATGTGATTTTATTTGATGATTTTTAAGTTTCAATTTCGAAACAACAATGTTGAGGTAAAGACCATGATCAACATCGCAGAATGCACGCCCAAAATCACGACGGTGCGGTACTGCTACCCCGAAAAAGGAAACCACGAACAAAATATTTTGAAAAAATAAAATAAGTACAGATAAAACAAATCGTAAAACATAAATGTGTAAGTCAGCTGTTTTCAACCGCCGCGGTGAGGATAAGTGATTATTAAAAGGTGGGCATTTTAGGCGTCTCGATTTAGTTCTAATTTCCCCCGAGAATTTATCTTAAAAGTGGGAGCCTTTGCTTCAATTAGATTGGACATTTTAGAGGAACACCCTTTAGTAACACTCTAAGTTTCAAGCATATTGCACAGAATTTATATCGAATGGATAAGCACAGCATTTTTTGAATTTCTATATTATTTTTCAAATCGCATACATGTTATCAAGACTACTCACTTTGACATTCAACAGAACTGTACGGATTAACTTTAAATTATTTTAAACGTTGCATAGAAAAGGAACAAATTTATTCAGTTACTTGTCTTATGCGGCTTTAACCTCAATATATTAAGAACAATTTGGCTTCAGCCATTTTTAAAATATAATTTTAAATCAGTGTTTGGATTCCAAATTAATTAAAATCATATTTAAATTATTTACGTGGAAAATAAAATAAATCATATTATGGTATACAAAAGCACAAATTAGTACAAATATTTCGATCAATGGGGAGGACTTTGGTTGTAATATAAAAATTATAATAATTTTACATAATACAATAATAACAATAATACTAATTACTAAACTACATATATTAATCAACCAATTATAATTATTTAATTTTATATATAAAAACAACTTAAAGTTACGATGGGGCCTAAAAAAAATCTGTTGGGGACTTATCCATATAACCGTACCGAGGGTAAGATAAAAACATATCTAGTATTAATTTGTTTATTTGCTTACGTATTACTTTCGTTTACTTTAACTTCACTAACTATTTTTCTGTTGATTTTGTTACTAATTATGTTTTCTTAATTATAAACCGCTCTTAAGATTGATTTTGGTTTTGTTTTACTTCTTTATTCTAATTTTACTTGTTGATGTGCTTTTTTCAATACTAAAATTTAAATTATATACTTGAGTTGTTGATATGGTACGCAGTTAATAAAAACTAATTATAAAATAATAATAAAATCATGTAAAATAATATTTGCACTTAGAATTTAATTAATTAATTATATTTAAATTTAATAAATAATTCATTAATAATTTTGCACTTAGAACGAGTAAATATTTATTATATAAATATGTAAATGTAATACACAGCGAGTATGTAAATTATAAAATTGATCAACTGATACGGTAACTTTGATATAAATGCTTACATATGAACTAATTCTCTACATATGTAATTTTATTTCATTAAATACAAGATACAATTTGATAAAAGTACGAGGGAAGCAGATAATTTATTTTAGGCCATATATTCAAAATTCAATTAAGTAACAATAAAACAAAAATTATACCTATAATATACAGATAGATTAGTTAACTCAAAATACTCGTATATATAAAATAAATTTATAGACATTTTGTATGCCAATATATTCTCGTAATCAATTTATATTGGAATACAGTTTAACATCGATTACGTGTTAACATAACACATCATCTAAAAAATTCTCAATGAGGTCTGTGAACATAAAACGCAACGAGCCGAATCAAGTATATCATTAGACTTGGCTTATAATACGAGGAGATAGGTGCGATTTCGCACTAATAATTGACCGATGAAAATGCCGTCACTTGCCGTCAAAAAATTAAGTTTATTTCAGGAAAATAAAAAATATTATCGAGTAACACTTAAACTGCAATGATATCCCAGCCCAAAATTTAATATAGTAGTTTTGTTCTATCTCGAAATTTTATTCTAACCCAGAAATTGAATTCAAATTTTAAATATTAAAATATTAAGATCGAAATTAAACATTATGTAAAAATAATAAAAGTTTAAATTAAAAAAACTGTATTGATTTACTTTTTACACTATTTGCCGTAGGCACTTGGCGAAACATAGTTACCTTAATAAACACATTTTATTAAAGATTATTTTTTTCGCAAAAATTAGATTTTTAAAATTTTAATTAAAAAATTTTTGTTCAAAAAGTTTAAATATCACTCGATTGATTTCGACTTGCTAGGTCATCATCAGGAATATCTATCTACTGGTTTGTAAAAGTAAAAATTTAGTATATATACACTACAAAAAAATCGCAAAAGTTGAAAAATATCAAAAAAATTCAATATTTGTTTAGTTTTTTTAACGCAGATTCAAAGTCTATTTCAATACCTATCCAGTGGTACCTTTTTTGTACTAGTACCATGCCAACAAAGTGATTTTTTGTCAAATGCATATAGGAGGCTTTCGAATTAAATTCTAAAAATAATTCAACAAGATCAATACAATAGCATGCCATGAAATATCTCGCTCGGAATTGTGATCATTCGCATATCGACGCTTAGCCTGAACGATCCTCTATTGATTACGTCTTCAACCGGAGCAAAGAAATGGATACCACACCAGAGGTAGCCGCACAAGTAGTTTGTCCTAATTTATTCGGGGCAGCACCAAAGTGAAGTGGCTCTACAACTAAATTTGAGCCGATTCTCCGTTCGTGGAGTGTGGCAGAGAAATCAGGAAACTTGTGGCTTCAGAAGGCGACAAGCATTAGGCCGATCTCGTGCTACAGCACAGCGTGATGATCGCTTTCTTGTAACAACTTCGTTGCGAAATCGCGGTATGAATTCGGTTCAACTAGGACGGTGGCTCCAAGAAGTTCGTGAAGTCGAAGTTACTCGATGGACAGTTAGAAGACGACTTCGAAAAGTTAATTTGACTAGACACGGACCAGGAAACGGGCCGCAATTGACCGCAGCCCACCGACGAGCCCGTCATGAGTTCGCCTGAGAGCATTTGAATTGGACAGAAGAAGAATGGAGAACAGTCCTGTTCTCTGAGGAGTGCAGGATGTGTTTATATGGCACCGATGGAATGGCGGTGGATCGTGCATGTTCTGGGGAGGCATATCATTAGAGGCGAAGACAGATCTTGTATTCATCACACGAGCCAACACTGTTTTAATTCGATTTTTACCCCTAATTTTCAAGCTGACAAATTCACAAAAACGTGTACCTCAGATGTTTACCCCCAAAAATAACTAGATAGGTATTGAAATTGACTTTGAATCTGCATTAAAAAAAATTAAACAAATATTGGATTTTTATGATATTTTTGATAATTCCGCACGTCTGTTTCCAGCATTGCCTACAAGCTGGCAAGAGCATTGCAATACGCGACTATTGGTCTAATCGGAATGCCTACCTCATGGATTTTTGGTAAACAATAAAGAATCGGTGCAGAGATTCATGACAGAGTTCTTCCAACCAGTTCCATTGAACTAAAGCGTAAAACTCAAACGGGTGTCTACCACCGGATAGTTCATCGCGGGAAAATTAACGTCACTTATAGTATATAGTGTTACAGACTGGCTTCAGCGACCCGTAGATTTCCACTCGTCCTGCAGCGGCCCCGCGCACGGTGATTTTGCCGACTAATACTCAGGGTCTTGGGTCGTGGGGATTTGAAGGCTTGAATGACTCTGGCCTACACCGTGTTTACAGAAATTTAAAAAAAAATAAAACGCAAATTAAAAATAAAATAAAAAAAAACGGATGTTTCTCCGAAATTTGTCGGACGATACTTGAGGAACATAGTAAAATAATTATAACAGGGTGTGCCCATCCGACGACGACCGGATCTCCTCGAGTGACAAATACCCAGTCTGCTGCAGAGCCCTCCCTCCAATGACTCATCGACCCCGAAAGGCTGATGCCCAGCCGCAACGAAGCAGCATTAGAGGGTAGGGACGTCTCCCCAACAGACCAAGCCTCACTTCACCCGGACAGACTTCCAACAAATCTCCCACAATTCACACTTCGACAGTTTGAAACCGGCGAAGTACCGTAAAACCGCTTTATTGGAATGGACGACACATTCACTGAACTCACCACTCCGATCCTGTGGATGTCCTGCCAAAGGGATGAAGGGCCATGGCGAGCTGTACATATGGAACCGATACAAAATGAAAGTCCCCCTCTCAACATACCGACCTGTATAAAAAACTTAGCGCTTCATTTTATTTACAAAAAAAAAAAATTTCAGTGAAAGGAGAAAACAAATATATAATAAAAAGAAAACCACCGACCAGGCAGGAGAGGAATAGTCCTAATGTCGGGAATTATTCACCGTACTGTATTTTATTTAGAAAACAAAATTTCCTCAAGATAGGAACAAAGGGAAGAATAAAAAATTGGCTGAACGGCCGGATAAAAAAAAATCTAAAATAAAAGTAAAAATTTACAAAGACCAAAATGAGCGCCTCTAAAATTAAGGAGCGAGACCAATGTAGGTCACCGGTCGTGAGCACCATCGCCGTAATGTGGTGCTTAATTACAACTTGAATTTAATAATAACAAAATTTGAAAGAAAAAAAGGAAATTTGGGCGATTTGAAAAAAAAAAAAAAAATATGAATTGAAATACACATTTAAATAAATCGAAAAAAATTATAAGTAAATTTAAATAAAAAATTGGTACCTTTGACCTTGTAACGGTCAATGAGGTGGGTCGATGCGACCCACCCGCCGATAAACGTATTGGCTGACTGGCCGCCAAAGTAGGTTGGGCGTTGGCTTGCCTAATTCATATAAACGTTGATGCCCAACCGCCGATAAATGTATTGGCCTTGACTGGCCGCCAAAATAGGTTGGAGTACCTTTCCGTTATATATAAAAATGATGAATGGCGACGTGGTTGTTGCCTTGTTGGGGACCTATCCAAATAAATTGGCGTACATTTACGGTACACTCGTTGGCGCTATATTAAAAATGACCGCAATATAAATGGTCACGTGATTGATCACTCGTTGCACCGATATTAATGGTCATCAGGCTCGGTTGGCAGCTTGTATGATTGCGCTGGTTACGTCGAAAACAAAATATTACATCACGTCAGGCAGCCATATATAATATAGCTACGGCGTCCTTGTTTTGCCGTTTAAACAAGTTTAAACGGGTCACTTTTACTCATATGATTACTTTCGCACACCACGAACTGTTGGTCGCACAAACAAAAAAACTGTACGGTTTGCAAAAGTACACCGCCCTTGTCGATGATAATGATTGAATTTTCGTTGCGACGTCTTTTCGTTGCTGTTCAACTTAACAAAACTTAAACTGTACGGTTTGCAAATGTACACCGCACTAATTATTACGTTCCAAACCAAAAGAACAAAAAAAAATCGTCACCAATAATTTTTTTTTTCAATCAATAACTTTATTAAAAAAAATGAGAACAGCTTTAGTATCACAGTCAAATTTTTTTGACAGTCTGAGCGACGGTAGCGCCACTTTGAACAAAAGCGGATACTTTCAGAACTGAAAAAGTTTTTCTGCTTAGCATTTTCGGTATGTCATCTATTGGAATATAAATAAACTAAAATTTTATTCTTTAATCGGTGGTAAAATAATTTTTAATTCAAAAAATATTAAATTTGATTCAAAAATAAATCAAATTTAATTTTTTTTTATGAATATATGAAGTTAAGAGTGGAACGGGAAAGGGTAAAATTGGATATCCGCAAGATTTGATACTTGCAACATTTTGTAATTGCTACATTTTGTAGTTGCAAGATTATTAAAAAAAGCAATATTTTGAAAATGCAACATTTTGAACTGATATAATTGTAGGGGCTAACGGCTTCGATAACTCTCACTCCGAGGGGCTTTAGATTTCAATTTCGGGGGGCGTCGGAGCCGGGATACTCAAACATGTCGCACTGCGTGCCGCACGTAGGAGCGGATGATATAGTATCTATTAATGACACCTTCTAAACAGAAAAATAATTGCACCATTTTGTTATGCGAGATTTTGTGTTACTTCGTCAAGCTTGCAGACACAGATCAAATGGATAGTAAAGCTCGTATCGCTTCTTCTGATAGTTGTACCACAAATACCAAACGCATGTAACTTATTAAAATTTATTTTATTTAAAACGAAATTTTTTATTTTGTTTTAAATTAACTATTTGTATTTATTTATGTTTTGCTAAATTTTTAAATACATTTTTATTTTTGTAAAAAAACATCTATATTTTGTTGATAAAAATGTCTCTAAGATGGCAGTCAATTTAATTACAAATTTTTTAGTTAAAATTATAACCACGTAAAAAAAATTGTAGAAAAATTTAATCCAAAAGCGGAAAAAATTATAAATAATATATAAAAAATTGAAATATGTGTAAGATGGCGTCTGATAATGTTTACATTTTTAGTTAAAATTATGACCACTTTGAAAAAATGTCACGACAGTCAATTTTGACTGCGATACTCTAAAGAGTCTAAAGGCTAGCCAAAAAATGTCCCGAATAAAAATGCAGAAGTCACTTATTTTCTTTTACCAAAATGACGACTTAATTCTATCCAATTTAAAAAAAAAAAAAAAACTTTTATTATTTTTTTTTTCTACACCAAACTCAAAACAGAACTCGATTTTTGCCTTAAAAAACCAAAACTAGACTGCCTTTGCCTTTACAAAAAAAAAATCGCACCAACAACCTAAAATGCATAAAAATATTTTCTTTTCTGTCCCTCTTGCTCGCTCACGCACATGCACTTCATGCGCGGCTCAAAAAAGAGATCGCACGTGATGCGCCAAAAACACAAAACAAGAAATACAAAAAAAAAAAATATTAATCTACATTTTACCCGCTCGTACACACGTACAAGGGCACATATTGGTCTCGCTCCAAAAATCAATATTTGGTGATGCTATCGTATAATTTAATTGGCACAACACAAAAAAACTGCTCGTTAAATTCCCATCAAGGCAATCATATGGTGTTTTCGATTGATTTTTTACCCCTCATTAACATAGTGCACTGATTTTTTGCGTCAATCGAACAAAAACTTTTTTACCCTCATTTATGTGTCTGTGTGTGCTTGCTATAGAGCATAACGTACGTAATTTCAAATATGGATATTGTCACAAATGACAATCGTCAAATCTAAAATGACAGTACAATGACACTACAGTTGTTGGTGTGCGTGAAAAGAGGGGTTACTCTACCAAAAAACCCAGTTTAGCGAAAATTACTCGATGTAATAAAATTTAGCTGTCAGTGCAATTTGTTTTGATCAATCGAAAATTTTCGGGGTAAAAAGGGTACCCTTTTTACACTCAGTGCACGTTATTATGATCAATCGAAAACTACAATAGTATCAATACTCATACATAGATGGCAATGCCACAACGATCAATAATAAATTTCAAATTAATAAAATGAAAATGGGAAAGGAATTTAAATGTTATGGCCAATGAGTCGTAACATTAGGAAAACGATTACACCAATATTAGTCTAGCTTTTTATAATAATAACACAATAAAGAAAATGTCCAAGTCTGTGCTGGGATGTTCTAACATCACATTTTGCGATATTTCATCGAAGTCTACGTTTCTTTCAGCTAGAATTAATTTGACTTCTGTTTTAATTATCAATTATTTCTTCTTTATTGCTATCACAGCCTACTAGAATATAATTCAGCAATATCTATTTCACTTATTTTCGTTCTACAATCGAAAAAAAATTATTTGGTGATAGAAACACAGTAGAAACATCACAATGTTGCAATCAAGCAGGCTGGTAAATGATATAAAAATTGAAACAGAGATATATTTTATTCTACAGAAACGAGAAATAAACATCGTTAAATTATCGAAACATGGTGATGTTAGAACATCCCAGCCCTGGTGTTTATAGGATTAGTTGCAATGATTGTAGTTTCTCCTTTATTGGACAGACTGGGCACAATTTTGGAGTTAGAGCTAAAGAACATTTATCTGGTTGCAATCAATCAACTTTCCATAACCATTAAACTTTAGAAAATCATACAACTAGCTTAGACAGTTTAGACATATTATACATATACAATCCAAAAGCAGACGATACCTTAGAATCTTACGAATTTCGAAAATCAATATTCCTTAACCAAAATATCCTTAAGGAACAGAGAGAAATCCGGTTCTTACCGGATGTTCTCTCTCTCTCTCTCTCTGGCACTATATCCCATCAAGGGATTTGGCCGCCTCAAATGAGGGTTCATAATCAGAATTTCATTTCGGATAATGAGTGATTAATTCATTGATCCTAAACCAGCCGTGAATTTTTTTCCTTGTCACCACCGGGAATCGAACCCGGGACCTCCGGTTGCTGGAGCAAGTATGCTAACCAATTTGCCACCGGATCCTGCCCTGTTCTATTCTCCCGTTCGTAATAAATAATATGACTAATACGTCGGGTAATTAAATATGCTTAATACACCTTGACTTTTGTTACTCAGCCGATGACTACTCGCTTACCTGTTATACTCCTCCCCCTTTCTTAATTAATTTTTCCGTATAAACAACAGTTGTCTGGGACTGGGACGATCAATAGATTAATTTTTATTGCCTATTTTTTGTCTCCTTCTTTTTTCTTTTTTGCCTTTTTTCTACTATATCTCTGTTCCTGCGTGCCCACACAATTTTGTGAGTAAGGCAAAAGAATCATGTCAAAAATTTAGTTTTGTATGTGTTTTGAACCAACTTAAACATTTGTGTATTTCTTTAAAACTTATTTGCGTCCGAAAAAAACACTAACTATACACACAATTGTGTTAGTTGTACTTCAAATGAAGCGCAATTTTCGAACACGAACAACGCCATTACATACTATGTTTTTTTACTCACACATTTGTGTGGTTTGGTCTTTAATTGAACTAATTTTTTTTTTTGGTAGGAAAAGGGATATATAATTAAATTTTTACTTTTACAAATCAGTAGTTACTCCTGATGATAACCTAACAAGTCGAAATCGATCGAGTGATTTTTTAAACTATTTGAACAAAATATTTTTAATTAAAATTTTAAAAATCTAATTTTTCCGAAATAAAAAAACAAGTGTTTAATGTGGGCCAGCTCGTTTATTCTCAGCATAACAGCGGATGTGTATCAAATGTCAAAACGATTTTAGTACCGTTGATTTTAGTCAAAGCAGTGTCGATTTTCTAAAATAACAAACAGTTACTCGTCAAGCTCGAAAAACATGCCCAATAAAAGGCCATTGACACACTGTAGTCTATGCGATACTGGATTGTATTGATAAGCTCTAGTTTTGTAAGTGAATCAAATAGAATCGACCTGGTTCTGTCTAGATACATCGAAGGCCAGTAATGAAATGTATTATTTTCAAAACAACGTTGTACCAAATTGCTCCAGCTTTAATTTCAAACTGATTTGCGCGTTGTGAACAGATAACTATTACAGTTTGGGTCGATTCTATAATATCTAAAGGGGTTTGGCCTGGTATTTCTTGTTGCATCGGAGGCGAGTAACGAAGTTAATTTTGTTCGACACGGGCTCGTACTCTTTAGCTCTGATTTTAATTTCAAACGGATTTGAGTGTTATGAACAGAGCTATGGTGGGTTGGGTCAGTGTGGTAACATGTTTCTATAATATCCAAAGGAGTTTAGTCTGGTATGTCTTGCTGTATTAGTAGCCAGTAACGAAATGGTCCTATTAGACATGAACTCGTATTGACTAACTAGTTTTATTTTTAAACTGGTTTGCAGGTTGTGGACGGTGCTATCCATGATGGTTTGGGTTAACATGCAAAACTAGTTTGAAAATAAAACTAGAGCTAGTAAATATGCCTTCATGTCTAATAGAACACATTTCGTTATTGGCCACCAAGACATTCTAAGGTGAATCCCGATGAATTTTATGGATACTTGAGAAACCACACTAGCCCAAACCACCATAGCTCTGTTTATCACACGCAAATCGGTTTAACATTAAAACTTAAATACATTCCATTACTAACCTCTGATACAGCATGGTATACCTTGCACTATGGATATTAAAGCCCTATGGATATTAAAGAAACGTAACACCATACTGACCCAAACCTTTCTAGCTCTATTCACAACATGGAAATCGGTTTGTAATTAAAACTAGATAAACAGTACCAGCCTGTGTCGAATAAAATACACCTTGTTACTGGTCATCGATGCAGCAACAACTCTAATCAAAACACGCAAATTGGTTTGAAACTAAAACCAAAGATACGAGTCACGAGCCCGTGTCGAACAAAATTCACTTCGTTACTCACATCTGAGCATGGCTTTGGAGCTGAGCTGCTCGAAGCTAGTAGTTTCGCTTGTAGCGGAGCTGGAGCCGAAATATTTGGCTCCAACTCCCTAGGATATCGTCTATTCTACTACGAAAGTGATTTTGTGCTCTTCAATTTAGTTTCTCTTTCGATAATAATAATTTTACTCGAATAAAACTAGGTCATAAAGGCAGACCAAGGGTTAAAAACAGTGACAGAAACAATATAATAAAGGGACCCTTAAAATATAATAGAAAGAAATACAACTGAAACATCAACACTTTCAAACAAACAACACTTTCAATTTCATCTGAATTTACTTCTGATAAAAATGACGATTTTGAAAAGCAGTTTGATAAAAAAAGAGAAAATGAGGATGTGTTTGATCAACGACAAAATTAATTTCACAGACTCTTCTAATAAAAATTTCGTAGACAAATGTAAAAGAAGGAAAAGGACGCAATCAACTATCGAGGGAATCGAACATTCATCAACAGAAAATATACAAGAGGCGTGTAGAAGTCACTTCCTTGCAAGTTTCATAAGCAAGTGTAGATAGGCTATTTTCTGCAAATTTTTAAGGATGAATTAAGATTTTGCTGATTAATAAAGTATTATATCAGATTTATTATCTTAATTAAGGCTGTATGATACTCAACTTGTCGAAAACAATTTTTACAAAAAATCAGTTTTTGGCCATAAAATATTACCAATTGACCTAAATCTTTCTTCAATATGAACTTAGACATATATTTACTTAAGCGATTAATACATACATGATTATCCCAATAAAATGTTTAGTTTGTCTACGGTCTTGAAATAACGTACAAAATGAAAAAAATAGTTTAAAAATGATAAATAGCTATTTCGATTTTTATCGATCGAAAAATTACGCCAAACGATTATTTGTTTTGACGCCGCAATGCCTATTATTTTCGGAAAATTTACTGTCGCTAGATGGCAAATCTCGAAATAAAAATGGTGTCCAAGATAAGTGGTTATTAATTTTATTATAATATCAGAAATAATGAAAAATAGTAAATTTATTAATTAAATTAACACATATAAACAATATAAGTAAAGTTTAATAAACGACTCATACAAAATTTTCTTACTCATATTTATTAAAAAACGAACCAGTTTAGATACATTTAAATATCGATACAAAAAAGGAATTTGTTTTTTCAGTATCATACAGCCTTAATATATATTTTACTTTGGTTTTAGCAATTGTAATGGTGTTATTGTGATTGTTCTGTATATTGGTATATTTCAGCACTCTCGAATTTAATTCACAAATCGTAGGAAATTCTTCCATTTAGCGTCACTATCTGTGTGACAAACGAATATGATAATCGACACTTACTTATACACAATCAACTTCCCAACCACCCCATACTTTCTTTCCTTTAACGCTGGATCGCGGATAAATTTGAATTTTTGACTTATAGATGGCTAATGTGTAAGAATCACAACAATCAGTTTCGAACAAATGAGACTATTGATTTGAAAAAATCAGTCTTCTCATCAGGTCGCGACGACTGATGTTGTATTATTACATTGGAATATTGTCTATATATATAGAACATACCATGTAGTTGTACTACTAGCGAATTACTGCATAGCGTACGAAATTTGATTCTTTCACATTTCCATCTATATTCTATTTTAACAACTAACTTTTCGCATTCACGAATTTTATTATATATTTTACTTTGGTTTTAGCAATTGTAATGGTGTTATTGTGATTGTTCTGTATATTGGTATATTTCAGCACTCTCGAATTTAATTCACAAATCGTAGGAAATTCTTCCATTTAGCGTCACTATCTGTGTGACAAACGAATATGATAATCGACACTTACTTATACACAATCAACTTCCCAACCACCCCATACTTTCTTTCCTTTAACGCTGGATCGCGGATAAATTTATCCGCGATCCAGCGTTAAAGGAAAGAAAGTATGGGGTGGTTGGGAAGTTGATTGTGTATAAGTAAGTGTCGATTATCATATTCGTTTGTCACACAGATAGTGACGCTAAATGGAAGAATTTCCTACGATTTGTGAATTAAATTCGAGAGTGCTGAAATATACCAATATACAGAACAATCACAATAACACCATTACAATTGCTAAAACCAAAGTAAAATATATAATAAAATTCGTGAATGCGAAAAGTTAGTTGTTAAAATAGAATATAGATGGAAATGTGAAAGAATCAAATTTCGTACGCTATGCAGTAATTCGCTAGTAGTACAACTACATGGTATGTTCTATATATATAGACAATATTCCAATGTAATAATACAACATCAGTCGTCGCGACCTGATGAGAAGACTGATTTTTTCAAATCAATAGTCTCATTTGTTCGAAACTGATTGTTGTGATTCTTACACATTAGCCATCTATAAGTCAAAAATTCATACAGCCTTAAGCTATTTTCCTTTAAATATAATAAAAAAAATGTTTTACTGTGTTATAAGTACATTTATTTTGATGTGTTTTATTCGAAGCCGGTCCGAAGCCAAAGCAGGAGCCGGAGCGGCATATTTCAAAGAAGCCGGAGCTTGGAGTCGGAGCCAATTTTTAAACTTCGGCTCCAATGCCCTGCTTTTGGGGGTTGATTTTATTCAAAATCCGACAGACGAAACATGACGTTTTCTTATACGTGTAAGGAGTATAGTATACAATTTTATATTAGTGTGTGTAATTTTTATGTGGTTATATTTGTTTGTTTTCCGCGGATGTAAGCATCAAAAATTATGAATCGGTACAAATCGGTTCAGTTTTTTGGTGCTTATGTCCTTTAGTCGTCTCACATTTTTGACATCTTACCAAGTTTTTCAGTGGCGAGTTAACACGTTCGCGCAAATGACTGCTGTAGCAGCATACAACTTTTTCGTTTTATAACTCGTTCGCGCAAACAACTTTCATTTTTGACTCGACATATTTTTCAATATTCACAATACATTCCTTTCCGCGACGAAATATCATTGCAATTATAAAAGTTATCAAATGTGTTCCTGAGTAGCACACACAGCAAGTGTGCGTCAATGTGTTAATTTATTATTATTTTTTTTCAATGCGATGTCGAATAAATGTTTTGTTTTCGCAGAAACAAAAAATTAGAAATTATTTTAAAACTAAATTTAAACAATTAAATAAATTTAATTTTATTAAATTTGCATTAACAAATTTTAAATTATAATTAGAAATGTTATCTAGAAATGTCACATCCAAAAAAATTAAATGGCGCACATTCGCACTAACATAAACACACTCACCTATATACTTGCAGTTATTTTTTCGTCAATTGTCGAATTTTGAACAAAATCGACCCTCTGATGCAGCAAGACATACCAGGCCGAACCCCTTTGGTTATTATAGAATCTTGATACTATACTGATCCAAACTATCATAGTCACAACACGCAAATAGGCCTGAAATTAAAACTAGAGCAATTCAGTGCAACCTTGTTTTGAATATAATACATGCCATTACTAGCCTCCGATATACATGGACGGCCCGGGCCGTTTCTGTTAGGTAATCAAACATATGAGTTCATCAATACCACCCAGTATTCCGTCATAATGGCCTTTTATTGAGCATGTTTTTAGAATAGCTCTTTGTTATTTTAGAAAATCGACACTCCTAATTTGATTTTAGTCAATCAACATACTAAAGCGGAAATTGTTTTGACATTTGGAAGTTTTGTGTGCCATTAAGCATAAATATTTCAAAATTGTTACATTAATTTTAATTGTAATAATTTAGATATTCTAATTCTGAATACAAGAGAATTATGGTAAATTAACATAATGCCAAACAACAAACACATTCCTTCCACACTCTTCAATCTTTTGTATCGTCATTCCTTTCCGAATTAGTAGTTTGCCAGTGCTAAACCTGCCAATGTCCTCACGTGAGTGTAACTGTATTGTTAAATAAGTTTTATGAGCCGTTAATAAAATAATTACGCCACACTTGGTTAAGCAGCGGGTAGTTCTATTCAATTTGAAGGAGAGAAGTATTTGAAGTTGTCAGTTTTTTCATTTTATACCTCTTTCAGGCGATTTAAATTAAAACCACAACAACAAAATATCCCATCCCAGTTTTTTTCGTTTATTTGTTTGTTGTTCATGTAAAACAAATAATTGGAATATTAAAATCGGAATATGAAAATCATCTATAACTTCCAAAAGCTTCCTGGATCGGAAATAGCGATTAATGTTTTGAGATGCTACTTAGTTGTGTAACTGCTGACCAAGTGGCCAGCATCATCCGTATGTTCTAATTTCAGGAAACGGCCTAGTTCCAAAATCTCAGGTTAAGTTAAATAAAAATATAGATCTCTTATGAACTTCCTAGGCCAGAAATGGTATCCGTATGTTCAAATTTGAGAAAACGGCAAAGTTCCAAAATCTCAGGTTAAGTTAAATAAAAATATATATCTTAAGAACTTCCTAGGCTTGAATGGCTCTTTATTTTTCGAGTTGGCAATGACAAGGGAAAACTATGGTGAGCTTTCCAGTGCCAGCCGTATGTTAGGATTGCCACAATCTTCCAGCTTCGATATGGCCATATAAATTTATATGAAAATCGTCTATAACTTTGAAAACCTTCCTGGGCCGGAAATAGCAATCAATGTTTTGAGATGGTACGTAATTAAGTAATTGCTGTCCAAGTTATCAGTTATCATGCTATCCAAGTTCCAAAATCTCATGTTAAGTTAAATAAAAATATATATCTCTTAAATAAAAATATCCTAGGCCGGAAATGGTTCTTTATGTTTTGAGTTGGTAATGATAAAGAGAAAACTATGGTGAGCTCCCACCAGCCATATGTTAGGATTGGCACAATCTTCCAGCTCGATATGGCCCCATATACATTTATATGAAAATCGTCTATAACTTCCAAGACCTTCCTGGGCCGGAAATAGCGATTAATGTTTTGAGATGGTGCGTAATTAAGTAATTGCTGACCAAGTGGCCAGCACCAGTCGTGTGTTCAAATTTTGTGAAAACGGCTAAGTTCCAAAATCTCATTTTAAGTTCTCCAATGGCATATGAATTTTGGCATGAATCATATATGAAATAGGAAATATTTAGTTTGGCTCATTATTATGATTCTTTATCGGAACTATTAACAAATTGAAATACATAAACAGTTAGAACAATGCACCGCCGACTTTTGAGCGATACAGTATGGGGCGATATAGAAACAGGTAATTTGTGTGCACACTTACCTACTGGTGGCATTGTACCGCTCACCATTATTTGTTTTCCTTTTATTATTTGCAATCTTTTCTGGTATCGAAAACTCCCAACTCTTTCGCAGTTTGCTTATCACGTTCTTCCTTAAAGAGTGACTACGTCGAAGACGTACGGCTATAGATAGTACTAGCCATAACAGTACTATAAACTGACATGAAACAGAATCCTGAAATCTGCGTTCTGTCAAGGAATCATACTTGCGTTCAATTTCATTACAAATCGAAATAAGGCTGGCAATGAGGAGTTCATAATAGTTTGCTCTTATCATTACCACCTCAAAACATAAGAAAACAGGCAAATTTACCTAAGTGAAATATGTCCCGAAAAACCCCAAATTTGTTGCATTATATAAACGTTTCAAAATCAATAGGATTTTCCATTCCCAATTAACAAATTTGTTCAACAAATTTCAAAAGATTGGCATGTGGGCAGGTTTTCTAGAACGCTCGTTATACGTTCTCTTAAAGGGGCAAACAAATCGAACAATCCTTAGGGTCGGCGATATAAATAACAGGTCTTTTACAAAGGGGTTGTTGCAACAAATTTCAATTAACAAATTTATTCACCAAATTTCAAAAGATTGACATGTGGGTAGGTTTTCTGGAATGGTTTTGATATGGTCTCTTACCGGGACCAACAGAAATCTGTGCAACAAATTTGGGATTGTTTTTGGGACGTATTTCACACGCATGCAAATTTTTATTTAATTTAACCTAAGATTTTGGAACTTGGTCGTTTTCACAAAATTTGAACATATGGCTGGTGCCGGCCAGTTGGTCAGCAATTACCTAATTACGTACCATCTCAAAACATTAATCGCTATTTCCGGCACAGGAAGGTTTTGGAAGTTATAGACGATTTTAAATTGACTGTTTTTTAGAGGCATTTCGAAAATTTATACTAGATTGAATGGATGATTCCTATTTTCGGCATGTAAGCTGAGTTCCATCCTCTTCGATTGAGGCATATTGCTTTTGTGGAACAATATTTAAGTGGATTGTGCTCGTTTTGTGAACTTTTAATGGTTCCGGCTGGCTTAATATTGGTTCCGGCAAAATCAGGCAGTGTCATAGTTGGTTTGGTTCGGGCTGGCGTGGTTCCTGCTTAATTTATAAGGTTCCGGCTGGAATTATAGAGCAAAATTTAAAAGGTCAACCCGGACCCTTCTGGGAAACCCCTTAACAAATTTTCCCGAAATCGCGATATAAATTCATTGCTCCTCTATTTCTTGACTTATATATTTATCAGTGTGGATATTCGTATGCCTCATCGTAGTTGTTCTGTTATTTATTTTTAGGCCAACTCCCTTGGCTATATAGAGATTCTCCGTTAATCCCCACTAAATGCTGTTGAGGGACGCTCTAACTAGTTTTCTTATGACATTATTTAATACTATACTAGGAACAAAAGTAGCGAGAGTACGCATCCTTGCCTTATTCATTATAATTATCCCACTTTTGCGCATGTTACAGAAACGTTTGACATTTCTACACATAATTTAAAAAGAAGAGAAAAACTGTGTTACAGAGCCCAACACTTTTTATTTTTACGTTATGTGCCAATTTATAAAATGCTAGATCTCTTCATTTATACTAGCGCCTATGTGTGGAAAATATTGACCTTCGAAGAATTTTGTGCATTTGGAAAATATTTAGAACTCTTTTTATAGTAATGACATATACACCAATTTGTATCGGCTTTCATAAGAAAAAGTGAGACAGTAAGTTTGAGTAAGTTCTGAACTTTTCGGAGATGACCAATCCTTTTTATTTTACAAGATTGTGCTAATTTAGGTAGGCTTAGGTCTCTTCTCTTCTTATGTTCCAGCGACTATATGTAGAAAATTTTGAGAGTTTTGTGAAATTGGAGAATATCTAATAAGTTAACAATTTGTGAGTTTATTATTTATACGCCGATTTTTTAACTGAAAACTTAGTTCAGATTTATCAATTGCAGATTACAAATGGGTGCCGCCCCGGTGGCAAAGTGGTTAGCATGCTTGCTCCAGTAACCGGAGGTCCCTGGTTCGATTCCCGGTGGTGACAAGGAAAAAATTTCACGGCTGGTTTAGGATCAATGAATTAATCACTCATTATCCGCAATGAAAATATGATTATGAAACCTCATTTGAGGCGGCCAAATCCCTTGATGGGATATAATGCCAGAGAGAAAGAGAGAGAGAGAGAGAGAGAGATTACAAATGGATAAATCTTAATTTATTTAGAAAATTTTAATTAAACATCAGACTTGGTTTGGTTAGTGCGATCTCTGTGTGCTCTACTAGTTTGAAATAACAATCAAATTTGTTAGTCGGACAATTAGAAAAAAAAATCTGTCAGGCACATAGTATTATAGTTACTAATTGTGGCAGAAGGGTCAAACGTCTTTTTATGGTAATGATACACATCAATTCAGATATGCCTATACCTCCTCCTTCCTTATACACTTGCGTCGATGTCTTAAAACCTCTGAAATTTTTGCTGCCATAAGTAAATGTGTGTCAAATTTTGTCAAACAAATTTTTTTGAATAAATTCATCCAATCGTCTTGAATTTGGCTTTTGCGACCAACTTGTTTTTATTAAATCAGGAATTGCAGTTTTGTTAAAAAAAATTGTAAAATACATACAATTATTTGTTAATTAGTGAAACTACTCTTTTACAGTTAGTTTTTGGTAAATTAAACGGATTGTTGCCTCTCGCAAATTACGAAATTTCTTCTTCTGAAAAATTCGACGTCCGACCGAAATTTGACGCCTCACGCCCCTTTCTAAAATTTAAGAAATAATAAATATCGTACGATTCCTACAACATTAACAGTCCTTCAGTATCTTAAAATAATGATGGATGTTACACTGTAATTTTCTATACTTATTAATTTATTTATTTTGATTTTATCAAATTTGTTATAAATTAAAATCAATTAACTAAATTTATTATTTTGTAGAATGGAAAATGGTTTAAAAATAATATTTATTTTATGATCTTCGTGGTATGGTATAAACTTATTTGAAATGTGTTGAAACAATGTAGACATAAAACAAACAATATAGTACACATTAAATTATTTTTCTAATATAACTAGATAATTGATATACGGAGGCTATTACCATGCACGCAGAACACAGATTATATTTTAAAGGGCGCGTGTGATGAACTACAAATATGCCTTTAAAAAATTCATGTCGCATAGTGTTAATTTGACCCATTTTGTCCCTTGTGGATTGTGGACGGCTATAAAAAAGTTTTAATAAAAAATATTTTTATTAATATCAAAACAATCTGCTTGTTAACCGCATCATATGGCTTAGTTAGATAGCCCTCGTTACCAACGTTATTTGTTATTATTATACATACATTTTTTATTTTCATGTTATACATATAATTTTGCCATTTCAACTTTTCCATCCATTAACCTTCAAAAATTATTCATAAAACAATTTTTCCGTGCTATATACGTACAATAATAAAAATTTGACATTTTCAAGAAAAAATTTTCGCTTTTCTTTCGTTCTATGACGAGAATAATAAATTTATATGTCATGCGAGGTAACCATTAAAAACTTGGAAGTTGGAACGTTCAATTTAAAGCAAGTTACATTGATCCATCACAATTATACAAACTGATAAAAATAATTTTAAACCACTTGTTTAAAATATTCAAATATAAGGATAAAATATTACAATATGTATTAGCTTACCCAACCTTATTAAGTGTCAATGGCATTGTTGAGCTCAGGGTTAATAGCATTTTTCAAATGACCGCATGTCGATCGAAATTTTACAACAACAAAATCATTATTATTATAAAAATCTATAAACAATTTTTTCTTTGGTTTTTCAATTGTAATGGTGTATTATATCTATAAGTCAAAAAATTCAAATTTTTTAAAGCTTATAAAATTATTATTTTACCGTTTTTATATTGTTTTATATTGTATTGAAGTAAAACTTAAAAAATAATTTTTGATAGACATTTCTTAGAAACAAAATAATAAAAGCATAATTTTAATCAACCAAAATGTTCTTGTATTATACAAATTGGTCCAAGCCTTGGATTAGGAAATGTTACAAAATATTCGACGAAAATGAATTGAGTTCGTCTTCGTATGCTAAATATAATCACAAACATATTTGCTATCGAAAATCAGCCCAAAGATTGAGTCTTTTTCGCATGAGATCGATCGTACGGTACAGGCAACACAACCAACCACAAATTTTCGGTTTCCTAATTAATACCTTTCTGCTTTCATTCTGAATCCCTTTCGATCGACTGAAATGCAAATCACGTTAAAGAAATTCTATGGAACTTTTTTTTTAATAATTTATCTATATTATGTAAAATATACAATTCTAATGCTTGACATTAAACTTGGAAATTTATTAGCAAAATTGGAAATATATAAAACACTGAGATATTAATCCAAGTACAAGCATTTCAAACAAAAAATATATTCTATTAGCTCCCAAACTACGCTCTTTTTTATATTTAGAGCCATAATAATGTTAATATATTTATAAGGGGTGTGTCCTAGAATTGGACGATCAAACGAAACGGGATGATAGGGGAACTGATTTCCAACAAAAACAGCAGAGTAAAGTTTTTGGAATAACTTTTGCACCAACAACAATGTGCAAAAGTAATTCCACTTTTAGTGTTTTTAGTGAAATCGGCCAAAAAATTTGTTTAAAAAAACCAAGAGTTCTTTTGTTTAACTTTTTTTTTAATATGATCGAGAAGAGCGTGCCTTTCCAATAAAATTATTTTTATAAGCTGTATTATCTTGTCAAATAAAAACAACGGTTTTGTAAAGGCTTTTTGTTTCCCATTTTTTTGTGTTGTTGTGACGGCAGCGGGAAAATGATGTACTACAAAAAGTTAACGCTCTATCAGAAAAATATGCAACACTAATGCAGATTTTAAAATGGTATCACACACCTTGCTAGTCACAACAGAATGTTTTTTATCAAAACAAACAAATAACAAAATTTCGATTTTTGAAATATAGATACTTTGTCACAAATAAAACAAAATGATGAACAGGTAAACTAAAGTACCAATTTTTTTAAGCAAATCTAGTTGTGTGAATTATACAAAATTTGTGGTATAAAAGAAAAACATTTTGTAGTTCATATTAGTAGTTCCATATAGCGTACTGCATTGGTCAATTACAACAACAATCGGATCTGTTAACTTCTAACGCAAATGGATTCATCTAAATCCAAAATGATTTACTAAAATATTTAAAGTGATATTTCAAACTAAAAAATCGACATAAATCTTATTATGTTTATAAAATAAAATTAAAAATATTAATAAAATCACGAAATATGCAAATATACATAGGAGCAAATATTTTTACTTATAAACTTTGAATCCAAAAACTAAATCCGAAAATGGCTGTTGATTTGGAAAATTATAAATCCAAAACTAAATCCTAATCCACTTTTACCAACACAATTCGCTTATAGATACTCGAACGATATTTAAAGTGTCTATAAGCCATGTGGCTTATTCCAGTGCAGTCCAATGACCCGTGCCAACTTTCATTATTTTGCTGATGACACCAATTTAAGTCTACAACTAGAGCGCAACATGATTAAGTAAACATAATACACCTCGCCCCCTTATTACGACGGCAATAAATTTCACAAAGTTAACAAAAATCTAAATTATTATATATAATAAATTAATAAATTATGAACAATTTAGCAGCCTTATTCCGCTAAATTCATAAATTGTATTTTTTCTATTCAAGAAGTTAGTGAGAATTTTTCTAAATGCGCCTATTTATAGTGAGACCATTTAAAATTCGGAGGTGTAAAATACAAAAAATCATTAGATTAATTAGTATATAGCGGACTTAAAATAATTTTTATTATCAGTATAGTTTTATTCATTTATTACTGTAGTACAATATGTAAAAAAATAATAATAAATTCATTTATAAATTAACAAAATAATTAATTAAATAAAAAATGGCACAAATTCATCACAATTTAATATTCGGACAGAGTAAGGTTTTTCTTTAATTCCATAAATTTAAACTTCTACATTTTAACTTTTAATACTTTGTCGCATATCGTTTTCGTTTTAGCACAGATTTTAATATTCTTGGCATTGAACGAACTAATTTTTGTGTCAATTCTGGCTAAAAAAACGGATTCAAAACAACATTAATCGAAGAATAAACGAAAAACATATAGTAAAAAAATACCAACAAACTTAACCACATTACAAAATACTGTCACCTGTGCAGACAAAAAATACATAGTCATAGAATACAATAAAATGACTCGCAAAATAATAGAAAAAACTTTCAAAAAATTCGGATACAAGACAGTCTACAAAAACAGTAATAAATTAGAACAGAAACGAAATAACGGGTGATTTTTTAAGAGCTTGAGAACTTTTTTTTTAAAAAAAACGCATAAAATTTGCAAAATCTCATCGGTTCTTTATTTGAAACGTTAGATTGGTCCATGACATTTACTTTTTGAAGATAATTTCATTTAAATGTTGACCGCGGCTGCGTCTTAGGTGGTCCATTCGGAAAGTCCAATTTTGGGCAACTTTTTCGAGCATTTCGGCCGGAATAGCCCGAATTTCTTCGGAAATGTTGTCTTCCAAAACTGGAATAGTTGCTGGCTTATTTCTGTAGACTTTAGACTTGACGTAGCCCCACAAAAAATAGTCTAAAGGCGTCAAATCGCATGATCTTGGTGGCCAACTTACCGGGCCATTTCCTGAGATGAACTGTTCTCCGAAGTTTTCCCTCAAAATGGCCATAGAATCGCGAGCTGTGTGGCATGTAGCGCCATCTTGTTGAAACCACATGTCAACTAAGTTCAGTTCTTCCATTTTTGGCAACAAAAAGTTTGTTAGCATCGAACGATAGCGATCGCCATTCACCGTAACGTTGCGTCCAGAAAAAATACGGTCCAATGATTCCACCAGCGTACAAACCACACCAAACAGTGCATTTTTCGGGATGCATGGGCAGTTCTTGAACGGCTTCTGGTTGCTCTTCACTCCAAATGCGGCAATTTTGCTTATTTACGTAGCCATTCAACCAGAAATGAGCCTCACCGCTGAACAAAATTTGTCGATAAAAAAGCGGATTTTCTGCCAACTTTTCTAGGGCCCATTCACTGAAAATTCGACGTTGTGGCAGATCGTTCGGCTTCAGTTCTTGCAGGAGCTGTATTTTATACGGTTTTACACCAAGATCTTTGCGTAAAATCTTCCATGTCGTCGAATAACACAAACCCAATTGCTGCGAACGGCGACGAATCGACATTTCACGGTCTTCAGCAACACTCTCAGAAACAGACGCAATATTCTCTTCTGTACGCACTGTACGCATTCGTGTGGTTGGTTTAATGTCCAATAAAGTAAACTGAGTGCGAAACTTGGTCACAATCGCATTAATTGTTTGCTCACTTGGTCGATTATGTAGACCATAAATCGGACGTAAATCGCGAAACACTTTTCGAACCGAACACTGATTTTTGTAATATAATTCAATTATTTGCAAGCGTTGCTCGTTAGTAAGTCTATTCATTATGAAATGTCAAAGCATACTGAGCATCTTTCTCTTTGACACCTTGTCTGAAATCCCGCGTGATCTGTCAAATACTAATGCATGAAAATCCTAACCACAAAAAAATCACCCGTTATAAACGCCCAAAAAAAGACGCAGGAGTATGGTGTGCAAACTAACATGTGACGAATGCCTAAAATTGTACATCGGACAAACAGGTAGACGCTTTCCAGAAAAGTTCAAGTAACATATAAACGACATAACAAAAACAGAACCGAAATCAAATTTTGCACTGCATAAATTAATATTAATAGCGAAAATAACAAATCTACTGACATAAATACAAACTTCACAATATTACACAGAATTAGAAAAGGACCCACCTAAATAAGAGCGGGGAATTTTGAAATTCTGTCTTATTTGCCGCCGAAAGCAAGTTTAATGTATTTGGTTGCGATGGAAAAGGGAAACTGTGGAGAAAACCAAATGAGCGGAATACAACAGCAAAAATACAGTAAAATATGGTGGCGGATCAGTGATGGTTTGGGGGTGTATGGCAGCCAATGATGTTGAAAATTTAGTATTTATTAATGGTAACATGAATAAAAATTTGGAAGGATAATGTAAAACAGAGTGCTGAAAAACTGAATATCTTAGAAAATTTTAAATACTATCAAGACAACGACCCAAAACATAAGACATATGTGATTCAATAATATTTACTATATAACTGCCCAAAGGTTTTGAAAACACCACCTCAGTCTCAAGACATAAATCCAATTGAGAATTTGTGGCATCCATTGGATACGCAAATAAGAAACCATCAGATTTCCAGCAAGGCTCAATTGCAATTTATTCTTCAGGAAGAATGGAACAAAATTAGGCCAAAATTAACACAAAAATTAGTTTGATCAGTGCCAAGAAGATTAAAATCCGTGCTAAAGCGAAAAGGATATGCGGCAACGTATTAAAAGTTAAAATGTAGAAATTTAAATTTATAAAATTAAAGAAAAACCGTACTCTGTCCGAATATTAAATTGTGATGAATTTGTGCCATTTTTTATTTTATTAATTATTTTGTTAATTTATAAAGGAATTTATTATTATTTTTTACATATTGTAATACAGTAATAAATAAATAACACTATTCTGATAATAAAAATTATTTCAAGTCTGCTATGATACTAATTAATGCAATGAATTTTTGTATTTTACACCTGTCCGAATTTTGAATGGTCTCACTGTAGATAACATAATACGATGTTTTAGTGTATTCCACTACAAAAAATCCAACCGTGAGAGAGTAGAGAATATTATGTGATCATTTTGTTTATATTTTGTGTATTTTATTTAGGGGGTCACACAATTAGTCGAAGTTGTACGACACATTTTTCTGTATTTTACATGATATTCGTACTTTTTTTGCTATTTTTATTGAATCTACGTACCAATTACAACAATTTCGAATTGCATGATATTACAAATCACCACCCCGGTGGCAAAGTGGTCAACATGCTTGCTCCAGCGACCGGAGGTCCCGGGTTTGATTCCCGGTGGTGACAAGGAAAAAATTTCACGGCTGGTTTAGGATCGATGAATTAATCACTCATTATCCGAAATGAAAACATGATTATGAAACCTCATTTGAGGCGGCCAAATCCCTTGATGGGATATATTGCCAGAGAGAGAGAGAGAGACATTACAAATTGGCTTATGGTGAATAAAAATGACAAAATCTAAAATAAAAATGTACTTGCATTACTAAAAAAATGAAAAAAACGAATATCCTTCGGCTTCAACAGTTTGTTCGACGCTAACAAAATTACAAAACAACTGGAGAAAGAAATAATATTTTTATTGTTTTGTAATTTTGTAATATGAAATTTATTTTGGTTTTAAGAGAACAAAGGAGAGACAAAAACTAGAAAAAACTGGAAAACGAAAATAAAAAACGAATAACCATCTACATTACTTCGAAGTACTATTACAACTAATTACAACTAAATATATTTTGTAATGCAATTTTCCTTTCTAATATGTATCTGCCATCTGGATAATATACGTTGAACCGTCGATTTAGTGTGTTAGAGTGTCGATTTAGTCCTCAGTTAGAGTGAGCGGCGAGTAGTTTAGAAGGCGTTGCTTATTCCCACCGCGAATATGCAGAAATGCAGTTGATTTAAAGGCAACGCCAGAGCTGCAGCAAGAGAATACCAGAGGCGATATCCAAATCGGAAACGCTTTCCCGATTACTGAGTAAACGTACATCAAATGTACAATGAAGGTGAAGTCCATGGTCATCCGAAAAGAGATTAGAGAGAGAACAGCCGACCAACTTGATAGAGTACCAAAGTAGAGTAAGAATGGCGACAGATGGCACATACATACGTGCTCGTTGTTTATCAAGACGTTCGGGAGTGCCACGGTCCATGTTGATTCGTATTTTAAAAAGAAATCTGTTACACCCTTACCATGTACAAGGTGTGGAAGACATTTATCTGCTGACCATGAAAAAAGATGCAATTTTGTCAAGAAATGTGGCGTCGATCGTTAGAAGAAAATTTTCATTTTTTAACAATATTTTTTGGTGACGAAACATGCTTTAAAAGGGAGGGCAGAATCAATATCCATAATTTGCAGTATTGAACTCGCGTAAATCCAAAAGTAGTGCGGTGTAGTCGGTTTCAGCACCAATTCGGAGTGAACGTGTGAGCGGGTATTGTCGACGGCAAATTGATTGGCCCATTTGAAGTTTAACGTCGGATCAACGGGAAATTCTATCTAAGTTTTGTACAAAACGACTTGGATGAATCACTTAATCACGTGTCTCATCAAACATGTGGAAATATGTGGCTGCAGCATGATGGAACTCCCTCTCAGTATGGGAGGGCTGATTGCATGGCCACCATGGTCTCCTGATCTAAATCCTTTAGACTTTTTTCTGTGTGGGATTATTATAAAGAGCTGGTTTATGAAAGAGTAAACCAGACCGAGTAGGTGATGCGACAACGTATGAACCGACAAATATTATTAAAAACAACGAACGTGCAATTCGACCGATTAAGCACAATTTGATACGGCGATGCCGATTATGTATTTTGATAGATGATGGCCACGTCACACTTCGAACACTAATTCAAATATTTAAAATTATTAAAAAAATTGTATTTTATTCATTTTATTTTATTTCTGACAAAGCATCTATTTTAGAATTTGAAATTTAGTTAAGTGCATTTTTTAGTAAACACAACTTACTTTGTGAAAAAAATTGATAAAAAACTTCCTGTGTGTGATACCATTTTAAAATCTGCAGGCAGGCTTGAAAATTAAGCCACTGAACAAATAGTAAATTAAAGTTAAAATTATTTTATTGTAATATTATTTAATCAAAGTTCAAAGTTTATTTCACAATTTAAATACTTTTTTTATTACCTAGAAAATATTCAATAATGAATTAAATTTATAATAAAGTTTAATTTACTGTTTTATGCCATCTCGAGCTGCACATTTTAAAAATATTTGGTCCAACCCTTACTAGTTACTATATACGCAGACGTGTTGAACGTATATATGATTTTATTTATTAACAGCTCAATGAGAATGGAAAAACAAAATATATTATAATGTATCCGAACTGACGTATGTAAAGTTATCCTCGGAGTCTATCCCCGAAATAAAACAAAAATAATCAGGCAACGCTAACATAATTAAATCCCTCTAACTCTTGTGTCGAATTTTATTTTATGAAAAATTAAAATGTTTAGTAATTTAGTAAAATGAAGTAAACTAATTTTTAAGTTGGCTCATAAATTTGACAGATTATGATAATTTGGTTATAAGACGGACAAACACATATCTCACGTTTAGCAAAACACGATAAAATCGTACCGTTGCAACCTAGCGAAATTAAGTTCCAAACCTTAATTTGACATGTAAAAAGTATTAATTTGTCGGATCAGAGCTATATGGTTTCTATGTCCATCTATAGAACTTACAATAGATCGATACGGTAAATTTGGTTTGTACCTTTGGTAAGCCATACAATTTTGGAATTATTGAGTTATAACTAGTTTATTAATTTTGTTTGAGTATATTCTTCAATATTTCCAGGCTCACAGCGAGTTCATACGACGGATAAAAAACTCAGATTTTTCTATACCAGATTTTTTTTCAATTTTTTCCAACTTTTTTGGATTTGAAGAGGCCTGTCTGTTGTATAATTTACATGATGTAATTGTTTAAAACGATGGGATAGAAAAATCCAAGATTCTTATCGCTGTCATGCAATTCTTTCACGATTTTTATTAAACAGTTCATTACACCAATAAAAAAAATATAAATTAAAAAATAACTCAATAATAGTATTAATTAATTTACATTCTAAGTTAAAGTTCTTAAATATAAAAATGATCAAATAAATACACTTGTTGAAAAATTAGGAACCTGTAAAAATAAACTAAAAAACGCATAACCTTCCACATCGATGTAACAATTGTGACTAAATATTTTTTGCCAAATGTGCTGTAATTTTCACTATCAAAATCTATCTGCCACATTACGAACCAACCAAAATCGCGTTTCGTCGTCATTTTAGCTCCAAGGCGCTTAGTAAAGATGGCTCTTATCTATATCAATTTTACAGTTTATTGTTTTATTTTTTCGTGCACTTCCATACATGTAAAATTGGTCTAGAAATCAATAGCCTATCAAATTGCTTCAGTGCGTAATTTACCCCATTGATCATTGATCATGTCGCACTGTCAATTTTTTTTAAACTCCCGACATTCCATCTGTTGAAAAACTATAAGTAAAAAGTAGTACGGAAAAAGTAAAAATGAATGTATCGTTTACCATAAATCTATACTTAAATCGCAAATATACCACATTTGAATATTACGGCTAATAAAAGGCAACTAAAGAACTTTATGCTAGGAATAATTTGATTCCTATGATGAATGTCAAATTTTTTTACATTATTTTCATATCTTCTATAATTTATGATGTTGCGTCGTTTGCTTGGTTCTCTTTAACTGTGGAGAAAAAAAACCAATAACAATTTCCGGTTAATTAACTCCCACAAAATTCAATGTACCATGTGTTGTGTCCCTGTTTTTAAGTTTTCGTATTCTCATGCTCTCAAGCCGTTTCTCTAAAAGGAATAAAAAAAAGTTTGTTTCGAAAACAAATTTTTCTAAAACTAAAAAGAAAACGGACATTTTTTGCAAAAATACAGTTTTTGTCAATAATCGTTTCTGCTTAAATTAAAAAAAAAAATATATGGACCAATTTTTTTGTCAATATAATTTAGAACCTTTTTGGTTTTAACCGTTTCTTTGTAAATCTTATACTTATTTATATTTTGTTCTTACTAGGTTTTTCGTTCATGCTGTTTTTCGAAATATTAATAAAACAAGAAAGGTTCTATAAATTTTGCCCAAAATTCGTCCTTTCCGCTTAATTTTAAAATCTCCTATGGAAGGTGCCAGTTTTGGTAAACCGATTTCTGCAAAATTTTCCTAGGATTTGCCAATTTACCAGTAGCGCTATTCAGGCTTTCCCTGGAAAAGGGAATTTGGGGGAAAATATGTCCATAGCATTTTTAGAAAATAATAATATTGACTATTATTTTCTGGCCTAAATTGGTTTGGAAGATATTTCCTATTTAATTTTGTTTCCAAAAACATTTCCACTAACTGTGTACCTACCAGGATGTCAGGAAAAAAAATATTGATAAAAATGCTATGGAAATAATTTTCCCAATCCCCTTTTCCAAATTTTAATGAAAAACATTTTAATATCAAAAATTGTCATATCCGCTTTTTTGTTCCGACTAGCATGGCGACTTGCATTATGTAGTTCCGACTGAAAAACCATATAGTGCACAATGATGCACAATATATTGAGCTTCTTGTGCCATAGTTGGTTTGATCTTAACCATAAGTGGATTGTGTTCATTGTGTAAACTGTTAATGGTTCCTGCTGATAAAATTCTGGTTTCGGCTTGCTTTAAATGGTTGCGGCTGTCTTAATATTACTTCCGGCACAATGCATTGTGCTACTTGTGTCATGGTTGGTTTGGTTCTGGCTGAGATAATTCCGGCTGGCTCTATACGGCTCCCGCTGGCATTATATGGTTTCGGCTGGAAAACTAATAAAGTGCACAATCCTGCACAATACATTGTGCTTCTAATGCCAAAGTTGGGTTGGTTCTGTAGAGTATTGTTCTGGCTGACTTTATATGGTTCCGGCTGCTGACTTTGTTAGGGTTCTGGCTGAAAGCTCCTGTGTTTATCAATCATTTAAGTGCATTGTACAAACTCCTAATTGTTCCGGTTGATAATGCTCTGGTACCGGTTGGCTTTATATAGTTCCGGTTGGCTTTATATAGTGCCGGTTGGCTTTATATAGTGCCGGTTGGCTTTATATAGTGCCGGTTGGCTTTAAAGGTTCCGGCTGGCTTAATATTGGTTTCGGCTGAAAAATTAAATAGTGCCCGATACTTTAATTTCAAAGATAAATTTCCTTTCTTAAATCTACACAACACACTTCCAATGTACACATATATTAGTAAATCGTTTCATACGTAATCATAAAAGGATATTATACAAAAATTGAATATTGGATGAATGGAAAATTATCTTTAGAAAAAAAAGGATATTAATTTGTAAGTAATTGACTCAACAGATAATCGTTTACTATTTTGTATTTTTCATAATTGAAAATTAATTAATTACACTTTGATTATGTTTTATGTTTATTTATATTTTTATTTGAATTTACTGTTGTTGGATTTTCCTTTTTATGTGACGTTGAAATGTACATATATCTCATCATACGATGTATACGAGTATGTAATAAAATCGTATACAAATTTAAATAAAAATTTATATTCGCTGATTTGTTATACATAGTATTATTGTGGTATATATTAGGTTAGGGAAAAAAGTTCGTGGCCTTTTTGAGTGACATTGACACAAAGAATTTTCCTTATTTCAAATGAACCTTATTAAACCAAATATGTGCCATTTTGATCGATGACCTTTTGCCATTTTTCTGGTAGAGCCATAATCCCATCACTGTAGAACTTCTGTGGTTTAGAGGCGAAAAATCGAGACAACTCATTTTCGCGGGCATCTGAATTTAATGTAAAACCATTAAGATGGTTCTGCATGGACCGGAATAAATGGTAGTCCGATGGTGCAAGTGGTCTAGCGTTATCATGATGGAACACAACGCCCTTTCTGCTGGTCAATTCTGGACGTTTTAACTGAATTGCTTATCTTAAACGCGTTAGTTGCTGACAGGAAAGATTAGAATCAATCGTTTGGCCCGGTGACAGCACCTTTTAATGCACGATTCCTTTCCAATCCCACCAAACACACGCGCAGCATTACCTTTCTCGGCGTCAATCCTGGCTTTGATACCGTTTGGGAAGCTTCACCGCGTTTCGTTCATGATCTTTTTCGCACAACGTTGTCGTATCTTATCCACTTTTCATCAGCAGTAGTCTTTAAAAATGGCGCGATTTCGTTCCGCTTTAGCAGCGTTCCGCATATAGAAATTCGGTCTATTAAATATTTAACTATTAATTCATGGGGTACCCAAACGTCAAGCTTTTTTTTGTATCCAGCCTTTTTCAAATGGTTTAAAACTTTTGTAATCAATATTTAGTTCATTACCAATTGCATGGCTGCTTATATGCCGGTCTTCTTCAATTTTCTGCATGATTTCATTGACTTTTCCAGTGGTTGGTCGACCAGAGCTAGGTGCATCTTTGACATCCATATTTCCAGAACGAAAGCGCGCGAACCATTTCTTTGCTGCTGATTTTGATAAAGCTCCTTCTCCATAAACAGCACAAATTGTTTCGCAAGCCTGAGCCGCGTTTTTACCTTTGTCGTAATAAAATAGTAAAGGATATCAAATTTTTTATTATTTATTTCCATGTTTAAAATGTAACTTTTTATTCACTTCACCGATTTGTATGTTAGAATTGCCCGATAGGATCAATGGTTACTGAGATATATGAATGTAAAGCCGTCTACCGGGAAAAAGGCCACGAACTATTTTGCCTACCTATTATGTACACATGTATGACGTTCGTAATATAAATATAAATAGGATAATAAGATGGCATCATTCATAATAAATAATAATTATTATTATGTTACATATATGAATAGCTAGGATATTTTTAACATAATATTATTCCTGTTACTATCTCACGGCAATAAATAATGATGCAGAATTGTAGATTATTCTCGTGCGGATTATATTTAAGCATAAAGGTGTCTTGCATAAAAAATTAGCAATAAATGTTAATTAGACACAGTCTCTACTCTAAATTGCCGTTAAGGATTGAACTTTGTGCGCATTACTAAAAGCCCGGTATTGTACAAAGTTAAATTACATGACTAATATAATTTTAAAAGCTTTTAATATACTTTCAAAGCTTTTCTCGTAGTGTAATTGATAATTAAATCCCGAAGAGTAGTAACGCAGTTAAATAAGTTGAAACAAATCACATAAAATCGTAACTGAATTCAATTGTGTAGAAATAGAATAGATATAAGGAGGAAAATAAAAGAAAACGTTCGATCAAACTTTTTCGATTTCGTAATTGGGTTTGCTACAAAAAAAAAGTTTATTATCTATTGTATTTAATGCGAAAGTTACAAATTTTTCCTATACATATACTGCTTTATGTGTATATAAGAATGTTAAGATAGATTAAAATTGATAATTTGATGATATCCTTTTTATGTTCTTATATGTGCCATGTGCGTGTGTGGTATAAAAGCTCAACAGAGAATTTGGAAATTGTTTTGTATTTTTATCGCTATCATTGCAAGGTCGACCTTCATGGCAGTCTTTAAATTTTTTGGGGTAGATGCCAAATGTAAATCCGATTCCATGTTTGGGGATTTTGTGGATTAGAGTTAGAACATATGGCCTTATAGTATTTATTATGAAGACGCTTATAAGAATCAATTTTAAGCTTAAATGTTAAACTAAATTTAAGAAAAGAGATTTTAGCATTTTATCTTTCATTCTTGTACTTTATACACAGAAATTTAACGTTAAAAACAGGGTAAGTAGAATCGATAAATTTAAAAAAAACAACAAAAATAAGATATTTTTTATTTAACCCGATTTTTTTATAATTCGTCATTCTTTAGTTAAATTTTATTTAACCCTCATCAGTATGGGTCATTTTAACGTATGCGATGAGTCTCTCAGACTCATATGGCATTTTTAACGTGAGTTTATTAAATATTTTTTTCAAGTTTATTAAATATTTTTTTCTTTATTTATTTTAACACGTTCACGACCGAGCTGCTACCCTAGCCTGGAGTGGCTGCTACGCTAGCCTGGAGATAATAAATTTACACGAAATGAGCTAATTGAAGCCTAATGGTAGAATAAATGGTTTATTTATGTGTTTTGTGAGATTTTTGACGTTATTAATAATAGTTTATGCCTCAGCATAAACGAGTCGCCGGTTTTTTAGAACAAAATTTCCTTGTATAAACCGTGATATTCAACATCACGACTTTCTGCGACTATTCGGAACAAATATTTTTAGTACAACTCCTGTACAGTTGTTTATTCATTCGGCCAAGTTCAAGAGGACACATGTAGCACCTACGCCTTTTATGTATTTATATGCAGGTTCAATATTTTCAATCGAAATGGTTAAAATTTGTTGTACAACAATTTTAGTTAATTTGAAAAGACGGGCAGAACTACGCCTTTGAATAATTAGTACAACTATATTTTACAAGAATAGTTTGCGACAGTTATTGGGTTAGGTAACCTTTCATTCTGGATATAAATTTACCCAAACCACCTTAGCTGCTATTCCAGCTACGTAAATTAAATTATAAAATTGAGCGATGGACCATCTATTTGTTTTTCTTTTTACAGAGAAAGTCATTACCGATTTTATCATCGAAATACATCGTTGACAGTAAAATTACGGCACGGGTTTTTTGGAACGAAGCTCACCAAAGTCATGTTTTTTAAGAAACGAAAACCCTCGATTCTACGCTACGCCAACGACTTGGGTGAAAATTATTTGGTAAGCATCTTTTATTTTTACGTTGTCCCAACACATATCAACCTCACACTTAGCAAATGTTGTGTCATCCCCATGTTAGTTAAAAATTATCAGATGTTATATTCCTGTTTGAAATAAAATGGAGTGCACAATTGTGAAATCACAGTGAATGATAGATTGATTGCTTTTGTAGTCCTTGTTTTCCCAAATATGGAATCCCCTTCAAAGGATAGCTTGTGGTACTGTCACAGATCCACTAAATCTTCATCCCGCATTTGTCCGAGTTTGAGCCGTGTGAGCCGTTTTATCGTCGAACCGAATATATTTGGACAATAACTTATGATGCTAAAATTCCTGAAAACCTGATACGCCCAGCTTCTTTCTCTAAAATGTTATATGGACTCTCATCATCACTTTCCTCCAAAGTATACGAATCTCTTCCACCATCCACACACACTTTCTGTTTGACATACTGTAGAACACGTTACGTTACAACATATGTCGTTACGATATACGTAATTTTGATTTGGGAAATTTACACACAAACTTTCCTTGTAATAATAAAATAGATAACTTGTTCAATTGCCATTCACTTTATTGGTATGGTATGTAAATTAGAAATACTGCTAAAATTAGTATGTAAATTAGGAATACAAGATAAATGAACGAGTACCACGCAACAGTAAAATACTTTTCTCAGATTTTTTTCACTGACTAATTAAAGCATAATATACAACAGCCCATCTAATTTCTAACGATGCATAAAATTCGAGCGATAATATTACAACAAATGATCCTGCTTTTTGTTTTGGATCACTTATAACGCATATTAAAATAAGTTAATCTCCCATTCCTCACGAGGATTGTATTTTGGCATTTTTTGTAAACCGAACTAGTTTTATTATGTTTTGTTCTGCTCTCTCTCTTAAATAAAATTTTAACTAAAATGAGTCCTTGAAATATTTTTTATTTCATTTATGTTTAAGTTGTGTGGTTGAACAGGAAATTTGTTTAGTCGCAATTAAAACTTGTATCATAGGTAAACGGGGAAAGGAACGAGGAAAAATCCGGTATTTTTTTCTCGTGTGCCATCGCTCAATGGCAACAATGCAAAATATGATATAAGCAATGCTACAAAATCAAACCACTATCATCCAGAAACTAGAATGTCTCCGATAAATTATCTGAAGATATGCCATTGGAACGCAAACGGTATAACCAACACAAACTCGAATTAATACATTCCTAGCTACACACGAAATTGATTTTATATTAGTTTCTGAAACCCACTTAATCGATAAACACAATTTCAGAATTAATGGATACGAAGTTTATGATACAAAACATCTCTGGGCCGGAAGTCGAGGAAGAACTGCTATTATTAGCTAAAGCGGATTTGCTATTATGTTCTAAATGAATATACCACTGAGGAAATTCAAGAAACCTCTGTATTTGTGGACCTCGATAAAGAAAGCTTAGTCATCACTTCAATATATTGCCCTCCAAATAATAACGTTTCGGCAGATATCTACAAAAGATTTTTTGCAACTCTGGATCAACGTTTTATGGTCGCCGGCGACTTTAGTGCCAAACATAACTACTGCGATGTTGCGTCGTGTGGTCATCCAACTTATTGGCCTACTGATCGTCGAAAAATCCCTGACGTCCTTGATTGTGCAGTCACAAGTAAAATAAACCGAGAAATAATTCAAGCTGAGAAATAATTCTAGCTGAATTCACTAACTGGTTGAAATTCAATATGTACATCAGTTCACATATCGACCTAACGTCTACACTGCAGACGGTTCACATACGAAGATAAAAACAACCGTGCAATTAAGGTTATGGCCAGAGGCCTTCATCTAACTTGTAAGAAGGAGGATATTATGGAGGACCTAAATGCAAAAGATCTGCAAATAGAAGATGCAGTAAATATCCTAAAACGAGAGAGAGGTGAGAACAATGAAGTAAGAAAAAGAAGGCTCCCACCCTTAATGCTTACTTTTAATAAAAAGGAGAAAGTTGAAAAATTTTTCAACATCAAAGCAATACTAAATATGAGGGTTAAAATAGAAACCCTAAAGAAAAATACGAGTATATAAAAAATGGATATCCATTGTTATTTGGTTGGCGCCGTGGCTTTTATCACAATATTATACTTTAGTTTTGTAATATAAAACAGAAATGTATATGTATATTACATTAATATTTATTATTATTCGTTAATAAAGTCTTTTTATAAAATATTATTTATATAAATTAACATAAAAAACATAAAAACGACAACATAAATAAAACTTTCTTAATGTGATAACAAAAATGTTTATTATTTAAACTATCTGGAAGACCAGTTTCGGACATTCGTCCATCTTCAGTTCCTTAACAAAACTAATTTGATATAACCTAATTGCTAATATACATGTAAAAGTTATACATACAGACGTGATCTATTGTCGTTTTTGTACTTGTTTCCCATACCGTACAAAATGAGATCATATATTTTGTTGGTTTTTGTGTTTCTCTTATCGTTAAGTAATAATGGGTTGTGTCTGTTTTTGTATATTTCGATCTCTTCTAACCTATCCATTCTCCTGCTTTTTCTTATATTGTGTATAACTTGCAGATTCGAGTTCATGTCTGTGTATGTATGCTTTTCGTTGATTAAGTGTTCAGCGTAATTCGATTTTACGTTAGTGTTTTCGTGTGTATGATTAATCTCTTTTATGTGCTCATCAAATCGTTGTTTAAATGTTCGGCCGGTTTGCCCGATACAAAATTTATAGCAATCATTGCAAGTTAATCTGTACACACCACATTCATCTTTTTTGACATGATCTGTCCGTAGTTTATGTTGCAATTTTTGGCATGTTCTATGTGCAATTTTATAATTATATTTGTTCATGATTTTACTAACTATGTGACTGGAACCTTCATCATATTGAAGTGTGATGTATCTTATGTTGTCGATTGTTTGTGTGCAAAATGTTGTGTACAGATTTAATAGTTTTTTGCGTTTGATTTTGTTGTTGATCCGATCGATCATTGCCTTTGCATATCCATTCTGTTTTGCGATATGTATGATTGTGTTGTACTCATTTGTGTAATCGTCGTCAGCCATGGGGATGATGTTCAACCTATTAAGCATGAAATTATATGCTGCAAGTTTATGTTGTGTGGGGTGATTTGAAGTCTGGTGTATTGTTTGGCAGGTTTGAGTGGGCTTTCTGTATATTTTGAACCGATGTGTGTTGTTCACATTTGTTATGGTTAAGTCCAGGAAGTTAATTGATTGTTCGGTTTCCATTTCAAGTGTGAATTTTATGTTGTCATGTATGTTATTGATATAGTTATGCAGGTGATTTAGCTGTCTGCTGGTTCCTTTAAAAAGCAAAAGTATATCGTCTACATACCGATACCAGTATACTATGTTGTTCCTGTATTTGTTTTTCGGGCTGTTGATGTATGTTCGTTCAAAAAAATTTAAATATATGTTGGCTAATGTGCCTGAAAGTGGACTGCCCATCGGTAAACCATCTGGTTGGGTGTAAAATGACTGTTTGTGTTGGAAGTAATTTTGTTGGGTTATGGTCTTCAGTAGTATGATAACTTCATCCACTATCTGGATATTAACTTTATTTCTTTGTAGCAATTCTCTGACTATTTCAATCGTTGTGGAAACAGGAATGTTGGTATACATATTGCTGACGTCGAACGATGCCAATTTTGCCCCGCTAGGAATCTTAATGGATCTGATTTTATCGACGAGTTCCATATTATTTTTAACGGATCGATCATCTTCAATTTGTATATACTGCATCAACCATTTGTTTAAGAGCTTAGCTACTTTATATGAGGGTGACGTTGTGAAGTTTATCAAAGGACGAATAGGCGTGTTATCCTTATGTATCTTAGGTAGCCCGGATATATTACCTCTAAATTGAAAAGAACTAGCCATCAACAACCAACAACAAAAACAAAAACAAATAAAACCCTGGCGAATATAAAGAAGAAATTATTGGAGAATGACGCAGTGGTAACGAAAGCTGACAAAGGGAACACCATAGTGGTTATGTACAGATCGGAATATGATATGAAAATTGAAGATTACATAGCAAATAATAACATTGTTGCACTCACAAAAGATCCTACCAAAACTTATTTGAAAACCATCAATGGAGTGATAACGAAATCCACCAAAGTCCTAAATCAACACCAAATCAAGAGTAGCAAAATGATTAAACCTGCGGCACCCAAAATATCCGGGCTACCTAAGATACATAAGGATAACACGCCTATTCGTCCTTTGATAAACTTCACAACGTCACCCTCATATAAAGTAGCTAAGCTCTTAAACAAATGGTTGATGCAGTATATACAAATTGAAGATGATCGATCCGTTAAAAATAATATGGAACTCGTCGATAAAATCAGATCCATTAAGATTCCTAGCGGGGCAAAATTGGCATCGTTCGACGTCAGCAATATGTATACCAACATTCCTGTTTCCACAACGATTGAAATAGTCAGAGAATTGCTACAAAGAAATAAAGTTAATATCCAGATAGTGGATGAAGTTATCATACTACTGAAGACCATAACCCAACAAAATTACTTCCAACACAAACAGTCATTTTACACCCAACCAGATGGTTTACCGATGGGCAGTCCACTTTCAGGCACATTAGCCAACATATATTTAAATTTTTTTGAACGAACATACATCAACAGCCCGAAAAACAAATACAGGAACAACATAGTATACTGGTATCGGTATGTAGACGATATACTTTTGCTTTTTAAAGGAACCAGCAGACAGCTAAATCACCTGCATAACTATATCAATAACATACATGACAACATAAAATTCACACTTGAAATGGAAACTGAACAATCAATTAACTTCCTGGACTTAACCATAACAAATGTGAACAACACACATCGGTTCAAAATATACAGAAAGCCCACTCAAACCTGCCAAACAATACACCAGACTTCAAATCACCCCACACAACATAAACTTGCAGCATATAATTTCATGCTTAATAGGTTGAACATCATCCCCATGGCTGACGACGATTACACAAATGAGTACAACACAATCATACATATCGCAAAACAGAATGGATATGCAAAGGCAATGATCGATCGGATCAACAACAAAATCAAACGCAAAAAACTATTAAATCTGTACACAACATTTTGCACACAAACAATCGACAACATAAGATACATCACACTTCAATATGATGAAGGTTCCAGTCACATAGTTAGTAAAATCATGAACAAATATAATTATAAAATTGCACATAGAACATGCCAAAAATTGCAACATAAACTACGGACAGATCATGTCAAAAAAGATGAATGTGGTGTGTACAGATTAACTTGCAATGATTGCTATAAATTTTATATCGGGCAAACCGGCCGAACATTTAAACAACGATTTGATGAGCACATAAAAGAGATTAATCATACACACGAAAACACTAACGTAAAATCGAATTACGCTGAACACTTAATCAACGAAAAGCATACATACACAGACATGAACTCGAATCTGCAAGTTATACACAATATAAGAAAAAGCAGGAGAATGGATAGGTTAGAAGAGATCGAAATATACAAAAACAGACACAACCCATTATTACTTAACGATAAGAGAAACACAAAAACCAACAAAATATATGATCTCATTTTGTACGGTATGGGAAACAAGTACAAAAACGACAATAGATCACGTCTGTATGTATAACTTTTACATGTATATTAGCAATTAGGTTATATCAAATTAGTTTTGTTAAGGAACTGAAGATGGACGAATGTCCGAAACTGGTCTTCCAGATAGTTTAAATAATAAACATTTTTGTTATCACATTAAGAAAGTTTTATTTATGTTGTCGTTTTTATGTTTTTTATGTTAATTTATATAAATAATATTTTATAAAAAGACTTTATTAACGAATAATAATAAATATTAATGTAATATACATATACATTTCTGTTTTATATTACAAAACTAAAGTAAAAAATACGAGGTTAATACCTCAATGCAAAAAATGCCAAGGTTTCAACCACACGCAAAAATATTGCGGTCGGGAGCCTAGATGCGTAAAATGGGCTGGAAAACACAACGCGAAAGAGAGTAAAGAAAGTAGAAACAACCCTGCAAAATGCATACACTGTAAAGGGCATCATCCTGCGAATTACAGAGGATGTGAAGTAGCCAAAGAACTTCAAAGGCTAAGAAACAAAATGAATCTTCCTCAAAGCTCTAAGGTTGCCAGTGAGAAAGTAAGTAAAAACCAAGTGGAGCCAAAGCCACTAGTTATAGGTACAGGGCGGAAAACCTACTCGCAAATTGTACAACAATTACTACCCTCTCGAAAGGATATGCAGAAGCATAGAAGCCATAAATGCTAGACTAGCAAAGCAAGAACGTGGTCTAGAAGCTTTATATACGCGTCTAGAAAAGCAAGAAACCACTAACGGGGCTACAGCCCTCCTACATTAAAATGAGCAGAACATTAAGAATTGTCACCTGGAATGCGAACGGACTAGCACAGCATGATCCAGAGTTAGAACTCTATCTAAATTTAGAGAAAATAGATATATGCCTTATATCGGAAAGTCATTTGACAGAAACATCATTTATTAAAATACGCGATTATGAATGTTATCATGCTATTCACCCAGGAGGAAACGCGAGGGGAGGATCTTCAGTAATAGTGAAAAAGAATATCAAACACTATGAAGAACCTGGTATCGAAGAAGAAAGTATGCAACTTAAAATGGTTAAAGTCAAAACTAGTAAAAATAATGAATACAATATTTCATTTATCTACTGCCCACCACGCTATAAACTAAACAAAGAAGATTATAACAGACTCTTTAGATCACTAGGACCCAATTTTATTATTGGTGGTGCCTTTAATGCAAAAAACACCTATTGGGGATCAAGACTTACAACCCGTAAAGGAAAAGAGCTTTTCGAAGCAGGTCGGGTAAACAACAGCGAGTTCCATTCTGGAGGTAAACCAACATATTGGCCTGCCGATCTAAATAAAATACCAGATCTCATTGATTTCCATGTAACGAAAGGGATTAACGAGGACTACACGTGCCTCGAAAACAGCGAGGGGATATATTCTGACCATTCACCAGTTATCATGACACTCAGCACAATGATAATTAACCAGGATAACTTGCCTAAGCTAACAAATAATAAAACTGACTGGGACCTATTCCAAGAACTAATTGAAGAGCAAATAGACCTTCAAATGCCTATTAAAACAACGGTACATTTGGAAGACGAACTGGAGGTACTTAACAGTACTATTCAACAAGCAGCATGGCAAAGTTCACCTACTAATCATACCGAATCCTGTAGGAATCAAAATTACCCTCTTGAAGTCAGGGAACTAGTTAGAGAGAAACGAAATGCACGAAAGACCTGGCAAAGGACACGCGCTTCGGAAAATAAAAGAATCCTCAATTATCTGTGCAATGAACTGAAACAACTTACAAAAGAAATTAAGAACGAAACTATTAACAAGTACTTAAGTGGTCTCACTGAGCATAAAGATACTGATTACTCTCTTTGGAAAGCAACAAAGGGATTAAAAAGGACCAAAATGCATGTGCCGCTTATTAAAAATAAGGAAGGAACCTGGGCCAAAAGTGACAAGCAAAAAGCCATTTTATTTGCGGCTCACTTGGAAGAAACCTTTCAACCGTTACCCACGCAAACTGCAGACGAAAACATAACAACAATTAGCAAAATTGATGACCATAATATACGATCTGTAACATTACAGGAATTGAAAGAGGAGATCAAGTACAATCTAAATGCGAAAAAAGCTCCAGGTTACGGTCTAATTACTGGCCAAGTCGTAAAAGCCATTCCCGAGAAGGGATTACGAAAATTGGTTCAAATAATCAATGCTGCCTTCAGACTAAAATATGTCCCACAACAATGGAAGGTTGCTGAAGTAATTATGGTTCCTAAACCAGGCAAACCAGCAAACGACAAAAAGTCGTACAGGCCGATTTCACTACTTCCTGTCATTTCAAAATTATTTGAAAAATTACTGCTCAAGAGGCTCTGAAGAATTGAACATCAAATATAAGAAAATGTATTGGCTAATAGGTAGAAATTCTGAGCTTACAATACACAATAAATTGCTATTATATCGACAAATACTTAAACCAGTATGGACCTATGGTATTCAACTTTGGGGTTGTACCAAGAAAACAAATACACAAATGATACAATGTTTTCAAAACAAAATGCTGCTTGGCATTGTCAACGCGCCTTGGTACATCAGAAATGATAACCTACATAGGGACTTATACATGGAATATGTCAGTGAAGAAATAAAAAATCATGCAAAGAAACACATGCAGCGGATATCTCGGCACCAAAATGCAGACATACGAAGTTTGTTGGACACCACCGCAGTAAGAAGACTTCAAAGGCAGAAACCTTTAGAAATGGGCAGTTGTATTTAATCAGAACAGAGAAATAATATAAATTATGTAAATTCAAACGGAAGTAACGATTGGGTTACTGCCCGTCAAATGTGAATATTTATTTAAGAAAGATAAGTTACTAAATGATTTGTAAATCAGTTGTAATATAAATTATAAATAAAAAAAAAAAGTTCGAAAAAACTATTATCGAAAATATTAAACCGGAACTACGACATAGCATCCCTAGTCATCAATTTTGTTTCATAGCCGAGCACGGAACCATTGAGCTAGAGCACCGAGTAGCTACGGAAATAAGGTCAATATACGAAGAGAAAAAATACTGCTCCGCCGTCTTCTTGGATGTTGCCCAAGCATTCGATAAAGTTTGGCACGAGGGTCTGCTTCATAAAATTAATCTTAAGTTGCCAGAAATTTACCAACTTATGAAGACGTATTTGTCAAATCGCAGATATTATGTCAAATACAATACCTCTAAATCGGCCGAGAAAAACATTCTGGCTGGGATACCACAAGGTAGTGTGCTTGGCCCAACGTTATATTTAATTTTCACTTCAGATCTACCAACGTCTTCGTAACTTGTTACGTTTACTTTCGCAGATGATACGGCAATCGTATATAGCCATAAAAATCGACAAACGGCTTCCGAAACTGTCAATGAAGAGAAATCGACCCACGTAACATTCACTTTAAATAAGCTTACTTGTCTGCCTGTCACAATGAATGGACTACAAATCCCTCAATCAAATAGAGCAAAACATCTAGGCGTCCATCTAGATCGATGGTTAACTTGGTGAAAACATATTGAAATAAAACGAGACCATATCAAATTAAAAGTGGATAGAATGCGTTGGTGGTTGATGGTCAAATATTCAACTAGTGATCTAGAATACAAACTTCTCCTGTAGAACACAATGATTAAACAAATTTTGTCCTATGGATGTCAGTTATGGCAATCAACCTCAAATTCGAATATCGACATTGTCGAATTTCGTAGTAGTTTAACAAATTATAGCATTTATTTCCTTGTTTAAGCGATAGCCATCGGTAAAACCCAATTTAGAAGTTTTATTAATTTGATTTCTAATATATTAGTATGCACAAAATTAAATTTAAAAAATGGAAATTAGAAGTGCAAACAATGCCATTAAAAATTCTCAGCAGGCATTCTGCCCCAGTTTTTATTTCAATCGTTGCTGATTTCGTCGAAATCTGACCATATCAAAAATTGTTCAGCTTTATGATTTGCTTCTTTTGTAGTTAGTACTCATTTCACTAATTGTGAAGCTACCATACCATAATACCAGAAACATTACTCTCTTAAAGTTTTAATTTTTCCAATTGGGTTTGCTTTATGGTAAGAAAAAACGAAATGCAAACAGTTTTAACTCCATTCTTAGAGATGCCCACGTATAAGTAATTTTCTAACGATGCGTTTTTAGTGAGAAAGTTCTGATGTTAGGTTAAGTTAGCGTGGCTGCTATCGCAAACTTAGGCCAATAATGGCCCATTGTGATACCACAGGATCCAATCTCCCCTTACTCCCGCTGAAATCATCCGGAGCTACTTATGTAGCGTAAAATATCTCGCACTCCACAGTCCGCGAGTTCAGAAAAGCTGTTCATATCGTACAGACCCAAGTAGTTATGTCTTTTGTATGCCAGTGCCGGACACGAGCATAGGAAGTGATCTAAAGTCTCTTCCTCCTCTTCGTCCATACAACTTCTACAAAAGTCATTCGTCTGTAGACCAAACCTTCTCGCATGTTCCCCAAAAAGGCAGAGTCCTGTCAGTATCTCTACGACCAATCCTAACTCGTTTTCCCAGGGATACTAGTGCCTTGGAGCGCCGCAGGTCCAGTTTTGGCCAAACCTGTTTTGCTACCCTGCACGTGAGAGTGTTGGTCCACTTCTCATCTGTTAAGGCGATCGCCTTTTTACAGAGCGCCGAATGTAGCGCTGCTATAGGCCTCCCCACACCTGCTCTTTCTGGCTACATCTGGAGAGTCGTACCGTACCTAGCTAGTTCGTCTGCCCTGCAGTTTCCCGTGACGTCCAAGTGCCCAGGGACCCAGATTATCTGGATACTGAAATACTCGCTCATCTCATTAAGAGATGATTGGAAATCCAGTGCGACCCGTAACTTCAGGAGAACCGCCTCTAGCGACCTGAGTGCCGCTTGACTGTCCACATAAATCGCGATATCGCTCACGGATGCCACGTTATGCTTCAACCATGTCACGACTTCCCCAATCGCCACCACTTCAGCCTGGTACACGCTGCAGTAGTCAGGGAAACGAACAGAAATATGAACATTGAGCTTTTCACAGAAGAATCTGGCTCCTGCTTTGCCGTCTAGCTTAGAACCGGCCGTGAAAAATTGCATTGCCTCGTTTTCCAGTATTGTTCCGTTCCTCCAGGATTCCCTCGAAGGGCAGATGATCCGGAAACCTTTATCGAAGCACAACGCTGGTTTAATATAATCTAGATTCACCAGTTCTTCCCTTAGTGATCTAACTATCATCGAGTGTCCCGTCTGAAGACACTTCCACTGAGAGATAGCCGAGAGCCTCGTAGCTACCTTGGCTGCCATTTGTTTACCAAAGAATTCGATTGAAATAAGGTGGAACATAACCTCTAAAGCGTGTGTAGGTGTTGTCCTAAGAGCCCCGCTTATAAGCATACAGGCCGTTCTTTGCACCTTCTCCAACATCCTTATATAAGTTACTTTTTCCAGAGTCGGAAGTTCTGATGTAATTTACTTTAATTTTTAAATTGGATGTTTTAAACAATATTTTAAATCTTTCATCGACGATCCTAGAGATGTTTAGGAGACCCACCTATAAAACTGGACAATTTGATCAAAACCCTATCTTTGTCGAGTGGGAACTAGATGAGCAGAACATTTCTATCATTATAGAGAAACGGGGTCACATATTATGAATTTGACCGTGGTTCCAAAAATTCAGAAATTTTTTGTCAATTGGAAAGTGCTATCTAGCAGCTGAAACCTTACAAATTGGGTTTTCGTCATCGAGTTTTAACCTTTTTCCAATGATAAACAATGGGGCGGAAAATTAAAACTGCTCTGATTTGCTTGAGATTTTCTACGAAATATATGTAAGTATAAAAATAACAAGTTCCACTAACCCGGTAAATTCACAAAAATTCGGAAAAATCGAAGATTTTCAGTATAAAAGATGGAGTGATGAATATGTTGAGCCCAGACCCGACTGTCTTGTATCATGAATGTATCGTGTTTTCCAATAGGGACATAACAATATATCATCATCATATTTCATGATCTAGCAACGTCAAAAAATCACTCAAGGTTAACATTTTTTTCATGGTGAAGTTCACGAACGAGCAACGCTCGGAAATTATTAAAAATTGCTACGGCAATTCTGAGTCGGTGGTCGCAACTTTAAGAGCGCTTACTCCAATTTTCGGTCGTAATAATCGTCCCACCAGACAGGCTGTGCGAGCAAATCAGTCGATTCTCTCGCAAACCACGTGGCGAATTTTGTCTAAAGATCTTGGCTTAACCCTCTATAAAATCAAATTAACTCAAAAACCGAAGCCTCTTTATCAGTTGAAGCATGGGAAATTCTCCGATTGAGCTCTGGCAAAGTTTGGAGAAAGTCCTGAATTTCATTGTTTTGTTCATAAGCAAAATACGCGTAATTGGACAGCAATAAACCCACATGTGCTTCAAGATACTCCCTTCCTTACAACTACAAAAAATGATCGTGTGGTGTGGGTTTCATGCCCTAGGTGTGATTGAACCTTATTTGTTCGTCGATGCACATTGGAACACTGTTTGGCCAGATTTGGATGAACTTGGGATCAGTGATACATGGTTCCAACAAGATGGTGTGGTTCAATGGACACCTCACTCATGCGATTTGACGCCGTTCTATTTCTTTTTATGGGGTTATACGTTAAGTGGTTAGTTTATGCCAACAAGCCAACGTTAGAGGAGCACAGCGACAATAACGAACGCAAAATTGCCAACTTTCCGATATGTGTGAAAGAGTGGTGGAAAATAGCTACAACGAAAGACGTTTTTTGCAATAGCTAAACTTTTCAACATCATTGCAAAAATTGAAAAGCTCCCATGGAAGCTGTCACTTCCGGTACACAGATTTTCCCCATGTTTTGCAAGGGTCTCCCAATTAATGTAAAAAGTTCAATAAGTTAACGACTTTTGGTGAAATAAATTTTTTTTTTATCATGGTTCGCCATTTCCGCTAAAATTTAAAAAATTATCTGAACTAATTTTGTTTGAAGTCTTTTTGTTTTTAATTGTTTATTCGTAAATACTCTATAAACGTTTTAAAAATTTCTGAATAAAGCTTAAGTATTAAGTTCCCGATCAACCATTCCGTCTGGGCTGTACAATGGACGAATTTTTGTTGAGAAACAGTTTTTTGAGACATTTATAATTGGTATTTGAGGCCATACTGTGTGAAGTTATCAATACCAGTTAAATATCATCCCAAGATTTTGAAATTCTTGATCTAAAGTGTTTATTCTTCAGATATGTATATGCGTAAAGACGAGGTACATGACATCGGGATTTAGTTCAGAAAAATTGCCCTACTGAATGTATTAAAACAACAACAAAGTTAAAAATATTTCAACTCGAGTATATGCAACTAGTAGGCGGGTGCATAAACCATTTCACGAAATTTGATTAATTTTGAGTTCGGGAGCCAGGACGATGCTTTTTATTTCCGATGTCATATACGCAGTAAAAATAATAAGAAGCAGGGCATGTTTGATTTAAATTATTGATTAAAATCAAATGTTTTAAAAAAAATTGATTTGAATCATATTGGTAAAAAGTATAAGAATTCATTCAAAAATCAAGGCACTCTAAAACTTAACGAATAAACTTAAATTCGTAAACATGGTAACACTAAATGAAATAAGAACTTAATTTCATATTATTTGGTGAATCACATAGTTATTAAAAATACAACCTGTCAAATTGTCAATTATTTTATTTTTCAAGTTTTAAAAAGCTAAACAAAGTTGAAGGAAAATAATAACCCCCATTTGCGGGATCGCAGTTTGCAAAAAGGAGTCATAACAAAAATGACGTCCTTTGAACGGTAGAAATCGATATATGCTTTACACCAAGGATTTGAAACGCGTTAGGCGTTAGACGAACATAAAATCTAACAAATAACAGCTACTGCTGCTTCATTAGCTGGAGTCAAACGAGTTTTTTCAACCTTTGGGTTAGTTCGTTCAAAATTTAGAAATAGCCTAGGGATAGATAAAGCGGAAAAATTAACATTTTTGGCAAAGCAGCTGAATAAATAAAAACAGTTTTTTCTTTCATTCTGTCATATGGCGTTACGGTTAGTGAACAATGTTATAATTTAAAAAATTCAACCCTCGAAAATTCTTAAAACTAAGAGGTATGTACACGAACGCAAGAAATTATTTTTTACGAAATACGCCTTACATGACGTCACATTTTATGAATCTTTCCCTCCCGCATCGTCACATGTCGTCACGATAGTCGATTCTTCTACCCTTCCGTGTTATCTGAAAACACAACTAAATGGCCTTAGGGCCAATGTGTTCGAAATCGCTTTGAATTCAGTATTAAATTTGTTGAAAAATAAATAAAATACATATTTTAAATTGTGTTAATAAGGTAATAAAGGTTGGGTTCACAAAGTGTTGCACGCCATTTAATGAGTCGAAATTTTAGCAAATGTTTCTGATTATATTAATATCAAACCGTCGGAATGTTGAAACCTATGTGTCACCAGTTACTGATTCATAAAATTCCCTGTTAGTCCGGAGATATCAACACTTAATGACGAGAATATTTCGCGTAGGAGGGAAAGTGCGGAGTATAAAAATAAAAAGTGATTTCGTTCGTGAAAAACTTAATAAGATATTACTGCGCATTGACATGTCTCCTCTAAGTAATTTGGAATCCAAGCGCAATATCATGAACTGTAAAAATTATTAAATTTAACTACTTCACTACAGTCATCCATCAACATGTTACCTTATGCATTGCGAGAACTGGCTCATATATGTTATACGTGGATTCCATAATGAAACAAATTTCTTCAGTAAAAAATACTGGGAAAACGGAAAGAGAAGAGTGTACATATTTAAATTACGTTAGAGCGACAAAGACAGCAACTTTTGTTTGTTTTTTTATAGCTAAATTTATAGTCAAAATAGGGACAGATTGGGGGCAACATAACCTAAAAATTTTTCAGTAAAAAATACTGGAAAATCGAAAAGAGAAGAATATATTTAAATTACGTTACAGCGACAAAACAGCTACCTTTGTTTTTTTTAGCAAAATTTATAGTCAAAATAGTGGCAGATTGGGGGCAACATAACCTAAAAATTTGAAAATAAACGATTTTAATGAAAAACAAAATTTTCTAAAATTTATTTAATTTATCCCTATAAAATGAACGTGTTGTACGTAGCGGCACAAAAAATAACCCCACGTTTCATTTTTCTCTTGACATTTCACTATAATATTTTTTCAACCATGAAATAGTCGTAGAGTGCGAGAAATATTTCTCATCGCATATTCATACTTTTTATGGCAACATTTTCCCCACATTCTTTTGCCAGTAAATTTTACTGAAAAAAATTTCTTGTTTCTCTCTAACAAGTAAAGGATTTATATTTTCATCTCGTGTTAATTTTACTGAAAAAAGATCTTTCACTTTGGAATTCACGCATTATTCCCATTCGTTTATCTATGAATTATTGATTTAAATTAACGGTTCCCAGGAACCACGACTATCGGGACAGATTTTTGGTAGTGGGCATTATGTCGTTATGAATTGAGATTAAATCGGTCAAGACACTCCTAGTTCCTGGGAACCATTATATTAAATCATTAATTCTTAAATAAACTGATAGTGATGAGACATATCGCCCGCTTTGTGACCATACCTCCTATCTGACAGTTTGTGAAAATGAGCTGTTGAAAAGGAAGGCTGAGGCAATGAAATTAGGTCGAATCGAATTCCATCAAAAACAGAGGAAACATACCGTGATAGACATTCGTATAAATGCACTAATTTTTAAGTAGTCAGTATTTGCAGAGAAATTCGTTTAATGCAATACGTGAAAAGTGATTTTTTATTCAAGTTTTTAATTATTTCTAATTTTTTCATACATATTCAAAGGAAATTAGATACAGCAACTTGGTGTTTTGTAAAAAAAATCATGTTAAGGACTAGAAATCATATAAAAATCATATAGAAATAGCATGTATGCGTTAAATACAATAAAATTCTAGATTGCGTAGCGAATCATTAAAATTCGCTAAGGCATTGTGATTATACTTTGATTAGTTCAAAGTATTTTCACAATTTTTGTAGTTTGGTCACTGCAGTCTGATGAGACGACCGAATTTTTTAATACAAAAAAATTCAATGTTTCATTAGTTCGAAACCAAACCTCCAAAATAACCTCACCTTGATTAAAAACACTATCTGGCTATTATCCAGAATAACCCAAAAATTCATTTTAAGGACTGTTTTTTACATCGATAAAAATACATAACTAGAGAGAAAGGATATTAGAATCTGAAAGCGTCTTCCGCAATTTTTTAAAAAAAGGTTCAAATTATGGTGTAAAACCCCTAACAAAAGGCCGAACCAAGGTCTCAGCATGTCAAACTCTTCGAAATCGGCTGTCATGCAAAGAGATAAAGGAGAAATTGGCCCTTCCAGTGACTTTTAGTGTTTTTTTTAGTGAAATCGCATACTCACCCACCAAAAAATTAATTTAAACGAAACCAAGAGTTATTTTGTTTAACTTTCTTTTATAATACGGTCTAGAAGAGTGTGCCTTTCCAATAAAATCGTTTTTATAAGCTGCATTATTTTCTGTCAAATAAAAACTTTGGTTTTGTAAACTTTTTTTGTTTCTCAAAATTTTTTGTTGATGTTTAAGTGACGCCAGCGGGAAATGAATGTACTACAGAAAGTTGACCCACTATCAGAAAAAAATGCGATACTAATGCAGATTTTAAAAATGGTATCACACACCGGGCTATTCACAATAGAATGTTTTTTATCAATTTTTTCGTCGTGTTTATTAAAAAACTCTCTTAACAAAATTTCTAGTTCTAAAATGATGCTTTGTCAGAAATAAAACAAAATGAATAAAATAATTTTTTTTGTTAATTTTAAATATTATTATACCGATTTCCCAGATTTTCCCCTGATTGCCCCGGATTTGGATTTCCCTCGGATTTCCACCGGATTTCCCCCGGACTCCGGGTAATCCGGAAGAAATTCGGAACAATCCGAGGGAAATCCTGGAAATCTGGAATAAACCGTAGAAAACCAGGCGAAACCCTGGGAAATTCGGGAGATCCGGAGGAAATCTTGCGGACTCCTGGGAAATTCGAAACAATCCGGGAAATCTGGGGGAAATTCGGGAGAAATCCGGAAAAAACCGGGAAATTCGAAGGAAATCCGACTAATAATATTTAAAATTAATAAACAAAAATTATTTTATTCATTTTGTTTTATTTTTGGCAAAGCATCATTTTAGAACTCGAAATTTTGTTAAGTGAAATGAATAAAATAATTTTTTTTTATTAATTTTAAATACTATTATACTATTATGCGGAGTTTCCCCTGATTCCCCCGGATTTGAATTTCCACTAGATTTCTACTGGGTTTCCCCCGGGCTCCGAGAAATTCGGAAGAAACCCGAGGAAACCAGGGGAAATCCTGGGAAATTCGGGAGATCCGGAGGAAATCTGGCGGAATCCCGGAAAATCCGGAACAATCCGGGAAATATGGAAGAAATCCGGAAGAAAACCGGGAAATTCGAAGGAAATCCGATTAATAATATTTAAAATTAATAAACAAAAATTATTTTATTCATTTTGTTTTATTTTTGACAAAGCATCATTTTAGAACTCGACATTTTGTTAAGTGCGCTTTTTAATAAACTCGACTTATTTTGTGAAAAATTTGATAAAAAACATTATTTTTTCTTTTTTTTTCTAAGTAATTTTCTTTATCGCATTATCAGCACTAAACGAAAAATATTTGTTATTGAACCGTTTTAGTTTTTTATGATTTTTTTAAATTTATTTATTTTAATTTTCAAATATTTCGCCATATTAGGCATCATCAGTGAGAGACTGTTGTACATCATTAAGAGCTATTGAAATGATATGAATTTATTGCATTATTGTTAAAAAATTTTAAATAACTAAATTATTGATAATTAAAATTAAAATTTTTAACAATAATGAAAAGCATTAAATTCATATTATTGCAATAGCTCCTAATGATGTACAACAGTCTCTCACTGATGATGCCTAACATGGCGAAATATTTGAAAATTAAAATAAATAAATTTAAAAAAATCATAAAAAACTATAACGAATAACTAATATTGTTCGTTTAGTGCTGATATTGCGAAAAAGAAAATTACTTAGAAAAATTAAAATCAGCAAAAAATTTCATAAACAAAATATGATAAAAAACATTCTATTGTGAATAGCCCGGTGTGCGATACCATTTTTAAAATCTGCATTAGTATCGCATTTTTTTCTGATAGTGGGTCAACTTTATGTAGTACATTCATTTCCCGCTGGCGTCACTTGAACATCAACAAAAAATTTTGAGAAACAAAAAAGTTTACAAAACCAAAGTTTTTATTTGACAGAAGATAATTCAGCTTATAAAAATGATTTTATTGGAAAGGCACACTCTTTATTTAGTTAAACAAACGAACTCTTGGGTTCTTTTAAATTAATTTTTTGGTGAGTGAGTGCGATTTCACTAAAAAAACACTAAAAGTGGAATAACTTTTGCACCATCATCAATTCGAAAAAACTTTACTTAGCAATTTTTGTTGGGAATGAGCTCCCCTATCACCCTGCTTCGTTTGATCTGCCAATTCTGGGACACCCTATAAAGATAAACATAGTGCGTTTATGCGAATGGCCTACACTGTAGAAGTTTTTTTAATTTCCTGAAAAATTTAGTTTTGTCAGATAGGAGTTATTGCCACGAAGTTGTTGATAAATAGGGAAGGGATATCAGAGAACCACTAATATAAATCTAACATATTGCAGACAGTAATACCGATACAAATATATGAGCCTATTCTGTCAATTTCAGGTAATGGGTTGGCTACTGCTTATTGTCGTAAATATTTAAAATGTAGAGCATATTCAACATGATTTCACTCATATAATTCCTATGAGAGTTTATCGAATACGATAATACACCGAAAACGACAATTCCTTTCAAATTGGCCATTTTTATAACCATTTGAAACCCATATTTGAATCAGTCAGTAACGAAATGGCTTCATTCAAATAAGCCATATTCCAGAAATACTACCGGAAATCATGGGAGGCTATTTTCATCTTACAAATGGCTTATATCCAATAAAACTGGACATTTCCCTGAACAAATTTTTTCATCCGAACAAGAACCAGAAAAAGCATAACATATCGATCGGTAGGAATAGTATCGGTTTAAAATTCTTGAACCGTATGTGCAAAGAATGCAATTACATAAATTAAAATAACAAAATTCATTGATCCAACAGTCAAAACTCTTACAAAACTGTTACACTAAAAGCTGTATAACATTTTTACTTTTAAGTTAGCTACTTCAATATTTTCTATCTGCCACCACGTATACACTCGAACATATATTTTCATTTTCTCAATATTTTATAAAGACTAAAGGAAAATCCATAAAATTGGAAGTAGAAAAACTTTTAATACATTTTCTTATTTTTGTTTAGTTAACTACTTGGAGTAATATTCTCTTGTTTAATGGATCATTAATATTTCAATTGAAATGTTCATGCTTTAGCTGAAATAACAGATGCGTCTAAATGCATTTGATTATGATTTGAAATTTGTACCATAAAAAAACTTTAATGCTTACGATTAAAATAAACGATCCTAACAACAAAGACAAATTGAAAGGTAGACGACTTCAAAAATAAATTTATATTTACACACAATTTGCTTCACAGCAGAGGAGGTATAAACCGAGCGAAAATTTTATTATAGTTTTTGGCAGTTTTTCCATAAATCTCTATCTACGTCAAAGAAGTTAAATCTAACTACATATAATTGTGCTGATTATTAAGATAACATTTTTTTTATAAACGTATTTATCTCTTAAAGATTAGTAGAGGTACGTACTACACGTACATTTAAAGGAAATAACATGATACTGAACCAAGAAGAGTATAATCTTATAATTTTTTATCAATAATATAAATCACATTGTTTTAAGATAAAAACAACAAAATATAATACACATTTACGAGTACTTATAGAATAAGTAGATGATAAAACCAGATAAAAATCAAGTATAAGAGTCTACGCTCGATAGTAGTAAAAATAGCTCAAGTAATTAGTTGATTTTGATTAGTGCTTAACGATAGTGGGAATCTAATAACCCTCCCGATTATATAAAATAGTACTACATAGTAGTTGAGTAGTGTGGTGTTTTATTGTTCTAAGTGATTATTATTTTTCGTACTATAGATATTTTCCCCGCGTCAGTGAAAATATTGGGAAAAACTTCATTAAATTTAATCCCAATCAAAGTAGAAACGCGAAAATTAGCGTTAATGTTTCAATATACGCTGGATTTTCTTCTATTTAAGGTGGGTGGTTTCAGGTTGTTCTTGTTGTTGTTACACATTTATCATAATTTTTTCTTGTTTATAATACAAGTTTCATAATTTCGTGATTAAATTTCAAATCTTTTATATTTTTATCTCTTTGTGCGAACTACATTCAGTCTAAGTAAACTACATAAAGAAAACGTATTTCTCGTCATCCTAAAGCAAATAAAATTTATTTTACCGCGAAATAAAAAAAAAAAAAATGTATTTTAAACCATACCACCCACCCAGGTGACTATGGTCACCATACCGCATTATTTTTTTTTAGTTAATTATTTTTTTATTATAATAAATTGTAAAATAATTTAAATTTATGTATTTTTGATTTTAAAACAATGCGCGGTCTATATGTGTTAGGCAGCGTGGCGCGGCGGGACTAATTCTGTAATACATAAATGGATTTTTTGTTTGTAGACTCAGTATTTTTTTTGTTGTTGTTGTTTTAAATACTTATGGGGAAAATGAAAAATAATAAAATTAGTAAATTTAATTCCATCAAAAGAAAATTTTCGAATATGTTTGAATTAAATATTAACAATTTATTAAACGAGGTAAGGTTTTGATATATTAACGCTTAACAATATATAATTCAGTACAAAATAAAAGTGTTTGTGCCAGAGTGGTTAAACACGTCACGATTTTTTATTTATTGTTTATTTTTTGATTCTATGTATACACGTACCTACATATTTTAGTACTTCAACAAATGATTATTTATTTATTTGCAAAGTGTTCAACTTTTGCAAAGTGATAAATTTTTAATGAAAAAAAAAATATACTTTTAGCGTTTTCAAGTGAGAACGCATAAAACACGAAACCACCATATGCAACAATTACGTTTGGTTATCACTATATCTCAGAAAGTTCACGTCTCATGACAGAGAAGTTTGAATAATTGAAACCATTTCCTAAAGAACAAAACCACCAGACTAACAAATGTTTGATAAATGACACAACGCAATTTAAATATAAATTATACGAATGATTTCAGTTTACCGATAAATTGGGTCGGTTAATTGGCATTTCAATTGAAATAACAAATATAACATACATTTATTTCACCCAATACTAGCAAAATATTGAATAACAAAAATTCAAGCGTTTATCGAGCGATAAACTTTGCATCGCTCGTGTTGCTGATTATATCGCTTAATAGTTTTATGAATTCAATATTATTGTAAATTAGTTATGCATTATTTCTCTAATCAAGCTAAACTGAGAAAATTAAGAATGTCTAACAATTATTGTAAAGGTTTAGTTATGGTCCATGATATATGGCCTACTTGAGCATTCTGATAAATTGTATTCTTTATTAGATATCAAAGGAACTTCGACAGGTGTCCACGATGACTTACGAACCCAATGCACAAATAGTTCATAGAATTAAAAGTATCCTTGTGCTTTTATTTATTTATTTATATTGAAATAAGTCTACAAATTTGACTTGCAAAATATTAAATTAAGAATACAAAATAAAATAAATCCGCGTTGGATTTGAAAATTTGAAATATAAAAGTAAAGTAACAAGTAAAAAATCACTGAGAGGTATGAAATTGCCTTAACCTACTTTTAAAATTATCTTTAGTTAAACAAAAATCAAATAAATAGTTAATCCTTTTGAAACTTTTACACAAATAGTTCCAATTGAAATGAATAGTATTGTGTATCCAATTGCGCTCAATAATTTTTGGATTTATAATATTGCGATGCGAATTGTATATCGATGATTTCTTTGTGTAATATTTCTAGTAATTTTACAAAATTCGAGTGGAGCTAAGATCTTAGTTTAAGTTATTCTAAAGGGGCGTGATTTTCTACATAAGCCTACTAATGTCTTTGTTTATATTGTTTCGAATTGGCCCTGTCAAATCCGGTTCGTATCACTTGATTGTGAATATCGCTAAGAATTTGACAATTTGCAACACTAGTTTTCGAAATATACACCACTTCTGGAAAATTTTCGAAAATCTCAGAAATAATATCTCAAACACTTACACCACTTCTGAAATATTCCCTAAAATACGAAATGTAGGTACATGGACATTGGCGAAATGGACGTTTGTGAAGTTGGCCCAAAATTATGGCCTAAAAAATTTTATTTTTGCCGCTGGCAATACCGTCATCTATTTTGATAACTATCATGACAGAAAACTGAAAAAACATTGAATATCACATAAATTCAAAGATTAAATATGAATTTAAATGAAATTAATATAAATATTAAAATTGTATTTTAAATTTATAAAACTATACTATTAATAAAATAAAAAATATACAAATTTAACTCAAACATGATCATGCTTTATATGAAAGTGATAAAGAACATTTCTCAAAATTCTAATAATTTTTTAACACAAAAACTATAGTTGCTATCACGAACTGTCAGCCCAAAAAAATCGAATATCACGACATTTTAATGATGTCAGCCCGACATTTTAGTGTTGTATTGAAATTTATGTCGAATACACTCAGCCCAAAATTCAAATTTTCATAGTAGGAGGAATCATTGTAACCCGGTATAATAAATGCAAAACAGCCAAGAAGCAATTCTTATTATTTTCAATTTTCATTTTTATCTCGAGTTTTAAAGATGGACATACACCAAAATTACCGTTTTTCGAAATAAAATTGAACCTTCTACTGTTGTTTACTAATTTCGAAATATGTAAACTTCTATTAAAAAGTTCGAGGTTTTCGGAATTTTTCATAACTAAAAATCTATGACGTATGTCGGTCTTTGTTATACGATTAGTCGATTGGCTCAAAAATAGTTTTATTTTAATACACATATACATAATACTATATGTATATCCTCATACTGAGAATGACCTATTTTCGGCCGATTTACGAACAATCATAATATTTAATGGAAGTTGAGATTTTCAGTGTTGGTCATCGGTCTCATTATGGTTTTTAGACAGAAAGAGCTCTAGCCTTTACGAGTAAGAAGTTTCAGGAGGCTGTGATGGGGTCCTCATACCAAGAATGGCTCATATTCGGCCGATTTACGAACAACCATAATATTTAATGGAAGTTGAGATTTTTAGTGTTGGTCATCGGTCTCACTACGATTTTTGCACAGATCTGGTTGAAACCTTTACGAGTAAGAAGTTTCATGAAGCTGTGATAGGGCCCTCATACCAAGAATGGCCTATATTCGGCCGATTTACGAACAACCAAAATATTTAATGGAAGTTGAGATTTTCGGTGTTGGTCATCGGTCTCGCTACGATTTTCGGATAGATCTGATTCTAGCCTTTACGAGTAGGAAGTTTCAGGAGGCTGTGATGGGGCCCTCATACCAAGAATGGCCTATATTCGACGGATTTATGAACAATCATAATATTTAATGGAAGTTGAAATTTTCGGTGTTGTTCATCGGTCTCATTATATTTTTTGGACAGATCTGATTCTAGCCTTTACGACTAAGAAGTTTTAGGAGGCTGTGATGTGGTCCTCATACCAAGAATGGTCTATATTCGGCCGATTTACGAACAACCATAATATTTAATGAAACTTGAGATTTTCAGTGTTGGTCATCGGTTTCACTACGATTTTTGCACAAATCTGGTTCTAGAGTTTACGACTAAGAAGTTTTAGGAGGCTGTGATGGGGCTCTGATACCAAGAATGGCCTATATTCAGCCGATTTACGAACAACCACAATATTTAATGTAAGTTGAGATGTTCAGTGTTGTTCATCGGCCTCACTACGATTTTTGCACAGATCTGGTTGAAGCCTTTACGACTAAGAAGTTTCAGAAGGCTGTGATGGGGTCCTCATACCAAGAATGGCCTATATTCGGCCGATTTACAAACAATCGTACTATTTAATGAAAGTTGAGATTTTCGGTGTTTTTCATCGGTCTCACTACGATTTTCGGATAGATCTGATTCTAGCCTTTACGAGTAGGAAGTTTCAGGAGGCTGTGATGGGGTCCTCATACCAAGAATTTCCTATATTCGGCCGACTTACGAACAACCGTGATATTATTTTGTTCGTAAATCGGCCGAATATAGGCCATTCTTGGTATGAGGACCACATCACAGCCTCCTAAAACTTCTTAGTCGTAAAGGCTAAAATCAGATCTGTGCAAAAATCTTAGTGAGACCGATGAAAAATACTGAAAATCTCAAGTTTCATTAAATATTATGGTTGTTCGTAAACCGGCGGAATATAGGCCATTCTTGGTATGAGGACTCCATCACAGCCTCCTGAAACTTCTTACTCGTAAAGGTCTGAACTAGATCTGTCCAAAAATCATAATAAGACCGATGAGCAACACCGAAAATCTCAACTTCCATTAAATATTTTGGTTGTTCGTAAACCGGCGGAATATATAGGCCATTCTTGGTATGAGGACTCCATCACAGCCTCCTGAAACATCCTACCCGTAAAGGCTAGAATCAGATCTATCCGAAAATCGTCGTTAGACCGATGACCAACACCGAAAAACTCAACTTCCATTGAATATTATCGGCATCACAATCTCCTGAAACTTCTTTATTTTAGTTAAATATTGAATTTTTAGAAGTAGCAATATTTTAATTTTTTGAATTGACATCATTAAAATGTCGTGATAAACGATTTTTTTGGGCTGACAGTTCATACGTGACAGAAATTATAGTTTTCGTGTTGCCACTGCGTTTTTTGGGCTGACATTTGGGCCAACTTCACATATATGCGAAATGGAGGGGTGTAATTGTCGTAGCCAATACCTGACGTTCTTTTAGAACAAATTTACATTGATCGCGAATATACCACACTTAATTTCTAAAGCGAAATATTGAACCTGCCGGATTTATGATAAAAATTATCTTGTATAATCAAAAATTCAGCTTAAATTTCAGAAAACCTTTATTAAAAATTTATTGCAAAAATTGAAAAAGTTTCTACGGAAGCGTCCACTTCTGGTACTCCACATTTCGCATGAATATCCCAATTTATGGAAACAGCTTTATTATAAAATTTTATTCCGAGTAGTCAATCCGCCTGGTCTGTAGAGATGCCGAATTTCGGTGAAATAACGTTTTTTTTATCAAAACTCGTCATTTCTGGTAAAATTTAAAATATGATCTGAACGAAAAGTTATTTCGTAAATGTGATTATACTTTTCAAAACATTTGCAAAAACCGAAAAAGCCCTATAGAAGCTGCCACTTCCGGAAAATTTATTTGAACCGGTATTGTTGCAAAATTAATTTAGAATCATTTAGTTTATAGCCGTTTTCTCGGAAATGATGTACTTGTCAAAATACATGCAAAAAGCAAAAAAAAAATATTAAAGCTGCCACTTCCGGTAGACCGATTTCGGCCAAAATTTTCTGGGATCTTCCAATTTGTGAAAAAAGCTTGGTATAAAATTTCATCCCGTTCAAGCCGGGCTGTACACGGGCAGAAGTTCTGTTAAAAAACCTTTTTTGCCAAAAATCGTCATTTCCGGTAAAATTTTGGAAACTGATCTAGAACGGCATTGATGCAAAAGTTATTTAGAATCATCAAAGTTTGTTCATAATCTTTCTTCACGTAAATGATATACTTTTCAAAATAACTGCAAAATATGAAAAAGCTCAAAAATCGGAAGTTCAAAAATCACTGCGATCTCCCAATTGATGGAATATGCTTAAGTTTGTAGTTGCATCCCGATTTAATCCATCTTTAGCTGTATAAAACCCATTTTTTGTTCAAAAATAGTAATTTCACAATAAATCGTCATTTCCGCTTAAATTTTGGTAAATTGATCTAGACCGGAATTATTGCAAATTTAATTTAGAATCTTTTAGTTCATAATCGTTTTTCTCGTAAATGATTTACTCTTCAAAATATTTGCAACAAACCGAGAAAAGCTCATATGGAAGCTGCCACTTGCTGTGAACCTATTTCAGCTAAAAATCACTGGGATCTCCCAATTCACGGAATACTCTTAAATATGAAGTTTCATCCCGTTCAATCAATCTTACTATCCTCCCACATCCACATCTCGTCACTACAGGGTCGAATTTTTGTTAAAAACAGCTTTTTTGTCAAAAATCGTCATTTCCGGTTAAATTTTGGAAAATGATTTAGCCTAATATTGTTGTAAATTTAATTTAAAAGCTTTTAGTTTATAATCGTTTTTCTCATAAATGAGCCAAAAAACGTAAAAGCTCCTATGGCAGCTGCTACTTCCGGTGGACCGATTTCGGCAGAAAATCACTGAGATCTCCGAATTAAAAAAAAAAAATAAGTATGAAATCTCATCCCGATGGGACAAACCGTCTGGGCTGTAAAGAGAACACATACATTTAATCTGCACGGAATCAAGCACACACATCTATACACACAGCATCCCTTTTCCTGCCTGCCATCACAATTGTGTGGGTAACGAAGAATAATGTCAAACATTTATTTTTCTATGTAATTTGAACCAACATACACATTTGTGCATTCCAGTTAAATTGTTTTCGTCCGAAAAATAACACTATAACTATAATATTAGTAAAATAATTAATATTTTATCAAACACAAATAATTATAATATGTTATATAATTTATGATCAAATTATAATGTTTTTTTTTTTTCAAAAATAATTTCGATTTAACTAAGATCCGTTAAAATCCGGAAGACATTACAACCTATCATATTTTACACACGCATTTATGGTGGGTTGGACTTAAATTTAAGAAAAAAAAAATTGTTTACCGGAAAAGGGATATATTTCATCTTCTTTTGTATAACGAACAGGCCGCCTTTCGAAAAACCGTTGTTACAGAAATTTGTATCAATCTAGTTTTCTTTACTTGTTAACGGTCGCTTCACCAACTGCTCAGTGTGGGGGGGTCTTTAAATTTTTAAAGCACTAGATTGATCGGTTATAGAACGTTCGTTTAACTACGCGAAAAGTTAGAGATGCATACCATTTCCCATTCTAAATTTTTTCTTTAAATCACGACATTTTGACCTATGAAAGCAAAACGCCCACATATTTACACTTTTTAACAAAATATATACTAACATTTTGTTTTATGTAACTAAGATTGGAACATATAATTTTCTCTTGTAATTAATAAACTAATTAAATTTTAAATATATGAAATTTAATAAATAGTTTTGGTAAATAATTAAATCTATGAATATAATTTTTTATTCATATATGAAATATAATTAGAAGCATGCACAGCGAGTTTTGTAAAAATTAATAAATAATGAATAATTACAGAAATACATAAATAAATCCTAATAATAGTTTACCTAATTTTAATTTACATAATAGTAATGAATTACCGTTGTGAAGTTTCTAACGGTAATTAAAAGTAGCGTACACAAGGAATATTTTTAAAAGTGTATGAAAATAAACTAAATTTAAAATACAAATAATTTATAAGAAAAACAACGTAAACTAACATTCAGTTAATAGTTTTGAATTAAAAACAAACAACGGCAAAATTTGATATGTTGATAAAAATTTTATATGAAACACGAGAATGGAGTGTTAATTATGTGTTTAACCTCAATTGGTAAATATATAAAACTTTGAAAACATTAATATTTCAAACTTCACACCGGTTAATGAATTATAATGATGAGGTGATAATTGAATGTCCACTGTATCCTTATATTGCGTATCCATTTGATTGCGATATTACTGTGCCCGGTTGTACAATTTTTATGGAGGTTTATAATTTCAAAAAAACCCAATTTCATAAAATCTTTATCGAAGAATAGTGGTTTTAATTGTATGTTATTTTATAGTTTTAATTTATTTTATGTATTTTACATCAATATTTACTTTTTATTATTAAAGAATTAGTTTTAATTTAACTTAGCATTGTCCATTTACTTGTTCACAATAAATAACTGGAAGATTTTACCATATTATATGTATATTGTAGCCTCCATTTCTAATATTACGTATCAGAATACAATTCCTTTTTATAATTACGATATAGTTTCTTAACTAGGAGTTATTTTAACATTATTACAATAATTTTAATTAGTATTGTTTTTCTTATCTTTATAAACTAAATTTTAGCACTATGGCAGTATGGCTACTCAATAATAGTTGCGTTCTGCAGCCATGACTATTCACTAAAACATTTAATTTATTTTATTTTTATTTTTTTTTTATTTCGTCAATAAAATAGTACTAGAACTATTTAAATTTAAAGAAAACATTAACAATCCACACAACATTGAGTGACAATATTTTTTTAATTAAGTTTATTATATTCTTTTATTCATTCTTTCCACATTCTATTAATTTTTATTTAAAATTTTAATTTCAAACGATCGTTCATTCATTATGCTTGGATCGATCGCATCGCGGACTTAACAATACTTTTTCTTTTCCTCCTCCCGAATTATGTAAATTGTTCGCACCCATACATAAAGCCATTGTACACCACTACTCTTGCATTCATAACGCATCGAAAATTTATCGTTTTTATTTGTTTGTGTATACTCTCGTTTGTTCTCGTTAATTAGGGAAATTAATTAGATGCATACCATACCAAGTTTACATGAAAGATTAACCGAATCGCGGCCTAGTAAAATACAAGGAGGCATTATACTTTTCACAAATAAACAAAAAAATTTATTTGACGTTTGTTGTCAAAATTGTTCGTACGTCATTAAATCTTTTCGTTTTTATAATTAAAAAGATAATAGGCTCAGAAAATCTTCCCTAAAATTATTTTATTTGTATTGAAATTAGAAACTATTAATTATTATTTTTATATTTATATACACTGTTGTACTTCCCGTACAAGAATACATTCATATGACTAAATGAAAACAAAAACATTCATAAGACGAAACGTCACCTTATAACTTTTAGTTCATTATTTCCCCCAAAATTCATTTTGCAGGGTTATATGTGTAAACCACTTTGTTTTGAATTATATCCCAAAAAAGTCTCCAATAGTGATAAAAATTCGTGATATAACCTCTATGAAATTACCTCGCTGTTTAAAAACCTCTTTTACCTTTACATACTTCGGCGATATAGCGACCTGTAGCAGAGTTTATACTGTAGCGAACTGAATCGCAGCAAAAACGAAAGATACTCGCTCCTTGCCTCGCGTGCAAAATATAGAAATCCCACCAGCCCGTTATTCATCGCAGTTTATTAGTATTGCCACTAAAGATATATCGGGTCATATATCTATCTGCTATTTGCAGACACTCTAAATTTTTCTGCCAATCTTTCTGTTATTTACAAAAACACTATTTGCATACCGATGTGAAGCTAGCACGAAAAGTTAGCACGTATTTTTTAAAAATGTACATATGGTAATACATTTATCAAATATCAAAACCATTTTGTTTCTATTGAATAGTACTAAAAAATTGTACAAAATAAAATAATCAATTATTTATTATAAAATATTATATATAATATATTATAAAAAATCAATTATATAGTAAACTATAAAACTGGACGTTTTCATTTCATAAAAATTTTGTTAATTAATCCATCGTCCAATAATTAATTTAATATTATTATAAAATAAATAAGACGACTCAATAATACATTGTTCTAAAACATAATGGTGGTTTGAGTATTAGCTAGAGTTAGCACGAAAATTTAATATAAAAATTAATTGAGTAATATCGATTTCTGCTGGTCTTTTCCAAAAACTTGTCGGACATGAAATTGATTTTAAATTAAAGTAGGACCAATTACGAAATTATTCAGAAAGTTTCAGAATTTTCTTATGATTTGTTTGTGAGCAATATCGATTCGTGCTGTGCATTATCGAGATTTTCCCGTGTATATGAAATTGGTTGAGTAATATCGATTCGTGCTGGGCTTTTCCAAAAACTTGTCGGACATGAAATTGATTTTAAATTAAAGTAGAGCCAATTACGAAATTATTCAGAAAATTTCAGAATTTTCTTATGATTTGTTTGTGAGCAATATCGATTCGTGCTTTGCATTATCGAGATTTTCCCGTGTATATGAAATTTTTTGAGTAATATCGATTCGTGCTGGACTTTTCCAAAAACTTGTCGGGCATGAAATTGATTTTATATTAAAATAGAGCCAATTACGAAATTATTCAGAAAGTTTCAGAATTTTCTTATGATTTGTTTGTGAGCAATATCGATTCGTGCTGTGCATTTGGTGGGGTACTAAAGGTTTATGCTGAGCCCGTCCTAACATTTGTCGGACATGAAATTGATTTTAAATTAAAGTATGACCAATTACTAAATTACTCAGAAAATTTCAGAATTTTCTTATGATTTGTTTGTGAGCAATATCGATTCGTGCTGTGCATTATCGAGATTTTCCCGTGTATATGAAATTTTTTGAGTAATATCGATTCGTGCTGGACTTTTCCAAAAACTTGTCGGACATGAAATTGATTTTATATTAAAGAAGAGCCAATTACGAAATTACTCAGAAAATTTCAGAATTTTCTTATGATTTGTTTGTGAGCAATATCGATTCGTGCTGTGCATTTTCGAAATTTTCCCGTTTATATGAATTTGGTGGGGTACTAAAGGTTTATGCTGAGCCCGTCCTAACATTTGTCGGACATGAAATTGATTTTATATTAAATTAGAGCCAATTACGAAATTATTCAGAAAATTTCAGAATTTTCTTATGATTTGTTTGTGAGCAATATCGATTCGAGCTGTGCATTATCGAGATTTTCCCGTGTATATGAAATTTTTTGAGTAATATCGATTCGTGCTGAACCTTTCCAAAACGGACATGAAATTGATTTTAAATTAAAGTAGAGCCAATTACGAAATTATTCAGAAAGTTTCAGAATTTTCTTATGATTTGTTTGTGAGCAATATCGATTCGTGCTGAGCATTTTCGAAATTTTCCCGTGTATATGAATTTGGTGGGGTACTAAAGGTTTATGCTGAGCCCGTCCTAACATTTGTCGGACATGAAATTGATTTAAATTAAAGTAGAGCCAATAACGAAATTACTCAGAAAATTTCAGAATTTTCTTATGATTTGTTTGTGAGCAATATCGATTCGTGCTGTGCATTATCGAGATTTTCCCGTGTATATGAAATTTTTTGAGTAATATCGATTCGTGCTGGACTTTTCCAAAAACTTGTCGGACATGAAATTGATTTTATATTAAAGAAGAGCCAATTACGAAATTACTCAGAAAATTTCAGAATTTTCTTATGATTTGTTTGTGAGCAATATCGATTCGTGCTGTGCATTTTCGAAATTTTCCCGTTTATATGAATTTGGTGGGGTACTAAAGGTTTATGCTGAGCCCGTCCTAACATTTGTCGGACATGAAATTAATTTTAAATTAAAGTAGGACCAATTACGAAATTACTCAGAAAATTTCAGAATTTTCTTATGATTTGTTTGTGAGCAATATCGATTCGTGCTGTGCATTATCGAGATTTTCCCGTGTATATGAAATTTTTTGAGTAATATCGATTCGTGCTGGACTTTTCCAAAAACTTGTCGGACATGAAATTGATTTTATATTAAAGTAGAGCCAATTACGAAATTATTCAGAAAATTTCAGAATTTTCTTATGATTTGTTTGTGAGCAATATCGATTCGTGCTGTGCATTTTCGAAATTTTCCCGTTTATATGAATTTGGTGGAGTACTAAAGGTTTATGCTGAGCCCGTCCTAACATTTGTCGGACATGAAATTGATTTTAAATTAAAGTAGGACCAATTACGAAATTACTCAGAAAATTTCAGAATTTTCTTATGATTTGTTTGTGAGCAATATCGATTCGAGCTGTGCATTATCGAGATTTTCCCGTGTATATGAAATTGGTTGAGTAATATCGATTCGTGCTGGACTTTTCCAAAAACTTGTCGGACATGAAATTGATTTTAAATTAAAGTAGAGCCAATTACGAAATTATTCAGAAAGTTTCAGAATTTCCTCATGATTTGTTTGTGAGCAATATCGATTCGTGCTGTGCATTTTCGAAATTTTTGCGTTTATATGAATTTGGTGGGGTACTAAAGGTTTATGCTGAGCCCGTCCTAACATTTGTCGGACATGAAATTGATTTTAAATTAAAGTAGGACCAATTACGAAATTACTCAGAAAATTTCAGAATTTTCTTATGATTTGTTTGTGAGTAATATCGATTCGTGCTGTGCATTATCGAGATTTTCCCGTGTATATGAAATTTTTTGAGTAATATCGATTCGTGCTGGACTTTTCCAAAAACTTGTCGGACATGAAATTGGTTTTATATTAAAGAAGAGCCAATTACGAAATTATTCAGAAAATTTCAGAATTTTCTTATGATTTGTTTGTGAGCAATATCGATTCGTGCTGTGCATTTTCGAAATTTTCCCGTTTATATGAATTTGGTGGGGTACTAATAAGGTTTATGCTGAGCCCGTCCTAACATTTGTCGGACATGAAATTGATTTTAAATTAAAGTAGGACCAATTACAAAATTACTCAGAAAATTTCAGAATTTTCTTATGATTTGTTTTTGAGCAATATCGATTCGAGCTGTGCATTATCGAGATTTTCCCGTGTATATGAAATTTTTTGAGTAATATCGATTCGTGCTGGACTTTTCCAAAATCTTGTCGGACATGAAATTGGTTTTTAATTAAAGTAGAGCCAATTACGAAATTATTCAGAAAATTTCAGAATTTTCTTATGATTTGTTTGTGAGCAATATCGATTCGTGCTGTGCATTTTCGAAATTTTCCCGTTTATATGAATTTGGTGGGGTACTAAAGGTTTATGCTAAGCCCGTCCTAACATTTGTCGGACATGAAATTGATTTTAAATTAAAGTAGAGCCAATTACGAAATTACTCAGAAAATTTCAGAATTTTCTTATGATTTGTTTGTGAGCAATATCGATTCGTGTTGTGCATTTTCGAAATTTTCCCATTTTTATGAATTTGGTGGGGTACTAAAGGTTTATGCTGAGCCCGTCCTAACATTTGTCGGACATGAAATTGATTTTAAATTAAAGTAGCGCCAATAACGAAATTACTCAGAAAATTTCAGAATTTTCTTATGATTTGTTTGTGAGCAATATCGATTCGTGCTGTGCATTTTCGAAATTTTCCCGTTTATATGAATTTGGTGGGGTACTAAAGGTTTATGCTAAGCCCGTCCTAACATTTGTCGGACATGAAATTGATTTTAAATTAAAGTAGAGCCAATTACGAAATTACTCAGAAAATTTCAGAATTTTCTTATGATTTGTTTGTGAGCAATATCGATTCGTGCTGTGCATTTTGGAAAATTTATCGTTTGTATGAAATTGGTTAGGTAATATCGATATATGCAGGATTCTCAACATGTGGATCAATTTGGGATTTTTAGGGTGATCGACAATCATTATGGCAAGTCGATTTAAACTGGTTTGATTTTCGGAACTCGAACGGTATAACGATTAATAATTAATTGATTCTCATGTACCATATAGTATATGTACCAGATATAGGCCTTTAGCGCCAATCGTACCATACGGATCGACTTGGGTTTTATATTGTGATTAGTGGTTATCATTACAAGTTGATCCCGCTAGCTTCGGTTGACATATAAATTAGAGTCAATAGCTCGCAAATAAATTCAATCTGATTTCCCTTGCACTCCATAGATTGATTGGCTTTTAACTTAATTTCGACTACCGTGTTAAATATGTAAGATCCGATGGTAGTCTTTTGATGAAACTTTTGGTGACTGACAATCGTCAATTGAATTTATCACGACAAAAAAATTCAATGAGATTTTACTGGCGCTCGGTAGATTTTACTGGTGTGTCCATCTTTATTTCGACTATCAGCGTTTAATATGTGCGATTAGATGGCTGTCGTTTTGAAATTTTACTGGCGCTCGGTAGATTTGACTTTGACTTGCTTTTATCTTAAACCCGGCTAAACTTGTGGCATATGAAAATCTTCAATTAAATTTATCACGATAAATAAATCCATGAGATTTTACTGGCGCTCAGTAGATTTTAATGGCGTGTCCATCTTTACCTCGACTATCCGCGTTGAATATGTGCGATTAGATGTCTGTCGTTTCGAGATTTTACTGGGCCTCGGTAGATTTTGAGAATCTTCAATTGAATTTATCGCAAAAAATAAACTCAATGAGATTTTACTGGCGCTCGGTAGATTTAACTGGCGTCTTTACCTCGACTATCAGCGTTGAATATGTGCGATCAGATGGCAGTCGTTTCGAGATTTTACTGGCCCGCGGTAGATTTTACTGGCATGTCCATCTTTATCTCGACTATCCGCGTTGAATATGCGCAATCAGATGGCAGTCGTTTCGAGATTTTACTGGCGCTCGGTAGATTTTACTGGCGTCTATCTTTAACTCAACTATTTTCAAAATTTTGTCGTATATGAAATTGATTTTATATTGAAGAAGTATCAATTACGAAATTATTCAGAAACACAACATCTTTACCGCGAGTATCCGCGTTGAATATGTGGGATCAGATGACAGTCGTTTCGAGATTTTACTGTCGCTCGGTAGATTTTACTGGCGTGTCTATCTTTACCTCGGCTATCCGCGTTGAATATGTGCGATCAGATGGCTGTCTTTTCGAGATTTTACTGGCGCGGTAAATTTTACTTGATTTTATCTTAAACTCGGCTACCACGACGAGTATGTGCGATCAGATAGCAGTCGTTTGATGAAACTTGTGGTGTTTGAGAATCTTCAATTGAATTTATCGCGACAAATAAATTCAATGAGATTTTACTGGCGCTCGGTAGATTTTACTAGCGTCTCCATCTTTACCTCGGCTATCAGCGTTGAATATGTGTAGTCAGATGGCAGTCGTTTCGAGATTTTACTGGCGCTTGGTAAATTTTACTGGCGTCTATCTTTAACTCAACTATTTTCAAAATTTTGTCGTATATGAAATTGATTTTATATTGAAGAAGTATCAATTACGAAATTATTCAGAAACACAAAATTTTATTTTTTGACCAACGGTTTTTTTTTTGCGATTGCACATAGTTTTGTTGTATTTTATTCACAAATATGGCGGTTGGGTTGAATGCGGATTTCAATGTCGTCCAATTTTTCTATATAAATGAATGTATGCAGATTATATGTTGTAATTGCATGTGTAGATGGATTGGTGATATTTCAGCTGAATAAAAAATCTGAATGACTCATTTCGATTTACTTAAAATTTTAAAGTTGTGTTAACCTGTGACGATGGAATGAAAATTAACTGATTTTAGTTTTGTTCAACAATTTATTCAAATTTTATTGGATTTATAAATTTGTTACTTTAAATAAAATTAAGTGAGGTATAACCTTTTCAACGATTGGCTTCGCGATCTGCTGTACATACGACTTCAAATCATCATATTTCACCCACTTCTTATTTATTTTACAATAGCTTACATAGTGTGGTTGGCTATTTGATGGAATGTAGCTAACTATCGAATTAATTTCGTAATTTTTATTATGGTAAGTAAAATGGCTTTGTATAGAGCTGATTGTAACAGGTGATTGTTGGTTTATATACTCGGTTTGCAAAGCAACTATATTGAAAGTATGTATTCAATATGGTTTGCTTTGTAGGACGATTATGACGACCGAAATGTGGATACGACAGAATCACTATTTTTATAATAAGATTTAATAATTTTAACGCGATGGTCGATTGTTAAATGCTCCATATTCTTAAATGGCAGAATGTCAACTAAATAAATGACGGCGTACTTGACGTTTATCTTTGACAGATGTCGGTATACAGATTTCTACTTTATCAACCTCGAATTGGATAACCCTGTAGATATGCATATGCCATGTTTAAATACTCAACTATATTTTGTTGGTTAAATGCATCTAAAATTGAATTTAGTTCTGCAAAGCTAAAATCTATTACTACGGCACTAAAAATTGGCCATTTTTTGAAAGAACGTTCAGTGAATATTTTGTATGATCGAAGCCATCCCCCAATGGCATCAACATTGTGGCTAGATGATACAAAGTCCGATATTAGGAAAGGTACCGAGGGATCACTCAAATATGCATACGTCGGGATAATTAGAGCATAATAATATATAGTGCCGCAGTTCTGATATGGAGCTCTTACAACACCGCCAGTGCCATCCAGATATGCCACAAAATCATCGTGATTCACTTTGGCGCTCATTATTTTCAAAACATTGTTTTGTAATCTGCTATAAGTCATAACAGAAAATGGCACTACTCCTAATTTATGAATATACCAATCTTTATTATTCCTTTGAAGTAAAATTTCTATTTTTATATCCTCAATGTCGTCATGTGCATTATCTTTTTCCGAAATTACTTCAGAGCGAATTTTCCTTAGCACATCTTGCGACTTCGTAGTACATTGAGTGTTGTGCTGCCTAACAAATGCAGTATCTTCGTTTTTAATAAACAATTCTGCCGCAGATTCTACTGTTTGAGTCCGTAAAATATCTTTATAATATTCCCAAGCGTATCTGGAAACATATCGCGTTTTTTTATACGGATGTATTATAGGGCCCGAACTTTTTGAAACTTCAAATACTGGATTTGAGAAATTTTTACAAACAAATCTATAGGTTCTGCACTTTTTATTTCCATCAAGGGACTTATGGCCACAATATGCTCGTATAGTTATATGGTTTTGCAGTAGTCTACAGCTTTAATATTTATTTGACAACCAGTCAGTTTTGTTGCATAATTCGAAATTACTGTGGGATATTTAAATTTGTCTAATTTCTTAGTTTTGGGTTCATAAATTTCACACCATTCATTAGCTGGTATTTTGAAAAGACTTTTATGGTTTGGCGACATACCGGTGGTGGGTAATTTATATTTTTTTGACATACAATCACGATATTGTTGTTTTGTATACTTTGGGATGGCTGGTTTAGATTTAAACATACTTGAATCGCTGTCAGTGTCTTGAACTATTTCTTCATTGTTGGCGACATATGCCTTACCAAAATCATTAATTTTAATATCCGCATCGTTTTCATAGCAAATGATATTTTCTATATTACTAAATTTAATTTTCTCTGACAAAAAATGTGTTCTTGGAACAGTAACGTGTTTATCAACAAACTCATTTCCATTATCCAAACTTTGAAGATTTGGTTCATTCAAACAATTCCTCGCCCTTTTATCTGCTAAAGCAGTTTCAATGCGAACTTTAGTTTCACTATTTTTTAAAATATTAACGATTTTTAACCGATTGGCTTCGTTGCACATTATATGTAAGGCACAACATATTTTATACAGTAAGGAGTTGTACTTTCCAATTCCTCCTCCAACTTTTACTTCATCGATATTATTTACGTTTTCAACGATAACCCGCACTAATAAATGCAATGAATTTTGATTAAATTCAAATTTTTTGAACGGCATGTTTCAACAAACAATAAATATATCGTTAAAAAACTAAAACCGAAAATAGAATCCAAAGCCGAATAGAGAGCCGGGTCGGCTTATTTGTATAAGCCAAAAATTATACGAACGGTAACACCGTTCGTTAGACTGTCCTAAAACAAGCTGAGGACGAAAATTTAAAAGAGCAAGCAATCAATTTAGAATTAGCAAAAAAGAATGTCCGTGTCAAGCAAAAGTCAATAAGTTTTAAAAAAAACCGTTTATTTAATCACAAAAAATAATAGCTATCACAAAAATCTCCAAAATACACATTGTATACAGCACAAAGTATGAAAACGAAATGTAACAAAACGAGTGAAAAATTTCCTTTTTTACTAAACGCGATTTTTTGTTGTTGTTATTTCGTTTATTTATTCGTCTATTAAAAACAATTCATTTTATGGATTTATTGTTCTGTTTGTGAAGAAAAGGAGATAAACTGAAAAATCGCAAGTGTAGCATGTATAAAATATACCAAAATATTACTGTTAGGCATATAAATAATATAATTTATGTTTAAGGGATTAAATATGTGCATGTATATTCATAAATATATTTAATACAAATTATGCAGGTTAACAATATAGAAAATGATACACTTCTACAAAATAATTTCCTTAAAATTTATGAATAGTTATTAGAATAAAATCGAGTCTTACAAATGTAAAGAAGGCTCAGATTAATTTTGGTTTCGACTGATATTTTCGTACTCTAAAAAAGTACCCTCATTTTATAACCTCATTTGGTATCAATGGAAGAGAAATGAACTACACCGCTGTTAGATGTCAAAACAATGTATTTATTTCATCCTTGCTGTCATGTCATGTCGATGATTGACAATTGTTTGTTCCAAAAATTCCTTATCAGATGAATCTGAAGAGAATGATGATGATAATGTGAAGTAAATGTCATTTAAAATATCCTCCATAAAGTAATACTCGAATTAAAGTTAGTATCCCGATTCCCGATTATTAAACACGTGTGTGTTGACAAGTATTGAAAAAATGGCTTATGACAACATCAAAAAATAGTTTACTCGACCAAAAAACCTGGAGTAGAGAAAATAACCATAGGTGTAGAAAAAAATTACGCTTGAGGTATTTCTTTTTCAATCGAACATTTTGATAGAAGTTGGAGTACCAAATTTTACCTTCAGTGTAAATTTTCCTTCACTCGAAATCAACATAAATAATATTATTACTCACGTTCAAATATATTTAATTTGCGAATGTCTGACAAATGTTAGGAACGGCTCAGCATAAACCAGTTATACTCCAGTTCAAATCAAAGAATTGTTTTGTAATTCTGAGAATAACATCTTTCACAAATAGATTGATCAACCAATTTCATATAAACGGGAAATTTTCGAAAATGCACAGCACGAATCGATATTGCTCACAAACAAATCATAAGAAAATTCTGAAATTTTCTGAGTAATTTTGTAATTGGTCCTACTTTAATTTAAAATCAATTTCATGTCCGACAAATGTTAGGACGGGCTCAGCATAAACCTTTAGTACCCCACCAAATTCATATAAACGGGAAAATTTCGAAAATGCACAGCACGAATCGATATTGCTCACAAACAAATCATAAGAAAATTCTGAAATTTTCTGAGTAATTTTGTAATTGGTCCTACTTTAATTTAAAATCAATTTCATGTCCGACAAACGTTAGGACGGGCTCAGCATAAACCTTTAGTACCCCACCAAATTCATATAAACGGGAAAATTTCGAAAATGCACAGCACGAATCGATATTGCTCACAAACAAATCATAAGAAAATTCTGAAACTTTCTGAATAATTTCGTAATTGGGTCTTCTTTAATATAAAATCAATTTCATGTCCGACAAAGTTTTGGAAAAGCCCAGCACGAATCGATATTACTCAAAAAATTTCATATACACAGGAAAATCTCGATAATGCACAGCACGAATCGATATTGCTCACAAACAAATCATAAGAAAATTCTGAAATTTTCTGAATAATTTTGTAATTGGTACTACTTTAATTTAAAATCAATTTCATGTCCGACAAAATTTTGGAAAAGTCCAGCACGAATCGATATTACTCAAAAAATTTCATATACACGGGAAAATCTCGATAATGCACAGCACGAATCGATATTGCTCACAAACAAATCATAAGAAAATTCTGAAATTTTCTGAGTAATTTCGTAATTGGTCCTACTTTAATTTAAAATCAATTTCATGTCCGACAAATGTTAGGACGGGCTCAGCATAAACCTTTAGTACCCCACCAAATTCATATAAACGGAAAATTTCGAAAATGCACAGCACGAATCGATATTGCTCACAAACAAATCATAAGAAAATTCTGAAATTTTTGAATAATTTCGTAATTGGCTCTTCTTTAATATAAAATCAATTTCATGTCCGACAAGTTTTTGGAAAAGCCCAGCACGAATCGATATTACTCAACCAATTTCATATACACGGGAAAATCTCGATAATGCACAACACGAATCGATATTTCTCAAAAACAAATCATAAGAAAATTCTGAAATTTTCTGAATAATTTTGTAATTGGTACTACTTTAATTTAAAATCAATTTCATGTCCGACAAGTTTTTGGAAAAGTCCAGCACGAATCGATATTACTCAACCAATTTCATATACAAGGGAAAATCTCGATAATGCACAGCTCGAATCGATATTGCTCACAAACAAATCATAAGAAAATTCTGAAATTTTCTGAATAATTTCGTAATTGGTCTTACTTTAATTTAAAATCAATTTCATGTCCAACAAGTTTTTGGAAAAGCCCAGCACGAATCGACATTACTCAACCAATTTCATATACACGGGAAAATCTCGATAATGCACAGCACGAATCGATATTGCTCACAAACAAATCATAAGAAAATTCTGAAATTTTCTGAGTAATTTCGTATTTGGCTCTACTTTAATTTAAAATCAATTTCATGTCCGACAAATGTTAGGACGGGCTCAGCATAAACCTTTAGTACCCCACCAAATTCATATAAACGGGAAAATTTCGAAAATGCACAGCACGAATCGATATTGCTCACAAACAAATCATAAGAAAATTCTGAAATTTTCTGAGTAGTTTTGTAATTGGTCCTTCTTTAATTTAAAATCAATTTCATGTCCGACAAATGTTAGGACGGGCTCAGCATAAACCTTTAGTACCCCACCAAATTCATATAAACGGGAAAATTTCGAAAATGCACAGCACGAATCGATATTGCTCACAAACAAATCATAAGAAAATTCTGAAATTTTCTTAGTAATTTCGAAATTGGCTCTACTTTAATTTAAAATCAATTTCATGTCCGACAAGTTTTTGGAAAAGTCCAGCACGAATCGATATTACTCAACCAATTTCATATACAAGGGAAAATCTCGATAATGCACAGCTCGAATCGATATTGCTCAAAAACAAATCATAAGAAAATTCTGAAATTTTCTGAGTAATTTTGTAATTGGTCCTACTTTAATTTAAAATCAATTTCATGTCCGACAAATGTTAGGACGGGCTCAGCATAAACCTTTAGTACCCCACCAAATTCATATAAACGGGAAAATTTCGAAAATGCACAGCACGAATCGATATTGCTCACAAACAAATCATAAGAAAATTCTGAAATTTTCTGAGTAGTTTTGTAATTGGTCCTTCTTTAATTTAAAATCAATTTCATGTCCGACAAATGTTAGGACGGGCTCAGCATAAACCTTTAGTACCCCACCAAATTCATATAAACGGGAAAATTTCGAAAATGCACAGCACGAATCGATATTGCTCACAAACAAATCATAAGAAAATTCTGAAATTTTCTTAGTAATTTCGAAATTGGCTCTACTTTAATTTAAAATCAATTTCATGTCCGACAAGTTTTTGGAAAAGTCCAGCACGAATCGATATTACTCAACCAATTTCATATACATGGGAAAATCTCGATAATGCACAGCTCGAATCGATATTGCTCAAAAACAAATCATAAGAAAATTCTGAAATTTTCTGAGTAATTTTGTAATTGGTCCTACTTTAATTTAAAATCAATTTCATGTCCGACAAATGTTAGGACGGGCTCAGCATAAACCTTTAGTACCCCACCAAATTCATATAAACGGGAAAATTTCGAAAATGCACAGCACGAATCGATATTGCTCACAAACAAATCATAAGAAAATTCTGAAACTTTCTGAATAATTTCGTAATTGGCTCTTCTTTAATATAAAATCAATTTCATGTCCGACAAAGTTTTGGAAAAGCCCAGCACGAATCGATATTACTCAAAAAATTTCATATACACAGGAAAATCTCGATAATGCACAGCACGAATCGATATTGCTCACAAACAAATCATAAGAAAATTCTGAAATTTTCTGAATAATTTCGTAATTGGTACTACTTTAATTTAAAATCAATTTCATGTCCGACAAAATTTTGGAAAAGTCCAGCACGAATCGATATTACTCAAAAAATTTCATATACACGGGAAAATCTCGATAATGCACAGCACGAATCGATATTGCTCACAAACAAATCATAAGAAAATTCTGAAATTTTCTGAGTAATTTCGTAATTGGTCCTACTTTAATTTAAAATCAATTTCATGTCCGACAAATGTTAGGACGGGCTCAGCATAAACCTTTAGTACCCCACCAAATTCATATAAACGGAAAATTTCGAAAATGCACAGCACGAATCGATATTGCTCACAAACAAATCATAAGAAAATTCTGAAATTTTTGAATAATTTCGTAATTGGCTCTTCTTTAATATAAAATCAATTTCATGTCCGACAAGTTTTTGGAAAAGCCCAGCACGAATCGATATTACTCAACCAATTTCATATACACGGGAAAATCTCGATAATGCACAACACGAATCGATATTTCTCAAAAACAAATCATAAGAAAATTCTGAAATTTTCTGAATAATTTCGTAATTGGTCTTACTTTAATTTAAAATCAATTTCATGTCCAACAAGTTTTTGGAAAAGCCCAGCACGAATCGACATTACTCAACCAATTTCATATACACGGGAAAATCTCGATAATGCACAGCACGAATCGATATTGCTCACAAACAAATCATAAGAAAATTCTGAAATTTTCTGAGTAATTTCGTATTTGGCTCTACTTTAATTTAAAATCAATTTCATGTCCGACAAATGTTAGGACGGGCTCAGCATAAACCTTTAGTACCCCACCAAATTCATATAAACGGGAAAATTTCGAAAATGCACAGCACGAATCGATATTGCTCACAAACAAATCATAAGAAAATTCTGAAATTTTCTGAGTAGTTTTGTAATTGGTCCTTCTTTAATTTAAAATCAATTTCATGTCCGACAAATGTTAGGACGGGCTCAGCATAAACCTTTAGTACCCCACCAAATTCATATAAACGGGAAAATTTCGAAAATGCACAGCACGAATCGATATTGCTCACAAACAAATCATAAGAAAATTCTGAAATTTTCTTAGTAATTTCGAAATTGGCTCTACTTTAATTTAAAATCAATTTCATGTCCGACTAGTTTTTGGAAAAGTCCAGCACGAATCGATATTACTCAACCAATTTCATATACAAGGGAAAATCTCGATAATGCACAGCTCGAATCGATATTGCTCAAAAACAAATCATAAGAAAATTCTGAAATTTTCTGAGTAATTTTGTAATTGGTCCTACTTTAATTTAAAATCAATTTCATGTCCGACAAATGTTAGGACGGGCTCAGCATAAACCTTTAGTACCCCACCAAATTCATATAAACGGGAAAATTTCGAAAATGCACAGCACGAATCGATATTGCTCACAAACAAATCATAAGAAAATTCTGAAATTTTCTGAGTAGTTTTGTAATTGGTCCTTCTTTAATTTAAAATCAATTTCATGTCCGACAAATGTTAGGACGGGCTCAGCATAAACCTTTAGTACCCCACCAAATTCATATAAACGGGAAAATTTCGAAAATGCACAGCACGAATCGATATTGCTCACAAACAAATCATAAGAAAATTCTGAAATTTTCTTAGTAATTTCGAAATTGGCTCTACTTTAATTTAAAATCAATTTCATGTCCGACAAGTTTTTGGAAAAGTCCAGCACGAATCGATATTACTCAACCAATTTCATATACAAGGGAAAATCTCGATAATGCACAGCTCGAATCGATATTGCTCAAAAACAAATCATAAGAAAATTCTGAAATTTTCTGAGTAATTTTGTAATTGGTCCTACTTTAATTTAAAATCAATTTCATGTCCGACAAATGTTAGGACGGGCTCAGCATAAACCTTTAGTACCCCACCAAATTCATATAAACGGGAAAATTTCGAAAATGCACAGCACGAATCGATATTGCTCACAAACAAATCATAAGAAAATTCTGAAACTTTCTGAATAATTTCGTAATTGGCTCTTCTTTAATATAAAATCAATTTCATGTCCGACAAAATTTTGGAAAAGTCCAGCACGAATCGATATTACTCAAAAAATTTCATATACACAGGAAAATCTCGATAATGCACAGCACGAATCGATATTGCTCACAAACAAATCATAAGAAAATTCTGAAATTTTCTGAATAATTTCGTAATTGGTACTACTTTAATTTAAAATCAATTTCATGTCCGACAAAATTTTGGAAAAGTCCAGCACGAATCGATATTACTCAAAAAATTTCATATACACGGGAAAATCTCGATAATGCACAGCACGAATCGATATTGCTCACAAACAAATCATAAGAAAATTCTGAAATTTTCTGAGTAATTTCGTAATTGGTCCTACTTTAATTTAAAATCAATTTCATGTCCGACAAATGTTAGGACGGGCTCAGCATAAACCTTTAGTACCCCACCAAATTCATATAAACGGAAAATTTCGAAAATGCACAGCACGAATCGATATTGCTCACAAACAAATCATAAGAAAATTCTGAAATTTTTGAATAATTTCGTAATTGGCTCTTCTTTAATATAAAATCAATTTCATGTCCGACAAGTTTTTGGAAAAGCCCAGCACGAATCGATATTACTCAACCAATTTCATATACACGGGAAAATCTCGATAATGCACAACACGAATCGATATTTCTCAAAAACAAATCATAAGAAAATTCTGAAATTTTCTGAATAATTTTGTAATTGGTACTACTTTAATTTAAAATCAATTTCATGTCCGACAAGTTTTTGGAAAAGTCCAGCACGAATCGATATTACTCAACCAATTTCATATACAAGGGAAAATCTCGATAATGCACAGCTCGAATCGATATTGCTCACAAACAAATCATAAGAAAATTCTGAAATTTTCTGAATAATTTCGTAATTGGTACTACTTTAATTTAAAATCAATTTCATGTCCGACAAAATTTTGGAAAAGTCCAGCACGAATCGATATTACTCAACCAATTTCATATACACGGGAAAATCTCGATAATGCACAACACGAATCGATATTTCTCAAAAACAAATCATAAGAAAATTCTGAAATTTTCTGAATAATTTTGTAATTGGTACTACTTTAATTTAAAATCAATTTCATGTCCGACAAGTTTTTGGAAAAGTCCAGCACGAATCGATATTACTCAACCAATTTCATATACAAGGGAAAATCTCGATAATGCACAGCTCGAATCGATATTGCTCACAAACAAATCATAAGAAAATTCTGAAATTTTCTGAATAATTTTGTAATTGGTCCTACTTTAATTTAAAATCAATTTCATGTCCGACAAGTTTTTGGAAAAGCCCAGCACGAATCGATATTACTCAAAAAATTTCATATACACGGGAAAATCTCGATAATGCACAGCACGAATCGATATTGCTCACAAACAAATCATAAGAAAATTCTGAAATTTTCTGAGTAATTTCGTACTTGGTCCTACTTTAATATAAAATCAATTTCATGTCCGACAAATTTTTGGTATAGCCCAGCTAGAATCGATTCAACTCAAATAATTTTTATATTAATTTTTCGGGCTAACTCTAGCTAATACTCAAACCACATTATGTTTTAGAACATTTTATTGTTGAGTTTTGTTATTATATTTAATAATACAAAATTTAATTATTGGACGATGGATAAATTAACGATATTATTATTAAATGAAAACGTTCATTTAATAATAATATTATATTTATTATTATAATAATTGATTATTTTATCATGTACATTTTTTTAGGAATATTCAATGGAAAAAAATATTTGGTTTTGATATTTGAAAAAATTGTTGCATATTATGTTCATTTTGAAAAAATCGTGCTAACTCTTTGTGCTAGTTTCATATCGGTGTATAAATATATTTTTTCCGTGTTTAATAATCTGTTTAAATATAAAAGAAATTCGTGCTAACTTTTTTAATAATATGTGAGAAATACATTTTTTCGTGCTAACTTGTACTAAAATGACATTATTCGAGATCCAAACCATTAGTGTTGCCTCAGTGTTTTACGTGCTAACTTTTCGGGCCAACTTCACAGACATTATTTGCATTACTATTTTTTTCGGTTGAAAGTTTTAGTTAACTTTAACAGTATACTCCTCTACCAAAACAATTACATAAATTATTCCAAGTTACAGATTACTTCAAAACTTTGTTCGGGATTCATCTAACAGATTACGTCAAAACTTTGTTAGGAATTGAGATTTATGCATAAGAAGTTATGTATAAGAAGTTGGGCCGAAATTTCCATCCCGAAAAGGTTTTTTTTTTTCATAAAGTGTGTGTCTTTGCTAAATAACATAAAAATAATCCCATCCCGAAAATTTTATTGTTAAATTAAAGAAAAAAATTAACGGCCCGAGAAAATTATAAAATTTTATTACTGTTTGCAGTAAAAAAGCTGCACAATCTATTAATAAATTAAATCTATTTTAATGATCATCTAGAAAATCACTTTCTCTCCATCACTTTCTATTAACTGAAAGAAAATATGTTCAGTACCAAATTTCTTTATGGCGAACACGGAAATGACCCCTGCCTTGGCATATGGAGAGTTAGGTGTACCAATGTGTATAAAACTTATATTCGGGTGTCCGTTCAAAAATAACGAGGATTGGTGGTGAATATTGAGTATCCCGAAAACCACTTTTTATAGATTCTAAAAATAGAAGCGGTCCCTATTACCGCAGAAAAACAGGTTTGACTCTATTTGTATGTTTTATGTAAAACCTAAATTCTATTATAGATATATACAAAAAAAAGTAGTACAATAATTGTTTCAGCAATCGTCCTAATTTTTGCATCAACGATCATAAAAAATATTTAAATATTTTGGACACTTTTAATGATAATTAAGTCGGTGATGATTTGCTCAAAATGTCAGGAAAATGCAAAAATTTACGGAAATAAAAATACTTGGACGGTTTGCAATAGTACAACGAATAAATTAAATCATATGTATTTAAAACCATTCTAAAATGATTTCTACTAATGCCCCCTATTATGGTTCTCGCCTCACCATCACTTCACCTCTCTTTCGCCGTGACAGTATGATTCGTGTGAGTAGTATTTTGGTATTATGGTTCTCACCTTTATTTTGGCGAATGAGAGTATGCGGTGTTTTGCGTTGTTTTTAAATTTTTTACTTTTTTGTGGCTGGCTACAGTGTTTTTGTTAGCAGTTTTGACATATTATGTGTTTGTTTATGTATTTTAGTTAGTTAAAATAATTTAAATATTCTAAAACTAATAATTAAAAATATTAAAAATATTAATGTGATCAGTAGTATCGATATATTTTTTCGTGATAAAATTGCCTAAATTTATAATACAATATTTTGAAATAAAATAATAATAATTATTATAAAATACTCAAACAAATTATTTTACTATAAAAAAAATTTAAAAATAAAACCTACATTATCACTGCCAGCCATTTTTATTTGTACTATTGAATTTAAAAAAAATCGCACTACATCACCTAAAAATTTTATGTGATCATTTTTGACATCACTTTCGCTCACTTCGTTTTCACGGCGAGAATCATAATACGAAAATGTGAACGCGGCGACTAGACGTCGCCAAGTAATGCATATGTCTATCCCTTTTGTAGCTTCGACGAAAAAACCGTGCTACTTTGCTGAAAATTTAAAACTTTACATAAAAGAAAAAAAAAATGTTTACTTCCAAAATACCGTTATTCTATCGAAAATGCATCGAAGCGAAGATAGTGATAGTTACAACATGTCGGCCTTGTTGGTTTTGTTAAATAATTCAAACTAGGAAACCAATTCCGAATTTTAAATCGAATAGTGTAACGAAAACGGTTTTACGAGTTCACAAATGTTACAACATAAAACGTCATTGTTTTGAATGGGCGCTTAGATATAAGTTCTTTTCCGATTAAACACCTAACTTCATATCGCATGTAAAAATGACATCTCTGAGACTGCCGCAAGAAACTTCGGATATATGAACATACTTTTAGCTGAACAATGTATAGATATAGTTTTAACTTTATATGCCAAAGGAGGGAGTCATCTCTGAGTTCACTACCACAAAAATTGGTAATCAACATATTTTCAACTGAAGAATCTATAAAAAGTGGCTTTCGTCATAATCAATATTCACTATCAATCCTCGTTATTTTTGAACGGACACCTGAATATAAGTTACATGCTCATTGGCACACCTTACTTCATATGCCAAGGCATGAGATCATCTCTGTTTTTCTTTGGTTTTTCGATTATAGTAATGGTGTTTGTGATTCTTCCGTATATTGTTCTATTTTCAGCACTCTCGAATTAAATACACAACCGTAGGAAATTCTTCCATTTGGCGTCAAACTGTATGACAACGACTATGATAATTGACACTTTTCAAATCAATAATCTCTGTGTTCGCCATACATATTTTCCATACATATACAATGAACACATTTTCAACTAAAGAATCTATAAAAAGTGGTTTTCGTGATAATCAATATTCACCATCAACCCTCATTATTTTCGAACGGACACCTGAATATAAGTTCTATTATATTTGGTTCTATGCACATTGGCACACCTAACTCGTGTACGGCACAAGGGAATTTGGTAATGAACATATTTTCAAATGAAGAATGTATAGAAAGTGGTTTTCGGGATAATCAATATTCACCATCAATCCTCGTTATGTTCGAACCTGAATATAAGTTCTATGCACATTGGCACACCTAACTCCATATTGCGAGGCAGGGGGTCATCTCTGTGTTCGCCATGAGGAAATTTGGTAATGAACATATTTTCTTTCAGTTAATAGAAAGTGATTTTCTAGATGAATAGATTTAACATTTTAATATGTTATGCAGCTTTTTTACTGCAAACAGTAATATAATTTTATAATTTTCTTGGGCTGTATATTTTTTTTTAATGTAACAATAAAATTTTCGGGATGAAAATATTTTTATGTGATTTAGCAAAAACACACACTTTATGAAAAAAAACGATGGAAATTTCGAGCCAACTTCTTATACATTTGAGATTTTAACATGAATGGACATAATGTGTCGAGATTTAGCCATGCTGATTGATTTTTGGTATAAACTACATTTAGTACTGAGTAGATGTGGTATCATAAACTAACTTTTCAAACTCAAAATTAGATTTAAAAAACACTCTTAAAATCCCAAAATAATATAATCCATTATAATAAAATCGCTTTTTGAATAATTTAGCCATACGGATCATGTTTTTAAAAACCCATTTTTTATTTATTTCGCTTTATGTTTTTTTTATCTCTGAATTTGGATTTAATTGATTTTTGAGATTTTGTGACGGATGTATAGGTAGTTTTCCCATCACACCAGGGGCAAACCCAAATTTGTCTCATTGATTACGGTCGATGTTAATAAAACACACTGTGACCCTCTGTTGCGGTGCAGATTTCAACGCCGATCCACCGTCGTAATAAATCCATTGGATGATTAACACAGCATCCCCAATGGAATTCCTTTAACTTTTTCCTTATACAGAAAAGTATGAAAAAAATTTTGAGAAAAAAAAAATTTTTTTGTTAGGTTGGTGATTTCCTTAAGAAAAATGTTATCAAAATTTTAACTTTTTCCTTATGAGAAATACAATGAAGTAAACCGCATTTTCAAAATTGGTTGTTGTTGTTGTTTTTATGCTTGTCACAAATTAAAAAATATTCAATGTATGCCTGTTAAAAACGAGTATTGTATTTTGTGTCCTGTGAAAAAATAATAAATAATATAATAATATAAAATAACAGGTAAACAAAAAATGATTTTGTAGAATGAAGTTAGCTTTACTTTGACTTTTCCCTATTCATTGTGTTGAATCAATGTCAACATGCGCAATAATACAATATTCCAAGCGGTCGATGACACAGTATCGACACGGGTGGAATATTGTATATTGTAGCAAATTCAACAGGTTTAATGTTTCTTTCTTTTTTATATTTTGTACTTTTGTTGTATATAATTATTGTCGATTTCATGCGTAAGCAATATTTTATGTATAAAACCCGATTTATTGAGGTAATAAAATTTAGAATTGAACTATAACGCATAAACAACAGTTAGTTTAATTCTCAGTGAATATTTGGAACTCACCAGTGGCCAACCAAATATTCACATAAACAAACCAAAATCTAGGCAGAGGTCAGATTTTTACATGGTCCTTCCAGCCGGATCCCGTTTTAGCAAACGGTCCTACCCCTTTACTAGAATTTCGCTCATTCCTATCTGACTAGAATGCGCTCATTCCTATCTGACTCTTCAAAGCTCTTTGATCCCATAGGATGGCTGTCGCCGACAACAATCATGGCCAAGCTCATGATGCAGGATGTTTGGAAAATGGGAATATGCTGGCATGAACAACTACCAGAAAGAATAAGTGCCAAATGGCAGAACTACAAAGATGACCTGAATGAGATATCAAGATTAAAAATTCCAAGATGGCTCAGTACAACGTCTAGATGCAAAACAGAGCTACACGGTTTTGCTGATGCGTCAGAGCACGCCTATGCGGCAGTGGTTTATTTTAGAACAGTAGATGACAACGGTAAACCAGCAGCTCAACTATTAATGTCCAAAACACGGGTTGCACCAAGCAAAACGAAGCTATCAATCCCTCGCCTCGAGTTAAATGCGGCCTTATTACTGGCAAAATTACTGAAACACGTTCAAGACACCATGAAGATTGAGAACGTTAATACATACGCTTGGTCAGATTCAGCAATAACACTCTGTTGGGTTAAGGGAGACCCAAGCCGCTTGAAAACGTTTGTGGCAAACAGAATCTCGACGATTAAGAAGACACTACCAACAACAACTTGGCATCACGTGAAGTCTCAGGAAAATCCCGCGGACGCCGCCTCACGTGGCATAACACCCAAGCAGCTCATTGACGACAGCTTATGGTGGCATGGACCAAGCTTCCTAACAACTATACCACCGCAGTGGAATACTGAAGAACTCGTTCCGGACCCACCATCAGATTTACAAGCAGAGCTGGAAGAAAAGAGAGTGCTGGCGACGGTAATAAAAGGGTCACACATACTTGCAGAGTTATTTAACAGGCTGTCCACATTCAGTAAAATCAAGCGTACGGTCGCATATTGTATACGATTCATAAATAATTGCCAACAAGAAAGTCGTAACAAGGGTTGGCTAACCGGTAATGAACTTAAGGCAGCAGAATCAGCAATTATAAAAATAACCCAAGACCAAGATTTCTTGCCAGAAATCGCCTGCATGAACAAGGATAGAAGGCTAGAAAAGGACAGTAAGCTAGGTTCATTAAACCCCTTCTTAGACGGTGAAGGCTTACTCCGTGTGATGGGACGTCTCCAAAACTCCAATCTGACAACCGCCAGCAAACAGCCTGTAATTCTAAGCAAAAACAACATAATTACTCAACGGATAATTGAGGAAGCCCACCAAAACACATTACCTGGTGGCGCACAACTTACCCTTGCAATGCTGAGGCAGAAGTATTGGATCATCGATGGGAGACGAGCTGTAAAACAAGTGATACAAAAATGCATAACCTGCTTTCGCTACAAACAAAAACACATGGAGCAACTAATGGGTAGTCTACCATCAGCAAGAGTGAGCCCGGGAAGACCGTTTGCTAAAACGGGAATCGACTACGCAGGACCCATCCAGCTAAGAACCACCAAGGGTCGGGGTAACAAATCCTATAAAGGATACATTACCCTATTCGTATGCATGACAACCAAGGCCATACACATTGAAATAGTGAGCAGCCTAACAACAGAGGCATTCATAGCGGCCTACAAAAGATTCGTTTCTAGACGAGGGCTTTGTACGGATATATTCTCTGACAACGGAACCTATTTTGTGGGTGCAAATTCCGTAATGAAGAAGACGTACAGTTCAGCGATGACCACATTACCTGACGACGTAGCAGCCATGTTAGATAGTGATGAAACGACATGGTATTTCATACCACCTCATACCCCACATTTTGGCGGAATCTGGGAAGCAGGAATAAAATCCGTGAAATTTCATCTTAATAGAGTAATAGGAGATTCAACTCTAACATTCGAAGAATTAACCACTTTCACCACTCAAATCGAAGCGGTTCTCAACTCTCGGCCGCTGATCGCATTAACCAACGACACGACAGATACAACAGCGCTAACACCAGGACACTTTCTCATTGGAGATGCTCTTAAGGCGATGCTGGAAGCGACTACCAGCAGCATAGGATTAAGAACGAGATGGCACATGGTCGAAAAAATGGCGCAAGACTTTTGGAAGCGATGGTCTTCTGAATACATTCACCAACTTCAACAACGGAGCAAGTGGAAAACCTCCCAGCCAAATTTGGCAATAAATGATCTAGTATTGGTAAAGGATGATCAACTACCCCCAACTCACTGGAAATTGGGACGGATCACAGACACTCACGCCGGAAAAGATGACCTGGTACGAATCGTAACAGTAAAGTGTAACGACGCGACCTACAAACGACCAATAACAAAGCTGTGCAAACTTCCTATCAACGACGATTCAAGTGAGATGTTACCTATGAAGGCCACTGCAACGCTCAAGGAAACAACCACCGGGAAGGCTAGTGCAATTACAACTCAAAACAACAAACTGGTATCCAGGCAACAACCTCACCGTCGAACCAAGGCGACAGGAAAAATGAACCACATGGCACTAGCCATCCTTTCAGTGTGCTGCCTATTCGGTCTCGTGAGCAGCAATATCGAAATAAGTCCGTTCAATCATTCTATTGGGATACATTTCGAGGAATTGGGCAAGTTGGAGATTGTGGCGATAAAATGGACATTAGTTGTTCAATACAATTTATCTTCCTACTGGGAGGAAATTGAAAACTTTAAAAAAGCCCACACAGAGTTACAATCAGTTTGTAGGGAGCTGTCCGGTTTAAAATGCGACATCATACTTCAGCAACTCTTATTTCAATATAATTATTTGATAGCAGACAACGAGCTGTTATTTGAAAGTAATAAGGATCGTAAACGGATGAAGCGAACCAAAGCTAGCAATCATTGGATCAAACTTCACTCTGCCAATCAGTGGATATATGTGATACCCAACGAAATCACAATCGATGTCATATGTGGGTCTAGAATCCAATCTTACACTATCGTAGGTTCCGGTATAGTGGAAATCGAATCCGGCTGCGTGCTCAGAGACTCTGACGTTCAATTAATTGCTGTAGCAACCGCTAAACACAATATCAATAAATTTGCTCAGCAGGCGACTCATTTAATGCATAGGGCCAACAACCTACGGGAATTCAGTGCTGTGGTCAAAAATAAGGCAAACGAGGTGGATCAATTGAATTTACTAGCCACACCAGAAACAACCGGATTGGATGATCAGCTAGAATCATTGAAAAATGATGAACAGATTACCTTTCATCGTCAGAGTGCTCATCATATCCACCATTACGCAATGATTCACATTCTATTTTGGAGTGCTGTAGTAATAGGAGTCATCTGGGTAGCAAACAAATTAAAAGGAAGATGTATTGCAAACCACCGGCCGCCATATCCTCTAGAGAGAGCCAACGAAAGCATGGTTTAACAGATGGGTGACATCAGTAAGGCCCGGGAATATGTTGAATCAATGTCAACATGCGCAATAATACAATATTCCAAGCGGTCGATGACACAGTATCGACACGGGTGGAATATTGTATATTGTAGCAAATTCAACAGGTTTAATGTTTCTTTCTTTTTTATATTTTGTACTTTTGTTGTATATAATTATTGTCGATTTCATGCGTAAGCAATATTTTATGTATAAAACCCGATTTATTGAGGTAATAAAATTTAGAATTGAATTATAACGCATAAACAACAGTTAGTTTAATTCTCAGTGAATATTTGGAACTCACCAGTGGCCAACCAAATATTCACATAAACAAACCAAAATCTAGGCAGAGGTCAGATTTTTACACATTGGGTATGCTCTTCATAAGGAAAAAGTTGAACGAAAAAGTTAAAGGACAATTTTTTTTGTATTGGGGATGCTCTGTAATACTTTCTTTTTATTTATTTATAAGGGAAAAGCGGCAAGTTAAACAGTCGACTATAAAAAGAAGGAGCGTCGACTAAAGCTTAAACTAGTTTCCTTGGGAGAATACATTACTTCTACATGGTTGTGTTTATTTTGTCATGACGCTGAGATATGCAACACAATTGGTAACTTGTTTATTAATTAATTAATCAAAACGTATGCCACCCAAATAGATATAGCGATTTTCTCAGAGCTTCTTATATGGCGTCACAAGTTTGCTGAGCTGCTAGAATTATTTCTAAACCGTTTGCATATCTCCTTAATGATGTGTAGGTAGACCTTGTCTTTGTTGACATTCACCTGAAAGAATGTAGAGTCTGAATGCTGTAACTTTTTTTTTATTTATAAAGACTTTATTCGGAGCCGTGAGAGCCCGGTAAATCGAGAAAAAATCATAATTAATGCCAGCACAATATTTTCAACTTATCTCAAAACCATCCAAACATGAACTCACCTCATCATCTGATTCTATTCTGATACCTGAAAAACCAGGTGTACTATACGAAATCTAGGTTTTCAAAATCTCGGTTTTCAAAATCTCGGTTTTCAAAATCCCGGTTTTCAAAATCCCGGTTTTCAAAATCCTCCGTACGATTTGCACGATTGCATTCTGATACCTGAAAATAAAGAAACCGGGTGTATTACGAAATCTCGGTTTTCAAAATTTCGGTTTTCAAAATCTCGGTTTTCAAAATCCCGGTTTTCGAAATCCCGGTTTTCAAAATCTCGGTTTTCGAAATCCCGGCTTTCAAAATCTCGGTTTTCAAAATCTCGGTCTTCTTTCTGCACAAAATAATTAATAAAGTTTTTTTAATTGCAAGATTTAGTACTTGCAACATTTTGCAATTGCAAGATTCATAAAAAAGCAATATTTTGTTAATGCAATATTTTGAAATGCAATAATTTTAATGGGTAACGGCTACGATAACTCTCAAGGACACGCGAGAGGTCGCTGCGCCTCCCCCTCCCCCACTTAGCCCTCCGGGGGCTTTAGATTTGAGCTTCGGGGGACGTAGAAGCGCACGTAGGAGCGGAGTATATTGAATCTATTAATGAGACCTACTAAAAAGGAAAATAATTGCAACATTAAGGAACTAATAAAAAAAAGCAATATTTTATTAATGCATCATTTTGAAATGCAATATTTGTAGTGGCATTTTTGAATTTTGTCAAAAAATCATTTAAAGAGTCCCATAAAAATGCCAAAATTTAAAAATTCAAATCGGTATTTCCTAAAAATCGGTGCTTTTTTTATACAAAACCGGGATTTTGGAATCCGAGATTTTGAAAACCGAGATTTTGAAAAACGGGATTTTGAAAACTGGGATTTTGAAAACCGTGATTTTGAAAAGCGAGATTTAGAAAAAAATGTGATTTTGGAAACCAAGATTTCGTTACACACCCAAAGAAATCACAATACAAAATTCGAATTCACCAGGGTAAGGATTACAAATATTTATTAATCGATTAAAGATAAAGTACGTGAAAATCTGAAGTGAGATGTTTCATGTTTATCGGAATCTAACGGAATGACTTGTGGTGTTTCCTCTAGTCGTCTTGTAGGTGCCGTCAGGAGCGCTACATGTATTGTGAACCAATGCGGTCAAAATTTATACTGTGGTGATGATGAGCGCTCATATGCAAAATAAAGAATTTAATTTTGTTATGGTGGCACTACAAATAATTAAGGATTATTAACGTAGAAGTTCATTTTATTATTTTTGTTCAATCATTTTACTATTTTTAAAGCACGTAATTAATTAATTATTAATTTATAAAATTAAGTTTTGAATTCTAGTAAGCTTCTTTGCGTTGTTTCACGAGACATGAACTGAACCGCAACTGATGCAATTATTTTCGAAGCGAGTTAAATAGGAAATTGTTTCTTCCTATAAATATTTTAGGATCAAAAGTTTACCAATTTACTTTATTTCGAATTTATTTTCGTTACGGATTTCATTCTAGACCAATAGAGCGTAATTCAGACAAATATTCAATTCATTCCATATTTTTCACAAGTAACTTTTTGTTGGTCTGTTGGAGTTACAGAGCAAGTAGCACTAGCCCTCTATTCTGCTAACGAGGGTGGCATACAAACAACAAAGTAGTAAAAATTCAGATGAAATTACTTACATATTACTGATGTGCACCAAAGTACGAACTGTACCTGTACAAAATCTAATTAATTTCTAAATAGCGAGTATGTATAAAATAATCCCAATGGTCGAACGTACGTACATAATTGTATTCCATATAACTTTTTGTATTTTTAAATTAAGCTCCTTTTTTATCGATTAATGAAAATACAAAAATTGAACGGTATGGAACCACATCATAAAAATAATATGCGGTTTATTGAAAAATAAAAATTAGGGTCCACCTTCCCATTATTTCCACATCCGCTGCTCATCGTTAAATACTACAAATACATTTTCCCTAGGTAATAATATAGACAGTTAGGTACTTTATGTGCTCAACCATTATTAAACAAGAGTCACAAGTTGAAACTTCATTATGTTAACATAATGTATTAAAACAGACATCTTACACATTTTGATTGTTAAGCCCAATTATTTTTAAACTTTTTGGTTGTTTCTTCATAAAATTAACAAGAGAATGCCTGCGCTTAACTCATGATATTGTTTGTAGTAAATAATAATACAAAATTTTTTTACAATTAGAATGTAAATTTGTAAAAATTTTATTAATGTTATTGCACAAATTTGTAACCAATTATATGCGTTTTTAATGTTTTTTATTTTTGTTTTCCATTTTTGACAGCACTCAGCTAGAAGTTGGATTGAAGCTAATTTTCAAAAAAGAGAATGTATTAAATTTATTAAGAACCAAAAGGACGAAGACAAGTAAGTAGTTTTTTTGACTATATGGATACTAAATTTAATGAAGTTGTGAATTTTATATGTTTATCATTATTATTACAAATGTGAGCATTCTGTTGTCCCACCATAAAAGCAAAACTAATCTAGGTGGAAACATAACAGTATACATTAATTATAAAAAACTCTCGTCCAGTAAAATAAACTAAATTATCCTGCTCGCTTGCTATATTTAATATAAAACACTATAGTTTTTTGGATTTAATATGCAAATGAAACATGAACAACATCGCCACCATAAATATGTCGAAAGGGTAGGGAAACATTTTATTTGTTTGCCCAAATATAGAGCCGGACGGAAATTAAAATAATAAACCATGTTTTTTTTTTTTTGCTATAGTGAACTTATCCGAAAGGTATAATATTTATTGAAATCCTTTGAAATATTTATGATGTGCGACCTCTTGCGTGCACCGGAATTATCGGTAGCAATTTATTTAGAGTACATAATTGGACAGAAAGTACATAATGTATAATTTGATGTGAGCGTGGATATGGATTGTAGAATAGGAATAATTTTTGCTTTTATTTTATAAATAATATAATAATTACGGCTGTGAAATGCTTTCTGCAAAATGTTAACAAAAAAATAATAAAACCTTTTTAGATTAAATATTTAGATATGTTCTGGCTATGCTATCTATTGTCAAAAATTTATATTAACTGTCTTTTGTGTCACTTTACTACAACACCAAAATAGAAAACGAAATTAAATAGTTTTTTCTTTCATTACGATTTTATTTTATTCATGTTTTATCTTCTTAGCACTCTAATATGAAAACTTTTTTTTGCTTTCATCTAGCATTTATTGATTTTAGAAATTATTTTATTCTTGATTCTTCGTAAATGGATCCACTTAAGAAAATCTGGTGATAGAGTAACGACGTCAAGGATCCTTCTTAGATAATTCAAGATCAAAATAATTTATAACCATTGTATTGAATATTAAATCTTATCATTAAATATTTATTGTACAATCTTTAATTAATTAAGAAGTTGTGCCTTTTTTATTAAGTAATCAGCGTGTGTTTAAAAAATAGATGTGGCTGTGCCAGGCACACGGCCGGCAAACGAAGGACTCGTGTATATGTAACTGTACCTTAACCTTAAAATCGCGAGAATAGTGAATTTATATCAATACAATCTAGGCCGAGTTCCCGAGATATACATTTCCTGAATCTCTCATAATTGTTTGTGTCTTTAATATCCAAATTGAAATTGTCTCATAGAATTAGAGGTAAGTATCGTATAGCCCTTCCTGGACAATTGCGAGAAATTACGCTTTCGCGTAAATGGATATTTTATTTAACCCGAAACTTTCAAAAATCTCGGAAAATAACCACTCTTCGAAAAAATGTCTGCAATCAAAATTTAATCCATTCATGGGGGAAACATGTTAGTACTTAATTAGTCCCCTCTTCTCCTGCTTGTAGGTGGGACAGTAGTAACACAGAAATCTTAGCTAAGAACCGCTATTTTTATTCCAGATCCTGGCGCACGTATGATTGGTAAACATTATTTCTATTCATGCGTTATAATCGACAATTTTTCTTCACGTTGTGTGTGAGAATGAGTCTCCTCGCACCGCACATACAGGGTCCTTGATTTGCATGCGTCCTCTCGCTTCATCATCTTTCATTTAATCCGCATTTATTAATCCGTATTTTAATTAACTGTACAGAACTGAGAACAGTGTCTGCTTGAATTTCGGTACACGCATTTCTGATTTGCTCAATCATATTCTCACTGTTGTTGATTGTTGTTTGTAAATTTTGTCTTTGAGATAGCCACATAAAAGAAATCTGACAAAGTAAGATCAGCTGATCTGGTAAGCTAATTTACTGAACGATCCAGTACTTCAAGTGCTACTACCGAATAGTGTGCTGGACAGCCATCATGTTGAAATCACATGTTCAAAAAAAAAATTATTATTTAACCCTTTGACGCCGGAATTAATAAAAAAGCTAATTAACAATTTTTCTGGTAATAACTGTATTAGACTAGATATTGGGGTACAAATATATAAAAAACAAAATATCTTAATTAACCACTGAGGCGTGGGAGCGTGGCTCAAACATTAGCACATAAGGCACAAGGAATGATTAATAAAAACTCAAATTTTTAAATATATTAAATTCAAAAAAATTTTCATCAAATTTAAATTCATTTAATTATTTAATTTATTAAAAGTATACACTTATTTGGTATGAAATAGTGCAAAACAATTTTTTTGTCGTTAAGACAAAGACCAACATCACATGTTGTGCAACTCCATGACGATCGGTGAGGCACATCACGTGTACTGCAATAGTTACAACGCCGTGGTTTAGAATGCTTTGGCAAATGAGCGCATTTATCAAACCGTATTTTATAGAGAACCGTGGGTTTGAAATTTGATCCTTTTAGTATGCTGGTGCGGCCTCGTTTTGGTACCTCGGGTTTTGCTCCTATCAGTCGGCAGTCCTATTATAACTAACTGTTTGGACATTTTTAATGTTAGTGTTTTTTCTTGCGAGTGCGATCTATCTCGAAACAAAATGAATGAATTGACTATTGTTACATCTAAAAAGTACCAAAATATCCGGTGCCACCACTTCTTAGATTTTCGATCAATTGTGGATAAAATAGATAGGCTTCAGCATATCTATTTTATCCACAAATCCCATATTAATATTATAGTCCTTCACCAGCAATGGACAAGTAACGCTCTCCGAAGTACCATCTTTCCTTTTTCTTTGAATTATTTCAGTGCATGTCCTTTGCGTAAAGTGCCACATGCGTAAATAAAGTCATCAAGAAGGTTTCTTTGCAGCCGACGACACGCTAAGTCGACAATTCAACTAGATGACAGATATAATTTTAAAAAGGAAAATTACATTACAAAATATATTTAGTTGTAATTATTGCATCGCAGTAGAAGTTATTCGTTTTTTATTTTCGTTTTCCAGTTTTTTCTAGTTTTTGTCTCCGCCTTCATGATACAATAATTTTCTCTTCTTATAGATAAACCCACCATGAAACGTTCAAAAAATGACGGCGCAGATAAAACTGATTTTATTGGTAAAGGGGAAAGAAACGAAAAAAATACCAGATTAAAGTTACCCTAGTGTGGATATGCACAAAACAAACGAAAATTAAAAAATATAAGGTCACCACAATTCGGTTACTAGCGACAATATATTTCTATGATTTTATCTGATAAAGAGAAAATTATTGTATCATGTCCGCCTTGTTCTCATAAAACCAAAATAAATTTCGTCATTCGTCCGTCCATACAAAATATTTCTCCAGTTGTTTTGTTATTTTGTTGTTTTAGTTTCGAACAAACTATTGAAGCCGAAGGATATGCTTTTTTAATTTTTCTAGTAATGCATGTACATTTTTATTTTAAATTTTGGCGTTTTTTTGTCATTTTTATCCAACATAAATCGATTTGTAATACCATCGAATTCGAAATTGTTGTAATTGGTACGTAGATTCAATAAAAATAGCAAACGAAGTACGGATATTACGTAAAATACAGAAAAAATGCATCATACGGCTTCGATTAATTATGTGACACTAAATAAAATACAAATGAAATCGAAATGACAAAACTCAAAATATAAACAAAATGATCACAAAATATTCTCTGCTCTCACGGTTGAATTTATATTTTTGTAGTGAAATACACGTAAACTTCGTATTACGTTATCTAAATAGGAGCATTTCCTCAAATGCAACTAAACTTCTTGAATATGGATCGGAAAAATTCAATTTATGAATTAAGAAAATCAATTACACTAAAATTTTTCATAATTTATTTTATAATAATTTAGGTTTTTATTTGTTAAGTTTGTGAAATTGATTGCCGTCGTAATTAGGAGGCAATGTGTATTATTTTTACTTAATTATGCTGACATCTGGTTGTCGACTTACGTTGACGTCATCAGCAAAAAATGAATGTTGTCACAGGCCAGTACTATAGAAGGCAATGGAATAACACATTTTCCCGATATGTGTGGTTACGTCGTTTATACACTAGGCGTTAAAATAAAAATTATTAAATATTTGGCTTAGTGCTTCGACCACCAGTACACAAAGGGTTAAGTCGTAAAACGAGTTTGTATTTTGGGGTTACAATAAAAAAAAAAGTTGTTTCAAAATTTTGTATGCAGCTTTACCTCTGTTTATATTACTTTTCTCTATGCCTCATGTCATGCCTTAAGTAATATTGGCAGTGCACTTTTCAAAATGTCTCAGTATATTGGACCATTAAAGTTGTCTTCAATAATGTGGGGGGGCCAATGAGTTTGTTATCAATACGAAGCCAGCGTTTATTTTTAACATTACAGTAATGCGTTTTGTGTAGATTAACCGTTTCGTGGTTTGTATAAAAGAAAGACTCCTCGGTGAACATACGTAACGAGAAAAATTGCTAAGTGAATTTTCGTCATCGATTACGATCGGTGATGTTAATAAACACAACTATGAACCTCTGTTGGAGTGCAGAATTCAGCGCCGGCCCACCGTCCGTGTCAGTGTGCAGGTTGATATGGAGCTTGCAATGTGCAGGTGATATACTGTAATTGTGTGAATGGGTGGTGTATGCGTGAATACAAGGGGGGTATTAATTGACCTTAAAAGGACATTAAATCCATTGGACAATTAATACTTTCCTTTAAAAAAAAAAAAATTGTATTGTGTGATGGGCATATTTCTTTATATCCCATACAGTCTATACGGTATTTCGACGAGTGATTGAAAAGTTGGTTGCTGCAGTCTACCTGAAGTGCACGGTTGTGGTTCATGTTGTTTTTGATTCGCGGCTTTAAAAGTAGAGAAATCTAAACCTCCTCTGCGAGGATGTACGCTCATATTATTTTCACCAGTTCCACTGTCTTGTTCGCCAAATTCTTCCTTTTGAAAGTCGATAAATTTCAGTAGGCCAATGAAACCATTCACTAATCCATCTTCACTGTTAATAACAAAATGGTGCAATTATTTTTCTTTTTAGTAGGGGTCATCAATAGATTCTATATAATCCGCTCCTACGTGCGGCACGCAGTGCGACATGTTTGCCGTTCCCGGTTCCTACGTCCCTCGAAGTTCAAATCTAAATCTCCTCAAAGGGCTAAGCGAGGGGGGAGGGGGAGGAGGGGCGCAACAATTATTGTATTTCAAAATGTTGCATTAACAAAATATTGCTTTCTTTATTAATCTTGCAACTACAAAATGTTGCAAGATTGGGTGCAATTAAAAAACTATTAATTATTTTGTGCAATTAGTAGAACTAAGAGAAAAGAAAACCGTAATTTTTTTAAACCGGTAGCACACCCAACTAAAAAAAATTGAAACGTAACGATTTTTTTTATTTTCAGCAACACGGTCACACAGAACAAACACAGAACAAATTAATCGTGTGCTTGGCGGGTTTCCTGTATTTGCAATATCTTTTCAATAAATAGACTAATATTTAAAATAATAATTTACCGAAAATTTTATTGGCATTCGCGATTGCACATTTTAAAGAAAATTCATATTCGCTTTCTATTGGAATGTTGCTATCACTATAATTTAGAAAACCACTTTATTAGATCTAATCTTCGAATTTCTAAGTACTTGTATTTACTTACTTAATTGTAGTAGCTCGTTAGAAGTAAATTTTTCTATTTATAATCGTTTTTTTAAATTTTTATTTCGATTTTATAATTTACTTTTATAAAAACTTTAAACTTCGAGACTTAAGAATGAAACTCATCGAACTAAACTGATTTTACTATTCACGCAGAATCATGTTCCAGTAAACAGAAAAACAAATTTAATTTTCCGTTGTTAAACAATTTGCTTAAGTTGATGAACGTAAATTTTAATTTGATACATTTATATTTTAATATAAGCTACTTAAAACTGATTATATTTCTGATAATAGTAATAATATTAATTAAATTATAATCCCAATAAAGTATAAATAAGTTTTAATTATTTGAAATAATTACAATTTAATTTAAGAAGGTTATACAAAATTGCATGTAGTGAATGCCTTCGCGATAAAACTTTGGTGGTTTCGAGCAAAATAGTCATCGAGCCATTTTTACACATCTTAAATTTTCGTGAACCGCTGGTCTTTCAAATATGATAACATCTGAATAAGTGGTAATCAAAAGAAGCCAAGTCTGGAGAATACGCTGCGTGCTATAAAACTTCCCAGCCTAACGAGAAGATGAGTTCCCGGTTTAATTTTGCTGTATATGTGGGCGAGCGTTATCTTGCAGCAATATCACCTTCCGCCTTCCTTGGCCCGTAAATGGTCTTTTTTCCTCCAGAGCTAATTTGATCAATTGGGCCTGGTAACGTTCAGCTATAACAGTTTGACCAGGTTCCAGAAGCACGTAGTAAATGACTTCTTTCCAATCCCACCATACACACAGTAACACTTTCTTGGCATGAGAACGCTTTCTTCGGTCAGTTTATGCCAGTCAGTTTATTATGGAAGCCATTTTCCTTCCTTCTGTATTTTTTCCATTGCATACAATCGAAGTGATATTGCTTGGTGATTCCTAACTGTTCTACAAGCTCTTTACGTTTTGAGTTTGACACGGATTTTCAAAGATCCAGTAAAATTTTAAGTTCTTCATCTTCAAATTGTTTTACTGCGCCTGGACATCCTCAATACTAAAATCGTCATCACGAAATCTTGCAAGCAACTTTTGTACTGTTGAATGACTCATAAAATGTTCACTCAAAGTCGAATTAGCTGAATGCTGGAGCAGCATTTTTTCAGTTGAAAACAGAATAAAAATGCTATGACGTAAATGTTGCTTATCGAGATCCATCTTTTAAAATTGATGCACACGGAACGACAGCTTGTAAATGACTGAAACGTATGTCATAAAAATAGCAATGACTAAGCTACATATATCCATAATGCGGGCGTTTTGGGTTCGTTCAAGTATATTTTAATACTTCAGAACCGAGTTTCGACTTGCACACCTAATATTTAAATATAAATCTTAGATTATTCCTACCTCCCTTACATCACCGCACAATTTATGGGATTGAAACCAATTCAAACAGAACTTTATATTTTATATTTTCATTTAAATCAGTCAATTTATTAATAATTGACAATAATTTATACTTAACATTTTTATTTATTTAATTGCTACGATAATGCGAAGTTAAAAATTCTAAACTCATGAATTATTAATTTTGCTAAATAAATAAGAAGAAAATTTGACTTGATAATTAAATATAAAAAAATATATATAAATATGTATTAATATTAAAAAATGGAAAAATATTTCAAGCTTTTATTGACGACATCATGGTAGATGGGAAAAGAAAATGGAAAAATTTCAATATTTTATTATTAAAAAATAAAAGAAAACTTTTATTATTAAATATGATTCTAAAATGAAATTATTGTGCAACCAATCTTTTATGGTAGGATCATAATAGAGTATCAACAAAATTTTATTATAGTTCATATGATGTATAAAATATTTCATTCGGTCACAAATTATGTTATCAGGTTCATACATATATATTTTATTCGCCGTCCCAAATAATTTGTAACGAGGAAAATCTTCAATAAAAAGAAAATTGTCAAATAAATTTCCTTCCACAACAAATAACAGCAGAAGCAGCAGCGGCAGCAGAAAAGGAATTTGTTTTAATATTTACAATACACTTGAAATAGGTTTTCAATTGGAAATTATTATCATTTTGTTGTTTTGATTTATATTTTATTATCATCGCATAATGTGGATATCATTATTATGTTATGATATTTTTTTGATACAGTAATATAAATAAATATTATAAGAGTTTGTCATAATCAAAATCATGAAGAAAAAAAAAATTTACATAACACTATGAGGGTTGTCGAAAATATAATGGTTGCGTGATTGAATACTTAAGTAAATTTTATGTAAAGCATAACGATCAAATTTTTATCAGGTTTCGAAATTTCGATACTTCGTGGCTCAAAATAATTTGGATGAAATTCATTTGGTTCGATGAATCGATAATTTATTATTAAAAACATACAAAGATACGCTACACATAGTTAAAGAATAAGATGTGATGCACAATGATAATCTTTATAATCTATCTCATGAATTATAAAGGAAAATTTGTTTCCAACCAACTTAAAAGCACAGTTGAACTTGTTTATTAAAGTGGAATATTACATGTTTAATTTTGAAAACATGATTTTCAAACCCGGCAACTCTCATATGTGTCTACGTTCTCTATAACAAACATCTTTTATTCAACAACGTGAATGACATGTTAATCGTGCTTTTCTAATACATCTCGATAGCAATATAAAATATAGCATTATCATCTTGATATGCTCTTAACTTTTGCAGTTAAATTCCAATTAATTCATAAAAATATGGTTTTCTTTGTTATATGTTTTATGCTTTTTTTTGTCCAATTAGCCAAGAAACATAAATTGATATTGATATTGCTTTGTCTTTCACTTTTTTTTATCAGAGACACTTTAGTGCCCCTACATTTTGTTTTAATGGTTTCTTGGTTTCTATGAGATGTAGTCCATAGAATGCAGCATAAAAGTTAAACTACGATGTTGGTTGGAAAAAAAAAATTATAAAGATTTGAACGAATAATCTGTCGGTATTCTGTAGACGCAGTGTCTACCAAAGGCAAATAAAGAATAACAGATTGTGGAATGTATGATTAACAAAATAGTCTAAGAAGACTACAAGCGCCGCTTTTACGAACTTGATAACAATAAAAATTATATTTCTAAATTTATGCTTTTAGAGATTTGTATTTCGTTATACAAATGAAACACAAAATAGCAAAGAAAAGAACTCCCATCTACTCTTACTTATTACTGTCTTAAGTGGGAGACTAGTTTTTACAAGGAAATTGTGCGTTGCTCAAATCATAATCGAACCAGAATATACCGAATTTATAGAACAGTTGTTTTGAGTTCAGCGAATATTGTTTCCAATTTCAGTGATAATACGCAAATGTCATAAATACTGGGTTTTAATTGATTCAAACCTGCCGTACGTCGTTAGGTAATTAATATCTAACAAAAAATACCTCAATTCCAGTTCATCAGATCGATTAGTTCGAGAAACTATGGATCTATGGTAACGCGTCGTACAGTGCGCACGCAACAAGCGATTGATGGTGTGCAGCGTAGTGTTGATGGTGATCTAAATGTGTCAATTCGTCATCGTGCTGAACAATTAAACTTGTTTACATCCACTTTATGAAAAACTTTGCGTCTTGGTTTACGTGCTTACAAGATTCAAGACACGATCATCGTTCGTACCGTACATTAGATGAGTGGGCCGAATCAAACATTGCTATTGATCACAATTTCATTTAAAAATTTTGTTCAGGGAGGGGAGGGTATAGAGACATGTATACTAACTTTTTCGTGTCTCAGTTCGAAGACATTAATGTTGCAGATATGTGGCTTCAGCAGGAAGGCGCCACCCCACATGCCACACAGCGCGCGATACAATATATTTACTGAAAGAAACATTTGACGAAGATTAATTTCACGAAATGGACCTGTTAACAGGCTACCTCTTTCGCGAAATTTGGCGCCATTAGATTATTTTGTCTGCGTATATGTAAAGTCTCATGGCTACGCCGATAAACCAGACACAATTGACCACTTAAAAGCCAACATTCGACATTCATTTTTCTGTGTTTTATTTCAATTTAAAGTTTTCCGCCACTAAAAAAACACCCTTTATATACAGAACCCACCAGAAATGTTTACTACTTTTTTGTCTATACAATTTTTTTAAATAAAAGAAAATTGATTTAATGTTTACAGATCGTTTATTTATTGTTTGGAATTATGTATGAAAAACAATTGCTGCGAAATGTCCGCCTCTATTTTCCTTATACACATTCGGGTCATTTTGGTTACATACTCATCACTTTTTCGCACATTTCATCTCGTACCTTATTAATTTCTTCTCTAATGTTCCTTTTAAGTTGTTCAATATTATCTGGTTAATTTGCATAAACCTTACTTTTAAGATCACCCATAAAAAGAAGTCGGGACCAGATTAATCGGGTTTGCCGTCTGTTGTGGAAACATTTCTCGTATCAATTCAGTGTGAACTGTCAATATTAATATTCGCATAAATGGCGGTAAAAAAAAATTGTAAAAATTGTAAACTTTCGGATGGACACTGTATTAAATTAAAAAAATATTTTTTTTATGAATAATTTAACATTATCGTTGTGAATCAAATTAAATTATTTTACACTAATAGAGGAAAAGAATTTCGATATTTTTAGTTTGATGAATCCATTTGGTACGGTTTTTGAAAAACTATTAAAGTTACTGCACCTTCGAATGTCAAATTATTAAAAAATTTTGGTACAACGATATTAAAAATGTTTTTTCGTAGATCTAATCTAAACTTTGGATTATACTTTAGAAAGGTATGATTCGATCTAAGATTATAACCTGCATGATTGATTTTTTTTAGAGTTTAATCTTTGCAATCTGTTCTGGGGCCGAAGCACTCCCAACTTTTTGACAGTAGTTCGCTTTTTACTCCCTCACCTTACGCTATAGGTACGGCTATACGTCCGATTTTCGTAGAACCATCTGCACATTGCATAGCTCCATGCCAGCCTATAGTACTGGTATGGAAGATGTGTCGGTCGCATACTACATAATCATGCCATTGATTGATTAATTGATTGGTTTTTAGGACCAATGACTGGACTAGATGTGCCGTATACAAATTATGAAGTTGTTTAATTTTTTTTACATGATATACTAATAACTAAAATAATTTTGATTGGTATTTTTAAATGCAAAGTTGTGGGGGTCAATCCTGTAGAATAATCTCATTTTGCTCGAACGAGCCAGACATAGACATGCCTGAAAACATTTTCCTGTTAAAAATTTTCTCTTTTAAAACTGGGATTTTCATAGTCTATCCAATCCAGTTCGTCGAATTTTGTTTTTTTTTTAAACACCTTTAGGTTCACTTTTCACTTGGCTTCCTCCGTACCCAGTGCCTGATACGTATTTATTAATTTTCGATTTGTCTGTGACATTATCTCAATCTTATTAAGTCTAATCGCGAACTAGTTCAGTTATCATAGTTTCTTGTGCTGTTCAGGTTGCGCAGGCTATATCGAACTGTTCCGATACTTCCACAAAAGTGTTGAGTTTCCATAAATTGTTTGTGAACATGTACAGCAGTGTCCAGCTAACTCGACTGAATTATTCTTCGTATTCGTCGGTTTTGTTCAGGTGAAATAAGAGCTTTACGACCTGATGTAATGTTTTCTTTCCCAGGTCAATACGACCTTAGTGCGAAACACGTGAACGACCTTCTGGCCCCAATATTTTTTTTAATTTCTTGCATCTTCGCCTCTTGCTAAAATAACCAAAAAAGTAGTAACTAATTCAAATAATAAAATTTTACATAATTATGTATAATTGTAGTGCTTAAAAAATTATCGACTAATTTTTTACAGAATTTACAAAAAACAATCATTTCGTGGAGACATTTTAAAACAATAACTTGTCGCACTTGCAATTGTTGTGAATAAATTTGTTATTAAGGTTGTAATGTATTTCCAGTAATTATATTTTATTAAATTTTCAAAATTGTATATAATAAATTTTATTGTATTTACTTACTTATACTTATGTACAAAAAGGTATAAAAGGTTTAGGTGGCAATGAAGTAAAGAGAAGAGTGTCTATAAGCTATCTAGTGAAATGTAACAAAACAAATTGTGAATAAATAAATAAATAATTATTAAATAAAAACTATACATTAAAATCAAAATTATAAATCTAAATACTTGTGTTTAAAATTAGAAATCCCAAAACGATTCTATACATAGCAAAAGTGGTGGCAGCGGAGGGATTTGCTCGCGACAATGAGCAATCCTTGTTTTGGAAATTTCTGCAATTAAACACAATTGTATCTTTGTAAACTAAAATTAAAATAATTATTTGCAAAAACGTATAATTAAAAGTTAAACTTAAATTAATTATCTGCAAAACTGTAAAAGTTATAAAGTGCTCGTAGAATCGTCAAGTGTCTAAAAATTACGTCATTGTGATTATAATAGAAAGTGCATTGAAGGACATTAAAATATTCCGCTAATCATATCGTACGATAATAGAAATGTGATGTGCCTTATAAAACCACTAAAATCAAAATGCTTGTGGTACAAAAACTGTTAAACCATTAAAATATACAGTGAAGTAAAGTTTCTTCCTCAAGTGCTGTGAAATCACATAATATGTTTTTTAAATTTGTTAAAGTTGAACTAAAATCACATAAAATATTTTAAAATCTCATGAAATTTTGATATAATATGATTTATATTAATTAAAATCAAATCGCAAATTATAAACAAACCACAAAATCGATTATAAAAAAAAATATTTTTGTGTAATGCAATTAGGCGTGGTTGCAGTACAATTCAGCCAAGGCTGATTTACGTCATCGTATTTACATCCAGTCAAGTTGCATTTCTTACTTAACCATTTATAAAATTCTATGAAACATAAATGAATATTATGCATACAAAACGAGGATAATTTCACAAAATATGGAATATGGCAATATGGTTTATTCGTGGTAAATGATCAATATAAATTTCAACGGCGTCTCCTACTAAACAACAAAATTTTATGCCGATCATTAAATTACTGAGCTTTAATAAATATGCATTTACCCTATCATTACAATCATTTGGAGAATGTCGTCATCAAATCTAAGAATAATATCATCTAATTTGTTATTCGTTACACCAATCTATATTTCATCAATTCCACAACAATACGTCATAAATCGTCATCAACAAAACAACAATAAAATTCCAGCCTTATACATACTCTTTACTATACTCGAGACAATTGGATACAACAATATACCATCAATGTTTTACAAGGTTAGTGTTCAAACTGTTAAAATTTCAATTTTAATAAATATAGAAACTTAAAATTATACAAAATAGTTTGATACGATTTGTTTGTTGTAATTCATTGAATTAAATATTTTCTATTCTTATAAATCAAATTGTTCGCACATATTATTAATTTTACTAAATGTTAGAATCCAGTGACGATCTACAGAAATTAAAATTACGCACGCGTGTCATTGATAAAACAAGACGTTCGTTATCCGTAAATTCCGTTGATCAGTTAAATTTTGATGAAAATATAGATGTTAAATCGATTATAGATATACCCGTAAAAACTAATCTCAAAATGTCTAAATTAAATATTGAATTAGCGTTAAAATTGATTCCGGATTTTGACGGAAATTCGGATAATTTGCATAAATTTATTTCGTGTTGTGATGTAGTGAATGACAGTTTGTTAGATACAGAAAGTGGAAATTTTTTAAATTTGTTAAAAACTAAGTTATCAGGTAAAGCTTACGACATAGTAAAATATAAAAAATTCGATTCATGGGATGGTTTAAAATCCGAATTAAAACATAAATTTCAATATTCACGATCATTAGAGCAATTACAAATACAACTTATTAATATTCGCCAGCAACGAAACGAAAGTGTCTTAACTTATGCAGGTAGAATAGAAAAGTTGTTATCAGAACTAAATGAAGTGTGCATTGAAACTGAAGGAGCTAATTCTGCAAATATTGTCGTAAATTTGAATGCTAAAACTGCTCTTAAAGCTTTTCAAGAAGGTCTTCATAATTCCATTAAAACAATAATTAAAGCGTGTAGATTTTCCGAACTTCGAGATGCTGTAAACCAAGCATGTGAAGAGGAACTTATCATCAGTAGCCGAAACCATTCGAACATGGTTTCAACGAGTAACCTAATAAAATGCCAAATATGTAAACGAAGTGGTCATTCTGCAGCAAAATGTTACAATCGAAATATAGCACCAAGTTTTAACCATCCAAGCAAAAATGGTCCATCGTATACTAATCCATTTACTCATAGACCAAGTAACTTTCGACCAGCTTCAAATGTTCGTATTGTTCAAGGAACTGTTGTCTGTGCTTATTGTAAAATACCCGGACATCATATTAGTTCTTGCAGGAAACGCCAGTATGTGTGTTATCCTGATAGAAAATGTACGGTGAAGGGTATCACCACAGAAATAATACAAACAATAGCAAGTTGTGAAGCTAATATTAAAATTACAAACTCTCTAACAATGTCACATTCCTTTCAAATCGTTCCCAGTACATTTCTCATTTCGTGTGCAGGTATTATTGGCAAAGATTTCTTGTCCAAGCACAAATGTAAAATCGATTTTTCTAACTATAGTTTAGAAATTCCATTTAATAATAGTTCGACTGTATTTAATTTAACCACAAATAACTGCATTTCTATCCCTGCCCGAACCGAAAAAACCTTTTCTTCATTTTTACAAATTCCGAATAATGTAGATTATATATGTCAATCTCGTGAAATCCAACGTGGAGTATATACGGCCAATTCACTTATAAAGTCCAAAAACAATTTAACAACAATAAGTCTTGTGAATACCAATGATTATGATGTACACATACAAAATTTAGAACTACCTCTACAACAATTAGATGATTTTGAAGTCCTTAATTTAAACTCGTGGTCCAATAATATAGTTAACCGATTAGAAATTATTCAGACATCACTTAAACTAGATCATCTTAATACAGAAGAAGCAAAATCTATTTTAGATATATGCAGCAATTATAACGATATATTTTATTTGCCTGGCGATAAACTTAGTGCAACTCATATCACTTTTCATAAAATTCCAACTGAACCGAATTCAAATCCAATATATATTAAGCAATATCGATTACCAGAGTCAACGAAACTGGAAATTGACAAACAAGTCTCTCAAATGTTGGAAGACGATATAATTGAATCTAGTAAAAGTCCGTGGAATTTTCCTCTTATTGTAGTTCCAAAAAAGTCTAACAACGGAGAAAGGAAATGGAGAATTGTCGTAGACTTTCGGAAATTAAATAATATTACTACTAACGATGTATTTCCGTTACCAAATATTTCTGATATATTAGATCATCTTGGTAAATCAAAGTATTTTACTACTTTAGACCAAATGGTTATCATCAAATACGTTTAAATGAATCAGATAAAGAAAAGACAGCGTTTAGTACTTCTCTAGGGCATTATCATTTTAAAAGAATGCCTTTCGGGTTGAAAGGAGCACCGTCGACATTCATTTCTGATGAACCATGTCCTTAGCGGTCTACAAGGGATTAAATGTTTGGTGTATTTAGACGATATTATTGTAACCGGACATAATCTAAAGGACCATAATTTAAAATTAACATCAGTTTTTGATTGTTTCAGAACAAACAACTTAAAAGTCAATTTAGGAAAATGTGAATTTTTATCGAAGGAAATTGTTTATCTAGGTCACATTGTGACAGAAGATGGAATTAAACCAGATCAAACTAAAATAAAAGTCATAAAAAATTACCCCCAACCAACAAATCAAAAACAAGTCAAATCATTTTTGGGACTATCTGGATACTACAGACGTTTTATAAGTAGATATTCTGAAATCGCAAAACCCTTAACTACTTTATTAAAGAAAGGTCAACCTTTTATATGGGATGCATTTTGCGACTCATCATTTTCAAAATTAAGAAGTGCTTTAGTAAACCCACCGATCCTTCAGTATCCTGATTGTTCTGCACCATTTACATTAACAACGGATGCAAGTGACATTGCTATCGGGGCAGTTTTATCTCAATACAAAAACGATTTCGATTTACCAATAGCATTTGCTAGTCGTGTATTAAACAAAGCCGAAGTTAATTATCCGACAATTGAGAAGGAGTTATTAGCGATGGTATGCGATGGTCGTCACTTTACAATTGTCACGGATCACAAACCGTTAATCTGGCTGTGTAACTTAAAAAATCCATCGTCTCGCTTGATGAGGTGGCGAATAAGATTAGACGATTTCGATTATAAGGTTCTTAATAAACCTGGAAATTTAAATCTTAACGCGGATGCCTTAAGTAGAATTAAGTTACAGACAGCATGTCGAAACAGAAGTGAACGTAGTGATCCGCTCTCAGACCAAACAACCAATAATACAAGATAATCTAACCAATCAAACTCTGAATACCGAACAATTGCTAATCCTAATTCGACAATCATACAACTAACTGATGATACAGAAATCGCTAAAATTATTGAAGATTTCCATACGAGTCCTTCAGGTGGTCATCAAGGTGTATTTCGCACAGCAGCACGATTAAAATCATATTACCAGTTTAAGAACATATAATCGCGAATTAGACAATTTATTCAATCGTGTGAACTGTGCCAGAAAAACAAATGCAGTAAATTAAATAAAGTTCCAATGCAAATAACATCTACATCATCGCAACCATTTGAAAAAATTTTCTTGGATATAGGTGGTCCCCTTCCTACATCGTGCCTTGAAAATAAATATATTTTAACAATCCAAGATGATTTAACTAAATTTTCATTAGGTTTTCCAATTACTAACCAAGAAGCTGATCCAATAGCTCGCGTATTCGTCGAAAAATTAATATGTGTCTTCGGAGTACCTCAACAAATATTGTGGACCAAGGAACAAATTTCATGAGTGACCTTTTTACTATAATGTGTGTAAACTGTTAAAATAAGAAAGCTGAATTCAACAGCGTATCACCCTGAAACGAATGGAGCTCTGGAGCGTTCTCATCGAACTTGGTCAGAATATTTAAGAATTTACACGCAATCTGACGGGCAAAATTGGGATAGGCTTCCTTTTGCCATATTTACATTCAATACTACACCTCATGAATTGCTTTTCGGACATAAACCGTTTATACCAAATTCTTTAAATCGCGAACCAGAGTAGTTTATAATTACGACGATTATATATTCGAATTAAAATCTAGAATGCACAATTCTTTCAAATTAGCGAGAAATAATCTTATTTCGCAGAAACACAAGTCGAAGGATTATTATGATGCCAATACTCAAACAAAACAACTTAATGTTGGTGATCTTGTTTTATTAAAAAATGAAGTACGTAAAAACAAGTTTTCCCCTTTATGGCTCGGGCCCTCTGAAATTAAAGAAATTAATTCTCCTGTTAATTCAACCTTACTAATAAACAACAAATTAAAAATTGTACAAAACAATCAAATCAAAATATTTCAGCAATAATTAAATTTAATTAAAAAAAAAAAAAAAAAAAAAAAAACAATTGAAATTATTAAATTGTTTGAACATTGATTTAAGTTAATATTTTATGATCAAATTTTATGTTAAGTCCTGAAATAGGAAACTGCAAATATTGTATAAATATATGTAATTTTATTTAAAATAAATTTCTAGTTAACACTAGAAAATCATCAATAGGATTATTAAAATCTTTGGGTGAAGGTGTTGTGAATAAATTAGTTATTAAGGTTGTAATGTATTTCCAGTAATTATATTTTAAATTGATTCCTTTAATTACTTGTATGTATTAAATTTTCAAAATTGTATATAATAAATTTTATTGTATTTACTTACTTATACTTATGTACAAAAAGGTATAAAAGGGATAGGTGACAATGAAGTAAAGAGAAGAGTTTCTATAGCTATCTAGTGAAATGTTACAAAACAAATTGTGAATAAATAAATAAATAATTATTAAATAAAAACTATACATTAAAATCAAAATTATAAATCTAAATATGTGCTTGTGTTTAAAATTAGAAATCCCAAAACGATTCTATACATAACACAATTCACGAATAAAAGAAGGTAAAAAATAACAAAAACCAAACGGTAATACTTTCTCATTTTTTCATAGAAAGAGAAATATTGTAGTACACAAAAGAGAAAGAGAGGCGCTTTTGTGTACTATGGTATTTCTCTTCCTATAAAAAAATGAGAAATGCATTACCGAGGTAAGAAAACTAAATAAAAATCTCTATCAATACTCTATAACAAGAAGGAAAAATAGGAAAGCTATTTTTTTTAGGACGGAACGATCCGGTTGGAGGCACCTGGTGATCGTACGACACAAGAGAACATAATTCTAATATACTAGAAGGAAGGATAACGGTTTAATAGGTTTAGGTACTAAATTAATCCTTTTCGCCTTTCTAAACAATATAAAACTTTAAAATTTAATCTTTTTCGAGCTACTGAAATTAAATCAAATTACAGAATTGCTTATGGTACTGAAAGTTCTAAAAGTATTTTCTATTTAGATCTGGACGAGCTTACTAACAAAGATAGTGTGTATATACAAAAGGTATAGAGAGGGCGAAGAGAGTTCTTGCCGTGCACATAGATACTAATGGTCTTATTGCTTTAAAAATTTTGCATTTCATACAGACGTCATTTTGCGTCGTTCCAATCTTCGACTTTAAGTTCCACAACAATCAAATAAATGATACGATTTTTTGGTATAACGTTTTTTCGTAAAATGTTAATCGCGATGAAAAAGCAGTAAATTCTACAAAAATATTAATGGAAAACGAGCCATTATTATTATTAAATTATGAATTCAACATTTCGTTATACCTCTAAATCGCAAGAAATTTTTTAGAACATTACTGCCATCTACAGGTTAGAAAATAAACTGTCGACATAAATTTGATGACGCATTAAGCAGCCTGGTTTTCTAGGTGCATTAACTCTAGCAGTTCACGTAGAATTCCGGGCAGAACTGCTTGATATGTCATCAAATTTATGTCTACAGTTTATTTTCTGAACTGTAGACGGCAGTCATGTTCATAAAAAGCATCAAGAAACGAAATGACAGAAAATATTTAAAACAAAAATAGTCTGTTTCGATAAAAATGAGTGAGTTTGAATTTTTTTGAAGCAAAATATTTTTACGTGAGTTTTACACGTTGTGTTCACATTTTAAATGTTTTTGCACATATTAAACACAATTTAGAATGCATAATTTTTTTGCTTTTTAGTCATAAAATGACGTCATTTAGCAACATTTTTAAAGCAGTGATGCCTGTAGTATTTTAGGTGCAATGGCTCTTGACAGAAATTTTATGTTTTTATATAAACAGCGGATGTTGTTGATGAACACACTCATACACACCTTTGCTTCTTTCTATTTAACAATAACTGTGTAATAATATGGACTAGATTATGGAAGAAGAAATTAACATATATTTTGTGTATTTTATCAAAATTAAGAACTGTGCATAAAAATTCCGGAAAAAAAATTAAAAGTGTAAACAATGTATAATTTAAAAAAATATATAATGTAAATAATAAAGAAAACTTCTCTAAATTTATATATTATACATACATATACATAAGACAGAATATCGAAACATTAAAATGACATAAACAGGATATGGAAATCGAACTCATCATAATAATCCAAAATCATCAGCAAAAGCAGTTAAAAGACCCATGCAATTGTTGTCGAAAGATTATTTTTACCAACCCTTTGGCACTCCCACATTAATCGGTATCTCATTACTTAATTGATGATTTACTCGTTTTAATTACGTTCGCCCATTAAATACGTATAGAACCAACCAGTATTTACCAGGTGTGTAGATATGAAACCGGATTTTTTTTAGTAAAAAGTACACGTTCATCGTATGATAATGATTAAGAGTATTTTATTCAAAGTCTATTATTAGTTATACATTTTTCCCATCTTCCTGGCAATGCGAGGATGCCTCGCCAAAAATTGATCGTTTGTTGTTGTTAGCGTTCAATATTTACGGTTTCACCAGGTTTTAGCAGCTCAAAATAAATCACACTCTTCTGATCTCACCAAATACAGAGCGTTGCCTTCCGTCCGATGCAATTTGGCCTTGCAGTTGATGTTGATGGTTATCTTGGATCAATCCAAGACATTCTCAAAATAGATCCATTTTCATTTTTCGCCCACGAGTTGTTCACTTAATTTGTGGTTTCCTTTTTTATTTAAATAAAACGGTGTTTTTATTTTTTCTTTATTTAGATCTTCGTTGTTTATTATCAACGATTTTACCCACTTTCAATATATTTCAATTTTTGTGCATTCAAAAAAAAGTATTTTTTTCAAATCAATACTGTGATATAAAGTATCGTTCGTTTTTGAGAATTTTTATTTTTTTAAGTGCCGAAACATTAACTTTAATTTGGAAAAAGAAACATTTGGAAAACAAAATTATTTTGGTTAGTTAAAATAATTACAAAGTTGCTGGTCGAAGAATCGACTAGCGGCTGAAAATGGGTTAGTAGCGTCAATGGATAAAATAGAAACTCTTGGTTGAGCTATTGTTGTTTTAATGAACACAGTGTTTTACAGTAAATCCGCTTTTTTCAACTAAAATCTACGAACGCGATACGAGATGAAATATTTCAATTTTGTTACCTTCTCTATATTACTTCATAAAAAGCTGTGGCATATTTAACCCGTTGCCGCACACTTTTAAATTAACGACCGTGCCCAGAAACACTTTTTTTCAATTGTTTATGCCTGCCACATGAAATTGCACGTCATTTATATGTTTGGAACGTGAAAATTATCACAGTTTTTCCATGAAAACTCTCGACGGTCATAGCCGTGATTTGCTCATCACAACATTTTTTCTCTTCCCAGAGCAAATGACGGCTATATAGCCGCCATTTCTGCGAACGTGGTAGGACGGCTATAGCAATCATTTGTCTCTGTAGGCGGAAATATATCGAATTGTTAACCCTTTCAGACTTGATATAAACCTAGCCTTCTAAAAAAATATTTTGAATGATTTTCATGTTGTTTGGCCTTCATTTAAGAAAAATGTAGCCTCACCTCCTAGAGCCTAGAATTGAGCATGTACATTAAAATGTACAAATCTGGTGAAAGGTTGTAAGCGGCACCATAATGCATGAGTTATCGTAGTAGTCAATTTATAAACAAAGTTGTTATAAATTTAAATTGAATTCATTTTAATTGAAACGACAAATAGTAAAATTAATTATCAAAAAATAAAAATAAATAATAAATCACAGAATTAATTCAATAAAATTATTTTAAAATTTCAGTTGATATTTTTATACCCGGCGAGTGTGAAACTGTGCGAAGCAATCCTGATCGTAAATTATGCATAAGTGTATGTTACACTTTTTGCAAAAGAAATGGGTTCGACCTTTGCAACCAACGAATTTGCATCGTGTCACTTCCTTTTTCTTTACCACATATGCAAATGGGCCGTGTTATCGTACTGAATATCCTGTACTGGATGAACCTCGAATCTAGTTCAATAGTACGCAATTTCCAGTCTGAACTCCAACAAATCTTTAATTTCCTTTTGAAGGTGACCTTGATTTAACATATTTTTTCTATATTCTTTCCAACTGGTAGAAATTGCAAAATCTAAAAAATGGGCTATAGCTCGTAAGTTCCACTCTTTTGATTTAATAAAAGTCCGATAATACGATAAACACTGGACATCCTGCCCACGCCTTTATTATATAAATATATTACTTGTGGTTGCGAAATTTCTACATATCGTTTTTGTGCGTTATCCCATCTCTCTGCCAAACATAAATCACCCTTTCCCGCAAAGTTGAATTCAATATAAATAGGCTTGTTGTCCAATCATTTTAACAAAACGACATCCTGATTGCGCTCGCCAAGGAACCTCGTGGAAGTCTCTTAAATTCTTTATCTCCCATAAAAGGAGGTTTAATGAAGCGATTGATTTTCGGTGTACCAGCAGCATTGATTCCAAGAGTGAAGGAAGTAAAATAATTATCAAAAAATAGTTTGTAGCCTGATTTTTGATATTTTGTACTAAATGAAGAACTACTTCCGCTCCAAAGCCAAATTTATTCTTGTTGAAATCAGATAACTCAGAATATGAGCCCTGATATTGGATAAAATCGTATGGTTGGCCACTACTTCCGCACACCACAAACAGTTTTATACCCCATTTTTTTGGTTTATTCTTTAAGTACTGTTTAACACTTAGTCTTGCTCATAACTGCTTAAGTTTTCTTCTAGTAGTAGTTGTAAGCATCTATCACGAACCGCGTTTATTATTGGTAGCATCTAAAAAATATTTAGTAAAATGAATTTCAAACACAACCTTTACAAATATATCCTTGTTATCTTGCGAGATCTCCATATTATTTACACAATGCAAATTTGAGCGCAGTTGATAAAAACGATCCCGGGACATCGCACTGGTTATGTGATTCATACCACTCCAATACATCCTGATTCTAGAAAATCTTGTACTTCCAATGAATACATGTATTCCAAAAAGCCGTTTTATATCTTTGTTATCAGTTTGGCGAAACGAAATTCCTTTTTGCATTGCGTATATACATATTAGTGTTTTCGGCTATTAATTCGAAAAGTGTATTATTAAATTTTTTTTTTTTCGAAATAAGGCATGGGTGTCATCATTTCTGAGGTGTCATCACACAAATCGGTTGAATCGGCTTCAAATGGGATTTCTAATTTTCGATATTCATGACGCCGTCGCCACTTTAATTGATTTCTGTCGGTTAAATTAATATTGAAGTCGCCTCTAGACTGATCGAACATTTCCATATCAATATCCTGTTCTAATATAAATTCGGTTGTGTTGTCTGCCAGAAAAGACGCATTTCCATTATTAATTTCGGCACTTAAAATATCTTCATCCTTATCGACGTCATTTTCATGTTGCTCGATTTCGATCCGAGTTTTCTTCGCATGCTTTGGGATTGGGTTGTTGATCCATTCATGGTCATCTTCAAAATTAAAAAATTCGCGCTGACTCGTCTCACTGAAAAAAAAAATTTAGTATGATAAAATCAATCATTTAAATAATTCTATTTTTGATGATGATATTATGGTAAATGCAATCATGTATTATCATATTTTTTTTCTGAGTGTACAATGATATGATATGATGATATGATTGTTACAACGCAGAGCAGCCGTGAAGCTGGTAGCCTATAACGCATACTTTCGTTATGTGTCCATGCCAAATGTTCTCACATTCCTCTATATGTCGCAGCAACTGAATTACTTGAGCACATGCATACTACCACTACTGAATTCGATTATGTATCACCTAATTATATAGAACAATGAGATACATATAAGACACGATTCGGTGACCGAACTGACTAGGAATCCTGAACCTGCGAGGGTCTCTAAAACTACAGGATTGGGAAATGTTAAAGGTTATAACTTTACAGCACTAGTTGAGTGAACTGTCGTTTACAACATACAATCCGGGTTTTTCCTATAAAGCTGCCATCACCAATTCAAATTTTCCTTAATTAGTTTTTGGAATTTGTTAGTAATTTATTATTAAGAATAGTTTCATCCTCATCTCTTCAACCCATGCTAAAGATGATTAGGGGTATATGCGATGGAAACACATCTTGTCTGCTTTTCTGTCTTTTACATTAAAATTTTATTTCCAATTAAAAATTATTACGGCTCCAAAGATCTTCTCATAAACCTCGAAAACTGCTAATCAAATTAAGATAAAAATATTAAGATAAAAATATAAAAAATTTAATAAATATAATTTATTAAATTTTTTATATTTTTATCTTAATATATTTTGTTTGAATAACGCTGAATACCTGGATGAAGGAATAATACTTAAAATTAGCCCATCTCCGAAACCGAACTGTGGAAGGAATCATTTTTATGAATAATATTAGTAAAATGTACCAAGAAAAATGTGTAACCTTTATTCAGGAGTACTTACTCGCTCTTCTAGAGTAAAAAACCAAACAAACTGCAACACAAAAATTTATTTTCGAAACAATCCCAATAGCCGGCGCGAATCCTCTTTGTGAAAATAAAAAAATATTTATGGAGAAAAGTCGATAACTATGGCTTGAGAATATATAAGACAATGCACAATGTAACACATACCACATTAAAAACGGTCAGTCGTAACTTTTTTTTGTCACCACCAGGAATCGAACCCGGGACCCCCGAATTACATAGCAAGTGCTCTACTTACTATGCTATCAAGGGCGACCTCTACCATTCACCAAGTGATCCGAACTACACATGTACGAGCTCACAGAACTACATACGTGTATTGTGTTGCACAGGCATGCAGAAGAAAACAATAAAATAATGAAACAGACCATTCGTCCCTTATTATATATTCGTTCCGCCGTTTCACACTGCACTTCTTTGAAGCATCTTCATCTTCGTCTCTTTTGTCGTTTACCTGAAACCGGTTTTAATTGCGACTGATTTTTTAACCAAAATTTTTTCGGTGAAGCAGCACTAAAATATTATGTGTACATTTTGCCATTTACTAACAGATATTTGTGTAAATTAATTTTGATAAATTATATTGCATATGATGCGAAAACATTTCGAAATTGAGTTTTTTTTGACACTTTTTTGCTTCAAAGAAGCATAGTGAAAATTTTGCCATTTATATGTATATTCATTTCTGCGCGATCATCACACACACACACACACGCACACAGGTTGAAAAGCATTTTTACAATAGAAACATTTTTAATACATTACATATTATCCCGCCACACTTCCAAACAAAAACGCAAAGAGAATAAAAATGCAAAATGTTTTGATATTTCATGTTTAACGATTCGATATATTTCCGCCTACAAAGACAAATGACCGCTATAGCCGTCCTACCACGCTCGAGCAAATGACTGCTATAGCCGAAAAAAATGTTGTGATGAGGAAACGACGGCTATGACCGTCGAGAGTTTTCGTGGAAAAACTGTGAGAAAAGTGATAATTTTCACTTCCAAACATATAAATGATCAAACATATAAATTTCATATGGCAGGCATAAACAATTGAAAAAAAATATGTTTCTAGCACGGTCGTCAATTTAAAAGTGTGCGGCAACGGGTTAAACATAAAAAATCAAAACAACAAAAAACAATTGATATGTTATGATGTTCCCTTTTTTATTGATTATAATATGCAGGACGGCTATAACCGTCATTTGCATACAATATCACCAAAAATCCGACGCATTGCGTATTTGTAGCATAGTAGTTTGTTGTCATCCTTCTTGTAAAGCATCTCGGTGTTCTTTTAAATTTGTTGGTTAATTCATTCGTTTTCTTACACGCCGTTATAACTTATTATATTGTGCTTTATTAAATAATGCCATTTAATTACTTAATTTCTTAAAGAACTCTTTATATTAGAATTCTCTTAACACTCTGTCCCTGGTCCTATATTTAGCTCTCGTATTGATTTTAATTTTGAAAATCGGAATATGAGAGATGGACTAAATATTTTCATTATATGTACATATACAAAGAATGAATAATAAATTTGAATTTTATTAATATTTAATAGATGATTTTATATTTTCTTGCATGTATATTAAATGTTGGGACGGTTTCGGTATTCCTTTCCAACTATAAAGCAGATTTATTTTAATTTTGATTTCTTGGGAGTTCGGAGTCATAAAGCAATAATTTCTTTTTGTCAGAAAATTTATTTACAGGATTCTACAAAAGTAATTCGAACCAATCTAAAATTAAAATATTTTTACAGGCCATTTTTTATATTGGCATACCAAATACAATAAAATATTTAGTGGAACGGTTTTATACATAGGTAATTCGAAACCGATTTAGAAGATCTCTCAAGAAAATTACAAAAAAAGAGGATCAGAAAATATAAAAGATCGTTCAATGAAACTTTGCAGAAACCATTAAATTGGATTTAGATTTAATTTTCATATTTGATGTGAAACCGAAAATTGTTTAATCAAGTATAAATTTAATATAACGAGTATAATGTACATTGTATGTTTATAACAGAAAAGCAAGATTTAATTAAATTACAAAATCAATTTTATTAATTTATTACTCAACCCATCAAATTTTAACTCTAGAAGTTTCCACCACAAGTTTGTTGCTGTACATATAGACAAATTGATGAACATTGAATTTTTATTTATTTTTTCATGATTCCCATATAGTTAATATATAATTAGCAATTTTAATTTATGTGCGAGTTGAGCTGAACCAAAATGTTTTATGTGTTCAGAGAACTCGCACCAAATTAGCTAATCTAAAAATTAATGATTATTCATCATGATGTTTGCTTTTACGGATTTATTTACCAAAACGCAGACATTCAATATAATGTTGCGGTTAAACAAAAACGTGATAACACAAAAGCTTAATCCCATAAAGTGTTGCGGTGCCAATAAAAATATGATTGCAACAAATATAAATCAATATCCTCATAAAAAAGTATGTAGTTTAATCCTACCACTTATTGCTAGATTTATCCTATACGAGTATATAAAAATTCGTACGTATAAAAATAGGAATTATGATATCTTTACAAACTATCAGTTACAATGGCACACACGTACATCTATGACGAAAACGCACCAACCCCCACAGTAACCTATCGTAAAGAAAAAAAAGAAAATCATTCAATTTATTTTTTACGATTATTTCATTCTACTCCTTTCTTCTTATATGTACATTTCATTAATACTATAAAAAAATATTTATTTTTAGATAAGGAATTTGTACGGTGGAAAACAATTAGGTAAAAATATTCTATTTTTATTGAATTTTCATGAAAATTTACCAATCATAGCGATCCAACACGTAATCCAACTTAGTATAAATATAGTTGGAGTCATTCTGTAGGGCGAAATCTAAAAAGCGTTCAATTTATCAGATTAATTATTTTGAGCAGTTGTAAGAAACTTTGTGGTGATTAGATAATGTTGTGGTCTGTACATGAGACATTTCTAAATGTAGAAGTAAACTTAATCGTCCACACGAATTGTGTTCATTCTTTATTAAGTAAAATACGTGGGTCGAGCAGCGCCAGACTGGCGTGATTTCGACTGAAAAATAAAATTGCAACAAGTCTCGTCGATTTTCTATAATTTTGTTTATATAATTCGATATGGAATTCTGTTACTGGAAATTTGTATGATGTCATTGCTGTAAATTAAGAAAAGCGAAGACGAAAAGGATGATGAAAGTGGCACACAACGACATTAACCTGAAGCGAACTTTAAGAAAATTCAACCAAAACTACTTGAATTTTTCTGCTTGTCGAGTCATTTGCTATCCATTCAATAAAAGAATCATATAAATGACGCGAACGAAGCTTTTTATTCGACAGCGATGCCTTTATCAAATACCTTCAAAATCTGTTTTACTCGTTAAGGCTAGAACCATGGTCTGTTATGAAATTTTCACCGCGAATTTTTCGGCGTTGTCGAAAATTTACGACACCTCTTATGGCTCTATTCCATGGAAACAAACACAAAATTTTTGCTAAGCATAGACAAAGACAAAAACTAAATTTTACATTAGAGCGACTGAGACACAACATTTTTATTTTATGGTAGAAAAAATGAGAGAAATTTGGACATTATTTAAAAAATATGAAAAATATTCATTTTGAATGATTAACAAAGAATTTTATATCCCAAAAATTACTAGAAAATAAATATTATTTTTGTGACGAGCAGAATCATGTGATTTTATTATTTTTTTTAATTTTCAAAAATATACAGGGTGTCCCAGAATGAATGGATAAGCCTGAAACACTGTATAGTAGAGCTATTGTGCGCTCAAAATAAAATACAATAAAAATATATCCCAAGTAGTAGTGCCTAAGATATATCATTTTTTTAAGCAAAAAAGTCCATTTTTTCGCATTACTTTACGGTGCCGATCACCACGGTTACAAATAAATTAAATCCATCGGTTTTTTGGTGTTATAATATTCTTAATGGACTATACTAATAGATATGCAGTAAATAGTATGAGTAGCTGTTGCACTTTTTTTGAAAAAATCAATCTAAACTTCAATTTTTAGCATGAAATGTGGTAAATAATTTTTTTTTTTTAAGTTTGAGCGTCTTTGGTGAAAAAAAGATATCTTGTCTTAAACTGTACCTGGTGATAAGCGCTTCATAAAAAACAACGTTACACATTGATAATACTTTATATAACCTATGTACACTTACAGTAAATGCTCAAACTGTTTGCCACCGACTCTGATACACCCCCGTACCGAATAAAAGCTCTTTTGAGAAGTCGCACATAACGCTGTCGAGTAATTTTTGAAACGGCTTCCTGGACACGGCTACGTAACTCTTCTAAACTCCTGATCAGTTTAGAGTAGACTTCTTCCTTTAGACAGACCCGGAGAACGTGGAGGCCACAAAATGGGCCCCAGATAACCAATCCATTATCTGGATATGTGGTATTCAAATACGCCCGAACGTTTACTGCATAGTGCGCAGGGCACTTATCAGCCAATGGGATTCTCTGACCTCCTCGGACAACTCTTCCAATAAATTTGGCAGATCATTTTGAAGAAAGTCCAAATAGCTTTGGCCAGATAAGTTTCCGGGCAGTTCAAATGAGCCAATTATCTTTCCTTTCAATATGCCGGTTCAATAATTTATTTTGAATTTGTATTGAGGATTCGAAAGTTGCCAGCTGTGAAGATGGTGCATGTTAAAGCATCCATCTCTATTCAGTGTTGATTCATCGCTCCATATAGAATATTATTAAAGAATTGCAGATCTTGTTCTATTTTCTGAAGCATCTGTCGGCAAAATTACAATCTTGCGTAGTAGTCTCTTGGTTCCAGAGTTTGCACGCGTCGTTGGTCATGTGTTAGGGGTGGAATTTATTTTTTTTCAATACCTGCACGTTCGATTTTGCGATTCCAGTGCGTCGTGCTATGGTTCTTGTAGAGGTAGACAGATCTCGCTCAATTTCCTCAAGTACCGATTCTTCAGTGTCAATAGTAGCGATTCTTTCAGTGCTAGTATCACCAACACCGCTGCCAGGTAATTTTCCTTCCGAGTAACAACGGTGGACTCTGATGAATACGCGATAATCCGGGTGAGGCGCATTTGGGTATCTTTCTCTATAAAGGGCTGCAGCTGCATTTGCGTTGCTTCTGCATTCACCATAAATATAATGCATGTTTGCATATTCTTGTATACTGATTATGTGGCATTTTGAAATACAAAAATCCGCCTTCTTCAAAAATCCTAAGCCTACTCGGCGACGCATAAAAGGCACACCAGTGGCATTATTCTGGTAATTCCCCGGGAATAGGGAATATTTTTTTTTGTAGCAGCTATTCCCCAGGCATTTTTACCAATTCCTCATTTTGCAAAAGTTAATTCTGTCATTTGGGGAATAAATTTTCGGGAAAATAATTTAATTATTCGCGGTCGATACGCGATCGCATTTAAACAAGAAAACAAATATCTATAAATAATTAACGTTGTTCAAATTGATTTTTGTTGATATTTTAATTGAATTTTACTTAAACAGTAAATTTTATTTGTTAAAGTGAAAAATTGGATATTGATATTTCCAATTTATATTACCAATTTTCACTATAAATTTTCAGCCATAATATAGCTATAAGTAAATACAATAATAAATTTTATTAAATATATCCTATAATAAATTCTATATATTCCGTTTAATTCTATTCCCAGTTAATGCTTTCGTAAAATAGGTATGGAATATTAAACGTCAAAACTGCTATAATTGGGAATAATTTTTTCCCAAGAAACATTTTTCCCAAAAACCAGAATACACTTCGGGGAAAAGGGAATAAAACTGCAATAAAATTTAAATTCTATTCCCCGGGAATTACCAGAATAGTGCCACAGGTCTACCAAAAAACTGAAATAAAGAAAATGTAGAGACTTCGGGAAACTAAAATATTTGTATCGATAAATTTCATTTTAAAATCATATTATTTAATATTATTAGGGCATAGAATTGTCAACTTACTTCAGAGTTTGATTCGTCTGACCACACGATATTTGACCAATCTTCTTCGGTGAAACTTTGGAATTTTAAGGCCCATTATACCGAGCCTTCTTGTTTTTTCGGAGAGCCAGGGTTTCTTTCTTGCGTTACAGCCTTTCAAACCAGCTTCCTGAAACCTTCTGCGAGTGGTGCAAGCAGAGATTGGTTTCTTAATTTCTACTGACAGCTCAACAGCGAGGTTTGAAGAAGTTTTTTTTCCAATTTTTAAAGCTTCTCTCACTAACTTTCGGTCGTCATGGTATGTGGTGATGCGTTTGCGCCCGGATCTGAACCTATTACTGTGTGATCCACTAACGGTGACTCGCTCAATAGTATATTGCACAAAGCGTCGTAAACATTTCACAGTTTTAGAAATCTCTACTTGTGGTTTCCCTTGCTCATGCAGAAGCTGTATCTGCACACGTTGTTCTAAACTTAACTGTTTTTGTTTCGGCATATTGCAAAAATATCACTAAATTTAACAAATCAAAACACCAAAGGCGGACTAGATAATTGGATGTGTACACAATGAGCGAAAGTAGCGTTCTGATGAATAAATACAAAATGGAAAAATAACAAATTTTTGTCTTTTTTAGATGTCGAAAAAATAATACACAAACAAAAGGGGTTGTTTTCTGTTGTACTTATCGTGTACGCCCCAAATTTATAGGGTGCTGAATACTTTTGGTCAAGGCTGTATTATTATTCTTAAATTACTAATAAATTAAATAATATTTTTGGGACAGGCAGATTTTCGTGTTATTTCAATTTCTATATTCAATTCTGTGGCAAGAAACAATAATGGCTTATGTGCATTTAAGCCAAAAATGATGCAATAGAAATAATCTCTTTATAACGGACATTTAAATATTTTTAATAAAAAATAAAATAATAAAAGGGTTAAACAAAATTCTTGATCTAAAATATTTTTTTTTACTTGAATGAATTTTTATACGTGGTGGGGATGGTTTATTCGTTTTGCTTGCCATAAAAAATACTAAAATTGATCAGCCAAGCTACACGAGATTTTAGTTTTTGGTTTCGCAGCTGCGACATAAAATTATTGACCTTGCATCTGAAATGAAAATAAAAAACTTTAAGGCCACTTTTGAGTTGTAGATTTTTGTCCAAATTTTATTTTCGAGAGAACAGAATAAAACAATACAAAAAAATTTGGTGTTTTAATATAAAATAAGGGTTAAAATTAACAATAAAAACCTATTGCGCCTTAGTTTGAAACCAGAAACTAAAATCTCGTGTAGCTTGACTGGATATTTTTTATGAAAAAATATGGTAACACAACAACAATTTGCCCAGTAAAATATAATCGGATACACCATTCTCCCAAATAGTCGATCTAGATTTTTGTCTCGTTTTAGTTTTACTGAGATAATATTTTACTCCTATGGAATAGAAGCTTTAAGGTGTAGAATATCGTTGCAAATACATAAAATATTTATAAAATAATACATAAAATATTAAATATTGGATTAAATTATTTTAATTATTAAAATTTAAATAGTCGATACATTCGAAAAATTCATTCACTAATCTAACAACGTCGAAAATACCTATTATTTTCGACGTTGTCAGATTAGTCGATGTTGTCGAAAAAAAACGCAGTCGAAAATTTCATAATAGACCCCGAGGTCTGTTCTTAAAGCGCCTGAATAAGAGCCATTCTCTGCATGAGGACCCCATTACAACTTCTTGAAACTTTTTACATGTTATAAGACTAGAATCAGGACGATCCGAAATTCATAGTGATGCCGATAATTAATACTCAAAATCTCAACTTCCAACAAGCGATTTGTTTGTCGGACGATAAACAAAATGGCGTACATCTTCACATATCGTCAACCTTTTCTGAAAAATATTTTTTAACATAATATTATAGGTAATAGTGTTGTACAAAAAAAAATTACAAAGTTAAAAATTTTTCTGGATCATTCGTTCTGCTGGATACAGAGTAAAATCTTAGGTTATGTTTTACTAATAGCGCTGAAAAGCCATCTGGTGTTTGTTTTAGTTCTGTATTTCATGACACCCATTTGTAACGAAAAAAAAGTTTACTGTCTTACGACAGTATACCCTATCGTTAAAGAAATTTGTCCCCATTTCATGCCCTAGCCCCATGTGCGGCTTGGTTTCCCGCAGCTCAGCCTGGTAGGGGATGTGGTCGTGGGTTTTTGGGGTTAGGTGAAATAAGGGACCTAGATTACCGCACAATCATATTAACTTAGGGAAGATGGCCTAAAATTTACCATCTAAAATTTTGATCAAAAAAAAGAAAAGAGGTCATCGGACCCAACACTGGCGGATCCTAAACATATTTAGGGAATGGGTTTTCACCCATGGTTGTTATTTCTGGCTTCTTAGGGTAACATAATTACCTTAAGAAGCACAGACACGTAGTATTAACAATAAAAAAAACTAAGGGTTAGTTGCCTATTGAAAGTGGAGGAGGTCCTTAGCAGAAAGAGGGTGTCCAGCCTATGGGCCGGGTTACTCTCGATGCCCTCGCTCCTAGCAAGACTCAGCTTTGCTAGAAGCAACTAAGGTACCTCGCCACTATTGGAATGTTTATTAATCACACATCAACACCATACTTACCAAAATATATATCTGTGGGTCCAACTCAAAATAACACGCACGCAATTATGGTTTTGAAATATTGCTTGCTTAACAATTTCTGCAGGTTGGTGTTGTTATATGTCCGCTAAATAACCACTATTATTTCGTATAATATATATACAGGCCCGATATAGCTATAGCAATTCACAAAAACTCAAACTCTTTTTTTTCAGGTATAGCACAATCTCTCAATTCAATAAGATTATTTTTATTCTTGTTTATGGATATAATAGATTCACTTATTCCACTAAATTTCACTGCTGGTCCATTAAAGATAAAAAAAACACACAAAGTTTCTGTATTAAATTATATTGTATTATTAGTAAAATGGAAAATGCACACTGATTTATTCTTAATATTTTACAAACTACTTTTCCGAAAATTAAATTTTATCATTAAGTATAATTTATTTTTTTGAAAACAATCCGACCAAAAAAAAACTTCTAAACAACTTGCAGGTTTGCAATCGACTTCTTTCCCCCCACCAAATATTTTTGCACCTTTTATATTAAATTATTGAAAAAAAATGTTGTACATTCATCAAAAATGTACGCAAGCAAAAAAAATGTACAAAAACGTGACATTGGTTTTTGATTACCCAATGCACTCGCTAAAATTTTCTTATATCCAAAAAATATAACTTGATCGAAATGTGCAATTGGAGGTATTTCTAATAGCAAAGTCCATTCTCATGCTATTTACCTCAAAACACATCGATAAAAAAAATTGATAATGTTGCATTATATTATTATGGTTTACGTTAATTCACTTACTGCATGGATATATACAGTAATCTGAGTAACATAAACAAACAATAACAATGCGAAATACGGCATGGTTTTTTTCTTTTGGTAAAATTTGAGGTATCACCTCGAAGGTTATGCCGAGTGTTAAAATTTGATGATGAAATTTGGGTTGATAACGGAAGTGAATAAAATTCCGTTACAGCGTGGGGAAAACCCAAACCCTGAGAAGAAAAGAGATCTCATACTCTATTTAGAAAGGACGAGGTTTAAGGAATCAGTATTTAGATAGTCCAACGTGGCGGACGCCCCACACCCTGAGTAAGTCTCAGAGCCGGGCACTTAAACTAGTTATTACTACCGAATTAATAAATCTAAATGCTATGGGCTACTATTATATACCTACATGAATTATTTCCTAATAATTTTGAAGATTTAAAAAAAAAATTTTTGTTTCAACGAATTTACATATTTTGGCTGATGCTGATCAATGGGTTCAATCAACAAATAATGTTTTTTTTATTTATTATTTAAACGAACCAACTTCTAACGTATATCAATTATTTAGACGTTGTTTATCAAGCAGCAGGCTTCGAAGTTACTACCAATGCGGATCTCTTGATGGTTATCCCTTGGCTGAATACGCACGGAAACATCACACATACCCTTGACATCCGATTGTTTAATGTTGCCTCTTGGCCCGATTCTTAGCTTGGCGCAGCGCAGTAGCGTTAGCGCAGTGGTATGACTTTACTTGCAATAACAAAGATGTTGATGGTTCTGATGCTTTTATGACGCTTAGCGAGATCGGCTCACGTGACCTTACAGATGCTGTTATGGTTCCTGGGACATCAGGACTGGATAGTGCGAATTTGATGATACTGGTTGCCTGTATTAATGGTGTGTGCTCAAATATATAACGCCTTTTTTGTTAAGCTTCAGTCGTCCATAAACACGACATTATTTGCTTTGTTTATGTAGTTTTACTTCATCTCCCAAGTAGACAGCATCATATTTTAGTCAGACTTCATATGTTTGCCTTCTTTATTGGAACTGCTTTTTGATATCTTAACAGTTGTCCCCCTCTGGAGCTTTTGACGGTTTTATTTAGTTTACATCCCCGTTATTTTGGACGTTGCACCACCATTGTCCTCCTGTTCGCTTTAAAGACTGGTTCCACGTTCAAAATTGGATCATAGATGTTGCTCGTCATCCAAAAGTGAATATTACATCTCGGTGTGCAGCTGTGCAAAGGTGATTTATGACTGCAGTCTTTGGTAGCCATGGAGTCCGGATATTATAGATTCGAATTATAATGAAGTGTTAACATGTCATCAATATTTCACTTGTTATCACTGGTGTGGTTGCTTTAGTTGCTGTGATTCGTGATGTTTTTGAGCAGTGTGATATTACTGCGTTTCGATGGTCCAGCCGTTGGTAAATTTGGTGCACACTTCTCCTGGTCTGCTGGTTCCTGTTGTTCTTAAAAATTGATATACACGACTCTAAAATTCCAGTGACAGCCTTATTGTAAACATTTTTCTTAGATTCTCTAACCAATAATTTACTATTTTTTTTTTTTGAACTTTTAACTTAATCTATCAACTATCTTATATAAGAGATGGCGCTCCCTCAATCCCACATTGCTATCTTATCTGGATGGGGTTGAGCCAACCTCATCTCTTCTTTAGACTAAACTTAATATTATACCTCCCTAATCTTAATTTTTACCTTAACTAGCGATGCTGGTATATATTCATAATATCGCGCGCGATATACCAGCCTTCATTTTACCATTACATCACCTACGTAAATGCCCGAACTTACATAGATGGTCTAATGGGAAAATGGAAGATGCACCTGTCAACGTTTTCTCCGGCGGCGCTTCCAATTTCGATGGAAAATCTTGGCTAGGGACTTCCTGCTAAAACACTCTTTGTACACGTTTGTAAGAGTTAATCTCGCAAACTCCCCATGATCAAATTTGGTCTTACAATGCATTTTGTTGGTGTCAATACATTGAATTATGAATCGCCTCGATGTTCGTACGATTCTAAATTTCTTCTTGTGGTCTCTATGTAGCAATGGTCTGCGTGTTTTACACCTTTTCACCTTTCTGCGAGGCGAACTTTTTCTGTTTTTAGAGACTCTGGTTTTCACCCTATTTCTTAATTTGATAGATAAACTTCTAACTTTAAATTCTGAAATCCTATTAGTTGATAGGGATGCTAAACTTGATGATTTATTTTTTGGAGATAGCGTATTAAGACGGTTATTTACACACCTGTTCTTCCTGTTCTCGATCGTCTTTTGCGGTGCATAACTATTATCTAATTTTGTGTCATTGCCAATTTCTTGCGGTGATGTAGGCAACGATACATATTCAGAGTCTTGAGATAATTTTTCATCAGGTAATCGGCGTACCATCTGCTGTTCAACAATTTGATCAATTACATCTCCCGAGAGATTTTCATCTTCTTCTAAGATGCGGATTGATTGCGAGCTATTTAAGGTTATGTTAGTACCACCACATCCACCATTTGAACTTAACGTTGATTGTAACGTTTCTTGTGATGTTTGTAGCGATAGTGTCGTACTAATTTTGTTCTTAACTACCCGATAACCATCTAATGCTTGTGCGCAACTCGGTAATGATTTATTTGATGGACTATTTGCCTGAGATATTCGTGTTGCTGGTGGTGAAGCTACTATTTGTTCATTTGACAGGCACTGCTTCTTGTGTAGTTTTCGTAATAGCCTGAGATGTTGTTGCTGCGTGCGTTCATTGGTGTAGTACGCACGTGCTGCTGAATCAGTTGATGTATTATTTGGTTGCATCAGCACATTCGTCTGCTGATCTTGCGCATCATCACGAATCCCTAGTAGAACTTTGGTTTCGTGTGATACCACCAGTAATTTGTTTAACTGATTATCGGCCTCCTGCAGTGTAATATCGTGTCCTATTAAAGACCATCCGATATCTCTTAATGTATACCAGCATCGCTTCATCTCACCGGTTGTATCATCAAATACTTCGGAATCAGGGCTTCGGTCAATTCGACCCAAGATGTGAAATAGTTTGGTGTAGTAAACTGGTTTCAGCTCGTCTACGGTTAAACCACCCCATATCCAGGTTCTAAGTAATCTTCGAACCCCCTCCAACTTCTCAAAACACGTAATCGCTTCTTGAAGTGGACATTCTGCAGCTGCCCTATGTGCGAATAGCGGAGTACCTAGAATGCTTCCGCGCTCTTGTTTAAGAGCTTCTTCAAGAGCGATTATTGCTTGATCCCGATCATCTGTGTGAATTCCTCTTAATTCACACTCTATCGCCAATTCATCTGTACTTAAATGACTCGGATATATCATTATTTAAAATTAAATTTGCTAACCTAAATGAACCTAATCTAAAAAAAAAAAATAACCTAAACTAAATAAAAACATTAAAAAAATTTTTTTTTTTTTTTTAAATTAAATGAAAAAACAACCATGGGTAATATCCCCTACAATGAATAAATTCCGCCAACTTGGATCAAAATAAGGATAGGATAAAGGAATTGAAATTGAAATTTTGATGATACTGTTTCCTTGTTCCCAATGATGCAACGGTAGTCTAAACCTGACATACAAGGTGATCCTCGCTGCTATGGTGAACTTGAAAACAGATAACACTAAAGGTACCCAATAGGCCATGGCAAAATTCTTGCCCCCGTATCCGCAGCTGGCAGTCTTACCCTGAACTCAGCAGAGGAGCTCACCTGCGAGGGTGACAGAACGTTCCCATGTAAGTCAACCAATGTTGCTGAGGTCTTTTCAGACACTCGAACCTCGGCTGCTATGGCTGTCTATTGGGGATGATAACTCGCCGGTTATCACCAAGGATTTCCGCAGTGTGAGATATAATAATGTTTAACTTATGTCCTAAAACCTCATCAATATCCGTTCACTGATAGAACACCGGATTGGACAGCTAAACACATTATACCCTGAACGCGCCTAAAACTAACTATGGGAGGACTTGCAAAACCCATCCCGAAGGATGACAAATTTAAATAAACAACACAAAGTGGAATTTTCGCAATAACCTAACTATACACCGCTGCTTGGAAATCCATATTTTAAAATAAAAATATATCTTACGGCTCGTGATAATTTCTTACCGGTAGCCATAAGCATTTAACAGAGGAAAAATAAAATGTAGTGCAGTTCAGCTTTACGAGCCAGGATACGGAATGACCGATCTGAGAAATGAGCAGCCCTTTATACCACCCGATAACCGCTCGGCAGGAAAGGGATATGCCCATTACCTCAGGGACCGCATCATTCTAACTTACTGATAACGCAAAGCATAAACTGTTGGTTGTACATGGTACAGAAAACCGTACAACTGAATTATTGTCTGAGTTCGGTTATCACCGCATGCTCCAGCCTTCTACCATATTAGATGAATTCTTAAATTCCTATTACTACCACGAGTGTCGGTTTATCCCCCGGAGTGCGGGTTGGGACATGCCACAGATAAACCATCCATTCGGGGATCCAGCATAGGAGCTCAAAAATCATCAATTCCAGTCGGTACGCGTATGACCCACCACGAATAAGGTCAGGCTTGCCGCAGTCATACTCGTATCGATAGAAATTGACATCGAACAATGATAAAAACCAAGCACACGGTCATTTAGACCGATTTCAAATTTTTACTTCGGAGTTTAACAATTTTTGAACATTACATAAAGTAATGTCGACTACTTAGACGAGAATGTGAGGGAATCCTCAATTGAATTTAATAGACTAATGGTGGTATTTATTACCAAAATTTTTGGGCCGAATTATGGCCCCCTTTTGGGCGCCACTGTAACGAAAAAAAAGTTTACTGTCTTACGACAGTATACCCTATCGTTAAAGAAATTTGTCCCCATTTCATGCCCTAGCCCCATGTGCGGCTTGGTTTCCCGCAGCTCAGCCTGGTAGGGGATGTGGTCGTGGGTTTTTGGGGTTAGGTGAAATAAGGGACCTAGATTACCGCACAATCATATTAACTTAGGGAAGATGGCCTAAAATTTACCATCTAAAATTTTGATCAAAAAAAAGAAAAGAGGTCATCGGACCCAACACTGGCGGATCCTAAACATATTTAGGGAATGGGTTTTCACCCATGGTTGTTATTTCTGGCTTCTTAGGGTAACATAATTACCTTAAGAAGCACAGACACGTAGTATTAACAATAAAAAAAACTAAGGGTTAGTTGCCTATTGAAAGTGGAGGAGGTCCTTAGCAGAAAGAGGGTGTCCAGCCTATGGGCCGGGTTACTCTCGATGCCCTCGCTCCTAGCAAGACTCAGCTTTGCTAGAAGCAACTAAGGTACCTCGCCACTATTGGAATGTTTATTAATCACACATCAACACCATACTTACCAAAATATATATCTGTGGGTCCAACTCAAAATAACACGCACGCAATTATGGTTTTGAAATATTGCTTGCTTAACAATTTCTGCAGGTTGGTGTTGTTATATGTCCGCTAAATAACCACTATTATTTCGTATAATATATATACAGGCCCGATATAGCTATAGCAATTCACAAAAACTCAAACTCTTTTTTTTCAGGTATAGCACAATCTCTCAATTCAATAAGATTATTTTTATTCTTGTTTATGGATATAATAGATTCACTTATTCCACTAAATTTCACTGCTGGTCCATTAAAGATAAAAAAAACACACAAAGTTTCTGTATTAAATTATATTGTATTATTAGTAAAATGGAAAATGCACACTGATTTATTCTTAATATTTTACAAACTACTTTTCCGAAAATTAAATTTTATCATTAAGTATAATTTATTTTTTTGAAAACAATCCGACCAAAAAAAAACTTCTAAACAACTTGCAGGTTTGCAATCGACTTCTTTCCCCCCACCAAATATTTTTGCACCTTTTATATTAAATTATTGAAAAAAAATGTTGTACATTCATCAAAAATGTACGCAAGCAAAAAAAATGTACAAAAACGTGACATTGGTTTTTGATTACCCAATGCACTCGCTAAAATTTTCTTATATCCAAAAAATATAACTTGATCGAAATGTGCAATTGGAGGTATTTCTAATAGCAAAGTCCATTCTCATGCTATTTACCTCAAAACACATCGATAAAAAAAATTGATAATGTTGCATTATATTATTATGGTTTACGTTAATTCACTTACTGCATGGATATATACAGTAATCTGAGTAACATAAACAAACAATAACAATGCGAAATACGGCATGGTTTTTTTCTTTTGGTAAAATTTGAGGTATCACCTCGAAGGTTATGCCGAGTGTTAAAATTTGATGATGAAATTTGGGTTGATAACGGAAGTGAATAAAATTCCGTTACACATTGATCCCGGTCATTTCAAATTTTCTGTGGGAAACTTGATCCACATTTTGTTTTAGATCCCAAATTTTGATTTTAATTCTTTTAAGTCCCTTAGCATTGTTTCAAGAAGTTTAAACTGAACCGGATCAGATCCAGCTTCAAGAAATACGGCTAATATCTATTTGTGCGAAATGGTGTCTATCAACAGAAACTAATATTGAATTCAACTTTTAATTACATCAGTTTATAAATTTGGAGCAGAGCCGAAGTATTAAAGACTATGTTCATTATATTGAAACACCTAACAAGTGGTGATTTGGAAAGAAAAGAGACGTGTCCTAAACAATTTTAATTAAATTGTATTGACAATCTCATCAATATTGAAAAATTCGAAATTATCAAGAGGGCATTTTATATATCAACATTATATATGATATACTCCAACAAGCATATTCATATGTATACACGATTGAGTACTACGATGTACAAAATTTGATTACATCAGGAAGTGATAAAATTGAAAAGTGTAAATCAGCATTTACAACAAAATCAACTACATGTATAAAATTTAATCACATACGAGAGACGATATTTTCTTTTATTCTTGAATTGTACACAACAAACATAAGTAATTTTCCCTCTTATATTACAAAGTGATAGATACACAAAATGAATCAGGTTATTGAATATTGATGATTTGTCTAAAAAACAATATCTGTATGTTGTACGAGTACGTTTACGAAGAGATATAATGTTTTAGATAATTTTAAGAAAATATCAATATTTTTATTTAGCCAATACCAAGCATATGAATCTTCTGAAAAAGGAAAGATTCTTTTGCTGATGAAGTCAAAATGATAATTTAATACTACGAGTATAATATGAACATATATTTCATCCATACATTGAGGTTCTAATATTTATCTAATCTGTAACGTACCAAAATAATTCAGATTCTTATTTTTTATGAAATAGTTGTACTTAGATTTATAAATTCGTCAAATACGAAAATAGTGTTTGTTGTTCTGCAAAATCGAAACACCAAAGCTATAATATTTTTATTAAAAACTAGAAGACCCAGATTATGGTAAAATAATATAAAATAAAAATAAAATTATTCAAAACTTCATGATGCGAAGTAATTTGTGAATGACATCTTCTTTAATTTAACTCGTCATCAAATGAAATAATCCACAGTTGCAAACAATAAAAATTTGATGAGCTTGTGGGATAGACTACGAGACCCGCCGAATTTCTTAGTATTGTACAAAACAATTATTACAAAAAAAAAATCAAGGGTTCAGATTCTTCGTAAAAGACATCGGCTAGGAGCAGCAGGTTTGCAGGTTTTTATTCACTTTCAAAGCTTGCTGTCATAAGACCAAATGATTACACTCTTAGATAAATTGTACCTCTTTATGTTCACCTATCGCCTATTATCAATTTTTCAAATAAAGGGTATTCCATTTGTTTGTTTTTTAAGCTAAAAAAATATTTATTGTGCGGTGGCAACCCGAAAATTTTTGACAAATGAGAAGTTGGACTGCCAATTTTAGTCATGTGTAGTTTTACAACACAACAACGCATCTTAGTTATTTATCCAAACTTATTACGGAAATGGTCGTTCTTTAAAAAAAACATTTCGTGAATTTCGGCCAATATAGAATTATGGACGTCCTACAGAGCCTGGAATTCGCAAAAATTGTTGAACGTTTTGAAGAAATTGGATCAGTTGCAGGTGTTATATTTGTGTCGAGTAAAATTTGCTTGATTGATTAGTCTATAGGACCAATTATACTTGACAAGTGTCCCGGATAACGCAAGTTAGGCAATGTGTTATTTTAATTTATTAGGACGGAACGACCCGGTTGTAGACACCTAACGCTCGTAAGGCACAAAACCAGTCGCGCTTGATTAATTTTCCGTGCCATATAAATTCTTATGAAGTGCCTCTTGCCCCAATTAATAAGGTAAAGTTTTAATTCGCCAGGAAAAATAAATACTCCAGATGTTTTTATCCGAGCTTAAATCAAACTAATCACTTTGTGGTGAGCTAAAAATAATTTCGATTTTAGGTTTTTTATTATTTAAGTAAAAACTTTTCCGCAGTAGCACTGCTATGAAGCAAACTTAAAAGATCGTCAACAAATTGTTTTAAATTTGGAAACCTCAATCCACCTAAACCGTTTTTCAGTTCAAAATTTCGCCCAAACTTCTCTAAATTTGAAGAAACTCGTCCATGTTTTTGAGGAATTGCAGTTCAAAATTCTTCTACACTACCATATACCTCTAGAGAATCCTTACTTCATTTGTAAGAATACTTTAAAGGTATGAGTAAGTCACACTTATTGAAACACGTTTCAACTTTAGGTTCTTATGGTGTGTGCCTCAGGTCGTTTTTTCCGACTAAATTATGAACTAAACTAAATTGCTCAATAATTCACAATACACATTCATAAGTGGCAATAACATCAGCAAAACAAGCTGTGCCCGACTATTCGAAACATTGTCGACTTTTCGTGGATAAAGAAAATATTAAATTAAATTAAAATATTGAAGATGATAAGGAAGTTAAATTATTTGCGAACGTTATTATTAACTACAAAATATTTAAAAATAAAAAAAAGTGGGACGTAAAAGTTTGTACACAAAAAGGGCGAAAAAGTCGCCCTTTGTAAACTTTTTTTGTTTCTCAAAATTTTTTGTTGATGTTTAAGTGACGCCAGCGGGAAAAGAATGTACTATAGAAGGTTGACCCACTATCAGAAAAATATGCGACACTAATGCAGATTTTAAAATGGTATTACACACCGGGCAATTCACAATAGAATGTTTTTTATCAATTTTTTTTATCAGTCAGTCGTGTTTATGAAAAAAACCCAATTAACAAGATTTCGAGTTCTAAAATAGATGCTTTGTCAAATATAAAATAAATAAATAAAATAATTTTTCTTTATTAATTTTAAATATTATTATACGGACTTCCTTCGAATTTCCCGGATTTCCACAAAATTTCCCGGTTTTCTTCCAGATTTCCCGGAATTCCGCCAGATTTTCCCTGGATTTTCCAAATTTCGTCTGAATTTCATAGAACTTCCCTCGGGTTTCTTCTGGATTTCCTCCGGATTTCCCACATACTTCCAGGATTTCCCTCGGAATTTCCCGGATTTTCCGGTTTTCTTTCGGCTTTCCCGGATTCCGGGGAACCCGGTGGAAATCGAGTAGAAATCAGGGGGAAACAGGGGAAAATCCGCGAAATTCGAAGGAATTCCTGGACTAATATTTAAAATGACAAAGCATCTATTTTAGATCTCGAAATTTTGTTGTGCGTTTTTTAATAAACACGACTGACTTTGTGAAAAAAATTGATAAAAAATTCTACTCGTATTGTGAATAGCCCAGTGTGTGATACCATTTTAAAATCTGCATTAGTGTCGCATATTTTTCTGATAGTGGGTCAACTTTCTATAGTACATTCTGTTCTCACTGGTGTCACTTAAACATCAACAAAAAAATTTGAGAAACAAAAAAGTTTACAAAAACAAAGTTTTCATTTGACAGGAGATAATGCAGCTTATAAAAATGATTTTATTGAAAAGGCACACTCTTTATTTAGTTAAACAAAAGAACTCTTATGGGTGCTTTTAAATTAATTTTTTGGTGGGAATAACTTTTGCACCATCAACAATTCGAAAAAACTTTACTTGGCTGTTTTTGTTGGAAATAAGCTCCCCTATCACTCAGCTTCGTTTGGCACGCAAATTTTGGAGCACCCTGAATAAATATTTTCGTAAAATTTAAATACAAACAAGATTGCTTCAGTCAAATTCATTTTTATTTAAATTAAAATCACATTTATTAAATCATTAACATAATTTAAGACTTATATCTATTACATTTATCATATTTTCGAAAATATGAAAAATGTCATCAAAATAGAAGTACATCTTCTGCTTACTGCGGCAAGTAAAGATGGTTGCATCGAAAGGCCAAAATCTGCAAACTTTGATTGTTTAAGTTCCACAACTTTTTTAAAGTCACTGACGTCGGATACATAAGTGACGAGTGAGTCAAATGATCCCACAATTGAAGATTTCCAGACCAACATCTTGTTATCGTTTCTTTCGGCAAGTTATAACTAAAACCCCATTTAATTGTCGGAACAGTTCGGCAATATTAAAGTCTAATTAAATAAAGAATGCTTTTTAGTGATTAAAATAAATACTCATAAACTTACTTCTGCGGTCCAAATTCAAGTCGTCCTTCTGAAACTCGTCACCCAAGAAAATACTTTTCAATTTTTTGAAAAACTCACTTGTCTACGTTTTTAACAAATTCATTGATTGATTGATTCTGGATACAGATGGCCAAAATCCATGTCAGTCTTTCAATAAAAGAATTATTATAAAAATGTATAGATTCCTGCAAGTGTTAAATATGTTATGTGGATTTTTATGGTATCCCTGGGGGCATTTCTATAGAGGCCATTCTTTTATAAATTTTTATTGGAGGATTTCGGAAATAGCTCAGTTTTGCAGAAGTTGTGGTTTTCCATTTGCGCTCAGTTGCCCATGGTTGGTTATGGTATTTGAGCCACTCTTTAGCTTATTTTGCATCCTTATCTACATTTTCTATAAATTTAGACATAAAAAATTTTAAATGAAATTATTTACCATATCTTCTGGTTGATCTTCTTTGATGGACATTGCTCGTTTCATAGAAAATTTGTTTGTGATTTTTATACTTGTAATATAGTTTCTCTTTTTTTTATTTTACCATCTTGGAAATAAAGTTCTCGTTTTCCAAGGGGACAATATTTCACTATCGAATCTGCGATATTTTGGAACTCAGTGGCATTTAAATTATTAATTTTATTTTATAATAAATGTGATGTAATTTTGCCGCATAGTAAGTCACGAGTGACTTGCGAGGAATTGTTGCTTAACCATTTTAAGATATCTGCAATATTCGTTATCTGAAACGTGTTGTCAAGGACCTGAAGTAAATATAAAAGGATATTTAATTATATGTTTAAAAAATATAGCTGTAAATTTAAATTTTTACATATTCCACACTTGATTTAAAGTTAACCATATTTGGACTATTTGGTTTGTCCAGTTGGTTTTATCCAGTCCAAATAAATGAATCTAAACTGCTGCAAGTAGTTGCTGTTTTTGCGTGTTCATTATAACCCTATTTTGCCATAATAAAAATTGTCCAGCATCATATTTAAACGTGTAAATTAACGGAAGTACTTACATTTTTTTTTTCCACTCGTTCTTTTCGGTTCTAAATTTTATTTTTACTCCTATTCCCTTAAAATTCGGAAATATGGCGTCTAAATCCCTCTCTGTTATTCCTCTCAACGTTTCGATAATAATTCCCGCTTCTAAAAAGAAAGTTATTTGCGTATTAGAATAATAATAAATTTCACTATATGCATTTTCATTTTACCGTTTAATTTCGGAAACAGGTATAGAACGTCCCATTCCAACAATCATTGCGCCAAAAGAACATCGGCATCGCTTACATTTGTAATCACATTATCTTCATTTATATTGGCCATTTTCCCTTTTAAAAAAATTATGTTAGGTATCAAAACAAATTTAATTTGTCATTTTAATTGCTTTGGTAGATTAAACACGGTTTAGGCTTTATTTTTTTATAATCGATTTCCTCAATTAAAATTACAATTTGCCACTATAAAATTTAATATAATATTCCACTGAATTAAATTTGTTATAAATTGCAATTTAGTATACGATGATTGAGACAAATTATCTTCTCTTTGCTACAATTTTATATGTTTAAACAGGATAAAAAAATCACAAACAAAATAATATTTTGCCAAACAAAATTGGTTTATTACAAACCTACAGATTTTGCTAAATGATTTTTCATGTGCATGTTGAAGAAAAAAATAAAAATATTTTGAGCCAATACAAAATTTGATTTTAAAAAACTCGGAATTCATATTCAACTTTTCTTGTGCTTATCGGAAAACTTACAAAATATCTTCAATCAAGAAACAATTAAACAAATTTTGATTTCAATTAAGAAAATGTTTCTTATTTACAATCAACATTTATTTTTATTTTTTCTAAATTTTAATTAAATCCCAAAATCTATTTTGTATTAAAACATTTAAAGGTATGCCTCAAATTTAATAAATTTGTTTTAAATAAAAATTGATGTACATTAAACCAAACGAGCAAATGTATATTCAAAAGGAATTGGTTTAGCTACAGCCATCACAAGACAATATTTTTCAAAATCGCGAATTTCAATATGTAATATTAGTAACTAATTTAAATCTTAATTTGAATCAAAAGTTGAATGAATTCGATATAATTATTTTGTATTTAAAAATAATTGATTTATAATAAAGATTTTTGAAAAACTTTGTACCAAATTTTATCATGATTTGTAATTAAATAATTATTTTTTTCTGTGTAGGTGGCGAAATAGTTATATTCAGTAGAACGAACGAGCAATGCTTCGTCGTAGTTAAGGTGTCTCCGAAGAATGTTACAAAAAGAAAAGTATATTTTAGTTTAAGCCACTACAGCCTAAATAAATCGAACCTTCTAGAACCTGATGCAAAAGGAAATTTGATTAGACATTTCACAAGAGCACGAAATAACCATAAAATATAAACACTTATTCGTGATTTCCATCGAAAGTATATGGCGTTGGTTTCCATGTATACCTAAAAAAATATTAATTCACATACATCAAGAGTTTTCATGAAACAGTTCATCAGTTTTGCTTAACATACATCGTGAGTTTTCATCAAACAAGCATATTCTTGTCATCACACTATTTTGAAATTATCTTAGGCCGGTACACACACACAATCATTTGTTCCCGAAGTAACTCTAATGCTACTACTTAAACATAGATGCCACTAACCTCACAAAAAAGATATTAATTTTCTAAACCTTAAATGAGAAATTTATCGTTGAATAAATATCTCGCACATGGTGAATTAATTCTCCATCAACCCAATAGGCCAGATCGTAACAGTATATGTATATACAAAAGACATGAAGAAAAGGCTGACACTAACACAAAATCGACACGGATAAAATGGAGACGCAAAACCGAATATTGGATCACAGAACTTTCAGAATTCAGTAATAATCGCTTCATTTAATTCTTATTTATCTTTTGTCCCTTTTGCATGACAATATTTTTAAATAGCATTATTTCCAAAAAAACATGCTGCTTGCTTTGTAATATCATTTTATATCGAGTAGAAACAGGATCTCTATGGTGAAAATACCTTTCACTAAAAACATTAAACAGAATTGATACTGCAAACGACCTGCGTAACCCCCAATAAAACAAATAGTGTGCAGTCCTTGTTTCAATTCCCAGATGTGTACTTATATGTGGGATGGTTTGCAATGAATAAGGTATTTCATTAAATTTACTCAACCGTTTCTGATGCATCGCCCTCGTGTGCCTGTCTTTTACTTTCGCGGGTGTAATTGTTCTAAATAAATTCTGCGAAAATTTTAATAAATCTGTTGGGTTTTATCCAATACAGCAATCATTTAAAAATCAAAAAAACAACTTTTAATTAAATAATAGTTTTATTGACTATACTAATTCGTTACGTGTCAATCAATCAGATCAATATACTAATAATCTGCGAGTTTGTTTTTTTTCTATAATTCCTCGGAAAATTATATATTATTTACTCAGCATTACGTATTTATAACACACAAGCTGCTTTATAAAAATATACGTAATTATTGCCGATAATTAAAAATAATACAGAGCAGCAAAAGAAAATTTTATGATTGATGCAAAAGAAATCAAATCAAATTAATGAATTTTCTCTACCCGTCATCTTCTCCGTAAATCGACAAACAAAATTCATTTTTAATAAGCCCACCTACGAAAAATACACAAAGCGCTTCAAGTAATTCAATTTATACAGTTCTTGAAATGATAGATGATTTTTAAATTGTATCAAAAGAATATTATTGATCAAAATATACACAATTCAATGAATGAAATTTGTATGGTTTTTAAGACTCCAGGAATACCAGATAAAAGCACATTCAAGTCAAAACTCGAAAAGGAGTTCACGTGATTGTTCTGAACAAATTTTTTGATTAAAACTATTTTTGATAAGGAAATTCAGTCAAATTTTAGGCCTACTGACTATAAAAAATGATTTTTAATTATTTTTCTACTAGTTGTATTCGTAATGAATAAACGTATTTCTCTATCATCCGAGAACGTCAGCAAGACCCGTTTCAGAGTCCGCCAAGTCGTTAAGAGATATAGGTTGGATGGAAAGGACACGATAAAGGTGAAATGGTTCAAAAAATTTCGTTGAATGATACGACAAAAAGGTATCTTCTCCGACGACATCGTTGAGCCGGTGCATCAATATTCAACAATGTCACCAAATACAGGCGAACGGTCAGAAGAGACCGCACCAACAATGATTCTCGTTCATAAGCACTTTCCAGTTTCCTTAATGGTCTGGGCTGGGATATGAGCCACCGAAAAGACACTCTTAGTTTTCTTCGAAAGGTTCGTCAGAACAAACATCGCTTGCGATCAGAAGTGTGTTCTTTGGGACGTTGTGTAACCGGGAACAAACGCAGCACTTTGTTTAGATTTGTTCTCGCTTCAGCAAGACTGAACTTTCTCGTAATCGACCTAAACCACCAAGGCCGAGCATGAGGAGTGGTTTTCCGTAGTTTGAAGCAAAGATCTTTGGTTGTCAACCAGAACAGAATATCTTAGAAAAGCTCTACCTAGTAGTAAATTCGTTGGAAATGTCATTGAGGACAATATTACAGCCAAAGAGTGCATTACCATTAACGTCAATTTTCGAAGGTTTAAATATATTGAGATCACTTGAACTAATTTAGCACATTTGTTGTGATTTTTTTTTAATGATTTAATTGTTATTGTTGCCAACAAGGTCAACAAGAGCAAATCTATAAAGTACCTCAATTGTGTTTGAGTGATCTTCAAGATACGGAAACTTGGCTGCTATACTCGAACAAAGGTCGATCTAATGCGAAGCAATTTCTTAGTAATATGAGGATTTTGTTGGTGGTATTATTGATACGCTCTCGATAAAGTTCAATTCAATATTAAAGGTTATTCACAAATTACAAGCTCAAGCTTATAATCTCGAGAATAATTCGCGGGTTTACGGCTGTATGGGACTACTCGATGATTTTTTTTTAAACACTTATCACATAAGTTATCAAGTTTTTTTGAAAAAATTTTCGGCCGAAAAGCGGCTTTAGTTAGACGGTTTGATTATGAAAATTATGAAATTAATAAATCGGTGGTTTGAGGTGACAGTCCTTGTCCTCTAAAATAATCAATGAATTAGTCGAGATTCGATCATAAATTCGTCAAACAAATCGATATTTTGTTTTTGGAAAATCTTATTTTATTTTGATTCAGACTAAAGGAAAGTGTCACAATTTTGTCTTTGCTTTCTGTTTGTGGCGGCCTTTTGTCCTTGGTGTTAACCTATTGTCTGACTGCCTTTTTTTGTATTGGCCTTCCGTCTATATCGGCCTTTTTTGTTGTATCGCGCTCTTTTGTCTGTGGCTACCTTTTGTCTGTGGCGGGTGCGTAATGACCAGCTTTAATTTTTATATTGGCCAGAATAGTTGTTTTTGAAGGACCAGTATTGTTCCTGATTGTTTCGGGTTTTGTTCCGCCTGAGAGACCAAGCCCTTATAATTTTTAGGAAAGTGGCGGTTAAAGCCTTTTCCATCTTCCTTCAAATGCTGGACGATATATATCCGTTTTTGTGGGCTTTGTCGGTGACAGTCACCTTTAAGTACTTTATTTGATTCTCATTGAAAAACCTAGGTACAATTTCTTGAATTGTAGTCCCCTTTGCATTATTCTGTGGTGTCTCCTATTTGCCTTTTGTGTAGAAAGCATTCAGGCGAACCTTCTTACTTTATTTCAATATTCTTTTTAGACCTTGAGAGCGTTTCCATGTCCCTGTCCGTGCTCTCCGGAATCTTTTGAGGTTTACTAGAGCTTTCCAAGCTCTTTTCTTGGTTTTGTAAGTTCCTACGAGGAGATCATCCTTTTGCTTGTGCTCATGTTCCTAGAGATTGCATTCGAGGAACCAGCTTTGATCGTTCATGAGTCCCGTTTTTTCGGTACGGCTTGAAGACCATGCCTGATGGCCAAAGTCCTATGTTGTTCCCGTTTTATTCGTACGCCTTGCAGGGCGGCCCTAATAGCCAAAGTCCCACGTTGGTAACTTATGCCTAACGGACTAGGTATCGGGATACACTGTTAGAGGTCGAGTTTTTTTTATACTTGGCCCCAGTCTGGCCGGTACAATAAAAACCTTAACCCGGCCCAGCTCGCGCCATGTTTTAGCCTGACGCACTACAAATACCGTAGTGAGCTAGTTGCCTAGTGGTCATCGCAAGGAGGTACACGAGACGATGCTGACACAAGTGCCAACTTGATTGTCTCAGACAGCTTTACGCCAAGATCACCAAAAAATCTTACTATTACTTTCTAGATTGATTGTTTGATTAGTTGAATGGTACCGATTCATAAATAAATAAAATAAAGAGAGTCGTCTGCACAACAGCTCTACAGGTATGTTAAAATACGTTTTTTCATTACTAGCACCATCGGGATGGGGTGTACATAGGATAAAGTATTCTGTTACATGGCCGAATCCACCTCGGAAACCTCATCGATGATGATGCATCTGGCGCCACTAAACATGAATTTCAGGTTGCTGAATCAGCATGATGAACGAATTTAATTGATTCAAATCTATCCTGAGAGTAGGCGAAAAAGTGTCGAATTTTGCTGTCTCTTAAGCTGCATTCTTATGATCCGCTTGTTTACATAGTTGATAGATATATTCTGACATGTAGGCTATGTTGTGCTTGATATTTACATTTACATTTTGGTTTCCGTCCTACTACTCATGTAAGTAATACACCATCATCGAAATATCTGAGAACCCGATTTTTACTAGCCTGAATGGCAGACGTGGAACGATCAAGCACTCACTAGCTTGATCCAATTTTGACACTAGCGAATCTCTCATCATCGCTTAGATGAACCATTGAAGCAAACCCACAAGAGACATACTGGTACCTTAGTCCCGAAAACTGTTAATTCTTCTTCTGTTCTGTTATTCCCAAATTTCGCAACATCATGCAATATGGTACAACATCACGCAACATGGTGCGGTGCAACATGACGGCCTTTCTGTAAATCCTAAATGATTTATCCAGAAATCGGAACTTGTAATCGTTTACTTGCATTCGAAAACCTTGTCCCGCTAAATTTTTGGCAATATCGTCCAAATCAAATTAAATGCTGAAAGAAGACTCCAAGCCACCTTGACCTCTAAACGAATTTTCCCGAAATCAGACCCATCACAACCAGTTTTTGGTACTCGAAAACGCTCCTCCGGCAATTATTATAAAAATCATGCAAACATGACGGATGATGAGCCTATTTAGCACCAGTCGCAATGGCCTCTAGACGCTTGAAAGCCCTCCTTCATCTGACTCTTCCTGTCTAGCAGAAAGTATCTACGATTATCAATATTCACGTAATCCATGCTAAATAAGTGAAGCCGATTCCCATCGAATTACTTTTTGCGGTGGTTTATCTCGGAAATCATTAGACTATAGGTATTCTTAATAAACACATTTTTATTAATCACTTGTTTTTTGTTCCGCAGAATATTTTGAATGTCTTTCAAAAAGTTTAAAAAATCACTCGATCGATTTCGACTTGTTAGGTCATCATCAGGAGTATCAGGAGTATCTACTCCGATGATGACCTAACAAGTCGAAATCGATCGAGTGATTTTTTAAACTTTTTGAAAGACATTCAAAATATTCTGCGGAACAAAAAACAAGTGATTAATAAAAATGTGTTTATTAAGTATAAGTGTGTTTCGCCAAGTGCCTACGGCAAATAGCGTTAAAAGTACTATAGGTATTAGTTTCAACCATAATGTTATCGAGAACAACTAGAAAAAGTCTACCAAAATGTTTCAAGGAATATTCAAATGTAAGAACAATACTAGAATGTGCAGAAATTAATACGGCTACGTTTAATTGTCTATTCTGCAGAGTATGTACGTACTCTCACTATAAGGGAGCACATACCTTAAAGCTTCTGATTGGTGTATCACCGTCCGGTTCAATCAATTATGTGAGTAACGTAGCGACAGGGATATCGTGAGATAAAGCGATTTTTAATTTCACGGATTTAATTGATAAGTTAGAAAAAGGAGACGCAGTGATAGTCGTTAAGGGCTTTTTAATTAGAGATGAACTGGCTATTGCACGTGTTGAAATGATCCGCCCTGAATTTTTATTCGAAAAATTTTCTAAAACAGACGTAGAAAAGAACACGAGCATTGCTTCAGCTCGAGTGCGTGTTGAGCGCAGGATTGACCGTTTAGAACAATTTAGAATTTTAAGAGACAAGATTTGTTTGTCCGTAATTCCTTATATTGATGAAATCGTTAGAGTAATATGCGTATTGTCAAATGTAACACCGCCAAGATTATCGGACGAGATTTTTTAATTATGACGACCAATCAAAAAATGCTGTTGAAATAAAATAGTAGATATACATTGATATAATTCAAATTGTATTTACATAAATTAGGTTATTATGTTATAATTAACAAAAATAAATAAGAAGATTTTTATAATCGTCCGTGAATTTAATTTGTTTAAGAATTTTTTCGGCTTTTCGGACAAAATATTATTTTAATGGACACCCATACGATGTTTACGACTATTTTAGTCGCAGACTCGCAGAAAACAAAGAGGCCAATTATTAACAATATTTCTACCACAAAAGTAGAACATATAAAACACATATAATTAAGAAATTCTTCTTAATTATATGTGTTGGCTGTTACACACACATACATAGTGAGAATTTCCTGTGGTTTCTGATTTAGTGGTGTATAATTCGCTAAATCGATATGTTTTTGTTTTGTATTATCGGTACAAAGCAAGAGTTGTATTTTTGCAGTTTGGTCGTTGCAACCTGATGAGTAGACCAACTATTTTATCAGTACGAAACCAAGCTGCCAAGAAGTTACCTAAGGGATTTCTCATTTTTGTAAGGGTTTGTGTATCTTTGTGTACACTATTGCCCTGGGGTTAAAGGTTTGGGGGAGGGGAGCGCATTTTTCTACTTTTGTGGTAGAAATATTGTTAATAAATGGCCTCCTTGTTTTCTGCGACTAAAATAGTCGTAAACATCGTATGGGTGTGTCCATTAAAATAATATTTTGTCCGAAAAGCCGAAAAAATTCTTAAACAAATAAAAAATAAATAGTTTCAACAAACTTGATTCAAAATATTATAAAATAAAATTTTTTATTTAAATAAATCACATTTCAGGATATGTACGAGTACCTATATAGGATATCACAAATGTACATCAGTCTTTCTCATTAGATATATAAGGCATAAGTTTATTAAAATATATATCGCAAAGTGTATCAATAAAGTTGGAATCTCTTGGTACCTCTATTTTTTTCGTATGAATTATTTCTCGATGCAAATATAACCAAATCACAATAATCAAGATTTGTTACGGCTAAGCCTAAGTGGATTTGACCATAATATTGATGCCGTTGAATTAGTTTATACTTGTGGTTTTCTAAATATAAATAAGTCAGCTCTTTGATCAACGATCCTGCATCTATTTCTCGTAGGGTTTGACGGTTTTTCAAACCCGGTTTTTAAAACCGGTTTTTTAAATAAATTTGTCACATTCGAAAACCGGTTTTTAAATTAAGAAAACCGGTCTCAAAAAATTCAAATCATTATGTAAACATTAATTTATAACTTATTTGATTTGCTATAAATTCTATGCCATGTGTCTGCTACATTTTTTCAAAGTTCCGAGTTGCATTAACCAGTGATTATGCATTGTTAACCATTACCTTAAAACCAGTGATTATGCATTGTTAACCGTTACAACAAAACATTTCCAGTTCAGCAAAGATTAGATGTACTTTCTTTAGCTTCAAAAACCTAAATTAGTAAGTTATCCGAAAAGATATTGTCTGGAATATTTCCAAATCCTTATATGGAAAGAGAAACTGATTCTGATGAAGAGCAAATCGAAGTAACTACTCATCAGAGTAAGAGTAATGCTAATGCTTTTTTAAAGGAAGCCATGGAAAAATCAATTCATAAGTTTCTTTGAAGACCCTGAAACTTACTAATCCAAACACACTGAAAGCCGCATTTTCATTATTTGAAGCAACGAATAAAAGAACCAAAAGTTTAGATTTGTTATTTGATGCCCTGTAAACTATAAAACCAAGCTCAGTAGCTAGTGGGCGAGTATTTTCAATTTCAGGCAAGAGTGTGTCTAAAATAAGAACAAGACTTCATGGATATTTTATGCTTTTTAAAATCCTATTTTAATTTGTAATCTTTAATTTTTTTTATATTTTGACTATGGAATTGTATTGATTTTGTTTTTTGTTATTTTATATAAAATAAATAAAATATTTTTCCTTTTTGAGAAAAATTCGAAAACCGGCTAAAACCGGTCTTTTGGAAATCTGGAATTCGAAAACCGGTTTTTCAAAAAGTCGGTTTTTGTACAAACCCTAATTTCTCGGCCTCTCACAGGCGGTTTTATTTCGATCAACCTAAATTCGATTCCGTTATATGAAATAGCACCGGCACTATATGGCAAAAAAGGCAGTTGATGATTAATCATCAGGCCTGTCTTGAATATTAATGCATATTTAGTTAGCTCCTGTTTTGCTAGTTTCTCAGCAAATTTGCCATATCGTGTTGCTGCGTTACCCGTAAATCACCAACCATAAATCGATTTATATTTATGTTCCCAATTTGGAGATTTGTTAGCACCGTATGTGTAAAGGGCATACGAAATTCTTCCAGTAATGCGTAATTTGCGCTCTAGCAGCCATGATGCGCTTGTTTGGGAAACTATATTAATGCATATTTCAATCGCCTCATCAACCGATTTGTTAATTTTAACAAAATGTTTTGAATTATTTGGCGTAATAAGTTTTTGCATTTTTGGCACGAATTTAGATAAAGCATCGTGGTGAATCATACATCTAAAAAAGTCACGGCTATGGTATTCGACTGGAGCGAAACTACTTCTATCGCCAAAAATTAATTTGGAAAGCTCAGAACCACCAGCAACTAAAAAAGCAATTAAAAATTTTAATTTGAAAATACATAAAATTAAATATAATATGAAAATACCTTTTAAGAATTTTGACACAACTCACTGGCTTGTACAGCATTATATTTTTTTGCTTAATTTGCCCCATTTCTGTTTTATTTCGGTACAGCTTACTGCATGAAGAAGTGTTTCTCTGTAATGATATGAATTAATTAACTATAATCACAATTTACTATATTTATTAGCACAGTATGCTTGCCTGTTAATGTGAAAGAGGCAGGCCGCAATATGTTTGCATTTGCGTCCTTCCCCAGCCTTTCAAGTGCAAATGCATTCCCAAGGGGAGCAAATATTATATATATATATATATTGGAAAGCTTCACCTCATATGGTATTGCCACGATGGAAGATGCTGGAATTACAAATCCAATTATTTCAAAATTGGATGGTGGAGGTGGAACACCAATCGCATAGATCCAGCCTGCGTTGACTATTTCTTCCCCTTCACGAATCGATCTTTTGCAACCGCCAAAAAATTCAACAATTTTTTAAAACAATATTGTCATTTTATTTAATGCGGGCATTCCAGACACAGAGCTAAAAGTTTGAAACACAAAATAAAATGTCGAATATCAAAAATAAAGTTTGGTTATGTTGCAAATAAGCAAATTTTTTTAAATAATTTATTACACAAACTATATATTCTTACAATTAATGCATACATATATGTATGTACATTATTAATATTTAATTGTCACTGAAACTTTTCAACTTTAATAAAGATAATAATTTAAATTAAAAATGTATTCGCCTGATGTTTGCTGTTTATTTTAATATGTGTGTGAAATTTCATGTATTCGATTAAATTATATTTTATCCGAGAGAGGCGCTTTCCGTACTTTTACAATCGTCAATTGACGACTGTTAAAGTTGGGAATTGACATCTAGTGCATTAAAAATAAGCTCATTGAGAGCTTTTTTCCATGAAATTTTAGCAAGGCATACTTTATGAAAATAAAAATTAACATACAAACATATACAAGTTTAACTTTTTTGCCGTCAGATCCACTTGTCAGTTATCTATAGGAGTGTGTTCATAAACTTAATTTTTTAACAAAATTGATACCACTGTCATCGTACGAATAAAATGGCGAAATTAATGACGAGGAATAAAACAAATAACGTTTGTAACAATAAGGCGGTATTTTTGGTCAAGCCAATTGAATTTTATATGTTATTAACAACATAAAATACGTGGCATTGTTACAATGGTACAGGTTCATGAACGCTTTGAAACGGTCTTTGTTATAACATTGTTATAACATTTAACATCCTGATAATGGATTCATAACCTTGCTGTTATTAGCCATATGCAGTGAAGCATTGATAATTACTAAATAACTATCAATTTTTTCCAAAGCATGTGGTTTGGAACAGAGCGAGCTTTACAAACCCGTAAGTACTATATACTGGATAATGACGACAGATTAAGTAATACAGGTGTAACAACCAAAATTCAAAGATTAGATCCCATTTGGTGTATAATAACTGTTTTCGGACGTCTACAGATCAAACTTAAACAGGGAAATAAAACCGATGTGAAACTAGCACGTAGAGTTAGCACGATTTTTTTAAAGTTGTACGTATGGCAATAATTTTTATCACAGATCTTAACCAATTATTTTATATCAAATAGTACTAAAATAAAAAAAAATCAGAAAATGTCATAATTTACATATTTTGAAAATTAATTATATTATTTAAGTAATTTATAGAAAAGAATTAAATAAATTAAAGATAGCCTACCGCCAAATTTAATCATACATTTATATTATTACTTTAAAAAATTAAATTGATTTGTGTTCTAAAAGTGGTTTGAGTATTCGATAGAGTTAGCACGAAATTTTAAACATACATACAATATAATCAATATATAGAGAATATTATAGAAACTTCCTTAATTTGAAGTAATTATTTTCAATTATATCGTACTAGATTATTAATTAAATATTTCGCACAATTGGAAATTTCAATGCAATCATCTTTCAACCAGCAAGTATAGGTCAGACGGCAGTACTAATGGTTCGAGCTGGCCTCTTTCAAGCGTTTGTCGAACATGGAATTAATTTTTTATTGTAGAAGAATCCTTAATGAACTTCTTAGACAAATTTCAAAGCAATCATATGGGTCGGACGGCAATACTAATGGTTCGAGCTGGCTTCTTCCAAGCATTTGTCGGACATGGAATTAATTTTTTATTGTAGAAGAATCCTTAATGAACTTCTTACACAAATTTCAAAGCAATCGTATGGGTCAGACGGCAGCACTAATGGTTCGAGCTGGCCTCTTCCAAGCATTTGTCGGACATGGAATTAATTTTTTATTGTAGAAGAACCCTTAATGAACTTCTTAGACAAATTTCAAAGCAATCGCATTTATAAACAGTTTTTTTTAAACTTATTGACTTTTGCTTGATTAACGGACATTCTTTACTACTGATTCAATTGTTTGCTTTTATAAATTTTCGACCTCGGCTTTATTTAGGACATTCTATTTAACAACGATTTTATTGTTTGAAAATTTTTTGCTATTATAATATCGACCCGGCACTCTCTTGAACAACTCTCTTTTGCGAATTTGTTATTTCTTTGGCAAATTACCGCATACACTTAAAAATGCCGTTCAAAAAATTTAAATTTGATGAAATTGCAATGGCTTCGATTGTACGATTTATTGCTGAAAATTTCTCTGACATTAATGAAGTAAGAGTAGGAGGAGGCGTTGGAAATTGTAACTCTCTGCTTTACAAAATATGTTTCAATCTCCATATTAAGTGCAATGAACGTAATCGACTAAAGAAGGTAAATTTTTTACGAAATAATGAGACAAGAAATCGTATTCAAAGAGCAATCTTTGATAAAAAGAAATTTTTGGACATTTCTTTGAGTGAACCAAATAATATTATTAATGATAAAATGGTTGAAAATATAGATACCGATTTTGTTAATGATTATAATGAGGTTTCTTCTGTGGATAATATTGATAATGAAGAAATAGAAATGGATGACAGCGAAACAGATATTTTTAAAACAAATAAATCTGTACCTACAATGTTAAAGCCAAACAAATCCAAAGATCGTAGCTCTTTTAAAAATTGCTTTGAAATACCTGCTAATGAATTTCGTGAAATTTACAATCTAAAATCTCGAAAATTTAATCAATTTAAGTATGCTACTGTCATTTCAAATTACGCCACTAAATTAACTGGCTGCCAGATAAATATGAAAGCTGTAGACTATTACAAGAATCATTTAAATATTCGTGCATATTGCAGCCATAAGTCGATTGATGGAAATCAAAAGTGCCGTACACAAATTTATGTGTGCAGAAAACTATCGTTAGGGGAATTTGAAGTTTATAAGAGTGCAAATAAAATAGTACATCCTTATAAAAAAACCCGCTATGTTTCGAAATATGCCAGAGAATTTTATAAAAATATTTTACGTAAACGAACCGTACAATCTGCTGGGGAATTATTAATTCAAAATGAAGATACTGCCTTTGTTGCTAAGCATAATACTCAATTAGTTACAAAATCGTAGGATGTATTAAGAAAAATACGCTCTGAATTAATATCAGTAAATGATAACGCTCGCGACGATATCGAAGATTTAAAAATGGAAATTCAGCTGCAGGCTAATACGAACGAACAGTACATTCAAAAAGTAGGAGTTGTGCCATTTTTGGTTATGACTTATAGTAAATTGTAAAACAACGTACTAAAAATAATGCGTGACCAAGCTAAAAGAAACAGATTTGGTAGCATATCTTGATGGTACAGGAGGTGTAGTTAGAGCGCCTTACAAAAATTGCCCTTCAATTTACTATTATGCTTTAATAATTCCAACATATGCATACATAAGTGATACTTCAGCACCCTTCCCGATAACGGATTTGATATCATCAAGTCACAATGTTGTTACCATAGGCGGCTGGCTTAGATCATACAAACTTTTCACGGAAAACAGTTTAAAAAGTGGCCAATTTTCAATGCTGTGGTAATTGACTTCAGTTTTGCGAAATTAAATTCAATTCTAGATGCATTCAATCAACAAAATATAGTCGAATACCTTAACATGGCTTATGAATTTTTAAATGGCAAAAACCCAGGAGCATTTAAAAACAAAGTTAAATTTATGCCGCTCTCATCTTATGAGAAATATGACAAGCGATATAGATCAAAATTTCGCCAAAACATCCACCAAAAATAAATATTTAAAAGAAATAGTTTCCAGTTTTTATATTTGCAGTGATTTGATTCAAATTAAAAATATTTGGAAAAATTTGAGTATTTTGATGATGAACAAACATGTAAATGAAGCAACAACAAACGCGTTTCAAAATATTTGTCAAATAATTATAACTTCTACAAGTTTTGAAATTAATTTTGAGGAATTAAATTCAACCATTTATGCACAAAGTCCATTTTTTCAAGATTTTCGTGAAATTTCCGAAAATTGTGTGATTGATAAGAGTACAAAAGGGGGATTGAACTATTTTTACAATCCAGAGTTTTTAAATCTTTTTTTAAAAAAATATATTACGTATATTGCTCTATGGAGTGGTTTATTGCATGCAGGAAAGCGATACAGCAATTCTCACGTTGAAAATTATTTTGCAATAATTAAACGTAGATGTAGAGATTGCCCCATTATAAAAAGTATACCTACTAAAGCGCTTAGATTTGCAAAAGAGATACATTTACGAAACAGCTCAATATTTAAACAATTAGTTGCAGAAATTCCTAAAATATCCTTCAAACGCCACTACCAACAAATGTCGCTACAATTACCATCAACACCTGTTGATTTGTCGTTAATCGAATCGAAAAAGGCGGGAGAGACTTGGAAAAGAAAGTTATCACTAAACATAAAAAAATGTGAGTCGAATTTTCAATATAAAAAACTAAAAAAACTTTCTCAGTCAAATGACAAAGAACTTCAAAATAAGTCAATTTCTATTTTGGGATTAGGCTTAAAACCTACCGAAAAAATGACATCAAACAACCCTAAACCTCACTTAAAATTACCCGAATCATATAAAACTCAGTCGTGGCCTCACAACTGGCCATTACTTGAAAAAATACTTGTGCGTTCGATTCTTTCATTCAATGCGCTTTAAACTCATTTGATGTTAGGGGAATGAAAGAATCAAAATTAAAAGATATTCTTGAGGCTCTTGCACAACAAGATATCAGTCAAGCCTATCATATCAGAAACGAAATTTTGACCGACATTTATAAACACCAAACCTTCTGTGACTGTAACATTACAAAAATTTCCGATTATTTCATGAAAATGTACCCTAGCGCATTGATTAATTTTAAATGTCCAAAATGTCTACACACATCATTACAAGAGAGATCATATTTAAATTTAGATGTGTTTCAACTAGAAAAAATTGGGTTTCAGAATATTGATAGAAGTTTTTCGGAAATTCATAAAAAGCGATGTCAAATTTGCGATATCTACTTAGATATTTGTAGAGTTAATTCATTGGGGGTTGTTGCAATACAAACAGAATTCATAAACAAGTAAGCACCAATTCCACTAAATCATATTCAAAACAACATTATCTATCAAAATTCTGAGTATGAAATTAATTCAATAGTGAGTTATGTGCCATCAACAAGTCAGCCACATTACCTAAGCGTTTGTCGAGTGGAAGAAAGATGGGTGAAATATGATGATTTAAAATCATATGCGCAACAGATAGGAAATTCATCTAAAGAGAGGAAACATAAGTATTCCCTATCCTCAAAATAAAAATTAAATTCATGTCCGGCAAATGCTTGTCAGGAATAGGCTCGCATCATTATATCCTCTCTTTAGACCAAAACGATTGCTTTGCAATTTGTCTAAGAAGTTCATTAAGGATTCTTCTACAATAAAAAATTAATTCCATGTCCGACAAATGCTTGGAAGAGGCCAGCTCGAACCATTAGTACTGCCGTCTGACCCATACGATTGCTTTGAAATTTGTGTAAGAAGTTCATTAAGGATTCTTCTACAATAAAAAATTAATTCCATGTCCGACAAACGCTTGGAAGAGGCCAGCTTGAACCATTAGTCCTGCCGTCTGACCCATACGATTGCTTTGAAATTTGTCTAAGAAGTTCATTAAGGGTTCTAAAGAAAACTCTCTTAATTAAGGATTCTACAATAAAAAATAAATATTATGTCTCATAAATGCTTGGAAGGGACTATTATATGAAGTTTGATCAAATGTTTTATTTTAATTATTATTATCAGTCTTTGCGTTTTTCGTGCTACATTTTATTATGTATACATATTTTAAGTTGATAAATTTTTCACTTAATTTTTTTTGAGCATTTAATTATTGGAATTTTTTCGTGCTAACTTTTATAAATTTATATTAAATTTCACAATTTTTCGTGCTATCTTGTACTAAAAATTCAATATTCAAGATTCAAACCCAAGAGTGTTGCCATCGCAAATATCGTGCTAACTTTACGTGCTAACTTCACAGACATAAAATAAAAATAAAATTTTAAAATAAAATAAAAAAATAAGTAAGTAGCCTTCCTGCTATAATCGTCGTTTGACTGTAATTATGGAACTTTAGAAATACGTTTACATTTCCCTTTTTCTCTATAAATATTTTCATTTTACTTTTTCATATCTTTAGTTAATACTATAAAAATGTGAAATATTTTCTTAATAAAATTTTAAAGGATAGGTATCGCCTCAAAATCTTTAAGAAGAACGACGAATGATAAGAGAAATTCCTAACGTACCTCAAGAAAATAATAATTTTTTGTAAAAATATTAATATGTAATTTATGAGTGATTAACAAATCCCCAAAACCATTAACCTATTCAACTTTCTTTTGACCTTTTACTAAAAATGTTTATGATTTTTGAACTATAACTAACCGATTTTTCAATTTTCATGTGTACGTTTACTCGTAATTATTATAGGTAGGGATACATACGCTCATAAAAAAATGTTCGTTTGATTTTAGTCCTTTTGACTAAACGGGAGACCAACGAAAAAATGAAAATAAATCGAATTATCCATTCCGGGTCATTTGTTAGTGTTTTTTTTTTTTTGTTAAATTGGCTATCGAGCGCACACAAAAAAGGTATAAAACAACATTTTTAAGCAAATACAGTGGAATTTTTATATACATCTAGATCTACCTTAAATACACATGTGTGTAGATAAACAGCTGTAAAAAATAAACGTTTTACGCAGCGATCCCGCTTTTTTTTCGAAACTTTTCATCAGCATTGAATATTTATGAAGAAAATATACAACACGAAATTCATTGATAATGGGGTGGAATCAAATAAAAACAATCCTAATGTTTTACAGTAGATTGATTAGTGTTTTGCGTCGGTGTTAGACTCGTGTATTAGTGGGTTGGTTTTGTAATTTTGACTTTCCTTTTATATTTTCTTTTATGTGGTATATAAACGAAAAATAAATATAAAAATGATTTCATTCACTCGTACAAATTTGCTCGGCATTAAAATGACTGACAATCTAGGATTACTGAGCTGAAATTAAAGCAATTTTCATATAAAATTTTACGTGTAATATAGACTCAATTGATTGAACTGATGAGGTTTTTCTAAATATAGCTGTATTTTATGAATGAATAAATCTTGGGAATTAAAATTTCAAATGGAATATGATAAAAGACGATAAGAGGATTTTTATTTGATTTCGTGAGAACACCAATAAGTTTTATATGCGCGCAATTAAAGTGTTGCGAAGCACAGATTATGACGATTTTATGTTCAGAGCGTATAAAATTTTAATGAGGATGTCTCGTTAAGTGGATATCCTTGATAAGATTGTTCAGTTCTTATGATTTTAACCTACTTACGTGGAAGGTTGAGTAGATGTATCGAACCTAAACATACGGTTATTCCTTTTCAGCGCTGCACATGGGGAATTCAATATATTCGTAGCATCGTTTCGGTTGCCAGCAGAAACGACTTCAATGAATACGGAAATGATGTTTCGAAGTGCTAGAAATCGAGTGCGATGGGTCTTAGTTCGGAGAAATTGTTTAGTCTTCGGTTGAGCCCATGTTCCTTTTTAATTTTTTTTTTTTTCGTCAGGTAAAACAATTTTGATGAAAATTTACCGAAAGGTAGTTTTCGAGTACTCGGGAATCGATTCTGATGGAATTAGATTTCAGGAAAATACGTTTAGGGGGTCGTTCGATAACTGACAGGCCCCGATTACCGATTTTTTTTTTTTTTTATTTCGTCAGCTGAAACGACATAGATCGAGTAAAGTTGTCGGAAAATTCGTTTAGACGGTGTTTCTTTTTCTAATTAATTTTCTCAGCTTAAACTGCATTGATGAAATTTGCTGAAAGAAGGTATTCGAGTACCAGGAATCGATTACAATGAGTCCTGATTTCAGCAAAATTTGTTATATTTTCTCAGCTCAGTCGAAAGCTCGAAACGAGGGTTTTCGGATGCCATACTCAGATGTAAATTTGTAAGGGGCTTTCGAGTGCCAGAAAGCGATGTCGGTGAGTCTGTATTTCGGGAAAATACATTTATGGGACTTTGCAGTGAAGGCTGGGGGTCTTTTTTTAAATTGTTTTTGTCTCGAATGTTGCACTTTGTAGCGTGTTCTAGCACCATGGTTGTGATGTTGTGGCATTTTGCTACCCCTAGCACCATTTTGAAGAATGTTACACCAACATATCGCGTCATGTTGCATCTTCACTGGTGTGAACTTTTAATAATTTATCAAAAGTGTAGCTACACAAATAAACAATTATCAAAAGTGTATTAACACAATTTAATCAAAAGTGTAGTTATATACAGAAGAAAATGTTAAAGGTTTGAATTTTCTTTATTTAATTGGAAAAATCATTTTTATAAAATGATTTTTAAATTAAAAATTAGCAAGGACATTAAATATATTTTTATATACAATGTGAAATTAAATTTTAGAGCGCGATTGAACGTTTTTATATAAAACCGTGGTTATTAATATTCATCTTATTGTAATTTGTGAATGCCATCGGATTATTTTGATAATATTTGCAGGTCTAAATACACATATCTAGAATTACTTGATTATCGCCTTCAAACAATCTCTACACTTTCGTATCAAATATCGCAAGTGGAACGGTTTTCTAAATTTCTAAAATAGGTGAAAAATTTCCCGAGCGTCGTGTTAATTTGTTGTATGTCAAAATTAATCTAAAAGAGTACATAAAATTCGCCGGTATTCACGAATCACAATGCTCATCTACCTATTAAAAACCACGTTTTAATAAAAAGAAAAACGTTCAGTCGAGCAGAGATGTATTTTTTACTTCATATTATATTTACAAATATTTTTAAATTTAAATTAACTTATAAAAATAATATTTTCAATTAACCTCTTGCGCTATTTTGACGTACAATTTACGCCATTAATAATTTTTCTCTATACTGAAAATGACGTACAGCGTACGTCTACGAGCGAATTTGACTTTGTTACGCAGAAAAATCTCGATTTAACGGACTAATTGGGGAGCCCGTTAAATCCGAATGTCCGTTAAATCCCAGTGGAATTTTTTAAATTTAGTCGACTATAGATTTTGCATTTGTTCTGGAATATGGCCACCTAGGACAGAACTCGTTTATCTCTTAACCGATTATTAAGGAATTTTGTTTGTTCGATGGAAATGAGATTCATAAACAGTGTTTAGAAGAAGTTCTGGAATATGGCCATCTGGGACGGAACTCGATCATGCATGGGATTTTTAAATAATTTTTGAAAAAGTTCTGGAATATGGCCATATTCTGGCCACATAAAAATCATTAAATAATCCCATTTCCATCCAGCATACCCAATCCCATCATAATCGGTTAAGAATTGAACGAGTTCCGCCCCAGATGGCCATATTCCAGTACTTCTTCCAAAAATCATTTAAGAATCCCATGATCGAGTTCCGTCCCAGAGGGCCATATTTTACATAGTGTAAAATAAAAAAAAAATCGTCAAAAAACAAAAAAAACTAGATCCCTATTGCGGTGACGTCTACCGGGTCCAATTGTGAATTTAAACGATCCAGGAACCCACTCAAACACAAAATTTCATTAAAATCGGTCCAGCCGTTTAAGAGGAGTTCATTTGGCATTTCTTTGGGTGGATGGGCACAAATTTTTTCTAACTAATTGATAGCGCAAGAGGTTAAATAAAGTAAATTTTCTTCTGTGTAATAACTATCCACTTTTGATAAATTGTATAAATAGACTTGATTTATTTGTGTAGCTACACTTTTGATAAAAGATTAAAATTTCACATCGGTGCATGATCTTGCATCACGTTTCACATACATATTATGTCGTGTTGGGGTCTTGTGCTTTCTTTTAATTAGATGCGCCTGGCAGTATGTTTGATCATGTTTCATAATGTTGCTTTGGTTGTACGTTACGGTGAGATATTCTGAGAGTTATTACGTTAAACGCAGCTTTACGAGTAAAAATATTCATTTCAATTGTTCGTTACCTACATCGCATTGAGAGATTTTGCGTCATTATGTTTGAGCTTACATAATCGGTTAACTTCGGAATAATATGTGATTAGTCCATTGAATCCTATTCAGGTTTTTGAGCTGCCGGGAGGCACATATTGCTGCTGGATGAGGCATACTGGCATGCCGGATGTTAGATGATCTCGTTTTTACTTCCATGTGTTTGGGTCAAGGGTTTCGGGAAAAATTTCTAGGGGTTTTAAAAAAAAATTTGACCCCAACTTGGATAAATAAATTTGACAGGAGATATACGAGGTTAGAAAGCAACTGTAATGGATCATGATTTCGGAAAACTTGTTTAAGTGTCCTCCAGTTCTGCCGTAATGATACGTCTTATTCTATTGGGTGTGTGAATACGACTCCGACTTTTCCCAATTGGTATCGTTACTAGTACTGCTTACTTGGTGGCAAGACTGGTATTCTACAGTACTTGATGTCAGCTATCAAACGCAGTATGCGACATTTGGTTGAAGTGTAAACAACTAGTAGTTTTAATTCCTTGAGAATGCCGAATTTTATTCCAAATACACATCATTTGCGGGAAGTTTTAGTACATTATTTTATTGCAAACAAAGGTTCATCATCGGAAACTTATCGTTCGCTAATACAACGTGCAAAGAATGGTTTCGGTGATTTAAAAATGAGCATTATGGCATTGACGATAAAGAGCATGCTAAACCGCCAAAAAATTTGAGGATGCGGAATTGGAAACGTTATTGGCTGAATACTCTTCTCAAACAATCAGAATTGGCTGTATCGTGAAATGTTGATCGATCAACTGTGTATATGTTTTGTTTGGTCACGTTGATTCGGCTTACATCGTGGTACATCTTGGAATGGTCTTCAATTCATGGTCTTCAATGGGGTTATTTTCATAGGTTGTCTAAATCTAAATCATGCAACAACATTGATGACTTATTTGATTTTAATTTATCAAAGGATAACTTCAAAAAAATCCTGAAGAAATATTTTTAAAAAAATTTATGTTAATTAAAATTTGATTTTTAATTTTTGTTTAATTTGTTTTGGTTTAACCTTTTTTAAATTTTTATTTTTAATTTAATTTTTGTTTTAAACTGAATGTTTGGTTTTAATCTGAAGTCATACATGTACTCACAAAATAGATTTCTTTAGAAATAAATAACAAACATACGGAATAGTTCAAAAAGCTAGCAACTGAGTTCCACATGAATTAAAAAAGGAGACCTCGAAACCTTTCGAGGAAATACTGCTGGCACTCGGAGTCACTTTAACACACCCAGTAGTAACCGTACTTAAAACTGGTAGATATTTGTTATGTTTTGAATATTATGTAATACTAGCTGACCCGGCGAACCTCGTTTCGCCCCAAATTACTTCGTTCCGAGCAAATACCTTTGTTCTTAACAAAAATAAATTTTGATGAGAGAAAAATTCAAACAACTCAAATCTATTCTCAATAGACAATTGAGTTGAGTAGCCATTCCATTCACTTTTTCATCGAATTCAACACTAAAGGCAGGTTTATGTTTGCGTTCGTTCGGTCCTTTTTTCGACCAATCATATCTTGTTATAAAATCCAAAAGAAAAGAATCGTCATTTTTGAGCAATATGATTGGTCGAAAAAATTGTCAGAACGAACGAACGCAACTATAAAAACGGCATAATATGTTAAAAAGTCAATTCAAACTCAGGCATCTATCGAAAATTTAGTTGTATCTTGGATTTTTTTCTCTCAGTGTGAAAATGAATTGGAGCCAGTTGGAATTCAAAAGAATTCAATGTATTTTGTTCGAGTAGAATTAAACGGAATACAGACGCAAATCAATACAATGCATTATGGTAAACAATATTTTTCGTTTTTTTGTCCGGCTCGTAAATGAACAACGATGATAGTTTGCTAACTCTCGAACCGTCGCGTGTTCTGAACTGACCATGAGAAAAACATAGAAATTCCAGATTTATTTCGCACACTTCCAGCGGTTGACCTTGCGATTTGTAAATCGTCATAGCGAATGGGGAATTGAATGCGCTTGAAGTCAAACGGAATGGCAGTCGGAACCAGAGAAATTCTTGAGATTAGAACATCTTCTCCTTTGAATTTGCCCTGGATGCTCGTAGCTTGGACCACGTTGTTCATCAGTTTCTTCACATCTAATCGCGTTCCGTTGCACAATCTCGGATGGTTCAGATTACGCAGCATGATTATCGCAGATCCTTCCTTCAGCATCAAGTTATGCAATGGTATTCCCGGCAAATAAAGCTCATTCTAAAAATCGGTCGGATACAATCAAACGATTTGTAACAATGCATTTCCCCAGCGATTTGGTTTTGAATCAAGTAATTCAGACTGATAACATCCTTGGGTTCGATTTTACTCAACATATTCCCAACTGTTGGGTACCCTGAAAGAGCTCAATGCGAAAACGATACCTGTCAAATTGCACTACGCCTGAGTCAACTTACAATGCCATCTACTGCGTTGTGACATTAATGATCACACTTCAGTGCCATTTCTTATTTATCTCATTAACTTTTTGCTTTTATCCATTTAGCTCACGATTTTCCAAGATTTTCCAAGGTTTGCGTCGACTTTAATGCTTTACAGCGTCCAAAATAATCTAAACTTTGAAATGGAAAAACCTTAGCTTACGCTGAAGGCCAATCTGTTTCATAAAATTGCCAGCTATCTGTCATGCATTCCATGCGGCATTTGCTGCCGCAGGTCAGTCTTTAAATGGGAATAGTGTGGGTGTTGGGGTGCTTAGATAGTGGCCTTGTTAACCACGATTAAAAATGGAGAGATGTTCAATGGGGAACCGGACTCCTAAGTTGTGGTGGCATTATCAACCCATTATGTGGATCGAATTAACCGAGGTTGTATATTGAGGGTTCAAATTTTCATTACAAAAAAAAGAATATACATATATGCGGATATGCCTCAATATTATTAGTAATAATTTTTTTTGATTGGTAAAGTGATACCAGCAGAATGAAATCCGCGTGTTAATGCACTTGCACGATTTCCGCTCCTAATGGAGCAGCTGATATGCTCTTTACCAATTGGGCGGTTTACATTAGTATGATGATTATATTTTTACGGTTCAGCTGTTCTCAACTGATCCGCTAAAATAAAACATTTAATTTTCTTCCGGTTTTTCCGGAAGTTTCCGAGTTTTCCACTCATATTTTCCAATTATTCTCTTCTAAAAGACCATCTGGATCGTATACGTGCGAAATCCCTTACAAAACATCATTTTTAGATTTTCCGATTGTTTTAATGGGTTTTCCCAAAATTTTCTTTCGTAAGAACCATCTCCTACCAATTGCGAATACAACAAAAACAAATCGGTTCAGCGGTTCATTTTTTACACCATTTTTATATAATATAGATAATTTTTGATGTTGCTGCTTTGATAGTTGATGCAAGAAGACTTTCTATTTATTTTTTTTAGAATTATTTGATATATTTTCTAGACAATTATGATTCTAATTTTTTACATAGATTGCCAAAATTCTACACAACTTATATTTATAGTAGTCCGCCACCAGCGCCATCTATTGAAAATAATCCAAAGTGGCTATATAAATCATTGTCGAAATACAATTTTCATTGGTGGTGTTAAGTGTATTTCCATCCAAAATTCCTATGCAAAACGCAATTTTCGACTTTCCGATTTTTTATTTGATTTTTCGGTTTTTCTTTGGGTTTTGGCGGATTTTCTTCGATTTTCTGATTTTTTTCGAGTTTCCGGATTTTCCTTTGGGTTTTTCCGAATTTTATTTTTTCTTAAGTGGGATTCGAATCCAGTACCTCCCGGCCCAAGCATCGAAGCTTTAACCACTGCACCACCTGTCTTATAAAAAATGTACATACAAAATCCATCTAAAATAGGCTTTTTATTTTATTTTTCGTAAACCACCACTGTATTGAGACGAACAAAGCAAAAAAAGAATCATCCAAATCGGATCTATCTAGATAGATAGATAGAGAAAATAAATGAAGATAATAAATAGATAAAATAAATAGATTGGACAAAAAATAAAGACTAATTTGCATGCAGCCCCGGTGGGATTCGAATCCAGTACCTCTCAGCCCAAGCGTTGAAGCTATAACCACTGCACCACCTGTCTCATAAAAAAGTGCACACACAATTCCTATAAAAAAGGCTTTTTATTCATTTTTTCGGATTTTCCGACGTTTCAGGTGGATTTTTTCAAACATTTCTTTCGTAAGAACCATCTCCTGTCAATTGCGAACACAACAAAAAAAGATTGAGCCAAATTGGTTCAGCCGTTCCCAACTGATGCGCCCACATACATTTCACCAGCGATAGATTTTTACATTATTAATTTACGTTCTGCTTTTTGTTAAATATGTTTCGATATTTTTTGTTATATAAAAATGGCAGTTCTCAGTTTTTGTTATTTGTGACTGTTACTTGTGATAGTAATACAACTGAAGCCGTCTTTTAACAATAATACGATTTCGATTTTCAGACTCTCTACAAATTACGATTACCAAATAAACATACATTTCCAAAAATCCCGTAGCCGAAATGGCTGCGCACTGCGAAACCTAAATTAAATTTTGTATTCAATTTATTTATTGGGTCACCATTGGGTCACCAAGCAGTAATTTTTAAATTGTATTAATAGGAAACTTCGACATACTTCGCTTTTTAGACACTTCGCTTTTTAAAATCATTTTTAAATGATTTTCAGAAGCTTATGTAGGTTTAAAAAAAGCGTAGCGTAACTTAAATTCATGGACTATTCACTTGCCATGTTTATGTAAAAATAAAACATAATTGCCAAAATGTCTTAGTACTGTGGCATGTAATTTTTATTCCACTTTGTGCTTAATTTACATTCTTCCTAAATTTATAGTGCAGGTAACCCTCCAAAAACACGGTATTCGAAGAACCTGGTTGCGAAGACCACGGATTATCCTTCTCTCCAATTACACAGTTTAAAATAACACGATATTCGTTCATTGTCTTTTATTTTGTTTTTTGTATACCATAACAACAAAAAAATTACAACGTAACCTTTTTTTATTATATTTTTTGTAGTTCCGATCAACGCGGTTTCAAAGAACACGAATCGAATTAATCGTGTTCTTGGAAGATTTCCGGTAATTCGCCATTTTACTTTAACTCTGTCTTACCTGTTCTCAACTTTCAAAATGTTGAGTTTCTGAATATTTTCTTTTTTCCTTTATTTGGAACAAAAAAATTTAATATAATTAAAATTGTCTTTAATTATTCATAATTGATACTTAAAAGGGAAAGTTCAACCAAATAAATTGTATTTTCAATCTAATATATTTCAATTAAAGGTTTACTCATTCGCGGTTTAAGATTTAACCACGTTATAAACTCTTTCGAATTTGGGAACAAAGTGCGGGAAATAAAGTGCTTTCAACTGTACCCCGACACATATCGCTATAAAAATCTAAAAAATTTCTACTGGAGGGATTTATGGTTTTTAATATTTTACATCCCTTTATGTGCATGCATTTAGAGCAAGCTAGTTGAATTGCTTACACGCAATTCACGTTCCAAACACCCTATTTGTCTTAAAACCCAGTAATATAATTAATTAGCAAGTAATAATGCCAATTTAATTAAAATAAATTTACCACCAACTTACATTATTTTTTACTTAACTCAATTACATTGCTAATTACACAAACACAAGAAATTATTTTTGGCTGACCATTTCATTCTTAGTTTACTTGCGTAATTAACTTAATTTGTTGTGTATTAACTGTTATTATTCAATTAGATCTAATCGCCATGCTATCTAATATATTTTCTTAACGATATAAAAAGAGAGAACACCTTAATACTGATTTATGTATTAAGGTTCTTCAGTATATATTGATATAAAATGTTTATGTATTTACTGTTTAGCTAATAATCAAAATTGTTACTCGACGAAAAAAAAAATAATTTTCTCTTGATATACAAGAGTGTAAGTAAACATCGCTTCGACTGGAAAAATTAAATTTTTCTTAAAAGTTTATGACTAATTTATGTTGCCTCCCCTGCATCACACTCACACACCATTCGCATGTTTGAAAATTTCCATTAAATCTTACACATACATAATTTTTATTTTTAATTGCACGCAATCACTTTTCATGAAAATTAGATGAAAAAACGGTTATTGTGTATATTCGTGTATCGTAGTTAAAAAAACAGAAAATTAAATTTACAAAAATTAAACGTACACATGACTCTCCAATTATGTACTGTTGCGTTGAATCTAATTCTGAGAACAAATATAATACTTTTCTCACTCTGGAATTGTAAAACGAAAAAGGAAATAATTATTTTTTTTGTGTTTATATTTCCAAACAAGCAAACAATTCAATAAGGAATAGAATAGAATTTTTGTACAAGCAAATTTTAAGTGCTTGAAGCGCAAAATTTAAATTTAATTCCAACATATTTTCAATTAATTACTTTACAATTCTAAGGTAACGATTTATTTTATTTCCCTTGCAGATGCTGCTGCGGCCAATCCCGTGTAACGCATCCTGTTATACCCGGTATACCAATTATACCGGGCGATGTATGGAATCCAAATCAATATACTCGAACACATCCTACCGATGCTTATGGTACAATAGAATTTCAAGGTGGCCCCCATCCCACCAAAGCACAATATGTACGTTTATCATTTGATACGAGGCCTGATCTATTAGTACAGTTATTTACAAGGGAATGGAATCTAGAATTACCAAAGCTGTTGATAACGGTTCAAGGTGGTAAAGCAAATTTTGAACTTCAACCGAAATTAAAGAAAGTGAGTAATTAATAATATAAAAAAAACTTTACGAAGGCACGCTAATTTATGGGAGTATATTTTTCTATTGATAGGAAATACGAAAAGGATTACTAAAGGCGGCTAAAACAACGGGGGCTTGGATATTCACGGGTGGTACAAATACCGGTGTTACGAAACAAGTAGGTGACGCATTACTTTTAGAGGGCCAACAACGAACGGGCCGAGTTGTTAGCATTGGTATAGCACCATGGGGTATTGTCGAGCGTAATCATGAACTGCTGGGACATAATCGTGACGTACCGTGTCACAGTATCAGTTCGCCTCGGTCCAAATTAGCTGTCTTAAATAATCGCCATGCTTATTTTTTATTAGTCGATAACGGAACACAGGGTAAATATGGTGCTGAAATTATATTACGACGAAAATTGGAGAAATACATATCAACCTTAAAATTGCATCCATGTAAGTAAATTGACCCAATATTCGCATATAGTAAATATATTTGAAATACAAATTTTCCATTTTTATCAGTTACACATTCAAGTACACCGGTTGTGTGTCTTGTAATAGAAGGCGGTACAAATACGATACGAGCTGTATTAGAATACGTTACCGATGTACCACCTGTGCCGGTTGTTGTTTGTGATGGATCTGGGCGAGCTGCTGATCTACTCGCGTTCGTGCATAAGTACGTAAAATACAGTAAAAAATCGAATTTAGTAAACTAAAATAAATATATAATTCAAGGTATGCTGCCGAAGGCGATGAACAAACAGTTCTTGAATCGATGCGTGATTATCTGCTAAATACGATACAAAAGACTTTCGATGTTGGTGTCGATCAAGCCGAATGTCTCTATAATGAGTTACTACTGTGTACGAAAAATAAAAATTTAATAACCGTGTTTCGTATACAGGAGAAACCGGAAGGTGAGGCTCAAGAGTTGGATCAAACTATACTTACCGCTCTATTTAAATCACAGCATCTAAGTCCGCCCGAACAATTAAGTTTAGCTTTAACATGGAATCGTGTCGATATAGCAAAATCAGAAATATTTGTATATGGCCAAGAGTGGCCACATGGTGCTTTAGATGAAGCAATGATGCAGGCCTTAGAACACGATCGTATTGACTTCGTTAAACTGCTGCTCGAGAATGGTGTTTCGATGAAGAAATTTTTAACGATTCCACGACTAGAAGAGCTTTATAATACAAAACATGGTCCAGCGAATACGTTGGGCTATATTTTGCGTGATGTTCGACCGCACATTCCAAAAGGTTATATTTATACGCTTCATGATATTGGTTTAGTTATAAATAAATTAATGGGTGGTGCCTATAGGTAAGTAAATTGTACATTCGAGTGAAATTTTATGCCAAAAATAATAAAATCTTTATTACGTTATAAAGGTAATTGAATTTGAAAGAAACGCTCATAAAATAAGTCAGTCAACAATTTGATATTTATTATTTTGAGCTTAACCAAATCTACTCCGGAATATACTATCTTTTATTTAGCTCTTAATAATCGTCGGAGTGATTTTGAATTAATAGATCTAAACGATCTTAATTAACATTATGTTCTTAGGAATAGGAAATATCTGATAAGTTTGTTGTTTAGTTCAAAATCTTCAATTCTTTAACTTTACTTTTGCGGATCGTTTTGCGAAACGAGCACGCCTCTTAAGGTCTGCTTAGGACATTTTCTGGGCTATTCTAAATAGGAGTGGATAATTGCAACAGGAACACTTTCGAATTTTAAAATGACACTTTGTATGCCGCTAAAGGACAATTTGCCCTAATTATTTGCGATCACGGATAAAATTAATGTTAGTCCTGTTGTTTTGAAATTAGGACATATGTAATTTAAAATTCGCCTTAATGGCGGTAAAAATAACACCACGGATTTTGGTCGGAAACTGAGACTGGAAATTGCGAATTTTACTGATGATTTATTTCCGGAAAAACAAAAATCAAACTCCAACTATCAAGTTTTGCAAAGGTAGCAAAAGCGAGGAAATTTGTGCTAATCAAAGAAATAAAATTTTTAAAAATTCTTATTCATAAACCGAGAAACGCAAACCGAGAAACACAAGATACTATAGTGAAAATGAAATACATCTACCGTGCAATAAAATTTGTGTTGAACAACAAATTAATGGAGATTAATGGGAAATATACAACAGAGATGGTTGAATAAACGAATTTTCGAGATAAAGTGCTTTAGAAACCAACGAACTAACATTTGTGATTACGTATCCCGCAATATTCTTTGCCTCCCGAAAAACATAGTGACGGAATTTGTGCTAATCCAAAAAGGCCCAACTCCATTGAAGAATCAACACGTTCCAAAGAACGAATTTTTCATGTAAAGTACTCTAGAAACCAGCAAGTTTGGAACTTCGGATGACAATCCTAATCCGATATGTGCATTGCCATCCGAAAACCATAGCTGCTGAATTTGTGTTAATCCAGTATTGACCCAATTCAATTGAACAACAAAGACCGTTGAATGAACGAGTTTCATAAGGTGTTCAAGAAACCAATGAATATATTTGGCATTTCTAATAACAGGTTCTTAAGAGATATGTTTATTATTAGGGCAACCAAAGATATGCTCTTAAAAATAGGTTTTAGGGGTATATCCTCCATCCGTTCGCAAATTATTTAATTGTGAGACAAAATATGGTATTTATTTTGCCATGCCACTCGACACATTTTTTTTAAATTTAAATTTATTTTGTGATGGTAAAGTAGAAATACACAAAAAACTGTTACGCATTTTCCGAGGTCATGTATTTCTACTTTACAATCGCAAAACAAGTTTAAATATAAAAAGAATGTGTCAAGTGGCATGGCATAATAAATCTAGTAACTATATTTTGCCTCGCAATTAAATAATTTGCGAACGGATGGAGGATATACTCCTAAAACCTATTTTTAAAAGCATATTTTTGGTTGCCTTATTCATTATCACCCGGAAAACATAGTGGCCATATTTGTGCTAATCCAAAATTGAACAAAGTTGTTAATCAGAAGTGCAAAGTTCATTGGCTTCAAAAATACCTTATGAAAGAAATTCGTTCGTTCAACTATCTTTCTTTATTGTTCAAATTGAGCCAATATATTTCCAGGTGGCGATGAACCATGAACTATGTATCGGAAGTGTCAGGTTCGTTGGTTTCTAGACCACTTTGTTCGTTCATTCAACTGTCTTTTCTAGTCTATGAAATTGGGTCAATTCTGGATTAGCACAAATTCCGCCGCTGTGTTTTTGGTTGGCAACGAACATATCTGATATAAATATTTAGATATTTAGAATTCGTTCATTCAACAGTCTTTGTTGTTTAATAAAATTGGGCGAATACTGGGGCGAGAATTTGTAACATCACATTTTCGATACTTTCTCGAAATGTATGTCTCTTTTTCGTAAATTGCAATTAGCGTTTGTTTCGTTAATAATTTTATCATTTTATGCTAGAGACGCGAGACATAAACTTCGATAAATTATCGAAAATTGTGATGTTATTAAATCCCGCCTCTGGATTAGCACAAATACAACGATAAGATTATCTTATCAGAAGTGATATTATGTTCGTTGGTTCGTTATGTCAAAAATTCATTCATTGAGCCTCGCCACACTTTGATTCTTTCGTCGTGATTCAATGATTTCAAAAAATCAATCCCCGTCTACATTTGATTCCTTTGCGCGTTTCTATTTTTATGTATGTGCGTAAAATTTTGTTTTTGATTTATTCGTATTGTAAAAAATGTTTATTATTTGCTGCTTAAAATTAACCCAAACACGACAAATAAACAAGGTGTCCTTGAAATATTTATCTCTCTCGCACAACGCGAGAGTCAGTTGAATAAATAAAAAAATATGCTGAAAAAAGAATCAAAAATTTCTCCACCAAAAAATTAGTTTGTTGGTGAAGGGGAAGGAAACGAGGAAAGAATCACGACCAAAGAATCAAAGTGTGGAACCCCGGATTGTACTTATCTTTGTTGTTCAAATGAAAATTGTGTACCTTTAGCTGTTTTGTTTTGGCAAAGTCCGTTTAGCTTTAAAAAATAAAATATTAGCGGCCAATTTTGGTTTCAGCAGTATTTGCTGGTGAATTTCCACTATCGGAAAATAATGGTTCATCATAGTTGGCGTATTTATCAGTAGTAATTAAAGAAGAGTTGGCTTTAAATAAAACCAAAAAAATAAGACTTTCATAAAACCGATTCAGCTTACAATTACTACTGACATGAAAGCCAACTATGATGAAAAATTATTTTCCATTACTGGAAATCCACAAGGAAATATTGCTAAAACCAAAATTGGTCACTAATATTTGATTATTTAAAGCTAAGCGGACTTTGCCAAAGCAAAACAGCTTTCGTTTCGTAAATATTTACACCAAACTAATTCCATCAGTAGGCCATAAAAATATTTTTCGCAATTCCCTATTCCCATCATAATAGTACCACAGGAAATAGACACTTGGACTACCTAGCACTGATTTCTTCGAGCACTGATTAGCACAAATTGGGCTTTAGCTGTATGTAAAGTTCATTTTGAAATTTGAAATCCCCTTTCCCTGCTGCAGTTCCCCACACTCTACATAAGTAAATATTCAATACTTTTGTGCGTCACGGTTTTGTTTTTTGTTATTTTTGCATAAATTTTACGCCGATAAAATATTATTATATAAATTCGTCGTAATTAATCTGTTTAACACTTTTCAGATCGTATTATACTCGGCGAAAATTTCGTCCAATTTATGCAAAAGTTATGAATAGCTACGTAAATACACATCGTAAATCGTCCACATTTCAACGTCAGCCAGGCGCTAACTCAATGAGTTTAGTAACTGGTTTACTGCCGTTCACAACAGAGATGGCACTTTTTGAGTTCCCCTTTAACGAACTTTTAATCTGGGCGGTGCTAACCAAACGTCAACAAATGGCCTTACTTATGTGGACCCATGGCGAAGAATCTTTAGCAAAATCGTTGGTTGCCTGTAAATTATATAAAGCAATGGCTCACGAGGCAGCAGAAGATGACTTAGATACGGAAATCTATGACGAATTACGAAATTATGCTAAAGAATTTGAAAGTCGCGGTCTTAAACTATTAGATTTTTGTTATCGACAGGATGCCGAACGAACGCAACGCTTATTAACGTGTGAATTAAATTCGTGGTCTAGTCAAAGTTGTTTAAGCCTAGCGGTAGCCGCAAATCATAGGGCACTATTGGCACATCCTTGTAGTCAAGTTATATTAGCTGATTTGTGGATGGGCGGTTTACGCACCCGCAAAAATACCAATTTAAAAGTGATTTTGGGTTTACTGTTTCCACCATTGATTAATAAGTTAGATTTTAAGTCAAAAGAAGAATTACAACAAATGCCTCAAACCGAAGAAGAATATTTAGAAAATCAAAATTTAGACTATGAGGATCAAGATAAGTTGCATCCGGACGCGGAGGTAAGTTTAGCAAGTAGTTTTCATGTAAAATATATAATTTTTTTTTGATTAATTTTTTTTTTAAAACAACAACAATAATAAGTGAAAAATTATGTAGCAAACAAAAAAACCTATAATATACAGGCCATAACCAATCTTTTTCTAGAATCCACCGAAAAGGCGACTATCCGTTTCATTAAAATACAAGATAGGGAATCAATCTTGTTCTCAGGTAGATTCCAATAACAAACTTATGTAAATTACGTTTGTACCTTTAATACATTTTTTTAAATCACACTTTTGAATGTCTATCTGTATCTCCTTCGTTTTATCTAAAAAAAAAAATTAGAAAGAAGTGTTTTTGGGGCATGTATAAATTTTTGTGCCTTTCTTCGAGAACATAATTTAAACAAAAGATCGCTGAAGGGTTATTTCAAAATTTGTATAATGAAATAATCTTTCGGGAACACGTTTATTATACCGTACTTTATTTTTGTGTGTCTTACATATACTCGTATATTACTTTTAACTGTCACCGTAACTAATCCCTCTATGTATCCTATACATTCTACATACATTTTTTTCTCGTATGATCTATGTTTTTAAAAAGAGATTTATCCTTTTTCTTTATGATAATATTACACATTGAAAAAAATAAAAATTATTGTTTTATTCGGTATATAGCACGGCGTTATTATATATTCGCTATTATAACAAAAACAAAATAATTATACATATTATATGCTCTGTATAGTAATATGTGATATATATCGGAAATCTTGTTAAAATTTTTATAATACATATGCTTGTTGTTGTTTTCATTGTGTAATTCTAAATGTGTAGAAGTTTGATTGTTTCGACTGCTGACAGACTAATTTTTAAAGTTTTTAATTTTTAATTGCGATGACAAAGTAAATAAAAATATATTAACACATTGTATTCCAATTCGTGTGAATTTTTTTTAAAAATATTCTAAATTATTGATGTCAATAAAAATTAGTCAACTAAATCTAATTATTCTTGACGTAGTTTTATGATCTATTCGTATGTTTGTCGCTTTTGGTTTTTTACTTGTTTATTTTTCTGAATTTTGATTGGAATCACCTTAAAGGTAACTGGACAGAGCTATGGATCCTTCCCAACATCGTATTTAAGACATTTTACGAAAATAAGTTCTTTGTATATAGACATAAACCCAAAGGTTTTTACGTCGGGAAAATTGGAGAATGTCGTATATTTATGGTTTTTAAAATTCCTCAACATGCTGATATTCCAACAACAGGTGAAAATTAATGGAAAAATTTTTGTTTTTTAGTTTTTGTGTAAAATATAAATTGTTCGAAAGAACATCAAAATTGCTTATTAAAAGTTATATCTCTGTCGAAAATCTTAAAAGGAAAGCAAATGAAGCATCTCAAGGAAAAATGTATTACATTTTAGATGCAATGCAATTTTATTTAATTAAAATATCAAAGAATTTTCATTGTGTAACCCTTTTTATGTAGGATTTAATAATGCAACAAAATTATTTTTACGAATTGTTGCCATGAAACAGCACTTTAAGTAAAAATGTAGTAGTATTCAGTGATTTTAAATTTTGAAAAACTTAATGCATCTAAAATGTTACTCGAATAGTGGAAAAATATCACACAAACAATTTTTCTTATATACCGAAAGAAGAATTGATTTTATTTATTTTTAGTTGACGTTACGTAATAGATAACCGCCCTCTCCGCCCTCAATACTAAACAATGTTAATTATTATTAATTTTCTTCAATCTTGCATCGTATCCCGGTTAAAAGTTTGGCATTTATAAAAAATACACTAAGTATTACCTATCTTAACCTTCATTCTGCGTATTTGATACAAAATTATCCCAGACCAACAAAAATGCAAATAAAAAACTAATTACTAAAAATTATTGAATCGGAATCTTATTCATCTTGAATTTTTGTATTTTTTTTTATTTTTATAATTATAGAAAATAATTTTTAAGTACAAAATATATTGGGGTATTTTTTACCCCATACACGGTACCATACACAGTTTGAAGATTAAATATATTGCCCGGATGGCGAAGAATATCCCATTGGTTCCTCTGTTACAAATATTCCTTTGTTCTAACTTGTACAGCATAGCTTGAGGAATGACACCTACTCACCTAATGATAGATAGCATTACTGAAATAAATCTTATTTCTCGAGTTGCTGATAATAGATGCCCTGTATTTACGAAGCCTTCCATCTCCTTGATTTATTCTTGCTCAATATTCTTGATACCTTTGTAAATTTAGTCCAGATTATCAGAACAGGAAAATTATAAAAATTTTAAACCAGCACTAAAATGGCGACGATTTAGTGTACTAATTTCCTGCGTATAACCCGCACTCTGTATAATCCGCATCCTTGTATAACCCACAATTATTTCTAAACCTAGCAGTTAGAGCGAGTTTAACTTTTTTCTATCGTTAATAGATATACTGTTTCTCTACTTTTCAAATCGTAACGAGTAAAAAAATTGAGAAAACACTATCTTTGGTTTTGAGTCTGAGGAAGATTTCTTGGGATTTTGAATGTAAAGAAAAATTAAATTAATAAATTGAAAATTTATGAATAATTTTTTTTTGATGTATAACCCGCACTACTAAATTTCTGCAAAAAAAAAACACTTTTTTCCATATAACCCGCGGGTTATATGCAGGAAATTAGGATATTTAAAGAAATTATTGTCAAATGTACATATATGGTAAAAAATACGTCAAATCACAAATCTAGTTATGTTTTGAATTTTTATTTTATTTATTTTTTTGTTTTGATTATAAAAAAAAGATTTGTTACTCATTACTTTTCTGTTATTATTGATGTTGGAGTTGTTAAAGATACAGAGTGTCAATGGTAAAAATTGATTTCAGGATCGAGGACTGCCATATATTTTTTAAAAAAATCAACTTTTTCCTTAAATCACTTCAATATCGTTTTGTTTTTAAATGTTAGAATATTTCATTTTCACCTTGAAAGACATAAATGCTGGATGAAACATATAGAGAATTACAGATCTAGGTACCTAATAGAGAATTTTCATCGAAACTTATCATTTATATGGAAGAGTTTATTTGTATCAATTGTGAATTTGTAAATTTATTTCAGTTTTGAATAAATAACTTTGAATTTTTTATAATTTTCGCCACTTAATTAATTTTTTGTGACTTACTAAAAAGTTAGGTATGAATAATTTTGTTTTTTTGCTGTCCTGCTACGACAGGTCTACTCGTTTTTGTGATTCATAATTAAATTTAAAACAAAAAATATTGGTAGTAAAAAAAATTATTACAAATACAAAATAAAGAAGGAAGGCTCTGTGAACCGTTCTTGTTAAAATTTTTAGCTGTTTGTACTATATAATGCATTGTGTTGAACTTTTCGAGCATTTGTTGTATAATAAGTGATTTCGGAAGTCTCACTCACTCCTACTGGAAATATTATCGTCATTGACACCTCGCTTTCTACTTCTCAACATTTAGAAGTCACCAAGTAATATCAACTTATACAAATCGATGAATTTTCATTTGCTTCAGTCGAACGCAGCAAATAAATTTTAATATCCCTTTTGTGATTTACTAACACAATTGTGCGAGTACGGCAAAAGTACCATGTCAAAAATTTATTTTTGTATGTGTTTTGAACCAACTTACACATTTGTGTTCTCCTTTCAAACTTATTTCGTCCGAAAAAAAACACTATTAACTATACTCACAATTGTGTTGGTTGTACTTCAAATCAAGCGAAATTTTTTATCAAAAACGCCATTACATACTATGATTTTTTACTCACACATTTGTGCGGTTTGGACTTTAATTAAGCCATTTTTTTATTTTTTTTGGTTGAAAAAGGGATATAATCAGAAACATTATTTAAATGTTTTAAACATTTCGACTCGGGAAACGGCTTACAACAGACGGCATTTTGAAGGCAACCATTATTACGCTTTTAACACAAAGTGAAATATTTTTGTTGCTATTTAAATAAGACAAATGCACGTATGTGAAGGTGGCCCGAAAACCATCCCGAAAAAAACCTTTACAATCTAGGCGCGTTTCTCCGCTAAATCCATTAAAAGACTTCAACCCGAAAAATTAGAAAATTTATGGAGAAAATCAAATTCCATCCCCTAAAAAAAAACACTTACGTACACAAAACAAAATTTAAGTTGAAAATCTATTACAAGAGAATTACCACCCTTTAAATTAAGAAATTTAAAAAAACAATTCTCCAATAAAATAGATTGAAAATTTTTCAACGACATTATGGGATGGAATTTGATTTTCTCCATATATTTTCTAATTTTTCGGGCTGAAGAGTCTTTTATTGAATTTAGCGGAGAAACACGTCTAAATTGTAAAGGCGTTTTTCGGGATGGTTTTTGGGCCAGCAGTTAAACCAAATGAAATATTAATTTGAACTCAAATTTAAACTAATAAATGGTAACAAAACCCACTAGTGATAACAACATAAAAGTTTTGCAGCCTACTCCTACTTTTGGAGAATCTCAAAATAAAAAATTCATTCAAGAATACAACTAAATTTTTAATAGGACGTTCCAAAAAATTATGTTCAGATAGAGAAAATAGTGTTGACTCTAGCAAAACAAATTACTGATAGCAAAATTTTATATTTATTTTGCTATCCTGTCATCCATAAACTACTTACGTTTTTTGTGGGGAAGAAGAGTGTCGACTGTCGTGACGACGTGTGACGATGGGAGAGGAAAAGTTTAAAAAAATGTAAAAAAAATTAGTTGAAAATTGAAAGCACTGTTTAAATTTGATTTGAAATTAAAAAAATGGGTACATTGTCACACTTCAACGTATTTTGCAAGTAAACAAAAAGTTTACTACTCTAATTTGTTAGTATGTTCAATAGAATTAAATGAGGTAAAATTTAAAAAACCGAATTGGGCGATCATCGTGAAAATAAAATAACATTTCGGCGGCCACTTTGTAAAGGAAATATGAAGCATTGTACCACTTTTATATTATTTTATAATCTAGTACTATCCATTCAAAGCATAAAAAAATTAAATACGACTTCTGGTTCAATATCAAATTTGTGATTTGACGTATTTTTCACCATATATAAATTAAATTCATAATAAATAGTTTTTTTTAATAGAGACTGCGGTCCAATTCGTGACTTATTTTGTGAAGACTGACTTATTTAAAAGTCTACAATAAGCGTCCTGTCGACTAGACTTATTGCAGACTTGTTTGACTTTTATGCGAGGCTTGCGCGCAAACTGGTAATTCATCAAAATATTTCTAGCAAGTTTCCAATAAGTCTATTCGACCGGAGACTTATTGTAGACTTTCAAATAAGTCAGTCTCCACAAAATAAGTCACGAATTGGACTGCAGTCAGAGTCTAATATTGCCTAATAATGATACTTGTACGGACAATTAATGCATATTCCAATTTTGGCATAAAAATTTTAAAAAACTGCGAAATATGAATATAAAATTTCCAATTTTGATATTAGTCGAATGAATTACTCCTGGTGCATATAAGCCCTCGGACAATTATAAATTTTCTAGGACAATTACATTTCCAAAGAAAAATCAAAATTTTACTTTCTCAAATTGCAAATCTTATTCATATTTTTATATCAGCTACTTAACAAGACCACGTATCGCATAACCCATATTGGACAGTGTCTATCTACAAAATTTGTTAAATTCGGTTTATTACATTTTACATTACATTTTCCTTAAGATAACCACTATTCCATTTGTTTTCTAGTTTCAGTTCCACCGCTAGGAGTTTGTGAAGCCTTCAAATTTAAAATTTTGTAGTTTTATTTTCAGCTAGTGTAAAATCGAATAATTTTTTTCGTCTCCTAGACGGTTCAGGATAATTTTGTTTCGATTCTAATGAAGATTCGAAATAGTACATTCTAAATTTTATTTCGAAGTGTTTTTTTCAATTTTTTATATCAAAATTGGAATCAAGTATTTATTAGAATTTTAACATTTGATTAATTGAACAACTTAATAAAATTTTGTATTATCTGTTACCGAAGAAGTAAAATTTTTACATCCTTGTTTTATTTTTTAATTAAATTCTGGACACATATTGTGTCTAGGATGGTATATCGTTATTTTTCACCTTTTCTTGAGTTTTTTTTGACGAGTTTCAAACGATAAAAAACGATAACTATTTAGGGCGACTGAATGAAAGTTTATCCTAATATTTGTATGTCAATAGATCTTCTAGAAAAAAGCTCAACGATTTATTAAAATCGAGTGAAGCAAACAAACTTTTAATTTACTTAATTAGCCTTTCCATTTTCATGTGAGTTCTGATAATTTTTTCTTAAGCCGATCCATCTTCCATGCCAATATAGGCTGGTATTGAGCTTGCAATGAGCAGATGGTCTTAAAACGGTCCTATAGTAGCCGTACGTGCTCGAATTGGCCGGGAGCATAACCGCAGAAGAGCAGGGTGAGCCTTGAGCCAAAATACAGATCGCATAGTTAATAATAAAAGAAAAAAACTGTTATTCTTGAAACATAATTATCATTTTACTAATTTCTTGAACGGTCATTTTTAACGTTAAACATACATATATATGAAGGTTACGCTGAAACTGTTCACTTTTATTATCAACTACATTTCTGGATTTTCAAAGCCGTCAGATATGGTTTCAATTAATCCCGAATCGGTTCTTCGATCCCATCCATAATGGTAGAACTTTTAAAGACTATGTGTGAACATACGTTTAAGATTGAATTAATCTTCAGATCATCAGATCGGGAATATTAATTTATAAAATAAATCAAAACTCTCGACTAAGAGTAAATAATCAGCTGTAAACAATCAATATTCTACATTGCACAATATAATTAATTTTAAATATTTATATAATATTATTGTTTTTTATTGTTATTATTATTTATATTTTTCCAAATTGATGTTACTTTTACTTATTTGTAAATATTTATATATTATATTTTAATAATTGCCTACATATAACTATGTAGTGTTTTTGCCTTGCTATCTAAAATTTGTATAATAATTCATAATAAACAAACTAAAAAAAATAATAATATTTAATAATAATAATAATAATAATAATAAAATAATAAAGAAGACATGTGTTTAATGGAAAATCAATTAAAAATGCAAATTCTAATAAGCTTGTTTGTGTTGTTTGTTATTCTAGGCTCTTTTATCTGATACATATTCAATGAGAGACACCAAAGTGCAAGAAAACGGAAAAGTATGTCGTCTTCAAATTTCTATGAAAAACACAAAAAACTCATAAAACATATCGAATAAAGTACAGTTTCTTCACCCAAAAAACATTTTAAACTTTTTTTTTTTATGATTTTTTTTTTTGTTTGAAAGAATCTAATTTTCCACACAATAAGACAATTTTGGTTTTTCTATTCATATAAATTAATTTTATTTTTTGTTTGTTACGATAAAATGGTCGAAGTAAAAATGTCGGAAAAATTTGTCTAGAAACTATCTTGAGTGTGTATTATAAATCTTCCTCATAGAAAACTATTAAAAATGTTAGGAAGTACTGGAAGTTAGGAAAAATAAGATTTTCTTGTTATTGTATTACTTTTAAATGTGGTTTCAGATAAGTTCAATGATGCATCTCAAAAATTTTCCAATTTTACATATGTATATGTAACCATATGTAATCAGATTAACTTATATGAAACGTCAATTAACGGACAACTGTGAGTCGTTCTACTAAAGCAGCATATTGCTCTACTATTCCCTAAAGAGATTGTAAAACTTGGTAATTTCTAATTGCATCATACAGTTTTTATTTTATTTATATTTTATAAAAGTATATGAGCTTTTTTTATAGAAAGCCCCATGTTAATTTAAGTTAATTTAAATATTTAGGGCAAACCTAATTAATACCATTGGTTATATGTGCATGTTATATAACTTTGGCTTTCATTCCACTTTTAAATCTTGGAGAAAGAAAAAATTATAACACGTTAAAACAATTTACAGTAAACGACAAAACAATTCTTATCAGCACTTTAAAAATGAGTTACTTTAATCGCGGCTTGAAATCTCTACCTTATTTGGGGTTTCCAACAAGCGGAATACCGTTTTCTTAAGTTGTACATGGCGAAGTGAATCGACACATTTAGTAATACATATTAATGAAAAATTTAATCAGCGTTTTAGTTTCACTCGCCAATGAGCTTTCGTCTCATATAATACCGTTTTTCTCCAAGGCACTAATTGTGCTAGCGCCTAACAGTAAGAAAATATTTCAAACGAACCACAAATAAATCAACATTTTCCTTAAAGCTTCAATAACCACATTGGCACGAATAGTAGTCTAGTTTCGTACTTAGCTTCGTTTAAAAATAAGTTGTAGATTACAAAGCAGTACGCAATTGAGGAACATACCGAGGGAAACCGAAACTGAGACCATGCGCAGCCACTTTTTTAATCTGCTATCGGAAGCGACATTATAGTGCCACTCATAAGCATTTACTTTCACTAAATCTAATAGATTTACTGCTAAAGTCGAAGTGCAGAAATTGGTGGTTATAAGTATAAAAATATCAGAAAATTACTTTCTCTGAAAAATCGAGCTAACAGTTCTTAAAACTAGTTTATATTTTTATTTTTTTAAATACCTTACCAGTACTTTTGAACCCCTCAATCACTTCTTAGAAATCATTGCTATTAGATTTTATCGATAATTTGAAATTGTTTTTTTTATTTTGTGCCATGATAGTTGACCTAAAACGTTATAAATTCCTGTTTACATGCAAATGATATTTAAAACAACTATACAATTTTTGCAATAAAGTAAGCTATTCATTCCTGTATTACTGGTAGCATAAGCTTAGGGAAATGTTACTTTACTAATTAAATTTGCCCTAGGTTAGGTTTCAGTGGAGTTCAATTATGGCCAATTGTGATACCACAAAATCCGACATCATAAACTCCCTTAAATCCTCTTAGTACGTAAAATATCTCGCACATTACAGCTTTCGAGATCAGAGAGGCTGTCCATAGTGTGTACTTGCCCAAGTGATCATGTCTTCTGCCAGCTAGCGCAGGACACGAGCAAAGGAAGTGAACAAGAGTCTCCTCCTCCTGATCGCCCCTGCAGTTTATGCAGAAGTAACCCGCTTATCTATGGCTTGCTGCTTTCAGCACAGATAAAGGCCTTCCTACACATTATCTCCCTGGTTCAAGTTGGAGAGTCGTATCGTACCTTGTTAACTCGTCTGCCCTGCAATTTCCCTCAACGTCAGAATGGCCCGGAACTCACACCAACTGTATATTGAAATATTCATTCATCTCGTTAAGAGATGTGTGACAATCCAACGTCACCCTTGGATTGTCACGCATCTCTTGTGGACGCCAGGGAAACTGAATCTAGCGAAAGAATGGGCGACCGACTGTCCACATAGATAGTGATATCAGTTAACAATATTACATTATGCTTCAACCATTGAGTGCCCTTTTTGCAAGTACTTCCATCCCAAAGTCACTGATAGCCGGGCGGCCGTATTGACTGCCATTTGCTTACTGAGGATATCCAACGGGAGAAGGAGAAGGTACAGCATGACCTCTAAGGCACTAGTGGGGGTTGTTTTCAGCGCCACACTAATTAGCAAACAGGCTTCTCGCTGCACCTTCACCATCATGTTCCTGTATGATAATTTCACAAGAGCTGGCCACCATACACTCACACCATACAGCAGTTCGGGCCTTACAACTTCCATGTAAAGCCAGTGTACCAGTTCCGATTTCAAGCCCCATTTCCCCATTTCCCTCTTCACTCTTTCTATCGTGTTTGGTTTCCAACTGAGCTTACTGTCCAGAATAACCCCTAGGAATCTCGTCTTTTCAGTAAGGACCAACATAGTACCTAGTATTCAGGCATAGTACATAGTATTCAGACTCTTATATTTCCTAGTGAAAATGACTAGCTCCATCAAACTTATTCCTTCACCCTCCAGTTCCAGTAGTAGTCGATTACTACATTCCAAAGAAGGGGAGAGGGGACACCTCTTTGGGGTGTTCCCCAAACGACCCGCCTCCTGATAGAAACTTCGTCCACCCTCGCTATAACCCTTCTTCTTCCTAGCAAGTGATCAATTAGCCTGGTCACTGGGTCTTCGTTCTCAAGTGGCAGCAATCCTTCTCTAATTGCCTCCACCTTCACGTTGTTGAAAGCGCCCTCGATATCGAGAAACGTTAACAACGAGAATTCTTGAAAATTCAGTTACTTCTCAATTCCCCGAACTTCTCAATTCCCCGAGGTGTGCACTGTCGAATAGAATATAGACGTCCAGCAGCATTTCCATGATTTTCATCAAAAAGGGTGACAAATATTGGTTTTAAGTCCTTAGGGTTGCTGTGCGAGTTTCTACCCATTTTCGGGATGTAAATCAGACCCTAGCCTCCCTCCATTTCATCGTGATGTACCCCAGCTTCAGACACCGTTTGAAGATAACTTCCAGCCAGGGAAGAGAGACCTTCGATTTCTGCTGGTACAATCCCATCCGGTCCAGCTGACTTAAAGGGTTTAAACCCTTTAATAGCCTATTTTATCTTCCGTGTATTCAGAAGATCCTCTGTACGTAACAGTTGGAGCCCGCGTTCATTCCTAGACCCGCAGTCATCCAAGGGCTCCGCGGTTGACACTTCCTCATTTCCAGGGAAGTCAGTTTCCATCAAAAGATCAAGAGTCTTCACTAAACACCGTCCATTCGCCATCCGGTTTTATCAGATAGCCTGGAACAGCTGGACTAATGGAGAGAATCTTTCTTAAGCGCGAGGTTTCCGAGACCCCTTCCATTCTATCTCAGAAGCGCACCCACGACTTCCTTTGCGCCTTCCTTGTTTCCCTTTTGTGAAGCATTCCTTATAGAAGCCCCAGTCTTGAATTTCTCAAGATCTTTTCGCTCTATTGAAAGCAGACCCGCAAGCTTTTCGGCATTCCTCAAGTGCCGAGGTCCACCAAACAGGCTTTCGCATTCCCCTCAGCTTTGCCCATTAAGCAAGGTTCCCTCATAGACATATTGCAAGCCCTAGTAAGAGTATCCACCATTTAGTTCAGTTCACTACCCGTGTCGGGGAGTCCTGAAACTCTAGTTCTTAAAATAAATTCGAAAAGCAACTCACCCCGACGGAGTCGACGGTATCCTGCGTCTCACTCCTCCCGTTGTCCCTAAACTTAAAGAGTTCTACATCTCCCTCCTCAGAGTCCGATGTGTCCCCCTTCCATCTGCCAACGAATAGTTGGTTGCGGAGTTCGCTAGTTAAGTCCTTGCTTGGGTTCGCAACTAGCTGTGTCCCCTCTGGAGAAATACCACTCATCGCGATTCCTCTTCTAGGTTGGATCTCCCCCTCCCCCTCTTTCGGGCTGCGCAGTGTTCATTTTTACTCTGACCTCGTCATTTCTGAACACCTTGAGTGTAATAGAGCCGAAAGTTTATAACCCTTTTGGTTTTTGAGAGGGGCCTTAGGGATTCCTTGTTGATCACCATAATGGATGGTCTGAAACTGCCCTTAGGCTCCCCCTACTTCTCAATCTTCCAGTTCCCTGTTGGAAGAACCGGATTGCAACCCTGGATAATCCTCAGGGACTCACCCAAGTATGTCGGCTCCGTGGGAATCCAGACCATTGCCCTAGGTCTGCTCGGTATTTCCTCCTTGGGAACTGCCCTGAGCTTGGCTCCTGGCCATACCTCGCCTACCTCCTCGATCGCCTTCCTTTACAAAAGGCCGATCGCTGATCTGAGCACGCGGTCAGCTTCAGCCGTCGCTGATACCACCCCGCGTCCCTACAAATTAGCAGTGCTCCCGGATATTGTCCAAATACTCTAAGGAAAACTAGGTTAAGTGCATTTAAACACCAACCTCCATTTTTTCCCGGTGATACGTCTATCAGCAAGGCTCTCGTCCACGACGGCTAGCACCACATCCCCCACCTTTACAACGTCGCTGAAGAGCTTAAGCCCCGTTTGCAACTGTCCTACCTGAAGCTTGGCCCATTTACTCTCGGTATCCAAATCTCCATGCTCCTACCCGCTAGACCTCTGCATTTTAGATCCAAGATCCTCCTTTTGTCCTTTGTTCACATCCGCAATGCGATTCTTCGCCCACTTAACCGATTCCGTTCTGTTCCTCCGTCCATTACTCCTCCGGGACTGCAGCCAGTTTACAGACTAGTCCAAGACACGGAAGGCCGAATGCCTAGCCCTGTATTTCCGAACCGAACGAGCAACAACCTTCTCCTTTTTACCGCCACCGCTAGTTCCTCGCTTGTAAGCCTTGGAACCAGTATTAGCCACACCGTCGTCCTAGTTCCTCCCGTTACCCCCAGCATTTGGGAAGTGCTGGCCACTTCTTTGATTTTCTTTTTTTCAGATTCCATATTTGGTTCCCACGGGTATCGGAGAAATGGTGGTCCGCCCGTGCAGAGATCCATGTACACGGATAAGGCTACATACAATTGGAGGTCGCCAGGTATTCAGAGGGCTCCGTTCAGGACTGGGCAAATATGTTTAGATGCGTCTCCAGCCTCGTGGAATATCGGCATGGTTCGCATAACACCTTGATCTGACCCATCCGCCACCATTTAGCGTGACCCGCCCCACACCTAGGTTACTTGTTTCACCCATTCTGTCCAATTTGCCTTAATTAGGTAATAAAATAGGTTAAGTTAGGGTGATTGTCCTAAAGATCTGGCATAGACGCAATAAGGTTCGTAGCCGTGCCACAAGGTTCTCTCTCCTCACCTACTCATCAAACTAACTTGAACTCTCAACGATAAGCGTCATTTAGGAAGGGAGCGCTAAACAGGACAGGTGCTTTCGCGGACACGTCGGTTATTACCGACGCTTCAATTGACCTACAGTGGGACACGTCGGTAATACCCGACGTTGTAATCGTATGATTAACATTGAATGTGGTTTTCAGTGTCCCACAGGAAACATCCTTAAATAATTGTGTGTCCGCGAAAGGGTTAAGCAAATGGGGAACAGTTTCTTCCTCTCCTTCATCTGTGTAATTCGCATACTCGCTGTCTGGATCTTGAAAAGTCTAGTTTTGACCAAATTTGCCTAGTTATTACACATGAGCTACTATTGGACCATATGTCGTTCGTTGTTCGCCACTTCAAGAAGTAACTTGCACGTAGCGAGCGGTATATCCACATTCGCCCTACTTCGTGAAATGGGGCAGTGCCTTGTCGAACGAGATTATCCGCCTTTTCATTTCCCTTAATTTTGAAGTGCCTGGCACCCACATCAGATGGATGTTGAACTGATCTGCCATCTCGTTCAGATATGAGACAATTCTGGGCTACTTTCGACGTAAGGAAATATAATTTGAGCGTCTTATTTTTAAAGCGTGACTTCGTAAAAATACGATTATCCCTTGCAGATATTACATTGCACCTCAACAAGTCAATGGCTTCGCTTATCGATTTGTGATTTACTTTCTTTTTTCGTTTTTCCAGTATTTTTTTACTGAATAAATAATTTTTCATCGTGGAATAGCCGCATAATTCAAACTGAATTTTAATTTAAACACGATCATGATCAAGAGTTTTCTAGTCATTGTACTAACTGGCTTGACCAAATACTTTTACATTACCACAATTATGAGAATTAATTTCAAATGGAAATAAAATTAATTCGAACTGAATTTCAATTTAAACACTAATGATCGGATATACAATTTAAATTCATTTTTTTATTATCGTCAAACAGATTTAAATTACAAAAATGGCCAAAAAAACGCAAAATTACGAAAAAATTGCTTTGGACATTCAAGGGAGATTGTTGCTCCAAAAAACATCATAGAAATTCTCAAAATTGTTTTCAATGACCGTAAAGTGAAGTTGCAGAAGATAGCTGACATAATAATCCATAGCATATGGCCATCATACATGTTGGCCATATTTTATATGAATATTTGGGTATGAGGAAGCTTATTTCAAAGTGGGTGGCAATTAAAACAACTACGTTGGCAACGATGGCAAAATTGCATCAGTTAAAATTCTCAGTATTTCCAGAGATTATTATCTGTTCGCAAACCTAAAAACGATGCTCCAGAGCAACAGACTTGGTCAAATAATTTTTTTATAAATGCTGTTTCACGAAATATGATCGGCTTGGCGTTAGGCCCGTTTCAGTACTTGTATGTCATTAACTAAGGAAGCGATGTGATAATTTTTCGAGTGGCAAATACATACAACGAACGACATCCAACAGTTGTTCATTTGGCAGTGCATCTTGAACTTCACAACAGAACTTGCACGTGCATGATCATTGTTACCAGCGCTAACAACGTTTATTTCATTTTTCTAATTGTGGGAGGATGATAATTTTTCAAAGACGCTACTTTATCTAAAGTGCTAACATACTACACATGGAATGCATCATCGAAAATGTTTCAACGTCACACGTATACTTTTCATCCAAATAATGCAGATTTTTACTTGCGATTACTGTTAATTAACGTACGTGAACCGACATAATTCCAAAAATTGAGAACAGTAAATGGTCAAGTGTGTGCCACTTATCTTGAAGCTTGCCAAGAATTAAATCTTCTGGGAAAAGATCCACATCGGATGACGATATATACGATCACGGAAAAATACTGCAGCCCTATTTCTGAATACGATACGAAAACGAAAGTATAAGATTCCAATTCAATTTTAAATAAGAATCGTACGAATCTGATTCAATTCAAATATGAATTTCGCATTTTCGTTTTCGTATCGTATTCAGGAATAGGAGGGCTGCACTGGCAATTGTGTTAATTCGGAAGTTTCATTTTTTTTGATAAGAATTCAAGTTTGATTGGTATTACAATTCATCAATATGAAATAAAAATTATTTTATAAATTTCTACTCGCGAAGAAGTCACATATTGTAAAAATAATAATGATGTTGGTTCTCCATAATATCTTTCCAACCGCAAAATAATCTTAGTGTGCGACAAATATTTCTCGTCATATACTTTTTTTATGTAAATGTATTAGAATGTTGCTATAAAAATACTCTGGTTAATATTTTTTCAATTTTATTATGGCAACTCACCACTACTGTAAAACGATTTTGGCAGTAAAATTTTACTGAACTTTTTTTTTGTTTCATTCTATTAAGTAGGACATCTATATTTTTATCTCGTTTCGTTTTTACTGACAGTAAATATTTCTTGGTGGATAGAGGCATGAAATATATTTTGTCAGTAAAAAAAGAGCGAGATAAAAATATAATTTCGCCACATACCAAAACGAAACAAAAAAAAATCAGTAAAATTTTACTGACAAAATCGTTTTATATGTAGTGGTGTGTTGCCATAATAATCGTTTATTCCATGGAAAAATTTTACTGATAGCAATGTTTTTACTGAAAAACAAAAACAACAAAAATCTTAATATTCCATAAGTGTGAAAAAGAAAAAAAAATCTTCATTTTTATAGCAAAATTTTGTGGCTTAACTTTAATGGCGGTGATACATGTACAAATTTTGCCTTTAAGGCAAAAAAAAATGCCTTATACAAAATTGAGAAATGTTCAATTTAAAATTTTTGTCTATAAGGCGATTCAAGATGGCCGACTTTTAACCAATCAGCGCGCATAATTTTTATGCCTTAAAGGCAAAATCTGTACATGTGTCACCGCCTTAACAATTACATTTTGGCATAACCTAACATTTTCATAAAAGTTGTAATTCTTATATTTCGATTTTTTTTATATATTTTAATATTTTAATTTTTATTTATTTACCACAAAAAACCACTAACGTTACCAAATTTAACCCCGAAATAAAAAACAAATGGACATTTGATTATAAAAATGGCGAACGATTTATTTTATATAAGTGTGAGAATTTTTTTTATCTTTAAATACATTTTTTGTAGATGTGTGAACAATTCTGCCGTAAAAATACTTCAGCTTACAATTTTTTATAGCACATTATGGCAGCACACTAACCCCATCACAATTATTTTCTCAGTAAAATTTTACTGACAACATTTTTTGTTTCGTACACAACCAGGGGCGGTATGTTATACCATCACTTCGAATCGAAATTCGAAAAAAGTCGAATGGCGGTATGTTGTATCCTTTTCGAAAAGCAAAAATGATACCACTTTCATTTTTTCGATTCGACTTTTTTCGAATTCGACTTTTTTCGATTCGAAGTGATGGTACAACATACCGCCCCAGTAAAACTATTTTTTCTCCGCTTTTGTTTTTACTGGCAGTAAATTTTTTCCAAGGAATAAAGGCCATATTTCATGCGAAACATCTGCTGTCAGTAAAAATAAAAGCGAGTAAAAAATATAGATTTTACTGGTTGTGTACGAAACAAAAAATGTTGTCAGTAAAATTTTACTGGGACAATAGGTGTGATGGTGTTAGTGTGCTGTCATAATGTTCAGTGCACCTAGATACTAATGGCCTCATTGCTTTAAAAATTTTGATATATGACGTCATTTTATGCCGACGATTTCAATCTTTGGTATGGCATTAAAGTCAAATAAATGATACGGGTTTTTTAAATTTGTTAAAAAATAATTTACATATTATATTATAATCAAAATATGCATTAAACATTTCGTTAAACCCTTAAATGTTATGTATTTATTTAGACATAAATTTGATGACGTAACAAGCAGTATTACCTTGTCTTCTAGGTGCATTGTAATGTTGCTATACAAAATGTAAACTGAAGTATTTTTTATGGTAGTATTGTTCACACATCTACAAAAACATGTATGTAAAAATAAGAAATTTTTCTCACACTCACACAAAATACGTCATTCGCCATTTTATAGTCAAATGTCGATTTGTTTTTTTTCGTGTTGAAATTTGTTAACGTTAGTGGTTTTTTGTGGTACATATATAAAAATTAAAATACATAAAAAAAATCGTAATGTACGAAAATGTACAAATTAAAAATTTATGAAATTTTTAGGTTATGCCAAAATGTAAAACCATATAATTTTACTATGAAAATGAAATAAAAAATATTTCTGTCATTTTTATGGAATTTTAAAATTTTTTTGTTTTCCGTTTTATAATTAAAAAAAAATTGCTGTCAGTAATTTTTTTCCATGGAATTAAGGCTTAAACGCTTAACCAGAGTATTTTTTATAGCAACATTCTATTACATTTACATAAAAAAAGTATATGACGAGAAATATTTCTCGCACACTAAGATCGTTTTGCGGTTGGAAAAATATTATGGTGAACCAACATTTTCATTATTTTTTTAATATCTGATTTCTTCGCGAGTAAAAATTTATAAAATATTTTTTATTTATTATTGATGAATTGTAATACCAATGAAACTTAAATTTCTATAAAAAAAATTAAATTGCTGAAGTTAATTTATTTTGTGAATTTAACTATAAAATGTTCCCATAAATTTTATTGTTGTTTCTGTCACTCTAATATAATTTATTGATTAGCTTTCTCTTTTTGTTTCTCCAGTATATTTTACTGAATAAATAATTTTTCATTGGCCTGTTCCACGCTATATTTCTTTTGAATTTCTTTCTTTCTTCAAACTAAGTCGTAAATAATTATTTAGAAGAAGAATTAACCGACACATTTCAATTGTTTGATCATATATAAAAAAAGAGATCGTTAGATTCATCACAGGCAAGCAATGGAATGTTCTAGTATCGACAAAGTATGTATGTTGGAAACGATGAAATTTATTTTTATGAATTAAATTTTGGGCTGGGATAATATTTCAATTTCTGGGTGGCCCGATGGTTTAATTGTTAATTGCTCTGCCTTATTTCAAAGGGTGATACACTCTTGGTTTATTTCTTAAAATTGTTCACATTATTGCTAATAGCAATATTTTATTTAATAAAAGAGTGATACTGTTAATCTTGGTAAAATTTATTTTTTCAAACCAATATATTTTTTGAGATTGTAACATTCGATATCGTTTTAATCTTTTCGACCAAGTTATCTTGACTCAGCCCATTAAATAGTATTTTAGTTACAAAAAATAAAAAAATAAATTGAGAATTATAGCTGGTCAGATACGCTTGTATTTTAGTCGTATCAAAATATTTAACGTTTATTTATTTATATTCGATATCTGTAAGTCAAGAAGTATGGAGAAGTTCGATACAATTCAATTGATCATCATCAACATAACTAAACATAGTTGAAACAAATTTTTTGTAAAATAGTTTTCGGTGAGACATTTTTATTTGCACTCATTCGTGTTTTCGACCATTTTATTTGATCTCTCTATTGTTTCTAAAATTTATCGACTACACTGTATATTATTCTATCACATGCCATATGAATATAATATAATATATTGTTTACAATGCACTAAAAACCAAAATAATTACACAAAATTTGTTATTCATATAATAAATATTCTCATATATCACACCATCACTGTATCACTACCAACCACCCCCAATATTTACCTACTATTTCTTTATATATAAAAATAATTTAATATATGTAACAAATTTTTTTTTTTAATTAAGATGAAAAAGTTGTTATAAATTTATATAAAGAAAATAAAAAACCAACTTAAATCTAACTTTGATTAGGTAGGACTTTCTGTGAAGGAGGTGGCAAAAGTTAGTTTATAAATAAAAAAATACTAAAATTTTTAGGCACAGCAAAGTTACAAAAAAAAAAAAAAATCCGATATGAAGTTTTATTAGTTTTTGAAATTTTTTAATGGAATGAACATTTTTTTCAGTTTTGCATGTTTTGAAAGTTAACTTTTTTTTTTTAATGTAGAGTTAATATTTTATGTTTTGTTCCATGAGTCAAACCTCTTAATTTTTTCATTATAATGTATATTATGCTAATTACTAGTTAATAATTTGTTTGTTACTAAACTATTTATATTTATGTAATTATACGCGTCTATATTTATTTATGTGTTATACTAACCATGAACTATATTTTATAAAATTTTATTATAATAGCGAAAGGTTTAACTCATGAAACTAGTCGTATCAACCTATATAATATGAATAAAATTTGATTGCATTGGAATTAAAAATTTACAATTGTAGGAATTATTAGAAAAAATATATAAAACTAATGAGTACCGTAGAACTGGCACTTTGAAAATTCATTTTATACATTTTAGTTTTATAATTTTTTTTTTTTTTAAATGTGTTTCAAGGTAATTGATTTATTACCGTTGAATAAATACTTTGTGATAGTGAATATACACTATTCATTCTCGATGATAAATCAATTACTCTGCTTTACATGCCATTTTAATGTTATTATAATCTGTCGATTGAAATTCCACTAACTATATAATTTCTAGGTGTCATTGACTGATTCCGATATAGGACCAAATCGTGAATATCACCAGTTACCATTCGATAATGAGCTAAAGCAACATCGTCCGTTGCGTTTAAAGAAAAAAGTTTATGAATTTTATACGGCACCGATAACAAAATTTTGGGCTGATTCTGTAATAAATATTTATTTTAATATTATTTAACATTTACTAATATTTAAAAAATTTATTTTTATTTTCAGATGGCTTACATGTTTTTTTTAATATTATTTACGTATACCGTCTTAGTGCGAATGCAATCATCGCCAAGTTGGCAGGAGTTGTATTCAATTTTGTATATAATTACATTAGGTTGTGAAAAAGTACGGGAAATTGTTTCGTCCGAACCGGCCCAAATATCGTAAATATATATTATTTTATTTCTTTCTTTATTCAAACGTTTGGAGTTTTTTGAAGTGTTCATTATTTTTCACGGCAGTTGTCAACGAATCCTTTTAAAAATGCGACCTAGTGCAAAAACGTCATTTTATTTATATATACATTCATAAGGTTGATGATGAATTAGAACTCGGACAGTTAAAGTTGTTGCAGTTTCTAAGACATGTTTTTTCAGGACATTACTCCAAGCCCAGGTCGCTACGACCTCTGCAGCTCGATTCTGGCTTTTCCTTTTCCTATAGGAAAAGGAATTAGGAATAATATTTTCATAGTATTTTAGTCACAAAATTTTTTTTCTGACATACTATGGTAAACAGTTAGTGTAAATTTTTTCAAAAACAAAATTAAACTGGGATTATTTTTCCTATCCAATTTCGATACGGAAAAAATATTTCCTAAATTATAAAATTTTAGATCAAACATGATTTCTCAGTAGGCCAGAAAATGATATTTTTGACAAAAATACTATGAAAATATTTTTCCTAATTCCTTTTCCTATAAGAAAAACCAGAATCGACCTGCTGGAAGAGTAATCAAATAATCAATGGGAGTTATCTCTAAATGTGTGTCATACTCAAGAGTCGTTTTCTTTAGTTTGCGAATACCGGGTTATGAAAAATATAACAACCCTAAAAAACATGAGAAAATTTCCTTCAATTTTATTTTGTTTTCAAATAAATTATTACTAACGTAGGTTCCCACTTAAACGGCTTTGCAATTATTCGCATTATCCAATGAAAAATTTTACATATCGGTGTACAAATTTATTTACGCACACCCAAAAAATTTACAACTCAATTTGCAATCAAAAGTAATCGGGCATTTACAAAATGAAACCAAAAATTTTCCGAAATTTTATAAGGAAATTGTTAACCCTACAAGAAACCAGCGACTTGTGTATATTTTGAAAGCAAACTATGTCAAAACTGTGGTATTTAATGGCTGTAGGATAATTTATAATAGTAAATATTTATTTTATATTTATGGTTTCATTTTTGATACAGAAAAATATTTAAATGGATCAAACCTTGCTCCCAGAATTTTGAAAATATTTTTAATAGTGCAACTTATTTCGCCGTTGGTTTGTTTTGTAGTTTTTAGTTTTGCTGGCATTATTTGGAAATGTTATTCAATCATTCAAATCATTCATAAAAATGAAAATAACAGATAAACACAACTACGTGATACGAAAATTTCCCCAAGTAAAAACTTACTAACATGTATGATACATGTTGTTTTCAACTGCCAAAAATGGCAACATACAAGGTATAAATAAAAATTGAAATTGCGTGCTTTGTGACTTGCCATTTTACTCATAGCAAACACAAATATATGTTAACACCTAGAAACGTTTATTATACTAACAATGGTTTTATGATGAAATGAAGTTCTGGAATATGGCCAACTAGGATAGAACTAGGTTATTTCTGAACTGAAAATGATGATTTTTTTTTATGTTGGATGGACATGGAATTCTAAAATTATTTTTGGAAGAAGTTTTGGTATATGGGTTAATTGGGACGAAACTAAGCGATTTCTTAAACGATCATGATGAAATAGGGTATGGTGGATGGAAATGGACCCTAAATTAATTTTTGGAAGAAGTTCTGGAATATTTGGAACAAGGTTATTTATGTATGCATTATGATTGTATTGTGAATGGAAACGAGATTCCAAAATCTATTTTGGAAGAACTTTTCGCAGAATATGGCCAACTGGGGCGGATCTATGTCATTTCTGAACAGATTTTGACGAAGTATTTTATGCTTAATGGAAATGGGAGTTTTGAAAGAAATTCTTGAATATGGCTATTTGTAAAAGAAATAGGTTATTTCTGAACAGATTATGATGGAATGGTTTATGCTGGATGGAAATGGGGTTCTAAAACGATTTTTAGGAGAAGTTCTGATATATGGCCAACATGGCGAAACAGGCTATTTATGAACAAACCATGTTGAAATATTTTATGCTGGATGAAAATGTGATTTTAAAATTATTTTGAGAACAAGTTCAGTAATGTGGCCAAGGCCATCATTTCTTAAACGATCATGATGAAATTAGACAAATACAATCATGACATTGGAATTATCAGATGGTTTTAAATCAACTCATTTTTATCTCTCGATTTATAAAAATGAGAAATCTATGGTGATGAAATTTTCTATCCCGTAAATTTTATATGAGAATATTTTGTGCAGTGTGTTTTGGATCAGACAAATATCAGTTGTTTGTATGTTTATGTTTATTTGTCTCCCACGCTAAAATTCTAATATGAATAATATTTAAGTTTTATTTTTTAATTACAGGAGCTATGCTGAGCTGACACTGTTTTCTAATTTTGTAAAAGTTTAGATAATTGATCCCTAAGGTTTGGCTTGTTTTTGCTCTCGTTGCTCCATTTTGTCTAAAATAATTTACAACATTTGACTATAGCGGTTAGAGCCATTATTTATTTGTATTCTATTTATCGACTTCAATGTGCTGCTAAATCCTGTAACTGGATGTCTGTAGCAAGCAAGTGTAATTTCCATTTCCTTTGGTTTTCTTGGAGTCTGGCAGCTGTCTCTGTAGCTTGCGGGTTGTGGTTCGCCATAGTTCAAACACTTAGCTGAACTTTCTTAATAACGTCAGATGAAAACACTGCTTAGATTTAGCTGATAACCTAATAAGTTTTTTTTTATGTTCAAAGCAAACCAGAATTCAACATATTATCATCGGTGCATATATTCCCTTTTCGTGTGGTGGCAAAGAAGTGAGTGTTATGTTTCAGATCGAGTACATATTAGATCAGGAAGATTGAAGTGGCCGATTATCAATAGGTTATCTTGGATGGATGGCATATGAATCAGTTATGAAATCCATTTCAGCATTGATAAAATGTTGTTAGGTATCTTTCGGACTATTGGGACGCCAGTAACAACATAGAATCATTTTGTTTATTGATCTTGAGTTGATTGATTCCGAAATCTCAAAGTTTACATCAACCGCACAAAAAGTGTAAATAGCACTCCTTTACTAAAGAAGATCGTCAAAGTGTATATTTCATGTAAATTTCGAGATCAAACTTTATCATAATAATTCTAGTCTAAATGTTAGGGTTATTACGAGTAAAAAACTAATTCTCTAAATGTTTGAAATGATATACATGGCCAATTAAAAATCTCAGAGATGTTTCCAAGTAAAGACACGTGCCATCTAGTAGTAAATAACTTGAGCTGTTCAAAACAGTAACTTAATTAAAATAAATAGTTATGGGATTGCTCCAAGCAAGTCTTTATGACAAAAGTTTCATAAAAATTCAAATATACGTGCTACACTATGGCCGATCCCAAAAAACTCAAAGATGTTATCAAGTGTGGGCATATATTTTCTAAAAGTGGATGAATCGTCCTGATCAAAACAGTTAACCACATTAAAATAAAAAGACCTGGGGTTGCTTCACGACAACTTATATATCGATAAATTTAATGAATATTCTAATATTCGTCAAAATACCTGCTACACTATTTTAATTTATAAATTTATATTTTTGATTATAAACAAGGATATCGAGTTGTTTAACCAGTGACATTGAAAATTTGGATGTTAAAACGGCAAAATATGTATAGTATAAAAATCAAATATGATTATAAATGAATAGCTAAGTGAATAGTTAAGCAAAACGATATCTATCGCAGACAGAAGGAAAACGGAAGTCGAGTCTGCTTAGTACAAGCAGATTTGATAGATTTAAATAAATTTAAAAAGATAAAACAAGATAAAGTAAAGCAAAATAAAATGAAACAAAAAAAAAACAAATAAGTTAAATAAAACATCAAACTATAGTCAAGAAAAATAAAAATGTTTTTTCAACATGCGTTTCGTCATATTGAAATCGATTAAATGGCAGCGCTGATTAGCTTCGAACAGCATTCTAGAGACGGGCTCATTCTTTCCGTAATCAGTTCGATGAGGGTCTATTCTAAACATAGGTACCGTTCTTAAATCTCGCGAATTTATATTTAGATTAATTTTACCTAACAGAACTAGAGAATCGATACCGCCGGTTAGTATTTGATGAATGAAAACCACGTCTGCAACAACTCGGCGCTTACTAAGTGGTTGTAAATTAATTAGCTTCAGACGATCTTGATATGGAGGCAGGTTGAACATGTCCACCCAGGGTAGCCCCCGTAAAGCAAAGTGAAAAAATCTTCGCTGGACTGCTTCTAATCCTCTTAATGTGAATCTCATGATAAGGCGACCACACCTGGCTAGCATACTCGAGCAAGGGCCGAACGAATATTGAGTAGAGAGCCTTCGTAACATAATGATCATCGAATTCTTTCGACCAATGCTTGATGCAACCGAGCGCAGAGTTGGCTTGATTGATAATACTACGATCGATGTGATGTCTGAAATTCAATTCACTGTCGCAAATGACTCCCAAATCACGAACAGAACTGGCTCTGATAATGGCATTGCTGTCAATGTAATAGTCGCGAGAAATGAACTGTGCACGTTTTCGAGAGTAGGTGATTGTTTGACATTTACCCACGTTCAAATCAAGGTTGTTCTTTGCACATCAAGTGGAGAAGTTATTGAGGTCGGATTGTAATAGGCTCTTGTCGGTAGTGTTTGAAATCCGTTTGTAAATCTTCATGTCATCGGCGTACATCGATATCGATGAATTTTTTATTAAACATTCAGCGTCGTTGATTGATAGAATGAAAAAAATTGGTCCCAGATGGCTGCCTTGGGGCACTTCAGATGTTGCTGATATATGAATTGATATTGATGGCCTGAACAGTACATGGTATAAACGGCCTTTGAGATAAAAGCCCACCCAACGGAGAATTTGGGGAGGAAAGCCAAGGACCCTAAGCTTAAACAAAATAACTTCATGAGAAATCCTGTCAAACGCCTTGCTAAAATCGGTGAAGATAGCGTCAACCTCTTTCCCTGCTTCCATCGTATTTAGTAGTCGTTAAGCAACCCCAGGTCTTTTTACTTTAATGTGGTTAACTGTTTGGATCAAGACGATTCACCAACTTTTAGAAAATATATGCGAACATTTGATTAACATCTCTGAGTTTTTTGGAATCGGCCATAGTATAGCAGGTATTTTGACGTATATTTGAATTTTTATGTAATTTTCGTCATAAGACTTGTGTAGAACAATCCCATAACTATTTATTTTAATTAAGTTACTGTTTTGAACAGCTCAAGTTATTTACTACTAGATGGCATATGCCTTTACTTGGTAACATCTCTGAGATTTTTTGTATATTATTTCAAACATTTAGAGAATTAGTTTTTTACTCGTAATAACCCTAACTCTTAGACTAGAATTATTATGATAAAGTTTGATCCTGAAATGTTCGTGAAATATACATTTTGACGATCTTCTTAAGTAAAGGTGTGCTATTTACACTTTTAATTGCTACACTTTTTAGAAGCTACACTTTTCGTTAATTTGTGTAGCTACTCTGTTCTGGAACGAGTAATTAAAAACCAACTGGTAAATCATATCGCTGATAACAATATATTGGTTGATCAACAATCTGGATTTAGAGAATTACATTCTTGTGAAACGGCCTTAACCCTAATGTTGGATAGCTGGAAAAGTCAAATAGATGACAACAAAGTAATCATTGTAGTCTTTTTAGATTTTAAAAGGGCTTTTGAAACCATCGATAGAGGAATTCTACTTAAAAAGTTAACCAAGTACGGAGTTGTTGGGAAAGAACTAGAGTGGTTTAACAGTTATCTTCAAGGGAGGCAACAATATACGAAAATTGATAATTTCACATCGTCACTAATACAAAATAATCTCGGAGTACCTCAAGGCTCAGCCCTGGGTCCGTTACTCTTTATTCTGTACATCAATGACATAGTCGACGTTATTCAAAATTGCAAAATAAATATGTTCGCAGATGATACTTTACTTACTATTTCGGCAACAACTCTTCCAGAAGCAGTGCAGAAAGTAAACGAAGATCTCGAGAGTCTACGGAAATGGCTGATGTTTCACAAACTATCACTGAATATCTCGAAAACGAGGTACATGATCCTATCAACCAAAGCAAAGTTCGAGAGTAATGCAGATATAATAGTTGACAACCAAATTATCGAACGAGTAAAACAGTATAAATATCTTGGTGTTATTATCGACGAGCACTTAAATTTTAACGATCATTTGGATTATATCGCTAAAAAGATGAATAAAAAACTTGGATTTTTCACCAGAATTAAAGACAAATTACCAATGCAGACAAAAGTTATTTTTTATGAATCAATTGTGAAACCACATATTGATTATTGTTCTTCTGTGTTGTTTATCATGAATCAAACTCAAATTACACGTCTTCAAAAAATTCAGAATCGATTCATGCGACGTATCTTGAACGCGGAAAGTAGAACACACATAAAAGACATGTTGGAAATTTTAAACTGGAAGTCAATCAAACAGAGAATACAATTTAATGTGTTAAAATTTTTGTTTAGGCTGGAAAAGGGAGATCTGCCAAAATATTTAGATACTTTGCTTTCTTCTAATAGAAATGTTCATACTTATAATACTCGAAGTACACACTTCAGACTACCAATGTATAGTAAATCATTTTCACAACGGTCGCTGGGATATAATGGAGTAAAGTTGTATAATTCATTGGGTGACTATTGCATGCTAGGTGAACTTCAAGAATTAGAGTACGGTCAATTTATTAAACTATTGCATATATTCGTTAAAGAAAAAGTAGATATTTAGTATATAAAATAAAATTTAATTAATTTAAATAACAATGTATTATAAAATGTCATTATTGATAATTAAACAAATAAATAAATACACTTTTCGTTAAAAACTACACACCGGTTTAGAAATTAGTATTTCTGTGGTCACAAGTAAATAGTGCCAAAGTCGACTTAAGTACAAACTCATATTTTATTTGAATTTTTGACTTATAGATGGCTAATGTGTAAGAATCACAACAATCAGTTTCGAACAAATGAGACTATTGATTTGAAAAAATCAGTCTTCTCATCAGGTCGCGACGACTGATGTTGTATTATTACATTGGAATATTGTCTATATATATAGAACATACCATGTAGTTGTACTACTAGCGAATTACTGCATAGCGTACGAAATTTGATTCTTTCACATTTCCATCTATATTCTATTTTAACAACTAACTTTTCGCATTCACGAATTTTATTATATATTTTTTACTTTGGTTTTAGCAATTGTTCGATTATCATATTCGTTTGTCACACAGATAGTGACGCTAAATGGAAGAATTTCCTACGATTTGTGAATTAAATTCGAGAGTGCTGAAATATACCAATATACAGAACAATCACAATAACACCATTACAATTGCTAAAACCAAAGTAAAAAATATATCATATTTTATATTTTCCTATTACGAAAAGCTCATTTAAAAGTCTGTAAAATTTGGAATTATCATACAGTTATAATCCTAAATTTTACAGACTTTTAAATGAATTGTTCGTGATAAGTTTAGGAAAATACAAGTCGACTTTATCATTTTTGACGTGTGACCACAGATTTGTTCAGCGAATTATTTGAGAACGTTTGAAAAGTCTTCTTTCGAATAGCCTTATTGTAGACTTGAGGTTTTCACCCAAAAGTATCATCCAAAAATAGGACTACAATAAGCGTACTCGAGAATAAACTTGTTGTAGACTTCCAAATAAGTCAATCTCCACAAAATAAGTCTCGAATGGAATCGCAGTGTTATTTGCATAACTAGTTTCCACAGAACTGTTTTAAAAAATTGTGGTTCAATTCATAAATTATTGTGTTCAATCTGACTTAAGTCAACAATAATAGTTACTCTATTAGACTTATTATTTGCTGGCGCCGATCTTCTAGTATGAGAGAAATTTTGCCAAATAAGTGAAACAAATCTAAACTAACTACTCTAGTGGATATTTATTGTAGACTCTCAAATTCGCCAGTTCCCACATGAATTGGAACATTGTGTAATATATAGGTTTTATACTTAAATCTAGCAACAATGGCCAACATTAGCACTATTCTGGCTTTCCCTGGGGATAGGGAATTGGGAAAAATATTTTCATATTTTGTTTCAATTCTTTGTTTCTGGCATGATGGAATCAGTTTGGTGTAAATATTTACGAAACAAAGTTAATTGAGAAATTATTTTTCCCAATTAATTTGTTTGGAGCAAAAGTTTCCCACTTTGTTTCTAAAATCTGTACTTAAAACTTACTCCATCAGCCACCCGATTCTTGCTTTTCCTAAGAAAAAGGAATTAAAAAAAATATTTACATAACATTTTTGTCGCAAAATTTTTTTACTGGCGTACTATGGTAAACCAGTTGGTGTAAGTTTTTTTAAAAACAAAATTAAATTGAAAATGGTTTTCCTATCCAATTTCGATACGGGAAAGTATTTGCTAATGGCAAGTTCTTTCCAAAAATCAAAAATAAATTGATTTTTTTTTGTGTGGCAAAGAACACGATACGCGATTGATTTTTCTTTGTTAGTGAATCTGTGAAAAATTGACATTCGATTTTCAAAAATTTTATATTGACAATTTATTGTCAACAAATTATCTACATAAGTTATCAGTCAACACAATTATTTTAAAACAAAACAATTATTTTATAGCAATTTCTTTCCAAAAATAAAAAATAAATTGATTTTTTTGTATGTCAAAGAACACGATACACGATTGATTTTTTTGGTAGTGTATCTGAAAACATGACATTCCAGTTTGACTTGAGTTTACTGTCAAAAATTTTGATTGACAGATTATTGAGTTTACAAAATTATTAAAAAAACTATTTTAATACAATTAGTATAAGGCGAAATACAAATAATAATTTGATAAAATGCAAGACAATTTTTATAGTGAAAAATAAATTTTGTATTTCAAAATATCATGGTCAACTAGTCAAAAAAATTATAATGTTTATGTTTATATTTGTTGAAGTGTTTATGTTTATATTTTTGACGTAAACATATTTATGTGTTTGTAAACGTCAAAAATAAATCTAACGAAATGTTGAGATTTTTCAAAAGTGATTGCGACCAAAAAAAAGATCAATTTTTTTACTTGGAAAGAAATTGCAACGGTATTCCGATCAAAAATTTTTGATCTCAAATTAATTTTTTTGATTTATAAATCAATTTTTTTTTGGAAAGAAATTGCTATTAGAAATCAATTTTTGTTTGAAAGAAATTGCTATAAAGTATAAAAATTTAGATTAAACATGATTTCTCAGTAGCCCAGAAAATTATAATTTTGACAAAACGCTATGTAAATATTTTTTCTAATTATTTTTCCAAGAATCAACCCGCAGTATTCCAGAAATATAGAATTCGAACAAAAATTCTATGAAAATAATTTTCCCAATTCCCTATTCTCAGGGAAAGCCAGTATAGTGCCACATGTCAAGAGAAAATTGCCTTTGATTGTCGATTGGAGCATCACGGATTCCACGTAGCGGAATATTTGTAAACTAAACATAGATCCTGTATGACATTTAGAATTGTTTTATTTGTTCACTAATCAAAACCTCATTTTTTGTTAGGGCAAATTATATGACTTCATTCTTCTTATAAATATGAGTTTATAAACGCATTTTCGCGTTAACATTCCATCCAAATTCGCTTAAAGGAAAATTTTCTAAAAGTGACAATATAAAATCAAGATTAGTTCATGGAGTTTTTCTCTTCCGGAATCTATCGACAAAGCAAAAGTGTGGCACGACACTTGGCTGGATGGCGTATTTGCCGATATCGGAACTGAATTGTACTACTTGTTTGAAAAGTTGCAGGTCTGATCATTAGATGTCACCACTAATGTTACATTATTAAAAATTTTGGAAAAATCCAATTCAAAAAACAAAATCTGAAGTTTGATAATAATCTGTCAAGTAGTTTACGTGTTTTAGAGTTATGTGCGGTTCATCATCTCAGTAAACAAGAGAAAACAACGAATTTCGTGCTCTCATTAAACATTATTATTTGAGAACCAAAACTCGTAAAGAAACGAAGAAAGCTTAGTAATTATTACTTCACATCTGGTCCATCGAATACAACAGTCAAACGATGGATGTAAGAGTTTTAAATTGGTGGTTCGGGTACAAGTAACGAACATCTTTCAGGAAGGCCTTCTGACTCACGTCAGAAATGATCAACAAATTTCTGCATTTGGTGGGTGATGACCGTTAATTGAAGGTCCTTAAGATTGCAAGGATGGTAAACATCTCAACTAAAGCAAAAGTAAGAAAGGATTGATGTTTCTCAACACAATTTGGACGTGCTCAAGCCTAATTGTTTTGTAACCGCTTTATACATCACCGCACCACATACTTACCAGAGACCAAGGAACAATGAAAACAATGTGTAGAAGGTGACAGAAGTGCACTGAAGCGTCCGTAAACACAACAATCGGCTGGCAAAGTTATGGCGACTGGGGTGGTAGGTATAATAATTCATATTGACTATCTGGAACATGGCAAAACAATCACCGTACAATATTATAGTAAATTATTGGATCGACTCGGTGCTCCAAGCAAGGCCAAACGACCACATTTAGCAAAAACAATACACCGGCTCAGAAAGGAATTAAAACAAAGACCGAATTGACGGAATTGGGCTGTAATTGCTTCCTAACCGCCTGTATTCTCTAGATTTGGTAAACCACGATTATTATCTGTTGCCAAGCTTGAAGCGAAGATTTTACTCAAATGAAGTTGTTATTGCCGAAACAAACCCCTATTTTGAGAATTTGAGTGCCGATTATTTTAAAAATGGCATCGAACTTACGAACTCGTTGGAATATGTTTATCGATTTATAAGGAAACTTTGTTCAATAATAAATGTGAATTTTCTCAAAAAAAAAGAGTGTTTTATTACTTAGGTTCGGGACTTTTCAAATCCGAAAAAAATCTTATATCGATTTTTATTATCGCTAGAATTTACGCTTAATTCCTATACAGATCTATACATTGTAGAGGAACAAAAATTCTGCATAAATTATTGAGATTTAAAATTTAGTTTACCTTTAAATTCTCTTCGGAACACTTAAAAAGACTCCAATTATTATCTAACAGTTCCTAATTTAATAATAATTTTAATTTTGTTTTTTCCATAGCCATAAATTTTCGGTGTGGGCATGGAACATGTGGAATCCATGTGATGCTGCAGCGATAATATTATTTTTAATAGGCCTTGCATTACGCTTCCGACCAAATACGATGGATATCGGCCGTGTTATTTATTGTTTGGATAGTATATATTGGTATTTAAGAATTTTAAATATTTTAGGCGTGAACAAATATTTAGGTACGACTTCGATTACTAAAATCGATTCAATATTTGTAATAAAATTTTGCTTTACAGGTCCCCTCGTCACGATGATGGGTAAAATGGTTAAAAATATGATATATTTTGTTGTTCTTTTGGCTGTGGTTTTAATGAGTTTTGGTGTTAGTCGACAAGCAATATTATTTCCAAATAATGATGCAAGCTGGAAATTAGTTCGAGATGTGAGTGAAATTTAATGCGCCTAAACTAAACATTTCAGACTAAAATTACATGTTTTTTTTAATCACAGGTTTATTATCAACCTTACTTCATGTTGTATGGTGAGGTATTCGCCGATGATATTGATCCACCGTGTGGAGAAGATCCTAAACAAGGGCCATGTGTAACCGGTCATTGGGTAACACCGATCACAATGTCCATGTACTTGTTGATAGCGAATATTTTGTTAATCAATTTATTGATTGCGGTATTTAATAATATTTTCATTGAAGTGAATGCGGTTTCACATCAGGTAAGTACATCAAATAACCCCCATATGTGTTGTAGATAATTTTTATTTTTCTAAAAATATTTTTTATTTTAATTTTCTGAATTTTATATTTTATTTCTCTATCTCTTCTATTCGAGAAAATACACATTTTGTAGTCCTAGAATCCAAATTATTTAATAAATATTTTTCCTTTTTTTACGAAAATAAATATATCATAAATTAAATGTGTAGAAAAACACCCCCGACTGTTTTCCATTCCAATTTTCTTTTTGTTTTCTTTTTAAGCACTTTCTTTTCTTTTCATCCAGTGGTAAAATTGATAATTTAAATTCGGGTTTTTCGCATCATCACAATTTTATTTTTAGGTTATTTAGGGTGGGTAAATATTATTCACATAGCTACCTTTTAATTGAAAATTATGTTGATTTTAATTAAGAATGGTAATTTAAATGTTCACTACGATTACAACATATCCAACAACAACGTTTTGGGTACCGTACCCTATACCCGCCTTGATTTGTGTGTAACACGTAATATGTCAAACCAAAATGGCAATTAAATTTGTTTAAAACAATTCGTTTGGCAATGGCCTCAATCAGTTAAATGTGATTGTTGCAGTCTGTACTCATAGAAGCTAATGTGATATATTTTCTAAAATGTCGTATGCTGGATTTCCACCAATCGAACAATGAAAATCGACTGCTGTTTTTGAACATGAAAATAAAAATATTTACATGCTTGTTTTATTTTGATCCTTCTCGAGTTTGTTAAGTGTTTTATTTACTAAAAAACTGTTCTCTGCCAAAAATGTTTTCAGAACTGTCCATTTTTTATGCCGGGTTTCCACTAAACCAACAAAACAAAAACTGCCATGTTTTTTAAAGTTTTTAAAACATTTTTGTCGGAGAACAGTGTTCACACACATTTTTCCATTTCGAGTCGATAAGATCAAAGTTTTCATCAAAAGATTTATGATAGATGACTTTTTCACTCTTCGACTGTAACTCGCAATGCATTTTGTTCATTTGTGTTTATTTGAAGGGGTATCTCCACATTGCGCCATTTTAACACCTGGTTATTCAAATCCACAGCTATCTGGTATTTCGTCATAATACTCAGTCCGATGATACATTCATCAGTTACCCTAGCTACGATAAACCGATGTTTGAACCGCATTCCGCTGAAGTTTAGTAGGGTACTCTTTTAACTAGTGTAGATTCACCTGTCGCTGTTAGCAAAATATAACGGACTGTAGCATTTATATGTTCTGGATCTAGCATATCAGGACGCACCACCGATTTCGATGCTCCGGTATCCAGTTAAGGGTGCATTCACACTGTGCCAATACGCCAATAACAGCGAAACTTTTGTAATTCTCTCATAGTTTTGTGATTTTAACGGTGTTCTTGGGCCATTTACTACCTTCCACCGGCTTGCGCCTCAGTATAACTTAGTTTTCCGGATCCATGTCCATTAAATCAGACAAGACGTGTTTTCTCTCCACTTTTAAATTCGCAATTCGGAAATACTTTTCAATTCGCTAAATTAAACCTTTATTGAAATCGGGTACTTCATGTCGCTTTCATTCATTCTTTCCGGCACTTTTCCAGATTTTGTGATATATATGTTACGGTTAAAGTCCGAAATCGGCGAATGTCCACATTTACCGGGAAATGTGCAAATTTACCAAAATGCTAGGTAAATGTGAAGATAAAATTAAAAATATTTGATACTCCGTACATTTCCCAGTATATGTACACATTTATATTACATTTTGCTAAATGTAAACATTTCCCAACAATTTTATTTTATTAAATTGAATTTATGCAAGTGTACATTCTAAAATTGATGGTGTAATGTGCAGATTTATAATACGATTTATTTTAAATTAAAAGTAAATAAAATCAGTTAGATGAGATAGATACAATTTCTTTTAATGTCGTAAGTACAACATAAGCGACATAAAGAGGATATTTCACGTAGTAACGCGACACATCTCAAAACTTCAAAAGACGTGCCAATATAGTCTGTCACATAAAAAATTATATTGTTAGGATAAAAGTAAAGATTGTAAAGACTCAAGATTTACTTTCGATTAAATAAAATTAATTTAGAAGGAATTTTGTTCGGCAAGGGCAGTAAATTTTGAAAAAAATTAGGTAAATAGCATAACGTAAATTGAATGCTAGACATGATAACTAAATACGTTTACCAACATCCATGTGTAAATTAAATTTTGTTAGAAATCAAGAGTTCCAAAACATGTCAACATGTAATAATTACACTAGACTTTAAATGTTGTGGTTAGCATTTTTTTATAAATTTGTTTGCTAAGTCTTTAAGTTTCCAACCAGCCCTTGAGCTCCACCAATAAAACTTTAGCTTGTATTCCTACAAGAAATTAATATTTGGGATTGTTATTATTTGAGTTCAACTTAATATGTAGATATGTATGTAATGCTTTTGATTATAACAGTACGAAATTACACAAACATATCAGGTGACACAAATTATCAGCAAAGACAAGAGTTTGAAATCATAGACTAAGGAACTTGTTTTCGAACGTAAATGAGGAATGTTTTAAGAATTTTAAAATTCTACATCATAGCTGTGTTGCTTTCAAAAGATTACACCAACAATTGCATTGCATCATTTTCTCAGCCCATTTTCTTTAATGTTAATAAAAAAAAAATTAGGATTAGGGGAAATAAAACCAATGTATGGTTATGGTGTTTACCGCAAGGCGTTATTTTTTCTATTTATTTCGAAAAATTAACTTGTAGTAAAATTTGGCATTTCTTTTTTGATAGCAAAATACCGAATTTAATTTGTTCTATTTGATAAAATAAAAAAAACTAAAATAAATATTAATAAAATGAACCAACACAGAAAAATTAAAACACATTAAAAATTAAAGCCAAAAGTTGTTGCTTTCACATTTCTTAGCTAAGCTAATCGGATTAGTGAAAGCAACACTACTCATGATTACTTATATTTTTAGTCTCGAGGGGAACATTTGAACTACACAAAAAATCCGCGGGTCCACACTTTGATTCTTTCGTCCTGATTCTTTCCTCGTTTCCTTCCGCTTCACCAACAAACTAATTTTGTGGCGGGAAAATTTTTGATTCTTTTTTCAGGAACATTTTTTTATGATTCAACTGATTCTGATATGCACTACTACATAGATAAATATTTCAAGGACACCTACCTAGTTTAATTGTCGTTTTGGGTTAATTTTAGGTTAATTTTTGTTTCGAGACGAAAAATGTTTTTTTTAAAACAAAGAAGCAGTTTTCGTAGTAAATAATAAACTTTTGTTGCTATACGAATAAATCAAAAAACATAATTTTACACATATAACACATAAACAAAGAAACACGCAAAGAAATCAAATGTGGACAAAATTCAAAGTGTATAATTCCGGAAAAATTATAATTCCGGAAAAATTATCACATTTTCCGGGAAAATTATGAAATTTTCATTTATTTTTTTTTGTGACACAAGTTATAGATAAAAAAACAAAATTTAATATTTAATATTTTTTGTTTAATATTTTAATATTTTTTTTAGCGTAGGTGTCATTAATAGATTCTATATAATCCGCTCCTACGTGCGGCACGCAGTGCGACATGTTTGAAGATCCCGGCTCCTACGCCCCCCGAAATTAAAATCTAAAGAGTTCCGCAGGGCTACGGGGAGGAGCGTAGGCGTCATTAATAGATTCTATATAATCCACTCCTACGTGCGGCACGCAGTGCGACATGTTTGAAGACCCCGGCTCCTACGCCCCCCGAAATAAAAAAATCTAAAGAGCCCCGCAGGGCTACGGGGAGGACCGTAGGTGTCATTAATAGATTCTATATAATCCGCTCCTACGTGCGGCACGCAGTGCGACTCCCACTCTCAATTTAATATATTCATAAAAAAATATTAAATTTCATTTATTTTTAAATGAGATTGAATATTTTTTTATTAAATTTTTATTAGCACGTCTTAACGTATTTTTTTAAAATTTTAGTTCGTTTTATTCCAATAGATGGCGTTAGGTCCAAAATGCTAAGCAAATACACATTTTTAGTTAAAAATTTCCGCTTTTGGCCAAAGTGGCGCTACCGTCGCTCAGACTCAAAAAAGCTGTTCCAGATCCGCTTATCTAGAATAATAGATAGATTAAATTTTTACAATGCATTTTTAACGAGAAAATGAAAATGTAAATTTGTTAGTTTCATGAAGGCACATTATCGTTATTATAAAGGGGATTTATTTTAAGAATAGACATCTAAATAAACTGCAAATACATAAAAACCTATGAGAATTCAATTGTACAGTGAAAGTACGGTCGTGGTATACTTGGTTAACCTTCACTTACTTTCTTAAACTTCAAAATACCAAACAACAGCTGTTATAAAATTCGAGAATTAAAATCTATTTTGTTGATTGCATTTCCGGGCCTCCATCATTAAGGGCCTATGTGGTTTTCTAGAGTGCAATCATATCAAAAAAAGTGTAATTAAAAAATAAAAATTTATATTAATAAAATCATCGATCTAAAATTACGACATACTTTTTTTTGGAACAGCTTTAGTATCGCATCGCAAATTTATTGACAGCTAAACGATTGTGGCGCCACTTTGATCAAATGCGGATATATTTAGAACTAAAACAAAAGTGTCCATGCCAAGATTTTTCGGATTATCAAACTAGTGACATCTATTGGAATACAAATGAACTAAAATTTAAAATTTTATTCGTTAATCGGGTGTAAAATAATTTTTATTCAAAAAATATTTAATTTGATTTAAAAATAACTCAAATTTAATATTTGTTTACGAATAAATCAAATTAAGAGTGGGAAGGGAAGGAAAAAGTGGTACAATTGGATATCCGCAAGATTAGGTACTTGCAACATTTTGTAATTGCTACATTGTGTAGCTGCAAGATTATTAAAAAAAAAACAATATTTTACAATGCAACATTTTGAAATGATAATATTATTGTAGAGGCTAACGGCTGCACTCTCGCCCGCTTAGCCCTCCGGAGGTCTTTTTATTTTAATTTCGGGGGCGTAGGAGCCGGGATAAGCAAACATGTCGCACTGCGTGCCGCACGTAGGAGCGGATTATATAGAATCTAATCTGTTAATGACACATACTAAAAAAATTATGGTGTAATTGATAGATTATAAAGTGCACCATAATTTTTAGATTGTATACTCACATAAATTCCATTTAATAATATGGAAATTTTACATTTTTATAATGAAATAAAAACTTATTTCATATTCTAAATACGAATTTAGAAAATAACCTTTTTTAATTCAACTATTCTTAACTGTGGAAGCCATAAATGTAATATGTAAAAGAAATTAAATAGTACACTAGTATAAATTTTCTAATATTAAAATTAATCGAGCATTTACCAAAATGTGCTGGTAAATGTGGAAATAGTCTAAATTTGCAGGTAAAAGTAGATTGAACATACATTTACCAAATGGATAGGTAAATGTGTACATTTCCCGGTAAATGTGGACATTCGCCGCATTTCGGACTTTAACCGTAACATATATAATCGGTATGATATCAAAGGGCCGAATGTCGAAGGGCCGAATTTCAAAGGGCCGAATGTGTCGAAGGGCCGAATTTTTTTTTTATTTTTTTTTTGTTTTTAGAAATATTTTTTTTTTATTTTTCTATTTAATTTTATTATTTTTTTTACATGTCCCTTTTTCAAGCAAAAAAAATGGCACTATTTAAGTCCAAACCACACAAATGTGTGGCTAAAAAATCATAGTATGTAATGGCGTTTTTGATAAAAAATTTGGGTAAGATGAAATTTTTTTAAAAAATTTTCTTTGTAGCATTGTGTATCTATCGTTTTTAGGAAGCGCAAGCCAAAAATTTCGAGAAAATTATCACATTTTCCGGGAAAATTTTGACCTTTTCATTTTTTTTTTGGTGACAAATTGCGTATTATTTTATTCAAAATAGTACAAATGTGTATTTTTTGATATTAACATTGTATTTTAACAGTTTTTCGACAGTACAAGAAATTTTTCCGGGAAAATTTTGCAAATTTTCTAGGAAAATTTTATTATTTTTTTTACTTAGTTTAAAATTCTAATTTCCTGCGTATAACCCGCACCTAGTGTATAACCCGCATCAACTTTTTGCAACAAAAAAAAAATGTTCACGTATAACCCGCACCTTTTGTATAACCCGCATCCTTGTATAACCCGCAATTATTCTTATTCTTCCTTCTATTATTCTCTTGTAATTATTCCGTTTTGACTTTTTCCTATCGTTAATAGATATAGTGTTGTCTCTATTTTTCAAATCGCTAATATATGAGTAAAAAAATGAGAAAACACTATCTTTGGTTTTGAGTCTGCGGAAGATTTCTTGGAATTTTAAATGTAAAGAAAAAATAAATTAATAAATTGAAAATTTATGAAAATAATTTTTTTTTTTATGTATAACCCGCACCACTAAATTTCCGAAAAAAACACTTTTTTTTCATATAACCCGCGGGTTATACGCAGGAAATTAGGGTATAAATAAAATTTGCTACTTGATTAATTGTATAAATTCTGTAAAAGCGGGGGTTTGGGGGCAGCCCCCATCATCTAAGATGTACAACGAATTAAAATTACATTAAAAGAAAGTTTTATATTCACAAAAGTTGGTTTTTTTTAACATTTGTGGCACTATCAGAAGAAGCGATAAGAGCGATAAAAACTCTTTGATCTGTGTCTGCAAAGTTAACGAAACAATTATTATTAATAAAAATATATAAAACTAAAAAAAATATTGAAAAAATAAGAAAAGGGAAAAATTTTCCGAAAATCAAAAAGTTTTATTAAAATAACGCAAAAATGTAATTTGTTACCCGTTTCAAGACAGTGTAATTCGAATTTTTATCATTAAAATTAAGGTTTGATAAATAAAAACGGCAGATTTTTAATTTTTGGATGAAAAAAATCAAAAAAATATTTTTGGAAAAACTGAAAATTTTCAAGGAAAATATGGTGATTTTTCCAAAATTTTTGGCTTGCACCCTAAAAATGATAAGTATACAATCCTATAAAGATTTTTTTTTTTAAATTTTCATCTTACCCGATTTCGGCGATGTCATCTACACTTACGCCAAAAATTTCCCTTGTGTGGAAGTACAACCAACACAATTGTGTATATAGTTAATTGTTTTTTTTTCGGACGAAAATAATTTTAAGGGGAATGCACAAATGCGTAAATTGGGTCAAAACACATACAAAAATAAATTTTTGACATGGTACTTTTACAGTACCCACACAATTGTGTTAACGGGCAGGAAAAGGGATATACCTATTGGTGGCGCATGACAAAATTTTCCTTCACGAAAATGTACCACTGACTGGATACGTGATGAAAAATAGTAAAATACGTAATTCATAAAAAATTCATTTATGTTTAATAAAAAAAAATTACAAAATATTCAATAAAACAACAAATTTATAAAAATCATATTTCTAAAAACAAAAAAAAAAATCGGCCCTTCGACCCATTCGGCCTTTCGACATTCGGCCCTTCGACATTCGGCCCTTTGTATCCATTCCATACAATCGCTTTGCTGCCCATTATGACTATGTAACTCAGTTTGACCTCCGTTGTTACGCTTCCTAAAATAACAGATGGGCTGTCTCTCCATCGTGTAGACGTGTAGAGGGAAAGCTGCCATTAACAAGAGATTTTAATGATCCATTTGAATGCCGCGATGCTAGCGATAACCATCATGCCAGTGAGTGCTAGCGATGCTAGCGATAACTATCAAGCCAGTTGATTTGTGCAGGAATCTCAATATTTAAGTTTGTTCATCGGCCCTCACCACGGTTGTATCAGATTATTCAACTGCCTTTAAATCCTTTTGAAGTTCACCAAGTATACCGCTCTTTATGTCTTTCTTTTGAAAAGGATGCAAACCCTAAGGCGCGTGTTTGGTTACTTTACAAAATGTTTCATCGACAGGACGGCAATTAGAAACATTTTCATTCTTTAGCTATTTCATGAGCACAAAATTAAATCACAATTTACTGATCTTAGATAAATTTTGTTTGCAAATATGATGAAACATTTTTTGTAAGACTCTGTATAATGACAATGTGGGAAGAAATCACTGATTGTCACAAATAACGCTGACACTGACCCGAGTCATGGCTGATCGTCACAAACACGATACGGATATATGTATATGAATAGTTTAAGTATTAAGCATGTGATCGTTTATTTCGCAATCGTCTGGAGTCCATTTATATACGACAGTTGGCAGCTAGGTAGTTTAAATTGTATTAAATAATATTCATAACTCCTTTTGTGGTCTCGAAAAACCCGTATTTTCAATTTCATCACTTTAAAAAACACACGATCATCATCTTTATAAGTCATCCCACTTTATTAATTATTTTTATTCGTTAAATATTTTTTACCCATTAAATTTGAAATCATACCTAAAAGAAAATAACTTTTATAATTAATCTAAACAAATTAAATTTTTACATTTTTGTAGCATAAATAGTATTTTGTGTACAAATATTTCACACTCGATCAATTTAAGTAATTTATCATTTCTCTATTTAATCTTCGATGATCGATCATGTATTAGATAAAATTTTATTGTAAAAAAAATTTACGGTAGGTTTGATAATAAATCTTTGCAACCCGATTCCTTGTGCGCTTGCACATAAAAATTGTAACAAAAAACCATAATTGGAAAATTGGAAAACAACAAACCGTTTCTAAAATGAAAAGAAAATTAAAATAAAATATGTTTATCTTATAATTATACTAAAAACTATTATTATCTATATAATTAACATAAATTTAATACTGTTGTTTTCTAACCAATGAAATATGCCAAATGGTTTTCTAATTAAAGTCGAATATGTATTTTTAAAAATCACATTTAGGTTTGGATGTTTCAAAGATTTACTGTTGTTATGGAATATCAATTAAAACCGGTACTTCCCCCACCATTAATTGCTTTTTGTCATTTTTATTCTTTACTTAAATATTGCATACGGAAAGCGAAAGGTACAGAATTTGGTAACAAATACATAAAATTATTCTAATATAAGGCTAATTCCATTAAATTTTTTAATTTTCTTCTTTTTTTCTCTTAATTGCACATCACAATTGTTTTTGTGATCATATTTCTTTCAATAGGTTTACAAGGACCGCGCGATAACGGTTTGAAATTATTTTTGGAAAAAGACGATATGGAACGATTATATGATTTTGAGGAGGAATGTGTCGAAGGATATTTTCACGAACAGGAAATAATCTTAAATCAATCAAATGACGAACGCATTAAAACAACGACTGAACGGGTTGAGCATATGGTGCAAAAAATCGAGGATATTAATCAAAAAGAAAATATGCAAACGGCCACCATTCAAAATATTGAATTTCGCATAAGGAAAATGGAAGAATCAACGGAACAAATATTATCAACACTGGCGGTTATACATCGGTTTATGTCGACGCACACATCGATTCAAGAAAATTTACAAGGATCGATTGGAAATGTTAGTCGTGATTTACGGGTTCGTACTATGTCCGAAACTGATAATCCAAATAATATGCTTCAAATACAACCGCGACGAAAATTTAATCGTTCACTAACCGAAGTTCGACCCGACGGTTACGTATTTGAGGATGGTGTACATTTTGATGTGCTGCCCGTTACCGAAGAAGATGAAAAAGTGTTATCGGATGTACGTGGTATAGATGAATTGACGCAAAAATCTCGTAAACGGTCATATAACTCAACGGATTCGGATGTATATGACGAAACCAAAATAAACCTTGATGCAAACGTAAAGGATAAATCCAGTGTTGAAACAATAAAACGGCCACCACCTCTCGTACATATCAAACAAGGCACAACAAGTACCGAAAGTAAAGAAACACTGACACCACTTGGCGAGAATAGTGATAATCATACGTTGGTGGGGGACTCATCCGATGACATTGTCGACATGAATTTTGAAGGTAGGAATATTTGTCCCATTTTATTATCATTTTTGGTTTAGTTTTACGGTAGTGGTTACTTATCCATATTAGTACATTAAGTACTATAAATATTTTTATTTGTGATTATTGCATGCTCGAATTGGCCAAATAAGTATTTAGCAACAAAAAAAATACAAAATTTATTTTTATTTTTATTATGTCATTTAGAATTCCTAAAAGTAGAACTTTCAGGTGCACGCCAAAGAGCAATACGCCGTAGAAATTCCTCAATAGGTCGTAGAAATTCAGAAAGTTGTACAGCTTTCGATATGAATTTATTGAATAATCGTAATTCTGAATTAAGCTTAAATCAATTAGTACAAGCAGCTGGTATGTCGTCTCGGCGACAATTAAGCTTAACACAATCAGAACCTGATAGTGATATTGTTAATCAAACAGGTAATTTTTTTATTCTTCCATTATGTTTAAAAATATCGTTTTTAGACCCTGTTTTGTATTTTATTAAGAATGCTCATATTTCGTTACTAATGCGTTATAAAATAAATATACAAAATTTTTAATGAGGTTCATTAATAATAAGTCATTAAATCATGAAATTGTGCGGGCATCATTAAATGGTTAAGGGTCATTTTGCAAACTTATTACATCGGAACAGAAAAAAAAAATTAAGCATTAGTAGCCATACCATTCAAAACGTAATCTAGTGAAGAGTGAAAAATATTGTAATCTTTATTTTAACTTTTAGGTTGGAAAGGGTTGAAAAAAAATAAAAAATGCTCAAAACCGTTTATTGCCTTCTTTAATAAACAGTTAGTTCTCAAAAATATTGTATGTTTGATTAATTAGACGTAAAATCAGTCGCAACCTGATCTGTGATTGTGTTAAAATTTCATAGTTTCTATCTTTCAGCATAAATAAGTTCAGAACTAAAAAAATATTTATTAACATAAACTTTAAATGTTTTGTTTTTGATTCTTTTCATTATTTACTTGAACATAAAAGTACAAGTCATAGTGCTTGAAATAGTCAGGCTCAATAAAAGAAGTCTTACATGGTGTTATCCATGCTAGAACCTAAATAAAACATTTATTTTGCTGGCGCTCCATCCCATAGAGGAATTTGGCCCCTTTACTTGTATGGTTACATAACGAATCTAATTTCAGAATAATGGTCCTAGCCATGTTCCAGGGCTGCTGGAAGATGCATGTGGCTGTTGGATGAGGCATACTGGCATGCCGGGGGAATGATATCGTTTTCTTCTTATTTACTTATATCCACAAGAAAATTAGAAGTCGCCAAAGTTAGCAGACCCCTTCCAGCAGAACCTTAACAGAACTTTAACAGAACTAATTTTAGTAAGCAAAACCAGTTTCTAAAACGCCCCTAAAAACGACTAATTAAATGATTAAACTATAAAAATACATTGTGCAATTATTATTGATTGGAACACCTAAAATAAGCAGCAACATGCAAAACAAATTAGGAGGATGTAGTAAGAAATGGAGTACGTCTAAAATTATTTCATCAAGGACTGTTCTGAACTAATTAAATTTTACCATTCAAATTTTAGCTGTTAAAATTTTGAGTATTCTATTGGTAGTATAAATTAATTCGGTCCGTTTTTTTAATTTTAAAAATGCATTTATTTTAAAATAAAATGAATGAGCAGATTACTTAAAATATTGTCCATCACTGCTTATTGCTTTTTCCCACCTCTCAGGCTATCTTCGAATCCCATCTCGGAAACATGTTTCGTCTTTTGAAACGATCCGTGTTTGAAGCCAATTATCAATTTCTTCGATAGAAGTGAGCCGGTGACCTGCCAAATCGTGTTGCATTCATCGGAACAACCAGTAATCAGAAGGAGCAATGTCTGGAGAATACGGTGGGTGCTGTAAAAGATCCCACTTGAGCGTTTCCAAATAAATTTTTACGACTTTTGCAATGTGAGGCCAAGCGTTGTCATGCAAAAGAATAACTTTTTCATGCCTTTCCTTCGGTCGTATTTCTCGTAATGCGCAGCTCAAACGAATTAATTGTAGTCTGTAGCGCTCGCTCGTAATAGAATCGCCAGGTTGTAGCAGCTCGTAATACACAACGCCATGAATATTGAACCATGAATGTTCGTCTTTGGTGTTGATGTTGAGGTTGATGGCAACGGTTGGCCGGGCAGTTATGGTAGAAAATTTACTTCTCGTCACCAGTCACTATCCGATCCGATGTAAAAAACCCGTTTCTTATTTGCCTTTGAAGCAGCTGCTCACAACGAAACAATCGCCTTGGTACGTCCCTTAGTTTCAATTCATAGGGGGGTCCAATTGCCTTGCTTTTAAATCATGTCCATAGATTTCAATCCTACGGAAACTGTTTGTTGGGTCACCTCAATGTACCGGCAAGCTCCTCTTGCATTTGAGTCGGATCTTCATCGAGCAATGCCTCTATATTATCTTCAACACTGAAATCCTCATTTTTAAAGCATCGACACCATTCTCTACATGATTTATCGGTTGGAGCATTGTCACCGTAAACTTCCAGAAGTATTCGATGTGCTTCAGTTGCACTTTTTTCCAATTAACCCGTTGCCACAAATGACGAATTAGCTGTCGAATAGCTGTTGAATTTTTGGTGATATGTAGGCCAATGGCGGCAATAGCCGTCCTGCATATTTTAATTAATAAAAAAAGGAACATCATTCGTATGAAGTGTACTAATACATTTATTCATCATTTGTTCTGGGAATAGAAAAAATGTTGTGATGAGCAAATGACGGCTATGACCGTCGAGAGTTTTCATGGAAAAAACTGTGAGAA